>CM067324.1:17135000-18425000 GCA_034376525.1 Nicotiana benthamiana | reverse complement strand
TGTTCGCTTTCCCCTGATGGTATAAAATATCAACAACACTCTTTAAGTAGCTCCAACCATCTTCTTTGACGTTAATTCAATTCCTTTTGCCTGAAGATATACTAAAGGCTCTTATGATCCGTATAGATATAAACATGAATTCCATACAAGCATTGCCTCCACATCTTTAGTGCATGATTCGCTGCGCTAACTCTAAATCATGGGTCGGGTAATTCTTCTCGTGTTTTCTTAGTTGTTTAGAAGCATAAGCTGTAACCTTACCGTGCTGCATCAGCACACAACCCAACCTAATGCCTGGAGCATTATAATAGATAACATAACCATCGTTCCCTTCTGGGAGCGTTAGAACTAGTGTTAAAGTTAATTTGTCCTTCAATGCCGGGAAAATCCGCTCACAAGCGTCATTCCATTGAAACTTTGCTCCTTTATGAGTCAACCTTGTCAAAGGTGCTGAAGGGGAAGAAAATTCCTCAACAAATCTCCTAAAATAGCCTGCCAAAACAAGAAAGCTAAGAACCTCTGTCGATTTTATGTTTCTATGCCAAGTCTTTACTGCCTTAATCTTTTGTATATCCACTCGGATGCCTTCATTCGAAATTATATGCCCAAGAACAACTACAGAGTTCAACCAGAATTCATATTTAGAGAATTTTGCATACAATTTCCCTTTTTGTAGAAATCTGAGCACAATACGTAGATAATCTGCATGCTCAGCCTCTAAGAATACACCAATATATCTTCGATAAATACAATTACGAACAAATCTAAAAAGGGCCAGAACACACAGTTCATCAAATGTATGAATACCGGTGGTGCATTGGTCAAACCAAACGACATAAAACGAAACTCAAAGTGCTCGTATTTGGTCTTGAATTTTGTTTTTGGAATATCTTCCTCCTTAATCCTTACATGATGGTACCCGAACCTCAAGTCTATCTTTGAAAAATACTTGGCCCCTCGCAACTGATCAAATAAATCATTAATCCTGGGGAGCGGGTACTTATTCTTGATTGTCACCTTATTCACCCATCTATAATCAATACACAAACATAAGGAACCATCTTTGTTCTTTACAAATAACACATGCACTCCCCACGGTAATGTACTAGGTCTGATAAAGCCTTTTCAAGCAAGTCCTTTAGTTGTTCCTTTAACTCTTTCAACTCTGTGGGGGGCATTTTATAGGGAGGAATGGATATTGGATGAGTATCTAGTAGTAGGTCGATAGCAATTTCAATTTCTTGCTCCGGAAAAAGAACCAGATGTTCATCAGGAAAAACATTGGGAAACTTATTAACCACGGGGATGGATTGAATGGTTGGTGACTCTACTTCCATACCTTGAACCCGAACTAAGTGATAAATACAAAATTTTCTGATCATCTTCCTTGCCTTGAGATAGGAAATAAATCTACCTCTCGGCTACGCCGTTTTACCTTTCCTCTCCAAAATAGGCTCCACTTGATATTATAATCAGACTATCTTTGATCTAGAATCAACATTAGCATCACAAGAAGCCAACCAATCTATACCCATGATAACATCAAATTCTGTCACATCTAACTCGATTAGGTCCTCTATGATAGATCGACTATGAATTACTACTATACAACCCTATATACTCGCTTAGCTATCATGGAGCCCCCAACAGCTGTAGACACCTCAAAAGGTTTAACCAATTCAGGTTTTATTCCAAACTTACTAGCAACCAACGAAGTAATGTATGATAAGGTGGAACCGGGGTCAATCATTGCATATACATCATATGAGAAGACTGATTATATACATATAACAACATCAGGTGATGACTCCTGATCCAGTCGTCCTGGCAACGCATAAATGCAGTTCTAAGGACCGCTCAAGCCAGATGCTTTGCCTTTACCTCTACAACGACTTATTGGTGTGTGTGAACCTTGGGGGGGGGGGGTGTACTGATGATGACAAACTGGCTACAAATCCCGCTGGATGAGCTATGCTTGTATCACCTCTCGTTGGACAATCCCCGAAAATGTGGCCTGGATAACCCCAAGTATAACAAACACCCATTCCCATACAGCACTTCCTGGCATATTTCTTACAACACTGAGCACATCATGGCAAGGGCAGCCTCATCTGACTTGTCTCACCTCTATACTGAGAACTTGAGGCCTTGAAATTCATACCATTCCATTAATATGTGGAACGATAAAATCTTCTACCGCCAAACAGAGGTGGTATGTTAGGCGATGGCTAGGCTAGACCTCGGGTACTTTTGTCTCTAACCACCTCAAAATTCACCAGAAGGATTCGAAGACTTTGCTCTCTTATTTTTGGCGCTATCATGCTCACAATAGGGCTTATATTTTTGCTTACACTCCTCTACACCCTGAGTGTATGCTTGAATACAAGAAATATCCATGTCTAGCTAAAGTGAGACCGACATATAACTAGTAAGCAAGTGAGGCTCTAATCACTGGTGAACCCGATCGTTCATCTTAGATACATTAGTGGGAGCATACCCAGCCTACGATTCAAATTGAAGACTGTTCTCCTGAACACTCATGTTACCCTATCGAAGGGTCAATAACCTATCAAATCTGGCCCATCTAAGATTCGTACCAATTTACTGCAACATCACGAATTATATAGGAAGGTAGCACAAAAACTTACTCAGTCGTAGTTGCCTTCATTACCCTTAACGTCCTCTACATTCTATCAATAAATACCTAACGATCCCCGTTTGGATCTGCCATAGTGAATACGGAAGGGTCTAAATTAATGAAGTCACGAACCCTCGCACTGACGGACCTATCTTTATGACCAATACCTACTTCCTGACGTCGAGCCCGTGCGGCTACTAATAGGGTTAGTAGCAGAATAGCATAATTCATCTCCTGACTCGATGCATCTGGCTAAGGAGATGGACGTGCTGGGGCGGGCGATGGAGCTGGTGCCCCTCAGAGCTCTTATTGAAAGGGCGGGGTATGTGATGTCTGAGAAGGAATATCACTATGAGACTCTCCCCGAGCCCTAGTAACGCATGGCACTCAACTAGTACTCTCGCCAGCCATGGACTTTCCCTTCTGGGCGGATGTAGTCTTCGGAGGAATTACGAAAAATGTACCATATTATTAGGAACATGAATTATTATGTCACACAATCTATGTCCTGTAGCCTCATGTTTATAAGTGTGGTGCACAATGCACATACACATGCAGATTATAGTGAGCGAGCTGACAAGGCCGTGGTAGACAACTATATACCCAAAACAGAAAGCTGACAAGGCCACATACTATCCAATTGTACATAATTGTCTTAAGACCTCTAATAGAAATAGAACTGTATAAAGACGGGATTGAGCCACGTCACACTCACAATCATATCGTACCAAGATAAAAAGTAGCTTTGGATCGAGTGGAGCACGCCAACTCTCACTGATCAAGCATCCTAAGAAGGGGGACCGTCAGCTTTCCTACCTGCACCTGCGAGCATGAAACACAGTCCCGTGAAATAATGTGTCAGTATAAAAAATATACTGAGTATGTAAGACATGAAAATCAGTACGTAAAAGACATAGCTAAAACATGGAAATAACAAATCCATCTGTAAATCTGAATATCTTGGTAAATTATAAAACACTTATATTGTCATACACATGCATATAAATATTGTGTCATGCATAGGTATAGGTGTACATAATATCATCAAGCCTCTGAGGGCATCCCATCATATCGTTTCAGCTGATGTGGGCAACATCATTAAGATATAGAAATTGATCAGGTGGTGATGCGTAATAACATCGTAACCTTTTCTCATATCCCATATACATATATACACATAAAAATATGCATATATAATGCCATCTGGTTATGAGTCAATGTATATGTATAAATGCATGAAATGCGTATGATATACGTTAATAAGATTTTCTCGGAATGCCACAAAAATCCATATACATTTCGGATAAAATTTATCAAATACATATTTTTCTGGGACCGTTGAGCATAAGATATAATAATTTACTTGGGGAATTAAGAATACAGACACCTCTAATATTTCTACGAATAGACTCATTTATGAAAATTGTGTATTTTGCTTGTTTTGTTTGTATTATTTGGATCATGTAATAAAGAAAAAAGGGATAGCTTTAATATACTTGGAGTAGGGAAAAATTCGTATAATATTATTATAGGTAATATACTTGGAGTAGGGAAAAATTCGTATAATATTATTATAGGAGTATTTAATTGCAAGAAGTCGTTGCTAATGTCTTGTAGGAACTTAAATTGTAACATTTCTAACGTTTTGCTGATGTTTTTCTTTTCAAGATAAGGGAAATGAAGATTTGTTGAAAGCTTGAAAATGCTAACATTTCTTTTTATGTTAAGATGCTAATATTTCGATTGTATATCAAATGTAAAAAGGAGGGGTGTCTTGATTGTATTATGACATACTGTCACTTAAGCCAATTTGACTATTAGTCATTTTGCTTGGTTTGGTGGTGCTGCCACGTTATTTGGGGTTATTCTGATTCCGAAATTTAATTGATCATTTTTTAGATATAAAATATATTTTTAATAATTAAATTTTTTTTATAGCAATAGGTAATTCGTCGTGCTTTACTGCAAACTATTTAAATAGAAATTTTACCGTTAAAGTAATTCGCAGTATAATACTGCGAACTATTTTAAATTTTTTTAAGGTAATTCACAGTATAGACTGCGAATTACCGTAACGCAACGTTTCATTTATGAGTTGGGCCCAGCCTGATCTTTTATGGCAATTCGCAGTATAGTACTGCGAATTACTCTACAGCGAATTGTCTTAATAAAATAAGGCCCTCCTTCTTCCTTGGATAATAGGAGAAGTTGAAGCCTCCATTATAAAAACAAACCTGCCTGTTTCTTGTCCCCCACCGCTCGTTATTTAAAAAAAATATTCGGCCCCACCTGTCACATAAAGAGTAAGGTGTGAAGGTTCCACACACAAAAGAAGCTTTGGATTATGTCTTTCGGATGAAAAAATTCGATTTCAATAATATTAAAAAACCTTAAATCGAGGTATTTCGATTTAGATTGTGCCAAAACTCGTATAATACATGCATATTTGAAATATTTAGTATATTTCCATGTGAATTTATGTTATGTTTGTATTTACTTTTGTATCTTTTATATATTCGGATTGATTTATTAGCTTTGAGACCAAAAATGATTAAAATTTAATAAATTAGTTGTATTGTTAAATAATTTGTATTATTTATTTATTTTGATTTGTATTGTTAATGTTATGTTCATATTGTTGTTGATAAATTTGTATCTAGAGCCTTTTAGCGTAGTAAATATAGTGCCTTTTAGCGTAGTAAAATATAGAGCTTTTTAGCGTAGTAAAATGTAGAGACTTTTAGCGTAGTAAAATATTGAGTCTTTTAGCATAGAGCCTTAGTAGCTAACAAGATTCTAAAAATGTTGAAATTGAGAAGCATAATAATTAAGGATAACTCGCTGCTACCGGACCTCAAAAATCAAGCCTGGAACTCATACGTAACTATTCACTCCAATTCAAAAGTTTATAATTTAATTCTTTAAGGTAACTAAATTCTAAAAATGTTGAAATTGAGACGCATAATAATTAAGGATAACTCGGTGCTACCGGGCCTCAAAAATCAAGCCTGGAACACATACATAATTATTCACTCCAATTTAAAATTTTATAATTTAATTCTTAAGGTAACAAAATTCTAAATATGTTGAATTTGAGGTGCATAATAATTAAGGATAACTCAGTTCTACCGAGTCTCAAAAATCAAGCCTGGATCACATACATAATTATTCACTCAAATTCAAAAAATTATAATTTAATTTGTTAAGGTAACAAAATTCTAAAATATTAAAATTGACACACATAATAATTAAAGATAACTCGGTGCTACCGGGCCTAAAAATAAGCCAGGAACCCATACATAACTATTCACTTCAATATTAAACATAATTAGTTATTTAATTTATTAAACTAACACAAACATTAATTTTATTTAAATTATAGTAGACGACATGGCCTTTCTTCTGCCTGCCCATCCTGGACCTGCTGAGGATCAGCTATTAGTGTTGCAGGGTGACCATAGGTCCTCCTTTGTATTGGTGGGACAACTATCGATGCAGGCTCTCCGCCCCAGGAGACTTGAAGATTTGTGATTATTTATCGCGGCGCATCCTTTCCATGATCGCATAGTAGCGCGCCTCCAGGCTATGGGGTTATATACGATTTTTGAGCTTAGACGGATGTAGCTTGATTGGTCTCTCAGCACGGCCTTGAAAGAGCGGTGGAGACTAGAGATGCATACTTTTCACTTGCCCACTAGAGAGGCCACCATCACGCTGGAGGATGTTCAGGTTTTATACAGGCTGCGCGTAGATGGACGTGATGTGGCACCGCCCAAGTACATTACAGGCATGACGCATGCACAGTTTTTGGATATGATGGGCAGTTGACTGGTTTTAGACCTCAAGGTGACGCTGGGGGCAGTTGCGTTGCATTGTCATCCATTAGAGATCATAGGGTTTTTTTGCACCCAGACATTACTGGCGAGACAGAAGATCTTTGGATTGACAGGTACACACGGTTGGCGTTGCTCCTGCTTTTCAGGTGTATCTTGTTCCCGGACACTTCGAGGAGTAGAATTTGTATGCGTTTTCTCCATCATCTTTAGCAGCTGGATTAGTTACCCCAATACAGCTGGGGTGCTGTTGTTTTGGCATACCTGTATAGGAGCATGTGCCAGATGAGCATAGGCCCAGCGGTGGATATATGTGGTTTTATGCCCAACCTACGTGTGACGAAATTTCCGAATACTTTGTTCTTTACTCCGAACTCTATACCGTGAAATGACTCATAAAATTTACATCTACCTTTTATCTTAGGTTTTGGCCTCGCATCGGATCATGTCGTCGCAGCCACCTCGACCACCACTTCCGCCCGGTAAGGATTATTCTTTTCTCCCTCTATCTATCAGGTAGATTCTCTGGCGTGGAAACTACTGAGGGACCGATTTGCATCATAATCTCCCACTTCTCAAGGATGTTTTAGATATGTTAGTGGACCGACATGTAAATATGTACCTACACTTGCTTATTTTAAATTGAGTTGCGTTGTGCACACTCACTTTTATGTTATTATTTGGTAGTTCATTTGGACGACGTACATCATCGAGTTGCTTGCTCAGCTGCCCGCTTGTTGCTCAGTCGACCGACTGCTTTGGAGCACCTCCGTACCGATGAACTTCTCTAATCAGATTGAGTATCATGCCACAGAGCATGTGCTTCGACAATTTCACCGTCCCCAGCCTATACAGAGGGAGCCTAGATGGGAGGCTACACACTATCAGCGGGATGACCGTGCCAGCATGGACCAGCAATATATGGGATGGCTACATCAGTAGATAGTTTATTGGGAGGAGCGAGTTGAGCTTATTCTGCCACCACGTACATTTACCCAGGAGGCCACTATTCATCTGTATGCTAAGTGGTACTGCCGTCAGACCCAACTGATGGTCGGAAACCCCATTCATGTACTTGGCTACCGCTACAGATCGTACGCCTCGAGGCACGAGGCACTGGTATGTTTTGTGGCTTATTAATTTATTATAATTGTGATATAGCATTATTTAATTAATATTTTAAATGTTTCACATGCAATTGGGCATCATTGGCCCTACCAGTTAGGACAGGAGATGCAACAACGTGCCGACATCCCTGAAGTAGTTGAGTATGGACAGCAGTGGCACATATGGCTCATCTGACACTGTTATAGGCAAGAGATGCTGAGAGGTTGGACCACGAGGCTCAGTATGCGGCACTAGAGGCCTACCATCGGGGTAGAGAAGTCCCACGAGGTAGGTGTAGGGCACGAGGGATGGGTGCCCCACGATGCAGGGGTGCCCCACAGGGTTGTGGGGGACGGTGAGGAGGTGGTGCCCAGCAAGAGGGCGTTAAGGTACTTATCGACCCACCTGCTGAGGGACATAATGAGGACTTTGGAGTTGAGGTGCTTGGAGATGATCAGTAGGGTTACATGCCTCATGCAGATGAGCCTTCCAACAGCATGCCTCTGTATAGCCTTCAGCTATATTTGCCAGCATCACAGGTCACCCTGTCAGGAGCATTGCCGATCACGGGTACATTAGACGGGGATGTAGATCAATACTTCGCATGCCCATCTACCGCAGCTGAGGATTGGCTGACCCAGGACGTGGATGGCAGGCGTAGGTTGAGTTATCCCTCATCCCCAAAGGTTCACGCGGATCTACCACAGGCGGCGATATATTTGTATTACTTTAATATTTCAATTTAAATTATTTTCCTTATTTTAATAGTCTTATATAGTCTTCATCCCAGCCCATGTTTGAGGAAACTACATGCGGTGATGCATATACCCAGGTGAGAAAATATTTATTACTTAAACACAAAAATCAAAATAATATATTTTCACAGGCTAAGATTACTTCTTGTTTTGTAGGTTGTTAACGGTCCGACGCCCTATTCTTCTAATACTGCCATTTGTAGTGTCGATGCTGCCGCACATCCTCAAATAAAGAGGCAGCTTGATGATGATGATCCAGATAGCGCCCGGACGACAGGGGATGCGACTTAGGCCAGCGACAGCACTGAAGCACACAGGCTGCGACACTCAGTGATTTACTTATGTATTAACTTTGTGTAAATAGTGCTTTATGTAATTAATGCTAACAATTATGTTTTAATAATAATTTTATTTTAACTGCGTTTGAACATCAATTTTACTTAAACAGTACAACTCAAACACGAACCTTACATACCTAACACAAAAACAAACAGTAGAACTAATGAAATCACTTGACAAAGGAAACATGAAGATACACTACAACACTTAACACGTAAATGCTATTGCTTAGTTACAATCGTGTAGTATTCTCTGCTTCATCCTCTCGAGCCTTTTTACCAAATTTTTTTCTCTTCTTCCACCTCCTTGATCTTCGCCTTGAAATTTTCAAGTTCTTGCTTCGATTGGCACCCTCTGTCCCACTTCCTCGTACACACATCATGAAGATGATACAACTTATCTTGATAGTATTATTGTTCACATGATTTGTGAACCCATACCTTAAAATTGCATATAGGTACAACAGGTTGTCGATAAAATTTGTTCATACAACCCCAATAGCGGCGTCCAACTTCTTCCCAATCATCGTACATCATGTTTTTGATTCCACAGCCGCACTTTGGGGAACAAAGGGGTCGTTGAGACATTTCTAAGAGAGAAGTTTGGGTTTATGGAAAAGCTCAATTATAGGTTGTTGTTAAGTGCAATGAATAACTAGAATGCGCTCTTTATTTATTGACAAGAAGTTGCAATAGATCGTAGTTATATATTGCGATTTACATTTACAATTTTCTGTGATTTACATATTAAATTATTCTAAAAAAAATAGCATTTGTCACATGGTTTTCAGCCTTTTCTGAACGACATGACAACTCAACGATACATAGTATTATATCGTGATTTACATATTAAATTATTCTGAAAACAACAGGTTTTGTCATGTGGTTTTCAGCCTTTTCAGAATGACATGACAACTCAACCATATGTAGTATTATACCGTGATTTACATATACATTTTTCCTTAAAATTTTAAGATTGGTGTTCTTTAGCAACAATAACAAGTGGAATATTTGAACAATTATATGAAGTAAATAATACAGTATGTAAATAATGACAACAACATTATTTTAACAACATATTTTTTATAATAGAATTTGAACAATATTTTTATTTAAATGGGTTAACACAAACTCAAATACGACAAATCTAAAGATACAAATAGTAAAACTAATAAAACACTAGACAAGGGAAACATAAAGATAAACTACTATGCTTATGACGTACAAGCCACTGCTTAATACTGATCCACTTCCTAAAATTCGCTCCAACCATTCGAGTTGGTCTTCCAGTCTTTTTTTCTCTTCTTCTACCTCATTGAGTTTCGCCTTCATTTGGTTTGGCGCTCCTGCTCGTGTTGGCGCGAACACATTACATGAAGATCATAAATTTTGACTTTGTAGTAGTTTTGTGTACGCTCTTCATCCATCCATACCTTAAATTCACATGTAGGCTTGTCGGGTTGCTCGTCAAGCTTGTTCTTACATGCCCAGTAGCGACGTCTACCATTTGGCCACCATTTCAACAAACTGCATTTTTCTCCGCAGTGGCACCTTGGGACGTAAACATTTTGTTTAGAAATTTCTTATAGAGAAACTTTGTTATTGTTAAGCGAAGAATATAAGTATGCGACCATTATTTATAGTCAAGACATCACACAAAATATAGTATTATACTGCGATTTACATATTAAATTATTCTGATAAAAAATAGGGTTTTCATATGATTTTCAGCTTTTCAGAACGACATGACAACTCAACAAAGCGTAGTATTATACTGCGATTTACATATTTACTTTATCTGCAAAAGAAAAGCTTTTTCTTCAATCATTCAAGATTTTGAACCACGCTTTATAACTTTTTGAGAACGATAAGACAATTGATAAAACATATTATTTTACCATGCTTGACATATTTAATTTATTTTTTAAATGAGATTTTTTATACCATATTCTTGGTCATGTTTACTAAAAACCATATCAAAATATAACGTTAAAAAAATAAGATGTAACAACATTGCAGAAATTTATTTTATTGCATATATATTGAAACAAACACAAGTAGAGACATGTATTACAAAAAATAATACCAAAATAATTCACTAGGGGTATCCTTGATAGTTGGGTACATTGGACGAACTTGCACCAGGATTACCACCGCCACACACACTACCTGAAGGACATTTACGATGGTCGTGTCCTGTTTGCGAGCATATGCCACATTTACGCGCATAAACTGTGTCACCAACATCCATTTGGTTCTGTATGCGCGTTCTCTTTCTCACTTGTAGCTTGCGCAAATACTCCTTGTTACAAACCATCTTTAAAGGTTCTGACGGCCATTAATGCTCAGCATCTAATGGCTGTAGCTTTCCACTATACGTGTCTATGTATGCAGCAATAATGTGTTGCCAAACTTCACAATTTTTCACAATTAAAAAAAGTCCGGAGGAGTCGCCAAAAATGCTCTCGGTGCATTTTAGCTTAGCAATAGAACAGTAGCTCTTACTGGCGCACGATAGCAAGATCGCAATCATCGTCGGAATATGGCTCGTCGCCGGCGTATCCCTCCACCTACTACTACTCAACTCGTCACACCTGAGAATGGCACAATCCAGGAACTTGAACCATTAACTTTTGGTAACTTTCTGCCTCAGAAGCTTCATTCTCCAGTAGCGATGCATGCAGAGGTAGATACTTGTAAATCACCAGTGAAAAAGACTGAAGTAGCTTCAGAAATTGCTGCAAGGCGTTTACAATTCACTAATCTCATAGTTGGGGAGAAATCCAGTCCGACTGCTGCGGATGTGGTGCGTGTAAATCGCAATACTCAGATGGGCAAACATCTCTCGTTTGTTCCCCCTACTGTGCGAGATGGTAAAAACGTTGTTAAGATCAGTGAAGAGGATTTGAAACCACAAATGGATTATTGGCAAAATGCGTTGATTGGTTTCATAATTGGAGATCGACCTAGTGAGCAGAATATGGAGAATTTTGTTATTCATGTATGGAATTTTGTCACCAAACCTCAGGTACTGATTCATGCTGAAGGCTACTGTATTTTTAGATTTAATAGTGCTGAGGACAGGGATTCAGTCATGCAATCAGGTCCCTATACATTTAGGAATAGGCCAATGGTGTTGAGGCCATGGGAAGTTGATTTCAATTTTCAGAGTGATGTACTCAGCACTGTCCCTATTTGGATTCGTTTCCCAGGCCTTCCAGTTGGATATTGGTCTACTGAGGTCTTGAGCAAGATGGCTAGTGCTATTGGAAAACCATTGTATACTGATAAAATTTACTGCACATTATGATAAAATTTCATTTGCTAGAGTGCTTGTTGAAGTTGATGCTGCTTACTCTCTCCCTGACCAACTGGAGATTGAAACTTCTTATGGGCCTAAGATCCAGACAGTTGAGTATGACTGGAAACCTTCTTTTTGTAATCATTGCCTCAAATTTGGTCATGATTCACTTGATTGTTGGTACTATGCTGATAATTCAGAAAAGGAGAAGGAGGAACAGGTAGATATAAGGAATTTGAAAGATAGAGTAAAACAGCAGGGGAAACAAACAAAGAAAGAATGGATTGTAAAGAAGAATGTAACTAATGATGAAGTTCAGAATCAACAAGAGGTTTCTGTTAATCCACCAGTGCTTGTAGTGCAGGTAGCTCAGGATTCAAAGATGGTTAATGAGGGTCAAGCAACTAGTCCCTTGCAACAAAATGAACTTATGAATCCAGAAGGGCAATTAAGTGAAGTAACTATTGCTATCACCAGTAATAGTGAACAGGTGGTTGACACTGGTAATAGAGGAAAAGCTATCATAAATGATATGGATAGCAGGGTGCAACAGTTTGATCCGGGACCCTCTTACAGCTTAACTCCTACTGAACCATGATTGTAGCCACATGGAACATTAGGGGGCTTAACCAGCCTCATAAGCAGAAGGAGTTGAAACAATTCCTTACTGTTAATAAAGTGGATGTAATAGGAATTCTTGAAACCAGAGTTAAGGAACATAAAGTCAAGAAGATATTTGATAAGGTTGCAAAGGGTTGGATGTTACAATGTAATTATGCAAAGGCTGTTAATGGGAGAATATGGCTATTATGGAAGACTCATTTACAGGTTCAAATAGCAAATTCCTCTGATCAGTTTATTCACTGTCTAATAGAGGATACAAGAAGTCTAGCTAGGTTTCAATTCAGTGTAATATATGCACAAAATACTGCAGTTCTTAGGACACAACTGTGGAGGGATCTCAAATCAATTCCTATTCCCCAACAAGATGCATGGCTTAATTCCTATTCCCCAACAAGATGCATGGCTTATTTGTGGTGACTTTAATTGTGTTCTAAGTTCTGAGGACAGAATTGGTTCTCCAATAACTGAAGCTGAAGTTAAGGAGTTTAAAGATACTGTATCTGAATTACAACTTACTGCACTTAGAGTTAAAGGCTGTCATTTCACTTGGACAAACAAACAAGATACAGCTCATAGATTATACAGTAAAATTTATTGGGCACTGGGAAATTATCAATGGTTGCAGCAGTATGGGCATCTGGAAGCTGATTATTTGAATCCTTCTGTATCTGATCATTCTCCTATCCTGATCAAATTTGGAGATCACAAACTTGTACATCCTAGACCATTCAGACTTTACAATGCTGTAATGGAACATCCTCAATTCCATATCATTGTTCAACAAGTCTGGAGGCAAAACTATATAGGCACACCTATGCAATTGATCTGGCAAAAATCGAGGGAAATAAAGAAGCAGTTAAAAGGCCTAAATGCTTATGTAACAAGTTACAAACAGAAAGTTGCGCAGGAAAGGGAAGCTCTAGATATTATTCAATGTCAGCTGCAGAATCCTCCACTCAGTCAGGAATTAATTACTGAGGAGAAAACAGCAATTGAAGAACTTGAGAAATGGAATTGTATAGAAGAGCAAATAATGAGACAGAAGTCTAAAGCATGCTGGATTGAATGTGGAGATGCCAACACTAAATACTTTCATGCTCAATGGAAGATTAGAACAGGTCAAACCAACATTACATCCATTTATACAGATACTGGTTTAAAGCTCACTGATCCCCTAGCAGTGGAGTAGGAATTCCTGAGGGTTTTCAAATCTTTAATGGGGGAATGTGCATCTGAACTACCATGTGCAAATTCTCAGATTATGAAGGAAGGAAAGTGTCTCACAATTGATCAACAAAGAAAACTCATAAGGGAGGTAACTTTGTAAGAGATTACTGAAGCAGTGAAGGAAATGCCTATAGATAAAGCTCCTGGTGTGGATGGATTTCCAGTTGAGTTCTTCACTAAATACTGGGATCTGGTAAAGGGAGATATTCTATCTGCTGCCAAAAGACTTCTTTAATACTTGCCAACTGCCTTATAATATCAACACTATTGCCATAGCCCTAGTTTCAAAAGTAAAAGCTCCTATCATAGTAAAGGATTATAGACCTATTTCTTGTTGTACAACAATCTATAAAATCATCTCCAAAGTGCTTACCAGAAGAATGAAAGGTGTCATTGGGGAATTGGTGGGACCTGCTCAATCAGCTTTTATTGAAGGTAGGAGTATTATTGACAACATTTTGCTAAGCCAAGAAATTTTCAAGGGATACTCAAGGAAGGGAGTGTCTCCTAGATGTGTACTAAAAGTAGACTTGAGGAAAGCATATGACACTTTGGAATGGGGTTACTTGAGACAGATTCTAACTAACTTGGGCTTTCCAGCAAAATTCACTCAGTGGATTATGGCTTGTGTAGAAACTGTCTCTTACTCCTTAATAATGAATGGTGGTTTAACCAAACCATTTATTGCTAAGAGAGGCATAAGACAAGGAGATCCTATGTCACCTTACCTATTTGTGTTGGCTATGGAATATCTTAATAGAATTCTACAACAGATCTATAAGGATGGTAACTTCAATTTTCATCCTAAGTGCAGGAAACTTAATATCTCTCATATATGTTTTGCTGATGACCTTCTCATGTTTTGTAGAGCTTATGTAGTATCAATCCAGATACTGCATAAAGCTTTTCTTCAATTCTCAACAGCTTCTGGCCTACAGGCTAATACCAGTAAAAGTGCTATTTATCTGGCTGGTGTGCAACCACAATACAGAGAGGAGATTCTTGACACCTTGGGATTCAGTGAAGGAACTTTGCCTTTTAGATACTTAGGGATCCCTTTGGACTCTAAGAAGTTGGCTGTACATTATTATCTGCCTTTAATTGAGAAGATCACAAATAAAGTAACTTGTTGGTCTGCTAAGCTCTTGTCATATGCAGGCAGATGTCAATTGATCAAAGCAGTGGTTTTTGGAATGCAGTCTTACTGGGCTCAGATATGCATTATTCCTAAAAAGGTTTTGAAAGTCATTGATTCAGTTTGCAGAACCTTTCTTTGGACTGGTAAAGCAAATATATCCAGAAGAGCATTGGTGGCTTGGGAAACAGTATGCACACCTGTTTCTGCTGGAGGACTTAACATCTTAAACTTATATGTGTGGAACAAGGCAGCTGTCACTAAACTGTTATGGGATTTGGCTAGGAAAAAAGATTGCTTATGGGTTCGTTGGGTGCATACTTATTACATAAAGCAAGGAAATCTTTCCACTCTTACCATTCCAAAGGCTGCTTCTTGGGTGGTTAGAAAGATTCTGGAGAGTAGAACAAGTATAATGTAGAGCTCTCAGCTTCAAGGGGATCTGCATGGTCGACTACACAGTGTGTGTAAGCAGAACAGGTTTAATATACAGAAGCTTTACCTCTCTTTGATTCCCAGTTTCACTAAGGTTACTTGGAAAAAGTTATTACTGATTAAAAATGTGCTTCCTAGACATAAGTTTACTGCCTGGCTTGCTGCACACCATAGACTGCCCACAGTTGATAGATTGCAGACAATGGGACTGCAAATTCCAGTAGCTTGTGTTTTCTATCAGCAGAATGTTGAAAATTTTAACCATCTGTTCTTTGAATGTAGTATCACAAACAGAATATGGTCCAGAATTTGTATTTGGTTGGGATACTCTAGAACTATTGGTTGCTGGGATGATGAACTCATGTGGATATGCAGCAAAGCTAATAGCAATCCGTGGAGAAATGCAATCGCAACATCTGCATTTATCACTACTGTTGCATTGATTTGGAGAGTAAGAAATCACATGAGATTTGAAGGTGCTACCTTTGTGGAAGAGTTGATATATAAAGAGATTGCATTATTGATACATCTTTGTGGCAGAAACTGCAGACAATGGCAGGACGGTTTGCGACAACTCAATTACTATCCTTAGCTTGTTACCTAATGCTTAATGATAGGATACATGTATGTAATGAGAACAGATAGTATAGTATTCATTGTAAGCATCTAGTATTAGATTAGTAGCTAGTCCAAATGCTACTGTACAGGAAAGGTTGTACATCCTTTTCTGAGATTAATGAAAAGCAAGTTTAATCTAAAAATAAAATTAAATAATGTATTGCCTATCAATATAGTTTGTTTCCCCATATCCAACTTGTTGAAAGCACTTCAACGCATGTGCGCACGACATGTGATAGATGGTCCATTTCCCACATGAACACAACCTTCTATTTTCATTTACCGTATGTAGATTATTCCCACAGTATCCGCTGATAGCTGTCTTAACTTGAAAATACCCCGTTCATTATCGTACTGAAGAAATAAATGCCACTGTGCTCGCCTCCTGGACTTTGCAAATCTTCTCATGGGTATTGGCATAAATTCAACACCCCCGTCCATCAATGCTGAGGCAGCTGCATTCCTTTCAATAAACCTCTTCGCACTCTATTTGAATGTCATGCGGACCAAGGCAGTGACAGGTAGTCCACGAGCAGACTTCAACAAGCCGTTGAATGACTCCGACATGTTTGTTGTGAGGGCTCCCCATCATCTGGCGCCATCAGCATGCTATGTCTACATGTGATGTTCATGCCCCATCAACCAAGTATAGGCTCTTGGTTCTAATTGCAGTATCGCTTCCATGCGCCTCATGAATTTGCATTGCTGGTGCTCAGTTGCTGTCATCCACATTAAGTGATGCAAGGTCTTCTCAGGATATTTCTTCTGAAAATTGGCCTTTAGGTACCGTATACAGTAATGGTAGTATGTATATGGTTCCAGCCATTCAGGCAAGTGACACACAGAACTTAAAATACCACCATACCGATCAGATATTAGACAAATACCTGAACGCTGTTTGACAACGTGTTGTTTCAAGTATTTCAAAAAAAGAGTCCACGTCTCTTTGCTTTTGTTGGCACATATGGCAAAAGCTAATGGAAATATTTGCCCATTGGCATCTACTGCAACTACAATCAAAAGCTTAATATCATACTTTCCATAGACATGAGTACCGTCTATTGAAATAACAGGACGACAATGCACAAAACCATCAATTGCCGGTTTAAATGACCAGAACACATAGTTGAAAATATATTCGGGTATGTACGGACTCTGCTCACGCCTCCATTCAACAACACTCCCAGGGTTAATGTGTTGTAGCGCGGCCATGTACCTGGGCAGATTTGAAAAAGACTTATCGCAGTCGCCATAAATAAATTCAAAGACATGTTTACGAGCGAGATATGCCTTTCTGTTGGTTATAGTACAACCATACTCCTGGTGGACGGCTGTAGTACACTCTTTAATGTTGAACCTAATGGACACTTCCATACATGGAATCACGATAAGAGAAATCAAGTCCATATCCAAGTTGAAATTCTCATTGTATGTGTCAATTTCACATCTGTGCTCACAAATAAATTTACCAACTTTCCACAAAACAAATTTCTTCTTTGTGTCACGCAACATCCGTAGACAATCCAATAACAACCTACAACATACACCGTTGTATTTCTGTATTAGTTCACTCACTTATCGTCATCTAACGGTACTCTCTTACACTGTAGATTTTTACAGCCCTAATTAGGCAAACTTTGTCAAGAAAATTCATGCCCTTTGTTAGAACAGCTGGTCTAGACTCATCCCACATCTGTGACCGAAATTCATCATCATCCCTTGTGAGGGCATCCACGTTTGGCATGCTTGGAAAATTATCAAGGTAGGGAATATTCTGCTCATGAAATGGCACATGGGACTCGTATACTTTTGGTTTAGCGAGAGGTGGACGAACATGCTCCCTCGTCAGCTCAGTTTCAACATTCACATACTCCCTCATCAGCTCAGGTTAAACATTCACTTACTCCTCATCATCATCACCCTCGTCATGGAAGGGTGTTTCATCCCCAGATTTATCTGCATTGTTGTCATGATCACTATCATCTTCCTGACTCTGCGCATCTGCCAAATCACGAGTAAATACTTTGTCTATGGTTAACTGTGTGAGGCCAGGAGCTTCAAGAAGCTCGTTTTCACTGCACAAAAAGAACAAAAAGATAAGTTACCCAAAAATCCAAAAAAATACTTTGGATAACGCTATATCACTTTACTTACAAGTTGTACTGTCTTAACATTTCATGATCGATATTTTCTTGTTGGTCATGACTCCCGGATGGACCACCATCTTCCAATACTCCAGAACTATGCATATTCCAACTAGGGGCGGGCTCATAACTTGTAAAATGCATATCCGGATGGTACCCCCTGTGAAAAATATGAGTGTTAATACAAATCCAATTAAAACACAAAATAAACATCACTAACGCATAAATAAAAGTTCATCGATCCTCTTATTTATTATATAAAGTCAAAAAATTATTTTGTGGCTGCTCATTTGTGGTGGTAACAAGTTTAAATCAAGACAAGCTCTTTCATCAACAATCTGTCCGGCAAAAATTGCTCCAGAATAACCACCCGATGACATGGGGTTATCCCTACTATGCACGCCCTCATTACTGGGAACGTCTTCTACCTTGACGTCTATTTCCAATTATTTTATTACATAAATTCCCTGTTTTCATCAGGAATCCGCAAAAATCTCTAAGTGTTTCATCATCCTCGATGTTAAACTCAGAATAATAAGCAAATCCCTGCGGGGTCACTGAATACGAAAATCTATCGGTTACTTTAAGGTTAAACGAATGCCTCATCTCACTCATTTTTACGTAACAACGATACTAATGTATCATACTCCATAGTAAGTGGCAATTTAACGTGATACTGTAGAGGTTAGCTATACCTCACGGAGTTATTCTCCACCACAGCCTCACCCCCCAATATAGTGAAACCCTTATTTTTGGCACTTCAGACATTGTAAAAAAATGATTGATAAGAAGAAGAGAGAAGTATGAACGTATATTTGAAGTTAGGTATTGAAGGAACTTTCATAAAATTGAAACGTCTATAAAAAAGGCAAGTCCGAGGTTGGGGTGTAGAACTTTTTAAAAGAATTCGCAGTACAATACTTTGTTTATGTATTTGAATTATTGTTATGTAAGTTAATTTATTGGTGGGCTAATTAATATGTAATTCACAGTACTATAATGCGTTTAAGCAATTCGCAGTATAGTACTACAAATTATATTAAAATAAAATTTAAAATAGTTTGCAGTACTATACTGCGAATTGCTTTAACGATAAATGTCCATTAAAGTAATTCGCATTATAGCACTACGAATACCTATTTGTGTAACTTTTTTAAACATTAAAAATGTGCTTTTTGTCCAATTAATCATCATTTCAGTTTCGGCTTCAGGTTATTCTTATCTCATAATTTATTAATTAACTAGGTAATGTTCTCTTACCCAAAAAATTAATCAATTGCCCATATAATTAAGAATTATCTCGACTAATTAAAATACTATTCATTTTTATTATACTTTATTTATCATACTATCGTGGTCATATGGTACTAGTCTATGAATATCGGGTATAATCACTCGACCCGTATTTTATCCCAGATCGACTACCTTAAACGAAACTCTTTTTCTTTAATTCGTGTATCCTTTATCCTTCATGACATTTACTTACTGCTTGTATTAAATAGCATAAATACGTTAACCTCAAGACTATCTCATCCCCGAGTCCATGTTGATTAACTGAAGATGTAACTTTAACGTACTAAAATGTGAGATGTAATATTGAGGTTAACCTTGATAAAATAAAAGCCATCGAAGACATTCCAGACCAGCTATCAAGCACAAAAGTAGTTCAAAGGTTGACAGGGAGACTGGCCGCTTTGAGCAGATATATTCCTTGGTCTTCAAAAAAATGCCATAAATTCTTTCACTAGAAAAAAAGAAGAACAACTTTGAATGGACTCTGGAATATCATTAGGCCTTAAAGAATTTGAAAAGGTATTTGTCGAGTCCTCCACTACCATCAAAACCGGACAAAGGCAAATAATTGCTGATATATGCAGTGGTCTAGGAAGTAGTGGTAAGTGTTGTTTTAGTTTATATGGACAAAGGTAAGCAACCTACTATCTATTATGTTAGTAAAATTTTAACGGGAGCAGAAACTCGCTACCCACATCTGAAAAAATTAGCTTTGGTTCTCGTAGTCGCCGCTCAAAAGCTAAGGCCTTATTTCTAGTGTCATCTGATAGCTATGGTGAACACTTTTCAGCTGTGAGTATTCTTCATAAACCTGAACTTTCAGGTAGGCTGGCCAAGTAAGCAGTCGAAATGAGTGAATTTGACATATAATATAAACTTAAGACTGCGACTAAGTCACAAGTTTTGGTCGACTTTGTGGTTGATTTCAGTATGGGATTGTTACCTTTGGCTACAAAGAAGCAGTGATGGTGTCAGAATCAACATCAGAAGATTGGACCTTTTTCATAGACAGAGCTTCTAATATGAAGGGGTCCAGGCTCGGCATAATGATTATCATGCCCGGGAGATAAACCCTAAGACAAGCCATAAGAATTGTTCTTCTAACTAAGAATGAAGCTGAGTATAAAGCTTTGATTGCAGGAGTCGAGTTGGCCTTGGAAATAGACTCCGAGGTCATAAAAATCAAATACGACTCCTAATTGTTAGTAAATTAGATCCACGGGATCTTGAAGCCAAAGATGAGTGCATGCAATATTATATAGTGAAAGTCGAGGCTTTGCTCGCTTGGTCCAGGAATAGTAAAGTACACATATCCCGAGGGAAGAGAATGCGAAAGCAGAAGCACTAGCTAATCTGGGATCGGAATGTGATGCGGTAATACAACCTATGAATTAGGTATTGGACGCGGATAACTATTACAAGTAATCGTGATCAATTTTGTCTGGGACTGGAGAAATGAGATCATTGACTATCTCGTGTACGAAAAATTGCCTGAAGATCCCAAAGCAGCTCGGGCGCTGCACACTAAAGAAGCTCAATATAATATCAATTGTATAGAAGATCTTTTCAAGGCTTGTTGGCCCGATGTTTGGGGGATTTTGAAACCAACTATATTGATGCGGGAAGTCTATGAAAGGATCTGCACTTAGGCACATATTCCTTAGTGTAAAATTAATTAGGGCAGGATACTACTAGCCCCGGATGGAGCAAGACTTAAGGCTTACTTACGGAAATGTGATAAATGCTAATGCCACACATCATTGGTACATCAACCGGCAAAACTACCGCACTCAAGTTTGTCGCCCTGGACATTCATGAAGAGAAGAATAAGTATAGTTAGTCCACTTCCACCTGCCCCTGATAAGGTAAGATTTTTTTATTATTTGAACTCAATATTTTCTAAGTGGGTTGAAAAAGGTCCATATAATAAAATTGGCGAATGCAGAACTGTAGATTTCTTGTGGGAGAATATAATTTGGAGATTCGAGATACCAAAAGAGATAGCTTGAAATAACGGGCCACAATGTATAGGCGCAAAGTTCACAAAATTCCTCGAAGAATGAAAAATCAAAAGGTTCACATCATCACCCTATCACCTGAGCACAAATGGTCAAGAAGAATTGACAAACAAGGAGATTATTCAGAATATCAAAAAGAGATTGGAAGCATCCAAAGGCAAATTGCTCGAAGAGAAACCAGGAGTGTTATGGGCATATCAAACAACAGCCAAGTCAAGTACAGGGAGACTCTTTTCTCTCATGTGTGCGGAAGAGAAGCCTTGATTCTAGTGGAAATAAGAGAACCTACCCTAAGATATTTTCAAGCAGATGAAGAAACAAATAATAAAGCAATGCTGGTTATATTGGAGTAGATCGACAAATGCAGGGATTTGGAAAATCTAAGGATGGAAGCCCAAAAATAGATAATTGAAAGATATTACAATTGAAGAGCCAATCTACATTAATTTAAAGTAGTAGACTTGGTTTTGAGGAAAGTAACTCAAAACACACGGGAGCTCAATGCACGAAATCTTGGTCTAACATGGGAAGGCCCCTATCGAGTTTCATCTCTCACTGGGAAAGGGTCATAAGAATTGGAAAATAAAGATGGAGTGAAGTTTCCAAGCAAATGGAATGTGGCACACCTCAAAAAATACCAGTACTGATGAGCTTCGCCTATAGCGAAAGTATATGCTGCACTATTTTTCGCTTCAACCGGTTTTGTCCCAATTTGTTTTTTTGGCAAGGTTTTTAACGAGGAAGAAACATAAAGCATACTACGAAGGAAGCTTTGTCAGAAAAAATAAGACCTTTATATGATAAGGCATTCAAGCAACTAGCCACTAAGGAGTGGTTAGATAGTGTTTTGCTCGGTAGAAAAGTTCCTACTCGGAAGTAAACTTTGTTGTCGGGCAAAGATTACCCGACCATTTACAAGTGTAAGCCACTGGAGGATCATTAGATAATCTTCGGCTCGATAAAAAAATGTCTTAAGGGAAAGTGAAGTTTGCTATCGAACTAAAGGTTATCTAACCATTCACTAGTGGAATCTTCGAAGGTGCACAATTTCCAGTATTCAAATTCGCACTCTTTGCATTCGAACACTGAGGGGGGGATGATATGAGAATACGGCAACAATGACTGGCATATCGGCTAGGACTATAAAATCCGAAAATAAAATTGTATCATCGGGACCAGGGATTGCATGGTCATCCCTGTTAAAATAAGTTGTACAAGTTATCCACAAGTAATGGAAATTTCTTTTTAGTACAACGAATGCTTATGTACTTTTCAAAATGGAAGAATCAAAATAAAGTCCTTTTATTTTTTTCTTGTTTCCTGTCCTATCGATGAATTAATTTTATTATTTGAAAGTTAAACAAGTACTTCATTAGTGCCGTAATGAACAAGATACGTCCACTTCAAGAGCACCGTAAACATTAAAAGGACCTCTCTTATGAAACTCTCATGAAAAATGTTTGATTCGGTAATAGCTTATGTCCGGAATCTAAATGCTCACGGGGAAAATACACACGAAGCCTTGCATAATTCGACGCAAAAAGAGAAATTTGCTAAATCGTTAAATGAAAAAATACTTCTATTCACAAAAAACCTGCCAAGAAGCATAAATACAAAGGTATGGAAAAGAAAAATAAAGTAAAAAGCTAACTACTGCTCCCCCAGAATCCAAAGGAAGAAAACCATCTGTACCCTCGGGAGAAGTAGGTCGATCTACTACTGGCTCGATGTTTTTGCTTTAACCATCTTGGCCTTCGGCATCATCTACGTCAGGTTTTTCTTTAGTTTCCGAGAACTCGGAACTAGAACCAGAAGAGTCCGTAGCATCATTTTGTACCGAGAGACCCCTTTAAGCAGTTGACTCCATCATACAAGCCTTAGTAATTTTGGCAACAAAGTCAATGACGTTCACTTTGCTTATTTCAAGGTTTTTCTCTTCATGCTATACATAGAATATATTTTTTCAACAATGAGGGAAGTCGCTTGACGCTGAAGCTCTTCCTTAAGATGGTCAACCTCGGTCAAAAGGTTATCCCACTCAGATCTAGTAGCCTGGAGGCTAACATGAAGGTCACATATAGTAGATTTAAAAACTCAATTGCGTTCCATGACTCTCTTATGCCTCTCTTCTAACCGGATATACTTCTCCTCAACAGTAGTAACTTCTTCAGCTTTGGAGTTCAAGGTTGCCTCCAAATTATTCAATTTTTCAACAGAGACAACCTCACAATCAGATGCAACAAGAACGACATTATGAACTTCAACCCATTTGGCCCTATCCTCTTCGAATTGTAGCCTTAACAAACTATCTTCTTGGCCAAGGGTTACTACCTATCGCTCGCTTTGTTGCAATCGAGCCTCCAACTAAACAGCCTAAGCAGCTCGAGCTTCCAATTTCGGGAGATAGTAGCAACTTGGTCTCGCTCGGCCAGTAGTTGATCTCCCTCGGAGGTGAGTTCCTCCTTATCAAGAATCAACCTTTTAAGGCACCTGGAAGCAAGGAATTTAGCGTGTAAAATAGAAATACAAACTAAAAGCCATGGCATAACAAAGAAAGAAAAAAACAATAGAAGGAACAAAGTTTATAGTTCTGCTGCATTTTGCATTGCATTGTTCTATAAGCACTCTCCCGAGAGAGATTGTATTTTAGTCCTATGTTTTTCTAAGCCAAAGGCTTTAGATAATTAGCAAGTGCCATAGATCAGTAAATGGCATCCAGTATAAACCGAGAGGGAAATGCTTCTCCTCCTATAAGGATCTTCGTAGGGGTAGAGTTATACGCCTCAAACTCCCATAAACTTGGGACCGAGGAAGAGTAATATCCTCTTCTCGGATGAGTGTGATCGTTTGGAGATTATATAATGATTTCTGGTGGCGAAGGTAAGGTTGGAGAAAAATGAAATGAAGATGATGACATTATAGGTTGTGAAACAACTGCGGAAAATGCAATGCTAGCTGTTGGTTGCTAATCAGCCGAAGACAGAAGAGACCAGGTACCCAACCTCATGGTACCGAGCACGTCGACTATGACTCGAAAGCAAGAGTTAGAGTTTTCCACCATATAATATGCCATCCAGAATGCAGGGGCATCGTCTTTAGTTATCATAATCAACATAATAGATTTATCATTCTGATGAGCTGATGAAGGTTGTCGTCTTCTTTGTAGACGTCCCCTCATCACTGACTCCTCCATCATTATCAATCACCATAGTGTCTATGGTTAGCTCGGGTGCAGTTTACCATAGCATCCGCAGATGGCTTGGGCATGTCTCTCTTCATCTTTTTATCTTTTCCCTCGGTCATGGTGGAACATCGCCTTTTTTGTTGCTTGTTCTCCAGCTGGGGAATGTTAGAATAAACACTTGTACCGAAAGCAAGCCCAATGACACCTGTTCGGGTAAAGGCCTCCTACAACAACCTCACCACATAAGCAGAATCAGCCAAAACGTCCTCCTCGGGGACGATAATAGAGCCCTGCGGTAGAACTAAATTAAACAAGGAAGAAAAGTTAACAAATTTTCCAATACTAGGAATAAAAACA
This sequence comes from Nicotiana benthamiana, assembly GCA_034376525.1. Lineage (NCBI taxonomy): Eukaryota > Viridiplantae > Streptophyta > Magnoliopsida > Solanales > Solanaceae > Nicotiana > Nicotiana benthamiana. The sequence goes on along the minus strand of CM067324.1, from coordinate 18,399,993 downwards.
AGATAAGTTCAACATACCATAATTGTTGGCTTTCCACTCATATTTAAGGGACAATTCTTTCCACCTCAGGTCTGAAGCATAGTGACATCTAGAATCTTTTGGATCCACTGGTCCAAGCCTTCAACCCTATGTGGTATGCACCGAGTTGCTGAAATAATAAAAGAAGAAAGACAAGTAATAAGATGGGACAATCCTTAACTAGAAGAAAGGATAAATGAAGAACTTACGAGTACGGTTCCATAATTCAGGAAAGGATGGATTCGTGGCCAGAATAATGTACCTGGTAGCAACTACAACAAACCGATCCATCCATCTGCGGTGGTTATCATCATCCATGCTAGTTAGCAAAGTATGGTTCCTCCGCAAACTATCTTGGGGGAATAATGGTTCATTGGTCCAGCCAGGTATAGCTCTTCTCCCTCCTCCTAGCATAGATGCCGAAGACTAGTAATAGTTTTTCACAAAGAGGGGCTCACTTGTGCCAAGTAGAGTTGATAACAAAGGCAAAACTCCATGATAATGGAATTAAGCTCCCCTCTGAATTAGAACGTGGCAAAAGTAAAGGGATACTTATAAACATATGTAAAACCCTTCATGTAAAAGGTTATCCTTTTCGCTAGGTCAGGAGCGAGAATGTTTAAATCTCGGTAATCGCAATCTTCCTTCACAGCAAGGATGCTAGAAGGACACATGAAAGAAGGTTACACGTTAATAACCCATGTATGAGGATTAGCATAAGGGTATTTCTATTCAAAATCCTTAGTTGTGATGAGTTTTCTAGGATTGATGGTGCTCACTATGAGAAGAGCAGCATCATCACTACTTTCTTTATTCTTTGAGGCACTGAGAGTTTTGGAAAAGAAGACCATTGTTATCCATATGGAGAAAGGGTTTCTTCTCTGAAGTAGAAAATTAGAGGTAGTTGAAAGCAAGTGTGAGTTGAGAGAGTTTAGAGAATTATGAAGTATAAAAGGGGAAGAGTGATGCGTATAAGTAAAGGTATATGCGGTTTAAATTGTGGCAAAGATTATCTCGAGAACCCGAGAAAGCACTGCTAAATCAAGGAATGACGCATGCTCGGGGCATTAAATACGGAGAGACTGCATCTAATCAACTGTCAGAAACTTTTTAGAGGGGGTTAGAAAATTTACCGCCAAAAACATATATTTACCAATTTTCCGGTGACACAAGGATATGCCACCGGAAAGCAAGGGGACTATCTGTATGGGGTAAAATATATTTATTTTAGATGCTCGCATGATAAAGAGACACGTTGAGCCGAAGACAGAAGGATATCAGGTTTGAAGGCAATGGTCTCGTTAGTACGCCAAGGGAGTGATGTTCATAAAGGCGAAACAAATACCTACCACCCGATAGCCTTTAATGGAGAATATTCTATAGCATTAAGTATATGGTCCGTTACAAAGAATATGACATTCACTGCATACTGTTACATATTCTTCAATGGCCTTCATAACTATCATTTAAGAAGAGCTTGATCCTATGTCCTTGTTCCCTAGGTACAATTATAATTAGAGGTTCAACAACCATTGTAAAGGACACGAATTTTCTGCCAAGCTGATATTATACTTTGTTCAAAAGCTCAATAATATTTCATCTTCTTGCTCATCAATATTGTTACTACTGCCTCCGGAAGCTCGCTCCCGAAATCAAGATTCTACTTTCTTATCTCGATTTTAATGCTAAATCTTACATTCTTGTTTAATTAATTTATCATTTTGGAATAAAATCAATTCACTTTTCTGTAAACCATGTATAAATTCTATTGTACAGGGTAAATAATTTCTTAGGACATGACAAGAAAAAATGTTAATTTCTTATCTTATACATGCATTCAGAATATTTGCCTTGAGGTTTTACGTTTTTCTCTAACAAAAGGGGTTGAGCTTCTGCATAGAAGCCAATCTTTGGGGTCCTGAGATATAGTAAAAAAAAAAACTTCTTAAATATCCTAACTTTGAAACCGAACAGTGGCGTTATATTATACATTTTTATTTTTATTTGTTTATTGGTCGATACGAAATAAAATTAAGTCACATTATGAACATCACTTTTTCACAAACTATTTCAACATTTGTAGATTGTAGTATTACCTACTAAAAATATCTAGAAATGGAGAACGAGTTTATTGTAGCTCACCAATGTTTTCTAAAATGGTCTTGTATACGTCTCTATTTTATTTATGCTTTTAAGTTTATTTTCCTCTTTTAACTTTCTATTTTGGGAAAGACTGATTTTCCAGAATATTGGTGGTCGCAACATATTCCTTAATCAGTGCTAAGACATTGATTATACAACACTATCCCCCCCAATAGAACTATCTGCATGACCAAAAAATCTAGAAATAAATGTTAAATACGTTTTGCATTAAATGATTGAATAATTAAAACTTTTCAAAAAACATTCAAAGGAATGTCACGTCTTCACAATTAAATCGGTCCGGTGCCGACGTTTTACTTGAAAGATTACGACAGCCAAGGTAAAAATACATTAGTCTTTCAACTATCATTTACTAAATGATATTTTCATTTTCTGAAAATGACTCCGCTACTTACTATTATTATGCAGGAAAAAAAAAGATTATTGTTATTAAACATCATGTGCCCACGACCAAAGGTCTTAATTTAGTTAAAAGATCGCTGAGGCTCGTGCAGAACGAGTATAGTGACTTTTGATTCACCAATACGTACGTAGAACAATTATGAGTCGATAGGGTGCGAGCGTTTTTAATATCTTTTCTAATTAAGACTCGCCCAGGGTTTTTTCCTGAGTGACTCAATTGTAAAACGTCCAGAAGCACATGTGCGATGCCTTTGTGTGCAAGATTTACGCACTAAGCTTCCGGCTATGTGCCCCGCCGCCTGAAATAATCCTAAGAGGTGGCTCAATCCATACGAGGCCTAAATCGTAAGTATAGTTCCGTTCTTAATTTATGTTTATTGTCTTTGTTTTTCACCCTCACTTATCAATGTTTTATTTGATGCAGCTATTGCCCGGATGTCGGGTGTGGTTCCCCAACTCGAGAACTAGGTCAGGAGACTTGTGTCGCATTAAACACATGTTGAGCGCGCATGGCGCGATTTGGTAAAGGGTCAATGGGAGGCTAGTAGCCATGGTAAATATTTCTTCCTGATTTAATGAAGAACATTGTTCGAATCTCTTCCCAAGCTTGCTCATCTTTTATTCTTTTGTAGGTCTCGAGAAAGATGTGGCAATGAGGCCCCCGACTGGTGATGAATAAATCCTTCTCCTGCTATATGTTTCGGAGCCCATACAGGATTTGAAGAATAAAAGGTCTTCGAGTTCCACAAATTTTGAGGGACAGAAATGCAAAAAGAAAATAGCCCGTAAACCCAAGGGGAACATCATCCCTCTAACTTTGGAGTCATTTTAATGGCTAAGGGATGAGCCCGAAGAAGTGTACGAGCACGCATCAAGATTCGATGAACTACTGATCCAGTGGGAGCTGGAATACTCTACCTCAACTTGATGAGATTGAGGAGGAAGTTTAGGCCGAAGTCCCCGAGCTAGAAAGAGCTGAAGATGCCTCACCTCGAGGTGAGAAAGCTATCGAGGAAGTGGTTGATGATGGTGTAGAAACCACACTCAAGGCTCCACGAGATGAAGGAGGTGCCCCTAAAGATTTACTTGGGCTGATAGAGATCGGAGATCCCTTTTATTTCCTTCATTCATTGAGTCAATAATACATGAAGCTGAGGTGGCAGAGACATGCCACGGGAATGGGTTTATGGAGCAGAAGACCCTTTTTGTTGCTCTTTTGTTAGAGTGGAAGATGTCACTGGCATGGGTGATTCGGAAGTACCAAGGAAGATCTTGAGCGAGGTTCCTCGAGCCTTATACTGACCAGTCAATTTCTAGCTCAAAGTGTTGATCCAGGGCGTAAGTGATCCATTGTCATCTTGATCCCGAAGGATGCTCGGATCCTTTCTTCCCCTGTAAGGGTGACTAGCTATCTTCGATGCTTAGTGAATGAAGAAGAGCAATCTAAAATGGACGAAGTGGAGATTCCCTGCATGTTCAATGAAGATCAACTGGCGTTGAATTGGGTACCCATAGATTTATTTGATAATTTCAAGTTCTGCACTTAATTTTTTTGTATAATTTCCTTTTTCGTGTTTTACAGGCTTCAGTGCTTCATCATGAGGCCTTCATCCAATCTTGAGAGGAGTTGAGCCGGTATGAGGCCTAGATCCAAGGGCTCACCGAGAAGAAGGATGCCATCAAACTTCTCAGTGAGAAAAGAGAAGTGGAGATTAAAAGACTTCGAGCTACTTTAATGATGGCCCAAAAATAGCATGCCAATCTGGTTGAGCAGGTAAATAGAATATTTGAAGTTACTGAGAATGAATCAGGCACAGTGACTAACAATATTAACCTGCAGGTCCAATAAGAGATTGACATAATCGGATAGCTCCGTGAAGAGGTAGAAACTGTAAATACTGAGGCCGAAGAATGGAAAAAGAACATAGAACACCTGGCCTCAGAAAAGGGGAGTACCCAGGCTCAGCTGGCCTTGGCTGATATCGAGCACTAAAGTATAAAACAGAAAACCTTGGTGCAAGCTGAGAAAACTGAGGAGGTCCAGTCTCAGTTGGGTTCAACAATTTTTGATCAAGATAAGGTAGTCACAGAGCTCGAAACGGCCAAATCAGATGTCGAAGAGACCAAGGCCAATGATGATGCAGTGGTGGTTATTTACTGGGCCGATGATAAAGCTACTCAGGTTCGAGCAAAGAACGTTGCCGAGGCTACTTAGATTCTGGCAGAGGAGACTGTCGAGCATTCCAAATGTCAATATCAAAGGGAGACCCTTGAGGAAATCCAAGCTCGGGGCTTTGACCTTTCAACCGAGATTGAGAACGCTAAGGAGCTTGAAGCTAAAGCTGGGAAATTTGCTTATCCCGATAATGATAAACAACTGAAAGCTTGAGCGAACCGAAAGTGGAGAAGACCCCTAGTGCAGAGATGCCACTCTCAGAAATGACCAGCCGCTTAGGCTTTTAAATTGTTTTCATATTTCTGTTAAGGCCGCTTTGGCCTTTTGTAAAGAACTTCTATCAGGTCTTGTTGCCCTTCTAAAAAGGTTTTGATGAATATATAAGGGTCAAAGTTCCTTAGCATAAAATTATGATGTTGTATTCGGAGGTCCAATGTTTGAGAATGTAAGGACCGACAGGAAGTACTACCCTTAACAGTCTCTGATCGATAATCCCTAAGTTAATGTTCAAACTCGAATTAGAATAGTACTTAGGCTTAACTGTGGAGTATGGATTTTCTCTAACTCGAAGTGAAAGTATCCCTTATGCTTTATGATCGAGTGAGGACTTGCTCGAACTCAAGATAAGGTAGCCCTTGGTCTCAATAGATAGTCCCTGAGTGAGAATTTTATCTCAGGTTAAGGTAGCCCTTGGGATTTGTATTCGAGTGAGGATTTTTTCGAACATGAAGTAAAAATAGCCCTTAGGATTTCTAGTCGAGTGAGGAGGTACTTGAACTCAAGGTAAGGTAGCCCATGGGCTCGATAGGTATTCCCTGAGTGATGATTTGCTCAAACTCGAGTTAAGGTAAACCTTGGGCTTTGTATTCGAATGAGGACTTGCTCAAACTCAAAGTAAAAGTAGCTCTTAGGCTTTATAGTCGAGTGAGGACTTATCGAATCTCGAGATAAGGTGGCCCTTGGGCTGGATAAATTGTTCCCAAGTGAGAATTTGCTCGAACATGGGTTAAGCCAGCCCTTGGGCTTTTTGGTCGAGTAAGGACTTGCTGAAACTCAAAGTAAAAATATCCCTTAGGCTTTATGGTTGAGTGAGGACTTTCTCAAAATCGAGATAAGGTAGCCATTGGGCTTTGTAGTCGAGTGAGAATGATCTCTCAAACTCGAAATAAAAGTAGCCTTTAGGCCTTTGTGTTTTTTCTTTCTTTTGTGTCTCTATCGAGGCAATTTTATTACGGGTTTTGGATGTCTCCGAGTTGCGTTAAATTGGTCGTAGCCTTTTGGTTCAGGTGTAACCTAGTGATCTTGCTTTTTCCGAGTTATCCAGGCGTGCGTAAGATAATAGTCCCCAAGTAGGTAAGGAAGTTGCTTTTAATATTTGAGGTTTGCTTAAATGGTCTTATGCCCTCGGCGCTCATTAGTTTGATATGTTCGAGTATTATTTTTTGGTTGATAGTCCCCGAGATGAGGGAGAATATTCAAACTTTGGTTATGATCAGCCCTTGAGCTAGTTTCCATAATAATTGGAAGGCATGGAATTGTAAAGTAGAAAAACCTTTTCTAAGAAATGAGATAATTGTAAGGTAAAATATTTCCCTTTATTATTGTGAAAGTGATTACACATGCGTACATGTTTTGAGCCAGGGCTCAAAAAACCTCTGTGGGCACGGTTCGTTCGATCGTTTGGCCCTATAAGACCCGTAATAATGAAGTAATTTTTCAATTACAAAGTTAAAATCCAAAGGCAATACCCTCCGGTATTTGATGTTGATTGTAGGGGAACCTCGAACACTGTTAATGCTATCTTTTACACTGATTCTTGATCGACCTTAGATTGTAAGAAAGAATGATCCAGCTTTTCCTCTTTAAAAACCTTGCCAAAAACCCCAATTGGGAAAAAAACGGTTCAAGGGAAAAAGAGTGCAATGCGTGCTTTAAGACCTAAGGCTTTGTGTCGCTCCTTGTCGATAACCTGTATGTTAGTCAATAAATTGAAAAAATTGAAATTGGGTCACACCTCAGCATTAATATCGTTTGAGATGAGTTAAGTTCCAATTGTTTGGTAGTTTTTTTCCGTCCATCGCTCCGAGCTTATAGGACCCTTTCCTTGTGATGAGAAACTGATACGACCTTTTCTAGTTCGGGCCCAATTTTCCTTCATTTAGGTTTTGGGTGTTTTATGTGACCTTCCTTAGTACCAAATACCCATGAACTTTGACTTCGATAATTTTTCCTATTATTCCGTATAGAATTTTGCCAAAATCCACTACTTTTATTGTCCCCATTATAAGGTTGAAATCGATCTCTATTTGACCTTGATTGTTAGTCAAAAATTCTATTGATCAATCTACGGGCCTAATAGGATAAACAGACCTAGAAAGAGACCATAGTTGATCATCCTCGACCCTGATTTTTGACTAATACTGATTGTGTACATCGACCCAAGTGTTAGTTGGACATTTGATCAAATTCTACTTTAACTATTGTAAAGCTACAGAACTTCGAGCTTTGAGATCCTGAATGAAAGATTGAACATCCAAATCATCGGTGACTAGTGGAAAATTCATCCGTTCCATTTGAAATCGAGATACAAAATCTCTGAGCATCTCGTTGTCCTTCTGCCTTGCCTTGAAAAGGTCTGACTTCCTCTTTGCGACCTTAATGGCCCAGACGTGTGTCTTTACGAAAGAAATTTACAAACATAGCAAAGGAGCCAATACAATTAGGTACTAAATTATGATACCATATCATAGAACCCTTTGATTGAGTCTCCCCGAATTTTTTTCAGTAAAATTCTACCAAGTTGTTTCTTTTAATAGCACACTTGTAGGAGGTGGCGTGTTCATTTGGGTCAGTTGTCCCATTATATTTTGGAATCTCTAGCATAAGGAACTTCTTGGGAATCAGCTTCGGAGCCGCACTTGGGTGGAAAGGTTTTTGTACAAATTTTTTGGAATCTAGTCCCTTCTATATCGATGGTGGTCCCGGGATTTGGTCAACCCTGAAGTTATAGGTTTTCACCATCTTATTATTTTCCTCGATCTTCTTTTCCCCTATCTTGATTCTCTTTGTCAGTTCTTTGAGCATCTTTATGATAGCAAGATTGGTCTTCGATTCCTTCTCATTTGATTTCCTAGAAATCGATTCGACATTGTTTACAATTTCCTGAGATGGCTTGAGTAATTCCATGCTCGGCGTGTGGTTCTGATTTTAGAGCTAGGCTATTGCTTCTTGTTGGGCCTGCAACATTGTAAAGATCACCCGCATGCTAATCCCACCATCTTCTCTTCCATGTGTGTTCTAATTAGTTGATCAGATAATCCCGCGAATGCTGCTTTTGGGATTGATGGCAAAATTACTATTGATGACTATATACCAACTAACGTCGATTGGATCTACAGCCGAAATTCTATTAAGGCCAGCAGGGAGTACAACGTTTTATGGTGCAATCTTCTCATTTTCTCCATGGTGGCTGAGATCATTGTCAATGTGTTAAGGTGCTGACTAAGGGTTTGACATTTTTTAATCCTTTGATAAATAATACTTCAAACAACAATCATAAAACAGTACGTGTTACGAAAGTTTGTACCAGGTAACCACTATTATCCTAAGCTCCACGGTGGGCGCCAAACTGTTTACCCCGAAAATTGATAACAATTGAAGTTATATTATAGTTTTAAGATTCCGTGATTTTACTTGGCATAAACTAAGAAAAATGCAAGTTGATGTTGAAATTAACTCCAAATAGAAATAAAGCAAACAAAAATAAATGTATAGATTTGATCCTCGAGCTAGGCCGCCTTCGAATCAAACAAGTATTTCACTGAAAAATATGAAAAAGTAACAGAGTATTGAGACCTTTAAGAAAAAGATAGTATATTTCTTTATGTAGCGTGAATTTCCTGCATTTACAAATGATTAGACCCCACCCACCCCCCATATAGTAGGGGAATCCTACCCTTAATACAATCCTAAATAGTGTAAAAATCTCATCCAATTGCGGATATCTAGCTTTCTATTAGTTGGCTCGGTCTCGATCTCTATCTCGCTGGGTCTTGATAGCTGATATTGATCTCAGTCGGTCCCATAATTACGACTTTGACAATCTAACTTCGTGTCACGGTCCGTTATGACATAGTGTCGAACCTTGACCCGCACGCCCGAGTCTCTATTAATCATACAAAAAGGGTAAGCTTTTGACCGTATACACTTATATAGGAGGCTTTAAATTAATTTGAAACTTATGGTCTAACTTAAGATACAATGTAACTAATTAATTTTTTAAACTTTTTTTTGACTCATTAGAATTTTTAATTTTTTGTAAATAACAAAATATGATATATACCTACGAAGAAAAATTTAAAAAGTGAAAATTTTAGAATAAAAGAAGACAAAAGCTTAAAACATACGTATATTATGGAAAACTATTGCTTGTAGTATGAACTTTCATACTATTTCATTATTTATACGTATATTAGTATGCTACATAAGTTAATTTACGAATTTGTTTAATTCTTTTTATTTATGAAAGAGATTTAATGCACTTGATACTTTTTGTATCTTATGGTATTTTGTTAATTGATAGAATTAAAAATTTTAAAGATTAAGGGGCTTACACTCAATATTTGAGAGTCCAGCTCTAAAATATAAAAGGATCTTGGGTCTAAATCAACTCCAAAATTATATATGAGGATTGTTTAATACATATAAGGAGACCAATCTATCGTTATTGATATGATTTTAATCTAGTACAGTCCTTTCATGCATTATGTCATGGCAACTTTTCAGCCATACCCCATTACCCTTTGGGCGCGTTTCGTGGCGACCTAGCGATTCTCTCAATGCCTAGCGCCACAGATGACCCTGTGGTCTTGTCCGCACTAAGTGACAAGCGCACATGTGCCTCTGTCGTCCCCCTGATACCCCTCACCAGCGCCCAACCGCAGGCAGATGCCAACTGCGCCGTCCATGTAGACAATGTCGTGCATGCAGATCGCGATGCCAAAGACAATGTTTCTGACAACGGACTTGTTTCTGCCTTATAGAAAACTAAATCCTTTTCATTAAAAATATAGAGTATTTTTATTTTACGTACTTCTATTATGTTTCTCTATCTTAATCAAGTCTAGTCTTGTAGCTTTGATTTATTTTATTTAAAGCATTATTAAGGGGGGACTAAGCATTCACAACTTTCTAGCAAGAAAACAATTCTCTGTACTGGTGTCTCTTCCCCTCGACACCTTCGTTGCCTTTTTATAACAACTTTCACTAATGCAATCAAGCTTTCTTTAATTATCAATTCTCATTTCTGTTCTCTCAATTGCTCTTGACATTGGTTTTACCGGATGGCACAGACAATCTCTCCTAGCATACCAATGGGACCTCAGTTGGCGGATAGTAACTGTACTAACATCCGTTGCTTAGCCTTACGTAGTCCTTCCATTGAATCTCAGGAAGGCGCCACGTAAAAGTTTGTATTAGAGCCTAGGCTCGACATCGAACGAGGGAACACATTTCCATTACCACTATTTCTGACTATGGTGAATCATGGGGACCGCATCGTGGCCCAGAAACAGACGATTGACAGATTACGGCCCATCATGGGTATAGTACATGAACTAAGAACCAGCCTAGTGCAAAGGTTGGATGATCTGGACCGTAGGGTGGTCTAGGACGAAGTTGACATAGAAACATCAGTAGTGACTCCGAGAGAAATCGACAAATGATAGCCATAGAAGCAGCCAAAATTGTTTGCAAATTCGACGGACTGCAACAGGAGCCTGCCGAGGATTTAGCTTACAGGTCACAATAGGCAGACATGGTGACTGTCATGCAACACACTATTGACGACTTGACAAACAAGCTCAATGTTGCCAATGCTGCTTTATAGGACCTACTTCGAGGAGGTAGAAACCAAATTGAGGGCGATGTGAACCCCGCTTCTGCAACACAAACACTTATAATTCCTGAGCCAAATCCATACAGTGGAGCTAGGAATGCCAAGGATGTGGAAAACTTCATCTTTGACATAGAACAGTACTTCAATGCTGTTGGGGGCCTAGAAGAAGCTAGAAACTCTTTCCATGTATCTCCAAGGTAATGAAAAACTCTGGTGGCGGGGGAAATACGAAGCCATCAGGGCCGGTAAAGATTCTCTTGAGACATGAGCAGAACTAAAGGCAGCCATACGCCTACAGTTCTTTCCCAAAAATGTTGGATACAACTCAAAGAGAAAGCTGTGGGAGTTACACCATACCAAATAAGTGCGGGACTACGTACAGGAAATATCTGCGCTCATGCTAAACATACGTGACATGAGGGACAAAGGAAAGCTCTTCACCTTCCTGGAAGGGTTGAAACCTTATGCCCGTATAGAGCTGTAAAGACAAAGGGTAGATACCCTACTCAAGGAAATCCAAGTAGCTAAATGCCTTGGGGACTATCTAGTGGAAGCTTAGAATGATATGCCCCAGCCGCCTGCTCGAGTTGGATTCAAAGGGGGCCAGCCTAGCAATGGTGGCGCTAGAAGAATTAGGGGAAAACGGAGTGCAACAAAATTTAGGGCTCCCTCCTAAGGCAGCAATAGCGCTGCGTCAAACAACAATGGCCGGGGGGAGAAATCCTCCTTCATGATGTTTTCATTGTAGGAGACCATATTGGAATAATGAGTGACCACATACACAAATGAACACCCATCAAGCTTTATTATGATGGGACCAATAACGTCACAGATGATGCAGACCGGACCGAATTAGTAGGTGTCTTCAATGTAATTGTTGGCTCTATTTCTGAAACATTAGCGGGAACCAGTGCTGGTATCCATATGAAAAATGACCCCTACCTAAACAGAAAGAAAGCAAAAAGAATGCAGATGCGAGGAATCCTCCTAAACAAGAGAGGACCTTAACGTTCTTCGAGATGAAGGTAAATGGCAAGCCCATTCGGGCGATGATAGACACGGGTTATACCAATAACTACTTAGCCTCGACTCAGGTAGAGTGCCTTGGTCTAGTTGTAGGAAAGGGTGGAGGTAGTCTCAAGGCTATCAACTCACCTACCAAACAGTGGCTGCAATAGCCAAAGAGGTACCGATGAAGCTTTATCCTTATGAAGGAAAATTCAACCTGCGCATGGTGATCATTGATGACTTCGAGTTGATAGTTGGATTGGAATTCTTGAGGCAGACCAATACAATGCTTTTACCGTATACTGACATGTTACTGATGATGGGAGAATATGGGACCAAGCCCTGTATTATCCCTTGCATGCCCATGAAGATGGTTGTGGAGAATATCTCGTCCTCGCAGTTAAAGAAGGGGGTCAAAAGTAATGAATCTACGTTCCTGGCAATCCTCTTCATTGAAAATATAAAATGCTCCTCGAGTCCCATACCTAAACCAGTGAAGGAGTTACTACCAAAGTTTGAAGATGCCATGCCACAAGACAAGCCAAAGCGTCTACCGCTAAGGCGCATTGTGGACCATGAAATTGAGATGGTGTCGGGCACAAAGCCACCCGCCCGAGCTCCTTAAAGAATGTCACAACCGAAACTTACTGAGCTTTAGAGACAATTAATAGAAATTCTAGACACTGGAATCATCGTGCCCTCGAAATCCCCATATGGTCCTTTGTGCTATTCAAAGGAAACATGATGGTAACTTGTGACTCTCTGTGGATTATCGGGCTCTAAAAAAATCACTGTGAAGAACAAGTACCACATTCCTCTAATTGCAAACTTGTTCGATAGATTGGAGGGTGGGATGGTGTTCACTAAGATAGGCATGAAGACAAGTTATTGGCAAGTTCATATTGTAGAGGTGATGAACACAAGACCACCTGTGTGACAAGATGTGGGTCGTACGACTTCGTGTCCATGCCCTTCCGCTTGACTAACGCCCCAGCTGCATTTTGCACCCAGATAAACCAAGTCTTTTGAGAGTACATTGATAAATTCATGGTGGTCTACTTGGATGACATTATGGTAGATAGACAAACCTTGGAGGAACACTTGATGCACTTGAGAAGGGTCCTAGCTCGATTGTGGGAGCATGAAATATATGCAAAGCTATCTAATTTCTCCTTTGCTCATAAGCAAATTGACTTCCTCGGACATGTCATGGAGGAAGAGCTGATCAAGATGGACTAATAGAAAATTCAGGCAATCACAGATTGGCCGCCGCCTATGGATATCCACGCCTTGAGGGTATTCCTTGACCTTTTGCAATTTGTATCGGCCATTTATGAAAAACTACGCCCTCATTTCAGTACCATTGACAGGAATCCTCAAGAAGGTCATTCCTTGGGATTGGGGACCCAGGCGAGCGAAGACCTTCAATGCATTTAAAGTGGGTATGTCTAGAAGCACCGTATTGGCCCTCCCTGATCTGGCCAAGCCATTTGAGGTACAAACAGATGCATCTGACTATGCCCTCGGCGGAGTCTTGCTACAAGAAGGGCATCCTGTAGCGTATGAGAGTCGAAAGCTGAAGGATACAGAGCGGCGCTATGCCGCCCATGAGAAGGAATTATTGGTTGTAGTCCATTGCTTGTGCCTTTGGAGGAACTATCTGTTGGGGACCCTGTTCGTGGTCAAGACAGACAACACAACTATTAGCCATTTCATGATTTAGCCAAAGCTGAATATTGGACAGACTAGGTGGCAAGAACTCCTAGCTGAATTCCACTTCAACTTTGACTACCACAGTGGAAAGTCCAATCATGTTGCTGATAGGCTCAGTCGGAGATTTGATCTAGCACGGGTGTGCCTACTCGCCACCCTAAGGGGGGGGGGGAGGGGCGAAGTAGCCACCTTTATCAAGGACCAGATACAAGATCTACTCACCAAGGATCCTGCTGCACAATATTTGGTTGATTTGGTAGGACATGTCAAGACTCGCCAGTTCTACATGGAAGATGGTTTCTTGAAAGTGAAAGGGAACTAACTTTATGTTTCTAAAGAAGGAGATTTTCAAAGCACTCTTCTAGAGGAATGTCAAGATACTCTACGGGCCAGCCATCCTGGTGAAGAACAAACTATTGCGTTACTTCATCGTGCATATTATTGGCTTCAAATGTCGGATGATGTCACTCAGTATGTGAAGAATTTTCTAGTATGCCAGAAGGACAAGTCCGACCACTTGACATAAACGGAACCCTTGGAACTGCTAGCTTTCCCAAAAAGACCTTGGGAAAGCGTTTCCCTAGATTTTATCACCGGATAGCCCAAGGTCGGAGATCTCATAACTATCTTTGTTGTGGTGGATCAATTTTCTAAGTATGCTACCTTTTTTGGAGTCCCACAATGTTTATCAGTAGGAGATACATCTCGACTTTTCATCCCTCATGTCGTCAAAAATTGGGGCATGCCCAAAGACATTGTTAGTGATCACGACTCACGCTTCACTAGCAACTTTTAGACCCAAATCTTTAAGTGCCTTGGGTCAAAATTGAGTCATAGTTAAAGTTTTCATCCACATTCCATTGGAAAGACAGAGTGGTTCAATGGTATGTCGAAGTAATATCTTCACCACTTTGTAACCAGTTAGCGGAAGAATTGGGTGAAGGTTCTGGATGCTGCTCAATTGTGCTTCCATTCACAAAAGAACTCTAATACAAACAAAATTACTTTTGAAATTTTACTAGAAAGCAACCGCTTCTCCCCCACACAGTGAATGCACCAAATATGTCTACATCTCCTCAAGCTGCTAGCTTCTCAAAAGAGTGGAAGCAAACCTTGGAGATAGTGCAGAGCTATTTTGTTAAAGCTAGAAACTTGATGAAGAGGCATATTGATAAAAATTTTCGCTTTGTTGAATACCAAGTAGGAGCCAAAGTGATGATAAGAATCCCAAAGTTGTATGTTATTTGCGAGGGGTCCATGACCATCTTCTATTGCAAAAATACATTGGACCCTTGTCCATTAAAAGACGCATCGGAAAGTTGCATACCGGGTGGATACTCCATCTTGGTCGAAAATTCATATTGTCTTCCATTTCAACCTTCTAAAACCTTTTCGGGAAGATACGAAGGATCCTTCACAGAGCCAAATCACAATACCCAGCATTCGAGGTCCCAATTCAACCGAAAAAAGACGTGTTGAAGCTACCGTTGATGATTGAGTGATTCATGCCTCAAATAAGGATCACCAAGATTTTTTGGTGAAATAGCAGCGCTGTGATGTAGAGGAGAATACTTGAGCGAGGGGAACAAACCTCAAAGCCTACGAGAGCTTAATTGAAGATTATCTTGCAAGTAAGGCGCCGAGGAAGTAATCAACTCAGGTGGGGGAGAATGTCATGAACGGCTTTTCAGCCATGCCCATGACCTCTTAGGCGTGCCCTGTGGTGTCCTACCAAGCCTTTCAATGCCTAGTGCCACAGAAAGCCCCATGGTCTTGGCCGCGCTAAGTGAGAAGCGTGCATGTGCCTCTGTCGCCCCACTAATATCCCTCGCCAGCACCCAGCCACAAGTAGATGCTATAAGCTCTACTCAAGCAGACCGTGATGCCAAAGACAGTGCTGCTGAAAACGGACCTCTTTCTGCCTTGTATAAAACTAAGTCCTTTACATTGTAAATATAAAGTAGTTTTATTTTATGTACTTCGATTATATTTTTCTATTTTAATCAAGTCTACTCTTGTAGCTTTGGTTTATTTTTTAAGCATTATTAGGGGGATTAACCATTCAAAACTTTCTAGCAAGCAAACAATTCTCTGTACTAGTGTCTCTCTCCCCTCAAAACCGCGTTACCTTTCTGTAATAGTATTCATTAGTGCAATCAAGCTTTCTTTCATTCTCAATTCTCATTTATGTTCTCTTAATTGCTAATGACATTGCAACACTGAATATTTTGTCTAGTGTATGGAGGGAACCTCCGTTAGGGGACAGTAACTCACTGACATAAGTTGGTTAGCCTTACGCCGCTCTTCCCATGAATCTCAGGAAGGCGCCGTGTAATAGTTATAAGTTCGCTAGGTCGAGTGTTCTTAGAGAATAAGCATCAGATTTAGGAGCCTCTAATATTATTTTATTTTTGATAATAAAAGAGCCCCTAATAAAGTTAATTTCACAATTTATCTTTTAAAAGACAGAGTTACTTAGTATTAAGATTTGATTGGCCAAATATAGAGAAGTTAATGTAGTGGGATTTATTTATTAAATTTCAATTGTTTCTATATTGTGGCATAGTCCATTGATTGATATATGATCAATATTTTCTAGCAATTTATTAACTTTGATTAACATAAATTACAAGTTGAACTTCAACATGTTTAGTTTCAACCCAAATTCAAAATTTAAACACAAAACGCGCTTGCAAACAATTATTCATTTTGCGTGTCATTTTGTTTTGGAATTTAATATCATATAAAAAATTTAAAATATATACATCATTTTTCTATTTAGGAAAAAATTATTTAGAAACAAACTCAAAAATTAATAATTTTCATATGTGAATGCGGCCTGAATTACCTAATTTTTCGATCTTCAACCTTCATGATCTCGATCTTATTGGATAGAATGGAAAACTTAATGTTAACAGCCACGGAAATGGTGGTAGAAGCTAACAAGAAGGAAGAATCTAGAAGCAGTAAATGAGAGAAGACGAGAACCAGCTCACTTCATTTCTTCAAAAAATAGCATTCTGTACAATAACCTACAATATTTAACAACCTAATTGCTTTTAACTTACAAACCTACTTTCATTAACTCCTAACTAACCAAGCAAGACACCTTTGTTGCTGCAACATTATGTCACCACCTCCAAAGGCTTAAACTGTACGTATCTCATCTCTTTCTATATAGACTACTCTCAAATTCCTCTGTTTTTCAGATAAGATCGCACAGCCTACTCAGCTCTCTGAAAACCAACTACTTTCAAAGAGGTTGCTATTGATCCTATTTGGGTGAAAACTATGCAGTTGGAGATTGAAGCACTATACCTAGAGCATTGTAGATCTTCCACCTCGAAAGATACCTATTGGTTGTAAGTGGGTTTACAGAATTAAGTATAAAGCATCTGGGGAGATAGAAAGGTTCAAAGTTAGGTTAGTTGCTGAGGGGTATAGTAAAAAGGAAGATCTGATAATGGTGAAACCTATTCTTCTGTGCCTAAGATAGTTACTATCAAATTCATTATCGCATTTGGCTACTTCTAAATAATGGTTGATCTTTCATATGATCCTTAATGGAGATCTCATTGAAGAGGTCTACATGCATATACCTGAGGGGTTTCCTGGACAGGGGAAGACTCACAAGAAGTTCTTCCAACTCCACAAGTTCCTTTGTGGGCTTAAACAGACCCCAAGGCAATGTAATACGAAGTTGACTGAAGCTCGACTTCGTATGGAATTTCAGCAAAGCCATTAAGATTATTCTTTGTTCACAATAAAGGCTGGGAATGATATAGTAATCACGGTGGTGTATGTAGATGATGGTAAACTAGAAATATAAGTTTTTGGCTACATTACACATTATTTGCTACACTTTAATTGTGTTTGTTCTTAAATGTGAATTAGTTATACTCATAGCGTGATTTATGTTGTCTAGGTTGTGATTTGGAGATGAGGAATATTATTAGAACTAAGATAAATATAATGGGACTTTGAAGTCTCGGTAGAAGTCTAAGGGCTTAGCTGAGATCCTTTTTGGAGGTCAAAAACTGAGTATGCATGGAAAAAAAAGAAAGGAAAAAATAATAAACTGATGAAATTATGCTGCAAGCTAACGTGACTAATAAGGTGCCAAGGGAAAAAAGCGTCATGAAAGATATTACAGCTTATATTAGAAGACAAACAACAATGATTAGGAAAGGAACGAGATAAAGGAGAGTTACGCAAGAAGCACTTTAAAGTGCGCTTTGGATTTAACATTGCAAAAGCAATAGCATAAGGCAGCAGAAACAATACATTGATGACACGCATTGTGCGTTGCGCATGTGATGCGAAAGAGAACACGGCAGCAGAGTGAAAATTTTCATGTTTCTGGAGAACTCCACTAATGTGACGCACTATGTGTTTCCCAATGTGGTACGCTTATGCAATATTTTGTCTAATAAATTATATTTGTCTCAGAAAGAGTAGTTTTATTTGAGCCCGTTCTTACTTTGTATAAATATACTAAAAATGTATTTTTGAAGGGGGATTCGACCGAGGAGCTTGAGATAACTACCACAAATTAAAGATATAAGATTTCATCAATTCTCTTCCCAATAATCAGTGCAAAAGAGAGGGTTTGTATTGTAAAGTTATGATGTTTTCTATGTTGTTAAATTTATTTTTGATGACTTTCTCCATATCAACGAATTAGTTCTTCCCTAGGGTTTTGATGTATATGGTGTTATGATAAATATTTGTAGGTTTTAATTTTAGTTCTTGCTTGAATTTATTTATGGAGTTTTGAATTATTCCAACTTTATTCACCAGGTTTTTAATCGGAAGAGGAATATCTTGGTGATTATCATTACATTATTTTGTTTGATTTAAGTATTGATTCTCTTAAATAATCGAAAGATCTTTTTGAATTATTGAATAAATGAAGTTAGAAAAATAGTTGAGAGATGTTATAAAGACTACGCCACTAATGCATGCTTGTATATTTTCACAGTGCTTATATTAGTTTACCTCGTAGAGTAAAGATTTAATTGTGCGATGGGTTTTGACTACACGTTTGAACTAATCATAGAGTGAATTTGTCAAAATTATTATAATAGTAGAATGAATTAAACTATAGTTAAATCCGAAGTAGCTATCCTATACCTATCCTGTCAAACACACTGATAAGAAACCAACTCTGCTAATCTCTAGTTTTTTGCAGTCAATTGTCAATTACTTTACTTTAGTAGTTAATCATACTTCGCAATCATTCAAATCAAATTTGATCATCCTAAATAGCAATTAAACCGGAAATTACTAGAGTATTGTTTAAATCTAATCTATGTGGAAGCGATAATTAAACTATATTATCTTTGGATAGCGAGTATCAAATTCGTGTTGTATTTTACACTCATTAGTAGATGATCTCTTGATCACTAAAAACAACCAACGGTTGTTGTGTTCCACCAAAATATCTCAAGAAAAAGTTCCAAATGAAGGATCTAGGAAAGCTAAAATTCATCCTAGTCATTGAGTTTGCAGGGTCTAAGCAAGAAATTCTCATGTGTCAGGAGAAGTATGCTCTAGAATTAATATCTGAGTCAGGTCTAAGTGGTACGAAGCTAGTTGGAACACCCTAAGAGCTAAATCAGTAGTTAACATCTGTAGAGTATGATAGTTGCTTCAATAATAATAATTCTCACTTAGATAAAGCTCTTAAGAATCTTGGTGTTTACCGATGATTGGTTGGAAGACTGTTGTATTGTTACTATGACCAGGCCAGGCATTGCTTTTTTGGTTTAGGTACCCATTCAGTTCATAAAGTGTCCTAAGAACTCTCATATGGAGACAACACTGAGAGTGGTAAGGTATATAAATGAGGCACCAGGTTTGGGACTATAGATGTCTGCATAATCATTAAATAAGATGTTTGCTTACGGTGATTCAGTGTCACGGCCCCAGTTCGTTCTTCATGAACTATCATGACGGCACCTAGTCTCCACCACTAGATAAGTGTAACAAATATGAAAAAAATAAAATAATTGCTGAAAGAAAATAATTAAAAAATGAGATAAAAAAATAAAATAGTGTTTAAGATGCTGCCTGGCATATAACAGTGCAAGAATCTCAACCTAACACTTCCAAAATCACGAGCCCCATAAATCACAAGCTAAGAGATACACATAAAAGCTCTAACTCCATAAATGTCTATCAACAAGGAAAATACAAAGGGGTTATACTAGTAATAAGAATAGAAAGGGACTTCTCGGTCTGCATACATAGAAGATACACCTCGAAGTCTCTACAAAAGTGCCTCGCCTCAAGGGTAATAGGACTGATTGGAAGTACCTAGATCTTCACATAAAAAATATGCGCAGAAAGGGCATGAGTACACCACAGTAGTACTCGGTATGTGCCAAGCCTAACTTCGGTAGTGACGAGAAAAGTCAGGGTCCTACTGAGGTTAAATGGAATACAAGGAATAACAGTATAGAATAAGAACGTATAATCAAGTGCAACAATAAAAAGTAACACAGAATAGGAAGAACAATAAATCTATAATAGAGATAAAGAAATCACAATAAAGAATAAGCTCAACATAGAGATAAAAAACAGGGAT
This sequence comes from Nicotiana benthamiana, assembly GCA_034376525.1. Taxonomy (NCBI): domain Eukaryota; kingdom Viridiplantae; phylum Streptophyta; class Magnoliopsida; order Solanales; family Solanaceae; genus Nicotiana; species Nicotiana benthamiana. The sequence continues at coordinate 18,380,028 of CM067324.1, read as the reverse complement.
CTCCCAGGATATCGTCCCGTGGTCCAAAATATAAATATCCAGTAGATCTCCAGGGATACCATCCCGTAGTCCAAATATATATATCTAGTGGATGTCCAGGGATACCGTCTTGTAGTCCAACTCATAGTGAACAAGGATCTATCCGAACCTCAATCTGTAGTCCCAAATATATATACCCAATACTGAGGGAATCTACCGAGTGCAGTCCTGTAGTTCCAAGATAAATGTGCAGGGGAATCTATCAGAATCTCAAAGTAAACACACAACAACAACATAAAGAATATTTAGTTCGATTAAAATTTCATACCAAGGTAAAATAAGTATTTCTATCCTAGCATGCTGCACATAATTCAAATAAGGTAGTTGAGGAAATAAGCAATTAAGTCAATGAGGCATGCTTTCCTAAGCTAACAGCATGCTTAAACTGCATGTCGTGTAAAAAGGGAAAGGCAACACAATTTTAAATACTTAATGAAAACCGGATTTTCAACAATAAGCACAAGCACGCACTCGTCACCTCACGTACAAGCATTTCAATTATCAACAATACCAAATCCTAAGGGGGAGTTCCCGCACAAAAAATTAGACAATCCACTTACCTCGAACCAGCTCAAAATCAACCTGAAACCACGCTCTTGCCACGAGTAATCGACTCCAAATAGCCCAAATCTAATCAATTCATTTGCATAATGTAAATAACACTTCAAGTAACTGAATCTACAAACAAATTCTAAGGTAATACACAAAATTAGATAAGATAACCAGAATGCCCCTCGATCTCACGAGTCAAAATCGGGTAAAATTTATATATTCAGAATCTTCACACTCCCACGAGTTCATGCATACCAAAACTACCAAAATTGAACCTCAATTGGTCAAAAAAATCTCACTTAAAGATCTCCAATATCGAGCCTTAGTTTCTATAATATTTACCCACAAATTTCCATAAATTTCAAGCCTAATCAATTAAATAACACCATATGAACGAGTTTTATGATCGAAATTCTTACCTCAAAGAAGTTCCCTCAGATTCCCTCTTCCAAATCCACCAAAATCCCCAAACCTCGGTATAAAATGGTGAAAGAAGGCTGAAAATTGAGAAGGAGTGTATATATAGCCCAGAGTTTTTGCACGTGCGGCCCTACCTCCGCATCTGTGGTTTTCACTAATGTGCCCATTTCAGCATCTACGATCAAGAAGCCACACCTACACTATCGTAGGTGCGATCAAGCAGCCGTTTCTGCGGTCCCAGCCCCACATGATAAATTCCATATCTACGACTATCTGGGCACTTCTATTGTCCCGCACCTGTGGTCCCCTAAACACAAGTGCGGTTATGAAAGCAATGGGACATGTTTAGCTGCCAAAATCAAACTCAAATCTTCTGTTAACCATCCTAAAATATCCCGAGGTCCCTGGGACCTTAACCAAAAGCACGAAAAGGTCATATACCTCTATCCAAACATATACCAATTCTTAAAACACCTAAAACAATAATGAAACAATAAATTAGCCATGGATTCAAGCCTAAGAACTCCAAAAACTCTCAAAATTTTGTACATACATCAGATTCAAAACTACGGAGCTACTTAAATTTCCAAAATTCCATTCTGACCCCAATATCAAAATTTCATTATCAAATCAGAAACTTCAAAAATTCAGACATTTCAAGCCTCAATTAGCTAGGAACCTCCAAAATAAAATATGAGCACTCCCTTAAGGGCAAAATCACCCAACGGAGCTAACGGTACCGATGGAATTCCATTCTGAGGCCATCTTCACACTATTCCGACTACAGTGAAAAATTTTAAAACTTAAGCCTTCTTTTATAGACTAAGTGTCCCAAAATAATCTGAAACTCAAAACAAAAATCAAGCAAATTCAAATAGCATAAACAACATGGGGAAAGCAGTTAATAGGGGGTCGGGGTGTTAATTCTTAAAATGACTTGCCGGCTCGTTATATCCTACTACACTTAAATATTAATTAATCTTCGAACTAGCATAGAGACATACCTGAAGGTAATATCAAAACTGGGGCTGTAGTTAAAGCTGTCTTAAGCTTCTGAAAGCTCGCCTAATATTCTTCCATCCACTGGAACAGAGCACCCTTTTGGGTCAGTCTGGTTAGAGATGCAGCAATAGATGAAAACCCTCCAAAAAATTGATGGCAATAACCCGCCAAGCCAAGAAAACTACGGATATCTGTAAGTGAGGATGGTCTGGGCCAACTCTACACTGCTTTCACTTTCTTCGGATCCACCTTTATTCCCTCACTAGAAACCACGTGACCCAAGAATGCCACGAAATACAACGTAAACTCAAATTTTGAGAACTTAGCATATAACTTCTTCTCTCTCAAAGTCTGAAGCACTGTCCTCAGGTGATGCTCATGGTCTTCCCCACTCCCACAAGATACCAAAATATCATCAATAATAACAATGACGAAAGAGTCAAGATATGGCTAGAACACACTTTGTACCAAATGCACAAAGATTGTTGGGGTATTGGTCAGTCCAAATGACATAACAAGGAACTCATAATAAACATACCGAGTCCTGAAAGCAGTCTTCGAGATAATTAGCTCCTGAATCTTCAACTGATAGTACCCTGAATGCAATTCAATCTTAGAAAACACTCGTGTACCTTGTAGCTGGTCAAACAAATCATCAATATGAGGCAAATGATAATGGTTCTTAACCATAACTTTGTACAACTAGCGATAATCAATGCACATATGCATAAAACCATACTTCTTTTTCACAAACAAGACAGGAGCACCCCACGATGATAACTGGGCCTAATATAAACCTTATCAAGCAATTCTTGTAACTGATCTTTCAACTCCTTCAACTTAGGAGGAGCCATACAATGCACAGGAATAGAAATGGACTGAGTACACGACAAGGGATCAATGCAAAATTCAATATCTCCATCGGGCGGCATGCCCATAAGTTCAGCTGGAAAAATATCAGAAAAATCCCGTACTACTGGGACTGAATCAACTATGGGTGTATCAATACTAACACCTCTCACATAAGCTAGATACGCGTCACACCTTTCTCAGCCATTCGCTGAGCCATAAGGAAAGAAATAACTTTGCTGAGAGTGTGATCTAAAGCATCCCTCTACTCAACACGCGGTACACCTAGCATAACCAGCATTACTGTTTTGGTGTGACAATCAAGAATAGCATAATCGGGCGACAACTAGTGTATTCCCAAGATAATATCAAAATCTACCATGCTGAGCAATAATAAATCCGTTCTGGTCTCAAAACCACAAAGAGCAACCAAACACGTCTGATAAACATGGGTCTACAACAAGAGAATCTCCCATAGGAGTAGAAACATAAATAGGGGAACCCAAAGAATCCCGAGATACACCCAAATGCGGAGAAAAATAAGAAGACACATAAGAATAAGTGGATTACGGATCAAATAGAACCGGTGCATCTCTATGACAAACAAGGACGACACTTGTGATGACAATATCAGAGGCAACCACCTCGATCGGGCAGGAATTGTATAGCATCTGGCGCGGGCTCCCCATCTAGGCCGGCCTCTACCTCTACGGCCACCACCTCTAGCTGGCTGAGCAGGTAGGGTAGCAACTGGAGCAGTAACCATAGACTGAGATCTCTGCTAGGCACGTTGTGCCTGAGAAGTCTGTGGAGGTGTACCTTTCTTAAGTCTGGGGCAATACCTCACTACATTGCATGTGTCAACATACTCAAAATAAGATCTAGGAGGATGTGGCCACTATAACAGGCTCGGGCCAAGTCTGCTGGACAGACCACTAAAAGCACCTCGCGCATGAGTTGCACTACATACTAGAGGTTCATAATAAGGCTCCCAAGACCTGGGTGGAGCTGGAATACTACTGACTGCTAGAAGAGGTTAATGAATAAGGTAACTCATATAATCCTTACCATGACAACCTACAGCTGTGGCACGGGCACCAGAATAATGCCCCGACTCTCGAGACCTCTTGGCCTCCCTCTGATCTCTATCCGTAGCATGCATACCCTAAATCCTCCTAGCAATGCTCACCACCTTCTATTAAGAAGTATCCATCTCAAACTCACGATCCATGCTAAACCTAATGGTTGGAATAAACCCCTTAATAAACTGGTAAATAATCTCACTGATAGTTGAAACCAAAGCTGGTGTGCCAAGATGATGTAACAGACATAAACTGGTAAATAATCTCGCTGATAGTTGAAACCAAAGCTGGTGTGCCAAGATGATGTAACAGACAGCATACTCTGAGACAGTCATAGTACCCTAGCGCAAATGCTCAAACTCTGCACGTCATATGTTCTTGAGGCTCTGAGGAACATACTCTCTCAGGAACATATCTGAAACTGAGTCCAAGCTAGGGAAGCTGCCTTATCTGGACTGTCTAAATCATCAGTACGCCACCAGTCATAAGCGGCTCATCGAAGCTAAAAAGTAGTGAAGAAAACCTCCCTCGATCCTGATATACCCATAGTACAGAGAATATGGTAGAACTCATCTAGAAATCAGAGCATCATCTGATGCTAGACCAATAAATACATGAGGCTTGTACTTCTTAAACCTCTCAAGCCTCAGTTGCTCATCCTCGGAAGCTGCTACCATGTCCTTGAGCTAATCTGCAACTGCAAGTTATACAGGAATAAACTCTAGGATATGCTCAACAAGCACTCGCTTCTTAGGAGTGAGAGAGGTGGGAGTCTATGCTCCTCCCACTGCCTAAGCTGTGGTGGAAATAAGGGGAAGCAACCATGCTTGAGCCAAATTGGTGTACATGCTCATGAACTGTGCTAGAGTCTCCTAAAAATGCCGGAATAGTAGAAGCAGTAGGCATATTAAGTGTATAGGCTCTGGTTGGAACTCTTAGTGGCTCCTCTGTGGTAGCTCGCGCGAGTGCTATGGCTGCACCGCGTGCGCTTCCTCAGCCTCTACCTTCGCTCCGGACTCTAACGGATCCAGTAGGCGGCGTGGGTGCTTCATCATCTCTGGTAGCACGTGCCCTCACCATCTGTGAGAGAATAGAAGAGAGAAGTTTGGAATTGTGATCAAAATCTCAAACGACAAGGAAATCAAATGAATTAGAAGTTTTTCTAACAGCTACATAGCCTCTCGAAGATAAGTATAGACGTCTCCACACTGATCCACGAGGCTCTAATAAACATGTCTTATGATTCTTGACTCCTATGAACCTAGACCTCTGATACCAACTTGTCACGACCCCAGTTCTCCCTTCGTAAACTATTGTGATAGCACATAGTCTCTATGATTTGGTATGCCTAACAAATGAAGAAAAAGAAACAACTGCAGAATGAAAATAATTAAAAACAGAGATAACAAAATGAAACAGTCTTTAAGGTGACTCCTGGCATATAACGATGCAAGAATCTCAACTAACACTCCAAAATCTGGAACCCCGTGAATCACAAGCTAAGAGATACATAAAAAAAACTCTAACACCGAAAATGTCTATCATCAAGGATAATACAGAAGGGCTATACTAGTACTGAGAATAAAAATGGACTCCTCGATCTACAACGTGGTAGATATACCTCGAAGTCTCTACAAAAGTGCCTCGCCTCAATAGTGATAAGATTGAGTTGAAGTACCTGAATCTGCACATGAAAAACATGCGCAGAAAGGGCATGAGTACACCACAACAGTACTCAATAAATGCCAAGTCTAACCTCGGTCGGTAGTAACGAGGAAAGTCAGGTCCCTACTGAAGTTAAATGAAATACAATGTATAACAGTATAGAATAAAGTAGTATACTCAAGTGCAACAATAAGAAGCCACACAGGATAGAAAGAACAACAACAACAATAACAAAGACAAGGAAATCATAGTAAGGAATATAGCTCAACACAGAGATAACTATCAGGGATTTCCCAGGATACCGTCTCATAGTCGCAAATATAAATATCCAGTGGATCTCCTGGGATACCATCCCGTAGTCCAAGTGTATATATCCGGTGAATGTTCCGGTATACCGTCTCGTAGTCCAACTCATAGTGCGCGGGGATATACCGGAAACTCGATCTGTAGTCGCAAATGTAAATACCTAGGGTTGGGGGGATCTACCGGGTGCAATCCCGTAGTTCCATGATAAATGTGCAGGGGGATCTACAAGAATACAATTTGTAGTCCCAAAGTAAACACACATCAGCAATATAAAGAATATTCAGTTCAAGTCAAATTTCATACCAAGGTAAAACAGGTATTTCTAACCTAGTATGAAGCACATAATCCAAGTAAGGCAATTGAGCTAATAAGCAATTAAGTAAATAACCTTAATTGGTCCCTCAAAATTTAACCCGAACATTTCAAAGCTCTCTAATTGATGGTCGGTTAGCCCTTCTAGCTTCTTCAATATTTACCCACAAATTTTTATAAATTCCAAGCCTAATCAATGAAATAACACCATAGGAACGAAGTTTATGATCAAAATTCTTACCTCAACTAAGTTTCCTCTAATTCCCTCGTCAAAATCCCCCAAAAGCTCCAAAAATTGACTTAAAATGGTGAAGAAATGCTGAAAATCGCGAAGAAGGGTTTGTATACTCACTGGCCTAGGGTTTTCGCACCTGCTACCCTTCCTCTGCTTCTGCGGTCGAATACACCGCATCTGCGATTTTCACTAATGCGCCCATTTCCGCATTTGCGATGAAGAAGTCACACTTGCGCGCAGGTGCGATCAAGCAGCCGTTTCTACGGTCCCAGCCCTACATGGACAATCCGCATCTGCGACCATCTGGACACTTATGCAAGCCTGCACCTACGGTCCCTTTGCTACAGGTGTGATTATGATAGCAATGGGACATCTTCAGTTGCCAAAACCAAACTCAAATCTTCCATTAACCATTCGAAACAATACTGAGGCCTGCGACACCTCAACCAAAAGCACAAACAGGTCATATACCACTATCCTAACTTATACCAATCCTTAAAACACCTAAAACAACATCAAAACATCGAATTAACCATGGATTCAAGCTTAAGAACTCCAAAAACTCTCAATTTACACTTTCGATCAAAAAGTCTATCAAACATTGTCCGATTAACCTGAAATTTGTCACACACGCCACATTCAACACTAGAGTGTTACTCCCACTTCTGAAATTCCATTCCAACCCCATTATCAAAATCTCACTATCGAACCGGAAACTTTAAAAATTCAACTTTCATAATTTCAAGCCTAAATTAGCTACAGACCTCCAAAATACAACCTGAAGACGCCCCTAAGCCTAAAATCAGCTAATGGAGCTAACAAAACTAACGAGATTCCATTCCGAGGTTGTCTGCACACTTCTCTGACTACAGTCCAAATTCTAAAGCTTAAGCTCATTTTTAGGGACTAAGTGTCCCAAAACACTCCGAAATTCAAAACCAGATATCCTGGCAAATCAAAATAGTAGAAACAAACACGGGGAAGCCGTTAGTAAGGGATCGGGGCGTTAATCCTTAAAATAATTGTCTGGGTCATTACATTTAGACTAGAGGAATGCATACGAATAAGGAGATTAGTTACAGGGTTCTTACTAAAATTTGGAATTGCATTAATACCCTGGAAGATTAAGAAACAAAGTATTGTTTCAAGAAATTTTGTAGAAGTAGAGTTTAGAAGTATGGTATCTTGTGCAGCAAAGGTTACATGGTTAACAGGGTTGTTTAGTAAGATAAATTTCAAGATTGAGCTGCATGTAACTCTAATATGTGATAGATAAGTAGCAATCCAAATAGCTTCAAATCGAATATTTCATGAGAGAACAAATTGTATTGACATAGATTGTAATTTTTTGAGGTAAAAGCTAAGTCAATGACTGCTAAAAAATTGAGCAAGTGAATACAGAAGATAAATTAGCAGACTTACTCACAAAGGGTCTGGGAAAATCTCAACATGAATACTTATTGAATAAAATTGGATTGAAGAACTTGTTTGAATCATCAGCTTGAGAGGGAGTGTTGGCTAGTAGCTAAGTGACAAGCTGATAGCTAACTATAGTTAAGCTTAATTGTACTATTAACTATAGTTAGTTAGTTAGGAGTTAATAAAAAGTCTATTAGTGATTTTAGAGGTAGTTAGGTTGTTAAATATAATAGGCTATTGTACAAAACATTATTTTTTCCAAGAAATAAAGTGAGTTGGTTCTCTTGTTCTCTCATTCTTCTCTTATTTTCTCTTTTAGATTCTTCCTTCTTGTTAGCTTCAACCACCATTTCCATGACTGATAACAAATCATTTAATAGACCAGTGCATTAAATGCACAACTGAGCAAAAATACACAAAATCTATTTCCTAAAGAAATGGATTCAGAGCACTCTAATGCCGGGAGGTCACATCCTAACCTCCATTGCAATGATGCCCCTCTACGAAACCCTAACTCCTCACGATTGCCACAACTCATTTATACCCACTCTGCCTCAAACTCCACTACCCCACAACCCAAAGAAGAACTTTCACAACCTCAGAACTCAAACATGCCCCGATCACCACTGAGAAATAATAGTCGCTAGATTTACGGGGAACCAAGTAGGAACGCTATGGTAAACGATGTTCGTTACCAGAAACTACCTTTTCTAACTCGCCATCTATCAAGAACAACATATACCCATATCCGCTCAGTGACCCAAACCTTCTACCTGCAAGCACTATTTGCTTTGATGAGGGGTCATCTACCCTTTAAACGGTTCTACAACCCCTACCACTTTACTTTGGCATATGAGTACAACCTACATTTGCACCACCAACAGTACTACAGTTACAAGCAATATGCACCACCTCCACAGCTACAGGAATAAGGTCTACCACAAATGTAGCCACATGCACCAATCCCATACTAATGGAACTACGAATACATGGTATATTAGGTAACCCTACTGATAGAGCCACACAGTCGCACTATGTATCACTAGGATTGCATTCCAATATGAGTATGCAGCACGCGCACCAGCTATCATAAGTTCAAGAAATAATTGCTCTAGAACTAAGCAACAAAATCTTAGGCATCCAAGCAGCAACCACTACTCAACAGAAAATGGAGACACCAATGCGCTGGAGTACACCCCCACCACCAAACTCATGCAGCTCATCACAAACTATGGATCCCAAGGACACTTCGCCAGCTCCCTAGGAAGAAGAATAGGTTGTTACACTTTTACAATAGTTCCTTCTCGAGGATCTACAAAGATTGGACTCCCACGCTCCTCACCACCACCAGGGACATCGCGCACATGCCCATTACAGATAATCATCCTCGATCAAGTTCTCCAAAACATCACAATAACGGAGCCCCTAACACTCACTCTACCCCAAAACTCAAAAAGAAAATTTCTCATCAGTGTACCACCTTTGGGAATGCAGATGGACAAAAACATGAGGATATACCCTGTGGATCCACTATCTTACTCCATTGTTATGGTTCCAACTATAAGGGAGAAAGCACCCCCTCAAGAAGACCTCAATTATTATTGACTGTCTCTTGCTCTAACCCCTACGAGGGCCCATCAAGAGAGATTAACCTAAAACACCCCTAATTTTATGGAACTAAATGGGAGCAAATTGGGTGGATTTCAGGAGGAACCTTAGAGCAGTCCTATCATGGAACAACGCCACTATGGTTTTTCTCACTAAAACAAAAATGAAATAAGTATCACACGAGGCTCTAATGGAGGAATTAGGTTTTACCACTATGCTACACATGGATGTTATTATCTATTGAGGAGGGATAATCATGTTGCAGAGGGAACGTGAAGTTGCATAGGTGGACCCCATCGCCGCCACAAACCAGGAAATACAATTTCCAGGTAAGCCCCTCAAGTCAGCCCTAGATTCTATCTCTAGTCTATGCTAATACTAGTTTTAGTAATAGGAAAATGTTCTTGGATAATCTAGAGCGAATCTCGACATCCCATGCACATCCCTGGATCATTTGTGGGGATTTTAATGAAATTACCTCTTCTATATATATATATTTCGGGGAAATCTTATTAATAATAATCGAGTCAATGCGCTACTTGATTTCTTCCATTATATCAACACGGTTTAACTATTTCACCTGGTCTATTCACATGGTCAAACCTAAGACATACTAGGAAAAATTTTAATTCTAGAAAGATTAGACCACTTCTATGCAAACCCCTCGTGGATTAGTATGCACCCCAACTCCACGGTCAATCATCACCCTAGAACACATTCAAACCATTGCCCTCTCTCATTAAGTCTGTCAAAACATCTAGGCACAATAATTTATTTAGGCAAGAGACCATGTTGTTCAGCCATCCACATTTAATTATGGCATCAGTGATCTTTATATTATTGTGCACTAATTAACTTTACCAAATAAGTCAAGAAGTGGAAAAAATCTACTTTTGGCAATATTTTCCAAACAAAGAAATGATCCTTGTCAGACTAGCGGGCCTCCAAAAAATGGACACCACTACAAAATCTTTCTTTCACAAAACCTAAAAAACAAACTGCATGACAAATACAATATTGTTTTTAAAAATGAAGAACATTTTTCGAAACTAAAATCTCGTCCTTTATGGCTAAAGAAGGGCGATGCTAACACTAAATTCTTCTACACTTCTACTATCCAACGAAGAAGAAGAAATAGAATTCTAGGCTTAAACAAATCTGTATGTAACTGGACCTACGATCATAATGAAATTACCACAATTATCCTAAACCACTACAATATTACTTACTCAACTGAGCTTATTTCTAGTACTAATGAAACACATAATCACTATGAATATACTCTATCACAAGAAGATAGGGCACATCTACCCTATCCCATTACTAAAATAGAATTCAACCAAGCAATTAGATCTTTCAAACCCCTTAAAGCCCTTGGACAAGATGTGATTCATTCAAAAAGCACCAGAATGCCACTAAAGTGTTGTCCTGCAAACGTGCAATGACGCTTTTCACTCTGCTACCGTACCAGGCGATCTAAATACCACATTTATTACTCTTATTATAAAATTCAAGAACCTTGAGCACATTTCTCAATACAGGACAATAAGTCTTTATAATACCATATATAAAAACATTACCAAAATAATAGTGAATTGGATCTGCCCCTTCCTAAAACACCTAATTAGTCCAAACTTGTGCAGTTTCCTGTCTGGTAGATGGTTTGTAGATAATGTCATCATAGTTTAAGAAGCAATTCACTCCTTCAAATGCATGGCATGCATACCGGCAACATGATGCTCAAGCTAGATCTTGAAAAAGCTTTCGAAAAGCTTGAATGGTATTTCATCAGCAAATATATCCATAACTTAGGATTCCCTACAAAGCTTATCAACATAATCACGAATTGTATCTCATCCTCTAGAATCTCCATCATGATTAATGAAAAACTAGCAATATTCTTTGAACCTTCGAGAGGTATACACCTAGGGGACCTCCTCTCTCCATACATCTTCATCATCTGTATGTAGTCTCCATCTCACCAAATTGACCAGGCAACAACCAATGGATACTCGATGCCAGTTAAGATCAATAGATCTGGACCACCACTCTCACACTTGCTTTATGACAAACGACCTTATATTATTCTCACAAGCTTACATTCATAACGCTAGCACCACGATAAATATTTTTATAAATATTTATAGCCATTAGGAGCAAAAATCAATTTTTCCCAAAGTATTTTTCTCGAAAAATGTGCCCACTAACACTCAAGATTATTTGACTATAGCACTAAATATTTGTAAATTCAATAATTTTGAAAAATACCTTGGTTTCTACCTAACAAATAACTTCCAAAAGACAAGGATTACCAATTCATAATCGATAAAATAAACAGTAAACTTTCCGGTTGAGAAGCAGAAACACTAAGCATTACAGGAAGAACTACTTTGATACACTCAGTACTGGCCATTATACCTAACTACTCCATGCAAAACAACGTATTACCAACATCCACTACAACTCACATTGATTGCATCTAAGGAAATTGTTTGTGTGATTCAACCCCAAAAAAATAAAAATCCACCTTTCCAGCTGGGAGACTGGAACCACCCCAAAACACTAGGAGGATTGGGTCTATATAAAACTATTAATAAAAATTATGCTACGCTAGCAGGTTTACTTTGGCGATTCCATAAGAGTACAAATTCCTTATGGGCCAAAATACATCAAGAAAAATATGTTAAGTATAGACATATAGGAACATAGCAGGCCAAGCCAACTAATCATACATATGGAAAAGTAGGACCAAAGCCACTGACCTCTTCCAAACAGGGATCTCTTGGAACATAGGGGATGGCTCAATCATCAACCTCTTGAACAACAACTTGCTTCAAAATAATAGATGTCTGTGTTACATGGTCCAGGGCCTCCTACAACGCATGGAGGAACAACTAATTGTATCCTCTATAATCTAAAACCACTTGTGGTTTCTAGGAAGATTATCCTTCTCCTTACCTCCTACCACTATTCAACTAATAAACCACACCATCATCTCATTCTCCACCGACTAGCCCAACCAATCTTTCAGGAACCAAACACCACTTGGCAATTTTACTACAAAATCAGCCTATATGCTATAACTCCAGATCACCAATCAACATCCATGGCCCACACGAAATTGACTCATAGATTTGGAACTTCAACTTCTTGAACAAACACAAATATTTTTTGTGGTTATTTTTGCACCAGAAAATTACTACTAGAGACTTCTTATACTAGAGAAAAATTCTTCAATCACACTTCTGTCAATTCTGCCCAAATACTGTAGAAGACATAAATCACATATTCTTTAGATGCAAGCACTCCTACCATTCATGGCCTTTATTCAACTTACGCGTACCCCAAAACACAACCTTCTCAACTGGATAAAGGAGAAGTCCTCAAAAAATAATTCCATCAAAACACCAAATGCCTCCTTCACAGCACCATACTCCATCATAATGACATTCATCCTCTGGAACATTTGGATTAATAGAAATTGAAATCTCTTTAACCAAACTTCAATCTCTACGTGCAGCAACAAAATTATGCTTCAAGTAGTTGAATACCTCTCACTCACTTAGGCCACAACATCCCAAAAATCACAGCTATAAATTCCAATAAAATGGTTACTACCACGAACTAACCAATATAAGCTCAACGTTGATAGTACCTATGATCTAGGTCACCAAACCCGTGGTATTGAGCGAATTATTAAAGACCAAATCGGCACATAGATTGTGGGCTTTGCACAAAAAGAGGCGGCAATTCTACAATACCAGAAGAGTTGCTTGCGCCTCTTGCTGGACTGGAACTATCTTTCACAAAAAACCTCGTTCCAATTATAGTAGAAATAGATTCGCAGGTATTATGTAATTTATTTCAAATTAAACAAACTTGATTCTCACGTCTTCTTAATGATTGCAAATTTTTTTTTGATACTATTAGATCGGAGGCAATAAACCACATTAATAGTGAAGACAACTATGTGGCCGACACTCTGGTAAAGTATGGATGTACCATACAATGAATAACGATGGAGGAAGAAAACATAACTTAGTGGGAAACTCCTCTAGCCTTTGGTTTACATGCTTTAAATAAAGACAGATTGGGGACAATCGTTATGCGGCCTATCCCTATGTTATATAATAACAATAACTAGACCTTTTTTTGTTTTCTTAATATACATTATTCTTTTCCTTAGCCAAAAAAATAAAATAAAGGAGTTAGCTCACTACTTAGTAATAATGATGGCTGCTTTTTGGGCTACATTCCCGATCTTAGGTTGAGCTATTACCTAACATGATGTTGATTTTATTACATTACAATATGAAGTTGAACATAAAGAGATAGCGGTCATTTGTTCCTGGACCTTATTAAGGAATTAAAAACCTGGGCAGCTAAGGAGGAAAAAAGAATTTTATAAGAAGTGGGACATTACCTTTACCTTTTTAATTTCAATAATTACCGCGATCAATGTAAGATTTCTTTGGTTAAATTATATTTAATATTGAATTAACATCACAAATAAACATTCTACAAAAAGAGAATAGACTAGAGAATGAAAATTGATTAATGACACTCATCCAATCAAAACCTTGACAAATGATTTGTGAAAAAAAAGTGAATTCACTTTCTCACCAAAAGTTTGTGAAACGCTCTCTACTCTTTTGTCTTTATCACCTTCTACTATTCCTCCAAAACCACCAGACCCATCTCCTATTCCATCTTCTCATGATCCAAAACCTAACTTCTCCACTGATCATCATGATTCTATCCCTTCTTTCAAATCAATCCTCCTTTCAAATTCCTCTAACCTACCCATATCTACGCAGCTCCATACAAATCCAAGTGATGTTGAAATGGCAAATTCTACTGCCACATTGGAACAGGAGCATTCAAATGATAAATCAGAAGAGTTACATGTTAATCTCTCATCAGATAATTTGCAATGTATTTATTATTCGTGGAGGCACTCCCTCATCATTAAACTACTTGGCAAGCGAGTTCAACATCTCTATCTAAAGAAGAAACTACAAGACATGTGGAAAGCTTCAGAATCTTTTCCCTTAATAGACCTACGGTCATACTATTACATTGTAAAGTTCACCATCGAAGAAAACATGCTCAAGGACCTTAATGGAGAACCTTGGTTCATTAATGGTTCCTATCTGCCAGTATAAAGATGGTCTTCAAACTTCATTTCCTCCGAAGCCAGACCATTAATTTCTGCAGTTTGGGTCCGATTACCAAACCTTCCAACTAAATTCTATGATGCCCTCACCCTACAAAAAATTGGCAACAAACTAGGGAAATTAGTTAAAATCGATGCATGTACCTCTGCCCCTCTTAGAGTCATATATTCCATAATTTCCTCGAACTCCCAATGGATTCCCCTGTTGAATCCCACATCTACATAGGTAAACATCGCCAGGACATATAGTATAAAGGTGAGCACTTTCTATGCGAGAAATGTGGAAAATTAGGACACACTCAAGGCAATTGTTTATTTGCCATCTCCAGTTCCCCTCAACAGCTATCAGTCCCTCCATCATCTTCCGCTAAGCTCAAAGAAGAATTGGCACACAGTTTCATTCTCCAGGAAGAAGAGCACCCCAACTCGACAACATAATCCCTCTCCTAACAATACAGGTATTAAGGTTCGTATTTTTTCTGTTGGATCAGGTAAGTTTCTTAACACTCAAACTCTGACATATGTTGGTAAAAATAATTTTGAAAAGATTGGACCTAATAAGCAGCGATTACACTCCCTCATGAATACTTCTACTTTCAAAATCCTAGAACCCACAATTCAATTTGCAAAGCCGCAAATCTAGCCCATAGACTAATAATTTCGCCTATACCAAGGGAACAGACTCCATGATCGCCTATTGCATGGTGGCTGACATGGACCTCCTCTATTCCAGTGATAGCCAGGTAGCAGGCTGTTTATCTAAATCATTTCCAATCCCCTCTCTAATGAGTCACGCCTTAATGATTCCCACTCTATTAATCCTACTTTTAATTCAATCAACACAACAGACATACCTAGGATAAACCAATGTGCTTTCCAGGTTCTTGCACATGACATCCTCATCCCACCCTTCTCTACAACTCTTAACTCACACTTGTCTACTAATATTGCATGCAGCAGCCAAATGGTAGTTCAAAATATTCAGAAATCTCTTCAAATCCTTCCCAAATATTTTGCTAATTCATCCAAGACTCCAACGGATTGCATGCCTATAAACTCTATAAGTATTGCTTTCCCACTCTTCTTCTCCACCAGAATCTCTTATAAACCAAATAAATAACAACGCCACATATTCCATTATCACTTAGAAGGAGATTGAGGCTCATTCAGATTCTCAACCATCAATACCAAAAAGCCATGAACAACCTCCCTCTACTTTTTCCCAACCCACCCCACTACTTTAACTCCCCTCCGCCACCACAGAATCATCAACCTCTCTCTTGGCTAGAGATGCGGATCATGGGTTATGCCATCTCCTTTAATATGATGATACATGGTCAAGAGACTGTCGTAGTAACCTAAAATCTCTAATATCTTCCACAACTAGTCTTTGAAGGAATGCATGTTGCCATGAACTACTATGTCAGTCAGACATGCTTAATCAGATCCTGCAACCTCTTGCTCCCAACCTCACCCCCACTTTGATTCACGAGCTACAACAGCAATGGAACATTCCCCCTCACAACTAACCTCCATCACTTGCTCTCTAACTTCCTAATCTACCCTTCTTCCCACAAGAAGAACTAACCACTCTGAACCCTATCTTCATGCAATGGGAGATTCAACCCTATCACAATCCAACTCCTCCTCAGGAGGACCCTTCAGCTCCCATGCAAAAAAATATCCCTCCAAACAACCCTCTCTGATACCCGAATTGGTAGCACAAGAAGAGGACCTAGATCTCCACCAACCCAAGTTGCCAACAGAATTTGCCAGTCTAGGGGATGTAAAGGTGCTTCTCTTCAGGGAAATGTAGAACTAGAGGTACATTTTCGGCTGTTCGATGGCACTGTACAAGTGCTCCATGGATATTCGACCCCCCAAGACCCAACAATGGGGAAGAATGCGATAATTCTATTACCTTGCTTGAGAAAGAACCTTCTTCCATCTCCGGAGAAGGGGATTCAAGCCCATAACATGTCTATCTCTCAAATGCATAGCCCAACTCGTATAATATTGTGGATGTTCGTGGTTCCAACAACGATACTTTTCGTAGGCACTTTAAAGACCTTATGGATACTCACAAACCTAGTGTAGTTACCCTTCTGGAAACCCGAATGGTCTCTCATGAACCACTCTTGAACGGTTATAACTTTACTAACATGATTGAGGTTCTTGCGGAAGAACAAGCATTGGGGTTGTTATCTTATGGAACAATAAATCTTTCAATGTCCACAGCTTCTCTAGACGTGATCAAGCTATACATTCAATGATTGAGGTAATTGTCATTAAAAAAAACTTGGGTCTTTAGTTCAATATACGCTAGTACTTCTGTTGCAAATAGAAATGATCTTTGGAATAGTCTTATTAATATCTCTAATAGCTATAATGGCCCTTGGTTGGTTGGAGGAGATTTTAATGACATGCTTATGGATAGTGATAAATTAGGAGATCGTCCTATTAATACTCGTAAATCCTTCCTCCTTTGGAAATATATTAGTGCATGTAATCTTTTAGACGTAAGTTATAAAAGACCAAAATTCACCTGGTCGAATCACAGGAAAAGATCCAAAGGCTTGATCATGGAACGCCTAGACCATATTTTTCTTAATAATATATGGCTAAATCGTTTTCCCGATGCTTTTGTCACACATCTCCCCAAGATATATTCTGACCATAACCCTCTTCTTCTTACGCTTACTGATTTCACTAGGAACGGGGGCCTCAGACCTTTTAGATTAGAATCCTATTGGTGCAATCATGCTGAATTTCCTAATATTGTCCAAAATAGTTGTTCTAACAATTTTATTACTTTCTCTAACTCTTTCAAGACCAATGTCCTTACCTGGAAGCATAATAAATTTGGGAATTTTCTTAATAAAAAAAAGAGTACCCTTGCCAGGTTAAAATGCATCCAATCCTCCCCTAATTATCGCTCTAGTTCTTTTCTTCATAAACTAGAAGTCCAACTACAACAGGCCTATAACAATATTATTAAAATAGAAGAAGATTATTGGAAAATTCGATTTAGAATTGCTTGGTTGAACAATGTTGATGTCAACACAAAATACTTTCATTTAACTGCCTCCAATCTAAAAAGGAAAAATCTGATCGCGTTCTTCAAATATGAGTTTTGTATATTTTTGATACGCAAGAATCTATAATGAGCCACGCATTACTATTCTTCCATCCATTATTTGATATATCAATGCTCTATTCTCCTAGGATTCCTATGGTCACTAACCCTTCTAACCTCTTCAACCTTAATATATCTTGCTTAGATAAACCATTACACAATCTTGAAATTACTAATGCTCTCTTCTTCTTTAAACCATTTAAAGTCCCGGGTTCGGATGACCTTCATCCCTTTTTCTTTTAGAAATATTGGCATATAGTTGTGTGAGCATATGATTTTTTATCCCTTTGAGATGACTCCTACATGACTCTTAAGTTTAGGATTTTTCTTTTTAAATATTTTTTTTAGGATTTAATTGCGCATGCCAGTGTGTTTTCATTAATGCATGCATAATAATAATAAGTACAGAATTGCACAAGCATTTAGGACTTAATTTCATTATTTTGCTAGATTAATTGGGTAATTAGGTTTAGTTTTGCGAATACAAAAATCACAAAAATTAAGTAGTATTTCGAGCATTCTAATTGTTTTGCATTTTTTGTGTTTTAACTTGTTGCATCTTTAATTTATTTTGCATAATTGGTAGTTACTAGGTTGATTTAAGTTAATTAAGATTTTTAAATGAAATTAGGAATTAAGAATAAATAAGAAAACAAGAAAAAAAATAGATCTCTCTAATTAACCACCCTGGCTGGCCACAATTGGGCGAGACCTGGGTGGCCCAAGTCTTTTTAATTCTGTAAAAATGCCAGATGCCCAGCCCAAACAATGGGTCCCCAACCCAGTCCACAAAATATGCCCCAAAACGACACCGTTTTGGGGCAATTCATCTCAACCGTTGATCGCAGGCCATCCAACGGCCCTGAAAATATTCCCAAGCCCCCATACATATGTCCAAATGTCTCAGTATATTAAGAGATCAACGAGTAATCTTTCTCGTATATATGCCACCACCCCTTCACCGTCGTAAGAGCACCAGTGACCACATATCAACCACCCTAACGCCGTCGTCGGAAGTCGCCTCACGGCGGTGGCTGGTCACCAAACAGCCTCAGATTTACACCACCGGACCACCTCGACCCCTCTTTCCCTTCTCGTGGTCTGCTTTCTTCGAACTAGTGCCAAACTTCTCGAATATTAGAAAGAAGATTCGCCGGCACCACCGCCTCCGGTGACCCAATCCCAAACCAACCCAAAACAACATCCATGAATAACCTCCCCTCCCTTTTTCAAGCGAACTTAAGCATACCATTCAAATCCTAATGGATCGGCTCGAATAACAAATCAAAGTTAACCCTAAATCCTAAAACCTTCCAGAACCTGGTCAAATTGGTCCCAGATAACCCTCTCTTATCCCCATCCCCAACCCTACCACCCATAACCCGTCAAACACAACTGGGTACAAGGGAAAGCCAAATCTGAGACCTCACCCTGTCTCAAAGTCAATGAACCCCCCTCTAAACCTTTCTTCCCTCTTCAATACTCAGGGTGAAAGCCTTAGAAGAGTAAAAGACCTCTCAAAAGAGGTCAGAAAATCGTGAAACTGGAAGAGTTCCAAGTTAATGCTTGCATGCACGAAAGCTAAGTGTCCTATGCTCTTAAATATTGTCAATGCTTGTATATATTTCTTATTTAATTGCTTTGTTTCTTTATATTTTACTTATTTTCTACATTCTCATCCTAAAGTGTTTTGAGTTGTCATCCTTACTTGATGTATTCTTTTGGTTCCCTTTGGTGTTACTAGCTTGAATTCATTTGTCTTCTATGATCTTCTGAGTAGTCTGATATCATGCTCATCCTTGTCTCTTGACTCTTCATTTGTTTCACCTTTGAAATACTGAATGGTTTGTTAAATGCTTCTCTTCGTTGATTCTATTTGTTTTACATTCTAAGTAGGTGTCTCCTTTTAGGGTCTCACACCTGTCATAGTGCTTTTCTAGTAATTTTGATCTTTAGTATTTGCATGCGTTAGGCTAAGTTTCTTTTCTGAATGTTTTAACTGCTGATACCAGCCTTGTTTTAATCTATTGGTTGTTATTCCCCCATATCCTGAGTATTTAATCTCTGTTACTCATTTCTTGCCTTTTAGTTCTCTGCTGAGTGTTTATCATTTGTATAAGTCCTGCATAGTTGATTGGGTGACTTTTTGGATTGTTTTGGTTCATTGATTTGGACATATAAAATATGTGTGCCCACCTATCAAAAGTGTTTAGTTTGAAAGTTGTGATAATTGGTTTTTATTTACTTTTGCATAATTGAGTCTGTAGCTCAGACCTTCATTTTTTATCTATAACCTGAATGCAACTAACCTGGATCAGATTTGACCAAACAAATAAAAACCAAGGTTAAAAAAACCCTTAGGTCAGTAGTTGAGAAAGGGACAGGGGTATTCATGGTACTTGAATATGAAAAATCTTGTAACAGAATCCTAGAACATTCTAGTGAGGGGGTTTAAGTATAATTCCTGCCTCAGACTTAAGGCAAAAGTCAAAAAACCAAGGACTATTTAGGCAAAACTGAAAATTGGATAAGGGACTAAAAGGAAAACAAAGAAATTGATGTTTCCCTAAGGCTTCAATTATAAAAGGAAAGCAATCTGAACATTTAAGGGGCAGGATTTTAGATTTTTAAAGCAGGCTTTTCCTTCAAAGCTCTTAGTGAAGTAGAATATATGAAAATACATATTAGTCTCTTATACATTCTTCATAAATTCTTTGGTGTTGTTCTCTTCCGATTGAATTTTCTTTGATAACAAATTGACAAGGGACTGCATGTGCCTATTGAGCTGCTCTATATCAACTAGTACTATTTGCTTTTCTTCAAACCTCTTGAATCTCTGAGCGTTTACTGGTTGACTGGATGTTGCTTTCTTGCTACTTGCTTCATTTTGCTCAAAGGTTTTCTTTCTTGTTGACACTCCAGGTACCAATCCTTACTCAAAACTTTAAGCTATAGCCCTGTACATTTAAGTTTGTAGCTGTCATGAAGAAAATAACACTATGTTTCAATTTCATACGATGACCGCTATTTATTTTTAGTAGCATTTTGGTGTTGTAATGAAAATTAATATGTACTAACTATGGACTGTATTAGGACTGTGTTTTTTCTATTCGTTTAAGTTCCAATATATTTAAAGATACTCTAGTCGAAGTAACTTAGTGTTTGTAATGGGAGTTATGGTAGAGTTTTGACAACAGAATATATGCGTACTCTGAATGATGAGTAACTCAAATTGTTTCTTCGGGTATTAAGATTTAAATCTGATTTATAACCAATTAATGTGAAATCATCCGCATCATTTTTCTTATTAAAATACCTTCAGTACACTTCATGATGATCATGTGTATAGTTTTAATGTTTGAGGTATAATTGAAAGAAGGGCCGGTGTGATTTTCCTAAAATGGACTCATTAGTCAAACGTCTCTGGGCCCAAACGGAAGGTCCAATAGCTGTCAGTTGTAGATTAAACGAGGCATATCCCTGGGCTAGCTAAATATGAAGCTCAATGCCATAATCAGCCACGAATGAGGCTGAACAATGCAAATATTGAATTCCTCAAAATACATTGCTCATGTATAAACTATTTGGGCATTTTTAGATACAAGCGTAATAGAAAACTTAGTATGCTTCAGGTTGCCCTTATAAAATAAAGTGAGCCACACCCAATTTAACCAAACACTACATGAGGCTCCTGAGCTTAATAAAATACATTGAAATTGAAAGTGTTGTTTAGCGAATTTCCCGGCCTTCCACGAATTTCTAAACGTGTAATTTCTATAGGCGCGAATTTATAAATAAAATATCTTCCTAAACTCGGGTGCACATTTATGTGACCCAAATCCTAGTCTCAGCTATATTAAAATGTGTTGAGAACCCGGGTGCATTTATGTGACGTGGTTTGAGGAGTGTTTTAATGACGTGGTAAATATTCTTAAAAAAATGACAAGCAGATAATAATTTTAAAATTGTACTATAGGTTCAAACATGTATAACAAATCAGATTTTTAGCCACTTATAATAGTTTAAGCGACCATGCTAGAACTGCGGGATGCGAGGTTCCTAACACCTTCCCACGGGTCAACATAATTCCTTACTCAAAAATTTTCTGGTTCGCAGACTCCAATAGAGCATTCGAAAAATTTCCTCAATTTTGGATTCTAAACAAATCGGTGACTTGGGACACCAAAAGCCAAACCTAACCCAAGTGGTGACTCTTAAATAAATAATTAATTCCATTTCGAATAATGTCACTTTAATTTGAAAAACTCCCTTATATGTGTCATCCTTCGGGGTAGTCGTAAAAGAGGGGAGGTGTGACAACTCTGGCGACTCTGCTGGGGACCAAACCTAGAATATTTGGTTCTGAGTTCAAGAATTCGAGCTTAGTATAACTATTATATTTGACTTTATCTTATTTCATTACATATTCCATGCTATAGGTGCTAAATGCTTTACCGCTTAGATATTGGATGAATTATACATATAAACTGCTAGGAAACCCTTCACTTCTCACCTCCAGGGATGTGCTTACTTGTTAATGTTGGAAACACATTCTCAAGGCTTTATACTAAAACGTGTGTTCTTATGTGTAGGTTTTGATGAATGACAAACGAAGCGCAAATTGATATATGACGAAGTTCAAGTACAAGCGCACAATTGGTGGATAACGAGATTCAAGCACAAGACAAAGTTTTATAGTTTAAATGAGTCGTTCTTAATTGTGATCTTGATCCGACAACTTGACTCATGACATGGCTTCTCTCGTAAAATTATTTTTACAAAATCATGCATATTTAATTTAATGCTAAATGATTTTAAATCATGCATATTTACTTCAGTCAAAATGATTTTTAAACATGCCTCAAAAATCTGGACTAAGATAATCGATTATGTACTTATGATAATCGATTATGTTAAGCCAAGACTGCATGCCAATCGATTGTGAAGTTAATGACAATCGATTGTGTTAAGGCAGTGAGCATCAGGTTTTTCAAACCTGCATGACAATCGATTGTGAACCTTATGACAATCGATTGTGATGAGGCAGTGTCCATCAAAGTTTTTCAAAACTCAGAATAATCGATTGCGAAGCTAATGACAATCGATTGTGAAGAGACAGTGTCCTTCAGATTTTTCAAAGTCACAAAATAATCGATTGTGAACTTATGACAATCGATTGTGTTGAGGCAGTGTCTTCCAGACTTTTTCAAAATTATTAAATAATCGATTGTGAGTATAAAACAATCGATTGGCAAGAGGCAGTGTCTAAAATGATTTTCAAAGTCTGATAAATAATCGATTGTTAACATTGCACAATCGATTGTGAAGCTGACCGTTGTCGTAAAGTTTTCAAATACCGTCAGGTAATCGATTGTTGATTTTGTACAATCGATTGTTGATATTAAAATCTGGAAAAGATTTTTCGAACGTTGCTGAATAATCGATTGTTGATTTTGTACAATCGATTGTTGAAATTAAAATCTGGAAAGGATTTTTTGAACGTTGCTGAATAATCGATTATTGATTTGGTATAATCGATTGTTTTACGTAAAATCTGGAAATGATTTTTAGAACGTTACCAATAATCGATTGTTGATCTTGGACAATCGATTGTTAAGCGTAAAATCTGGGATTGATTTCTGGAACGATTGGCAAACAATCGATCGATTGTCACTCAGTAAAATCAGCAACTCTTAATTGACAATTAGACAACGGTAATGCCAAGTTTTTCAACTATAAATACAGCTTCATTTCAGTGTTTTAAACACAACAACACACAACAACTGATCATTCTATTGCTATAAGCTTGCATACTATTGTTTATCATTTTATATTCATTTCATAAAGCTTTTGAGAGCCAAAGTCTTGTCCATAGTTGTTGTGATCTTGAGCTTACTTCTTTTACTCATATCTACTCATTAAGGAGTGTTTTGTTTGAGTGTTTAGTGTTTTGCACACTTGTAAGAGAATTGTGATTCTCTTGTTGTAAGGAACTTGTGTTTCCTTGGTTGAAGTCTTGGAGTGTTGTATCTCCGGGCAAAGGTGTTGAGGCTTGTGTCCTCAAGTTGTAAAGGTTTGTTGAGCACCCGTAAGCTTGACAAGTTAGTGAAAAATCTCGAGAGAGTCTCTCGGGGACTGGACTAGCCACGTGTTGTGGTGAACCAGAATACATCGGTGCGTACTTTATTATTTATCGCACTTATTTACTTCCTGCAATTTTTAAATTCCGCAAGTTAACGCTAATTTTTTATTATAACGCTATTCACCCCCCTTCTAGCGTTAAGCGTATTATCTAACAATTGATATCAGAGCCCAACTCTCTGAAGGCTTAACAGTTTGAGAGAACCATCCATGGCTTCTACTCGTGACTCTTTTGCAGGAATTGATGAAGGACAATGCTCCACACGACCACCTCTATTCAACGGTACAAACTACACGTACTGGAAGGAGAGGATGAAAATCTTCGTTCAAGAAAACAACTTTCATCTCTGGAAGGTGATAACGAAGGGAAATCAAATTCCAACCAAAAAGGTTGAAAACGAATGGGTTCCCAAATCCGAAGAAGAATATGACGCGGATGATATCCGAAAGGTTCAAAATAATGCTAAAGCAATTAATTTATTATATTGTACTGTAAATGCTGACGATTACAGGAAAATATCGTGTTGCACAATGGCAAAGGAAATGTGGGACAAGCTGGAAATTACGTACGAAGGTACGGACCAGGTAAGAGAAGCTAAAATTGATTTCCTAACCCATGCTTATGAATTATTTCACATGAAGGAAGGTGAAAAGGTGGATGAAATGTTCGAACGATTTTCAATAATCGTAAATGACCTACATGCCCTCAAGAAGTCATTCACGGATAGAGAACTGGTTCGAAAAATTCTTAGAAGTCTCACTCCGGCATGGCGATCAAAGGCCGACGCAATTCAAGAATCCATTGGCGTCTCATATGTCACAATCGACGCATTAAGAGGTAACCTTAAGACTTATGAATCTATAATACTTAACCCTCTTGTTGATGATCAAAGGAGGCAAAGAATAGCGTTTAACGCAAACACAAGACAACCTCAAAACGATGAGGACGGAGACAACGAGTTTGGACTCGTTATCAAAAGATTTCAAAAGTTCATGAGGAAGGAATATGAACGTAAGGGCAAAAAGCAAGGAGAACAAATAAAGTGCTATGAATGCGGAGAAACCGGGCACATCAAGTCAAACTGCCCAAACCTCAAAAAGGAAAAGAAACCTTTCAAAAAGCAACGTGCATATATATCTTGGGGAGGCGACTCCGGAGACGAGTCAAGCGAAGGAGAAGAAGACGAAGCCGCAAACCTTTGTCTTATGGCGCAAGAAGACAAGCAAGATGAGGTATGTCAAATCTCTTCAAAAAATTTCTTTTCCCTTGAAGAAATGCAAAATGCTTTTGATGAGTTATATAGTGAATTTATTAAGGCTTCAAAAACTGTTAAAAGCATAAAAGAAAATGCTTCTTCAAAAGAAAAAGATTTTCAAAAACAACTCTCATTGAAAGAAAAGGATTTGGAAAAACTGGTTTTAGAAAATGAGAAGTTGAAAGAGGAAAACAAGTTTTTCGGAAAAAGAAGCGCCGACAAGCCCGAAAGCTCTATTAGAAATTGTACTTCTTGCATGCATCTCAAAAACGAAGTAGAAAGGCTTAAGGGAACCTTAGATAAGTTTAATTCTTCTCACAAAAACTTGAATGAGGTCCTTGTTAACTTGAAATCAACCAAGCATGGCATAGGTTTTAAGAATGAGCCTAAAGAAAAGGTTGAAGGCAAACCCCAACCACCTAAGGCTCAACCTAGGATTAATAAAACAAATGCTTATCCTAGAAATAGCAATCCTAGAACAAATATGCATGCTAGACCAAATGTTGAACATTTTAGAAGACCTAGAAATGACTTACCACCTAGAAATGACTACCCTAGAAATGATGCATATTCTAGGCCAAACACTAGAAGGAGTTTTGAACCTTTTAGAACATCTAGACATGACCATTGCTCTAGAAATGCTGCTCATTTTAGAACTAATAGTAGGAGAAATGGTTCTCATGAAATGCGCAATAGTCATAATGAAAATAGAGTAAATCATTTTCGTCCATCAAGTTACTATGAACCTAGAAGGATGCATAACCCCAACGTGACTTGTCATTATTGTAGACGCATTGGTCATATTGCTCCTGCATGTTTTATACGACATAGACATATCACTCAATCGCATCATTATGATATGCCTAACCCTCAAGGACCCAAAATGGCATGGGTACCTAAAACGCATTAATTTGTTTTGTAGGTGTGTTTGAAGGGATCAAGTGTACTATGGTACCTTGATAGTGGATGCTCCAAGCACATGACGGGAGACGAATCCAAATTCCTTCAACTAGAACACAAAGAAGGAGGAAGTGTGATTTTTGGGGATAACAATAAAGGAAAGATTATTGGCATCGGATCGGTCGGTAAGGATGAAAATTCCTCTATTAAGCATATATTACTTGTGAAAGGTATAAAGCATAATCTCTTGAGCATAAGTCAATTATGTGATAAGGGAAATCTTGCCCTATTTGATTCGGATGAATGCTTAGTGTTTAGACGTAGTGACTTTAAAATTATCCTTCGTGGTTTTAGAGTGGATAATATTTATATGGTTGATCTTGCTAATTCCTCACCCGAATATGTTGATTGTCTTATGAGTAAAGAGGATGATACTTGGTTATGGCATCGTAGAGTAGCACATATCAACATGCATCTTTTGAACAAATTGATTTCTCAAAACTTAGTTATTGGCCTTCCCAATTTAAAATTTGAAGATGACTCTATTTGTGATTCATGTCAAAAAGGGAAGCAAACAAAAGCATCTTTCAAATCCAAAAATATTGTTTCAACTTCTAGACCATTGCAATTGCTTCACATGGATTTATTTGGACCATCTCGCATTGAAAGTCTAGAAAGAAATCGTTATGCTTTTGTGATTGTTGATGATTATTCTAGATTTACTTGGACTTTATTTCTTGCCAATAAAAGTGATGCTTTTCAGAATTTAAAATATTTTCTTAAGCGTGTTCAAAACGAGAAGGAAACAACTGTCACTTCAATTAGAAGTGATCATGGGGGAGAGTTTGATCACAATCTCTTTGCGGACTTTTGTGACGAACTCGGTATCGAGCATACCTTTTCCGCTCCACGTACACCACAACAAAATGGGGTGGTGGAAAGGAAAAATAGGTGTCTCGAAGAGATGGCTAGAACCATGCTCGAAGAGGCCAAGATTCCCAAACATTTTTGGGTGGATGCCGTGAGTACCGCATGCTACGTCTTAAATAGAGTAGTCATAAGGCCTATACTCATGAAAACTCCCTATGAACTCTATAAGGGAAGGAAACCAAATATCTCCCATTTTAGAGTATTCGGTTGTAAATGTTTTATTCATAACAATGGCAAAGATCAATTGGGAAAATTTGATGCTAAGTCCGATGAGGGAATTTTCATTGATTATTCCTCACGTAGCAAAGCATATAGGGTTTTTAATAAAAGAACCGAAATTGTGGAGGAATCCCCTCATGTTGTATTTGCCAAAAATAATGCTCGCTTGGCGAGAAAGGATTCCGGTTTTGATCTTGCAGGTATTTTAGATAGCTTGAAAGACAAAATACAAGAGGAAACGCCTAAGGAAAATAAAGATGAAATCTTGGAACAACAAACGGAGGAAGCGCCACAATTGGAAAATGAAACGAAAACGCCTAACGAGTGGAGGACAATCAAAGATCACCCTCTCGAACAGGTAATTGGCGACGTTGGAGAAAAGGTAAGTACTCGAAACTCCCTTAAGAACACCTTAGGTCATACTGCTTTTGTTTCTCAAATTGAACCAACAACCATCACCGAAGCAATTGGGGATGAGTTTTGGACCTTGGCAATGCAAGAGGAGCTTAACCAATTCAAACGGAATGACGTTTGGGATTTGGTGCCAAGACCCGAAAATCATACCATAATTGATACGAAATGGGTTTTTCGAAACAAACTAGATGAAAATGGTGTAATCACTAGAAACAAAGCTAGGCTTGTAGCAAAAGGCTATAATCAAGAAGAGGGTATTGACTATGAAGAAACATATGCTCCCGTAGCTAGATTAGAAGCTATTCGTCTATTGCTCGCGTTTGCCTCCTCTATGAATTTCAATTTATATCAAATGGATGTGAAAAGTGCTTTTCTAAATGGTGTTATTCAAGAAGAAGTTTATGTTGAACAACCCCCCGGTTTTGAAGATTTTAAATCTCCCGATCATGTTTTCAGACTCAAAAAGGCTCTTTATGGTTTAAAACAAGCTCCCCGAGCTTGGTATGAAAGATTGAGTAAATTTCTATTGGAAAATGATTTCATTAGGGGGAAAGTTGACACCACCCTTTTTGTTAAGCATAAAAACAATGATATTTTATTAGTTCAGATATATGTGGATGTATCATATTTGGTGCTACTAACAATGTCTTATGCAAGGAATTTTCCGATTTAATGACAAGCGAATTTGAGATGTCTATGATGGGTGAGTTAACATTCTTTTTGGGATTACAAGTAAAGCAAATGAAAGAAGGTACATTCATTTGCCAAGCCAAATATTGCAAAGAATTGCTGAAACGATTTGAAATGAACAATGCAAAAGCAATGGCGACTCCCATGAGCACATCCGATCATCTAGACAAAGATGAAAAAGGTAAGGAAGTCGACACTAAGAAGTATCGAGGTATGATTGGCTCTCTTATTTATCTTACTGCTAGTCGTCCGGACATCATGTTTAGCGTGTGCTTATGCGCCCGTTATCAATCGTGTCCGAAGGAGTCTCACCTTACTGCGGTAAAACGGATTTTGAAGTACCTTGTTGGTACTACAAATGTGGGTCTATGGTACCCCAAAGGTTCTTCATGCCAACTCGTTGGCTATTCCGACTCCGATTTTGCTGGATGCAAATTGAACCGCAAGAGCACTAGTGGCACTTGCCATTTGCTCGATAGCTCTCTCGTTTCTTGGTTTAGCAAGAAATAAGTAAGTGTTGCGTTGTCCACAACCGAGGCTGAATATGTAGCCGCGGGGAGTTGTTGCGCTCAAATCCTATGGATGAAACAATAACTCTTGGACTATGGCCTAAGTCTTAATCATATCCCTCTTAGATGTGATAATACTAGTGCCATATGCTTGACGAAGAACCCCGTTCTTCATTTGCGAACAAAACACATTGAAATTAGACATCACTTTATAAGAGATCACGTTCTCAAGGGGGATGTCGAAATCGAATTTGTTGAAACCAAAGATCAATTGGCCGACATCTTTACAAAGCCCTTAGAGAAAGAGTGCTTCTTCCGAATTCGTAGTGAACTCGGGATTCATGACTCCACGTTGATCTAAGTCATGCATTGCATCTTTTTATTTTACATGATTTCTAACTTGAGCGTCGGAGACGTCTAACGAATTTTTGCAGGTATCGCCCTAAAGGTAGGGGGAATTATAAAGCATGACGCGCAATAATCAAGTCTTCTTCAGAAAAATCGGTTTCTGTCGTCTAATAATCGATTGTACTGCTATTACTTGAGTTATTGTGCTCTCTTTAAGTAATCACGTTTTCTCTTTCCAATAACTAAACAAGTTTTATTTACATCTTTGGCATCTTCTTATATTATTTTGCTAATGGCAAAAGGGGGAAGATAATGGGTATGCACTCTCAATATTTATAAACTTAAATTGAGGGGGAATTCATATATTGAGGGGGAACAAATTGCATACTTGTTGATGCGTATATATACTTGTCTTGAATCGTCTTTAAAAATTGTTTAATTTGCATAACCCGCTTAAAGTTTGCCATTATCAAAAAGGGGGAGATTGTTGGAAACACGTTCTCAAGGCTTTATACTAAAACGTGTGTTCTTATGTGTAGGTTTTTATGAATAACAAACGAAGCGCAAATTGATATATGACGAAGTTCAAGTACAAGCGCACAATTGATGGATAACGAGATTCAAGCACAAGACAAAGTTTTATAGTTTAAATGAGTCGTTCTTAATTGTGATCTTGATCCGACAACTTGACTCATGACATGGCTTCTCTCGTAAAATTATTTTTACAAAATCATGCATATTTAATTTAATGCTAAATGATTTTAAATCATGCATATTTACTTCAGTCAAAATGATTTTTAAACATGCCTCAAAAATCTGGACTAAGATAATCGATTATGTACTTATGATAATCGATTATGTTAAGCCAAGACTGCATGCCAATCGATTGTGAAGTTAATGACAATCGATTGTGTTAAGGCAGTGAGCATCAGGTTTTTCAAACCTGCATGACAATCGATTGTGAACCTTATGACAATCGATTGTGATGAGGCAGTGTCCATCAAAGTTTTTCAAAACTCAGAATAATCGATTGCGAAGCTAATGACAATCGATTGTGAAGAGACAGTGTCCTTCAGATTTTTCAAAGTCACAAAATAATCGATTGTGAACTTATGACAATCGATTGTGTTGAGGCAGTGTCTTCCAGACTTTTTCAAAATTATTAAATAATCGATTGTGAGTATAAAACAATCGATTGGCAAGAGGCAGTGTCTAAAATGATTTTCAAAGTCTGATAAATAATCGATTGTTAACATTGCACAATCGATTGTGAAGCTGACCGTTGTCGTAAAGTTTTCAAATACCGTCAGTTAATCGATTGTTGATTTTGTACAATCGATTGTTGATATTAAAATCTGGAAAATATTATTTTAACGTTGCTGAATAATCGATTGTTGATTTTGTATAATCGATTGTTGAAATTAAAATCTGGAACGGATTTTTTGAACGTTGCTGAATAATCGATTATTGATTTGGTATAATCGATTTTTTTACGTAAAATCTGGAAATGATTTTTAGAACGTTACTAATAATCGATTGTTGATCTTGGACAATCGATTGTTAAGCGTAAAATCTGGGATTGATTTCTGGAACGATTGGCAAATAATCGATTGTGGCTTCTTAACAATCAATTGTCACTCAGTAAAATCAGCAACTCTTAGTTGACAATTAGACAACGGTAATGCCAAGTTTTTCAACTATAAATACAGCTTCATTTCAGTGTTTTAAACACAACAACACACAACAACTGATCATTCTATTGCTATAAGCTTGCATACTATTGTTTATCATTTTATATTCATTTCATAAAGCTTTTGAGAGCCAAAGTCTTGTCCATAGTTGTTGTGATCTTGAGCTTACTTCTTTTACTCATATCTACTCATTAAGGAGTGTTTTGTTTGAGTGTTTAGTGTTTTGCACACTTGTAAGAGAATTGTGATTCTCTTGTTGTAAGGAACTTGTGTTTCCTTGGTTGAAGTCTTGGAGTGTTGTATCTCCGAGCAAAGGTGTTGAGGCTTGTGTCCTCAAGTTGTAAAGGTTTGTTGAGCACCCGTAAGCTTGACAAGTTAGTGAAAAATCTCGAGAGAGTCTCTCGGGGACTGGACTAGCCACGTGTTGTGGTGAACCAGAATACATCGTTGCGTACTTTATTATTTATCGCACTTATTTACTTCCTGCAATTTTTAAATTCCGCAAGTTAACACTAATTTTTATTATAACGCTATTCACCCCCCCTCTAGCGTTAAGCGTATTATCTAACAGTTAAGACTCCCTATTATGTTAGTGTCTTACCCTGAAATAAGAAAGGGTCTGGACAAGTTACTAATCCGGATGGCCTTTTGGTTCCTGGTACGTAGCCCCCTCATCGACTCGAGACGTCTGCTCGGGTGCACAGTCTAGACCCTGTACTAATGTTCTAACTTATTAGAATAAAACCTCGTGACGGATTCCTAGTAGGAACGTTTATTTGCATCATGCATTTGACTTAGGGGGCTCAGCACAGGGGTTAGGTCAATCTAGGACAGGTGACTTGAAATAAACGACCATCCTGATGCATTTTACGCGCTACTTGAGCATTTATCTGCTTTGGATTCGCATGTTGACCGGCTTAAGGAGAAAATAGCAGTGCTAGAATAACCATCTATTTTGCAATACCAATCTTTAAATAGCGCTGAAATGCTGCCGGATGTTTCGAGAAAAAAAATTACAAAAAACAAAAGAAATTGGGAAAGTTTTTCAATAATATTCTTGGATATTTTATAAACTGTTTTTCCATTCTTTTGCTAAAAAATGCCAAAACCACAAACACAAATTTCTTTCGAAATTAATCAAGTGGTGCCATTACAGCCGGTACTAGCTGGATGTTATCACAAGGGATGCCAGAAGGCTGATCTTGCACAAATGGCCACCTCTAAATTTTATCCTGACTGGTAAGCAAGCACAACGTGAATAACCTTCTCTCCGAAGTGTTGTAAGGCCGTATTCGCAAAGCCGGTCCTTGTTTCTAAAATAAATTTCTTAAAATGTTAGTTTTAATATTTTGAGAATACTAATTCGCCTTAATAAATGTGCATAATGAGCACATAATGAAGAAAATTCCCTTAGAGTTGCGACTGTGGTGGAATGATCTCGGGGAAGCAGGGCAGAAAAGGGTCAATGCGCATTTGGGAGGCCTCACTGATTTATTGAAAATTTACCCCAGTGGAGACATTATAAAGGCCTTAATCACATTCTGGGACCCTGCCCGCAATGTCTTCCACTTCTCGGACTGTGAGCTTACCCCGACATTAGAGGAAATGACCGGATATATCGGGACCCATACAATCCCTTTGAGACACCAATACTTGATTGCACCAAGAGCCCTCGCTATGCACAAATTTCTGGATTCCTTAAAAAATTAGCAGAAAAGTTCACATCCCGACTTCGGCTGGCTTTTGCACCCCCCAATTATATAGGTATGGCCACATCGAAGGATTCTGCAACCCTAAATATCTTATTTGTAGCAAGGGTAATCGACTCAAGTGGGAGGAGCACCGATGTTTAGCGTTCATGGTGTCTTTCTTGGGTCTTTTAGTATTTTTGCGAAAGGGCGGGAACATCGACATATGGATAGCATGAGTCGTTAGCACTTTAATAACCCAAGCTAAAAGTGCCCTCGCTCCAATGATCTTGCCCGACATCTTTCGTGCTCTCACTGTCTGTAAAGCGGGAGGAGACTTCTTCGAGAGATGTAACTTGCTGCTACAAATATGGATGATTGAGCATATATGTCACCAGCCTCGGTTCATGAATTACGGGTCCCCAACAAAGAGCTGCATAGAAGAATTTGGCAAAAGTGTTAATGGGTTTAAATTACCGGAGGGTGTCGCAGAATGGGTGTCGCATCTCCGGGTACTCACTGCAAATCAAATAGAATGGACATTCAGTTGTCGCTCTGTGGACAAAGTTGTGTATATTCCCGCCACTGGACCTCATTTCCTTTTGATGGGCATCTGAAGCATCCATCCCTATGCGCCGTATAGAGTACTAAGACAGTTAGGTAGATGCCAAATGATCCCTAGAGACGAAGATATTAGCCATCATGTGGTGGAAATAAGCCCAAATGGTCAATTCCCTAAAGCCGTTGTACGCCAAATCTGGAGTGAATATCAATACTTGACAGTCGATACTCGAGTACACGACATGTCTAAAGGTGAGATTGCACCGCGATATGTTGCTTGGTACAATCGAGACATAGAGCCTGGGAGGGCGGCAAAGAGACCACATCTCTAGGAATTTGCTGAAACATCACAAGAGTAGTGGGATTGGTTAGCAAAAGAAAATGAATACAGGGATACTATAGGAAGGCTCGAAAAGAAAATCCAAGAATTACAATTTGAGAAGAGTTTGTAAGTTGCAGCCAGTGAGGGATAAAAGAAGGTATTAACCAAGAAAACGAAGCCCTACGAGCCCAAATCCAGAAAATGAAGGCAGCCACAGAAAATCCTCCTAGGAGCACAAAAGATGAAAAGCTCATAGAAAACCTGCGGCGGAAAGTAACCGAATACGGGTTCGAACTGAGTAAGGCGGAGGGTGAACTATCTAGGGTACGGAAGCAACTAATTAAAAGTGTGAAGGAACAAGCCCGCATACTGGAGCAATTAAAAGAAGGAAGTGACAATGAAATCGTAGGACAAGCCAGGGATTTCAAAGCCGAAAGAGAGCATTGCTATGGGGTAATAGCAGGATTAGAAAGGTATTTGCGGCAATTCCAAAAACTGAATCAAGTAGCAGAACGAACTCTAGAAGCAAGGGTCGAGCAGATTGGGCGTGTATTACAAGAAAAAAGGGGTTATCAGGGAAAGGGTGCGGGTAATCGCAGAATATATTACCACAAAGTGCAACAACTGTGAGGAAATGATAAAATCTATGTTCTTTGTTGCTGCCATGACATTTGTCCATCAAGTGATGGAAGATCTCTACTACCTCCAGGGAAGTTTAGCACGCAAGTCTGCGGCAAGGCCGGACGATGCCCCGCAAGCTTCAAAAACATTTAAAGTTTTAATGTACTCATATATTTGTATTAAAAGAATCTGTTTGTATGTTCTTTACCCACCTTTTGAGTCAGTAAGATTGTTGAGTCACAGTTTGGCAGTTTCCTTTCATACTGTTAGCTTTTGTAATCAAGGTTTATGTCTTTATAAAAATTGAAAATCCCAAAAAAAAATCTGTTGCTTACATAACATCTTTCCATGAACTACGCTAAATGGAAAGATAGGTAGGCAATCTCTATAGGATTCGACCTTATTCTTAAAAAAAGGAAAAGATAACAGGAAATAAGAATCAGAAAACAAAGGAAATTTGGAATAAAAGACCGGGATGACACATCCGACCATTACAAGCATATAGAAACACTCGTTAGCTGCATAGGTGCATCATATCCAACGTGTGATTTCTTGTTTTTTATCTATCCCAACCTAACCGTTTGAAACTCCAGTGTCCATTCCAGGTGTTTTAAGAATAGTGAATTGTTTGTGGTAAGCTGGCTTCGCACGGATACTTTACTAGGTCAAAAGGAAGTGCAAAGATGTCAACAGAAATGACTCTACCATCAGTCCCTATCCCAGAGGAAAACCCAATTACGGGAATCCCAGCCTCCGAATCTGTGGCGGCTGAAGAGAATAGGATCCTTCGACTCCAACTTATGGAGATGTGGGATGCTTGGACAAATAGGAAAGAACCTCCAAGCGCTATCCCCGGATTTCCCAAGCTTTTTCCAAGGTCAGGGGGTACCTGCACCATCCCTATCAGTCACCCAAATATCTTCCTGGGGAAACCCACCATATCAACCAACTTTTTCGGAGCGCCTTCTGAAACCCGCCCTCCGATGTTCACATCTGGTCCAATTCCCAACATTTTTACGGCTCCTCCGTGCGCAGCCACCACACAGCCTCCAGTGCCGAGGCCCATGTTTGACAACACAGCTTTCACATTTCAAACTCCCAACTACCAAATCGAGCCTCCCTCATACCCCACATACAACTACCCTCAACCAGCATATGAACTCACACATGTGCAAGACAAAGACCTTAAAACACCCGACCAAGATGAAATAACAAAAAGAATGAAAAACCTAGAATAGAGTCTGAAAACCATGCAAGGACTAAGTGGGCAGAATAGTGTATCTTACTCAGACCTATGCATGTTCCCACACGTACACCTCCCTCTAGGGTTCAAAACGCCGAAGTTTTAAAAGTACAATGGCCACGGAGACCCTCATTTAAAAAAGTATTGCAATCAATTGTGTGAAGCAGGTGGAAAAGAAGAACTCTTGATGGCATATTTTAGGGAGAGCTTAGTGTCCATTGCTTCCGAATGGTACACAGACCAATATATTACCCGATGGAATATCTGGGATGACCGTGCCAAAGATTTCGTAAGGCAATTCCGGTATAACATTGGCATTGCCCCGGACAGGAATTCTTTAGCCAACTTAAAAAAGAAGCCTTTAGAGAGTTTCAGAGAATATGTTGTTAAGTGGCGAGAGCAAGCGTCGAGAGTAAAGCCACCCATGGACGAGACATAGATGGTCACCGTCTTTCTGCAAGCACAAGAGGCAGATTATTTTCAAAGTATGATGCAAGCAATGGGCAAACCTTTTCCACAGGCAATTATGATCGGTGAGATTGTAGAAAATGGTTTGAGGACATGAAGAATTCCCAGTCAATCCGCCATAAGAGCAACCTCCCAAGCCATACAAGTCGGGGCAGGAGGGATCACAAGAAACAAGAAAAAAGAGGAAGTGTCAATGGCAGCCTCCGGGATGAGAAGACATCATGCTCACAGGCTTGTATTCTCAGAAAGGGCTTCTCAACGTTACTACCCCCACCACGACATGCACTATGTTCCTCAACCCTATGCAGTCATGAATGCCCAACCCTTTGCTCGACCACAATAACAAGGCAACAGAAACCAAGCCCCGAGAAATCAGCCTTCCCAGAGTCACTATAATCCTCGCCCTCCAAAAAATAATTACCACCCTAGGGAACCGCCCAGGAGACAGAGCTTAACTCCAATAAGGGAATCTTATGCCACCCTATTCCCAAAATTGGTCCACATGGGTCTCCTGCAGCCCGTGCCCCCGAACAGACAAAAGCCCGAGTCACCTTCCTATCAAGGGGGCGTACGTTGTGCTTATCATTCCGGGGCTGAAAGACATGACACCGGAAACAGTTGGACTCTGAAATGAGCGGTGGAGGATTTGATAGAACAAAAGAAAATAGTACTGAGAGATGAAAGGTCCCCAACATAACCAATAACCTGTTGCCGGCTCACAACAACGGGCCGGTCATCGAAATGATATGTGAGGACAAAGAATTTGACCCTGCCTTAAAATCCATAATAGCCGTTGCTGAGGTAGACCGAAAAACAAAAATTTCCCCAAAGAAGGTTGAAGAAAAGAAAATGAATGAAACCAAGTGCCCAGAAGCACAGAAGAAGTCTGAGATGAAAACTGAGATGACCCTTGCCAAGGAAACAACACTTTATATCCCACGAGGGCATCAAGAAAAACAGCCTACTTTGAGTCCCCCAAGAAGGTTTGAACTGAACAAAACCATGTATGTACCCAAGAAAGCTTATGTGGTATGGGGATCGATTAAACCACCGGTGCTGAATGAGCCCGTGGTAATCGGTCGCGCACATCAGAAGCCAATGACAAACCCTTCTGCAATCTCGTGGAATTACCAAGAAACCATAGTCACATACAAGGGTAAAGAAATCATCAGGGAATTTCAAAAGGGTCATCCCACAAAGAAATACTCAAATATGGAAGAGGTGAACGCTGCTACCAAACAGCGATTTCCACCGTAGAGGCCAGTGAATGCTGAAGAGGCAGAAGCCTTCTTTCAAAAAATGAAAATGCCAGAACAAAATGTGGTGGACCAGCTCCGAAAGTCTCCTGAGTTGGTCTCTTTATTGTCACTCTTGATGAAATCTCCCGAGCACCAGCAAGTATTATCCAAAACCTTGAACGAAGCATATGTACCGGTTGGAACCTCCGTGAAGCAACAAAAGAAATGGCGGAAAGATTCTTTGCCGTTAATCAGGTTGCGTTCAACAAGAATGACTTACCTCCGAAGGAAGCTTCCC
Source organism: Nicotiana benthamiana (assembly GCA_034376525.1). Taxonomy (NCBI): domain Eukaryota; kingdom Viridiplantae; phylum Streptophyta; class Magnoliopsida; order Solanales; family Solanaceae; genus Nicotiana; species Nicotiana benthamiana. Next base: position 18,342,690 of record CM067324.1, on the reverse strand, counting down.
ACAACAAAGCCTTGCACCTCACCGTGAAATGCGAGGGCTATTATGTCAATAGAGTGATGATAGACGGAGGTTCTAGGTATATATATGCCCACTTTCGACATTGCAAAAAGAGGAGACTGGGACAGAAAGGATCCGTCCTAATAATGTGTGTGTCCGAGCCTTTGATGGGATCAAGAGAGACACCATAGGGGAAATTGACTTAGTGCTGACCATTGGTCCAGTCGACTATGAAGTGACATTTCAAGTGTTGGACATGGACACATCCTATAACTACCTCTTTGGAAGACCCTGGATTCATGCAGCAGGAGCGGTGCCCTCTACTCTACACCAAATGCTGAAGTTCGAACATGAAAACCAGGAGATCGTAGTTCACAGAGAAGATGAGCGGTCAATTTACCGGGACCCCTCTATTCCCTGCGTCGAAGTCAAAGAGGGAAGTGAGCACATAGTCTACCAAGCTTTTGAAATCGTGGTAGCCGATCAATATGAAGAGGGCAAGCCACTCCCCCATCCTTTCCTCTTAAATGCTTCAATCATGGTGGCAAGGGAGATGACATGCAAAGGTTTTAAGCCAGGCAAGGGACTTGGAAGCTCCCTACAAGGCATAACTGAGCCGGTCGCTTTGCCCGATGTAGAAAAGTTCTTTAGGCTAGTCTTTCATCCAACGTATGAAGATATCACCTGGGCTAATCGCAGAAAGTGTAATGGATGGGCTCTGCCACGACCCCTACCCCACTTATACAAAAAAATTGTAAAAACTAAGTACAGTGAGGAAGAGGAAGAAGAGACTTTCACAGCAGAAGAAATTGATGAGATATGCGGAGCCATGAGGGAATTTTTATATGAAGCCAACATGGTCTAGCTGGGAGAAGGCTCAAACACTACTAATGTACTTTATATGGTACTGGATGACAAGCTGCAAAACTGGAATACCACGCCTTTCCCAATCAGGCGGGAGGCCCGGTAGTCCCTCCTTGCTACCTTTTCTTGCATCACGAGCTATTTCAGAATGTAGCTCGGTTGTTTTTCTTTATCACTTTGTCCTTTAAATTCCAGTTGTAAACCCCGTTATCTTACAAGTTCAAAGAAATGAAATCAATATTTCATCAATTGCACTCCTCTGTCTTTCTCTGATTTTGTCTTCCTTTTTTTTTTTATCTTTTCTTTCAGTCCAAATAATGCTGCTTTAAATAAAACGACATCCTTGCGGACTTCATGCCACGACCTAAACATGCTGCATATTTGTGAAATAATGAACCAAGAACCGGAATACGATGAAGAAGAGGCTTTTAGGGAAATCAACGGAGAGTTGGAACATTTTGAAAACAAACCTAAGCCAAACTTAAGCGATACTGAACTGGTTAACTTGGGCGATCCCAGTGAAATCAAAGAAACTAAAATAAGCATCCATGTGAATAAAGAAATGCATGATTCATTGATCCAACTCCTTCGGAAATACAAAGATGTATATGCCTGGTCCTACGATGATATGCCTGGATTGATTGTCGACCTGGTGGTATAAAAGTTTCCCACATACCATGAATGCCCTCCGGTCCAACAAAAACAAAGAAATTTCAAGCACGATGTCAGCGATAAAATCAAAGAGGAGATCACAAAACAGCTAGAGGCAGGGGTAATCTGAGTGGTTCGGTACACCACGTGGCTGGCCAATGTGGTCCCGGTACCAAAGAAAGGTGGAAAAACTCGAGTGTGTGTGGATTACAGAGATTTAAACAAGGTGGGTCCCAAGGATAACATCCCTCTACCCAACATCCACATCCTTTTAGACTACTACGCAGGATACCACCAACTGTTAGTGGATGAGGAAGACGCTGAGAAAACCGCTTTCACCACACCTTGGGGAAACTATTAATACAGAGTTATGCCTTATGGATTGAAAAACGCCGGGGCAACATACATGGGGGCCATGACCACCATTTTTCCATGACATGATTCATCAAGAAATAGAAGTAAATGTGGATGATGTGATCAACAAGTCCAAGACTCTGGGTGATCATGTAAAGGACTTAAGGAAGTTCATCGAAAAGGCTTCGCAAATATGATTTGAAATTGAATCCAGCCAAGTGTGCATTTGGGGTCTCGTCAGGCAAACTTCTGGGGTTCATTGTCAGCCGAAGAGGTATCGAGTTGGATCCAACCAAGATAAAATCCATTAAAGAACTACCACTGCCAAAGACCAAAAAGGATGTAATGATTCTATTGGGATGATTGAATTATATCAGCCGATTCATCGCCCAGTTAACTTCCACATGCTAGCCCATATTCAAGATATTGAAAAAGGATGTGGCAGTTAAGTGGACTGCCGAGTGTCAAGATCTTTTGACAGAATCAAACAATACTTGTCTAACGCCCCAGTATTGGTTCCGCCAGAACTAGGAAGACTACTATTTCTCTATCTAGCAATCTTGGAAAGCTCTTTCGGTTGTATTCTCGGGCAGCATGACGCCGCGTGAAATAAAGAGCAAGCCATTTGTTATCTAAGCAAAAAGTTTACCACTTACGAGGCCAAGTACACACTACTAGAAAGAACATGTTGCGCCTTGATGTGGGTGGCTCGGAAGTTAAGGCTTTATCTGCAAGCTCATAGCACTTACCTCATAACCAGGCTGGATCCACTAAGGTACATATTCCAAAAACCAATGCCCACATGGCGACTGGCCAAATGGCAAATCTTACTCACCGAGTTCGACATAGTTTATGTCACTTGTACTGCAATGAAGGCTCAAGCATTGGCAGATCATCTGGCTGAGAATCCCATCGATTATGAATATCAGCCTTTAAATACCTTTTTCCCTGTTGAAGAAGTGAATTAGGTGGAAGTAACATCTGAAGACATTCCCGTCTGGAAAATGTTCTTCGACGGAGCAGTAAACACAAAAGGTGTAGGGATTGGGGAAATATTAATCGCACCCACAGGTCAGCATTATCCGGCTACAGCCAGGCTCCGGTTCTTCTGCACCAATAATATTGCTGAATATGAGGCTTGCATCATGGGCATGAACATGGCCATTAACCAATATGTTAAGGAATTGTTAATCATGAGAGATTCCGATTTGATCATACGACAGGCTCTCAAGGAGAGTGGGAAACAAGAGACCTTAAACTCGTCCCCTATAGAGAGCATGTGGAGGACCTCAGAAAATGGTTCAAGTCGGTACAATTCAGGTACATTCCCCGTTGCCACAATGAGTTAGCAGATGCACTCGCAACCTTGGCCTCCATGTTACCGTACCCTAGAAACGCCTATGTTGATCCTTTTCAAATCCAAATAAAAGAAAGGCATGGGTATTGTAATATGACCGAAGCGGAGCCCAGCACACAACCCTGGTATTATGACATTAAGAGATTCATAAAAACACAGGAGTATCCCGAGCAAGCCACCGAGGAACAAAGGAAAACCATTCGACGGCATGCAAACAATTTCTTCTTGAGCGGTGATACATTGTATAAAAGGACGATGTGTTGACACTAAGGAAGCCGGCAGAATTATGCAAGAAGTACACGTGGGAGTGTGTGGGCCCCACATGAACGGCTATGTACAAGCAAAGAAAATACTTCGAGCTGGCTATTATTGGATGACCATGGAGAAAGATTGTTTCAGCTTCGTTCGGAAATTTCATCAATACCAGGTGCACGGTGATTTGATTCATTCACCGCCAAATGAATTTCATCCTATGTCAGCGCCCTGGCCATTTGCTGCCTGGGAAATGGATGTCATTGAGCCAATTGAGTCAAAAGCTTCAAATGGACACAGATTCATATTAGTCGCTATTGATTACTTCACAAAATGGGTTAAGGCTATCACTCATAAGTCTGTTACCAAGAAGGCGGTAATGGATTTTGTGAATTCTAATATCATCTGTCGTTTTGGGATTCCCGCTACCATCATCACAGACAACGCAACCAATCTAAAAAGTCGTCTGATGGGAGAAAATGTGAACAATTCAAGATAACACATAGAAACTCCACTCCTTATAGGCCTAAAGCTAATGGTGCCGTTGAAGCAGCTAACAAGAACATCAAGAAGATCTTGAGGGAAACGATTCAAAGCTTGAGGCAATGACATGAAAAAGTTGTCTTTTGCATTGATGGGATATCGTACCACGATATGCACATCGGTAGGAGCAACTCTATATTTACTGGTCAATGGGACTGAAGCTGTTATACCCGCCGAGGTGGAAATCCTTTCGCTCCGAGTGGCTGTCGAAGCAGAAATTGAAGATTGTGAATGGGTTAAAACTCGTTTAGAGCAGCTGGCAATAATTGATGAAAAACGAATGGCTGCGGTGTGCCACGGGCAGTTGTACCAACAAAGAATGGCCCGCACTTACAACAAGAAAGTGCACCCTAGGAATTTCGAAGTCGGGCAGCTGGTATTGAGGCAGATACTTCCTCACCATCAGGAAGCCAAAGGAAAGTTTGCTCCAAACTGGAAAGGTCCATACATTATCGGAAAGATACTGCCTAAAGGAGCACTGTACCTGGGTGACGTTGAAGGAGACGAGCCCGAGGCAGCAGTAAATGCATATGCAGTAAAAAGGTACTACGTTTGAACTCCCTACAGTAATGACCCTGGTTGATTGAAATGACAATGACTTTCCTTTCCCGCTACCTTAAACACTATCAATTCCTCGCAAACCCTTATAACCGGTTACGTTTCTTTGATCACCCTCTTTGGAACCCAGAAATAAAAAAGAGAACACAAAAAAATTAGTTTAGGAAAATTTCCTGAACTACGTCTGACTTGATTCCGAAAGGATACGTAGGCAGCCTCTCCCTGAGGTTCATTCATATCAAATTAAAAACCCCAATTACCCAAGAAAACCAAAACTGAGGCAGAAATGTATTTGTTCGGTCACAAATCCGCCTGAATGGTTCCAAAGTTGTAGATTCCTATCCACTTCCTTTATTCAAAAAGCCTAGTCCAAGACCGTCAGATCGGTTGACTAACATGGGGAGTTGAAAAGCACCATTGTCGGGGTTCGGCACCACTCAAATTTTGAGAGAAAATAAAATGAGAGAGTCTTATCGGTGAAAACCTCCGGGCACCATAAGGAGATGATGAGCAGAAAAAAAAAATAAGAGAGTCCGTTTGGCGAAAACTCGCAAAGTGCGCTATCGGGCGACGGGAGAAGAGAAATGAGAGAGGTCGATTGGCAAAAAACCGAGAAGGGCGTCGTTGGCCGAAAAGAGGAAATATTGTCGCTCAAGTCTGAATAAGTTTCTTTGGTTTTGAAAGAGTTGAAATCAGAAAGCAGAAATGGATCTAGGCCGGGTATTCAGTCCAAGAAGCATGTCGTTGCCATTTAAACAGCTCATATTTCCAGATAAGTCCCCTCTTTTCCCTCCAAAAGGAACATACCTCTCTAAAATCCATGTTCCATTCCTTGAGAAATGTAGCAGGGCTGGTCCCACGGGTTTCTCCTGGCAAGAACTAAAGGAATGCCCGGCATCGTCAAGCGTGCTTAGCCAATAACTACTAATCATGACGGAAAACGCCTCAAAAGCAGGGAAATAAAAGAAAGGAAATTCAAAAATCAAAAAGTCCATGAAGGTGAAGCCAAAGCGGAAAGGTTTTAAGCCAAACGGGACAATGGTTCTTATCAAAGGTCCCAATGGCAGGCCCTGAAATCAAATCAGGACAAAACTCATAACCAAAGGCCTGGAAAGCAAAAACCAACCTGAAAAATGAGAACCCCCCCCCCCCCCCGGCCAACATGCAAGGCAAGGATCAGAAGTCAAGGGTTTTTCTCTGACAGAAATGAAGCTGAAATCAAACAGAACAAGGTCGCAAACCCAACCACTATTCAAACTAACAGTTTGTTTTGTTTTTGAATTAAACGCAGGCGTAATCTAGAAAAACAAATGGAATATGGGATAAACACAACCGAAGGAATGACTCAAGGCTCAAGAATGGTCTTGCATCAATAACAAATAGGGAAGTTTTTCTTTTCATTCTTTTCCTGCAAACTCACAAATAAGCATGATAGCATGGGATTCCAATGCTTAGTTTCCCTTTGCGCGGCTTGTGTATTTCCTTGCAATGACCCAAGGATTGCATTCCACCCGCTCCAGCATAGGCCAAGAAATTCCCTTCCTTCGCCCCCTAGCATAACACGGGAAGTTCCTCTTTACATCCGCGGCATAACCCGGGAAGTTCCCCTTTACATCCCCAGCATAACCTGAGGACCTCTTTTCTCTAACTTTTTACTCCCTAGCATAGTCTAAAAGTTAACGCCCCTCTATTCTCAGCATTAACCTAAGGGTTTTTCCTCCTCTTCTCTATCCCAAGAATAGTCGAAAGGATCTCTGTGGTCCTTCACTTCCTGGTAGCTCCCTAGCATAACCTAGGAGTTCTTCTTTCAATCCTGGCATAACCCGTGGATTTCCCTAGCATAACCTAGGAGTTTTTCATTTCTATCCCGGCATATCCCGTGGATTTCCCTAGCATAACCTAGAAACCTTCTTTCAATCCTGGCATAACCCGCGGATCTCCCTAGCATAACCTAGGAATATTCATTTCTATCCCGGCATAACCCATGGATTTCCCTAGCATAACCAAGAAATTTTCTTTCAATCCCGGCATAACCCCGGATTTCCCTAGCATAACCTAGGAATTCTTCATTTCTATCCCGGCATAACCCATGGATTTCCCTAGTATAACCTAGGAATTTTCTTTCAATCCCGCATAACCCGTGGATTTCCCTAGTATAACCTAGGAGTTCTTCTTTCAATTCCGGCATAACCCGCGGATTCCCCTAGCATAACCTAGGAATTTTCCATTCATCCCGGCATAACCCGCAGATTCCCCTGGCATAACCCAGGAATTTTCCATTCATCCCGGCACAACCCGTGGATCTCCCTGGTATAACCTAAGAATTTTCTTTCAATCCCGGCATAACCCGGGGATCCCCTTGCATAACCCATGAATTTCTTCATAACCCATGGCTCTCCTTCCATCCCCAGCAGGGACTTTTTCTTTCTATCCCTGCTTATCCCACGGCTTTTCTTACCCCCAATAGGGACTTTTTCATTTCTATCCCGGCATAACCCGTGGATCCTCCACCTATCCCTCGCATGGACCCTTTTTCTTTCCGAGCGTAGCTTGTCCACCAGTCCAAGGATACGCAATCCCGACTTTTGTTGCATTCAATAAAGAAATAGTTTAGATTTGTGTTGCAAATAACTCACGAAATTTTCCCAATAAAAACTGGGGTAGAAAAATTATGTTTGTTTGTTCGTTGTCCGAGCAGGTTTTACCTCAAGACACAGGATTCGAGATGACCGGAAGCGTGAGTCTTAATCTAGAATAAAGGAAAAAGAACAAAAGAACAAAAGATGTGAATGCTAAAACAGGAAAGGATATGGTCTAGTCCAATCCTAATAAAAAGAACAGCACCCATAGCTTGCGAGCATCAAGATTAGGTTCGAGGTCTACAGCAAAATCAGCTAAGATTCAAGATCAAGCTCCAAGAGATTTATATAGGAATCTTGTAACCCGTAGTTGATAAGCCTGGCCAGCTTTGCTTTTGTTTTTCTTTTGTAAAAATGAGTCGGTAAGCATTAGCAGTAGCAGCAACAACAGCAGTGAAATCACAACTTCGGTAATCCCAGCTACCAAAATTTCCAGAACTACAATGACATGATTCCTTTATCGCCAAGGATATGTAGGCAACCTTTGGAGCGAGGTTTGGTCAGAAATTTTACAAAATACTTCACCCGGAGTATACAGTCAGACAAAAATCGCTCATGTTTGCTCACTTGTCTTTGCACGAAAACTCTTCGTGTTTCTGGGCAAAGAGGTGCAGCTGTGAGCATATAATTTTTTACCCCTTTGAGATGACTCCTACAGGACTCTTAAGTTTAGGATTTTTCAATTTAAATATTTTTATAGGATTTAATTGCGCATGTCAGTATGTTCTCATTAATGCATGCGTAACAATAATAAGTACAGAATTGAACAAGCATTTAGGAATTAATTTCATAATTCTGCTAGATTAATTGGGTAATCGGGTTTATTTTTGCAAATACAAAAATCACAAAAAATAAGTTGTATTTCCAGCATTCTAGTTGTTTTGCATTTTTGTGTTTTAATCTATTGCATCTTTAATTTGTTTTGCATAATAGATAGTTATTAGGTTGATTTAAGTTAATTAGAAGTTTTAAAGTGCAATTAGGAATTAAGAATAAATAAGAAAACAAGAAAAAAAAATAGATCTCTCAAATAAACCACCCAGGCTGGCCACAATTGGGCCAGACCTGGGTGGCCCAAGTCTTTTTAATCGTGTAAAATGCCAGATGCCTATCCCAAACAATGAGTCTCTGACCCAATCCACACAATATTCCCCAAAACGACACCGTTTTGGGTCAATTCATCTCAACCGTTGATCGCAGGCCATCCAACGACCCTGAAGTCATTCCCAAGCCCCCATATATATGTCCAAATGTCTCTGTATATTCAGAGACCAACGAGTCATCTTCCTCGTATCTATGCCACCACCCCTTCAGCGCCGTAAGACCACCGTTGACCACCCATCAACCACCCAAACGCCACCGTCAGAAATCGCCTCACGGCGGCGGCCGGTCACCAAACAGCCTCAGATTTACACCACCGGACCACCTCAACCCCCTATTTCCCTTCCCGTGGTCATCTTTCTTCAAACAAGTGCCAAAATTCTCGAATATTCGAAAGAAGATTCGCCTTCACCACCGCCTCCGGCGACCCAACCCCAAACCAACCCAGAACAACACCCCTGAACCACCTCCCCTCCCTTTTTCCAACCGTCTAAACCATACCCTTCAAATCCTAACGGATTAACTCGAATATCAAATCAAAGTTAACCCTAAATCCTAAAACCCACCAGAACTCGGTCAAACTGGTCCTAGATAACCCTCTCCTATCCCCATCCCCAACCCTACAACCCACAACCTTCAAACACAAGTGGGTACAAGGGAAAGCCAAATCTGAGACCTTACCCTGTCTCAAAGTCAATAAACCCCCCTCTTAACCTTTCTTCCCTCTTCAATACTCAAGGCGAAAGACTTAGAAGAGTAAAAGACCTCTCAAAAGGGGTCAGAGAATCGTGGAACTGGAAGAGTTCCAAGTTAAAGATTGCATGCACGAAAGCTAAGTGTCCTATGCTCTATTTACTGTCAATGTTTGTATATATTTCTTGTTTAATTGCTTCGTTTTTCTAAATTTTACTTGTTTTCTACATTCTCATCCTAAAGTGTTTTGAGTAGTCATCCTTGCTTGCTAAATTCTTTTGGTTCCCTTTGGTGTTACTGGCTTGAATTCATTTGTCTTCTATGATCTTCTGAGTAGTATGATATCATGCTCATCCTTGTATCTTGACTCTTCATTTGTTTCACCTATGAAATTCTGATTGGTTTGTTAAATGCTTATCTTTGTTGATCCTATTTGCTTTACATTCTGAGTAGGTGTCTCCTTTTAGGGTCTCATACCTGTCATAGTTGTTATCTAGTAATTTTGATCTTTTGTATTTGCATGTATTAGGCTAAGTTTCTTTCCTGAATGTTTTAACTGTTGATACCAGCCTTGTTTTAATTTCTTGGTTGTTATTCACGCATATCCTGAGTATTTAATCTCCTTACCCATTTCTTGCCTTTTAGTTCTCTGCTGATTTGGTCATTTTTATAAGTCCTGCATAGTTGATCGGGTGCCTTTTCGGATTGTTTGGTTCATTGATTTGGACATATAAAGTATGTGTGCCCAACTATAAAGTGTTTAGTTTTCATGAGTTTACATGATCCTGAAAGTTGTGATAATTGGTTTTTGTTTACTTTTGCATAATTGAGTCCGTAACTCAGACCTTCATTTTGATCTATAACCTGAATACAACTAACCAGGATCAGATTTGACCAAACAAATGAAAACCAAGGTTAAAAAACCCTTAGGTCAGTAATTAGGGAAAGGGACAGGGGTATTAACATTATTTGAATATGAAAAATCTTGTAACAAAATCCTAGAACATTCTAGTGAGGGGGTTTAAGTATAATTCCTGCCTCAGACTTAAGGCACAAGTCACAAAACCAAGGAATATTTAGGAAAAACTAAAAATTGGATAAGGGACTAAAAGGAAAACAAAGAAATTGATGTTGCCCTAAGGCTTCAATTATAAAAGGAAAACAATTTGAACATTTAAGGGGCTGAACTTTTAGATTTTTCGAGCAGGCTTTTCCTTCAAAGCTCTTAGTGAAGTAGAATATATAAAAATACATATTAGTCTATTATACATTCATTAGAAATCCTTTGGTGTTGTTCTCTTCCGATTGAATGTTCTTTGATAACAAATCGACAAGGGACTGCATGTGCATATTGAGCTGCTCTAGAGATCAACTAGTACTATTTGCTTTTCTCCAAACCTCCTGAATCTCTGAGTGTTTACTGGTTGACTGGTTTTTTCTTGCTTGCTACTTGTTTCATTTTGCTAATAGGTTTTCTTTCCTGTTGACACTCCAGGTACCAATCCATACTCAAAACTTGAAGCTATAGCCCAGTACATTTGAGTTTGTAGCTGATCATGAAGACAGTAAGACTTTTTTTCAATTTCATACGATGATTGCTATTTATTTTTAGTAGTATTTTGGTGTTGTAAAAAACATGAATATGTACTAGCTATGGACTGTATTAGGAATGTGTTTTTTTATTCGTTTAAGTTCCAATATATTTAAAGATAGTCTGGACGAATTCACTTAGTGTTTGTAATTGGAAATTTGGTAGAGTTTTGACAACTGAATATATGTATACTCTGAATGATGAGTAACTCAAATTGTTTCTTTGATTATTAAGATTGAAATCTTATTTATAACCAATTAATGTGAAATCATCCACAGCATTTTTCTTACTAAAATACCTTCAATACACTTCATGATGATCATGTGTATAGTTTTAATGATTGAGGTATAATTGAAAGAAGGGCCGATGTGATTTTCCTATAATGGACTTGTTAGTCCAACGTCTCTGGGCCCAAATGGAAGGCCTAATAGTTGTCAGTTGTAGCATAAACGAGGCATATTCCTCCAAATACATTGCTCATGTATAAACTATTAGGGCATTTTTAGATACAAGCATAATAGAAAACTTAGCATGCTTCAGGTTGCCCTTATAAAATAAAGTGAGCCACACCCAACTTAACCAAACACTTCGTGGGGCTTCTGAGCTTAATAAAATACATAGAAATCGGAAGTGCTGTTTAGCGAATTTCCCATCCTTCCACGAATTTCTAAACACGTAGTTGCTATAGGCACGAATTTATAAATAAAATATCTTTCTAAACTTGGGTGCGCATTTATGTGACCCAAATCCAAGTCTCGGCAATATTAAAACATCTCGAGAACTCGGGTTCATTTATGTGACGTGATTCGAGGAGTGTTTTAATGACGTTGTAAATATTCTTAAAAAATGACATGAAGTGGTTAATAATTATAAAATTGTGCTATAGGTTCGAACATGTATAAGAAATCAGATTTTTAGCCACTAATAATAGTTTAAGCGACCGTACTAGAACCGCGGGATCCGAGGGTGCCTAACACCTTCCCACGGGTCAACAGAATTCCTTACTCAAGAATTTCTGATTCGCAGACTCCAATTGGGCAGTCGAAAAATTTCCTAGATTTGGGATTCTAAATAAACCGGTGACTTGGGACACCAAAAGCCAAACCTATCCCAAGTGGCGACTCATAAATAAATAATTAATCCCATTTCGAATAATGTCACTTTATCTGAAAAAATTCCCTTATACGCGTCATCCTTCGGGGTAGCCGTAAAAAAAAGGGAGGTGTGACAAGTTGGATCCTCTGTGGTTGCATGCTGTCAAGAGGTCTTTAATACCTCTACTATTCCTTCCCCTTTAAATAATACCTATGTTTTCCTCATTCTAAAATTCCCCAATGCCAACAATCTTAAAAATTCTCGTCTGGTCTTTGTAATACGATTTACAAAATCATTACTAAAATAATTGCCAATCGTATTAAACCTTTCCTTCCCACCATCACCAGCCCCATTCAAGCCAGTCTCATGAAGAATAGGGGAAAGTGATAATGCTACCATCATCTAAGAAGTTATCCACTCCATTAATAAAAAACAAAGAGATTAAAATTGGAAACATGATCATCAAAATTGATTTGGAAAAAGCTTTTAATAAAATTGAATGGGCCTTCGTTTATCAAAAAATCCATTACTTCAAATTTCTCCTAAAAATCACTAAGCTTATTATGTCCTGTATAACCACTAGTCAAATCTCCATTCTAGTTAATTGACAACATACTGCTTATTTCAGCCCAAGTAGGGGTATCCGCTAGGGCGGTCCTATGTCTTCGTATATCTTCATTCTCTGTATGGAAATGCTTTCACATTACATTTCTCATGTTGTTAATATCCGTCTTTGGGACCCTATTAAGGTAACTCCAAAAGGACCTTACCTCTCTCATCTATTTTTGGCCGATGATCTAACCCTAATGGGGAAAGTTACCAAAAAAACATTCTTCCACCATCCTATCATGCCTCAATAGATCCTGTAATTTCTTTCGGAAAAAATCAATCGCTCAAAATCTAGGATCTACTTCTCCACTAACTAATCCAAAAAATGATATCAAATTTGCCTCAGACTACTTAGGTTTTAAAAGCTCAAAAACATTTGGGAATTATTTAGGATTCCCTATTCATTATCACCATCCAAAGAATAACGACTTCTATTACATCATGGACTCTTTGAGAACAAGACTGGCTAGCTGGTAAACTAATTTTCTAAATATAGCCGGCAGAATCACTCTTGCTAAATATACTCTAGCAAGCATTCCTAATTATGTCATGCAAAATACAATGCTTCCTGACAATATCATCGCCAACATTGATAAAATTATTAGGAAGTTCATTTGGAGAACAAGAGACACTAAGAAAAACCTTCACGTCCTCAATTGGGATACTATCACTAGAGAGAAATCTTTAGAAGGACTTGGCATTAAAAAAGCTATAGACAAGAATAAAGCATTTCTCACTAGCTTTGCATGGCATCTATTAAACAATCTCTCGAATCTTTGGGATAATTTACTCATCTCAAAATAGATCCATTCCACAACCAAGCGGCCTTCATTTATTTGGAAAAGCCTTGAAATTGGTTGGAGTATATGTTCCAAAGGCACTGTCTGGTCAATAGGTCGGCACTCTAAACTGAATATTTTGACCATAGATGGATCCCCAATTGTGATCCCTTCGTCACCTTCTAATTGGTCTTTTACATAAAAAAGACCTCCTTTTAACTCCTAATTACCTTTTCTTTAATAACAAATGGAACCTTGATAAAATCACTTTTGAAATTCCTCCCTCCATATCCATCAAAATCCTTTCTATTATGATTCCTCATAGGGGAATATCTGATACCTTATACTAGTCTCCTTCTTCAGATTATACATTTTCTACTAAGTCGTGTTATAATTTGATGGAAATCTCTACATATGCTTTAACAGGAAAAATTTTTGATTGGATCTAGGCTATACAATGCCCCAACAAAATCAAATTTTTTCTATGGCTTCCCTTCCATAACACAATTCCTACCATATCCTATCTTCATTCTATTGGTGTAGATATTGATCCTACATGTACAATTTGGAGAAAAGAGGTGCAATCTATTGACCACGTCTTCTTATATTGTGTTAATGCTCAAACATTCTGGCAAACTCTATTCAATACAAATGGCTCTAGGATACCATTCACTACTACTGAGCACTGGCTCCTTTCCCTTAGGAATCTGAACCCTCCTGCTATCTACTATTCTGGTCTTTCAACCAACTTTATAAATGGGAGAATATTTTTCCCTTCAGTATTTGGAACCTTTGGATCACTAGGAATAGGAATCTTTTCGAAAACACAACTAATTTGTTATCTCCATCCTCTATTAAGAATCAAGTCGTAGGGTATATGTTCCTAACCAAAAAACTACCAACACCTCTCGATCCCTCCAAGTGAGGATTTCTTGGTATGATCCCCCGAAAGGTTGGTATAAGGTTAATACTGATGGTACGTTTCATAGTTCTGAGTTATCTCCAGGTATTGGAGGGCCTTTCAGGAATGCAAACTCATCATGGATTCTTCGGTTCATGAAGCCAGTACAAGCAAGATGCCCTGTGCATGCGGAACTCCTAGCCCTCCATCAAGGATTAACCTATGCACTTGCAGAACACTTAACTCCAATCGAAGTGAAAGTTGATTACACTGATATCTTAAACAATTTTTACAAGGGGTCTTTAATTTACAATAATATCATCTCTAACTGCAGATGGTTTAGCACAAGTTGGGACAAGTAATCCTCCAACATAGCTGCAGAGAAGCCAGTGGAGCAGCTCACCTACTAGCATAGGAAGGAGCCAAACAAACATGCTCGGATAACCTAATATATTTTCATAATCCTCCCAACTTTATCATGTCCAGGATGTTGGAGGACACAGGTGGTGAAGGAATAGTTCGTATTATGTCTTTTGATGTTTGTAGTAAATTAGCAGTCTAGGTAACATTGATGCAATGTCAACCATCTCTGGTTCAACCAACTTGGTATGTAATAACGCTATTCGTATTTAATATTAATGTTATTATCCTTTTGGCTAAAAAAGATTTGTAGAAAAAAAACGGGTTATAATTTCAACTAAATTGAAAAATTCAGCAATTTATCGAGGTCATAATAGAAGAAAAAAGAGATAGTGGATTGGCAATCTGTTCTCATAACTCGGTATTGCTTCAGTCATTGGATATGAAATTATATTTTACCTGAGTTATTACAATAATTTTAAAGTAATACGCCAAATACTGTATGCACATTTCGTATATACAGTTTACACACATCGTATCAATTAGATCAATACTATACTATATGGTAACACTAATTAAAAACATACTTAGACAAATGTAACTAAATTCCGTCATCGGAAAACCATCCAAGGATACAAGTTAAGGAAATAAAAGTAGAGAAAAATAATTCAAAAGATAATAAAGAAAATAGAAAAAGATTCAACAATAAAAGTAATATTGATTATCAAGCAGTAGCGAGGCAAAGCAATTATGATCTATGTGATATCCTTCACAACTTTACTAATCCGAGCTTCTATTTTTGCCTAGGTTATACATGGAAGAGTGTTCATTAATTATGTTGAATATTTTATTTTAAGACCATGAGTTCCCTATATATCATTAAACAAATTGTAATGCTACTACTGATAGATGTTGCTGAAATTATTTTTTTACACAGAAAAGGTTTTGATAGGTGGTCAGAGTTAAAGCTATCAAAACAGGCTAGCTCAGTCCAACTCAATTCAATTTTCATAAACTTTTAAATATGGTGGGTTAGGACAGACCAGCCTTTCATTTATATAGCCTTAAACTAGCTAGTCCATCCCAGTCCTAAGAAGGATGCGGGTTAAGGCGGGACCGACCCTTCAAACTTTTAGAAAAAAATATCTTTTCAAATATTTTGATATTTTTTCAGGACGTAATCCCTTAATTATATGAACGACTTCTGTTTATTCAGAGTGTACAAAAATTGATATTTGATACAGAATCTCATAATTGAAATGCAAATTCTCTATATCTCTAACTCTTATTTTTCTTAGGTTCAAAAATTGCTTCAATAAGAACCCATTTGGCGATAGATTTTCTCAAAATAAATTTGAATTTTATTTCGCAAATACATGTTTTGCCATATATTTTACCTACATTTTGGCAAAATCCCAAATTCCAAAACTAACTTAATAGTTGGTTTCAAGCCAAAATATTTACAAACACTAATAATATACATTTTTTTTAAAATAAATTTGGAAAATATGCTTTGAAAACTAATATCCAAACACATTTTCATATCCAAACCAAACTTTACCCAAATTAGATTTTTTAAAGTAAATTCGGGAATATATAGCTAAATGAGCTAAGTTTATATGTTAAGTTTTTTTAATTTAGGTTTAACATTATTTGTTGATTTCATCATTATAGTCCATAAATTATTAAAATTCATAAAATTTGCTAGTATTGTCAATTTTTTTGGGTATTAAAGCTCGACCTTTTTCTACTGAAGAGCAATTTAATAATTAATAATATATTCAAATAACCAAACTAATTATTGGCCACTTAAAGTAATATTTTCTTATGAAAAAAATTAGTATTATCCACTTAAAACTTTCCTAGTTCGTTGTTAATTGAGCAAAAGAAAAATTAACCTTATCATATTAAATGCATGCATAAAATATAAATTCTAGTTGATACGTAAGGGTAAATGAGCAATCTAAGGCTGAAAAATTAATAATATATCAAAGTAACCGTATTGATTATTGGCCACTTAAAGTAATATTTTCTTTTTAAAAAAATTATTATTGTCTACTTAAAACTTTCCTAGTTCGTTGTTAAGCAAAAAAAAGAAAAAAAGTAATGTTGTCATACTACATACATGTCAAAAATATAAATTTTAGTTGATATGGAAGGATAAATAAGCAATCTAAGATTGGAAAATAGGGATTATAATTTTTTTTAGTTTTTACTTTGTTTTGTAATATTTTAGATATAAATTTAATTAACTTTTGGCTCACGTGCTGGCCCAAGCCCAACTTCGATCAAGCCTCAAGAGCCAATGAATTGAATTGGATCGAACATATAAGCTTCAGTTTTAAAAAGCTAAAAAATCATATCCCAACCTTATTTAAGTAGCGGAATAAATTGGGCCGGCCTCATGAGCTAAGCCCATTTTGACGACTCTCCTCAGAGTAGTTTGTTTTTTTTCCTCTATATCTTTTCACATTTGAGTAATCTATGATTTCACGAAAAATGTTTAGTTTCAACATATGAGCTCAAGCTACTCATTAGTATCCAAATTGATTATGTAATATTTACAAAGATAAAAGATATTAAATTACAAACAGAAGCTGGTACTAAAAAGTAAAACATCATAGATTCCACTATGTGTTCATTTTTTATAGCAACGTATATGATTCTAGAAATTCACAGGCCAAAAGAAGGGGGAAAGAAATAAACAAGTACAAAAAGATGAGCTTTTACCCGACGTGTTCATAAAAACTCGAAAAATCAAATTAAATCGAAAACCAAATTAAATCTATTTAAAAATTGATACTTTTTGATTTGGTTTGGTTTTAGTTTTGAATTTTAAAAATCGGTCAAATTTGGTTTGGTTTTGATTAATAATCAGGAGAAAATCAAACAAAATCAAGCCAAACCGACTATAAGAGTAGCTATTTCAAATTTATTATTACATCTATATATGTATATTTTCATACAAAGTTTCAAAAATTTTTATGGTAAATATTAATAGTTTGCACTTTTAGTATAGTTTTTACCTTTACATTCTAGTTTGATTGGTAGTTTTCTTTTGTTAAATGTAAGAATCCATTTCGTGTTAAAAATAATATATTTTTAATTGAGTCCTTAAATTATTCATCACTATTTGATTCAATTATCATCAATATATCTTGATAATTAATAGATTTCTCAAAGGGCAATTGATTTGATAGTGTTACGTTTAAAATGTGGTCACGGAAGTATGTGTTTGGTTAGTTTATGTCTTATATTTAAGAAAGAACCAACAAATAACCGAAAAAATTTAAAACTGACAAAACCCGACATAACCGAATCGAGAAAAAATCGACTTAATTAATTTGGTTTGATTTTAATATATAAAAAATTAACTTACTTAGTTTGACTTCTTTTTAAAAAAAACCCTATCCAAACCAAACCACGAACACTCCTAGCTTTTACTATTTAGGGATGTAGTAGTATTTCATGGTTTTAATTTCAATATTGGAGAAGAAGCGAAATTATAAATTCAAAGAATTATTTCAAATCCGTCATCTTCTTTTATTTTTTTTTTTTTTGTAGTGGTAACATATTATATATCTAATATTACCGGACATAATTTAAAATAATACTAGAAAAATTGAAATCAAACGACGATGAGTTGTATGCCTGTGACTTTTTGTTATTAGAAAGTATTAAGCTGATGAGACGTTGCAATCTCATTAATCATGCAAAAGCTACTACGAAATGTGATATCTTGTCCTTATTACGCAATTTCTATACGATCCAATCGTTCTTTAAATTATTCCAGATAAGTATTTTTCTACATCCAGTATTATTTCGTATAATCAATTTAATAGTTTGAGAATATTATATCGTAGTAAATTTATTAAACGATTTTTTTTATTTTATTTTATTATTTCGTTAGTTTTTTTGGTAATTAAACTTTGTATTAATCACCAAAGTGTTAACCTTACAATTCCATAGCCCAGTTCATACCTCAACTGGCTATCAAAACTGAAACAAAACTATCCTAGTATTAAAGCAAAAACTGATTAAGTAAGATCCCTAGCCTAGGAGGAGCTCTAACATTACAATTATAAGCAATATTCCTAAGTAGTTTGTCACTGGTACAATATGTATTTTCGAATACTCTCGCATTCCTTTCCAGCCAAACAGCATAAAACATCTCCGTCATTGTCATTTTGAATATGTGAGCTCGAGGGGATTTGCCTTTAGATTGCTCAATGAGCCACTGAACAAACTGAAGCCAGTTTTGTCTAGTAGGTTGCTTAACTCCAATCTAGTGCAACATGTGAGTTCTCATTTCAGTTGCATAAGAGCAGTGCAGGAATAAATGTTCCCTAGTTTCCACAGCTTGTTGGCACATGACAGAAGTATCTGTTACATCCAAATACCATTTGATCAACCTTGTTTTGGTGGGCAGCCTATCTTGCAGGAGCAGCCATAGGTTGAAGATTGCTTTGGGTCGGGCAGCATTCTGTATTGTTAAGTTCTTCCATCTGACTCTTGGTGCCTCTCCTATCTGCTGTAGGTAGAGCTGTCTAATAATGCACACAGATTTATCCAGCATTTGGTGTTGCTGCAGTAATTCAATGCCTTCAAAGATCTTCCTTACCATCCAACTAGCCTGCTTAGGGACAATGATGGTCTCCAATTGCCTCTGTTTGATATACACTGTATGAATCCATTTTACCCATAGAGCATCCTTCTTGTGTGCCAAATCCCAGCTGAGTTTAGAAATAGCAGCCTTGTTCCACAGTAGTAAATTAGTCAGATTCAATCCACCAGCAGACTTTGGCATACAGATTTTCTCCCAAGCCACATATGCCTTTCTTGACACACTAACTGATCCTGACCAGATGTATGATCTGCACATTGCCTCAAGTAGTTTTATAATATTGGAAGGTATTAAAAATAGTTGTGCCTAGTAAGCCTGAACCCCAAAGATAACTGATTGAACCAGTTGAGTTCTGCCAGCATATGATAGGTGTTTGGCAGTCCAGGAAGTAATCCTGGCAGAAACTTTGTCAACCAGTGGCTGCCATTGCAAGACAGTCAACTTCTTGGCAGTCAAAGGTACTCCCAAATACTTAAAAGGAAGTTCTCCACGTACATATCCCAGGAGGTCAATAATATGCTGCTGATCCTGAGGATTCACCCCTCCAAAATAGACAGCACTCTTATGCAAGTTTGCTGTCATACCAGAAGCAGCAGTGAACTGAGAGAAATAAGTAAACATAGTACTTACATAAAGAGGATCTCCTTTGACAAACAACAAAAAGTCATCAGCAAAATGTAAGTGAGTTATTCCCAGTTTTGTACAACCAGGGTGAAACACAAACTCTCTATTTTGCTTCAATTCAACCAAAGACCTACTGAGATACTCCATCACAATAGCAAACAGAAAAGGGGATATAGGATCCCCTTGTCTCAATCCATTGGCTGCTTGAAAGGGCTCAGTTGTCTCACCATTAACCAGTACTGTATAACTAACAGTTTGAACACATTCCATGATCCATCTTGTAAATCTGGGAGGGAAATCCAGTGCTTCCATAACCTGCTGTAAATAGCACCATTCTATTAAATCATAGGCTTTCTGCAAATCAATTTTGATCATACACCTTGGAGAGATATGAGACCTGGTATAATGCTTTATTAATTCATGTGCTAAGATGACATTATCTGCTATTCTCCTTCCTGGAATAAAACCTGTCTGTGCATTACAGATAATACTGCTCATGACTTTCTAGAGTCTGTTGGCCAGCAACTTGGAGATAATTTTGTATAGGACTGAACAGCAAGCTATTGGTCGAAATTCTTTGACTGTTTTGGGACTAGAAACCTTAGGAATTAGGGTGAGTGTAGTACAGTTTACAGGTATGTGCATTTTGCTGGTTGCAAAAAAGTTCTTGACTGCTTGAATCACCTGATGCCCTATGATAGGCCAAGTGTGTTTAAAGAACATAGCATTATATCCATCTATCCCTGGAGCTTTATCATTACCAATTGCCTTCAAACTGTTTAGGATCTCTGTGTCAGTGATGTCATCTGATAGCTCCATCCTTTGCTGGTGTGAGAGTCTAGGACCATTGTTCATATACCCTTTGTTCACTGCTGGTAAAGAAGTGGCTGTTGTACCCATGAGTGATTTATAGAAACCTGTAATCTCCTTTTGTAGGTCAACTGGATCAGTTATCTTCAGTCCTCCTTCTGTGGTCAGCTCAGTAATCCTTTTAAATTGGTTTCTCTCCTTCATTACTGCTGAGAAGTATTTATTGTTTAAATCTCCTAGCTGGATCCATCTGGCTCTAGATTTTTGTTGCAGTGCTGATTCTTCAAGCAGAGACCATTTTTCCAATTGCTGCAGCAGGTCTTTTTCTCTCAGCTGTAGGTTGTCTGTATATGATATGGCCATCTGTTGTTGGACAGCTTCCAGTTCCTTTCTACTATTCTCAATCTTCTGTGTAATACCCTTAAATTCTCTAGTATTCAGAGATTTTAGGGCAGGCTTGAGGGCTTTGAGGTTATTCCACACTCCTTGCAAGGTACATTGAGCAGTGCTTTTCCATTTAGCTTTGACCACATGTTGAAAATCCTTACTATGAGTCCATACATTGTAGAATCTAAATGGTATCTTCCTGCTGTGAGTATCTTCAGTTAGGGATAATAGCATGGGATTATGATCAGAGATAAAAGGAGCTCCATATGCAGTGTGCACATGATTCCATTTCATCATCCATTCATAATTGCCAAACACCCTATCTAATCTGCTATACACTCTGTCATCACCACTTTGCTTATTGGTCCAAGTAAAGAAATTCCCTTTCCATGGCGCTCAGCCAGGCCAGCTTGCTGTATGCAACTGTTAAACTGCACAGTCTCTCCTTGCTTGACTGGGTGGCATGATTGTCTATTATTACTTGACAATATCACATTGAAGTCTCCTGCAATTATCCAAGGATCATTTATACCTGCAGCCAGATTCAGAATAGTCTTCCACATTGTTTCCCTTTGATCACTATCATTTGATCCATATACCACTGTAAGATAGCAGAGAAGTTCTCCACTGAGATTCCTGACACTGCACTGGATGAGTTGAGCCTCCTCCTGTACTCCAGAGATCACATACTTTGTAGGATCCCATAGGATCCATATTCTTTCATTTACTGCTCCATTGTAGTTAGTAATTATACTCCAGTTAGGCAACAAAAACTAGCTATTCTATCTGCATTTTTTTGTTTAACCTTTGTCTCTACAAGACCAACAAGGTCAAATTTATTGGTTTTAAAATATTATTTAGCTTTCTTCTATTTGTACCTTTTATTTACAACCCTTATATTCCAAACTGACCACTTCATTGGCCATAGCTGGTTCCCCCTTCATCTAGGGGGTGATCTGCCCAACTCACTGTTCCAACTTCAAATCTATTAGACATCACAATAGGGGATAATGGTGGAATATTTGTGATGTTAAAGACTGGAGACATCTGTGTAACAACACCCTTCTGCTTGTTCAACTGTTCCTCTACACCATCATGGGATCTTGGTTGTTTTGTATTATCTGGTTGTTGGACTTGATTTCCCTGACTACTCTGGACCACAGGAGCTGGAGCCTTAACTCTCCATTCCTGTGTCATTCTAGGCTTGACTGAGGGGGCTGTTTTAGCAAACTGTTATGTCCCACCATCAGACACTTCTCACAATATGATGGCTTCCAATCATATGACACATCTTGCATAAAGCTCTTTCCATTGGGATCCATCAGTTCAATCTCACTTGGTAATGCCTTTGATACATTCACCTCAATTAGCATACGAGCATAAGAGACTCTACTTTGCTTTGTCGTGCATTCATCAGCAAAGATGGGTTTCCCCAGCACACTTGCAATTCTACTCCGTGACTTACTGCCCCAACAGGACATAGGTAAATTGGGGAATTTAATCCACAGGGGAATTTCTGTTGGGAAAGCATCTTTAAAGTCAAGATCAACCGACCATTGTTTCAAAATCATAGTCCTATTAGCAATTGAATATGGTCCTCCACACAGTATTTCTTTGGCATCTTCAAGGGACTGAAATTTAGCTATGTAGTAGCCCTCATAATGGTAAAACAATTCCGGCTCAGGCACATGAGACCAGTGTATGCTAATAAATCTTTTCATAGCATTGTACCCTGGTCCATTGCCTAGAACAAAAATAACAAGGGCACATTCCATTTTCCTTCTTCCTCTTCCACCTCTTCCTTCAACAGCTGACCAACTGGTTTACCATTAATAAGTGTAGGGGGAATATACTCTAGAGACATACCATTTGCAGCAAGGCGATTCCTCTGAAATAAGCTAGCCCACTGTTTGGGTGGGTCACTTTTTGCTCCTTCCTCACTAGCAGCCTTTGGTACATCAGGTTGTGGTGGTTGTTGCATGTGGTCCTTACTCCTTTTCTCAGGCTCCATCGGGACAATCACTGGACTAACTTGAGGTTCTGAGTTCCTATCAACCCTCTCAGTTGGTGTTGGTAGTACGGGAACTCCAGATGGTTGTGGATCTACTGTTGCATGAGGCAATGAAATAGTTTCTTCAGTAGATTTCAATGGAACAGTGCTAACTGACTGTGGAACAGTGTTAACAGATTATGGGAAAACATTTTCGCTTGCATAAATTGACACCAGAACTTTCTTAGGTCGACCTCTCCCTCTCGCCATAGCACCCTTAGCGCAGGTTAACCTACATACGCAGAGGCAGCAGAGAAGAAGAAGATGAAGAGTTGAACGAGAAAGTTAGAGAGAAGGCAGAGCTTCTCTCTCTAAACTCTGACCTTCATTATTTCGTAAGTTGCATAATATGAGGATTAAATAATAACATGATTAATATAATAAATATATTTTTATTGGTTACTGTTTGATTTATTTGACAAAAATAAGACATACGAGGTATAATGCAAAATATCTGTTGATTTTGCACTAGATAAATTTTTATTTCTAATTTTAACGGTGTCTATGGAAAAACTTTTTTTTGGAGAAGAGCTTTAAGGGAAGAAAAATGTGTCATGTTGTTGTTTTTTCGTGATTAGTAATTTTGGCATTGCCACTATGGAATTAAAATAACTCTATATACTGTACAAACTGAAATGTTAACAGATCAAGATAAATCTTAAATTCAAAATAATTCTTGAAATATTAGGAATCTATTAAAATTACTTAGTGGCTACTTCATCCAAACCCTAACTCATGCTTATAAATAAGGGTACATATGTCATTCAAAGAATATCTCAGTAATTCTATAGACTCTTGGAATATGCAGAAAGATATCAAATATGAGATTTTCGAAATTTCATGAAACTCTTAGATTATTCGCTAAGAGATCAAAGACATGCCAGATATGTTTTGCTAAAAGTATTACGTCTTAGAAATACGCCACCAATGCCCTCAAATCACATAAAATAAATCGGAGGGAAGAATCAAGGAATAAATAGAATTGTAACCTACAATGTTCGATAAAATATTTTTTTTATAATTATTTGTGATTGCAGTTTTATTTTTCTGTAAAAATTTGTTGCAAACACGTACAATTATGGTATAAATTAATGCGAAATTAATTTTATTGAAATAAAAAATTTCAACAAAATTCAAAAAGAAAAACAAAACATGTGTTATCTTGCGAATATTACTAATTCCTCCATTCAAATTTATGCGAACATAATTGATTAAGCACGAAGTTTAGTAAAATGAAAACTTTTAGAATTTGCGGTCCTAAACAAGTCAAAAAGGGGTCCAAAGCATTTGTGTGGTTATAAAAGTTTTTATTAAGGTTAGAATTATAAGTTTAAGCTAAATTATACTCCCTCCGTTTCATAATAAGTGAGGTGTTTGACTCGGCACGGAGTTTAAGAAAAAAGACTTTTAAAACTTGCGGTCTCAAAAAATTAAGGGGCAAAACGTATGTGGGGTCATATTATTTTTATGGCTATAAAGCTTTCCATTAAGGACAAAAAAGATAAAATAAAAAATTTAAAATTAAATTATTTTTAAATTTAAAAATATATTATTTATTTATAAACAGAAAGAATATTTTATTTATTATAAAATGAAAGAATATTACATTTAAAAATAAATTATTTTTTAGAACGAATCAAAAAAATAAATTCAATATAAAAAGAGTATCATTTATCCTCGTAACCAAAGGACAGGTAAGAGTGGCAGATAATTCAATTAGTTGGTCCACATGGCATTGCTTAGTTGGAACTTGACACGGTTTCGTACATAAAATGCCACTCATTTCCGATTTGACTTTGGACACCTTCCTATTTGTTGGGATTCTTTCTGATCCCTTTTCTTCTTTATTACCATAATTCCTTTTCCACAAATATATATAGGCTTCACCATACGATACGCAAAGATGTATTTATATTGAAGTTCAACATGTTATTTCAAAAGTGGAGTCAGAATTTTAATTTTATAATTATTAAATTTAGAATAATAACTTTAAATATTAATAATTTGTTCTAAATTTTTATGTATACATATTAAATAAATATTTTTAATATAAATATATTATTTAAGAAAAAGTTATTGGGTTCGATCAATTTCATATGTGAACTTCTCACCCACTCTGGAGTGTACTAC
The DNA here is from genome assembly GCA_034376525.1 of Nicotiana benthamiana. Taxonomy (NCBI): domain Eukaryota; kingdom Viridiplantae; phylum Streptophyta; class Magnoliopsida; order Solanales; family Solanaceae; genus Nicotiana; species Nicotiana benthamiana. The sequence continues at coordinate 18,317,721 of CM067324.1, read as the reverse complement.
TCCAGTACTTACCAAAGAAAATAGAGAAATCACATAGTGTAAAGGCCGCTCTATTCATGTAATCTTTTTATAAGAAATTTAAAATTTTAAAAATACAAAAAGTAGTGGGGAAGAAAAACAAAAGAAAAGATCAATATGTACTTAATCAACGAAATCTGGTAGAGTAAAGAAGTAAAATTTAATGATTTCTCCTTCAAAAACCTAAACATTTTTCTGATATATTATCTTGGATAAAATATCGCTTGGCCAAAATACTGCCTTTAATATTTTAAAGAACTAACCCCCCCCCCCCCCCAACCAATCTCTCTAACCCCAACTAATTAAAAAAAAAAGAGGTTCCCAAAATGAGCTTGGGAAACTATATATTATTTGATACATATAAAAGAATATGTAACTGTTGTTGAAAATTTATGGACCACTTTTAGATAAACTATATGCAATATATATGCTATCCTGCAAATTCATGTTTTCACACTTACTACCTTAGCATGATTCTCACTAGGCGCATCAATTGTACATTAAAATAGGAATATATAAAGATATTTGCTTTCTTGCGGAGAAAAATGAAATATAAGTGACACTTGTGACACGTGAAAGACCTACAATAATAAAGAAGAATATATAAAAGATAATGGGACGTGGAAATATTCTTTGCTAGAAAAAGGTTCATGTATTGATACTGCAAATGGTTGTCACATACAGTAGGTTTTATAGCACTACTCCTACCCCAACTGATATCCAAACATCGGGAGATGGATTTATATTCAAACCCTTGTTTCCTTTCATGGTTTTGAACTACACATATACCATTTCAGAAACTAGAACAACAAAACCCTACTTTCATTGTGATGCAAACTTTTATTTCATTAATAATATCTACAACAGCACCTAAAGTGGGTTTAATCTAAGGGTGTTTAATGGATGGGACGGGTTGAGTCGGGACGGGTTGAGTCGGGCCGGGCTGAGAGAAAAAAAGAAATTGGCCAATTTTCAATCTGGGTTACGGGTTAGTCTAAATCGGGCTTAAAGGATTCGGGTCTATCCTGATAAAAAATAAACTGCAGGGGTTACCGATACAAGGGGTTAGGTCGGACCGGGTTAGTAATTTTTTTATATATTTTGTATAACTATTATAATTTATATTAATATAAAGAAAAAATATAAAGAATATAATGAAGATGAAAAAAGAAATTGCACTTATAAATTGTAAGTGCTTTTTTATTTCAAAATTAAAACATACAAATTGAATTTTAAATTTAACAACAAGTAAATTAACGAAAAACAACTAAATTCAAAGGTTTTGCATTGCCTTAGAATGTTCTTCGTAATCAATATGAACTTCTTGGCCATCTTTTGGAGTGTTAAATTCAGATTGGTTACCATGTGTTAATATATCTCCAAGTTCCTTATCTTCTGGATTATCAACATCTTCATGTCCCTGATTTCTTCATTCCAATCTCTAAAACACACTAAAACTTCAAAAGCATTGCTTCCTAATGAATGAAGGGTGTCTCCAAGTTGTTGTCTTGCTTGACTAAATGCACTCTCTGATGCAAGAAATTGGCACATTCAGCATGTCCCGAGCCATAGCGGAAAGAATAGGAAATTGCTTTTCATTCTCATACAACCATCCCAATGGCGAAAATTCCTTTGTACGAGGCTCTTTTACTTTTTCAAATAGAATTGAAGTTCATCAATGTTCCTGCTACTGATTTGAGTGTTAGAAAATGTAGAAAAAATATTAAAACTATCAAGGGATTCATCATCATCCATAGTAGTAGAAGTAGTATAATGTATAGTGGGATTAATATTGCCTATATTAAGAGCAGCAACATCTAATATATTTGTATAATAATTATATAATTATTATAAATAATCATTTAGCTTGTTCATACAAACGTGTGTGTGTGAACGTGTATATATATATATATATATATATATATATATATATATATATATATATATATATATGTGTGGATTTTAGTTGGTCTAATCTTATAGGTATACAAAGCATTGATTAATTGGTGACAATAAGACATCTTAATAGAGAGAATTAAAACAACACCAATTAAGTAATTCGGAGGAATTGGAAAGAATTTTTTTTTTTTTGAATTTTGCTTGCATTTTTTCAACAGCATCCTTATATTTTTCTTTGTTCTTAAATTTACAAAGTAGAAAAGAAATTTTATCTACATGTACTAAAGCCATAGTAACAGTAGGGTAATATGCTCCAAAAAACTCAATAGTAGCTGTATAAAATTTATGTAAAAATTTAACAACATCATTAATGGCCTCCAAAGTAGTAGTTGTTAAGATACGGTTTGGATCAGTACAATGCGCATTAGCAACTTCAGTTATTGGCATTCCATATTTGTAGCTGTGTTTTAAAAATAAGTATGTATAATTTCATCTAGTAACAATTTTGTCTAGCATGAATCTGGGCTTAAGGTTATGCTCGGTACACTTATTCTTAAATTCCCTAATTCTAGATTGTCTATTATTTCCTTGAATAACACCAACTGCTCTTCCAACATGAGTAATCTCAGTTGAAATAAATCAAGGCCACTTTTAACAATTAAAATATAAACATGACGTGCACAACTAACATAAAAATTTTCGCCAAGTGGTAGTTGTAAATGCAGTTTTAATATTGAAATTGTGGCATTATTATTAGAAGCGTTATCAAAAGGCATACACAATACTTTTTTCTTAAGATTATAAAATTCAACAACTTCGCAAACAGTAGTACTTATAAACACATCAGTATGACTCTCATCTTCATCATATTTAAAAGCGATAATACGTTTTTGCATACAATAATTATCATCTATCCGATGATATGTAATTTTTAAATAATTATTTCCTTTAACAGCATGGCCAATATCAAAAGTTAGAGAAACTCTATAAGGAAGATGGTCAAACAAATAACGTATGTATATTTAATATTATACATGAAGTCTAAAGATATCACATCTACAAGTACTTTTAGGAATTCCTATTAATAAAGGATTATAAATCCTTTGATATACATAATGAGATATGACGAAGAAGCAAAATAAAATGTAGACAACTCAAAGCAATCATTTTTGTTAACTCCTCACGATCCTTCATTTTATCACATTTCATAAGTCCTCCAGTAGTAGGGTTTAAAGTTGCTTGATTTTGATCTTAATCGGAGCCACATTCTATAGGAAGCTCAATTCTCATATCTCTACTAAGTGTCTCAATTCCCCCAAGTTGTCCTCCAGCCTTATGTTTAAAATTATCATTACAAAGTTTGCATTTAACTCTATCAGTACCTACTATTTCGTCAAAAAAAATTCAAACCTTACTTTTTTTTCTCTGATTAGTAATCAGGGCCACAGATGATCTATTACTAGTACCACGACTACCACTCTTGCTACAACCTCCAACACTACTAGGTTTAAGTGGTGTCTCATCTTCAATTTCTAATTTATTATCTTCGATACTGAAATTTTCATGTAATTGTTCATAATCTATATTATTATCACGTATTATTTCAGAAACATATGTAGAGTCAATTAAATTACTACCAGATGTTGAAGTAGTACCCCTTTTCCTATTTCCCCGATTACTCTAATTAGCAACCTTATTACAAACTCTTTTTGCAGTGTTAAGCATATTGTAAAAATTTAACTACTAGCAAAAACTAATGTCATAACCCGAATTTCTCACCTTCGGGATCGTGATGGCGTCTAACTCTTGAATGTTAGGCAAGCCAACAATTACGGTTTTAACACATTAAAAATTAACCCAAATAGAAATAAATACTAACTAAAACTAAACATATATAAGATGCGAAAGTGTTATAACAGTTCAAAATACTCCAATACATGTTTACCCCAACGATCTAGTGTCACAATTCACAAACGTCAATGAAGTTCTACAAATACTGGTTCAGAATAATTACAACTATTCTCAAAATGAAGAGACAGATAGTCCAAAATAGGAAGAAAGGGGACTCCAGGGTCTGTGAATGCCGGCAGATCTACCTTGGGTCACCTGTGGACTGAAGGCAGCAACCTCAACACAACTCACGTTGTCCCGTACCAAAACTTTCACAGAAAGTGTAGAGTGCAATATCAGTAAAACTGACCCCATGTACTGGTAAGTGTCGAGCCTAATCTTGGCAAAGTAGTGATGAAGTTAGGAAACTACAACCATGTAAAATGTTCAGTTAAATACATATGAGAAATAATAATAACAGATAAAGACGGGAAACGCAAACACGCTAAGAGGAATATCAGATTATGACAGTAATAAAGTACAGAAGTAAGGTATATACCAAACTTGAATCAGCAGAAATAATAACACAGTAACACGTGCACGGCATCACGCCTTGTGCTTTTACTCTCGTCCTCACTATAAAATCAATAGAAACGGCACGACATCACCCTTTGTACATTAACTCTCTCATAATCATGACACGACATCACCATTCTTGCATTAACACTTACAGAAATAAGCACGGTATCATCTTTCGTGCATTAACACTCACTGAATATGACACGGCATCACCCTTCGTGCATTAAAACCTATAATATCGTGCACGACATCATCCTCCGTACTTTATCCTCTTCATTACCCAAACAATATAAACAATAACATCCCATCAATAGAATCAGCTATAACCAATCTCATTTCAATAGTTAATTTCACAATGTAAGTCTCAACTCGAGTCAATACTCAACAATTATCCAATGCCAAGAAAAGTATCATAAGACTTTTTCAACATGGAGAATTATCAGTTTAGGCATGAATAATACATAATAAGAATCACAACGGCAACAGTTTAAGACTCACTTGCATGCTAACCATCAACGTATAGATACTCTTCACCACACATAAACGTTGTACTCAAAACTAACACGTAGCAAATAAGACAATAACACATATTCCCTCAAAATAAAGTTAGACCAAACACTTACCTCGATTTCACGACCAAAATCAAGCATCAATTACCGCTTTACTATCGGTTCCACTTCCAATCTGCTTGTATCTAATCACAATTTACTTAATAACATAAATAAATGCTAAAACTCAATTCCAATGTTTAATTGTAGATTTTCCAACATTTTCTCCAAAAAATAAAAAACCGACCCCGGTCCCTCTTGATCAAAAGTCGAAGTTTGGACCAAAATTGGATTACCCATTTACCCACGAACCCAAATATGCAATTGGTTTTGATATCCAACCTCAATTTGAGGTCTAAATCTCCAAATTTTGAAATTCCTAAATTCTACCCAAAAACACCCAATTTCCCATGAAAACCCCTAGCTTATGAGATGAAATCATGTAAAAAGATGAAATAGATTGAAGAAACTAAGTTGAAAATCGTCTACCTATGATTTGGGGATGAACTCTCCTTTGGAAAGCTTAAGGGAGCTTAGGTTTTGAAAATTTGAGAAATTATTTCATAATCCCGTCCAAGTGATGTTTTGATCAGGTGCAGACGTCGCATTTGCGACAGGAGCTTTGCAATTGCGAGCTCGCAAATGCGAGACAGGCTTCACAAATTGCGAAGCCTGCTGCATATCTTCTCCTCTCTTAATTATGAGCAATTTGTCGCAATTGTGAAGGTTGACCCTCCCTATTGACTTCACAATTGCAAAGGAATGTTCACAAATGCGAACTACGCTAGCCAGGGCTTCTTCCCTGTTGCGATAAAGCCACCGCAATCGCCAAGCATGTAAGGCTCGCAATTGTGATGCCTAATCTCACCATTGTGAGATTAGAGCCTCCAACAAATACCAGTTGTAACATCAACTTTTTCTAAGTCCAAACTCACTTTGTGGCCTATCCAAAACTCACCCGAGCTATTAGGGCTCCAAACCAAACATGCACATAGGTCTCAAAATATTATACGGTCTTTCTCGTGCGATCACATCGTCAAATAACATCTTAAACAACGAATTTAACACCAAAACTCATGAAATTCTTAAAAACATTGAAATCTATATTTTCTCAACCAAGGATCCGAATTATATCAAATATCTTCCGTTTTTCACCAAATTTCACAGATAATGCTTAAATACTAAATCAAACATGAATAGTCTCCGGAATTAAAATACGGACCCAATACCAACGATATCACACACTATTCCATTTCTTAAAATCCTTATATTTTCTAGCAAACAATTTTCTTCAAAGATTTATTTCTCGGGCTAGGGACCTCCAAATTCGATTCCAGACATACGCCCAAGTATCATATTTTTCTACGGACCCTATGGGACCGTCAAATCACGGGTCCGGGTTAGTTCACCAAAAACATTGACCAAAATCAGCTTTAATTAATTTAAAAAGTAAATTCAATATTTTTCTTAGATTTCACATAAAAGCTTTCCGGAAATGTGTCCGAACTATGCACATAAATTAAGGAGGAAGAAAATGAGATTTTCAATTCCTCGGAACCTGGATTCGGATTCTAAAACAAAAATTGACCCTTTGGGTCATCACGTTCTTCACCTCTAAAATATCCGTTCGTCCTCGAACGGACATAAAAAAGTACCTGAGTCGGTGAAAAGATATGGATATCGGCTCCACATATCGGACTCGGACTCCCAGATAGCTACCTCAACAGGCTGACCTCTCCACTACACACGAACTGACGAAAAACTATTCGATCTCAACTGACAAACCTATCGATCTAGAATAGCCACTAGCTCCTCCTCATAGGTCAAATCCCTATCCAACTGGACAATTCTAAAGTCTAACACGTGGGATGGATCGCCGTGATACTTTTGAAGAATGGACACATGAAACACTATATGCACGGATGATAAATTCGATGGCAACGCAAGTCTGTAAACCACCCGTCCCACTCGATCAAGGATCTCAAAAGGCTTGATGAACCTAGGGCTTAGTTTGCCCTTCTTCCCAATTCTCATCACTCCCTTCATGGGCGACACCCGAAGCAACACTCGCTCTCCGACCATGAATGCCACATCACGAAATTTATGCTCTTCATAACTCCTTTGCAGGAACTGAGGTGTACGAAACCTATCCTAAATTATCTTAGCCTTGTCCAAGGCATCTTGTACCATATCTGTACCCAACAACTGAGGATCCCCTTACTCAAACCCCTTAACTGGCTATCGACATCGTCTACCATATAATGCCTCATAAGGGGCCATCTGGATGCTCGACTGATAGTTGTTGTTGTAGGCAAACCCTACTAACGGAAAAAATTGATCTCAAGAACCTCCAAAGTCAATAATACAGGATCGAAGCATGTCCTCCAAAATCTTAATGGTACGCTCGGACTGTCCGACTGTCTGAGGATAAAATATTATGCTTAACTCAACTCGGGTACACAACTCACGCTGAACTGCACTCCAAAAATATGAGGTAAACTTCATACCTCCGTCTGAAATGATAGACACATGCATACCATAAAGACGAACAATCTCGCGGAGATAGATCTCTGCCAACCACTCTGAAGAATAGGAAACTGCCACAGGAATGAAGTGCGCTGACTTAGTTGGCCTATCAACAATAAACCATGCTGCATCAGACTTCCTTGAGTCAGGGGGAGTCCAACAACGAACTCCATAGTGATATGCTTCCAATTCCACTCAGGAATATCTATCTTCTGAAACAAACCACTAGGTCTCTAATGCTTATACTTTACTTGTTGATTGTTCATACACCGAGCTATATACGTAAGAATATCCTTCTTCATCCTTCTCCACCAGTAATGCTGCCGCAAATCCTGATACATCTTATCAATGCCTGGATGAATAGAATATCAGAAACTATGGGTCTCCTCTAGAATCAACTCACAGAGTCCATCTACATTAGGCACACAAACTCAACCCTGCATCCTCAATAATCCGTCATCTCCAAATGTAACTGGCTTGGCACCTCCGTGGCACACTGTTTCTCTAAGGACAAGCAAATAAGTATCATCATACTGCCGATCTCTGATAAGCTCAAATGATGAAGAACGAGCGACTGTGCAAGCTAGAATACGGCTGGGCTCAGAAATATCCAACCTTACAAACTGATTGGCTAAATCCTTAGCATCCAAAGCTAGCGGTCTCTCACCGGCTGGAATATATGCAAGGCTACCTATACTAGCCGACTTCCTACTCAAAGTATCGGCCACTACATTGGCCTTCCTAGGATGATACAAGATAGTGATATCATAATCTTTCAATAGCTCCAACCACCTTCTCTACCTCAAATTTAGCTCATTCTACTTGAACAAGTACTATAGACTCTTATGATCCCTGAACACCTCACATGACATGCCATATAAATAATGCCTCAAAATCTTCAGCGTTTGAGCAATGGTTTCTAGCTAAATCATAAACTAGAAAATTCTTCTCGTGAATCTTTAACATCCATAAAGAATATGCATTAACCTTGCCATTCTGCATCAAGGCCCCTCCAAGTCCAATACGAGATGCATCACAATATACTGTATATGGCCGTGAACCTGTGGGCAAAACCAACATCGGTGTTGGAGTCAAAGATGGCTTGAGCTTCTGAAAGCTCGCCTCACATTCGTACGACCACCTAAACGGGGCACCCTTCTGGATCAATCTGGTCATCGGGGCTATTATGGATGAAAACCCCCCCATAAACCGGCGTTAGTAGCCTGCCAAACCCAAAACAACTATGGATCGCTATAGCTGATGTGAGTTTAGGCCAGTCCTTAACTGCCTCAACCTTCTTAGGATCCATCTGAATACCCTTTGCTGATACAATATCACCCAAGAATGCAACTGAACTCAACCAAAATTCACACTTTAAAAACATAGCATATAATTGGTTGTCTCTCTGAGTCTGGAGAACGACTCGAAGATGCTGCTCATGCTCCTCTCGGCTACGGGAGTAGATCAAGATATCATCAATGAAAATAATCGCAAAAGAATCCAGATAGGGATTGAACACCCGATTCATCAAATCCATAAATGTTGGATGGAGCATTTGTCAACCCAAATGACATCACTAAAACCCCATAATTCTCGTACCGGGTACGAAAGTCTGTCTTAGGGACATGGGGTTTCCTAATCCTCAACTAATGGTAGCTGGACCTCAAATCAATCTTCAAAAATACCTTTCACCCTGAAGCTGAACAAATAAATCATCAATCCTTGGCAATGGGTACTTATTCCTGATGATGACTTTGTTCAACTGCCGATAGTCTATGCACATCCTCATCGACCCATCATTCTTCTTAACAAACAACACCAGCGCATCCTAGGGCGAGACACTAGGTCTAATAAATCCCTTATCAAGAAAATCTTGCAATTGTTCCTTCAATTACTTCAACTCTGGCAGGGCCATGCGGTATGGCAGAATAGAAATGGGCTGAGTGCTCGGAGCCAAATGAACGTAAAATTCAATATCCCTGTCGGGTGGCATCCCCGACAGGTCTGCAGGAAATACCTCTGGAAACTCCCGAACAACTAATATGGAATCCATAGAAGGAACCTCTACACTGGAATCTCTAACATGAACCAAATAAGCCAAACACCCCTTCTCAACCATATGTCGAGCCTTTATATAAGAAATGACTGTTGGCCGTGAAAAAGGTAATATTGATTATATTTTTTTATGGGACTCTAAAAATACGTGATCTAATTTTATGCTAGTTGTTAAGCACTTGATGCTAAGTATGTGAAGTTTAAATATGAAACACAAGCTAGAATGGAGTTATAATCGAACCGGGGGTTAGCTATTCAGGCCTCGAAATGACCGATGCGGGGCCTCGAGGTCGATGCATGAGCTCGGGTTCGAGCTATCGGGAATAATCAGGAAAGGACTAACAGTTAGGATATAATTAAGGGAGTCTCCTTATGGCCAATGACAAGCAATAAATGAAGAACATGTATGAAAGTAACAATAGAAGCAATAATTGAGAGAATACGTTAAAGAGAAAATGGAGGGAGACAGTTTTTATTTATCTCGTATAGAATAGATGGAGCAACAACAAGTCTTCTTACAAAATGGTAAGGATCTCCTTTATATAGAAGGAAAATCCTAACATAGTACAAAAACCAGTAATTACAAAGGTAGAGGGATGGGACAACTAGACGTGACACCTTGATACAGGTTCTGGGCAAGCCGGCTTTGCCAGACTTTAGTCGCGTGCCTTGGGAACTCCCCATTCTTATTCTAGACTTGATCGATATTCCTTTTAGGTCAGGCCTCGACGAGCTTCGAGGGAGGGAACTCGGTCACAGCTTCGCATCCTTGAGGCCTCGAGATGTTCTTCTAAAACGAACTAATAGAAAGAAATTGGATCGTCTAATTTCGTCGCATATAATGACCCTACTAGTAGAATGACCAGGAGTCCCTCTCCACTCCAATCGACGAATCCCCGGCAAGGCTAAGGTCACGATCTTGGCGTGACAGTCCAGTATGGCATGATAAGGTGACAAGCAATCTATCCCTAAGATCACATCAAAATCAACCATATGCAGAAGTAGGAGGTCTACATAGGTCTCAAGACACCTAATAATAACCGTACACGAGCAGTAAACACGATCTACAATAATAGAGTCACCCACCTATCTGACACATATACAGGAGTACTCAAAGAATTACGAGGCACAACCAAATACGTAGCAAAATAAGATGACACATAGGAGTATATAGACCCTGGATCAAATAGGACTGAAGCATCTCTATTGCAAACTCAAATTGTACCTGTAATAGCGACATTAGATGACTCAACCTCAGGCCTGGCTGGGAAAGTATAACATCGAGGCTGGGCCCACAACTCTGAACTACATCCCTGGGACGGCCTCCTGCTGGCTAGCCTCCACCTCTTGTGGCCTGACCTCCACCTCAAGTACCTCTACCTCCACCTCTAGCTGCCTGACCCTTGCCCCTAGTTAGCTGAGCGGGCGGTAGAACCCCCAGTGCCTGAACCATGGCACGAGAACCCTGATGCTCAAAACTACTCAATGCTTGAGGGCAAAGCCTAGCAATGTGCCTCGGATCGCCACAAGTACAACAAGTCCTCGGCTACTAGGATTGCTAACTCTGAAAGTGAACCTGATGACCTGAGTAACCACTCTGAAAACTCTGGAGCAGAGGTGCACTGATAAGAGTTAGTGATGCACTATAGGGTAGCTGATCAGAATATTGCATTGAGAACCACAGCCACCAGGAGCACTGTGAGAAGCCTGAAGTGCTGAATGAAATGACCTAGGAGGAGGGCCCCTATCAAAAGAATCCTGGACTCCAAATGAAGCACCACTAAACCTACCAGAATTATGAGGCATCTTATCAGACCCATGACCACTCCCCTAAGCTAGAACTACCTCAACTCTCCGCCACATTGGCAGCATCCTTAAAGGAAATCTCACTACCCATCTCCTTAGCCATCTCCAATCTGATAGGCTGAGCAAGTCCCTCAGTAAACCTTCTCACCCACTCACTCTCTCTCTCTCTCCCTCTCTCTCTCTCTATCTATCTATCTATCTATCTATCTATCTCTCTCTCTCTCGATGGGGAGTATAAGAGGAGCATGGAGAGCCAAATCAACATACCTAGTCTCATATTGGATGACAGTCATAGAACCCTACTGAAGATGATCGAACCACGTGTGGTAGTCCTCTCTCTAAGTAACAGGAATAAATTTCTCGAGAAATAGCTGGGAGAACTTGTCCCAAGTCAAGGCTGGTGACTCAGCTGGTCTGGACAAACAATAATCCCTTCACCACTTCTTGGCGGAACCTGATAAACAAAAAGCAGAAAAGTCAACCCCATTGGTCTCCACTACCGTATGTTCCGTAGAACCTCATGGCAACTGGCCAAATAATACTGAGGGTCCTACGAAGATGTACCTCCATATGTAGTACTAAAAAGCTTGGTGAACCTGTCTAGACTCCACAAGGCATCAGAAGACATAGCTAGCCAATCACTGGTCTTTACTACAGCACCCGATAGAACTACCCCAATTGGCTGAGCTGACGGAGTCTGAAACTGAGGAACCATTTTCTCCGGAGTGTGAGTAGCAGGAGTATGTGCTCCTCCCCCAACCTGAGAGACGGTTGTGCTACAGGAAGTAAAACTGCTTGAGTGACTCTCCATAATGCCCACTAGAGGCCAGAGCATCTTGGAGTACCGAGGTGGTGATGAACCACTCTGGAACCTAAGTTGTCCCCGCTTGAACGGTGTAGGTCGGGACCTTATCCTCAAACTCTACCTGAGGCTCCACCATTGGTGGTGCTGCTCGAGCTCTAGGCTAAGCACTACCTCTACCTCGGCCTCTAGCATGGCCTCAGCATATGTCCCTCGTAGGAGCTGCCACTGGGGGCTCGGGCTGCTGGTCAACAGATGAAGCAGTACGTGTTCTTACGGTCTGCTAAAAAATAGAGTGAAAGTTTAGTTAGCATCGAGAAATCATGTCACACGACAGGAAGGAATAGATGTGAAGTTTTCCTATACTCTGTAGCCTTTGGGGATATGCACAGACGTCTTCGTACCGATCCCTCAGACTCTATCTAGCTTGATCATGAATTGTGAGATCTAGACAACCTAGTGCTCTAATGCCAACTTGTCACGATCCAGATTTTCCACCGTCGGGGTCGTGATGGAGCCTAACTCTTAAATGCTAGGCAAGCCAAAAATTACGATTTTAACACATTAACAATTAACCCAATCAGAAAAAAATACTAACTAAAGCTAAACCGATATAAGATGCGGAAGTGTTATAACAGTTCAAAATACTCCAATACATGTCTTTCCCAATGATCTGGTGTCACAATTCACAAACGTCAAAGAAGTGTTACAAATAATGGTTTAAAAGAATTACAATTGTTCTCAAAATGGAAAGAGACAGATAATCAAATATAGAGAGAAAGGGGACTCTAGGGTCTGCGGACGCTAGCAGATCTACATTGCGTCTCTCGTAGAATGAAGGCAGCAACCTCGACCCTACTCATGTGGTCCGACACCAAAATCAACACAGACAGTGCAGAGTGAAGTATCAGTACAACCAACCCCATATACTGATAAGTGTCGAACCTAACCTCCGCGAAGTAGTAATGAGGTTAGTACACAACAACCATATAAACATGTATAGTTAAATTATATGAGAAACAATAATTGTTAGAATATACGCTTAACGCTAGAGGGGGGGGGGGGTGAATAGCGTTATAATAAAAAACAATATAAACTTGCGGAATTAAAAATTGCAGGATTGAAATAAGTGCGGTAAGTAAATAATAAGGAACGAACGCACCGAAATTATCCTGGTTCACCACAACCTGTGGCTAGTCCAGTCCTCGAGAGACTCTCTCGAGATTCCACTAACTTCGTTAAGCTTACGGGTGCTAAACAAACCGTTACAAACTGAGAACTTGAGTCACACAAGCCTCAACAACCTTTGCTCGAAGATACCACACTTCAAGACTTCAACCGAAGGAGTGAAAACGTTCCTTCTTACAACCACAAGGGATTAACACTTCCCTTCAAGTGTATACAAACACTTAGCACTCAAGACAAGACTCTCTTTAAGAGTAGATATGAGTAAAATAAATACGCTCAAGAACACAACAACTTTCCTCAAGAGTTTGGCTCTTAAAAACTTATGAAATGAATATAAAATGATGTATATGAGAGTATGCAAGCTTTAGCAAGAATATGATCAGTTGTTGTACTTAGAAGACTGATTTTGAGTTGTATTTATAGTGTTCAAAACCCCCACAACCGTTGCCTAATTGTCAATCAAGAATTGCTGATTTTGTGCTAAGATAATCGATTATCTGATTTGCATAATCGATTATTTTCCAATCGTTCAAAAATCATTCCCAGATTTTAAGTAGAATAATCGATTATCCAAATCATATAATCGATTACCTGACAACGTTCAAAAAATCATATTCAGATTTTACTTAGCATAATCGATTATCAGATTGTGTATAATCGATTATCTTTCAGAGTTTAAAAATACTTTGGCAACGGTCATTTGCATAATCGATTATGCTATAAGGATAATCGATTATCTTTTATATTTTGAAAACTTCGGACTACACAGGCTTAACATAATCGATTATCATAATGTGCATAATCGATTATTTTATAGCTTTGAAAAATCTGATGGACACTGCCTCAACATAATCGATTATCATAAGGTACATAGTCGATTATCTTGTAGCTTTGAAACATCTGATGGACACTGCCTCAACATAATCGATTATCATAAGGTACATAATCAATTATCTTGTAGCTTTGAAAAATCTAATGTACACTGCCTTAACATAATCGATTATCATAAGGTACATAATCGATTATTGTTCAGCTTTGTAAATCTGGACTACATTGTCTTAACATAATCGATTATCATAAAGTACATAATCGATTATCTTTGTCCAGATTTGAGAGGCATGTTTAAAAATTATTTTGGCTAAAATAATATGTTTGAAAATCATTTTGTTTTAAATTAAATATGCATGATTTGATAAAAATAATTTTACGAGAGAAGCCAAGTCTTGAGTCAATTATCGGATCAAGATCACAATTAAAGAACGACTCATGTATAACTTTATTTCTTTGCTTGATCATGATCTTTGTTCGTCTTGCGCTTGAACCTCGTTATGTGTCAATTGCGCGCTTGTGCTTGGACCTCGTCATATGTCAATTGCGCGTCGTTTGTCATTTATCAAAACCAACAAATATGAACACACGTTTAGTATGTATTGAGAACGTGTTTCAACAATTTCCCCCTTTTTGATAATGGCAAACCAATATCGGGATATGCATATTAGAGAATTCATAATGACAATCCAAGACATGTATATAGATATGCAATTAGTTCCCCCTCAACATATGAATTCCCCCTCAATTTATGCCAATAAATATTAAGTGCATAGCCCTTATTCTTCCCCCTTTTGACATTAGCAAAAAAATAAGTAAATAACTAGTTTAATGATTAACCAATATTGCAATTATAAAAGGGACAATATAATGTCAACATAATCGATTATTGATACTTGATAATCGATTATGTACATAAGAGAAATCGATTATTCTTAAAAGAGATCGATTATTCTGCACCAGTGCTTTATAATTCCCCCTGTCTTTGGGGCGATACCTGCAAAACAGAATTAGGCGCCTCCGACGCTCAAGTTAGTAATGAAAAGAAAAAAATGCAATGCATGACTTAGATCAACGTGGAGTCAAGAATCCCGAGTTCACTACGAATTTGGGAAAAGGACTCTTTCTCCAAAGGCTTTGTGAAAATGTCGGCCAATTGAGATTTGGTTTCAACAAACTCAATTTCGAAAGCACCTTTGAGAACGTGATCTCTTATAAAGTGGTGCCTAATTTCAATGTGTTTTGTTCTTGAATGAAGAACGGGGTTCTTCGTCAAGCTTATGGCGCTAGTATTATCACATCTAAGAGGGATATGATCGATACATAGTCCATAGTCCGAGAGTTGTTGTTTCATCCAAAGGATTTGAGCACAACAACTCCCCGCGGCTACATATTCAGCCTCGGTTGTGGACAACGCAACACTTACCTGTTTCTTACTAAACCAAGAGACAAGAGAGCTACCGAGCAAATGGCAAGTGCCACTAGTGCTCTTGCGGTCCAATTTGCAACCCGCAAAATCGGAGTCGGAATAGCCAACAAGTTGGCATGAAGAACCTTTGGGATACCATAGTCCTATATTTATAGTACCAACAAGATACTTCATTATCCGCTTAACCGCAGTTAGGTGCGACTCCTTCGGACATGATTGATATCGAGCGCATAAACATACGCTAAACATTATGTCCGGTCTACTAGCAGTAAGATAAAGAAGGGATCCGATCATACCTCGATACTTCTTGGTGTCGACTTCCTTACCTTTCTCATCTTTGTCAAGATGATCGGATGTGCTCATTGGAGTGGCCATTGCTTTGGCGTTGCTCATTTCAAATCGTTTTAGAAACTCTTTGCAATATTTAGATTGACAAATGAAAGTTCCTTCTTTCATTTGTTTCACTTGCAACCCCAAGAAGAAGGTTAGCTCACCCATCATAGACATCTCAAATTCGTTTGTCATTAAATCAGAAAATTCCTTGCACAAAGCATTGTTAGTAGCACCAAAAATAATATCATCCACATAGATTTGAACTAATAAAATATTATTGTTTTTATGCTTAATAAATAGTGTGGTGTCAACTTTCCCCCTAATGAACTCATTGTCCAAAAGAAATTTGCTCAATCGTTCATACCAAGCTCGGGGAGCTTGTTTAAGACCATAAAGAGCTTTCTTAAGTTTGAAAACATGATCGGGAGATTTAAAATCTTCAAAGCCCGGGGGTTGTTCAACATAAACTTCTTCTTGAATAAAACCATTTAGAAAAGCACTCTTTACATCCATTTGATATAAATTGAAATTCATAGAAGAGGCAAAAGCAAGTAATAAACGAATAGCTTCTAACCTTGCTACGGGTGCATACGTTTCTTCATAGTCAATTCCTTCTTCTTGATTGTAACCTTTTGCAACAAGCCTAGCTTTGTTTCTAGTGATTACACCATTTTCATCTAATTTATTTCGAAAAACCCATTTCGTACCAATTATGGTATGATTGTCGGGTCTTGGCACCAATTCCCAAACGTCATTATGTTTGAATTGGTTAAGCTCCTCTTGCATTGCCAAGGTCCAATGCTCATCCCCAATTGCTTTGGAAATGGTTGAGGGTTCAATTTGAGAAACGAAAGCAGTATGTCCTAAGGTGTTCTTAAGATTGTTTCGAGTACTTACCTTTTGTTCAATGTCGCCAATTACCTTGTCGAGAGAATGGTCTTTGATTGTCCTCCACGCGTTGGGCAGTTTCGTTTCTTTCTCCAGTGGTGGCGCTTCCTCCGATGATTGTTCCAAGATTTCATCTTGAATTTCCTTTGGATTTTCCTCTTGTGCTTTGTCTTGAGGACTTATTGTGTTTAAAATACCTGCAAGATCAAAACAAGAATCCTTTCTCGCCAAGCGAGCATTATTTTTGGAAAACACAATATGAGGGGATTCCTCAACAGTTTCGGTTCTATTATTGAATACTCTATATGCTTTGCTACATGATGAATAACCAAGAAAAATTCCTTCATCCGATTTGGCATCAAATTTTCCCAAATTATCTTTTTCGTTGTTATGAATAAAGCATTTACAACCGAATACTCTAAGACGGGAGAGATTAGGTTTCCTTCCCGTATAGAGTTCATAGGGAGTTTTCATGAGTATTGGCCTTATGACTACTCTGTTTAAAACGTAGCATGCGGTACTCACGGCATCCGCCCAAAATTGTTTGGGAATCTTAGCCTCATCGAGCATGGTTCTAGCCATCTCTTCGAGACACCTATTTTTCCATTCCACCACTCCATTTTGTTGTGGTGTACGTGGAGCAGAGAAGGTGTGCTCAATACCCAGTTCGTCACAAAAGTCCGCGAAGAGATTGTGGTCGAACTCTCCCCCATGATCACTTCTTATGAAAGTGACGGTTGTGTTCTTTTCATTTTGAACACGTTTAAGAAAACATTTAAAATTTTGAAAAGCCTCACTTTTGTGAGCAAGAAATAGTGTCCATGTAAATCTAGAATAATCATCATCAATAACAAAACAATAACGATTTCTACCAAGACTTTCAATGCAAGATGGTCCAAAGAGATCCATGTGAAGAAGTTGCAAAGGTCTTGTAGTTGAAACAATATTCTTAGATTTAAAAGATGCTTTTGTTTGCTTCCCTTTTTGACAAGAATCACAAATAGTGTCATTTTCAAATTTCAAATTTGGAAGACCAATAACTAAATTTTATGAAACCAATTTGTTTAAAAGATGCATGTAGATATGAGCTACTCTATGATGCCATAACCACATATCATCTTCTTTACTCATAAGACAACTCACATACTCTGATGAAGAGTTTTCAAGATCAACCATATAGATGTTATCAATTCTAAAACCACGAAGAATAATTTAAAGATCACTACGACGAAAAACTAAGCATTCTTCCGAATCAAACAAAACAAGATTTCCCTTGTCACATAATTGACTTATGCTCAAGAGATTATGTTTTAGACCTTTAACTAGCAATATATGCTTAATGGAAGAAGATTCATTCTTACCGACCGAGCCAATGCCGATAATTTTTCCCTTGTTGTTATCTCCAAAAATAACGTTTCCTCCTTCCTTGTGTTCTAGTTGAAGGAACTTGGATGCGTCTCCGGTCATGTGTTTGGAGCATCCACTATCAAGGTACCAAAGTACACTTGATCCCTTCAAACATACCTACAAGACAAGTTAATGAGTTTTTGGTACCCAAGCGGTTTTGGGTCCTTGAGAGTTAGGTGTAAAATGTTGTTGTGCTTGACATGCAGTTAAGTGTCTGTGTCTAGTAAAACAAGCAGGAGCAATATGTCCTATTCGACTACAATAATGACAAATGACATTAGGATTATGCATTCTTCTAGGTTGGTAGTAGTTGGAGGTACGAAAATCGTTTGCTCTATTTTTGACAATATGGCTATTGCGCAATCCTTGAAAATCATTTCTCTTACTGTTTGTTCTAGGATATGCAGCGTTTCTAGAATAATTATTTCTAGGTCGAGTGTGTCTAGGTTGCGATTGTTGAAAGCCATTTCTAGGTGTTCTAAATTGTTCAACGTTTCTTCTAGTGTTTGGTCTAGCATGCATGTTGATTCTAGGATTGTTATACCTAGGTTGAACGTTTACTTTATTTATCCTAGGTTGAGCCTTAGGTTGTTGGGGGATGGCTTCAACTTTTTCTTTAGGCTCGTTTTTGAAACCTATGCCATGTTTGGTCGATTTCAAATTGACAAGAACATCATTCAAATTTTTATGAGAAGAATTGAACTTATCTAGGGTGCCCTTAAGTCTTTCTACTTCATCTTTTAGATGCATGCAAGAAATACAATTTTTACTAGAACTCTCGGGTTTGTCGGCGCTTCTCTTGCCAAAAAATTTGTTTTCTTCTTTCAACTTCTCATTTTCCAAAATCAATTTTTCCAAATCTTTTTCTTTCAAAGAGAGTTGTTTTTCAAAATCTTTTTCCATCAAAGAGGAATTTTTCTTTACGTCTCTAACAGTTTTGGAAGCTTTAATGAATTCACTATACAGTTCATCAAAAGCGTTTTGCATTTCCTCAAGAGAATAGAAATTTTTTGAAGAAATTTGACATACCTCTTCTTGATTGTCTTCGTGTGCCATGATACATAGATTTGCGGTTTCGTCTTCTTCATCGTCGCTTGATTCGTCTCCGGAGTCACCTCCCCAAGATATGTATGCTCGTTGTTTCTTGAAGGGTTTCTTCTCCTTTTTGACATTTGGGCAATTTGATTTAATGTGCCCGATTTCTCCGCATCCATAGCACTTTACTTGATCTCCTTGTTGTTTGCCTTTTCGTTCATACTCTTTTCGCATGAACTTTTGAAACCTCTTAATAACGAGTCCGAACTCGTTATCTCCGTTGTTTGAGTCCTCATCATTTTGAGGTTGAGCTGTGCTTGCCTTGAGGGCGATTCTTTGTTTCCTTTGATCATTAAATGGAGGGTTAAGTATAGTAGATTCATAGGTTTTAAGATTACCTCTTAGTCCGTCGATGGTGACATTTGAAACGCCGATAGACTCTTGAATCGCGTCGGCATTGGAGCGCCATTCATGAGTGAGACTTCGGAGAATTTTTCGGACAAGTTCCTTATCCGTGAAGGTCTTCTTAAGAGCATGTAGGTCATTGACGATTTTTAAAAATCGTTCGAACATGTCATCGATCCTCTCGCTTTCCTTCATGTGAAACAGTTCATATGCATGGGTTAGAAAATCAATTTTAGCTTCTCTTACCTGGTCCGTACCTTCGTACGTGATTTCCAGCTTATCCCACATTTGCTTAGCCGTTGTGCAACATGATATTTTTCTGTAATCATCAGCATTTACAGCACAATACAATAAGTTGATGGCTCTAGCATTGTTCTGCACTTTTCGGATTGCATCGTATTCATCTTCGGATTTTGGAACCCATTCATTTTCAACCTTTTTGGTTGGAATTTGTTCTCCCTTTGTTATAACCTTCCATAGATGAAAATTATTCGATTTGATGAATATTCTCATCCTTTCCTTCCAGTACGTATAGTTTGTGCCTTCGAACAGTGGTGGTCTGGTGGAGCATTGTCCTTCACCTATTCCTGCATTAAAGTCACGAGTAGAAGCCATGGATTGTTTCTCTCAAACGGTTAAGTCTTTCAGAGAGTTGGGCTCTGATACCAATTGTTAGAATATACGCTTAACGCTAGAGGGGGGGGGGGGTGAATAGCGTTATAATAAAAAACAATATAAACTTGCGGAATTAAAAATTGCAGGATTGAAATAAGTGCGGTAAGTAAATAATAAGGAACGAACGCACCGAAATTATCCTGGTTCACCACAACCTGTGGCTAGTCCAGTCCCCGAGAGACTCTCTCGAGATTCCACTAACTTCGTTAAGCTTACGGGTGCATAACAAACCGTTACAAACTGAGAACTTGAGTCACACAAGCCTCAACAACCTTTGCTCGAAGATACCACACTTCAAGACTTCAATCGAAGGAATGAAAATGTTCCTTCTTACAACCACAAGGGATTAACACTTCCCTTCAAGTGTATACAAACACTTAGCACTCAAGACAAGACTCTCTTTAAGAGTAGATATGTGTAAAATAAATACGCTCAAGAACACAACAACTTTCCTCAAGAGTTTGGCTCTCAAAAACTTATGAAATGAATATAAAATGATGTATATGAGAGTATGCAAGCTTTAGCAAGAATATGATCAGTTGTTGTACTTAGAAGACTGATTTTGAGTTGTATTTATAGTGTTCAAAACCCCCACAACCGTTGCCTAATTGCCAATCAAGAATTGCTGATTTTGTGCTAAGATAATCGATTATCTGATTTGCATAATCGATTATTTTTCAATCGTTCAAAAATCATTCCCAGATTTTAAGCAGAATAATCGATTATCCAAATCGTATAATCGATTACCTGACAACGTTCAAAAAATCATATTCAGATTTTACTTAGCATAATAGATTATCAGATTGTGTATAATCGATTATCTTTCGGAGTTTAAAAATACTTTGGCGACGGTCATTTGCATAATCGATTATGCTATAAGGATAATCGATTATCTTTTATATTTTGAAAACTTCGGACTACACTGTCTTAACATAATCGATTATCATAATGTGCATACTCGATTATTTTATAGCTTTGAAAAATCTAATGGGCACTGCCTCAACATAATCGATTATAATAAGGTACATAATCGATTATCTTGTAGCTTTGAAACATCTGATGGATACTGCCTCAACATAATCGATTATCATAAGGTACATAATCGATTATCTTGTAGCTTTGAAAAATCTAATGTACACTGCCTTAACATAATCGATTATCATAAGGTACATAATCGATTATTGTTCAGCTTTGTAAATCTGGTGTACATTGTCTTAACATAATCGATTATCATAAAGTACATAATCGATTATCTTTGTCCAGATTTGAGAGGCATGTTTAAAAATCATTTTGGCTAAAATAAAATGTTTGAAAATCATTTTGCTTTAAATTAAATATGCATGATTTGATAAAAATGATTTTACGAGAGAAGCCAAGTCTTGAGTCAATTGTCGGATCAAGATCACAATTAAAGAACGACTCATGTATAACTTTATTTCTTTGCTTGATCATGATCTTTGTTCGTCTTGTGCTTGAACATCGTTATGTGTCAATTGCGCGCTTGTGCTTGGACCTCGTCATATGTCAATTGCGCGTCGTTTGTCATTTATCAAAACCTACAAATATGAACACACGTTTAGTATGTATTGAGAACGTGTTTCAACAATAATAACATAAACTTAATAGATAAAGACGGAAAAGGTAAACATGCTAAGGGGAATATCAGATTATGAGAGTAATAAAGTAAAGAAGCAAGGTAAATATCAAACTTGAACCAATAGAAATGATAACACATTAATACGTGCACGACATCACCCTCCGTATTTTTAATCTTGTCCTCACCATAAAATCAATAGAAATAGCACAACGTCACCCTTCGTGCATTCACTCTCTCGTAATCATGGCACGACATCACCCTTCGTGTATTAACACTCACAAAAATAGGAACGACATCACCCTTCGTGCATTAACACTCACTGAATATGATATGGCATCACCCTTTATGCATTAACACTCACTCATAATATCGTGCACGACATCACCCTTCGTATTTTACACTCTTCCTTACCCAAAAAATAGAAACAATAACATCCCGACAAAGGACTCAGCTATAACTAATCTCATTTCAACAGTTAATTTCACAATGTAAGTCTTCACTAGAGTCAATACTCGACAATTATAATGCCAAGAAAAATATCATAAGACTTGTTCAACATGGAGAATTATTAGTATAGGCATTAATAGCACATAAGAATCACAATGACCAAAACTTAAGACTCACTTGCATGCTCAACATTAACGTATAGATACTCGCCACCACACCTATACATCGTACTCAACACTAACACGTAGAAAATAAGACAACAACACTTATTCCCTCAAGCTAAGGTTAGGCCAAACACTTACCTCGGTTCTACGGCCAAAATCAAGCCTCAATTACCGTTTTACATTTCGGTTCCACTTGTATCTAGTCATAGTTTACTTACTAACATCAATAAATGCTCAAGAACTCAACTTCAAGTGAGAAATGAGTTTACTTAATAACATCAATAAATCCTATGGGAGCTGAAAATTTGAGAAATGAGTTCAAAAGTGATGTTTTGATCAGATGCATATGTCGCATTTGCGATAGGATCTTCGCAACTGCAAAGCTCGCAAATGCAAGACAGGCTTCGCAAATGCAAACCTGCTGCATGTCTACTACTCTCGGAATTGCGAGTAATTTGTAGCAATTGGCGAAGGTTAACCCTCCCCATTGACTTCACAATTGCTAAGGAATGTTCGCAAATGCGAACTATACTATCCAGGGCTTCTTTGCAATTCCGATAAAGGCCCGGCAATTGCCAAGCCTGTGAGGCTCGCAATTGCGATGTCTGATCTCGCAATTGCAACATCAGAGCCTGCAACAAATACCAGATGCAACAACAATTTTTTCTAAGTCCAAACTCACTATGTGCCCTATCTAAAAATCATCCGATCCCTGGGGGCTCCAAATCAAACATGCACACAGGTATAAAAACATTATATGGACTTGATTGTATGATCAAATCTCCAAAATAGCATCTTAAACACAAATTTAACACCAAAACTCATGAGATTCTTAAGAACATTGAAATTTCTATTTTCTCAACCAAGGGTCAGAATTATATCAAACCTCATTCGTTTTTCACCAAATTTCACATATAAGGCATAAAAATATCAAACCTGTACCGGGCTCGAAATTGGGCCTGATACCAACGAAATCACACACTATCCCATTTGTAAAAATTCTTATATTTTTCAACAAATAATTTTCTTCAAAAATTTATTTCTCGGTCTCGGGATCTTGGAGTTCAATTTCGGGCATACACCCAAGTCCCATATTTTTCTACGGACCCTAAGGGACCGTCAAATTACGTGTTCGGGTCCGTTTACCAAAAATATTGACCGAAGTCAACTTTAATTAATTTAAAAAGTAAAATTTAATATTTTTCTTAGATTTCACAGTAAAGCTTTCCAGAAATGCGTCCGGACTGTGCACACAAATTGAGGAGGAAAAAATAAAGTTTTCAAGACCTCAGAACCCGAATTCGAATTCTAATTCAAAAGATGACCCTTTGGGTCATCACAATTAAATATGCAAATAAAATAGTAAAAAATAAAAATAAAAGAAAGAAGTGGAGGGACTGCATCGAATTCAATTGAATACTTGATGATTTTACAACTCCAATATTACCATGAAGAAACGGCAATTGTTCAAAATTTGCAGTTTAATTGTTCAAACTTCAAATAATAAATAATATGATAAATTAAATTTAAAAAAAAAAAATAGAGCCAAATAGTTGATTTCACTCCAGGGGAAGAATGAGAGAATGATAATTGACAATATGAGTTTGAGAAATGAGAGATGTATAAAGAAATGAAGAAGTGAGGGGCTTATTTATAGTGTTTCAAAGGGCTAAATTAGTAATTACAAAATGTGTTGTTTTTTTACTATTTGTGCAATCCAACCATTAGGCAATGGCCAAAAGCTAGCTGGTCGTTGCCAACTGTCTAAAATGTTTTTAAATTTATTTTTGAAATCTAGCCACTAAATCGATCCGGGCCGGTCTGGGCTGGGCCAGTTAATCAGTTCAACCGGAATTTTGGTTGACCGGTCCGATTAACCGGATCTATTTAGGTGAACGGACTGACCCCCTAACCTGGCCCACTCGCCCCCTATCTACCTGTCTGGGCCGGGTCGAGCCGAGTTTCAACTAGTTTGGGCCGGTCAACGGGTCAACCTGACCTGTTTGACGCCCTTAGTTTAATCCTCGGGTATGTGTTTAATTCTTTATGATGAGCGAAATATGTGAATATTTTTTTTTCCTTCTTTCGATAATGAATGACGGTAAGACTCGAACTCAAAATCTATGTCTGCGATCTAATTCATGTTGAAATTCTGTAATCATCTTAACTTAAAGATTGAGCTTTTACATGCTTTTATTTAGTTAATTAATTTTTCAAAGTAAAAAGTAGCTTGACTTACGCAACATAAAAGTCAATTCCTGGACACTTACCAAAAAAGTTAGCATATGATATACACCTTACTTTTTCACTAGCTATTATATCTCAATGCATGCAAAATATAAATATTAGAGAGTGACATACTATTGTATAATTTTGTGCTAATTGAATACTTATTTTGGAAGTATGGGCCACGCAGACTGACCCTTATTGTCTAGAGGCTAGTCTTTGGAGAAAAAAGGTCAAACACATACATAAATCATGCTTAGCATACAACTATAGAAAGAATATAGTCATATTCATAATGTGTCAACTAACACTAGAACAAACAATCTAAGCAAATCCTACATTAAAATAAAACAACAATATACTAAAGTATATATCTTAGCTGATAGGAAATGGTATAAGAAAATGCATTTTTATAGTTTTTAATAAGAAAATACATTCATATATAATCTTACGGAAGAAAAATGATCTAGATCTGGCTAGAGTTGTTGGGTGTGTTAACAAAGTCTCACATAAAAAATAGAAAAAAAAAAAGCTAAATTATAAAGAGTTGGATACTTTTAATGAAGTAAGGTCTTTTAAGAAAACTCAGGCAAATTTGGCCCAAAACAGACAGTATCACACGATGGCCGTTTTATCCCTATAACTGATAGAGACAATGATTTGGCAGGACAAGTACGGAGATGGCGGAGTAATGGCGTTGGGCCCGACTTAGTATCTTTGTCTGTCTATGGCCGATTTACTACCTTTACCCCTAGCTTTAAAGACGCATGCAGCCGTACAATTAGTCCAACAAGAATTAGTCATCTAATGACTACGTACAAAAAAAAATGCTTCCTTGTCGAAATCAGAATTTTGCTCAAGAGAATGATAGGAATGTTTAACTGTTGGTTAGAGCAAGTGATGTGAAATTAATAGTTAAGATAGTTGTACGAAAAATGAATTTCGTTTAATTTATAACATTAATTTTCTGGTAAACCAAACACTAAAAAAAGTGACTTTCATATGGAACATATTTTACTGAAAAATAATTTCTATCTTTTAAAATTGGAACAATCTATCAGTCTTCTAAAAATGGCTAGAATTGGTCATCTAATGGCTACAAGAAAAGAAAGAGATCTTCTCCCTGTGGAATCACTATTATATATGTTGAACGCCTTGTGATTGACTCAAGAAAATGGAACCTACACATTCTGAATCCTGAAATATTCAACATTCAGATCATCTTTTTGTCATCAAATTGTTACCAATTGAAAAACCATGTGTTATACGGAAAATAACAAAACAAATCTTAAACGACGATAAATCATAAAATATAGGAAAAATATATCAGAAGACACACAACATCTAGCGTGGTTCGATCAACTGACCTATGTTTACAACGGAGGTGAGCAATTCACTATCTGAAAAGAGCGTACAATACATTAAAAGAACAATCTCACGAACAGGCAAATACAAGTGGTACACTAACACTTGTCCCGCATAGTCCTCCCCCCTAAACACGACTCTCAAACCATATATGACTAGTGGATGCTCGTCACTGAATGAAAAAAAAAAGATCCTCAATTTATAGAAGTCCAAATATTTTCTATAAAAAAGGGACTAGCCAAATATGAAAAATTATATTTTTCTTCTAGAAAAAAAAACCCAACAATAATAAATATATTGTCCTTTCCTGTACGAGATAAGAAAACTAATTATAATAAGAAAATTTGGACCAACTAATGGATCTTAATGATAAATATGTCAATGTAGAAAGTATTTTCCTTCGAAGAATGACTTTCTAAAGCCTCTAAACATCGTTGAGATTGATGCTTGTAGTCAATGTTAGCTATTCATTAATTTTATTATGCTATACTCGTCATATTCATATAGTAGAAAGCCTAGAAATAAACTATAATTCGTTCAAGCATTGAGTTAACCGATATTTATGTTGGTGACAAATAATATGTATTTCATATAAAAGTTGAAGTGTGCTCAAGCTCATTCAGACATTATATTTCTCAACAAAAAAAAACGTTTGTATGTTTATCTACGCGTGCTCAATAGATGCAACAACTATTTATTGTAACTCATCATACTTCAATTTAAAGATATATATAGATCAGATTGGTTCGAATTTTTTAATCACTAAACCAGATCAATGGTGTCTAGTCTTCAAATCCATAAAATAAATCAAACCAAACAAAACCAACTAAGTTGAGTTTTTCAATCTCAGGTTTTTTGATTTTTTCGAATTTTCGAATTTTTTTCCGACAAAATCTTCATAGCACAAAATATGTAATATGTGCCCCATATTTCTCAAGTCCTAGTAAGATACATCTATATAATATATTTTCCAACAAAAAATAATAATAATATGAGATAAGTCATAACATTATGCCAAAATATTCAATAACAAAAATAAGAAATTACGTAAAGCAAATATTGCTAATTAATAAGCCATAATAAAACTTAACATAATTAAAAAATACTCTATAGGTCAAAATAAGTATAGCTAATAAGTACTATTAGTTGCATAACTAAGCCCTAAAGAAAAAGATAAACTAAGTTATGCATTTTCATTATAAACCAATGTAAAACAATAAATAGATACCCAACAATATCGTCATTCCTAGTGTTGAATTGAATCTCTTTTATTAGCATTAGTATTGATTTAAAATTTGTTTGAATTACTATATTTATAGACTATAAAATTTATTTACCATTCAAGAATGTTATGTCCAAACTTGAAATATTACGTTAAAAGATAAAAATCTAAAAAGTTTAAAAATATTTATAAATTACATTACTATAAATATTTATATGTATAGGATATATTTAAAAATTGTATAAATATACTATCGGGTTGGTTTGGTTTCGATTTGGATATTTTAGTTCAAACCAAACCAAAACAATTATGATCAATTTTTTTTTCCAATACAAACCATATTAGTTTTTTTTTCGATTGACTCGAATTATCGATTTGATGCAGTTTATCGGTTTTCTTTGTACACCCCTACTTTAATTTTGGCTCACAAACCCACTCTAAAACCTCCGAACTGAACAAAGAGATATAGTCAATTAGATTGATCATCCTCATACATCTTTTTTCTTTCTATAATAGTGATATCTGAGCCAGTTGCTCGGATCTCGACTTCCTTGGATACCTACTACCTCCTCATACATTTCTTCTCGAGTGTATTTTAGAAACAATATAATCTTTATTCATGGTGTTCTGCGTTAACCAAGGAGTGATTACATGCATGAAGATATTGGCTGTGACATCAAAAGTAACAGAGAACTATCAGTTTCTTACTGCTTTCAACATTTTGATGGGAACTAAGTTTTGGAATAGTTCCACCAAAATCATATGGAGTATAACTTTTGGCATTTCCATGAACTTGCTGCTTTGAAGTAAAAATTTCTAGCAGCTTCCTCATTTTACGTCTTTTCAGATCAAGTACAAAATCTGTAGTCTTGACTAGCGAAACATAAATTCAGAATTAGAAATAGATAGAGGAAGGAAGTTTCTCTCACAATTAATTCCCTTCTTCAGACCAGGGGTGGAGCTAGTAGCCTGGCTACGGGTTCGCACGAATGCAGTAGCTTTTGTTCAAATAGTGTATTTGTATTATAAAAAATTAAATATATACAAATATTAAATGTAGAACCTGCCTCGGGTTCAGACCAACATAAAATGGGTACAAGAAGGTTTTTTGTTAAGGAGACTTGTTGAGAAGATGAAAGAAAATGAAATTAGGTCTGCAAAGACGGTACCTAATGTGCTCAACACATCACATTTAATGTACAAAAATTATACTATCTTCCTTGCAATTGACAAAAGAATCAAAGGACTATATATCAATCCCCAGTGTTTTACAAACGGATTTTTAAACAGCCTCTCTGCCCTTTCGGGTAGGGGTAAGACCTGTCTACATATTACCCTCCCCAAACTCCAATTTGTGGGACTATACTGGGTAGTTGTCGTTGTTGTTGTTGTTATTTTACAAACGGATTTTTCTAACAACAGAAATCACCCAAACTAAGTTTTTATCATTACTGGTTTTGTTTGATGTATTTGTGACATCAAAAGAGTCAAGCCTTGTTGTTTTGGTATATACTTTCACTCTTTGAAGATCAAATTAATAAGGCCATGTTAGAGACATTTGAGAAGCATAATAAGATGACTTAACTCTCCAAACTATGTTTTCCAATAAGATTACCATAATAACTTCAACTCTTTAATGCATTTTTGATAGCCACTAAAAGTTATCGTTAGCAAGAGACCTACATCAGTTTTACCATCATTTGGAACTTAGGATCAAGCAGTAGTTATTATGGAACTCGCCTGCACAAGAACATTCCGATCACCTACAACTTGGAACAGGAGTGCCACCTTCCAGAAAGATTTAGACCAGCTTTTCTCGCTGAAAAGACGCTAAGGCTGTAGTTTGGTGAAGAGAAAATGATGAGCCAAAGATCAAAAGATTTGAGGAAAAAATAGTTTGGATGCAAAGTCTTTTCTGTGTTTCAAGTGAAGACCACACATAATAAAATAAAATAAAATTACAAAGCTAAGGAGGAAACATCTCAAATTCGAATATAAAATGCTTCAGGAGTAACCCCGAGTTGCTAAAGCATAAAGGAGCAACAACAACTTCGTATAAATTCCGGAGAAACAAAAGCGTGTTTCTCCTAATAAATGTTACATTAAGTAAAGAGTCTTGCATGTTTATTAAAAGACTCAAATCTTCCAGTAAAGTACTCCAATATCATCTCTTACCAATTGGGATAGAACCAGAGAACACACTTACAGGATTTCATGTAGCTGAGATAGTGATATCAGATTGACAAGATTCTATAACCTTTATATGGTCCAGCACCGTAAATTTAAGAAAGAATCCCCTGGCAATAGTGAATGTCTGAGAGCTCTTAGGTAATAGATTAGGAACATCCAATTTAAACTTTTTCCAAGGCTGCTGCTGCTGTCTTTTCTCTATAATTTCCTCTATCACAAGTTCTGTAGACTTAAACATTTCTCTGATCCAGTGGAATTGAGATAATCACCATTTGCATCCTCAAAGTTATATCAGGAAGGTGGTTCTTTTTCTTACTTTTTTTTCCTTCTAAAAACAGCTTGTCAGATTTGTATCAATAAGACTTCATCTTTTAGCCATGCAACATCCCCTCCAATTTGCTACCCCATTATCCATTAAAAGCTTCCAAACATGAAGAAAGGTCAACGCTGGTGATCAAAGTTCGAAAAGAGAACTGCAGATAATAGGATCATAGTAGAGAATATACAGTCAAATGCCAATCTGATGGAGGAAAGGCGAATGGTTCACCAGCCTACAAGTAGCAGAAAAGAAATAGGTAATTTAGATATGATTCTGAGTATCTTTTTATGGCTGAAAAGATGCAGATGAATGTACGCCATCATATTGTATAGTGTTATCAAACCCGTAAATGCTGACTGTCAGCTCGAAGTGCAAAGCACGATTAAAAGGAAGAAGGTGATAATGAACAAAAACAATGTATGTAATGCAAGAACCAATAACTATAAATACAAATCGAATTATGTGGACAAAAGAATTGAGAAACTTCAATTAACAGAAATATATGAAGCAAAAATCTTGCCAATCAAGTTCAAAGATACAAACAACAACAACAACAACTACCCAGTACATTCCCACCAGGTGGGGTCTGGGGAGGGTAATATGTAGACGAGCCTTACCCCTGCCCGAAAGGGCAGAGAGGCTGTTTCCAATCGACCCTCGGCGTATAGGATAAAAAAAGGGAAAGCTGCATTAAGAAAACAAAGGTAAAATTAGAGACACAAGCAAGACAAAACAAAATAATAAAGCATAAATGCTCCCGCAAAAATAACGTAAATAATTATGAAAGCATAAGCAACATAAATACAGTCGCATGCAATAATAACAAGCAGTAACTACCATACTAAAACACTAATCACCTATGAGCCCCTAGCCTACAATCTTGATTCTAGACCTCCAGACTCCCCTCTCAAGGGTCATGTCCTCGGTAACCTGCATTCTGGTCATGTCCTGCCTAATCACCTCTCCCCAATGCTTCTTAGGCCTCCCTCTCCCTCGCCGACCACCAACAATCTCCAGCCGCTCGCAGCTCCTCGCCGGGGCATCGGGCCCCTCCTCCGAACATGCCCGAACCACCTCAGCCTCGCTTCCCGCATCTTCTCGTCCACCGGGGCCACCCCTACCTTCTGACGAATAACTTCATGCTTGATCTTATCCAGCCTGGTGTGCCCACACATCCACCTAAGCATCCTCATCTCCGCAACCTTCATTCGCTGAACATGCGAGTTCTTCACGGGCCAGCACTCCGCCCCATACAACATCGCAGGTCTAACCACGGCTCTGTAGAATTTCCCCTTGAGTTTGTGTGGAATTTTCTTGTTACACAGGACCCCTGAAGCGAGCCTCCACTTAGACCACCCCGCTCCTATCTGGTGGGTGACGTCCCCGTCAATCTCTCCGTCCCCCTGGATCACAGACCCAAGATATCTCACACTGTCCCTCTTGGCGATGGCCTGAGAACCAAGCATCACATCCCTGCCTACCCCACTCGGCTCGTCGCCAAACTTGCACTCCAGATATTCTGTCTTAGATCTGCTTATTTTGAAACCCTTAGACTCAAGGGTCTGTCTCCATATCTCTAACCTTCCACTAACACCGGCCCTCGTCTCATCTATCAATATTATATCATCAGCAAAGAGCATACACCAAGGCACATCCCCTTGGATATGTCGGGTTAGAGCATCCATCACTAAGGCGAACAACAGGGGGCTCAGTGCCGATCCTTGATGGAGCCCCATTACCACAGGAAAATGGTCTGATTCGCCCCCCACCGTCCTAACCCTAGTCTTCGCTCCATTGTACATGTCCTTGATTACTCTGATATAGGCTTCTGGCACACTCTTCGCCTCCAAGCACCTCCATAGCACCGCCCTCGGGACCTTGTCATACGCCTTCTCCAAGTCGATAAGCACCATATGAAGGTCCTTCTTCTTATCCCTCAATTGTTCCGCCATCCGCCTGACTAGGTGAATCGCCTCTGTGGTGGAGCGTCCCGGCATGAAACCGAACTGGTTCCCAGATATAGTCGTCGCCTCCCTCACCCGCGCCTCAATCACCCTCTCCCAAACCTTTATCGTGTGGCTTATTAATTTGATGCCCCTGTAATTATTGCAGCACGGGATGTCCCCTTTGTTCTTGTACAGGGGCACCACCGTACTCCACCTCCACTCATCCGGCATCCTTTTAGTCCTGAAAATCGCATTGAACAGCCTAGTGAGCCACTCCCCTCCAGCTTTACCCATGCACTTCCAGAACTCCACCGGGATCTCGTCAGGCCCGGTCGCTCGACCCCTACTCATCCTACGCAACGCCCCTAAGACCTCCTCTACCCTAATGCGCCTGCAGTACCCAAGGTCTCTATGGCGCTCTGAATGCCCCAACTCCCCTAGCTCTATGCTCTGATCCCCCTCCTCGCAAGTTCAAAGATAATGTTACATTTAAGATCAAGATGTAAGTTTCTAATTTGTATACTAACTATTTTTCTCTACTAAATTTCTAATTTCCTGTTCCTAATCACTAACATAATCATCCATAGTCTCCTTAACAATAGCGGTTTCACTTTGTCATCTATATTTGTTTGGTAATACTGCCCTTTTTAAGACAGATGTATAGCCGAGTGTGATACTTGCACTAAAGTGCCACTGGAGCATGATGAAGCACAGTCTAGCTACCCCGAGTTTCAGTATTTACGTGTGTCCCAACCGAGCCTTAAACAATACTAATATCATATATATTAGGACATTTAGAGGCCAAGTATAAGCCGAATGTAATTTATCTGATATCAACAGTGCCACATTAATACTACTACTAGCACAAAATTGGAAAGAAGATATAAGAATGACATAGCTTAGGTAGCCTGAGTCACTAAAGAAGCAAAAAAGTTCTACAAACAAAATATACAAAACAATTCACTAAAATAAAAAAGTCACTCTTGTGCACTAAGCTCCCGCTATGCGGGCTAGACCATAAAGGTCTATTATATGCAGTCTTACCGTGTATTTCTATAAGAGGTTGTTTCCACAATTTGAACCCATGATTATGGTAGTTACTGTCTGATATAATTGCATGCTATTTTATTTATGGTTCTTATGTTTAGATAATTATTTGTGCTATTTCTGCTGGACTTACTAATGCTCTTTTGTTTTTGTTTTTGTTTTTGTTTTTGTTTTACCTCTCCTTCACTGAGCCAAGGGTCGATCGAAAACAGCCTCTCTACCTTTTCGGGTAGGGGTAAGGTTCGTCTATATATTACCCTCTCCAGACCCCACTTCGTGGGACATTACTGGGTAGTTGCTGCTGATCTATTGGTCACATAGCAGCAGCTTTACTAGTTACGCTAAGGCTCCCCTTCGCATACAAAACAATTCACTAATTTACATAAATCTATCCTGAGAAAAATTCACGTGTTCAATGACTATCCTATTAGGAATAAGACCTTCGTGTCAGGGCCTATAACATAAGAATAAAAGCTTAATTGTAGAAATTTGAGATTGAAAAATTTCTCTGAATACTTTAAGGTTGTTGAATATTTTTGTATAAGGGTACATTTTATAGATGATATAAAGTTATAAACCACACAAAGTACGTCAAAACTTACAAATTGCGCAATTCCTCGGACATGTTAAACATGGAATCTATATCATTTACATAGACCATGTTGCACCAAAAAGCTAGCAAAATATATATTTGTATTTAGGGCTATTTACCGACTGCTTCCAAAACTTCTACTGTTTCTTTCAATCCAAATTGTCCACCAAATAACTAAAGTTATGGTATTCCAAATCTAGTGTTGTCCAACTAATCTAGAATAGAGCGGGACATTGTTCAGTTCTTGCCAAAAATTGCAATGCGATCCAACTGGTCGTTTTGAGCATTTGCATTCTATTCCGATGTTGGAAGTCTTGAGTCGCTTCATATGAGGTATTATGAATTATGTGAATCGTCGGTTTTGGTTCTCAGGTAATTTGGGATTGATTTGGAAAAATGATTCTCAACTAGAAAACTTTAAGTTGGAAGAGTTGACCAAATTTGACTTTTGTGTATTTGACCCTAGAACGGAGTGTTGATGGTTCCATTACGTTCGGATAGTGATTTTGGACCTGGGCATATGCTTGAATTTGCGTTTGGATATTTCTAGGAGGTTTCGGCACTATTTGGCGGAAGTTGACAATTTGAGGGTTTGGAATGTTCATAAGTTTGACTAGGAGTTGACTTTAATGATATCGGCTTCGGATTGTGATTCCGGGAATTGGAATATGTTCTTTATGTTATCTGAAACTTGTATGCAAAATTTAAGGTTATTTCGAGTTGATTTGATATGGTTCGACACGAGTTTTGGAAGTTGATTTGATATGGTTCGACACGAGTTATTTAGATGTTGTTATGCGTGATTTGAGGCCTCGAGTAGGTCCGTATTATGTTTTGAAACTTGTTGGCATATTAGGACGGGGTCCCAAAGGCTCGGGTTTCCGGTTGGTTCCTGATCATTTTGGGCTTTGTGGTATTGGTTTGAGGGTGCTGGTTGTGGTGTGTCCGCATCTACGGAGTATCGATAGCAAAGGCGATGTTGGTCTGTTGTCGAGAAGTCGCAGGAGCGGGAAGTTAGGGCACATCTGCGAAAGTGCAAAAGCGGTGAGTTGGGGCGCAGAGCGAGGCTTTTCGCAGGAGCGATTGGAGGCTTGTACCTACGATGCCGAAGAAGCGGGAATATTCCTACAGGTGCGAGAAGTCGGATTTCAGTTGCTCAAAAGCAAGGTTTTGGTCGCAAAAACGGCTATTGTTTTGCAGATGCGAAAATGCCTGAACAGATCTTATTTATTTGAGGGTTGAGTACTTCATTCATATTTTGAGTTTGGAGCTTGGATTTTGGGCGATTTCTACCACATGGACTAGGGTAAGTATTTTTTACTCAGTTTTGATTATATTTCGTGCTCCATCTTTGATTTTTGGTAATAAATTGGTGATTTTGAAAGATAAATTGGGAGATTTTGTCTAAACTATCCGAAAGTGAATTTTAAAGTTTTGAACATCAATTCGTAATCGGATTTGAATGAAATTAATATGGTTGGATTAATAATTGAATGGGTTCATTGAATTTTGTAAGTTTTGTCGGGTTCCGAGGTACGAGCCTGGGTTTGACTTTTTGGTTGACTTTGAGTAAATGTGTAAAGATTCAACCTTTATCATTTGGGATTGTTTCCTTAGGCACTACTTGATGTTTTTGAGTTGCTTTAAGCTAGTTTCGAGCCATTCGGAGGTTGATACTCGCGGGATGGCATTTCTAGAGTATTGTTTGGCTTGCTCGGTATTGGATTTGGCTTGTTCGAGGTAAGTAACATATCTAAACTTGGATTTGAGGGTATTTAACCCTGGGAACAATGTTATAAGAGATGTATTGGGGTGACACACATGCTAGGTGACGAGCGTGTGCACGTGCACCAGGGTATCATGATTCAAGATGACTATTAGACTATGACCGGATTTGTTTTGCCGTTATATCTTGTTCTATCCGTGTAATTCCTACTTGTTAGAATATTTGAGTTTTGATTCACGTTAGAAATCATGATTAGGCTATGTGCTTAATTGATTGAGGCCTAAAGAGGTTATTTCTGTTGTTTTGAGTTATCTAATCTAATTGTATTTATATACTCAGTCATGATTCTTCATTTGCATATCATACCTCAGTCTCTAATCAATCATCATTCACTCTTACATCACATGTTATCAATGTTTGAGCTGAGTGATACGAGATTGTGAGCCGTTAAGACTTGAGAGATTGATGACTGGGGTGGGCCTGAGAATCGTGTGGCGAGTGTTATTGTGGATCAGATTGCACACCATAGCAGGCCATATTGGTTTTATTACTATTATGGTTATTATTAATCGGGTTGCACGCAGCAGGCCTTAATGGCTTATTTATTAGATCGGGTTGCACGCCAAAGCAGGCCTTATAGACTTTTGATTAGCGCTTGGGCAGGATCTGTCCCTCCGGAGCCTGACATACCAACGGTGAACACAGGCACAGTGATATATATACACGTGCACGTGCTTTGGTGAGGGGCTTATGAGTCAGGCACTCGTACACTGCTAAGTGATTGTGTGTGCGATGAACTGAGCATTTGAGACAGACAACTTGAGTATGGCGAGGGTGAGTGAACTCGGGGAACATCACGTGAAATCATTCATTTGACATGCACACTTGATATGTAGGCACAGAAATGCACTTTTCCTCATGCTAGACGGTAATGTGACATTTATGATTTGATATGTAGGCATAGAGATAGTACATTTCTCATACTAGGCGGCATATGGTAATTGATGACGTGACATTATATTGACACGTAGGCATAAAGATGTACTTTCCTCATGCTACTTGATAAACGAAAATTCTTATTTGATGTAGTGAATTTGAAATACAGTTCTATTGATGAACTCATGTTTAGATGATTTTCATTTGTAATATTTGGACTTGATTGTTATATCGGGAAAGCATGTCTATTTTTCGTAACTATGAATGAGCTGAGCATCTTTTGAGCTATTACTTTTACGGCCTCCATTATATTATTATGAGTTAACATTGACTATTGGTGTTGGACATTAACCTTCTTCAAAGCTCGTCACTGCTTTCAACCTAAGGTTAGGTTTAGGTTTATTACTTATTGAGTACATGGGGTCAGTTGTACTCGTACTACACTTCTGCACCTTGCATGTAGATTTTGGAGCTAATGTTGTTGTGTATGGCGGGAGCTAGCATTGAATATGTACATACGTTCCGGTTATAGTAGTCTCTTGTTCTTGGTAGCTTTAGATTTATAAATCTGAATCAAACAGATGATGTATTTATTTCGTATCAGCTTTGTAAATTCTAAGACTTAGAAGCTCATGACTTGTACTACAAATCCTTGGGATTTCGTCTAGAATGCTCAGTTATTTCATTTACTGATTATACTATTGTCTATCATTTGGCTTACCTAGCGGGTTCCGGTAGGTGCCAACACGATTAGCTGGATTTTGGGTCGTAACAAATGAACATGCCCCAAATCAGATAAGTGATCTTACAGTGCAAAAAAAGATGATGGACCTCTTCAGGATACTTATTGCAAAGAAGACATCTGTTACAAAGCTGCATTAATCTTTTCTGGAGATTAGACCAGTGAGACATGCTTCCTTGGCCACAAGCCAAGAGAAGCAAAAAACCTGTAAAGGTGCTTTTGTGTACCAACTGTTCCTCCAAGCCCAAAAATTAACATTGCAAGAAGTCAATAGTCAGTAGCAACACACCAAGCAGGGAATGTCCCTTTTTTTTTCCGGATCATCCATAAGAGCAAAAGCTGTTGTTCTTTGGCTTCATAAAAAATCAAGGTCAAGGTGTCCTCGTTTTACAATAAATGAGAGATGTTTAAATCTTCTAAACCCCTGAAATTTGCAGAGAAGCAGGAAATCCATTGCCTGAACCGAGCTGTATATCATCTTACAAAGTCCCTCCATTACGAGAATAAAGAGAAAAAGAGATAGAGGGTCTCATGGTCTCAATCATTTTCTACCAGAGAAGATACCATGAGGTGTAACCATGAAGTGTATTTACGAGCACAGAGAGCTTCACAGATGAAATAGAAGAGCTAATCCAACTTAACCGTTGAGACTGAAGCCCATTTGTCTCAATCAATCTAGCAAGAACCTCCAATTAACATGACCAAAATCCTTCTCCCTATTCAAATTGCAAAGAATCCCAGGTTCTTGGTTTTCATTTTTGAGTCCAAGCATCATTCAGATCAAAGCTACATCAGTGATATTTCTCTCACTAAGGAAAGCCATCTGGGAGGTGCTGAGCAGCTTACGTAGCAAAAGTTCTAATCTGTACGCAAGAGCTTTGGATATAATCTAGTAGAAACTGCCTGTCGGACTGATCGGTCTATAGTCCTTGAGTTCCTTTGTGCCGCTCTTCTTTGGAACCGGAGCAATGTAGAAGGGATTTAAGCTTCCCTCAAAATGCTCCAGATTATGGAAATGGTTTATAGCCTGCATCAAGTTATCTTTAATGGTCAACACACAGTGCCTGTAGAAATTCATAGAAAAACCATCTGGACTCGGTGTTCTGTCACTATCACAACTCTAGTAACAGCAAGAATCTCCTCATGTATTAACTTGTTTAAGGCCCTGGGTAGGCCCTGCACTTTCCATATCAATTTTAACTGAAACTAGCTAAGCTGCATTGAATGTTTGAGGAATTGGCAGTGATGGGATACGGGTTAGCCATCACGGACATGAACTTTCAACTAGACCCGAAGTTCTTTGAAGGCTTTAGAAGATCAATGAAAGAAGCATAGAAGGACTACAACATACTAAAGTGGAGATTTAAGCAAAGTGGTTGGCTACACTTAAATGGCCAATCGGACAATTGGCTAGGCAAAGCAAATTTCCTTGCTTTCCGTGTTTTTAGCTTAAGGTAATATTGTAACTAGCTTAGGTTATTTTATCTACTACTATAAATATTAATTAGGGTTTAGATCTTTAGTTAGTTTTTGGATGAACATTCATGCTTAGGCTGCTCCGTGAGCTTGGGGAAGACCCTCTTATCTCTCCACTGAATTCTTGGGTAAGTATTCCCTTGTATGAGTTAAATTTTCCTTCTCCCTTGGATCACAATCGTATAATTGAATGCTTAACTTTTGCTTTCAATGATTAAATCATTTTTAGCTGCTATCTCTAGAAATTTCTATCTCTTCTCCCTGTTTTTTATCTAGTGTTAGTTTTTGTGTGTTATCTTGATTCTCATATCACATCAAGCAGAGATTTAGAGTTAAATTACTTTAGCTATACCATATACTCACTCCCTGTAGGAAACAGCAAAGGAGCCTGAGCCACACACAGTTTTCCAACCTACCCCAACTTTGTTGTTCCTATTTCTTCCCATGGATAACTCCAATTTTAGTGTTCATTTTACGAGATCATTCACATATGCAAAATTAGCTGTTTGCATGGGCTGGATTTTGATTATACGCTCCAAAAACTTTATATGCCACATGGCTATATAATGTATTCAATGAATTCTTTGATCAGAAAAGCTAAGCAAGATGTTGTGCAATTTATGTTTCTGCTATGTTTTCCGAGGTGATCTTGTATGTTACACGGTAACCCAAAAGAAAGAAACCAAAAAGAAAGGACACTATCTATCATGATATCCTGGAATCATGCAGCATAAAATGTCTGCAGAGCTTACAAGCCTTTATCTTAGAGGGTTTTCCAATGCATAGCAGTTGTCAAGTTCATATTATTAGGCCAGGGATACTACAATCGCATGAAGACCTAAATTTGTGGAATTTCACAGAATGGATTTTAATACGTATCAGTACAGATGCTCACTTTCTTTCAAAGGTCTCTTCGCATTGGAATGCAGGTTAGGTTAATTGCACATCCAGAAACCATTGTAACCTACAAATTTACATGGTCCCAACCCAACTTTGCAGCATTGTAGTTCAAACTGCACTAACACATCTCCTAATAAAACATCTTGCGCATGAACTCTAATTCAGTGGGTTTATCATTCTGCCTCTACCTGATCACATTTTATGAGACTGAATGAAAAAAGAGAGCAATATCATGCAACTGAACTTTTACCATTAGGAAAAAGGATGTCAGTGGAAGAGCAAGAAAATATTTTAATCAACGAAGTTACTTACGAACTAGTCAAAAAACGGAAGTGTAAGAGAAAAGTTCATCTGCTCTGTGCTCAAGGAAAAAGAACATATTTTTACCTAGAATCATTGCAGCGTTGCATACCGGGCATGATTGTATGTGATGGATACTTAAGTCATCATTCTCAGCCAGAGCCAAGGGGTATGACAGCAAGAATTTACACTTTTGGTGTCATTATCAACCAGTCTTTGATACACTTTTTCTCCTTTTGATCAGTCCTCTTATCAGAGTGAAATAAGTAGACTTCTGTAGAGTAATACCTCTCTGAGTAAGTTCTGTATAGATAAGCATCGCATCTTTATATCTTCCCTCTGCACAAAGCTCCTCAATCTGCTTGAATAAGCAATTGAACTTGGATCTATTTCATGTGAAGATTCAGCTGTGAGTTCATGTTCCCTGTTATCCATTTGCGGCCGCTGTTCAGATGGTCTTTCTCTCTCAGTCATATTTGACAAAAATTCTTCTGCTTCCTTAAGCCTTCCAGCATCAGTAAGTGCACCAATAATAGCATTATGTGTGTACTTATCACGTTGGACATTTTTCTTTTCCATATCAGCAACAAGACCTAGAGCATCCTCAAGTCTTTGATCTTTACAAAGAGCCGTAATCAAGGTGTTATAAGTTACCACATCAATGGTCTTCCCGTTATCAATCCACGTATTAAATAGCTTAATGGCTTTTTCAAGCATGCCTTCCCTACAAAGTCCGCGAAGAAGAATGTTGCATGTATATACTTCAGGCTTAAAAGAATTCTCAACCATTTTGTTGTTAAATTGAAATGCTTTCTCAATGTTCCCCTCCCAGCAGTATCCATGAATAATAGTATTGTATGTTATTTCATTAGGCACTATGCCCTTCTCTAAAAGTTCGTTCAGTTTAGCGATCGCCAACTGAGGTTTACCTGATTTACAGAGCCCTCCAATTATGATGTTATATGTGATAATAGTGGGAATTACCTCTCTCTCTTTTATCTCGTCCCAAAGCTTAAGAGCTCTTTCCATATTTCTACGCCTAAAGCACCCAGCAATAAGAGTGCCGTAACTTACTGCATCGACAAGATAACCCCTGGTATGAGCAACAGAGAGCAACTCGTAGGCCTCATCAAGCTTCCTTAATTGACAAAGAGTATGAAGCATTGCATTGAGAGAGAAATTATCCATTTTCAAACCTTTTTCACCCATTCGTTTCATTATCCTCAAAACCTCTGGTAGATTTCCTGCTTTACAGTATGCACTTATCAAAGTATTGTAGGAAACGCAATCTAGACATAAACCACCTTCCTCCATCCTTTGAATCACCTCTCGGTCTTTTTCCACCTTCCCTTCCTTGCAAAACCATTTAATCAATGTATTATAAGTAAATTCATCACATTTGATCCCCTTCTTATTCATTTCTTCAAGCAGATCAAAGGCCTCTGAACTTCTCTTATTATCAAGACACCCATTAATCAAGGTGTTATATGTTTTCACATCAGGCAACAATTTCAACCCTACCATCTCATCCCGAAGCATAAAGGCATCATCAATCCTTCCTTCATTACACAGACCATCAATCAACATATTATACGTCCAAAGATCAGGCAACATATTGTTCTGCATCATCAGCTCGACGACTTGAGCAGCATCCTTCAACCACCCCATTTTACAGTAACCATGTACAAAATATTATAAGTATTCCTGTTAGGCACAAGACCTTTACCCTTCATATCCAACAACAAATCCCTAACATCATTCAACCTACTTTTCTTGCACAACCCATCCAATATAGTATTATAACTCACATTATCCGGCACGCAACCAAACTCACTCATTCTAGTCAACAAGCCATTAGCATCCTTAAACTTGAAAACTAAACAATACCCTCTAATCAAAATATTGAAAGTATTCCTATTCGGAGCCAAACCAAGCTTAAACACATCATTGAACAGCTCATTACATAAATCAACAGAGTGAGTAGAAGGGTACTTTACCAAGGCATTAATCAAAGTATTAAAAGTCAGCAAATTCGGGCACATTCGAAGACGCTTCATTTTCTTGAAAATCTGAAGAGCGAGATGGGGTTGTTCACACTGGCAATAAGAACCAATAGCAGTATCCAACAAATCCCTTGAAGGTTGAGGGAAAGAGGAAATGGGGTGAAGGAGGTGGCGGTGGAGAAGGTGTTGGGGGTGATCAGAAGGGATAAAGTTAAGGAGAAGGGATTTGGCAATCTTGAACTCGATGGGATAAGAGGGAGGATAAGAGAGGGGGGAGGACAGGGAAAGGGAAGGGGTGGGTGGAAAGAGAGGGTATATGGGATTGAGACCATTGGAAGAAGGAGAAGAGGGTGGTGGGGTGAGAAGAGAGGGTAGAGGAGGAGAGAATGGAGTAGATAATGGGAAGGGTGAGGTGAGGGAGGTAGGATTTGAGAGTGGATTTGGGGAAGGAGTTGGAGGAAGAGAGAAGGGTGATGATTGTTTGGATTAGTTGAGAAGGATTCAATGGAGGATATCCTGGAGTTGGGGAACTCATTGGTGTTTGATTTTTGGAGATGAGGTTTATACTGAGGTTTCAGTAGCAGCTGACTGAAGCTGTCTTCTTGTTTTTCTTTAGGCTTCCATCGCATTTGAAAAGCAAGCAGTTTCCATGCTGGGCACTATTTATATTTACTTTTCTTATTTTTTGTGAAAGAACTAAAAGAAAATTAAAATTTGTGGGAACCTTTTGTCCTTTTCTTTTTTCTTTTTTTGTTTCATTTCTTTCTTTTTTCCTTTTTTTAGTGAGGCCTTAACCGGGCAGGAGCTCAAGTAGGTTAAATTCAAACTTTTAACAAAAGTGCTTGCTCAAATATCTTTAAAAAATAGAACGTTTAGATCTAGATGTCATGTTGAGAGAATTAAGAACACACTAAGAGAAATATTAAATTGTTATAAAAAAAATATTTGCAAAAAAAAAAAAAAAAAGCAAAATCTGTAAAGATAAAAGTAAAATTCTAATCTAGAAAAATAGCTAATTTCTAAGTCGTCGATAATGGCGCAAAAACTTGTTGCATCCAAACGTACACATACGGTATCGTCTAATAATAAAGTGACTAGAAGTCGGATGTCGAATCCAGGAGGACTTGTGATTAACTATTAACTAAATTAGACTTTTCTAATTATCTAGACAAGGATTAATCTCGAAGTATTTGATGCTAAAGTAATTATACAAAGAAGAAAATAAGTAATGAACTTTAAACAGAGAAAGAGCAGATTTTTATACTATTAATGTGATGAAAAGTATCTAGGGTTATGAGCTATCTAACATTCCTATTGTGTTCTTCAATTGAATTGAGTAAATAATTTATCTAGTTTATTGGTTAATAGGGTTAATATCGCTCATAAGAATCTTCTGAGTTCTTACTCGCATATACAAGCTAACCTAGCGCATATATGTCTATGGAGTTATAATCAACAAGAAAGCATTTATAATTCATGTAAATCAACCAAGCAAGTCAATTAGGTATATGTATATCCTAACCGTGAATCTGTTCCCGATGTCCAGGTTCAAGAACTTGCCCTACTCAATCCAATAAGCAATCTAGAATTTTCACTTTCGAGTTCAATTCTAGATTCGTAGATAGTATTCAATTGGTGATCAAGCAATTAAATAATTAAGCGCGGGATTGAATAAATAAACCAATGCGATAAACTAAGAAATCAAAATCAATATTCAAATAACAATAGTCATGAAAGTACCACAACCCTAGAACGTAAAGTTTAGCTCCACATAGGCATGGTAGCTAAATAACAAATCATACCAAAAGACATAAAAATTACAAAATTTGGTAAAAGAAAAGATAAAATTCGACCTCTACGGCAACTCTGTGCTCTCCCAGGTCAAAAGTTCTCCTCAAAAACATTCTTCCCTCTTCAGAATAGATTTAGGATCCCTTTTACAGAAAGTTGAAGGTGTGTAAATCCAAAATAACTAAGTCCTAGACGAAATAGGACTAACTCCCTGCTCCGAGTGTCCAGGGCAGCACCTAGTGCTGGCCGTAGCGCAGAAGGCAGTAACTTTTTTCAATTTCACTTCAACAATGTAATTCCTCCCCTCTTCTTTTTGTCTTGCATTTTGGGGGACAAAACCCAAAGGGTGTCCCCCTTTGTCTCCTTATACTAAATTCTTTTTTTTTTTTTTTGGCATTTTATTCAATTTTACTTCAAATATCTTTACCTTCATCCTACTTTATTCCACATAGTTAAAATATAATATTAAGCATAAAGTAATATAGTTAATACTCAAAAGATAATTAAAAGTGTTATAATGTGAGGTAATAATAGTTAAACAATATGTGCTTTTGGCCGAACATCAAAACCTATAACTGTATTGGTCAAAATTTGCCCCTAAAATATTAAAGGTAATATAGCATTAAGGAAAGAGCTAGTCGAGGTCGACCAAGAAGCAGCGAGATTCGTGGTCGAGATGCCCATAATGACCGAGGTCGAGCACCTTTTACGGAATAGTAACGGCTAGGTTTTGAAATATGATAGTAAAGGGAATATTCTAGTGAATAT
Source organism: Nicotiana benthamiana (assembly GCA_034376525.1). Lineage (NCBI taxonomy): Eukaryota > Viridiplantae > Streptophyta > Magnoliopsida > Solanales > Solanaceae > Nicotiana > Nicotiana benthamiana. The sequence goes on along the minus strand of CM067324.1, from coordinate 18,273,713 downwards.
TCTCTCACTTGTACAATTATGGTTTGTTAGGGACATGTCTCGTATAAATAGAAAAAGAGACAATGGTGTAGAGCATGTAATATTCACTTGATAAGAACATTGTTCAGAAGAAGATTCTCTCTCTAACAAAAATACAAACTTTACCTTTTCATAAATATTCTCACTCACATTATTCCATACTTTTCCATCAGAACCAAGAATAGTTCAAACATTCTGAGATTCTTTTGTCACTCATCATTGTCAAGAGGAACAATGATCTAATTCATTCATTATTGGATGAATCACGCCTCATATTTACTTAAATATCATTTATTGTTAGTTACTCCTCCATTACTGCTCATACCATTTGGAATATTTATGTGTGCTATTTTCATCTCCCACTAACTCAATACCACATTATTCGTGCTTCAAGATCTATATGTAGAGATATTACCATTAAATAGGTTTAACCCTTTATTACGTAAGATTAATTCTTTAACCGAAAGTTAATACTTTTTTATCAAACAAGTTGGCGCCGTCTGTGGGGATTTTCTAGTTAAAGTTTTAATTTACTCTAGATCTACAACTAACATAGATTGCTAACATAAAAAAAAGACCAAGAACAAGACTCTCTTTTTCTTTGTATACACAGATCTAATATGGAGGGTAACAGAGAAGAAAGAGCGAGAATAATGAGCGACCTCCCAACCAACCTCATTAGCATCATCAATGAGAGATCTAAACCATTGGACGAGGAGGCGACACCCAATTCCTCCCCTAGGCAAGGCATATAACCCCTTCCTCACTGTAGTATCACAAAATCTCATGGTAAGGAAGCCTCCACATCCGTGATAGAGGAGGCACCGCCAGCAGTAAAAAAGCTCCTTAAGGCTTGGTTAACTGACACCCTAACCAGCGTCCTCCATAAGCCCATTCGGAATGTGGCCACAAAATTGCAAAGACCTGCAATATACCACCAGCAGACAAACAACATAATCAACTGCCTCCTCCTCCTACAATGACAGGTATTACTCACAATGTTGTTAACAATTCAGGTGATGACACTCTCACGAACATTCTGAAAAGGATGGAGGAAATGGAAAATGAGAACAAGGTACTTCGGGACCAAATGAGAGAACATCAGGAAAGGATCGATAAGATACCATGTGCCCCAAAGCTCTTGCCAAAGAGAGATGCTGGTCGGTTTGTTGAGCAACCATACAGTAATGATGCTGCCTCACGCGCCATACCAAAAACCTTTAAAATGCCACCTTACCAGAAAATGTATGACAACACGACCAACCCTGAAAACCTTGTGACTCACTACGTCACTGCCGTGAAAGGTAATGACCTCGCCAAGGAACAAGTATCCTCCATCTTGTTGAAAATATTTGGGGAGACCCTCATTGGAGGAGCATTAACATGGTATTCTCAGTTGCTCACACGTTCTATTGAGACATTGGAAGAAATGGCCGACAAGTTCATAATGGCCAATGCTGGGTCAAAGAAGGCAAAGGTGAGAGTAACCAATATATTCTCTATCAAGAAGCCTCCGGGGGAGGGATTGAGGGATTTCCTTGCCCGATTCAACCGAGTAAGAATGACCTTACTGAATGTATCGGAAGGGATAGGCGTCGCAGCTTTCTAGAACGGGTTGAGCAAGAAATGGTTCAAGGGAAACAAGAAAGTTATTAAGTCGGCCTAAGAAGTACCCCTCCCTCCCAACTACTTGGGATGAAATATACAATGGGCATTGTGCAGAAGTCCTAGCATACGAGGACGACCTCAATGGGCCAACTCATCGACTGACCTCGGTACAAGACGAACCCAGAAAAGATCAAAAAAATGATACCATGAGGGACTTTGCAGATCAACGACCCAACAAAGGCGATATCTAGTGTATGTCAGAACTGCCAATGCATCTTCTTCCCACCACAAAGAGGGACCACCCCGATCAAGAGCAGGGAATCACCGGAATGAAAGAGTTATGCACCCACTATTATTCACTCATAATTTTATATGCCACATACCGAAATAGTCTACTCCTTGGAGAAGCTCGGGACTAAGGTAAAGGGGCCACAAAAGATGAGGTCACACCCGAATAACAGAAATTCACATGCCCTTTGTGAGTTCTATCAAGAGCGAGGACATAAAATCAAGGATTGCATCACCCTAATATAGGAGGTTGTAAGCATGCTACGAGAAGGACACCTCAAAGAGTTGCTGAGCGATCGAGGAAGAGCCAATTCTTCCAGAGGACGTGAACAACATCAAGGACTGCCAAAATTGCCCTCACCAACCTACACCATCCGCATGATTATTGGTAGCAACGACGATGCTTCAATCAACATTGTGAAATTCACCATAACCCACAAACTCAAATGGCCGATAACCCATGAACGATATGTTAAACTCAAAGAAAGTATCATCTTTGATAAATCAGATACCAACGGTTTGGCTTTCCCTCACTATGATGCCCTTGTTATCACTTTACGAATTTAGATACCGATGTGAGATGCATTATGGTAGACGAAAGAAGCGGAACGTGCATTATCCACCCTCGAGTACTTGCATAAATGAAACTCAAGGATAAAATAGTGTCGCTCTGTATCACGTTAACGAGTATTAACAATGCAGTTGAGCGGACATTCGGCAAGATCATACTCTCCGTCCTAGCCGATGTCATCACTCTGGAAACCATATTCCATATCATGGACCAAGACACAATATAAAATTTCATAACTGGACGGCTATGGATATACACCATAAGAGCCATCCCCTCCATCTTGTACCAAGTCATCAAATTTCCAACTCCATGGGGAATATTTAGTATACGAGGGGAACAACGCAAATACCGGTAATGCTACCACATCATTCTAGACTATACAGTCACTCAACAAATGAAGGACAAAAGAAAAAGAGGCATAGCAATCAACAAGAGGACGTCATTAAAGACCTCGATGCAGTTGAATCCACGGAATCGACCATAGAAGACCTCAACCATATCCAATTAGATAGCAACTATCACAACAAAGAAGCTTACATTGGCTGTAAACTTCAACAACCAAGTAAGTTTCGTGAATTCTTGACTACTAACGTAGACCTATTTGCTTTTAGCCATGAGATATGACAAGCGTTCCAAAGGAAATATCCACACATAAATTGAACATTGATCTATTCCACCGCTCGGTGAGACATGTCTGCTGCAAGTTCAACTCTACAATCAATGATGCAGTACGTGAAGAGGTCATAAAAAATATTAGAAAACGGCTCAATCAAAGAGTCAAAATACCCCCAATGGATCGCTGATGTGGTCGTGGTGAAAAAGAAAACTAGGAAGTGGAGAATATGTGTGGACTTTACAGATTTGACAAAGCATTCCCTAAAGATTCGTTTCCATTACCTCATATTGACCAACTCATCGACGGAACGGTTGGGCATGAACTGCTGAGTTTATTGGATGCCTACACAGGCTATAATCAGATCCTCATAGAAGAGGAGGATCCGGAGACAGCGACTTTCATCACTCATCAAGGGACGTACTACTATAGAGTCATGCCCTTCGAACTGAAAAATGCAGGGGCAATGTACCAAAGGTTAGTGACAAAGATGATCAAAGAGCAACTGGCAAAATGATGGAAGTCTACATAGACGACATGGTGGTCAAGTCATATGAGGTTATGGGTTTGTTTACACCTCAGATAAGAGATACAATATTTTCATAGATTCAGAATATGGCCTCATCGGCCTAAGTTGAAGGTTACCTCTGTAGAGTTTACAATTACAGAGTGGTACACCTGGGCTGAGTATGGAACCGGGTGCCAGCCACACCTCGTCCGGTTTGGGGAATGACAAAAGGAAAGAAGACCACATCGACTACTTGAGAGAGACCTTCGACATACTCAAGCAATATGGAATGAAACTGAACCCCGAAAAATGTGCATTAAGTGTGCCCTCAGGAAAATTCTTGGGCTTTCTAGTATCATAGAAAGGTATCGAGGTCAAACCCCGACCAAATCAAAGCCATCAAAAGGATACTGGAGCACTTGACCACCAAAAAAAGGTTCAGAGGTTAACTGGCCATGTTGCCGCCCTTTTAAGGTTCATTTCGCGATCATCTGATAGGTGCCACAAATTCTTCGGCATACTTAGAAAGTATAACGACTTCCAATAGACCTCTAAGTGCCAAAGCCCTGAAGGAGTTGAAGGCTTACTTGTCGTCACCACCACTGCTTTCAAAACCAGAACGGGGGGAACGACTACTTATCTTCCTTGTTGTATCCAAAGTAACTATGAGCATGGTCCTGGTCTAAGAAAATAAAAGTACGCAGTCTCATATCTATTACATTAGCAAATCCTAGTCGATGATGAGGCAAGATACCATACTCGAAAAACTATCCATGGCCTTGGTCATAGCTTCACGAAAGCTTCGACCATATTTATAGTGCCACCCTATCTCTGTAGTCATGACTTTCCCCCTAAAAAATATTTTTGCAGAAACCAGAGCTATCCGGTAGGTTGGCCAAATGAGCCATAGAACTAAGCGAACATGATATCACATATCAACCACGAACAACGATAAAGTCACAAGTTCTTGCTGACTTCGTCGCCGACTTTAGTGCAAAAATAATGCTTGAAGTCGAAAATAAAGCCGCCCATGCTTCTCCCCAAACATAGGACCTCTGGATCCTGTACATCGATGGCGCTTCTAACATGTCAGGATATGGAATAGGACTCGTACTGAAGGTCTGATCGGCAAAGTGATTCGCCTTTTCATAAGGTGCCCGAACATGACAAACAACGAGGCCAAGTATGAGGTCATAATTATAGGGTTAAATATAACACTTAAATACGAGACGAAACGGTTAATACTAAGCTACGATTCTCAAAATCATTGTCAACCAAGTCACAGGGACTTTCCAGATCAAAGCGCAAAGGTTACAGAAATACCAAATCGAGATCCATAAGCTGCTACCCGAGTTTGATGAATGTCAACTCTACCAAATCCCCCAAGCACAGAATACCGAGGCGGACGACCTTGCCAAACTAGCAGCAGCCACCAAAATATCACAACCAAAGAAAGAAAATGTGTTCTACCTCCTCAACTCTTCAATATATCAAATAAAGGTAAGAAGCGTAAACCTAACTTGGAACTGGCGCAACCATATTGTTACATATTTGCAGAATATCGTACTCCCAAATGATAAAAAAGAAGCCAAGAAGTTGCAAATGCAATCAGACAGGTACAACATCATTCATAATTACCTATACAAGAGGATGTATAGCAGCCCCTTGGCAAACTTCTTATGCCCAAATCAGACGAGGTGCGTCCTTGAAGAAGTCCACGAAGGCCATTGCAGAGCTTATTTCGACAATTGAGCTTTGGTGCCTCATATAGGTAGGATATTACTAGCCCACCATGAAAAAAAGGTCACAGATTTAGTGAAAAAATACAAGCAGTGCCAAAAGTATGCTCCACCAAGCAGGCAAGGACCTCCACTCAGTCACTTCCCCTTAGCCATTCATCAAATGGGGAATGGACATCATGGACCCCCTCCCGACGGTGCGAGGTAATGTACGACTTTTTTTGGTTAAATTTGACTATTTTATAATTAGGTAGAAGCAGGATCATTCGCCCAAATATGTGAACATGAAGAGATCGCCTTCATATGGAAAAACATCGTATGTCATTTTGGCCTCCCTAAAGAGATCAATTGTGACAATGGACCCCAATTTATAACAAAAAAGGTTGCCAAATTTTTTGAATAATGGAATATCAAAAGAATACTCTAAACATCGTATCACCCCGCGGGTAATAGGCAAGTGGAATCCTCTAACAAATCGATACTGAACATCATAAAGAAAAAACTTGAAGATGATAAGGGGTTATGGCCGTAATTACTGCTAGAAGTACTTTGGGCCTACTGAACAATGCCAAAGATGAGTATAGGAGAGACACCTTACTCATTTGTCTATGCGACTAATGATGTCATACCAGTCGAAGTCGAAGAGCCCAGTCTGTGATACTCCCACGAGAGTGGGCAAATGAACGATGAAAGTAGAAGGCAAGAACTCGACAAAGTCGAGGACAAAAGGGATATGGCCTACATAAGGATGATCACCGAAAAACAACAGGCAAACTGCTATTATAACAAAAAGGCAAAGGTCAGACCACTCAAAGTCGGGGACTACGTGCTAAAAGCTAAAACAGAAGCAAGCAAAGACCTACGGGAAGGTAAACCGGGAACAAATTGGGACGACCCATATAAAATCACGGCAACATCTAACAAAAGGTCATTCTAACTTGAAACAATAGAAGGAAAACTACTACCAAACAATTAGAATATCACCCACCTCAAGTACTTCAACTTTTAAGAAGCAGTGTCCTCTAAGTCATACTCATTTTCCCTCTCTTGGGATTTGTCCCAATAGGGTTTTCTCAATGAGGTTTTTAACGAGGCGACGAAGGGTACATAACTAAGTATTGGTTATATTCGACCTCGTTCAAATCAACACCTAATCAGCCCACGGCCATAACTAAGTATTGGTTATACTCGACCTCGTTCGAATTAACACCTAATCAGCCTTCGGCCATAACAAAACATATGATATGTTCGACCTCGTGCGAACTAACATCTATTGGCCCTCATCTATGATCAAAATTGGGTTTTACTTTAACCTTTTAAAAAATTGGGTTTTACTTAAACAGGTACCAAAAACAAAATTAGTATTTCATACTTAGAATATTTTTTACAAAGGCTCGAAAATTCCCACAAAAATGCAAAAGTTTACGACAAAAATAAAAAGAATGAAAAGACAAGCTACTAATCGATGCCATGCCCAACAGTGTTGCGGGCCATATCACCTAGGTCATCCAAATCTGCCCATTCACCAACACTATCACCCTCAGGATACTCGTCCTCATACCAGGTGTCCTCTTCAATCGGATCCACATCTGTATGCTCCTCATCATCGATGGTCTCTGGTGTAGCAGGATCATAGCCATAAGCCACCCGAGCTCTACGTGCCGTAACACGAGCATCTTCAATGGCGGCTTCTGGAAAAGTTCCTGCCCTCATCAAATCTCTAAATATATCTAGCTGGGCCTCAACGTAAATTCACTCCTTGTACAAATCCCGAGGAACATTAGGGAAAGTAGAAGTGCGAGAAAAGGATGGTCAAGCCCGTAATTATGCCTTTGCGGCCTCAAGAGAGGCAACTCGATCACAAAGGCCAGAAGCCTCTTTCTCCAACTCTCCAATTCGTTCATCAAGACGCTCTTCTTTAAGTCTGGCCGTCTCCAAGGAACTATCTCGCTCGAAACAAAAAATACATACCACGATCTTTAGAGCCTTTGCCTTTCTCAAAGACTTCAACTGATCTGGCTCCGCCTTCTTGAAATTTGCTACCTTCTCGGCAAGCTCACCATTTAAATCATCCATTTTAAACTGACACTCCTTAAGCTCGGCACGCAGTGAGACCACATGGGCTTGGAGATCGCCGCACTAGCCCTCAACCATCCTACTAACCTCAAATTCCTCTTCTTTATCTCTTAGCCCCCCTCATAGATACTACATTTTCTTATGACCCTCACCAGCTCGACATCTTTCTCCTTTAACTTATCTTGGAGAGCTTGGAAATTGCCGCTCCTACTGAACTACCTATAAATCTCGCGGTACTTGTAACAGTACTCACGGTATTTTCACTCTATCTTTAGAAAGATAGCCTTACGTATCTTCTCTCTTCGAGCACTCTCAATTTCCAGAATCACAGTCTGAAAAAGAGAGAAAAAACAAAATGGAGAGTAAGAACAAAGCCTAAAAACATTGAACCTAATAAACAAAGAATGAAGGAAGTCGAAAAGTTTACCTTGAGAGCGAGGCCAGCTATGCTCCTTGATAAAGTAACACCATCAAGCTTTTCAAGAGTCTTTCCATCCATATCGGAATAGAGGGGACTGAGGGAAGGAACCACATTCTCCATATCCACCAGCAAATCCAGATCTATGGGGACCCCAATGGTCCTTGTGGATCCCTCCAGTCTCACTTCATGCGTGGTAGTCCCTTCAAGCCGGGTAGTCCTTTCCCCCAGTCTTACCTCATCAGTATCATGATCGGAGACCGTCTCATAACCATCCTCGGCAATTCCCTTACCTCTCCCATCGATCTGCGAAGAAAGAACATCATCCAATCGCAAGGAAGATAGCTTATCTCGCAGTAAAGATTAGAAACCTTTATAGATGGCTTTCCGGCTTCCATCGTGGTATTGGGATAGGATACACCCTCTACAACCTCAGTTGATGGTGGGATCTCAGAGACAACGCAACATCATCTTCGAGCTCTATGGTCACTATTTCACGATCTCTCTTTACTGAATCCACAGCCCAAATGACTCCGTTACTGACATCTATTGATATTCTCTTGCAGGAAATCAAATCCCTGCCGCTCGGTGACAACCCCTCTTCTTTGTCCACTAGATGATGCAAAGTGGAAGCAAGGAGCTCTAATATATATATAGTTGATGACCGGGCAGACTTGGCCATGGTGGAAAAAGGAATAAAAGCAGACGATCGGGAAGGCTTGGTTGCAGTCACAACGGGAATAGACCCCGGAGAAAAAGAAACCTTCCTCTTACAAAATGTAGGAGGATGAGCCCTCGGCCTCCTCGAAGATCCTCAGACTGAAAATGAAAGATTAAAAGATTGTCACCATCAAGAATAAGTTGTTGCTGACAAGCAACCATGACATCATAACAGTAGAAATGTAAAAAGATGAACTCGCCGACCAAGGAAGAAGCAGGCCCAAACCTCTTGAGAAAGCCTAGTAACTCACGAATCTCCATAATGGTGAGGCAAAACCCAACCAACCCAGTTGGAAATGTCCTTGAATAAAGGAGGAAGGGTAGTCTTGACTGTACAAAAAGAGATAAAATTTCAAAGCCTGCAACTAAAGATAGATAAATCAACTGTTATTGATAAAAATAGACACTTACGAGCATGTTTCCACGTCCCAGGGAAGCCGCTCGTGTTGGTTACCATGTATTCGATTCTGACTCAAAAGTAGTTGAGCCAAAACTGATGATTTCCTTTGTTGCCATCTTCACCACCAGGCATCTACCTCCTCAGTGACGAAGGTGCAGTATCGTCTCCCTATAAAAGCTAGGGGCGAAGAGGTGTATCATATGGCAGAGCGTGACCCTAACCCCGGCCAACACTGCAAATTTTGTGAGCATCCTAATAAGCTTGTAGATATACGGAGAGAGTTGGGCCAAGCAAATACCATAGTAGCGGCCAAATTCCTTTGCTAGTGAAGAAGAGGAAGATATTAGCCGGCCTAGAATAGATATGAATAGAATGCGGAATACCAGGGGCGGTGGATTTGCACCACATCACGCCCTACTGGAACAAATCAATGTGGGTGGGAATTTTGAATTTTGACCTAAGCTCAACCAAATTAGCCTCTTTCATACAGACTTCGAGACATCGGGCTTGCCTTCAGGGGCCTTCGAGTTATCAGACCTAAACTTCTCACTACGAGTGATTATTTCCTCCATCATAGGAAAAGCTTTGTCTTTAATGGAGACAGAGACACCATCAGCGTGAGGGGGTATAAACACCGCCAAAGTGTTACAACTCACATTTCTCATACAATAAAGTTTCATCTTCAGTTAATTGAGAAAGACTAGGGGATGAAATTATCTTGATGTTAACATATTTATGCTATTTATAACAAGCGATAATTAAGTGCCATGGAGGATAGAGGGTACACGATTAAAGAAAATTAATTTCGTTGAAGGTTGTCGGTTTGGGGTAAAATATTGTTCGACTTATAATACCCGATATTTATGGAAGAGTACCACACAAAGTACCATATGACCATGATATTATGATATATAAAGTATATTAAAAATGGGTAGAATTTTAAGTAATTTAAAACAATTCTTAATTATGCGGGTAATTGATTAATTATCGAATAATAGGATATTGCCTAAAAATTAATAAATTATATGTCACGACCCAACTAAAGGGCCGGCACGAGCACCCGGTGCCTTACTCGATCGAGTACCAACGTAACATATATTTCTCATCATACTATAATGGGTAGTGAGCCAGAAAACCCATCATGAGATAACAAGAACAAAACTTAAGGAAATGCTCAATATATGACGACCAGACATGATATGCAAACTTATAAATATGACACACGGGCCTACAAGGCCGACATAACCATTTGTAAACTCAAAACATAGGCCAACAAGGCCATAAAGGTATCCATACACCTGACACCTGTCTACAAGCCTCTAAGCTACCTAATATCATAAAGGTCGGGACAGGGTCCCACCATATCAACCAATACATATCCAGAGCATACTGATCAAATAGGCAACTCCAGAGCAAGTGGAGTGCATCAACACCTTCCACTGAGATGATAGACTACTTGGAGGATTGTCAACCTGTCTATCAGAACCTACGGGCATGAAACGCAGCGTCCCCAAGCAAAAGGGGTGTCAGTACGAATAAAGTACCAAATATGTAAGGCATGGAAGCATAAACAAGAACAATAATGTAAAAACAGATAGAGGAGATACAATTTGTAACATCTTAGTGCCTCTGGGGACTACTGATATGAAATGCATAATACCTATATATACATAAACTTTTAAAACAGTTGCCTCTGTGGGCATCATCATCATCATATCGTACCCGGCCTCATAGAAGACTCGGTAAAAACGTACCCGACCATCTTAAGGCTCGGTAGAATCGTACCCGGCCACTTGGAGCTCGATAAACCCAACTGATCAGTGATTGCACAATAAGTATCGTACCTGACCGACTATAGCACGGCTCGGTACAGTAAAATAGATACATATATACAATGTATGTCCGGTTCTTAAAATCACCTTCTAAATCTTTTGAAATGATTTAAGAACATTATGGACTTTTATACCCTCAATATGAACCTTAGTAGTGTTCAAGGATCATACACATTTGCTTAGAATAATTTTATAAGGAAAGAACAACATAGACAACCTTCTTTGCTAGGAGTATCTTTTATGAAGTAGCGTATTCATATCATGTCAAAAAAAAGAAAAAAATATCTTAACATATCTGAGCCAGTTCTCTTAATGATCTCACCAAAGGCTACTTAAAAGAAACTGGACTCAGACTTCATAACCAAGAATACTCCAATAACTTGTATAGATTTTGTATCAAACCTGACGACGTCCTAATTTGCGACCTTTTGAAGTATAAAGGCATCGCACTGATTGATGTCTACAATGTAGGATCTATCAATGTAATTCAGAGCTAGTACAGTGATGTTCAAAAAGTTTCAAAGTTGGTTAATAAAAGTATTTAGAGACACCCACATAATCATCCAACCTCTTTCTTGTCTTTCTCTATCCGTAGAAAATGGATCATATTAATATACTTAACTACACAAAAGCAAGATAAGCAGCTGGAAATGTGGTCCAATTACTACGTTTTTTTTAACATGGAGCAGATCATATGCCTATACTTATGCTTATAATTGTGTTGGTCAATTCCATCCAAAGATATGATAAGTGGAAAGTACGGTCCACCTCGCTTGCCACCATATTGAAAGATTGTTACATGCGGCATAGATGATACATGTTTGTCACAGGTAATTTTTTGGAAATGGGCCTGCCACGTTAAAGATTTATTAATCTTACCAATAATTAGTTAATTAGGTAATATTTTATTATTCGGTATTAATTAATTATTCGCATAATTAAAAATTATCTAAAATTACATAATACACTTTATATACCTTACTATCATGACCATGTATTACCTTGTTTGGTACTAGTGCATGAATATGTGGTTTTTTTTTTATCTCGGGCCATATTTTATCCCAAAATACCAAAATTCGACGATTTTTTTTTTTTAAATTTGCTTTCCCCCTCACCTTCACGAATTTACTCATTACATGTTTGAGATAGCACAATATTTATAAATTCAAAATAAATCTCATTCCCGAACTTACGTCAATCTACTTGTGGCGTACTTCCACGTATGAAAATATGGGGTGTAACATTAAAATAAGATCAACCCCCAACCCCAAAAAAAAGATTAAAACATCTACTCTTTACCAATTTTATTCTCTTTAATAATTACGAAGAAATAACATTTAAATAACGAAATATGACATAAGCGGAAGAAAACAATAAGCCATCTGAACATGAATATCTATTACAACTGTTTGAGTCTCGACTACCCAGAACTGGTGTCACAGTTACGGACGATCTAAGAATACTACAAGTAAAGGTCTGAAAGAATCAAATACAACTCTGTCTATGGAAATACATGTAAGAAATAGGAAAGTAGGTAAAAGGAGACGCCAAGGCCTACGGACACCTGCATGGCTGCCTCGGGTCACCTAATGAAAAAGAATCCGCAATCTCACTGCGGTCTGAAGTCTACAACACTAGGATTTGCACAAAACAATGCAAAGTATAGTATCAGCACAACTAACCCCATGTGCTGGTAAGTGCCTAGCCTAACCTCGACAAAGTAGTGATGAGGCTAGGACCAGAATACCTAATAAACCTGTGTAGTTATATAATATACATCGGAAAGTAAAGCAGGAATAAACAACTAAGGATGGGAGGGGACACATGCTTCGAGAATAACATGTAAAAATAGAATATCAAAAGAACTATAAAGGAATCAAAACCCAACCACTAACAAGAGTAAGGAAAACAAGGCAGATTTCACTTTCTTTCACATCTAGTGGTAGACGTACGATCCGCTCCCATTTTGTTATATCTTGTGGTAGGCGTATCACCCGCTCCCATTTCGTTATATCTTGTGGTAGTCGTACCTCTCTCTCTCTTTCTCATTTCAATATATTTTGTGGTAGGTATACCACCCGCTCCCATTTTATTATATCTTGTGATAGGCGTACCACCCGCTTCTATTTTATTATATGTTGGTTGCGATGTGCAACCCGATTCATATATAATATTATTGCGGCGTGCACCTCGATCCATATAAAATATTATTGCGGCGTGCAACCCGATCCATATATAATATTGTTGCAGCGTGCAATCCAAACCATATATAATATTATTGCGGTGTGCAACCGATCCATATATCATATTGTTGCGGTGTGCAACACGATTCATATATAATATTTAATATTAAAACAAGAGTCCCGAAAAGGAATTAATAAGGTCTACACTAACTTGGAGAAGGATTCGACAGTATAAAAAAATATGTCCTGTCAAGGAAGAAACAACTATAATCAAACTTGTTCCAACATTTAACTACCTCAGCTACAATCAAACTTGTTCCAATCTCTAACTACCTCAGCTATAATCAAACTTGATACAACACCTAACTTCCTCCACTATAACCAAACTTGTTCCTACACCCAACTGTCTCAGCTATAAGCATATTCCCTACTCAACACAACTAGATCGGAAAAGGGCAACATAATGATCTCTTCTTTTTCTCACTGGTACTTCACAATTCGCTTTGCAACTCGAGCTAATACTCCAGAGTTTCAATTATCACTCATACTTTCATAATTCGTTATACAACAGGAGCCAATGCTCTATAATGTTTATAGGTCACAATTCTTCCCACAACTTTACACAACAAATGGAAATCTTTACCAAGGCATGAATAATAGAACGAAATCATGAAAATCACAATATAAGACTCACGGTCATGCTTGACACCAACATATAGATACTCGTCACCATGCCTATACGTCATACTCAAAAAGAAGCAAATAGCAAATAGGACACAACTCCTAATCCCTCAAGCTAAGGTTAGACCAAACACTTACCTCGAACTTCCACGGCCAACTCAAGCCTCGAACACCGCTTTTCCTTTCGAATTTGGCTCCAAATCAATTGTATTTAGACATAACCGACTTAATAGCATCAATAAACGCTAAGAAATCTAATTCCAATTCTTATTATAGTTTTCTAATCATTCTTCCCAAAAAGTCAAAAATTGACCCCGGCTCGCTTGGTCAAAACACGAGGTTCAGACCAAAACCCGATCACCCATTCACCCAAGGGCCCGAATATATAATTTATTTTTAAATTCGTCCCCAAAATAAGGTCAAATTCCTAAATAGTCAAAAATTCTTAACTCTACCCAAATACCCAATTTTCTACCGTTAAATCCATATTTTTAGGTTTATAATCTAATAGATGTTGATAAAAATGGAAGAAAACAAGTTAATGATTACTTACCTAAGAGATTATGGTGAGGAAATGCTTCAAAAATTGCCTAAGAGCTTTGGATAAGAAGAGGTTTATGAAAAATGGCCAAATTCCCGTAATGCATTTTGTTTTTGAGCTTAAATAACTGGGCGAATTTTTGTTCTATGCGATCGCGAAGAAAGGAATACAGTCGCACATGGTAAGAGAAATTAGTCACTGCGAGCACAGGAGAATCAAAGCGATTGCATAGAACAAATTGTGACCTCCCAAAATTTACTCTATGCGACCACGGACGAATCAATGCGATCACATAGAACAAATTGATGACTACCAAATTAACTCTATGCAATTGCTGACATTCCTATGCGATCGCATAGAACAAAAACCTGGACACCAACAACTAGCAAAAACACCTGATTTTCTAAGTTCATAAAACTCTGACACCTATGCGAAACTCACGCGGGCCCTCAAGGCTCCAAACGAAACATGCATACTAACTCAAAAATATCATATGGACTTACTCGTGCGATCTAATCATGAAATTAACATCATGAACATCGAACTAAACCTCAAAATCAATGAAATGTTTCAAAACTTCTTAAAACAACAAATTTTGTATTTAAGGTCCAAATAACATCAAATGAAATCTGTTTCTTCCCAAACTTCACATAATTATCTTAAATCATATTTAAGACTTGTACCGAGCTCCGGAACCAGAATGCAGGCCCGATAACATCAAGTTCTAAATGCATTTCATTTGCAAAAGTCATAGAAATTTCCAGAAAACAATTTTCATTAAAAATTCATTTCTCGGGCTTGGAACCTCGGAATTAGATTGCGGGCATACGCCCAAGTACCATATTTTTCCATGGACCCTCGGGGACCATCAAATCACAGGACCGGGTCCGTTTACCCAAAATATTTACTAAAAACAAATCAATTCATTTTATAATCAAGATTTATCATTTTTTCCACAAATTATTACATATAGGCTTTCCGGCTACGCGCCCCGGACTACGCAAAAGCAAATAGAGGTGATGCTAAAAGAGGTTTTTAAGGCCTCAAAAACACAGAATACATTCTCCACCTCTAAAACAACCTTTCATCCTCGAACGAACATGAGAAGAAAGTACCTGAGTCGGGGAAAAGGTGGAGATACCGGCTCCGCATTTCAAACTTGGCCTCCCAGGTCGATGCCTTAGGAGGATGACTTCTCCAGTGAACATGAACAGAAGAAAAACTCTTCGATCTCAACTGACAAACCTATCGGTCTAGAATGGCTGCCAGCTCATCCTCATAAGACAAGTCCCTGTCCAACTCCAAAGTGCTGAAATCTAACACGTAGGGTAGATCGCCGTGATACTTTCGAAGTATGGACACATGAAACATTGGATTCTCACCTGATTATCTTGGTGATAATGCATGTCTCTAAGCCACCTCTCCCACTCGATCAAGAATCTCAAACGGGCCAATAAAACTAGGGCTAAGCTTTCCCTTCTTCCCAAACCTCATCACACCCTTCATAGGCAACACGCGAAGCAATACCCGCTCACCGACCATGAAAGCCAAATCTCGAACCTTGCTGTCGGCGTAACTTTTCTTTTTCCTGGATTGGGCTATACGAAGCCTGTCCTACATAATCCTAACCTTGTCCAAGGCCTCGTGAACCAGATTTGTACCCAACATTCGAGCCTCTCCCGGCTCAAACCATCTAACCGGAGATCGTATAAAGCCTCGTAAGGAGCCATCTGGATACTTAACTGATAGTTGTTGTTGTAGGCGAACTCTACTAAAGGCAAAAACCGATTCCACGAGCCTCCAAAGTCAATGACACAATCTCGGAGCATATCCTCCAAAATCTGAATAGTCCGTTCAGATCGCCCGTCCATCTAAGGATGAAATGTTGTGCTCAACTCAACCTACGTGCCCAAATCTTGCTGAACTGCTCTCTAGAAGTGCGAGGTAAACTATGTACCTCGGTCCTAAATCATAGACACATGCACACCATGAAGACGAACAATCTTGCACATATAGATCTCAGCTAACCTTTTAGATGAATAGGAGACTGCCACATGAATGAAATGTACTGACTTGGTCAGCCTATAAATAATGGCCCATACTGCGTCGAACTTTATCTGAGCCTGCGAGAGTCTAACAACGAAATCCATAGTGATCCACTACCACTTCCACTCGGGAAGCTCAATCATTGAACTAAACCACCACGCCCCTGATGCTTGTACTTAACCTGCTGACAGTTCAAACACTGAGCTATATATGCAATGATATCCTTCTTCATTCTTCGCCACCAATAATGCTGCCGCAAATCCTAATACATCTTTGTGGCGTCGGGATAAATAGAGTACTATGAACCATGTGCCTCCTCTAAAATCAACTCTCGAAGGCCATCCACATTGGGTAACCTGCTTGGCACCTCCGTGCTGCACCGTGTCTCTAAGGAACACAAATGAGGATCATTATACTGCCAACCTCGGATACGCTCTAATAATGAAGAACGAGCAACTGTGCAAGCTAACACACGGCCAAGCTCAAAAACATCCAACCTTATGAACTTTATTGGCCAAAGCCTGAATATCCAAAGCAAGCGGTCTCTCACCGGCAGGAATATAAGCAAGACTGTCCATACTGGCTGACTTCGTACTCAAAGCATCAGCCACCACATTGGCTTTTCTTGGATAATATAGGATGGTGATATCATAATCCTTCAACAACTCCAACCGCCTCCTTTGTCTCAAATTTAACTCCTTTTTCTTTTACAAATACTGAAGACTCTCGTGATCTGTGAACACCTCACATGCCACACCATACAGATAATGCCTCCGAATCTTCAACGCATGGACAATGGCTGCCAACTTCCAACATCTAACTACCTCAGCTATAATCAAACTTATTCCAACATCTAACTACCTAAGATACAATCAAACTTGTTACAACATCTAACTACCTCAGCTATAATCAAACTTGTTACAACACCTAACTACCTCCGCTATAACCAAACTTGTTCCTACACCCAACTACCTTAGCTATAACCATAGTCCCTACCCAACACAAAGAATCATCTACCTAAGCATCTTTAGTGTCAATGAAGAACACAATGCAATGGAATCACAACTCAACACAAGCCCGGAAAGGGGCAACATAATGATCTCTTCTCTTTCTCACTGGTACTTCACAATTTGCTTCGCAACAGGAGCCAATGCTCTACAATGTTTATAGGTAACAATTCCTTCCACAACTTTACACAACAAATGGAGATCTTCACCAAGGCATGAATAATACAACGAAGTCATGAAAATCACAATATAAGACTCATGGTCATGCTTGACACCAACACATAGATACTCGTCACTATCCTTATACGTCGTACTTAACAACAAGAAAATAGCAAATAGGACACAACTCCTAATCCCTCAAGCTAAGGTTAGACCAAACACTTACCTTGAACTTTACTCAGGCCTTGAACACCGCTTTTCCTTTCAAATGTGTCTCTAAATAAATCGTATTTAGACATAATCGACTTAATAGCGTACAATAATCGCTACGAAATCCAATTCCAATGCTTAATTATAGCTTTCTAATCATTCTTCTCAAAAATTAAAAAATTGACCCCGGGCCCACCTGGTAAAATACGAGGTTCGGACCAAAACCTGATCACTCATTCATCCAAATGCCCAAATATATAATTTGTTTTGAAATCTGACCCCAAAAATGGGGTCAAACTCTCAAATAATCAAAAATCCCTAACTCTATCCAAATACCCAAATTTCTACCTTTAGTTATATGTTTTTAGGTCTATAATCTATAAATGTTGATGAAAATGGAAAAAAGCTAGTTAAAGATTACTTACCTAAGAGATTATGGTGACGAAGTGCTTCAAAAATTGCCTAAGAGCTTTAGATAAGAAGAGGTTTATAAAAATTGGCCAAATTCCCATAATGTATTCTGTTTTTGAGCTTAAATAACTGGGCAAGTTGTTGTTCTATGCGATCGCAAATTAAGGAATGCGATCGCATAGGGTAATGGAAATTAGTCACTGCGATCGCGGAAGAATCAATGCGATCGCATAGAACAAATTGTGACCTCCTAGAATTTACTTTATGCGATCGCGGACGAATCAAAGCGATCGTATAGAACAAATTGACGACTACCAAAATTTACTCTATATAATCTTGGACATTCCTATGCGATCGCATTGAGCAAAAATCTGGACCCCAGCAACTAGCAAAAGCACCAGATTTTCTAAGTTCAAAAATATTCCGATGCCTACCGAAACTCACCTGAGCCCTCGGGGTTCTAAAACAAACATGCAAATTAACTCAAAAATATCATATGGACTTACTTATGCGATCGAATTGCAAAATTAACATCATGAACGTTGAATTAAACCGCAAAATCAATGAAACATTTCGAAACTTCTTAAAAGATCAAATTTTGCCTTTAAGTCCCAAATCACGTAAAATGAAATTCGTTTCTTCCCAAACTTCACATAATTATCTTAAATCATATATAAGACATGTACCGAGCTCCGGAACCAGAATACAGGCCTGAAACCATCATGTTCTAACTGTATTTCATTTCCAAAACACATAGAAATTTCCAGAAAATAATTTTCTTTAAGTTTTTTCTCGGGCTTGGGACCTCGGAATTCAATTTCGGGTATCGCCCAAATCCCATATTTTTTCACGGACCTTCCGGGACCATCAAATTATAGATCCAGTTCCATTTACTAAAAACATTGACTGAAGTCAAATTAACTCATGTTTATAGTCAAGATTTGTCTTTTTCTTTCACAAATTTTCATATATGGGCTTTCTAGCTATGCACCCGGATTGTACACGCGAATCAATGTGATGCTAAAAGAGGTTTTTAAGGCCTCAAAAATACAGAATTCAATTTAAAAGAAAGTGATAACATTTTAGGTTATCTCAGATAAAAACAAAATGGATCATTAAAAGACACCACACTTTATATCTTGAAAACGTTAGCAAAATACATTATAGGATACAAGACATTTCATTCTAACCTTTTCATCTCTAACAATACTACCTCATTTCAAAACCATTTCAATACCATGATCATATGAGAGGCTTGGAACCTTAGCAACGAAATCTCTTAGAAATTCCTACAAAACAATAGCATTAGAGATTAGTAGATAACTTTGTTCAAATTGTTACCAATTTTGTGAGTATTCCTACAAAATAGTAGCAGCAAGAATTCTTTAACGAAATCCAACGTTGAATTGTTAGAAGCTTAACAACATAAAAATTTTGCGGTTCTAAAGGAGTAAGGTGCAATTTTTTTCAAGAATATCATATGGATTTTTCCTACTACTTTCGTTTTGACATGATCTGTACGACACAAACAAAACGAGCAAATGCACAACTTCCATAAATTACTCTATTCATAGAAATGCTAGAGATGTGTATATTCTTATTCTCTTATAAGTCTTATTATTCTATCGTCTGTTCATAGGTCTTAGAAAAATGGGTATTTGATAAAGCTTATCTAAACGTCATATCGAGTTTTATGGCATTCTGGGAAAATATAATTAATATATTTCTTATGCATTTCATGCATTTATACATGTATGTTGACCCATGACCAGATGGTTATATACACGTATATATGTATATTATATTTATATGGGATACAGGAAAAAGGTTACGACGTTATATACGCACTACCACCTAATCAGTTGATATATACTTATGATGTTTCCCACAGTGGCTGAGACGATATGATGGGATGCCCTCGGAGACTTGATGATATTATGTACACCTATACCTATGCATGACCTGACATTTGTATGAACGTGCATGACATTATAAATGTTTAAGAATTTACAAAATTATTCTGACTTATAGATGGATTCCTTTATTCCATGTTTCATCTATTTCTTTTATGTACTGATTTTCGTGCCTTACATACTTAGTACATATTCGTACTGACGCCTTATTTCCCGGGGCCTGTGTTTCATGCCCGGATGTACATATAGGCAAGTCGATGGTCCCTCCTTCTTAGGATTCTTGATCATCGAGAGTTGGCGTGCTCTATTGTGTGTGTGTGTATGTGTGTGTGTGTGTGGGGGAGGGGGTATTATCATGCCCTATTTTTCTCGCGAAATCAAGTTTATGATATTTGAGAGGACAACTGGTTTCCTTTTGGGATTTGGGTTTGAATTGAAGATTTGCCACCTAGTGATTTAAGTGCATAAGGACAATAAGAAGGATTTGGAGTTGAGCATCCAGAGATTGGGTAAGGGCTTGAAATTATCCCAAGGGTGCAATAAGAACTTCAAATCAGAGATTAGGCACCCCTCAGGATCCACTAGTGTGGTTCCCGGCAAAACTATTGATGTGACTTTAGGTACAAATAAGAACTTCAAATGAGAGGGGATTTTAACGTAATGGTTACAAACAAACAAAGTTGGAAAGAGTTAAAGAAAGAAATAATTTGAATGTTTAAAAGGAACAAAGAAACAAAGGGGGGGGGGGAGAAGGGGGTCCTAGGTTTATTAATAATATGGATCACCCCACATAACATCCAGTAATCACTCCTCAAGGACTACACATGATGTTATCCCGCGGTCATCATATCCATATCTACCCTTTCCTACTACATGGTCTCGTTTACTTATTGCATGCTATTACCCGCTCCAATCTGATTAGTACCGGAAGTATTAAGACCACTAATCCTAACATGGAGGGATTTTGGGTTTGTTTGTAGTTTTAAAGGCAAAATTCTAAGGCGACATATAGAAATATGTATATGAAGTTGGGGAGGAGCACATAACAAGTAAAATAGGTCCAGATATACCTACTTCAATCAAAGAAGCACATAGTTAGCATGACTTGCACATACTATTTAGGGTCTGATTTAATACTGAACGTGAAAGAACTTATAGGTTGGGCAAGACTGATTTATTACATAATTCAGATAAGAAGCCTCAATCAGGCTTGCTTGCTGGTTGTAGTTAACAAACAGATTCAGTTTATAATTTATACCCTAAGGCTTGCCTAAGTGTTGGACGAAGATTCTATAGGCATGGTATCTACTGATTTCGAAGAACAATGAAGTAAGATGAATACATACTAATTAAAAGTTTGCTAGATTATTAAAGAAAGGGGAAGTTTTAGCCAAAGATTACAAGTTCTACAAAATGAAGATACATTGCTATTACTGGTTTTAGCCTTATTCGTGAATGAAGCGATTCAGATTCGATTAATAGCTCCTACAAACATGCTTTCTATGCGTTGCTAATTTCAGGCCCTTTTACAGACATGGTAAAATGCAGAAACCCTATAAACATGATATCTAGGTGTTGAATATCGTTTAAATCCTATGAACATGACATCTAAACTACAGTTGATGGTTTAAGACCTATGAGCATGATTGCTAGATGAAAAATGGATGTATAAGATTCAGAGGGACCTATAGGCATATTCTCTATATGCATATGCAGCATTCAGAAATACCTATAGACATAGTATCTATATGAAAAGTGCAAAATTTTCGAAGTACTTATAAGCAAGATATCTATGTGAGAATACATAATTTCAGAAATAATTATAGGCATCACATCTATGATGCAAAATTTTAGAAGATCTATATGCAGGATATCTATTTGAGAATGCAGAATTTCATAAATACTTATAGGCAGTATATCTATTTGAGAATGCAGAATTTCAGAAATACCTATAGGCATGATATCTATTTGAGAATGCAAAATTTCAGAAATACATATAGGCAGGATATCTACCCCTTACATACATAATTACCCACCCTTTTCACTAGCCATCCCCAAGAGTTTATAACAAAATAATACAGCCCAGAATAAAGATAAAAGAATACATCAGAAATAAAAAAGTACAATCAAGGCAAGCTTGATTCAGGCTTCATGTATGAAATATGAGGTAAACCAACGCCAAAGATCATGATCTAAAGCCTTTCTCCCATTTGGATGTGTCAAAGTTCCCTAAGAACCTCAAAGGGGACTCCGAGCAACGCTCACACCCAAATGTATCACCAGATTAAGACATAGTGCAGTGTGTAAAGGCCACCCCTCAAGGTCCCAAGGCAAGGCTCACAAGAGGGGGGCTGAACTTAAAACTAAGAGCGAGTGCAAGTGCAGAACTCTTAGAGGGGAAATGGGAAGAGAAACAGTTACAAGTAGGTTCACATATGGGTTCAGGGGAATAGGAAATTTGAAACACTAGGCAAGCTGTGGGCATACCCAGCAATGGAGAGTGCTAGTATACCCTGAATCCCTATAGACATGATTTCTAAACGAATTGATTATTATTAGACCTAAAGTTGTTGTACTAGTGGTGTATATATGCAGAAGTACCGAAAGACTTATAGGCATGCTTTCTAAAAGTTTCATGCAGAACTATAAAGGTCCCACAGGTAGGTTTTGAAAGAGCAAAATGCAGAACTATAAAAGACCCAATAGGCATATTTTCTAAGTGCAGAAAAATGCAGAATTATAAAAGACCTTATAGAAATGTTTCCTAAGTGCAGAAAATGCAGAATTATGAAAGGCCCTATAGGCATGTTTTCTACCCCTTCACATACATTCATTCCCCATCCCTTTCCACTATCCACTCCAATAGTTATTAAAAAAATATTACAGATCGAATGAATCAAAAAGAAAGAAAAGTAGAAATTACATCAGAAGCTCTAGCTACATCCAAACAGGCTAATTCAGATTCAAAGTCCAATAATATGATATAAACCAGCTTCCACGATCAGATTTCCAAAAGACCTTCTCATGTTTGGGGGTGTGTCAAAGTTCCCAAGAGTCTTAAAGGGCTCCGGACAGTTTTTATACCCCAAAACATTTCAGAATCAAGAACATAGTGCAGTGTGGAAAGGCCAGCTCTCAGATATCCAAGTTCAAAGGGAACTCAAGGTCCCAAAGCAAGGCTCAAAAGATAGTGGCAGAACTTAAGATTCTAGGAATAGGTGTAAGTGCACAAAGGGGAAGGGAATCAGAGAGAGACAGAACAAGCTAGTGGTCATGCCCACCAATTGGGATGCTGGCACACCCCTTGCCAGCATGCTAGTCAAGCATTAAGAGTTAGGATCCATTGTGGATCAAGCCAAGGCCTGGAAAGTAATTAGGATACTGTCAAGCCAAGATCTTAAGTCAACAAATAGAAGGGAATGTGGGTAGAGGGTTCATAACAGAAACAAAAGCAAAAAAATATATAAAGCACAAGTTACAGCATATAAGCAGTAAAGTAAACAAGAAACCTGAAGTTGTAAAGTAAACACATAGGGGTGAGGCAGAATATTTAAACAAAGGAAATACCAGTTTCAAATAAAATAAGTAAGCAAAAGTAGCCTTGAGAGAGCTAAATTGCAAACAACAATTCCCAAAAGATCTCAAGCAAAGCAGGATCAGAAAATAGTATTGCTAGAAAAGTGAATTCAGTATGTGAATGTTGTATTTTTGGTTATTGAGAATTGACTCCTTATGGAAAGAGGGAGGACTAGGTCCTTAAATAGTTTTTGAAAACAATTAAGGCATGCAAAGAGTGCACAAACATAGAAACCAATCAATTTGTATTAATTAAGACAACTAGACTCCTTTAATTAAAGGTTCTAGGTCAAACGGTTAATCAAGATGGAACAATGAGGAAATATTAGTTTTCTAAAGCTTGATTAAGGTAAGGAAACCATATAGTACATAAATAAGGTCAAGTATAGAATTGGTAATTAAAGAAAGATGGAATAGTAGTGTTCTTCATAAAGTAAAAATGAGGTATCAGTTTGAAAATTAGTCAAAGGATCTCGGATCTAATTGTAATCATAAAAGACCTCAAGTAATTAAGGAAAGAATAAATTCAAACATTCGTAAAGAATCACAGAGGAGATACACAAGACCTATTATTTAAGAAAAACATCACAAGTCTAGTCTACGCAAAAAGATTAAAATAAATAGCCAGTAGGGTAAAGGGGATCCACTCGAAAGAAATCAATACTGAATCACTAGCATGATTAAACGGATTTCAAAATTAGTCCTGGGTGAAATATTTGAAAGGGAAGCTTTTTCCTGATATATAAAGCATATTGTTCAAACAAAAAAAAGCCTAACGATGAAAGTTTCAGAATAATAGGAAGTAATATTTTTAGTTCGATTACAGGCTCATCGTTAGTCTGTAAACTTAGGGTTTCAAAGAGAATTCCTAGTGCCATCTACCCAAAGAAAAACCCGAGATTTAGGGTTTCAAATGGAATCAGGGGTGAGGAATCATTCAAAGTCATTGAGAGAGGAAGACTTACACAAACAAAATGCAGAAGAAAGAGAAACTATGAGTTTTAAGACAAAAGGTAGGCAAAAAAACATGCTGAGCAGGAATATCAACGAAACTTAGTAAAGTGAAACAAAATCAAAGCGTGAACTTAAACACATATGGCAAAGGGTGAGGAGCAACGACCTAAGTTAGCATGTGAACAAAGAAAAGAAAAGAATCTTTACAAAATCAGGAAAGAAATAAGAGAACAGACTTGAACATAATAAGAAATAGACAAGCGAGCATAAACACACATCAGAAAACATTTAGAAGCTTTTTTGAATAACCCTTAAAATCGGATTCGAAAATTTTTGAAAAAAAGGAAATTTGGGGAAAAGCTTTAATAAAGAACCTTAGAAGGCTTAAAAATGGCAGAGAAGACCCTAGGATCAGGTCTTAGGGAAAGTCGGATCTTGAGTCAGAGAGACACATATTGCTTTGAACATGCCGGAAAATAGCCAGAGAGGCCATGGATCTTGCAGATCTGAGATAGATCTAAAGGAGACCATACTAATTAGGCCTCCAAACTTCTAATAGCGTAAGTTAATGGTGATAAAGAGCGAGCACAGGCCACCCATGGCCAGGTTGCCATGGATTCCGGTGAAAAATAAGACCGAGATCGGTGGAATAGAGTGAGGGTTCTGGAGGGATAGAGAGGTTTTTGGGAGATGAAGGGAGTTTAGAGGCAGCTGTCTTTGGGTAAATGAACTAGGGTTAGGGGGTTACAGATTAAAAAAGGAAAGAATGGATTATTGTCGTTGATCAAAATGATCAACGACCATGATTTAAAGGAGAGACCAGGCAGGTTTAGTAACTGGGTCAAGGGGTCGGGTAAAAGAAATTAAGTTGGGTCATTTAATTGGGTGGAATTGGGGTTTGATTTTGGGCTAAAATTGAAACGATAATGGGCTATATGTTAAATAGTCAATTTCTCCACTTTTAATTTAATTAAAATAGTTAAAATGACTTTAAAAATAAATTAATAGAATTTAACTAATTAATAATATATAAATATTAATCTAAAAATACTGAAAATAATTTTATAATTGTAAAACGCTATTAATCGTAATATAGGCTATAACTGCAATTTTGTGCAATTTAGCTTAAAAAATATCAAATAAATTTATACATATATGCAAAATCATCTTAAATTATTTTTTGTGTAATTACGAGGATAAAAATAAATTATTCACCAAAATAATAATTTTGAAAATAATTATTGGATTTTGTACTGTTAAAATATGATTTTAAAAATCTTGAAAATTTGGGAAAAATACCAAAAGCTTGGACATGCTTGTATATGCATACATATGCTATTTTAAAGGTATTTTGAGTATAAAACATATATAGGGAAAAATTGGGTATCAACAAATGCCCCCATTTACCCAGAAAGGATGAAAGAGTTGTCGGGTAAAGATATGATTGCCAATTTTGACTGAAAGAGACGTTTTGCAAAGAATTTTGACCGAGCTCTGGTTCCTATGTTGCCTACATATCCCTGGTCTTACAGGAATAAGGCCATATGTAGTTCAGGATCCATTAGCGGAACATGGGGATGGAGATTATTGAAAGGAACAGATGCGATGTTTTGGATTGAGAAAGGTAGTTGAAGTCCAATAGGCTGCGGGAACCGGAGTGGGATCACTCCTGCTGAGACGGCCCCATATTGCCGGAGTAACTGCAAATGAGCAATACAAACATATATTGTGCAGAAATTAAAACGTGATGCAAGTTCCCGTTGGACCATGAATGTTGTTTTTGGACGACTAGGATGATATCCTAAGACTATGACATCCTGGGCATGAAGCATATGATTAGGGATTTACAGGCTATGAAATGATGTTCTCGGGATATGAGGATGATTCCTCCAAACCATGATGCCTTGAATAATGATATGTAAAAGATAAAATGGGGTCTTCAGGCCATGGCATGGTGTTCTCCGGCTATGATGATGGTGCCTCCGAACAATGACACATTTTGATAGTTTGGCGATCTTTCAGCACATGCAATGCAAAAGGTGGCCATCTTTCAGCCGATGCATAATGTAAAATGAAGTGGCAATATTTCAGCCATGCAAAATAAGGTGGCGATATTTCATCCTTGCAGGATGGAGACAATCCTTAGTCTTGGAAGGCAGGAAGGTAACCTTATGCAATGTGAGAAATGCAGATGGAGGTAGAGCTGAACCTCGGAAGGCAGAAACATAGCCTTATACAATGCAAGAATGCATATGGAGACATTGCTTAGTCTTGGAAGGCAGAAGAGTAGCCTTACGCAATGCAGAAGATGCAAATGGAGGTAGAGCTTAAACTCAGAAGGCAGAAAGTAGCCTTGTGCAATGCAAGAAATGCAGACGGAGGTAGAGCTTAACCTCGGAAGACAGAAAAGGCAGAAAAGTAGCCTTATGGAATGCAAAAATGTAGATAGAGGTAGAGCTTAACCTCGGAAGGCAGAAAAGTGGCCTTATGCAATGTAGAAATGTAGATGGAGGTAGAGCTTAACCTCAAAAGGCAGAAAAGTAGCCATATGCAATGTAGAAGATGCAGATGGAGACAATGCTTAGTATCGGAAGGCAGAAAAGTAGCCTTATGCAATGCAGATGGAGGTAGATCTTAACCTCGGAAGGTAGAAACGTAGCCTTCTGCAATGCAAAAGATGTAGATGGAGACAATGCTTAGTCTCGGAAGGCAGAAAAGTAGCCTTATGTAATGTAGAAGATGCAGATGGAGACAATGCTTAGTCTTGGAAGGTAGAAAAGTAGCCTTATGTAATGTAGAAATGCAGATGGAGGTAGAGCTTAACTTCAGAAGGAAGAAAACATAGCCTTATGCAATGTAGAAGATGCGGATGGAAATAGTGCTTAGTCTCGGAAGGCAGAAAAGTATCTTTATGAGATGCAGAAGATGCAGATGGAGGTAGAGCTTAACCTCATAAGGCAGAAAAGTAGCCTTATGCAATGCAAAAAATGCAGATGGAGGTAGACTTTAACCTCGGAATGCAAAAAAGTAGCCTTATACAATGTGAGAAGATGCAGATGGAGGTAGAGCTTAACCTCGAAAGGCAGAAAAGTACCCTAATGCAATGTAGAAAGTAAAGGCGAATAGTAATGAAATCTCTTAGCTGATATAAGGAAGCTTATTGCTGATTGTTGTATTTTGGCTGCTGGAGATGTCGCGTATGGATAGCAATTTTAAATAATAGATGATCCTAAGAGTTGTATTCCAAAAAACGTATGAGTGTGTAATCATATCTGATGAGTTACGTCTTGGGTTCCTGCATCTAAAGAAAAATCGTGAGTTTGTAAAAAGGGGGAAGGTTAGTTCGTCTTCCCCTAGACTTTACTCGTCCTGCTCGACGCACTGTTTTTATTGGGGTGGCATCGTTAACAAAGAAATTTCAATAATAATCATGCATGGTTTAGTAGAAAATGTAACATAAATCCATAATTGAAAATAGTTTTTTAGATGAACAGACGACTGCGGCGTGGTACAAGACATTGCAAACTTTCTCGCTCCAAAATTTTGAGGGTCCTCCTCAAAATTCTGCCTCAGTTTACTGGTCTAATGCTTCTGACGGCTTCGTGCGATGAACGACAAAAAATCTACTTCAGAATTTTGAGGGTCCTGCTCAAAATTCTGTCGCAGTTTCCAATGACAGGGGAAAATGAAACTTTTATTAAATTGTTGCTGAAACCATAGGGCTGCCTACTTATCTCCTCTTAAATGAGAATCAGGTCACGCGTAGTTCAAAGACATCATAAAGTGATTCATAGGTGGTTACACATATTATAGTTTGACTGCATCTGAATTGATCGGCTTCGGCCAAACTTCTCCGTCCATTTATGTGAGTATGAGGGCTCCTCTGGTTAGAACCCGATGAACCATGTAAGGACCCTGCCAGTTGGGAGAGAATTTTCCTTTGGCTTCATCTTGATGCGAGAATATTTTTTAGCACCAACTGCCCCGGTGTAAACTTTCTCGACTTGACTCTTTTGTTGAAGGCTATGGACATTCAGTTATGATACAATTGACCATGGTAAACTGCATTCATTCTCTTCCCATCTATTAGAGCTAGTTGATCGTATCGTCTTTTTACCCATTCTGCATCGTCCAGTTCTTGTTCCTGAATGATCCTCAAAGAGGGAATCTCCACCTCGGCGGGAATGACCCCTTCTGTACCATAAACCAATACCTAGGGGGTTGTCCCGGTTGATGTGGAAACTGTGGTATGGTATCCCAATAGAGAAAATTCTAGCTTCTCATGCCACTGCTTATGCCTTTCTGTTATTCTCCTGAGCATCTTCTTGATATTCTTATTGGCCCTTTCTATAGCTCCATTTATCTAAGGTCTGTAAGCTGTAGAATTCTTGTGTTTAATCTTGAATGTTTCACACATTGGTTTCATCAGGTCACTGTTGAGATTGGAACCATTATCATTAATGATTGATTCAGGGATTTCGAACTGATAGACAATACGATTGCAGACAAAATTTGCCACAACTTTCTTAGTTACTACCCTGTACGATGCTGCTTCAACCCATTTGGTGAAATAATCAATTGACACTAAAATGAACCTATGCCCGTTTGATGCGGCAGGCTCAATAGGTCTAATGACATCCATTCCCCAAGCTACAAATGGCCATGGCGAGCTTGTTGCAGTAAGCTCGTTAGGAGGCACCTTTATCATGTGTGCATGTACCTGATAGCGATGGCATTAATAGACATAATGGATGCAGTCTATTTCTATATTCATCAAAAAATAGACTGCCCAAAGTATTTTCTTGGCTAAGAAAAATCATTTATACGTGGACCGTAGGTCCCTGCACGAACTTCTTCTAATAACCTGGATGCCTCATTTGCTTTGACACACCTTAGTAATCCCAAATTAGGGGTCCTCTTGTATAATATTCCTCCATTGTGAAAGAAGTTGTTAGATAACCTCTGAAGTGTGTGCTTCTGAGTAGTGCTGGCGAGTTCTGGATATTCTCCTATAGTCAGATACACCTTGATGTCGTAGAACCATGGTTTTTCGTCTGCTTCTTCCTTGATGTGAGCGTAATAATCCAGCTGGTCATGAATCTTTTCCGGAATATGATCTATGTAGTTCTTATCTGGATGCTGAATCCCAGATAATAGCGTAGCCAATGCATCGGCAAAATCATTCTGAACTCAGGGGATATGCTGAAATTATGTCTTTGTGAATCTCTTCCTCAACTCCTATACATGATGCAGGTAAGGGAGTATCTTGGATTTCTTAGTTTCCCATTCTTCTCGGACTTGATGTATGAGAAAATCTAGTCCCCAATCACTAGTAACTCTTGAATGCTTATATCAATGGCCAGCTCGAGCCCTAAGATACAGGCTTCATTTTCGGCCACGTTTTTGGTACATGGGAATTTGAGCTTGGCAGATAATGGATAATGCTGACCGATTTTTGATACTAGGACTGCTCCTATGGCAACTCCTTTGAAATTTGTTTCTCCGTCGAAAAACATTCTCCAACCATCATAGGATTCTGCAGTGTCTTCTCCTATGAAAGATACCTGTTCATCAAGAAAATACACCTTAGGAGGCTCGTATTCTCCGTCCACAGGATTTTCAGCGAGATGATCTGCCAATGCTTGTCCTTTGATTGCCTTCTAAGTTACGTAGACAATGTCGAATTTGCTCAGTAGGATCTGCCATTTGGCTAGCTTGCCTACGGGCATGGGCTTCCGAAAGATATATTTTAGCAGAGCCATTCTTGATTGAGGTAAGTGGTATAGGTACAGAAATAATGCCTCAACTTCTGAGCTACCCAATTTAGGGCATAACAGGTGCGTTCCAACAGGGTATATTAGGCTTCGTGTGGAGTGAACTTATTGCTGAGATAGTAGATGGCCTGCTCCTTTCTCCTTGTTTCGTCAGATTGTCCCAAAACGTTTCCGAATGCCCCATCCAATACTGCAAGGTAGAGTAATAGAGGTCTGTATGGCTCGGGTGGAACTAGGACAGGGGGTGTTGATAGGTATTCTTTGATTATGTCAAAGGCTTTCTGACAATCATCAGTCTATTTGGTTGCGACGTCCTTTTTCAACATTTTATAGATTTGTTCACAAATAACGGTGGACTGAGCTATGAACCGGCCGATATAGTTGACTACTCATCATGTCCTTTTTGTTCCTCGGTTGTGGCAATTCTCGAATGGATTTAACCTTTGATGGGTCCAGTTCTATTCCTTGGCGACTCACAATGAACCCAAGTAGTTTTCTGGCGGGAACTCCGAATGCACATTTGGCGGGACTTTGTTTTAGATTGTACCTTCTAAGTCTATTGAAGAACTTCATTAGATCTTCCAATGGCCAGTGGCTTTCTTAGATTTGAGGATGACATCATTTATATATACCTCGATTTCTTTGTGTATCATGTCATTGAAAATAGTATTCATGGCCCTCATGTAGATGGCCCCAGCATTCTTTAGTCCAAACGACATCATCTTGTAGCAATACATCCCCCACGGCATAATGAAAGCCGTTTTCTCCATGTCTTGTTTATCCATCCATATCTGGTGGTATCCGGCAAAACAATCAACAAATGATTGCAGCTCATGCGTGGCGTAGTTTTCAATTTGAATGTGTATGTTATTCAATTAAAACGACTGCAGCTGGATATGGACAACAATCGGGTTAAGTGTGACTGTCGGTTTCTTTGGCTCGTCACCCTCAGTAATCAATCCAATTGATCCTTTAGGGTCCTAATCGTCCTCTATCTAGATCATATGAACGCCTTTACCTTTGTGGTCAGGTAGAGGGTTGTTGCAAATAGTAGGAGCAAGCCCATTTGCCATGATAATCTTATTGTCAATTAAAGTCTGAATCTTATCCTTCAGAGAGCGGCACTCGTCAATGGTATGCCCCTTCATGACGGAATGGTATGCACAAGTTTTATTTGGGTTGATCAATTTGGAAGGGTTTTGTTGAATTATGGAAGGGATAGGGGTGACATAACCAGTAGCTTTGAGTCTTTCATCCAGTTGGTCGATCGGTTCGACAATGGCGGTATATTATTTGGGAGGCCTGCAGTCAAAGCTTGACAGAGGTTTGGGAACGTTTTGACGAGCGGGAGGTGATTGATAATGAGAGGGTTGAGTATTGTAGGCTTCGTAGACATGTGCGGGTTGGGAATATCTCGGTGAGGTAGGATGATATGTGGGAGGTGGAGATGACTGGTAAGTAGGTGGTGGATCTTGGTTAGGAGGCGATGGTGCTTGGTACTTTGGGGTAGGTTGATATGTGAGAGGAGATATTGGGTAGGTTTGGTACTTTATTGGGGATTTTGTTCTCTTTGCAACCATCACGGCACTCACATCCCTTTTCTTAGATGTGCTGCTAGATTGTAGAGCTTTGTTGGTGGCCTAAAATGATTCAAAGTTAGTGACCGTACCACTTTTAATGCCTTCTTCGATCCTCTACCCTAGATTGATGATGTCAGAAAATTTCTGGCCTTCAATCAACATCAACCTCTCCTAATACTGCGAGTCTTGAGCCCGGACGAAAAACCTGTTCATTTGTTCTTCTTCTAAAGCCGACCTGACCTTTGAAACATCTGATCTTTAGCGAGTAGAATACTTGCGAAATGTCTCCGTGGATTTCTTCTTTAAGTTCTGGATGTAGAATATATCTAGCGCATTCTCCATGTTGAATCTGAACCTGTCCATGAAATCGAATGCCATACTTACCCAACTCATCCACTTCTTTGGGTCTTGGATAATGTACCAAGATAGAGCATCTCATTTCAGACTTCTTATGAAGAGCTTCATGCGAATCTTCTCATCCTTTTCTACCCAAATTAGTTTGCCGCAGTAAGTCCTTAAATGAACTCTGGGATCCCCTGTGCCATAAAATATCTCGAACTTGGGAGGTTTATATCCCTCGGGTAGTTGGATATCTGGCTAAATACAAAGGTCCTCGTAATTCAGTCCCTCGATACCTTTGTTTCCTTCAACACCCTGAACTCGGGTAGTCAACTTCTTGAGTTCTGCGGCTAGGTTCCTGATAAGAGAGTCTTTGTCATTAGACTTCGGTGTGCTTGAAATAGGTTGAGCATAGTATGGTATAGTTTTCACATAGGCAGGGGCGTTGCGGGGATGATCATTTGTGGAGTTTACTGTTTCAGGAATGAGTAGCTGAGTGTTGTTTGAAGTGTGACATGTGTTGCAGTGTTGATGGGGAGTGGGGTTCTTTTGTGGTTTCGGGATATTTGGTGGAGGTGTAGCTTTTAGAGCATTGGGAAAGTTGACATCTGTGGAAGTGAGGGAAAATGAAAAGTTTTCCAAGTTCCGAACTTTGTCCAGTTCTTCCTGAAATTTCAATATCTTGTATTCGAGCTGCATGACACTTTGTTTGGAAACCTGAATACCCTGAGGAACCTCTTCCCTTTCGCCTGAGTTGTTTGAATCCTTTATTTTTCTTCTGTTCTTGTTTCTGATAGGACTCGGTGGAGAAGGAGGTGGAGGGCCCTTGGATCTTGTGAAGTAGGATGATAATGTCAGAGTGCACGAACTAACCTTTGGGGAGGGGAATAAAACAAAAAGGTAACAAGTTAGTGTGGATTATAAGAAGAAACATTGCAATATTTAAACACATAGTGCAAGAATATAAATCGTGTCCTAATTTGGGAGCCTTATTTTTCCCGATGTAGGCCTAGAGACAACTAATTTGGAGAACTTATAATGCTAAATGCCTCATTTTATTGATAAAAAATAAGACGAATCCCAAAACAACACTAAAATTGCAGGAAAAATAAAATGTCACTAATGGCCATCAACCTTATTACATCGAACAGAAAAGACTACTAGCTACTTAGTCCCAGAAGGGCCCTCCCCAAACTCGGTATTTATATCCATCGAACAGCTTCACCAACTCAAGCAGTCACATTAGCAAATAGGCTCTATCCAGGTGTCCTCCCTCATTTCCTTCAGTATTTTGGCAGTTTCAATCTTTTGGATGAACTTCCTTTCCAGCTCTACAAAACCCCGCCCCAAATACCCTAGTCGCTTATTGGTGCCAAAGGCCATATCTTTCCATTCTTCAATCAACTTCTGATGTACTTCTTGAATTTCTCGATGTTCACTTTCGCACTCTCGAATCCTCTTGCACAATTGGTTGTACCTAACCCGTACTTCAGCCTTTTTGTCAATGACATTATGACCTCGGATGGACCCAGGTTGTCCCAACCCACCATGATCATCCTCCAACCAACTTGGATATCATGGGGTATAGCCAACATGGTATCTGTCTGGTTCTATGGAATCCTTTCCCTGGATGATTTCGCAATGCCACATGTGCTGGGCCTGGAACTTGTGAGGGCTATCGTCATTCTGAAAGTCAGCCCTGAAGTGACTCGTCATGTCAACCCCTACTTTCTCCCTACCTGCCTCATGACTCGGAGAGGGACATAGGGATAAGTTCCTCTCAGACGAATGAGTATAAGAAATGGTGCGTCCCGAGATCGGACAATGAACTCTCCAGTAGGAAACCATTTGAACATCCACTGCACTTTGTCCTATTTCAGATTTTGAAATAACTCTACCCACCCTTTAGCATCTTCTAGTTGAGAAAACATGTTAGGCATATAGTTCATTTGCCTGGGGTGATGGAAGGCGATATGATCATCCCAGTCTCTGCGCAAATTCTCTCGTCGATATTCACCCTTTTGGAGGTGCTCCATGAGCCAAAGTTGGAGTAGCAAGTTACAACCCTCAAAGTGATTGGCCTCTCGTTGACAGTTTTCCAGGGCTCGGTATAACTTAGCAACAATCATAGGTACTATGCTAAAAGGTTATCCGCCGATCCCTTCCATTAGTGTCTTAGTGACCATGGCTAGTCTGGTATGGATCCTAGCCTTCTTCATAGGAAACACTATCATCCCCGAAAAGCAGAACATGAAGACGAAGACTCTTCTGTGGATATGCCCCAGTGAGGTGAGGGAAAATTCATCTGGGTAAGTGCGGTAGGACTTGCTATGGCCGTACCTTTCGTATAGATAGTTGAAAGGAATGTAAGAATCCTTCAAACAGGTCAAGTCTGGGTTTTTCTTTAGTCCCATCATCTTGATAAAACCCCTACCCTTGCGATTTTCTGGCATAAACGAACCTGGAGTCTCGCAAGGGATACCAACTAATCCTTTTATTTCTTTCAGCAAAGGTGTCATTTCAAGGTCCCCGAAGAGAAACAAAGACCTGTCGCTATCCCAGAATAAAGTTAAAGCCTGTATGATTAGTCGGGTTGGATTTCCAAAAGTGAAGGCAATTATTCCAAACATTTTGCAGGCGAGAGTCTGATCACTGGAGTGAAGGTCTTCCCACCAGTTTAGTAACCTTGGGTGAATTTTGGTTACCATGCCGAATCAGGGGACTTCGTGCCTAATTTTCTGCAAAACAAAGGTTTAGACCCCTACCCCCGCCGGACTCGACTATTTAAACCAATAATCAGCACAAACAATATTTAGTTCTCCAAATAAATGCACAGAATATGGTAGCGTCCATTTGGGTTTTCAAGGAAACCCGATGGACTTTGGACAAGGCTATCTTAGCCATTATGTAGACAACATAACTGACTCGGTTAGGTCTGGCCATGATGTATGCACGTTTAAACAGAGTAAGGTTTGTATGGGGTATTTGACCGGTACCCTTGAGTGGACTACTCAAGAGGGAAAGGCGCGGAACCGTCGACTGCACCGCTGATTGGCTGGTTTTACCGCAAATATGCCTTTGCCAAATTTATGGGGTGATAATAGCGAAAGGGCGCAAATACTTATTATAAGCGTTGCTAGGGTAGTGGAATATGATGTTGAGGATGCAATTACAAGAATGAAACAAATTGCCACGTATTTGCATGTTCACAAAGAAATGACTATAATGATTGCTCATAATTACAATAGTATTGAAGGAAAGCAGTAAAAGAAAACATTAAAGAAAAAGAAACAAAAGCTAAGTCAGTTTCGTAGAAGAAAAGATAAAGACATTATAATAAGGCAATAAAAGCAATAAAACCACAAATAACATGAAATGGTAAAAGCCTAAAAATCCCCAGCGGAGTTGCCGTGCTGTCGCGCCACCTTTTTTCTAAGCACACACACATACACACCTACACACACACACACACACACACACACACACACACATATATATATATATATATATATATATATATATATATATATATATATATATATATATATATATATATATATATATATATATATATGTCGAAACAGGGCTCGTGACATTTGGAAGGACAACTCGTTCCCTTTTAGGAATTGGGTTTTGGATTTGGAGAGTCGCCACCTAATGATTAAGTGCATTAGGATACTAAGAGTGGTTTGAGTTGAAGAAACCAGAGTTTGGGTAAGGGTTAGAAATTATCTCGAGGGGAAGGTGTTAGGCACCCCTCAAGAACCAGTAGTGTGGTTATCGACCATGTTATAATTGTGACTTCATGTAATCAAATAGGCAATTAAGACTCAAATAAAGGGACTGGCACACAACATTGCAAATTAGTTGAATATTTGAGAAAAATAATGAAGGCAGACTTTTGTAGAAAATATTTAAGCCTTTATGTGGAGAACAAAAAAGAGCAAGTAAAGGGAGGGGAGTCCTAGATTTATGATTTATATGGATCACATCAATGCAATATCTAGTAATCATTCCTCGGAAGAGGGGCTACATGAGATATTAGCGTATCGGTCATTATCTCCATATCTACCCTTCCAATCCGATAGGTATTAAAACGTGAAATAGTATCATTGCTTATTGAATGCTATTACCCATCCCAATCCTATCAGTCTCGGAGGCATTGAGACTACTAATCCTAAAGGGAAGGGAATTGGGAAATTTTCAGAGTTTTCAAAAGGATAAAAATCTAAGCGACAAACAATAACAAGTAGCACCTAAAAGTGGAAACAAATAACAACTAGGACTCAAATAAGCCTCCTCACTCAAAACAGCAAATCGATTAGCATGCCTTACAGGCATTGGCTTGGTCTGAATTAAATTAAGGCATATGATAGGTTGATTCATCACATATTTCTCAGACGAGGAGTCCAAATTAGCCTAGTTTAGATGTAGTTGTCAAGTACTAAAACAGTTGATTAATTACCTAACAATTTTCCTACATGAGGCCAATCGGCATGACATCTAACAGAGCTGTATTGATTTTAGAAAAACGTAACTAATTATAGAGACGGAATCTGCAGATTATAAGACTGATTTTAGGTTAAAGAGGAGGTTGATTCAGTAAATATAGTCCTATAGGCAAGGTCTATGAGTGTTGTTTATTTTAACAGTTGCAAGAGTCCTATAGACATGATTTCTAAACGAATTGATTATTATTAGACCTAAAGTTGTTTGCCTAGTAGTGTATATATGCAGAAGTGCTGAAAGACTTATAGACATGCTTTCTAAATGTTGAATGCAGAACTATAAAGGTCCCATAGGTAGGTTTCTAAGTGCAAAATGCATAATTATAAAAGACCCTATAGGCATGTTTTATAAGTGCAGAAAAATGCAAAATTATGAAAGACCTTCTAGGCATGTTTTCTAAGTGCAGGAAATGCAGAATTATGAAAGGCCATATAGGCATGTTTTCTACCCCTTCACATACATTCATTCCCCATCCCTTTTTACTATCCACCCCAATAGTTATTACAAATTTATTACAGACTGAATGAATCAGAAAGAAAGAAAAGTAAAAATTACAACAGAAGCTCTAGCTACATCCAAACAGCCTAATTCAGATTCAAAGTCCAATAATATGAGATAAACCAACTTCCACGATCAGATTTCCAAAAGACCTTCTCATATTTGGGGGTGTGTCAAAGTTCCTGAGTCTCAAAGGGCTCCGGAGTTCTTACACCCCAAAAATTTCAGAATCAAGTACATAATGTAGTGTGGAAAGGCCATCTCTCAGATTTTCAAGTTTAGAGGAAACTCAAGGTCCCAAAGCAAGGCTTAAACGAGAGACGCAGAACTTAAAATTCTAGGAATAGGTGTAAGTGCACAAAGATGAAGGGAATCAGGGAGAGACAGGGCAAGCTAGTGGTCATGCCCAGCAATTGGGATGTTGGCACAACCTTGGCCAACCAGTTAATCAATCATTGAAAGTTAGGATCCATTATGGATCAAGCCAAGGCTTGGGCAGTAATTAGGATACTATCAGGCCAAGAGCTTAAGTCAACACATAGAAAGGAATGGGGGTAGAGGATTCATAACAGAAACAAAAGCAAAGAAATGAGATATGAAGCACAAGTTACAACACATAAGAAGTAAAGTAAACAAGAAACCTGAAGCTGTAAAGTAAATACATAGGGGTGAGGCAGAATATTTAAAAAAAAGGACATACCAGTTTCAAAGAAAATAAGTAAGCAAAAGTAGTCTTGAAAGAGCCAAATTGCAAACAATAGTTACCAAAAGATCTCAAGCAAAGAAGGATCAGTAAACAGTATTGTCAAAAAAGTGAATTCAATGTGTGAGTGGTGCATTTTCTATTTTCGAGAATTGACTCCTTATGGAAAGAGGGAGGACTAGGTACTTATATAGTTTTTGAAAATTAGTAAGGCGGGCAAAGAGTGCACAAACATAAAAATCAATCAATTAGTATCAATTATGACAACTAGAATCCTTTAATTAAGGGGTCAAGGTCAAATGGATAATCAAGATGGAACAAAGAGGAAAAATTAGTTTTCTTAGGCTTGATTAAGGTAAGGAAACCGTATAGTGCACAAATAAGCTCAAGTATAGAGTTGGTAATTAAGGAAATATAGAATAGTAGTGTTCTTCATAAAGTAAAAATAAGGTATCAGTTTGAAAATCAATCAAAGGATCTCGGATCCAATTGTAATCATAAAGGACCTCAAGTAATAAAGGAAAGAATAAGTTCCAACGTTGTTAAAGAATCAAAGAAGAGATACACAAGACCAATTATTTAAGGATAATATCATAAGCCTAGGATTTCTATGCAAAAGGATCAAAATAAATAGCCAGTAGGGTAAAAGGGATCAACTCGAAAGAAATCAGTGTTGAATCACTAGCATGATTAAAGGGATTTCAAAATCAGTCTTGGGTTCTAATCTTTTGAAATGGATGCTTTTTCCTCATACGGTTCAAACACTTGAAAAGCCTAACGATGAAAGTTTCAGAATCATAGGAAAGTAAGATTTTGAGTTCGATTACAGGCTCATCGTGAGTCTGTAAACCTAGGGTTCAAAGTGAAACCCTAGTGCCATCTACCCAAAGAAAACCCCCTAGATTTAAGGTTTCAAATGGAATCAGGGCATTCAAAGTCATTGAGAGAGGCAGACATACACCAATAAAAAGCAAAAGAAAGAGAAACTATGAGTTTTAAGACAAAAGGTAGGCAAAAAAAACACGCTGAGCAGAAATATCAACGAAACTTAGTAAAGTGAAACAAAATCAAAGCATAAACTTAAACACTTATGGCTAAAAGTGAGGAGCAACGGCCTAAGTTAGCATGTGAACAAAGAACATAAAAGAATCTTTGCAAAATCACGAAAGAAATAAGAGAACAGACTTGAACGTAATAAGAAATAAACAAGCGAGCATAAACATACATCAAAAAACATTTAGAAGCTTTTTCTAGAAACCCAAAAAATCGTATTAGAAATTTTTTGAAAAATAAAATTTGGGGAAAAGCTCTAAAATGTCTGTTAAAACCAAACACGTTACAGATCTGAAAGAAATAGACATAGAAGGCTTAAAATTGGAAGAGAAGACCCTAGGATAAGAAGGTCTTGGGGAAAGTTGGATCCTGAGTCGTAGAGACTCATACTGTTTGAACATGCTAGAAAATGGCCGGAGAGGCCATGGATCTGGAAATTCTGAGACACATCTAAAGGAGACCATAGAAGTCAGGCCTACAAACTTCAAATAGCTTAAGTTAGTGGTGATGGAGAGCGAGCACAGGCCACCCATGGCCAGGGTTGCCATGGATTCTTGTGAAAAATGAGACGAAGATTGGTGGAATAAAGTTAGGGTTTCAGAGGGCTAGAGAGGTTTTTGAGAGACGAAGGGAGTTTAGAGGCGGATGTATTTGGTAAATGAACTAGGGTTAGGGGGTTAAGTATTAAAAAAGGAAAGAATGGGTTATGGTCGTTGATCAAAATGATCAACGGGCAGGATTTAAAAGAGAGATTGGGCGGGTTTAGTAATAGGGTCAAGGGGTCCGGTAAAATAAAATTAAATTGGGTCATTTAAATGGGGTTTGATTTTGGGCTAAAATTGAAACGATAATGGGGTATATGTTATATAGCCAATTTCTCCACTTTTAATTTAATTAAAATAGTTAAAATGATTTAAAAAAATAAATTAAAAGCACTGAGCTAATTAATAATATATAAACATTAATCTAAAAATACTTTGAATAATTTATAATTGTAAAACGCTATTAGTCATAATATAGGTTATAATTGCATTTTAGTGCAATTTAGCTTAGAAATATCAAATAAGATTTGTAAAAATATGCAAAATCATCTTAAATATATTTTGGTGAACCCCCAAATTCTAGGGTTCTTACCATTAATTCGAGTGAAAACAAGTAAATTAGGCAGCAATATTGACGAAACAAGTTAAGAAATCTCAGAAAAGAACTGAGACCTTTAATCATGCATTTTCCAGTAGAAGGGAGTCATGAAAAACATAATAAAAGAACAACATGTGAAATCAATAGAAGAACTCATATGAACATGGTAGAAGAAGCATACATGAAAACATAGTAGAAGAAATTAATAAGAAATACAGTAGAAGAAACAAATATGAAACTCAACAAAAATTAGAGAAACATCCAGATAACATTAACAAAAACCCTAATCAGAAAAATATAGGTTTCGAAAGCATAGTATTGAAAGAAACCTTGAGAAATCGTTTTAAAGTATAAGGAAAACATAGATCTAGAAAAGATCTAAAGAAATCAGAAGTACCTCAAAAGGTTAGGGTTTCAGAAGAAACCAGATGGTGAGAAAGGCTTGGAAGAGTCGTTGATCTAAGTAGGAGAGGTTGAGATCTGGCTCGAAACAACCATGGCTTGCCGGAGCAATGCCAGAGACACCCATAGAACTTGAGTCAAACAAAGCCTGGACAAAACTTTTTTGTGGTCAGGCCTTGAAACTCCAGTAACCAACTGCGTAAGAGTCATATGAGGGTGATATAGGACTCTGATGACCTTAGAAGCCATGGATTCCGATGGCTTAAGGTAGAAGTGGAGAGAGTCGGCTAGGGTTTCTGAGAGAGATTGAGAGAGAGTTGAGAGATGGGGGATTCAAAGGCGGCTACCAGTGAGTAATGAGTAGGGCTTGGGGGTATTGGGGAAATTAAAAAGGTAAGCGAAAGTGTGAGCTATTGATCTATTAGATAAACTGCTGGGATAAAAGGGGTCGGGGCAGGTTATTTGAGTGGATTGTGGGTTGGGTAAACTTAAGATTCGAGTCGGGTAATGGGGTTTGAAATTGAGTTCAATTAGGAGTGCCAAATATGGCTAAAATCAAAATAAAAATAGGATAGCATTTAAATAGCCATTTTCTCTTATTTATTTTATGAAAAATAATAAAATAATTTTTAGAAATAAATTAAAGGTTCTAATATAACTAATAATATATAAATATTAAATTAAAAATACTAGAGTCAATCTTATAACTATAAATACAATTAAATATTAACATATGCTAATATTGCAATTATATGCAACTTAGCTTTAAAAATACTAATTAAATTTGTAAAAATGTGCAAAAGTCATACTAGTTATATTTTAGTAAAAATATGAGAATCAAATAAATTAATTACCAAAATGCCAATTTTGGGAATTCTTATTGGGTATTTCTTGATAAAAATAAGGCAATAAATTAATTTAAAAATCTTCGAAAAATTAAGAAGAAAAAATAATGCAGCCTTGGAAGATACTTATACATGCATATGTACATGCTATTTTTAAGGGTATGTTACATGTAACAATATAGGGACAAGATTGGGTATCAACAATTGTCCCTCTTTACCCCTGAAGGATAAAAGAGTTGTCGAGTAAAGATACGATGGCCAATTTTGACCGAACGAAAGAGGTTTGAAAAGGTTTAGCAGCGTCCTAGTTCCTGAGCTGCCTACATATCCCTGGTCTTACAGGAATCAGGCCGTATGTAGTTCAGGACCCGTCGGTGGAGTATGCCAATGGAGATTTTCAAGAACATGTGCAATATTTAGGACGAGGTAAATGGTTGAAGTCTGATAGGGCTACAGGAATTGGAGCGGAATCGCTCCTTCCAAGATGGCCGTTGCTCGTCGATTTACCTACAAATAAGAAACACA
This sequence comes from Nicotiana benthamiana, assembly GCA_034376525.1. Classification (NCBI taxonomy): domain Eukaryota; kingdom Viridiplantae; phylum Streptophyta; class Magnoliopsida; order Solanales; family Solanaceae; genus Nicotiana; species Nicotiana benthamiana. The sequence continues at coordinate 18,231,873 of CM067324.1, read as the reverse complement.
AGAATATATTGTGCGTAAATTTAAAGATGATGCAATTTCCCATCGGACCACGAATGTTGTCTTTGGACGGTTAGGATGATGTCCTCAGACCATGATGTCCTGGGCCAAGAAATGTATAATAAGGGATTCGCAGGCCATAAAATGATGTTCTTCGGCTATGATAATGATGCCTCCAAACTATGATGCCTTTGAATAATAATATGCAAAAGATAAGAGGGGTCCTCAGGCCATGGCATGACATTCTCGGTCTATGAAAATGGTGCCTCCGAACAATGACACCTTTGTACATTTTGGCGATCTTTCAGCCTATGAGATGTAGTATTTGGCGATCTTTCAGCCCGTGCAATGCAGAAGGTGGCAATCTTTCAGCCGTGCAAAATGTAAATAAAGCAGCAATGTTTCAGCCATGCAAGTGTAGATAAAATGGCGATCTTTTAGCTGATGCAAATGTAGATAGGGAGGCGATCTTTCAGCCATGCAGATGCAGTATTTGGTGATCTTTCAGCACATGCAATGCTTAAGGTTGTGATTTTTCAACCATTCAAAATTTAAATAAAGCGGCAATATTTCAGCCATGCAAGATATAGATAAGGTGGCGATCTTTCAGCCGATACAAATATAGATGAATGGCGATGTTTTAGCCGATGCAAATGCAGATAGGGTGGTGATCTTTCAGCCATGCACGTGCATTAGTTAGCGATCTTTCAGCCTATGCAATACAAAAGGTGGCAATCTTTCAGCCGTGGGAACGTAAAATAAGGTGGCAATATTTTAGCAGATGAAAGATGTAAAATGAAGTGGGGATATTTTAGCCATGCAAGTGTAAAATAAAGTGGCAATCTTTCAACCATGCAGATGGAGACAGAGCTTAGTCTTGGAAGGCAGAATGGTAGCCTTATCAATGCAGAAGACACGGATGGAGATAGAGCTTAGTCTCGGAAGGCAGAACAGTAGCCTTATGCGATGTAGAAAATGCAGATGGGGATAGAGCTTAGTCTCGAAATGCAGAATGATATCCTTATGCAACGAAAAAAAAGGCAAATGGAGACAGAGCTTAGTCTTAGAAGGGAGAATGGTAGCCTTATGTAATGCAAAATGTAGATTGAGATAGAGCTTAGTCTCGAAAGGCAAAATGGTAGCCTTATGCAATGCAAAAAATGCAGATGGAGAAAGAGCTTAGTCTTGGAAGGCAGAATATTAGCATTATGCAATGCAAAAATGCATATGGAATCAGAGCTTAGTCTTGGAAGGTAGAATGGTAGCCTTATCCAAGAAGTAAAAAGGGCAAATGAAAATGGAATTTTCTTAGCTGATAGCGGATTGGCATATTGCTGATGTTGGGAATACTGTGTCTGCTAGGGAAACTGCGTGCAGATAGTGGTTGTGAGTAAGTGTGACCGGTCTGAGAGTTGCATTCTTGAATAATATAAGTGTATAACATATTCGATGATTTTTGCAACTCAGGGGCCTGCGTCCAAAGAAAAATTGTGACTTTTGTAATGGGGAAAGGTTACTTAGCATCCCCGCTGGCTCTGCTTGATCTGATTGATTTTGATCTGGTCATATCGTACGTATCATTGGAGTAGCATGCTAAACAAAACGATTTTGATAATAGACATGCATGATTTAGTAAAAACATAACATAAATGAATAATTAAGAATATCTTTCTTTAGACGAACCGACGATTACGTCGTTGTTCAAGACATTGCGACCTTTCTTGCTACGGAATTTTGAGGGTCCTCCTCAAAATTCTGCCGTAGTTTACTCGGTTGATGCTCCCGACTATTGCTTGCGGCGATTGGCTAAAATTACTTTTGAATTTTGAGGGTCCTTGTCAAATTCTGCCCCAGTTTCCAATCGCGAGGGAATGAAAAATTTATTGACTTATGACCGAACCCATAGGGCTGCCTATGTATCCCCTCTTAAATAGGAATCAGGTTAGAGCGTAGTTCAAATTACATCATATATGAAAGCGTAAAGATTACACATAGTATCGCTTGAGTGCATCTACATTGATCAGCTTTGGCCAAACTTCTCCGTCCATTTCTGCAAGTTTAAGGAGCTCCTCCTGTTAAAACCTGGTGAACGATGTACGGACCCTGCCAGCTAGGAGAGAATTTCTTTTTGGCTTCATCTTTATGTGGGAAAATTTTCTTTAACACCAGCAGCCCCGGTGTGAATTGTCTCGCTTGACTTTTTTGTTAAAGGCTTTAGATATTCTATTCTAATAGAGCTAATCGTGGAAAACTGCATTCATTCTCTTTCTGTCTATAAGAGCTAGCTACTCGTAATGACTCTCCACCCATTCTACATCGTCGAGCTCAGCTGCTTATATGATCCTCAAAGAAGGAATTTCTACTTCGGCAGGAATGACCGCTTCTGTACCATATACCAATATGTAGGATATTGATACCCAATTTTTTTCTATATATTTCATATGTAAAATACTTTCAAAATAGCATATATAAGTGTGTCCAAATATTTTGGTATCTTTCCTAATTTTTAAATCAATTTATTGCCCTATTTTATCAGTAAAAAACAATAACTATTCCCAAAATTATCACTTTTGGTAATTCGTTTACTATTTTCTCATAATTATACAAAAATATAGCTAAGGTAATACTTGCATATATTTTAATTTCATTTAGCATTTTAAAGTTAAATTGCATAGAGTTGCAATTTTAGCCTATTTTAAGATTTAATTGTGTTTATAATTACAACATGGATTCCAGTATTTTTAATATAGTATTTACATATTATTAATGGATTTGGCATTTTTAATTGTTTTCAAAAAAATATTTTACTATTTATAAAAATAAATGAGGGGAAATGTAGCTATTTAAATTCTGGCCAGATTTTATTTCAATTGTAGCCTAAATCAACCCCCCCATTAAACCACAATTTCAAACCCTATTACCTGGCCTAAATCCTAAGTTCACCCTAACCACGACCCACTCAAATAACCTGCCTAGACCTTTTATTTTAATCTCAACAGTTGATCTAATAGATCAATGGCTTACACTCATTCTTTCCTTTTTTTAATTTACCAAACCCCCAACCCTAAATCAATCTCACATAGACACCGCCTCTGAAACCATTCCCTTCTCTCAAACACTCTCGAACCTTCTTTGACCCTTACCATCTCCACTTCGAAACCCACTGGAAACCATGGTTTCTCCAGCTGTGGGAGCCTTATACTCACCTCCTGTTACTTCTATGTGCTCAATACTTTAAGGTTCGCGGCCCGACTTCGAATGTCTTCATCCAGACCTTTCCCGTCTCAAAGTTTCATGGCCATCACGGCCTTGCTCTGGCGTATTCTGGTCTCCTTAGCCTGATTCTTGCTTCTACGACTCCAATCGGTGACCTTTTTTAAGCCTTTCTCATTTTAGGATTCTTCCTAAACACCTCGATGTTTCCCTCTAATCTTCCTAGATTTGTTGTGTATCTATGCTCTATTTGAGTTTTCAAATGCTTTTCCTGGCTTTGCTTAAAAAACATCACTTTAAAAAAACCGCCTCTTTTTCGATCTACGGTTTCTGAAATGTTCAAATATTTTTATGATTTTTTTCTTTGTTGTTTATGTGTGTTTCTCTCTATTGTGTTCTTTTAGCATGTTGTTAGATGCTTCTCTTGCTATGTTTTCCTATATTGTGGTCTCTTAAGACCCTGTTGTGCTCTTGTGACCTCTGTTATGTTTTCTGTGTCCTATTCTTCTATTATATTCTTGTGTTCCTTGACATCATGCTCTTATATGTTTATCCTACTGTGTTTTTCTATTTGTTCTTTTGTTATGCTTTTCCGATGTTCTTGTGTTCTTCTACTGTATTTTTTCTTACTAAATTCTTAAGTCTCTTTGTTTTCCTTCTGCTGAGCCTTGTTTGAGTTCTTCTAAGAAGACCTCTTTAAACATGTTTCTTCTGTTGTATTCTCAAGTGTTTTACTATTTTATCTTCTTAACCTTGGTTAAGTTCTTTCTAAAAGTATGTTCTTCTACTATATCTACTACTGCATTCTTAAGTGTTTACTATTTTCTCTTATGCTGAACCCTGTTTAAGTACCTTCAGAAAGGATTTTTCTTAATGTTTTTTCTACTATCATGCTGTTCTCTCGTTATGCTTCAATTCAGTTTATTCACTCTTTTGCTTTGAACCTTTTACTGTGTTTTCATATGTTCTCCTAAGTTTCTGAAAGAAACCCTTGAGCATGTTCTGTCCACTTGCTTCCTTATCTTTGTATTTGATTCAAGGTGGAAGCCCTAGAATTTGGGGTTCTGCCGAGGTTTGTTCATGTGATTGAACTAGTGCTGTATTTTAGTGCCCTTGACTCTCTCAGACTGACTGTTGAACCAAGTCTGAACTTCTTGGCTCTGAACTTTTAAACTTACTCTACACTAGACTCTTCTACCGATTATCATGACAGTTCTTTCGTGCTTAAGAGTGTCTGTAAGCTTTATATGTTTGAAAATCTTTCTTCAACGAGGTTTTCAAACTAGTGATTGATTCAGAATCTCCTTTTAATAGGTCTAGTTGATTGTTACTAATGCTCCTTAAGTTAAAACCTTTTTCAACTTTCTGGCTTGATTCATTCATACCAAATCTTTTGATTTTTGATTTCTTGGCTGTTAATTGATTCTCTTTCCTTAAATTGTGTAACCGTGTGTTTTAGAGATTTTTTCCTTAATTTACTACTTTACACAAAGTGTTTATTTAAAATCCTTTCTTTAAATGGTTCTACCCGTTTGAATCTGAATCCGTTAATTAAGGGAAACCTTGTGTAATTGATGTACAACGGGTCTTCAATTATTCTCTTGCCTTATTTGCTCATGGCTTTCACACTATAAATACATGACCTTCTTTAACACAAAACACACACGATTAACACACTTTAGACTTTACAATCTCACCATCTCGCACACTTAAAGTATTCTGTCTTCCTGTTTTCACTTTGGCTTTTACAAGACTACTGCTCTTCTTACTTGTTTCCTGGAAACTGGTATGTTCTAATTTAGTTTTTTTGCCTCATCCCTATGTGTTTGCTTTACAACTTCTACAATTTTGTCTACTTAATTGTCTATGTTCAGTATTAAATATGATGTTCTCTTTGCATTTGCTGTTGTTGTGAATCCCCATACCCCATTCCCTTATATGTGTTTGAGTTGAAGTTCAAAGCATGCAAACGTCTAAATTGTTGCTCATGTCACGACTTGATCCTTTAGTGGGTCCTATTTCCAAAACAATGTGGCCAACATGGTTGGTTTGGGGGTGCCAGCACCTCCAATTGCTGGGTATGACCACCAACCTGTATTGGCTCCCCCCATAATCTCCTCTATTGCACTCACACTCATTCCTAGCTTCTAAGTTCTTGCCCCCTCCTGCGAGCACTCTAAACTTAGAGACTTCAGTGTTGGCTCTTCAACACTACACTATATCTCAATTTTGTAATAAATTTGGGTATAAGCACTGCTCGGAGCTTATGAGGCCCATGATAACTCTGACAAACCCAAAAAATGAGAAAGGCTTTGGATTTGGATCCTTGGAGTTGGTCTACTACATGCTTCAGGCAAGAAACCTGAATCAGGCTCTCCTTGGTTGGGAATTTTTAGTTTTCTAATGTAATTTTTTTTCTTTTTTTCCTAGTCGATTGAGGGTTGTAATTTGTAATAACTATTAAGGTTTTAGTGAAAATGGAGGTGCAATGCATGCATGCAAAGGGGTAGGTATCATGTTCATAGGTTTATTATACTTCTGCAATCATATCCTGCTTTCACTTTCGCATCTTCGCATAGAAATCTTGTCCACAAATTATGCATTCTTTAGAAATCCTGTCTATCGGTTCTGCATTTCCACATATATAGAAACATATCTATAGGTTTTCATTTTCATACATAGAGATCATGTCCATAGGCTTCTGCACTTCTGCATTCCATATATATAGAAATCATGTCTTTAGCCTCTACATCTCATATAGAAACCATGTCTATAAGTTTCTGCATCTCTACCCATCACGTAGATAGCATGTCAATAAGACTTCTCGAATTCTGCATATGTATCTATCACTAGGAAAATGTGTACATAGAATTTAGTAACTAACTACATATAGTTGACCTGCCTATAGGATTTTTGCGTGTTAATAACAATGTTCTAAGATTAACAAACACCTTGAAAGCATGTCTATAGAAGTAATCAACCAAATATAAATCACAAACTTGCTTATAAGTCTAAAATCAGTAGTAACGATAACAACTGCAGAGTTTATATTCCCGTAATGGACAATTCCTTTCCCTTAAAATCATTATACTTCTTTTCTAAACTAGTAGGTACCTTGCCTATAGGTTTTCATTAGACACTTAGGCAAGTCATAAGTAACCTGTAAATCGAATAAGATTCTATCAACTTTAACCAGCAGGCAGGCCTGACTCGGGCTTCTCATCTGAAATGTGTAATAGATCAATCTGCCACAGAGTAAATTTAATTAGCCCATAACCAGTACATGCAAGACATGCTAAACAATCTTGGCTTTAAATGAGGAGGCTTGTTTGAGCCTTTTAACTATTACGTGCTTTCCCATGTTTGCTTTATATATTTTGTTTGTCGCCTTAAATTTTTCTTCTTTAAACCATAAAATCCCAAATCTCCCTTCCATTTAGAACTAGAAGTCCCAAATGCCTACGAGGCTGATAGGATTTGGGACGGGTAGTAGCATGCAATAGGAAAACTAGACCATTTCGCGTTTAATACCTTAACGGTGTGGGAAACAATAGATACGAATATATGATGACCGGTGCGCTAATGCCACGTGTAGCCCCTCTTCTGAGGAGTGATTACCGGGTATTGCATTGACATGATCCATATTATTTATAAACCTAGGACCCCCTCCCCCTTGTTTTTTTAGAATTATAAGAACTTCTCAACTTCTAGTTTTTTTAACTTCTTTTACTATAATTGCTTGCAACAATTATGTGAAACCCCCTTCCCTTTATTTGTTTCATTTTCAAACTATTCCCTCAAATTTCTAGCTTTCTTTGTTTCTTCAAAACTTTAATTTATTTGCAGCCATAATGTGACAATCTCTCATATTTGAAACCTTTGTTCGCTTATTCGTTACTTTAAAATACGATTGCAGCATGGCCGGGAACTACACTAGTTGATCTTGATAGATACCTAACACCTTCCCCTCGAGATAATTTGTAGCCCTTACCCAAATCTCTGGTCTCTAAATCAAAACCCTCTTAGTGTCCTAATGTACTTAATCATTAGATGGCGACTTTTCAATTCAAACTCAATGCCCAAAAGGGAAAGAGGTATCTGCCCAAATGTCGTAAACCCGATTTCGCTTGAAAAAGGGGGCATCGACAGCATGGCGACTCTGTTAGGGACTTTTTTTAAGGCTTTTACCATTTCATGTTATTTGTGATTTTATGCTCCCTTAAATGTCTTTTGGTGTTTATTTCTTTTCTCTTACCTCAAAAATTGACTTGGCTTTTCGTTTCTTTTCTTTAATGCGTTCTTTACCGCTTTCCTTTAATAGTGTTATAATAATGAGCAATTCTTGTTGATTATTACTTGTAAACGTGAAATACGTGACAACTTATTTAATTATTGTGACTCCATATTCAACCCTTCTGATATTTTCACCCCCTAAATCCGAAAAAGGCATAATAGGCGACGGTTTCGTGCCTTTCCCTCTTGAGTTGTCTGCTCAAGGGTACTAGTCTAATACCCCATAGAAACCCTACTCTGTTTAATTGTGCATGCATCATTGTCAAAACCCAGCCGAGTCAGTTATGTTGTCCGCATAATGACTATTTAAGATAGCCTTGTCCAAAGTCCACTAGGTTTCTTTGGAACCAAAATGGACACTACCATGTTCTATGCATTTATTTCGAGAACTAAATGTTGCTCATGCTAATTATTGATAGTTAAATAGTCGATTTTGGCAGGGGTAAGGGCCTAACACGTTTTTTTTTACAGAGATGAGGCACAAAGTCCCCAGATTTGGCATGGTCACCAACATCCACCCGAAATTACTAAATTGGTGGGAAGATCTTCATTCCAGTGATCAGACCCTTGTACGAAAATACTTGGGGAATCTACCTTCTCTTTTTGAAATCCAACCCAACAACAAAATTATTGAACCTGCTACCCTATTCTAGGATTGCGATAGGTCTATGTTTCACTTCGGGGAGATTCAGATGACACCCCTACTAGAGGAAATAGTGGGAAACTCCGGGACTGGTAATGCCAAAGAACCGCAAAGGTCGAGGTTTTCTCAAGATGACGAGTTTAAAGTTGAATCCAGATTTAACTTTTCTGAAGGAGTCATACATTCCCTTTGAAGATTAGCACGAAAGGTATGGTCGCAGCAAATCTTACCGTTCTTATCCTGACGAGTTCGCCCTTACATAATTGGGGCATATTCATTGGAGGGTATTTGTCTTCATGTTCTGCTTCTTGGAGATGATAGTATTTCCTATGAAGAAGGCTAGGATCTATACCCGACTAGCCATGGTCACCAGGACTTTACTGGAAGGAACTGGCAGGCAACCATTTAGCTTAGTGCCCATGATCATTGTGGAGATATACCGAGCCCTAGAAAAGTGTCAACGGGAGCCAAGCACTTCAAGGGTTGAAACTTGTTACTCCAACTCTGGCTCCTGGAGCACCCTTCTTGAATATTGACAAGAGATCCAGCATAGGGATTGGGAAGATCACATTGCCTTCCATAAACCAAGACGAATGAACTATATGCCCAACATGTTTGCTTAGCATGAGGATGCCAAAAGATGGGTAAAAGTGTTTGAAAATCTGAAAGAGAACCAAGTAAAATGGATGTCCGAATGGTTCCCTACTGAAGAGTTCATTGCTCGAAACTTGGGATGCACCATTTCTAATACTTATTGGTTTGAGGGGATCTTACCCTTATGTCCCTCTTCGAGTTATGAAACAAGCTGGTAGGAAGCATGTTATACCAAGGGTTGACAAGATGAGTCACTTTCGGGCCGAGTTTCAAGATGATGATAGCCCTTACAAGTGCCAAGATCAGCACATCTGGCACTATAAAGTCGTCATGGGAAGGGACACTATTGAGCCAATCAGGTACCATGCTGGTTATACTCCAAACTATCCCAGTTGGTTAGAAGACAATCATAATGGCCTGAGTCAACCCGGGTTCGCTCGAGGTCACATGATCATCGACGAAAATGCTGAAGTGCAGGTCACAGACGATATGGTCACAGACAAAATCTGCCACGACTTTCTCAGCCACTACTTTGTAAGATGTTGCTTCAACCCATTTGGTAAAAATAATCAATTGCTTCTAGGATAAATTTGTGCCTGTTTGATGCGGCAAGTTCATTCGTCCAATAACATCCATTCCCAAGGCGGCGAACGTCCATGGTGAGCTTGTTAGATTAAGCTCATTTGGGGGTACCTTGATCATTTCTACATGTATCTGGTAGTAGTGGCATTTTCGAACATACTCGATGCAGTCCATTTCCATTTTCATCAAAAAATAACCAGCCCGGAGTATCTTCTTGGCTAAGACAAAACTGTTCATGTGTGGACCGTAGGTCCCGACATACATTTCTTCTAGTAGTTTGGATGCTTCCTTTGCGTCGACACACCTTAGTTATCCTAGATCTGGAGTCCTCTTATACAGGATTCCTCCACTGTGAAAGAACTGTTAAATAACCTTTGAAGCGTATGCTTCTGAGTAGGAATTGTAGGTTCCGGCTATTCCCTTTTTGCCAAGTATTCCTTAATATCATGAAACCAAGAATTCTCGTCTGCTTCTCCTTCGACATCAGCACAATAGGTTGGCTGATCATGGATCTTCACCGGAATGGGATCAATGAAGTTCTTGTCTAGATGATGTATCATGGATGATAGGGTAGCCAATGCATCGGCGAACTCATTCTGAATTTTGGGAACATGCTGGAACTTTGTCTTTGTGAACCTCTTTCTTAACTCCTGTACGTGGTGTAGATAAGGGAGTATCTTGATATTTTTGGTTGCCAATTATTCTCGGACCTGATGTACAAGCAAGTCTGAATCCCCAATTGCTAGCAACTTTTTAATGTTCATGTCAATGGCAATCTTAAGCCCTAAGATGCAGGCTTCGTACTCGGCCATGTTGTTGGTGCACGGGAACTTGAGTTTGGCAGATACCGGAGAATGCTGACCGGTTTCTGATACTAGGACTGCTCATATTCCAACTCTTTTAAAATTTTCCGCTCTATCGAAAAACATTCTCTAATCGTCATAGGATTCTGCAGTATCCTCTCCTATGAATAATACCTCTTCGTCGGGAAAATACACTTTCAGGGGCTCATATTCTCCGTCTACTGGATTCTCAACTAGGTGATCTGCTAATTCCTGTCCCTTGATTGCTTTCTGAGTCACGTAGACAATGTCAAATTCGCTCAACAGTATTTGCCATTTGGCTAGCTTGCTAGTGGGCATTGGCTTCTAAATGATGTACTTTAAAGGATCCATCCTTGATATGCAATATGTAGTATAGGCACAGAAGTAGTGCCTAATAGAGAATACCGGGCCTCGCACGGGGTGCATTTCTTGCTGAGATAAAAGATGGCATGTTCCTTTTTCCCCGTTTTATCATGTTTCCCCAGAACACAACCAAAAGCTCCATCTAATCCTGCGAGGTAGAGTAATAAAGGTCTACCTGGCACGAGCGGAACTAAGACTGGCGGTGTTGACAGGTATTCCTTGATTCTGTCGAAAGCCTTTTGACAGTCATCAATCTATTTGGTAGAGTTATCCTTCTTTAACATCTTAAAGATTGGATCACAAATAACTATAGATTGCGCTATGAAATGGCTAATGTAGTTGAGTCTCCCCAAGAAACTCATTACGTCCTTCTTGTTCTTTGGCGGTGGCAACTCTTGAATAGCTTTGACCTTTGAAGGATCCAGTTCTATTCCTCGATGACTTATAATGAACCCAAGTAGTTTTCCGACAGGAAACTCGGATGCACATTTTTTGGGATTCAATTTTAGGTCGTACCTTCTCAGTCTATTGACGAACTTCCTCAAATCTTCCATGTGGTCAGTGGCTTTCTAGGACTTGATGATGGCATCATCTACATATACTTCAACCTACTTGTGTATCATATCATGGAAAATGGTAGTCATGGTCCTCATGTAGGTGGCCCCTGCATTCTTTAACCCAAATGGAATCATCTTATAGCAGTACATTCCTACGGCATAATGAAAGCCATTTTCTCAGCATCTTCTTCATCCATCCACATCTAATGATACCCAGCAAAACAATCTACAAATGATTGTAGCTCATGCTTTGCGAAATTGTCAATCAGGATATGCATGTTCGGCAAGGGGAAGTCATCTTTTGGACTATCCCGGTTGAGATCCCGGTAGTCGACACAGACTCTAACCTTTCCGTCTTGCTTAGGCACTGGCACAATGTTGGCTAACTATGTCGGATATTCTACTACCCTGAGAACCTTAGCTTTGACTTGCTTAGTGACTTCTTCCTTAATTTTCAAACTCATATCAAGCTTGAACTTTCAGAGCTTCTACTTCACTGGCAGGCATGTTGGATTGGTTGGAAGTTTTTGTGCCACAATATACGTACTCATACCAGTCATGTCAGTGTACGACCAATCGAATATATCCTCATATTCCCTTAGAAATTTTGTGTTCTCTTCCTTTTCTAACGGTGACAAATGAATGCCGATTTATGTTTCTTTGACGTTTTTTTGCATCTCGCAGGTTAATAATATCGGTCTTTTCCAGGTTGGACTTAGGTCTGTTCTTAAAATTCTCTACTTTTTTAACAATTTCTTCTGGTGTATCATCTTCCTCTGAATCTATGTTCGTTTGTTGTGTTATCTCGTTGCATGTCACAGTCATTGGTTCATCAAGATTAGTAATAGTAATGCTGTATAAATAAATTAATGAGAGAAAATAATAGGAGTAATATTTATATGGGAACCAAAATGCTTTGATAAATTTCATAACTTTTTGAAAATTGAAGATCTTATTCTGAAATTCAAAATGTGAAAGGAAAGCTAACTAGAAAAAATAAAAGATAGTGCATGATGCTTGTTCAGCCTCGCTACCCCGAGGCTCGTTGACCTCTGGTGGTTCTAATGGTCCAGTTATTGAGGCATGTTCAATACAAATGGATAGAATTTTGCTAATTGTGCATGGTATAGAAAACATACTTGAGCTTTCAGATGAACCTATACTGATGAACTAGGTTCTTCATTTAGAACTCTCCTGAACATGCCTCAAATGCCATAATAGAGAAACTTTTGCATGAGATAAGTGAGTCATATAAAAATATGTTACAGGAAAATACTAATTAAAGTATGGAGCTGAGTAAGAATTAAAATAGATATTTACACAAGGTTAGAATTCCTAGCCAAATTTATTTTCTAATTCTTTTAAATTTTTTAATTTTTTTTTCATTTGGGCATTCTGAGATGGACCTATTAGGCGATCTTAATCATCACTAATTATGGAAGGGCCTTCCTAACCTTCCTTCTCAAAAATGACACAACAATCAATGTCATCATCTTCTAGGAACAAATTCCTCACTGGTGCAAGTGCTTCCTCTTCTTCTGACCCATAGATAACATCGGCTGGCTAGAACGTTTGCTCCAAATGTGGTATTGGCTGCTCCAGCGGGTAGTAAGGACCGCATCATGGTGGCGACCAGTTGTTGAATTCCTCCTAAGTATATTCATATCCCAGACAAAAGGTGGTACCATATTTCTTTAGTTTGATAGGCTTAGTGATTCCTTGGAGATTCTTGCCAAGTCCTTTACCGGGTTCATATCCGCTCCAATTCAATATGTTTTCAATTTTGTTGTCCCACCACTTTTCTTTATTAACGGTGTTGACTCGCTCGATGTGGTTATAGGTCACCCCGCCTATCTTTCTTCTGCCTCCGATTACTAGGATGGTCTGGCGACTTTATATGGGATTGCTACCATCACCATGAATGATCACCTCTTTGTGGTTCTACTAAAACTTCACTTCTTGGTGTAGTGTTAACGCCACGGATCCAGCGGCATGAATCCACGACCATCCCAACAACAAATTGTAAGATGCTGGCACGTCTATTACTTGAAAATCAACATCAACCCAAGAAGGCCCTATCTGAAAACATAAGATAATTTCCCCAATAGTGGACCTCTGCGAGCCGTGGAAATCTTTGACGTTGATGGCCCCATCCTTGATCTCATGCAGCCCCTTACCCAATGTCCTGAGTGTTACCAATATACAAATGTTGAGGCTGGACCCTCCATCAAATAGGATTCTAGTGATAAAATAATCTTCGCATTGCACGGTGATGTACAACACCTTGTTGTGACTCAAACCTTCTGGTGGCAGCTCATCTTCATGAAAAGTGATCTTGTGACTTTCCAATACCTACCCTACCATATTTGTCATCTCTCCTCCAGTGATGTTGCTCGGTACATATGCCTAACTCAACACCTTTAAACAGGAATCCTTATGTGCATCGGAATTTTGTAGAAAAGCTAGATAGAGATTTGTGCCGGTAATTTATTCAGTTGATCAATGACTGAGTATTCCTTGGCTTGTACATTTCTCCAGAAATCATTGGGCTCGATTTCAGTGATGGTCCGCCGACTAGAGGCCTGCTTACTTGACTCAGCTAAATATTCTGGGGTATAAACCCTATCGGTCCTTGTCATACCGTGTGTCGCGACTTCTTCCTTGAACTTGACCTTCCCTTTTCTTCATGCCTTGGCTGTGTAGTCCCAAGGTATGGAATTTGTATGGAATGGTGTTACTGCAAACATTGCCCCAAAAATTGGTGTAGCTATCTTCATTCCGGATGGAGCATGTATCTTAGGTAGTAAAACTGCAATAGGTGCATTTGCTGGTGACATAAATTCGACCTCAATTGGCAGTGGCGTATTTTCACAGGATGGTGCTTGAAACTCAAGTGTCATGTACATGTTTACCTCAGCGTCCCCAGAAGGCTGAATCTATACTACAATCGGATTAAGGGTGACTATTGGCTTATTTGGATCGTCACCTTTTATGATCAAACTGATCGATCCCTTGGGGTTCCAATCATCCTCTATCTCAATCATGTGAATGCTTCCACCATTGTGTTGTGGAAGAGGGTTATTCCAGAGATTCAGAGCAGGCTCCTTTGGCACAATGATTTTGTTATCAATCAATGTTTGGATCTTATCTTATGAAAGAACGACATTCATCAATGGTATGCCCTTTCATGCCGGAATGATATGCACAGAATTTATTGGATTGACCCATTGAGAAGGATTCTCAGGGGTAATAGTAGTGATCGGGGTGACATAACGAGCAGCTTTGAGACTTTCGTATAAATGGTCAATTGGTTAGCAATAGTGGTATACTATTCGAGAGGTCTATGATCAAACTTTTGTCGAGGTCTAGAGAAGTTTTGGCGTACAAGAGGTAATGGATAGTGGGATGGTTGAGCATTGTAGTCTTGGTAGACACGTGCAGGTTGGAATATTTGGGTGAAGTAGGCTGATATGTTGGAGGTGGAAATGATTGATATGTAGGTAGTGGGGTTTGGTAAGAGGGTGAGGGTTCTTGGTAGCTCGAAGTAGGCTGATATGTGAATAGAGGAATTGGATAGATTTGGTATTTGATAGGGGATTTGGTTCTCTGTACAACCACTATGGCACCTACGTCCCTTTTCTTAGACGTACTACCAGACTGTAAAGCCTTATTGGTAGCTTGTAAGTCTTTGAAGTTCATAACCATACCACTTTTGATGCCTTCCTCGGTCCTTTCACCAACTTTATGATATCAGAAAATTTGTGGTTATCAATCAATATAAGCATTTCATAATACTGTGGGTCCTAAGCCCCGATGAAAAACTTGTTCATTTGTTATTCCTCTAAGGCGCGTCTGACCTTAGCAACTTCTGATCTCTAACGAGTGGTATACTCGCGGAATGTTTCCATGGGCTTCTTCTTTAGGTTCTGAATGTAGAACACACTTGGTGCATTTTATGTGTTAAATCTAAACCTGTCCATGAAGACAGACACCATACTCAGCCAATTCGACCATTTCTTTGGGTCTTGGCTAATGTACCAAGACAAATCATCTCCTTTCAAACTCCTCATGAAAAGTTTCATGCGAATCCTCTCGTCCTTCCCTACTCTGACCAGCTTGTCGTAGTATGTTATCAAGTGGACTCTCAGATCCCCTGTACCATCGAACATCTCAAACATAGGAGGTTTGTACCCCTCGGGCAATTCGACATCCGGTTGTATGCAAAGGTCTTCATAGTTTAATCCTTCGATCCCCTTACTTCCTTCAACACCCTGAATTCGACTAGTCAATTTCTTGAGTTCTTCAGCTAGGTTCTTGATGAGTGAGTCATTATCATTATACTCGGGTGTGTTTGAGATGGGTTGGGTAGAGTGTCACATGGTCTCCACATAGATGGGGGTGTTATGATGAGTGTGGGAATGATCATTTGTAGAATTCAAAGGTTTTAGGATGAGCAGTGGAGTACTGTTGGAAGTGTGACAAGTATTTCAGTGGT
Source organism: Nicotiana benthamiana (assembly GCA_034376525.1). NCBI lineage: Eukaryota > Viridiplantae > Streptophyta > Magnoliopsida > Solanales > Solanaceae > Nicotiana > Nicotiana benthamiana. Next base: position 18,216,312 of record CM067324.1, on the reverse strand, counting down.
GGTGAGGAGTGGGATGGCTTTGTGGTTTTGCAATGTTTTGCGAAGGTGTGGGGTTCTAAGTATTTGGGAAATTAACGTTTGGAGTGGTGAGGGAAAATGACAAATTCGCCAGGTTCCGAACCTGATCAAGTTCTTCTTGGAATTTCAATAGCTTTTGTTCAAGTTGGGATGCATTTTCCTTAGGAACCAGAGTACCGTGACCATAAGTAACCTCTACCCGTTCAATTAAGTTCTCCATTCTGGCGTTGTTCAAATCTTCCATTTTTCCATTGTTCATGTTTTTGATCGGACTAATAAGGGAGTGGGTGGACGGCCATTGAATCTTGTGGAGTAGGATGATGATTCCAGAGTTCACGAACAAACCTTTAGGGAGGGGAACAAAACAAAAACAAAAAAAAATAACGAAAAAAGGAAACTTGTTAGTGAGGATTATAAGAAAAATATGATTCAATATTCAAACATTTAGTGCAAGAATGTAAATCGTGTCCTAATTTGGGGAATCTCTTTGTGCCCGAGGTAGGCCTAGCGACAAATTGATTTGGAGAACTTAGAATTCTAAATGCCTCATTTTATTGATAAAAATAGATCAATCCCAAAACGACATTAAATAACAGGAAATAAAATGTCACTCGCGGCCATTAACTTAATTAAATTTCTCAAAGAAAAAAGAGAACAACTCCTATCTATTTGGTCTTAGAAGGACCTTCCCCAGACTCGGCATCTTTGGCTCCATCGAGCAACTTCACCAACTCGCGAAGTCCCAGCAACAGGTAGGCTCTAGCTAGGTGTCCTCTTTCATTTCTTTCAGTATTATGGAAATCCTCAAATCTTTTGAGGAATTTCATTTCCAGCTCTACCAAGCCTCCACTCCAAGTATCCCAGTAGCTTGTTCGCAATGAGAGCCATGTCCTTCCACTCTTCAATCAGCTTTTGGTTGGCTTCTTGTATCTTATGGTGCTCACTTTCACATTCTCGAATCCTCTTATGTAGTTGATTGTATTTGACTTGTGCCTTGGCCCTTTCATTTATGATACTGTGACCTCGACAAAACCCGGGTTGACCCAGACGGCTATGGTTATCCTCCAGCCAGCCCGAATAGTATAGAGTATAACCGGCGTGGTATCTATCTGGCTCAATAGTATCTCTTCCCATGATGATTTTGCAGTGCCACATATGCGGAGCTTGTACTTGTATGAGCTATCATCATCCTAAAAGTCGGCCCGAAAGTGACTTTTCTTGTCGACCGTTGGTATAACCTGCTTCCTACCAGCCTGTCTCATAACTCGGAGAGGGACATAGGGGTACGTTCCCCTCAGACTTATCAGAATCAAAAATGGTGCATCCCTGGACCGGGCAATGAACACCTTGGTAGGGAACCATTGGAACATCCATTGTATTTGATTCTCAGTTAGGTTTTCAAATAGCTCTAACTACGCCTTGGCATTTTCCGGTTGGGAAAACATGTTAGGTATGTAGTTCATTTGCCTTGGTTTATGGAAGGCTATATGATCGTCCTAGTTTATACACTGAATCTCTTGCCGATATTCACTCCTTTGGAGATGTTCGATGAGCCAGAGCTTGAGTACCAAGTTGCAGCCCTCTAAGTGCTTGGCTCCTTGTTGACACTTCTCCAACGTTCGGCATATCTCTACAATGATCACGGGCATTATGCTGAATGGGTTCCCTCCAATTCCCTCCATTAAATTTTTGTTTACCATAGCTAGCCTGGTATGGATCCTTACTTTCTTCGTTGGAAACACTATCATCCCTAAGAAGCAGAACATGAATACAAAGACCCTTCGGCGAAGATGCCCCAATGATATAAGGGCGGACTCGTCAGGATAAGTACGGTAGGATTTTCTGTGACCATACCTCTAGTACAAATAGTTGAAGGGAATATGCGACTCTTTCAAGCATGTAAAGTCTAGATTTTTCTTTAGACCCATCATCTTGAGGAAACCTCCACCATTGCGGTTTTCTGGAATTAACAAATCCGGAGTTTCCCATGGTATTCCAGCCAATCCTCCTATTTCCTCTAGTAAGGGTGTCATCTCAATGTCTCTAAAGTGGAAAGAATTAAAGAAAGAAATAACATAAAATTTAAAAGAAACAAAGAAACAAAGGAAGGAAGGGGGGTCCTATGTTTATTAATATGTGGATCACCCCATACAAAATCAGGTAATCACAACTCAGTGAGGGGCTACACTTGATGTTATTGCGTGGTCATCATATCTATATCTACCCTTTCCCACCATGTTTAAGGTATTAAGCGCAGAATGGTCTCGTTTACTTATTGCATGTTATTACCCGCTCCAATCCTATCAGTCCCGGAGGTTTTAAGACTACTAATCCTAACAGGGAGTGATTTTAGGTTTGTTTGTAGTTTAAAAGGAAAAATTCTAAGGCGACATACAAAAACATGTATAACAAGTTGGGAAGGAGCACATAACAAGTAAAAAAGGCTCAGATATACCTCCTTCAATCAAAGAAGCACATAGTTAGCATGACTTGCACATACTATTTGGGGTTTGATTTAATACTGAACGTGAAAGAACTTAAAGGTTGGAGCAGACTGATTTATTACATGATTCATATAAGAAGCCTCAATCTGGCTTGCATACTTGTTGTAGTTAATAAACAAATTCGGTTTATAATTTTTACCCTAAGTCTTGCCTAAGCGTTGGACGAAGATCCTATAGGCATGATATCTACTGATTTCGGAGAACAATGAAGTAATCTGAATACATAGCAATTAAAAGGTTGCCAGATTATTAAAGAAAAGGGAAGTTTTAGGCAAAGATTACAAGTTCTGCAAATTGAAGATACATTGCTATTACTGGTTTTAGACTTATTCATGAATGAAGCGATTCAACTTCGATTAATAGCTCATACAGACATAGTTTCTATACGCCTGATTGGTATATTCTCTATATGCATATGCAGCATTCAGAAATACCTATAGATATTGTATCTATGTGAGAAGTGTATAATTTCATAAGTACTTATAGGCAAGATATCTATGTGAGAATGCAGAATTTCAGGAACACTTATAGGTATGAAATCTATGTGAGAATGCAGAATTTCAAAAGACTTATAGGCAGGATATCTATTTGAGAATGCAGAATTTCAGAAATACTTATAGGCAGGATATCTATTGAGAATACAGAATTTAGGAAATACCTATAGCTAGGATATCTACCCTTTGCATACATAATTACCCACCCTTTTCATTAGTCATCCCCAAGAGTTTATTACAAAATTATTATAGCTCGTAATAAAGATAAAAGAATACATCAGAAATAAAAAGTACAAGCAAGACAAGCTTGATTCAGACGTCATGTCTGAAATATAAGGTAAACCGACTCTAGAGATCATGATCCAAAGCCTTTCTCTCATTTGGATGTGTCAAAGTTCCCTAAGAGCTTTAAAGGGGACTCCAGGCAATGCTGACACCCAAATGTGTCACTAGATTATGACATCGTGCAGTGTGGAAAGGCCAGCCCTTAAGTACCCAAGTTTAAAGGGAACCCAAGGTTGCATGGCAAGGCTCATGATAGGGGCACAAATCTTAAAACTAAGAGAGAGTGCAAGTGCACAACTCTGCGAGGGGAAATGGGAAGGGAAATAGTTACAAGTAGGTGCACATAGTGGTTCAGGGGAATGGGAAATTGGAAAGACTAGGCAAGTTGTGGGCATACCCAGCAATGAAGAGTGATAGGATACCCAAAAGCCTACTAGAACACACTATTAGAGGCTAGGATCCCAAAAGATCAAGTTTAGTTCATGGACAATAATTTGAATATTGTCCTTACTTAAACCATAGCTCAAACACACAGGGGCAAAGGTTTTGGGATTCATAAAAGGAACAAACAGAAGGAAATCAGCATGCTAATTGAGGTGTTGAATTCAATAGAAACAATAAGTAGACATGGATACAAAAGCATTAAATACACATTGTTGTGGTGCTAAAGATCAAATCTGGACATACCAGTTTCAATGAGACAATGTGAGAAAAACAGTAGGTCTTGTAAACAGGCCACAATGCAGACAAAAGAGAGAATATTATTGTGTATAAATGTGAGTTCAGAAAGGCTTGTGAATGAATGATGATGTGTGTTTGTGTCAATGAAGAGCAGGTATCTATAGTGTGAAAACAGATGGAAAGAAGGTAAGAAAATAATTATGGAACTGGGTATCAATTTCAAATCAATCAGTATAAGACTTTCTTTAATTATGGAATTGAATCAAACGGTAATGAGCGACAATTATTTAAGGGAAGAAATCAAATTAGCATCTTATGCAAAGTAGGAAATTAGGGGTAAATACAAAAGAGTTTGCTTAAGAGAAGAATTTTGAAATACACGGTTAAAACAAAATAAGGTAAGAATCAATTAGTACACAGTAAATCCAGGAGTCTCATATTCTCAATTACAGGTTCGTAAATAAACCAAGTCAGAAGGGTTAAGGAATTTTTTTTAATCAAACCAAGTAACAAAGAAATTAGTAAACAAGGAAAGAAAATCAATTAGACTCACACAAACGAAATCTGAAATTATTCAAAAAATTGAAAGTCACTTAGAGGGGAAGTTCAGCACATATAAAGAGTGCACAAGAATTGGGCATGCAAGGCTGAATTTAGGACAAAGAAAAAATGTCATGCAATCGCAAAATATAAGACTATGGTAATCACATGGTAATCCACCAATGGAGAAGAGAGAGAGGGTATCAAATAGCAACTGAAAAGGGGTCAAACAAAAAGGTCTTAAAGAGTTTAGTAAAATTTAGAATCCTATGAAGAAACAAAGTTGAAACAATGATTTTGAAACGCAATGGAGCAGTAGATGAAACAACTCCAGGAACTTAAATAGGTCCAAAAGATTAGGGCTTTTGAGATCAAGCAAGTTCAAAGATGGAGCACAATAAAATCACATAGCCAACGGTCTCAAAAACTCAGATGAACCCCCAAATTCTAGGGTTCTTACAATTAATCGACTGAAAAAAAGTAAATCAGGAAGAAATACTAATGAAACAAGTTCCAAAATCTCAGAAAAGAACTGAGACCATTAATCATGTATTTTCCAGTAGAAGGGACTCATGAAAAACATAGTGAAAAAACATGTGAAATTCGTAGAAGAACTCATAAGAACATAGTAGAAGAAATACACAGGAAAACATAGTAGAAGAAATTAATAAGAAATATAGTAGAACAAACACACAAGAAACTCAACAAAAATTAGAGAAGCATTTGGATAACTTTAACAAAAACCCTAAATCGGAAAAAGAAAGGTTTCGAAAGTATAGTTTTAAAAGAAACCTCTTAGGTTTAAGGAAAACATAGATCTAGAACAGATCTAGAGAAATCAAAAGGACCTCAAAAGGTTAGGATTTCAGAAGAAACCAGATGTTGAGAAAGGCCTGGAAGAGTCGTTGGTCTAAGCAAGAGAGGTCGAGATCAGGCACAAAACAACCATGGCTTGCCGGAGTAAGGCCGGAGACGGCCATAGAACTTGAGTCAAACGAAGCCTGGACCAAGCTTCTTTGTGGTCAGGCCTTGAAACTTCAGTAACCAAGTGTGTAAGAGTCATAGGAGGCCCGTATCAGACTCCAATGGCCTGGGAAGCCATGGATTCTGGTGGCTTAAGGTAGAAGTGGAGAGAGGTGACTAAGGTTTCTGAGAGAGATTGAGAGAGAGTTGAGAAAATGGGGATTCAAGGGTGGCTACTAGTGAGGAATAATTAGGGTTTTGGGGTATTGGGGAAATTAAAAAGGAAAGGGAGAATGTGAGCCTTTGATCTGTTAGATGAACGACTGGATTAAAAGGGGTTCGGACGGGTTATTTGAGTGGGTTGCGGGTCGGGTAAACTCAGGATTTGGGCCGGGTAATGGGTTTTGAAATTGAAGTCAATTAGGAGTGCCAAATCTGGCCAAAATCGAAACAAAAATAGGCTAGCATTTAAATAGCCATTTTTCCTTATTTATTTTATGAAAAATAGTACCGTAATTTCTATAAACAAATCATAGGTGCTAAAATAATTAATAATATATAAACATTAAATTGAAAATACTAGAGTAAATTTTATACCTTTAAATACAATTAAATCTTAAAATAGGCTAATATTGCAATATATACAATTTAGCTTTAAAAATACTAAATAAATTTGTAAAAATATGCAAAAATAATACTAGTTATATTTTAGTAAAAATATGAGATTCAAATAAATGAACTACCAAAATGTCAATTTTGGGAATACTGATTGGGTCTTTCTTTGATAAAAATAAGGCAATAAATTGATTTAAAAATCTTCAAAAAATTAAGAAGGAAAAATAATGTAGCCTTTGAAGATACTTATATATGCATATATACATGCTATTTTGAAGTGTATGTTACATATATAAGGACGAAATTGGGTATCAACAGATATGACGTGGCTCAGTCCCGTTTTTGTATAGTTGTACTTCTATTAGAGGTCTGTAGACAGCTTTGTGCAGTTGGATAGTATGTGGCCCTGTCGGCTTTTATTTTTGGATATATAATTGTCTATAGCAGCCTTACCGGCTCGCCCACTACATTTTGTATGTATATGTAGATATGCCCTTTTGGCAGGTTTCCATCATGTATGTTATTCTCGTAATTCAGCAACGTTATTCATGTTTATATCTTATATGCATGCTTTCGGGTGTTTGACAGGTAATACTCAGGCACCCGTCACGGCCCATCAGTTTGGGTCGTGACAAAAGTGGTATTTAGAGCAATTCTATCCAAGGATTGTCTACACACCGTGTCTAGTAGAGTCATATTTATGAATGTGTTGTTCACCACACTTATAAACATGAGGCTACTAGATATTTAGGATGGTTACTTTCATTCTAATATAGATTGTGCAATAGAACTGAGTCATAAGTATTCACTCCTAATCTTTACCTTACTTATGTTTTTAGTGATACATGTTACTACTATACGACAAGCACAAGCCGCTAGAACAGATCAGAACGCTACAAAAGTGTTACAAAGAGATATAAATTACACAATGGAGTCAGACCCATCACAGATCATGGGTTCTATTGAGGATGATCCATCTTAGGATCCATATGAGTCATTCATTCGAGCTATTTCGACCACTACGGCAGCAGATGGGGTGAGAGGAGTTCGGATCTCACCAAGGACCTTAGTTTTATTATCATAAACCGTTGATCAAGGTATGAGGGGAGTAATGCATGGATTGTCACAGCCGGGTTTCCCTCATGCTCAAAACTATGTCTGGCTATTTGCGGACACCAACTCTTCTGAGGTTCCAGATAGTCCATAGTATTGGTAATACATCAATCAAGGTTGATCTTTGTGCAATTGATCATAACCATCTTCTATGCCTACAACCAACTGACACTCCAGGTAGCTTCTTAATCTCTCTTTAGTTAAGTGGATCTAAGAACTATGCCATTTGGACTAAATCTATGAGAATTGGATTGATAGATAAAAGCAAAGTAGGTTTTGTTGATGGTAGAGTCCCTAAGTCTTGGTTTGAGCTAGAATTACATGATCAATGGGAGAAGGTAAATATTGTAGAGTTGTCTTGGATCATGAATGCTGTAAGACTAGGACTGTTAAGCAGTGTCGTGTATGCTTCAAATGCACACAAAGTATGGTAGGACTTAAAAGAAATATTTGATAAAGTGAATCATGCTAGGGTGAAATATCTACATAAATAGATTCACTCTCTTACTCAAGGAACAATGATTGTTACATACTACTCTAAACTAAGAGACCTTTGTGATGAGTTTGATGCTATAATGCCATGTCCTAGTTGTCCTTTTCCTGAGTCAAGGAAGTATCTTGAGCCCTTTGAGTATCAAATATTAATGCCGTTCCTAACTGGTTTAAATGCAAAGAGTCATATCACAATGAGGTATCCCACTCCATAAGCAAACAAGGCATACTCCATGATCATAGATCAAGAGAGCCAAAGAAACCTTTCTAATTTCACACAAGTCTCATAATAGAAAGCACTTCCTTGTTCAGTAATAAGGGTGGAAACTATGCTGGTACCAATTTCAAACCTGGACAAAAAAGAGACATACCTGTGTGTGAGTACCGCTATCTTAGGGGCATACCAAGGAAAATTACTATAAGCTAGTTGGATATCCACCAGATTTCAAGTCCAAAAGGAGAGGAGTAGCAACTTGAACTGGTAACTCCTATGCAAATCAAGCTTGCTGGATGACACCGCTTACAGGAAATTCAACATGTGGAGTCAATAGTGCAGCAAACAGTGTTGGAAACTTGGGGAATAAACCCTTGTCAAGGGAAGTTTTACCTCGATAGCATCATCGGCTCAGCAACAAGCTTTTGCAACCTTCTTCACTCTAGATCAGTATCAGTGGATCATTCAAATGCTCAATAAGGGATCAGATGACGGATCCTCAACCAAGTCAGCAGCTGCTGGTACATAAACAGATCTTATGCATGTCTATAGTGATAGAGAATGGATTGTAGATACAGGTGCATCTAACCACGTGGCCCCTATCTTACAATTGCTAAGGGAATACAAATTAGTACCAAAACTAGATAGGATAAATGTACATCTATCTACAGGAGATATAGTATCAGTTACACACACATGATTGACCTCTGTGTTGAAGAACCAAGACATATCTAATGTATTGTACATACCTGATTTTAAGTTCAATCTTCTCTTAGTATCCAAACTCACTAAAGAATTTAAATGCTTGGTAATGTTCTTTACTAACTTCTGCATCTTCCAGGACCTCTTCAATGGACAAGTGAAGAGGATTGGTAGGGAGAAACATAGACTATATTTGTTGCAGGAGAAGCAAGTAAAGGCCTTATGTCAGGATACTAGACAACAAGTGAATAATAACACCAGCACAGGTTGTTTGAATAAGACTAGTCATGCTTACATGTCTACTATATCATATTCTAGTAGCATATTGAATGAGAGACTAGGTTAGTCACCATTAGAAGTAATAAAGAAACATGAGATTCTTAGACATTTAAAATCTGATGCCCATCAATATATTACTATCTGTCCCCTTCCAAAACAAAAACAAAGTTGCCTTTTTAGATGAGTAGGACTGTGTCTGCCTCTGCTTTTAATTTACTACATTGTGATATTTGGAGACCCTACAGGGTTCCTACCATGATGGCAAAAGATTTTTTATCACAATAGTAGATGACTACACTAGATTCACTTGGATATTTCTCTTGCACTCAAAGCCTGATACTATAATAGATCTTAAAGAATTCTTTGCTAAGATTAAAAACATTTCCAGTGCTTCTATTAAGATACTCAGAACATATAATGGCAGTAAGTTCTTGAGCACTGATTTCAATAAATTCCTATCCATTCTTGGGATACCTCTTAGATTTTGGGGTGAATGTGTAAACACTGTTGTCTATCTACTAAACAAGCTGCTATCAAGAGTCATCAACTTCAAATCCCCAATAAGATGTTTTATTTGCATGATTCATCTCTGAGTCACCTAAAAGTATTTGGATATCTCTGCTATGCAATTGACCCTAAGTGTATGGATAAGTTTGCTTCTAAAGCCATCCCAATAGTACTTTTGGGATATTCTTTTACATAAAAAGGATACAAACTATATGATCTCCAGAACAAAGCTCTCTTAGTAAGCAAAAATGTGGTGTTCAAAGAAGATGTATTTCCCTTCAAACTTAAGAAGTCTACAGGTACACCTATATTTCCAATTCTGGACCTACTACCATCAGATGAATCTACTGTACACATGTCTCAAACGCTCACAAATAAGTCATTCCTATAAATTAATCAACTGAGATGGAGGTTTCACTATCTCATCATGTTTTTGAGCAAGCTCATGCAGAAATCACCTCATATTCACCTGCAAATGTTAGTCCTTTAACTCAACCATCCAACTCTGTGGAGCTCAAAAGATCTAGCAAACCAAGCAAACCACTAGTGCGACTGCATGATTATGTCACTAAACCAATGGGCAACTCTTGTGCATATCCTATTTCTTCCTATGTTACTTACACCTGAAACCACCCTATCAGCACATGCTGGCTCTTCACTCAGCTGTATCTGAACTTAAGACTTTCATAGAGGCTATTTCTGATCCTAAATAGGTGTAGGCAATGAAGCAGGAAGTTGCAGCATTTGAAGACAATAATACTTGGGCGATATTAGACTTGACACCTCACAAGACTCCCATTGGATGCAAGTGGATATTCAAATTTAAATATAGAGATTCAAGAGAGGTTGAAAGATACAAATCTAGGCTAGTGGCCAAAGGGTACAACAGAGATAGGGTCTAGATTACACTGAAACCTTCTCCCATGTGGCTAAGATGGTGATTTTTATGCCCATCATTGCTTTGGCTGCCTCTAAACATTAGTTGATCTATCAAATGGATGTCTAAAATGCATTTCTCAATGGTGATCCCCTTGAGGAGGTGTACAGGAATATTGCTGAAGGTTTTGGTAGACAGGGGGAGACAAAGAAGGTGTGCAAATTGCACAAATCACTATATGGCCTTAAGCAGACCCCAAGGCAGTAGAATATGAATCTAACTAAAGCCATGCTGAATATGAGATTCAAGCAGAGTCACTTTGACTATTCACTATTCACTAAAATAAAATATGATAACAGTATGGTTGTCCTAGTGTATATGGTACCAATTCCATTAAACTGAGACAAGAATTGATCTCCAGACCGGCTTCAAAATAAAAAAATCTTGATGAGTTGCAGTTCTTCTAGGGGATTGAATTTTCCAGGTCTAAGGAAGGGATAGTGATGAATCAAAAGAAGTGTGTCATGGAATTAATCTCCGAATCTGGCCTAGGTTGAGCAAAACCTGATGGAATTTTAAATGAATTAGAAATTAAATTTGCCAGAGTATGATAGCTAGAAAAAAACCAATGCCGAGGAGGAGATGTTAAGAGACCATAGTTGCTTTCATAGGTTAGTTGGAAGACTACTATATATCACCATGACCATACCTGGCCTATCTTTTGCAGTATAAGTTCTTAGTCAATTCATGCATTTTCCAAAGGTGTCACACTTGGAAGTTTCCCTCAAGTGGTGAGGTACATCAAAGCTAAACGTGGACTTGGCCTGTTTATGCCTACTGAGAATACAAATAAACTTACATCCTTTTGTGACTCAGACTGGGAAGCTTGCCTACAAACAAGAAAATCAGTTACCTGCTACTTAGTCAAGTTTGGGAATACCTTTGTATCATGGAAGTCTAAGAAACATGACATTGTCTCTAGAAGCTCAGCAGAAGCAGAATTCATAAGCATGGCTACATATGCAGCTTAAGTGACCTGGTTGATATGGTTGTTTGAAGAACTTGGTGCGAAGCTAGAACACTGTGTTGATCTCTTATGTGACAGCAAGGTAACTATTCAGATTGCTACCAACCCAATCTTTCCCGAGAGGACTAAACATATAGACATAGACTGTCATTTTGTGAGGAAAAAATCCTACAATGAGTAATATGAACTGAGCATGTACCTACCAAAGAGTAACTAGATGATATATTCACTTCAAGCTTAGGTAATGTGCAACATGATTACCTACTAGATAACCTTGGGCTGAAGAACTTGTTCAAGTCATCAGCTTGAGGGGGGGTTTAGAATAGTGGTGAGCTAGTGCAAGCTTTAGCAGTAGAATACTGTTATTTTAAGATGTATTATATGTATAGTTAGTTAGTTATGTTGTTAACACTATAGAAAGGCGGTTAACTATACTGTAGGTGTTAGTGTATAAATAGCTCTTATACATATACATTTCATTTTTAGAAGAAGACAATAGAAGTTCTTCACTTCTCTCAGAAATTTTCTCTAAACTCCTCTCGTCTTCTTCCCATTCATCCTCACAAGCTTCCAGCTATGGATGTTATCACGCATCTCCATCTCCTCCATATAATTTCCTCCTATTATCAATTTTCCTATTGATTAATATACCAATTCTATCTGTCTTACTAATCACTCCATCTTCTCCATATAAAGGCAATCCTCATGCACCGTATCTCTTCTATTTCAATTTTTTTAAAACTAAAAAATATCTTTTAATAAGAAGGAAGGTGAGAAGAAGAAAAATTAAGGGATGAGAAGAAGAAGAGGAAGACATGAATGACATAGCAAAGGGAATAAAGGACACAGGTAATTGGTTGGCGAGTGGGGATGGAGAAAGGGGGAGAAGCAACGAGTTTGATTTGTTTATATTTGTTTTTTCTTTTTATTCTTCTAATTATTATTCACAATATTTTTATTTCAGTATTTTTTTAATCAAACTTTTTTATCAACGCGCCTTTTAAGCTTGATTTGCACGCACATTTGCCACAATAAAGCATAGTCAACGGGCAAAAGTATTTATTGATATTTATTTTATTGATTTGAGGTGTTCAAATGCGAAAGTTTTAAGTTTACCTGATTGACAAGCGAGTATAAGTTAAGGTGGCCCAGAGGCCATTTTGCCTTGGTAGTCCTCAAATTTATTTTTATTATTATAATATCCTGTCACACCTCCTTTTTACACATCTCGCCGAGGGTTGTATATAAGGGAGTTTTTCTAATTCAAGTGACATTATTCAAAATGAGATTATTTATTTAATTTTTTAGAGTCGCCACTTGGATAGTTTATTTGGTGTCCCAAGTCATCGGTTTATTTTAAATCCCATATCGAGGAAGTTTTATTTTTTAAAGTCTAAGAACCAATAATTCTGAATAAGAAATTCTGTTAACCCGAGGGAAGGTGTTAGGCACCTCCGGATTCCGTGGTTCTAGCACGGTCGTTTAGCAATTTATATTTGACTTAATTGTTCAACTACTCATTTTTACGACGTGTGTGCAATTATTTTTTACCGCTATTAAGTCACTTAAAGTATTCGTAGTTAAAGAAATGAGTTACGCGTACGTAAACTCTTTTCTTTTGACGCGTCAAAATTATGTCAGGTGAACACGTCCGCAATTAATAACGGTTTGTTGAATTTATTAAGAAACGTTTGGTTGAAGTTGCGCGAATGCATACCTCGAGTCTTTTAAGAAATATGTTTGCAATTATATTACACGAACGTATATAATTGCAAGACTAATCTAAATCGGGCCTAAAGAAAACTATGAATATTTCATATTCGTTAGATGAAACTAATGCAAGGTCCATGTATTTAGGGAGTTGTTTACCAAGTCATACCTCAAATTATTTCAAAAGAAATATAGTTGATCAAAGCATTCTAAGGATGTCCTTACTTAAACTGACTTAAACTTGACGAAAGCTATTGATTATAAACGAGTTTTAGGGTACGTGCATTAGGCCCTTAATCATTTTTAATAGGGCCAGCAGTGGCTTTTGAACAAAACAGCTTACAAGATGTGCTTACTATTTGGCCCAAAGATTAACATATCAAAGTGTCATTGAAGAATTCGAAACAGGCAGCCCATATTGGGCTTAGATTTAGGCAGGCCCAATTGTGAATTTGGCATCAGCTGAGTCTATCCACCCTATTACATTCTTAACCAAGGCATATACATAAATCATGAGCAACAAGTAAACTTTTCTTTTAAAAAGGTAATTCAGCTCTATAATTATGAATCTGAGTTTTAACCATACTACTGATTATTTGATTATTGACCATTTTAGAAAGTCAGATTTTAGTCCTAACTTAAACCATTTTTTTGAACATGAGTCAACATGCTTTTGAAGTTGCTGAAATCGAATAGATGAACCCAAACTCACTAGCCAAACTTTGCCCATTTTTCAAAGAATATCATACCAATACACCTTCTAATATATAATTACATGAACTATTGGGACTACATCAACTACTATATGAATTTGTAAAGTACAACCCAATTATTACATACTCCAGAACTGAATAGAAAAGTACAAAGTATGGACTACATCAGTGTCTTAACCTCAATTGTAACAAAAATGAAAAGAGGAAGTTCCTAAGCTACCACGACTCCATCTTTGAATGCAACAAAATTTTCATGAATTTGACCACGTAGAAAAGGGGCAGATTCACAAAAAAACATCTTCAGGAAAAGAACGTAAAACGTTGCCAAGTTAGCCCTAATACCAAAATGAGTGAAGGAAGGATAATGTTATCTATATGTCTAACCATGTTTAAGGTTAAACTTACAGGCATGCAAAGATCTCCAAATCATAATTTAATCCATGGCTCTCATTTCAGCAAAGGAGGAAGGAGGGGGAAAAAAGAAAAAAAGTAATTTAAACACCTACAGAAGAAATTAAGACTATCATGAACCATTTAAGGGATGAATCTCACCATTTAAAGGGTCGGATTCACTGCCTTTTTGTGTTGCTATAAAGAAGGAATTTAGGACATAATTTCTTGGGCATGTACGGTGATTCCGACCTTACAATACCATAGATATACTACAACCAACACTAAGTAGCCTTAAAAGCACATTTATATTTATACCTTATACTCAAACAACCCAGAATATCTAGACAAAGCTCTTGAACAAGGCAGCTTGTTTTATATAAATAAAAGGCAGTAGTGTCGACAATAGATATTCATTCAAATCACATACAATCTTTACTTGAACATACCATTATAGCAAACACACAAAGCATAAAGAATCACAAAATGAAGCTAGTCAAACATGAGAGTCTAAGGTGTGCACCTTTATTAGCAAATAAACCCTAAAAGCAAAACTCTCTCTTTGACAACTGGATTTCAGCAGCAAGAACAAACAACAACAACACCAAAATGACCCAAAGACTCGAATCAGAAAAAGATACTCAAAGCTTGAGACCCCAAAGATTCAACTAAGAGGATCAAGAGAAGTTCTTCTATTTCAAGTCATTTTAGCTTTTTAGAAAAAAATTAAAGAGAAAAGTTTTCTCAAAGTTTCAAATTTAGTCTTTTCAGTAGAAGGAATGATTTTTTGTATAGTAAATCAATACTCCAAAGCTATGTGTGAGTGAGGGAGTGTTGCTTAATATAGAATGCCCTAAAACAATCTAGGAAAAGAATATACTGACCTAGTACAACATATTTTAAAGATATATTGTCCTTTTCCTCTTATCCAATAACATTATTGGCTAAGGATAAGGAAAACTGTCCCAAGTTCTAGAAAATTCTTATTTTAGCCTAATGTAAAACCCCAATTTAACCTCTAAAATACTGCTTATTTCATTTTTACCTTAACTTTTGTTTCAGTTAAGCCCCTAAGATTTTACTGGTTTTCACATCAAGGCAAACAAAATCAACCCAAGAGAAGATCAAAAATGTAAATCCAAAAAATGGCTTAAGAAGATCAAGTGACAAAAAACTCCTAAGCTAAAACTTAAACTATGGATATGAACAAAAAAATCAAAAATGTAATAATGGGATGAACATGGAGGAAAATTTTGAAACTAATCTAAACAACACTCTGCAAGAAAGAATTATTAAACCCAAAATATCTGGTAAAGTTTTATCCCACATAATCACGTAGCCTATCATTTTAAAACGAACAACTAATTTTAAAACACCTAACTTAGCCATTTTCATTTTTAACACCATTTAACTTCAAATAGTGAAAGCAAAATACTCAATCAACTGGACAAATAACTAGCTAAACAGTATGCATGGGAGAACATATAAAAGATCAGAGATTGAAATGACACTCAGAAAAAAATAAATAAAAAAGAAAAAAAATGAAAATGGCAGAGACAAATACCCAAAATTGAAGAAGAGCTTCACATGACTATACATTAAATAATAGAGCTCAGTCCTAATCATTCAATTAAAATGATTAACTAATTAAACTAATTCAAACAAAATAAAATAAAACAATGATATCTAAACAAATAACCAGAAAAATGAAGAAAAGAAGAGACGACATGATTTTGGCTAGAAAACTTGATTATACGGATCATACTACAAGATGAGGAAATTTGACAAAGTCGGCCAGAATGTACATGACTTGGTCGGAGTCCGATGATCTTGAATTATGCCAAACTAATGCTAATCGATTGTTCTTGCCGAGAACAATCGATTAGCATGACCTCTGAGCTTGAAAACCCAAGAATTAAATGATGAAAATGATTTATGGGCTGGTCTTATCTTAAAAAAACCCAAATCCAAAATTGGGGTGAATGGGTAAGGATTTCGGAGCAATTAGTGACGGATATAGGACGAAGAGGCTATGGTGATTACCTGGTTGGAAGATTGGGGGTTGGAACGATTATGGTTTTTGACCGAAGTTTTCGATCCAAAGTTCGACCATATTTAGAGGGATTCGAAGGACACTAGCTGGATATTAGTCAAGAGGAGGTGATAGGGAGTTTAAGGTATAAATTTGGGGTTGACTGGACCATCAGAATCGCCGTGAGGCAATTTCCAGCGGTTGTTTGCGGCGGAGATGGCGAGGGGTTGTGAGGCAGCTATGGTTGGTCTGTAGGGTTTGTGAGAGACGAGAGAGGTGGGGTGGGTATGGGTTTTCGGACAATTAAATAATGTTTACATAGGTTCTGAGACGTTGGATGATGAAAATCCAATGGTTGTGATGAGTGGAGGCCAAACGACGTCGTTTTGGGGTGAACCGGGTTGGCCAGGTAGGTTTGGGCCGGATATTCATGAGTTTGGTCAGGTTTAAAATTGGGCTAGCCCAAATTTTGGCATTTATTAAGAGACAAAAGAAATTTTCTTCTTTTTTTTTTCAAAGTAAAAATTCCTTTTATCTCTTTTATTCAAAATTAGAAATAGAACCTACATTATCTCTCAAAGACTAAATTAACTTACCAAAATATACTAAGCTCTAAATAGTAATCAACACAATTAATTAAATACCAAATTAAAGAAAAACTAATAAAATTCAAAGTTAAAAATTAAGCAAAGCAAAAAATAAATCATTTTTGTGATTTTTCTATTTTATAAAAATCTAAAACAAATATGTGAAATTAAATCCTAAATGCAAGATGAATTTTTTCTTTTCTTTTTATTTTTTTAATTAAAAGTCCTAGTAATAAAAAATCCTAAATTACCTAGAATTTTGAAACATAAAACTAATTAATTTCAAAATTATAAAAGCTACTTAATCCTATGTTAAAAGAAAAATCAACAAAAGGACAAGAATGTAGAAATTGGCCATTTTTGGTGATTTACTTTTTTAATAAAGCAAATAATTAATAATTACTCCAAAAAATATGAAAAATAAACCCTAAATGCAACGCCTGATATTTTTGGTATTTTCATAATTTGCATAAAAACTTAAGCATGCACAAAAATGTAGGCAATTTAATAAAATCCTACAAAATCCCTAAAATAACAAATAATTAAAGGAAGAAATCGAATTATTGGAATTCTGTATTAGTAATCCACGCGAGGAAAAAATCACGTGCTTACAGCTCCCGCTCTTTGCTCGGAGACACGAAGGGTTTCCAGGAAAAGATAAATGAGCAATTATGCGGGATTTTTGCCCGCTTTGTACTCCATGGGATGTGTTTTTGAAAAATATCTAACTGAAACTTGCTTCAAAGCATGCCTACATATCCTTGGCTATAACGGAATCAGGTCAGTGTAGTTCTGGAAGTTTTGGTAGCTTGGACTATCGGGAGCTGTGATTTTACTGCTTCTGCTTGCTGACCTCCTTATTAAACTCAAAGGAAAATCAATGAAAAGCTAACTATGCCTATCAACTACGAGTTACAAGATTCCTATCTATAAATCTCTTGAAGCTTGATCTTGAGTCATAACTGATTTTGATGTGCACCCCGATCTGAATCTTGATGCTCGTAAGTTGTAGCTGTTGGTTCCTTCTTCAGCATTTGGGTCAAACAGGACATGCGAAGCTTGTGACTTCAAACCAATCGAGGAGTCTGCATCTTTCTCCGCTTCAGCACTTTCGGTTCACTTCTTTTGTCCTTCTTTTCTTTATTTTGAATCGAAACTCATTTTTAGATCATTTCAAATCATGTGCCTCGAGGTCAAACCTGCTCAGGCACCAAAACAAACAAACAAAATTCTCTACCCCAGTTTTTGCTAGGAAATTTTCGTGAGTTATTTGTAACAAAATCTAAGCTATTTTTCTATTAAAAGCAATAAAATCAAGATTATGCCTTTGAAAGGAGAGATTTAGGGAGTGGAGCTCTATATACGAAAACTTCAACTTAGCGATTGGAGCACTGATGTTGCTGAAGGGCAACTAGGGAATGGAGGGCCAATGTCTAAACACTCAACTAAGGGATTGGAGCCCTAATGTTGGTAAAAAGGCGACTAGGAAATGGAGGCCCTATGTCTAAAAACTCAACTCACGGATTGGATCCCTAATGTTGGTAAAAAGGCGATTAAGGAATGGAGGCCCTATGTCTAAAACCTCAACTCAGGGATTGGGGCCCCAATGTTGGGAAAAGACGACTAGGGAATGGAGGTCCTATGTCTAAAAACTCAACTCAGGGATCGGAGCCCTAATGTTGGCAAAAGAGCGACTACAGAATGGAGGCCCTAGGTGTAAAAACTCAACTAAGGGATTTGAGTCCTAATGTTGGTAAATGTGACTAGGGAATACAGGCCATATGTCTAAAAACTCAACTCAAGGATTCGAGCCCTAATGTTGGTAAAAGACGACTAGGGAATGGAGGCCCTATGTCTAAAAACTCAACTCAGGGATTGGAGCCCTAATGTTGGCAAAAGGAGACTAGGGAACGGAAGCCCTATGTCTGAAACTCAACTTATGGATTGGAGCCCTAATATTGGTAAAGGCGACTAGGGAATGGATGCCCTATAACTAAAAACGCAACTCAGGGATTAGAACCCTAATGTTGGTAAAAGGCGACTAGGGAATGGAGGCCCTATGTCTAAAAACTCAACTCAGAGATTGGAGCCCTAATGTTGGTAAAAGGCGACTAGGGAATGGAGGCCTTATGTCTAAAAACTCAACTAAGGGATTGGAGCCCTAATGTTGGCAGAAGGCGACTAGAGAATGGAGGCCCTATGTCAAAAAACATAACTCAGAGATTGGAGCCCTAATGTTGGTGAAAGGCGATTAGGGAATGGAGGACCTATGTCTAAAAACTCAACTTAGGGATTGGAGCCCTAATGTTGGCAAAAGGAGACTAGGGAACGGAAGCCCTATGTCTAAAACTCAACTTATGGATTAGAGCCCTAATCGACTAGGGAATGGAGGCCCTATGTCTAAAAACGCAACTCAGGGATTAGAACCCTAATGTTGGTAAAATGCGACTAGGGAATGGAGGCCTTATGTCTATAAACTCAACTCAGAGATTGGAGCCCTAATGTTGGTAAAGGAGACTAGGGAATGGAGGCCTTATGTCTAGAAACTCAACTAAGGGATTGGAGCCCTAATGTTGGCAGAAGGCGACTAGGGAATGGAGGCCCTATGTCTAAAAACATAACTCAGGGATTGGAGCCCTAATGTTGGTGAAAGGCGATTAGGGAATGGAGGACCTATGTCAAAAAACTTAATTTAGGGATTGGAGCCCTAATGTTGGCAAAAGGAGACTAGGGAATAGAAGCCCTATGTCTAAAACTCAACTTATGGATTGGAGCCCTAACATTGGTAAAGGCGACTAGGGAATGGAGGCCCTATGTCTATAAATGCAACTTAGGGATTAGAACCCTAATGTTGGTAAAAGGCGACTAGGGAATGGAGGCCTATGTCTAAAAACTCAATTCAGGGATTGAAGCCCTAATGTTGGTAAAAGGCGACTAGGGAATGGAGGCCTTATGTCTAAAAACTTAACTCGGGGATTGGAGCATTAATATTGGAAGAAGGCGACTAGGGAATGGAGGCCCTATGTCTAAAAACTTAACTCAGGGATTGGAGCCCTAATGTTGGTGAAAGGTGATTCGGGAATGGAGGCCCTATGTCTAAAAACGCAACTTGGGATTGGATCCCTAATATTGTCAAAAGGAGAATAGGGAACGGAAGCCCTATGTCTAAAACTCAACTTATGGATGGAGCCCTAATGTTGGCAAAAGGCGACTAGGGAATGGAGGCCCTATTCTAAAATTCAACTCAGGGATTGGAGCCCTAATGTTTGCAAAAGGAGACTAGGGAATGAAGACTCTATGTCTAAAAATCTCAACTGAGGGATTGGAGCCTCACTGTTGGAAAAGCATAAAAGATTAATATTGGGGATTCTGAAATGTCATCTTTTTTTTTAATTTTCTTCTTATTATTCTCTTTTTTCATTTCATTTTTCAGTAAAATGCAGGAAAGAACTTTTGAGAAAAACTTCCCATTTGGGGTTGATTATTGCTGCGAAGTTATTTTTAGCTTTTGCGCATCTCTTCCTTTTGGTTGCACCTGCTTTTGCACGATTGTTTTGGGCTACACCTGTTTTAATTTCAAACAAAGACAATTGTTAGTTTTAAATGGTGGTTGAATTTATGGCCTTGATCGTCCCAACTGCTTGATCTCGACCTAGCTTCTGTTGAGAACCTCTGTTGTTTGTTGGTTTTGAATATTAATCTCTCTTTCAAACCCAAGGGCCTAACTTTTAGGATTTCAAGACCTTGCCCGCGTGGGGCTTTGAATCTTTCACTTTATTCAACCTTTAGGACCTTTGTCCTTGACTTTCATTTTTCTTTTCAATAAATTTTCTTTCAGAGTATCAACCATCTTGGCTGGTTTGGGTCGACTTAACGCACCTGCTAAGGCCGGGTACTTTCTCTACCTTTTGTTAGGCGGAGCCCTGTAAAACCAGTCTTGCCACCTTTTCTTTGTATTAGTTTCGGGACTAGAGTTAGACTGAAAGGGATTCAAGGAAAAAGTAAACAAAAGGTAAGAAAATGAATTTAAAGAGATGTGTCCCTTTCAGGGATAAGGAAGGACTTATATGGGGTGCATGCAGGCTTCAAATAGACATGAAATACTTTTTAGACTGGATGCCCGATCCGCACAGCTCTCCCGATTTCTCATGACCCGCATTTCCAAATCGAGAAACCTAGCTTGGACTCTAATGGTGGTGAGGGGTGTCGTCTTTTTTATCAAGGGCGCCTTTTGCGGGTTTTTGCCAGTTGACCTCTATCATTTCTCTTCTCACTATCGCTCGATAGCGCTCTTTACGAATATTCACCAAACGAGCTCTCTCGTTTTCAATTTCTCTGCTCACCGTCGCCCTATGGTTCCCATAGGTATTCATCGATAAGACTCTCTCGTTTTATTTTTTCTTACTTTGATTGTATCAGATGCCAACAATGGTGTTTTTTGATTCCAATGCCTTTGCCAATTGATCAGAAGGGCTTGGACAAGGTTTGGGTGAAAACAATATGGATAGAATTACAATTTTGGAACTGTTCCGGTGGGCTCATTGCTGAGCCATTATATCATCTGATCCAGTTTTGATTTTGGGGGAATTGATATTTTTGTATTGGTGAGACTAAACCCAAGAGAGAGGGTGCCTACGTATCCTTTCATAATAAAGTCGTGTAGTTCAGGAAACTTTTTATTTTTGTTATTTTTTGTTATTTTTTTAAATAGTAATTTCGGGTTCCAAAGAGGGTAATCAAGGAAAAGTAACCGGCTCAAAGGGTTAGCAAAAGAATATGAGTATTTGAGGTAGCAAGAATGAAGGCCTTTATCATCCCAAGGGGATAGTATTATTGCTGCAGCAAGCCTAAACATAGTACCTTTTTACTGGTCCGCGTTCATAGCTGCTCTGATATTATTTTCTTTTATGTCTCCCAAGTATAATGCTCCCCTTGGCAGTATCTTCTTGATGATATGCGGGCCTTACCAATTGGTAGCGAACATTCCTTTCGCTTCCTGATGACGGGGAAAAATGCGCCTCAGAACGAGTTTCCCTACTTCAAAGTTTCTTGGTCGCACTTTCTTATTATAAGCACGTGTCATTCTTTGTTCGTACAACTACCCATGGCAGACTGCGGCCATTCATTTTTCATCAATCAAAGTCAACTACTCTAGATGGGTCTTGACCCAATTGCTATCTTCAATTTCAGCTTCAACAATGATACGGAGGGAGGGGATTTCAACCTCTACGGGTATCACGGCTTCAGTGCTATATACCAAAAGATATATGGTTTCTCCTACTAACGTGTGCACCGTGGTGTGATATCCCAGTAATGCAAATGGAAACTTTTCATGCCACTGCCTGGAGCTCTGAATCATCTTTCTCAAAATCTTCTTGATGTTCTTATTTGTTGCTTCGACGAAACCATTAGCTTTGGGCCGATAATGAGTAGAGTTACTATGCGATATTTTAAATTTGTTGGAAATAACGCTTTACGCTAGAGGTGGGGGTGAATAGCGTTTTTAAAAATATTAAGCGTTTTAGTGCGGAATTTAAAAACTTTGCAGAAATTAAAACAAGTGCAGTAAAATAAACTTACACAATGATGTATCCTGGTTGGCCACAAACGTGGTTAGTCCAGTCCCCGAGAACTCTCTCGAGATTTCCACTAAACTTGTCAAGCTTACGGGTGCTTAACAAACCGTTACAGCTGAGGACACAAGCCTCACCTAGGTGCTCGGGGATCACAATCCCAAAGACTTCAATTGCTCGGGGATACCAATCCCAAAGACTTTAATTGCTCGGGGATAACAATCCCAAAGACTTCAACTGCTCGGGGATAACAATCCCAAAGACTTCAACTGCTCGGGGATAACAATCCCAAAGACTTCAACTGAGGAATCACAAGTTCCTCAACAAACGAGAATCGCAATTCTCTTACAAACACAAAACAAACTCACTTTACAAAGTACTCCTCAATGAGTAGATATGAGTAGAAATAGTACGCTCAAGATCACAACAACTTAGCTCAATAGAATGGCTCTTCAAAAAGCTTTATGGATGAATGAAAATGATGATCAATGTAAGAAAGCTTTTAGCAATGAAAATACTTAAATTGTATATGTTGTTGTTGTGAAAACACTGAGTTAAGCCTGTATTTATAGGTGAAAAACTCAGTCTTACCGTTGTCTAATTGCCAATTAAGGATTGCTGAAATTACTCAGTGACAATCGATTGTCAAGACTAAACAATCGATTGTTTGCCTATCAGATCAAAAATTCAATCCCAGATTTTACGTCAACAATCGATTACTTCAAATCAATAATCGATTATTTATAACGTTAAAAAATCCTTTCCAATTTTTTGGCATAAAACATCGATTATCAGGAAATCAACAATCGATTATTTTAACAACGTTCAGAAAATCTTTTCCAGATTTTACGCAAAACATCGATTGTTAAATATCAACAATCGATTACCTGAAGGTAATTTGAAAATGTATGACAACGGTTAGTTCCAACAATCGATTATCAAATAGAACAATCGATTATAAATTAATTTCAAAACTTACTGTCTCATATATAATCGATTATCAAAAGCCATAATCGATTATTAATTAATTTCAAAACTTTCTGTCTCATATATAATCGATTATCAAAAGCCACAATCGATTATTAATTTATTTAAAAAACACTGGGAGACATTTTTCTCATTCTAATCGATTACCATTAGTTCATAATCGATTTTTCTGAGTTTTGAAAACTTTGCCTCAGTTAACAATCGATTATCAAAAGTACACAATCGATTGTTATGCAGTTTGCAAAAACCTGATGTTAACTGACTTACTCACAATCGATTATCATTAATTCACAATCGATTGTCATGCAGTCTTGGCTTAGAGATACTCGATTATCATAAGTACATAATCGATTAGCTTAGCCCAGATTTTTGAGGCATGTTTGAAAAACATTTTAACAAATATAAATATGCATAGTTTAAAATCATTTGACACTTAAGTTAGATATGCATGATTTTGGAAAAATAATTTTAGTAGAGAAGCCATGTTATGAGCCAAGATTGAGGAATCAAGATCACAATTAATATTGACTCAATTATAACATTTCTAAACTTTGTCTTGAGCTTCTTGTAATGCATCCATTTTGTGCTTGTCCTTGAGCACTGCTATATATCGCTTATTGCTTTGTTTGACATTCATCAAAACCTACAAAAGAACACACGTTTAGTATATTGCATTTGAAACGTGTTTCCAACAATTTCCCCCTTTTTGATAATGGCAAACATAAGCGGGATATATGCAATAATTATTTTGATAATCCAAGACAAGAGTAAAGTATGCAATTTGATGTTCCCCCTCAATTCATGTTCCCCCTCACTTTAAGCATGAATGAAGTTGAGAGTGATATAGCATACTTCTTGATATCCCGTTTCTTCCCCCTTTTGCCATTAGCAAAAATTTACACAAGGGAAGAATATGAAAAAAATGTGAAATAAACACAAGTTTATTTATTGGAAAATTAAGATAACATTACAAGGGTGAAACCAAACATAACTAACCAATCAAGAACAAACAGACCAAAAACAACAATTTCTCATAACAACAACAATTTCATCATTCATCACCCCCATCCCCTTCATCATCATTGGTAAGCGCTTGATATGGCACCATCTGAGCATAGGCATAATGCACGTGATCAAAGTAACCATGGACCTCATGGGTTAGTTGAGTAATTTGGTCAGAAATGGTCCGGAGGGTAGGCTCCTGAGGAGGATGAGCACGACGGGCTTGTCGATTTTGAGGAGGAGCGGGAGCATGATCACCATCATGATGAAAGGAAGACTCCGAAATTTCCCAGATTTTGGTGCTCTTTTTGAGAGGACCATTAGCAATATTGACTCCGGAAGCTTCAAGAAATTTCATTATTAAGAGGGCATAGGGGAGAGGTATGTCATCTCTGGTGGCATTGAACATATGAGATAGAATAAGCTTGCACCAATTTATTTTAACACCGGTGACAATAGCATGAAGAAATTTGGCATCCTCTTGGGAAATGGTGGTGTGATTGAGTTTACGGGGTTTGAGAACACGAGTGATGAAATAGAGAATGAAACGATAATTCGGGTCCATACCCTTTATGGTGGGACGACGGGAAGAGGACTCATCATAGGCTACTCCGGCTTGGCGGAAGAGATTAGCTTCATCAATCATGACCCCGGCATCATTTATGTACTGGTAGATGTCTTCACCATCATGCGGAATGCCGGCAATGAGGTGGAGGTTATCTTCAGAAATTAGAATGGGAATGCCGTTAACATTGGTAACAAGTTCACCCTCATCATCTTTGTGAAGGTTGGAGTAAAAAGCTTCAACCAAAGAAATGTTGTAGTAGGGGTGAGTAAGGAGTAGGAAATTGAAAAGGTTGCACTCTCTTAGCATATTTGCGGCTGGAATGAATGGTGCAACAAGAGCGTTTATTGAAAAGCGAGGAGGGAGAATAAGGCGTTTCTCAAATTTGGTAAACGGGTGAGCTCTTCATTGGATTCAAAGAATAGAACCGATCCATCTTGATATGGATGGCGAGAAGAAGAAGCACCTTGTTTGGAACGAGCACGTTTTGAGTTGCGGCTTGACATTTTTTTTTTTTTTGAAAGGATGTGCTAGGATTTTTCAAAGAAAACAAGAGAATTTGATGCTAGGGAGGCTTGAGTGAGTATACAAGAGCATATGTGCAGCCTATATATAGAGAAGGAATGAATCTTACATTTATTGGAAATGACTTGAAGAGATTTGAAGTCTGAAACGGTAAAAAATAAATTCACTGACCGTTCAACAATCGATTGTTTGAATGGAATAATCGATTGTCATTAATGAAAATGATCTGACACATCGATTACACGCCAGAACGGTAAGAAAATTTGAAAAAGATAGTCGATTGTCAAACTTGGTAATCGATTGTTTTTCATATTTATGACCTGTCAGGAATCGATTATGGAGCCAAAACGGTAACATAAGTTTAAAACAGATAATCGATTGTCAATATATAGTAATCGATTGTTTCACTCACAGAGAGTTTGAATTTTGGCAAATAATCGATTGGCAGAACAAATAATCGATTGTTTGGAAGGGGGATGCTGAAATGATGAGACTTAATTCTATCAGGCAATGTAAACATTTAACAAGATTTCATGGAAAAAAAATTGAATCAACAAATAATCGATTATTGATACTGATAATCGATTGTAAGCATAAATAATCGATTATGATCGATTTTTTTTTTTTTTGTATCAAGATAATTCATACTTTCCTCTTACCTTTTGGGGGATGCCTGCAAAATAGAATTAAACATCTCCGACGCTCAAGTCAGTAATCTATAAATGAAATAATAACTTTGAAACTCGTGTAGTCGGGTGAAAAAAAATGAACTCTTAAGAATTTTGTCCTAGGATGTTCTTAAGAGGGTTTAGGGTACTTACCTTCCCTTCGACTTTGCCAATTACCTGATTTTGAACATTCTCCGTTCATTTTGGTCTTTTGGCTCATTCTCCAATTTACGAAGCTTTTTCCACAATTTTGCCTTTTGAATTTTTCGAAAATACTTCCGATTTAAAAAAACATAAGTCGACTTTTCCGTCTCTTCCTCCTTCTTTGTGCTTTAATTGAAGGAATTTTGAATTCGTCTCTCGTCAAGTGTTTGGAGCATCCACTACACTTGATTCCTTCAAGCACACCTGCAAAACAAATCAATGCTCTTTTGGTACCCATGCCATTTTGGGTCCTTGAGGGTTATGCATACTATAATGATATGTTTGAGTAGCATGTCTATGTCTAGTAAAGCATGCGGGAGCAATATGACCAATTCGTCTACAATAATGACATGTCACATTTGGATTATGCATGCGTCTAGGCTCATAGTAGCTAGAATAATGCACATTGTTTACTCTATTTTCATTTCTCCTAATTTGAACACCATAGTCATTTCTAGGTTGAACATTTCGGGATCTTCTAGCATGATCATTGTTGTGCCTAAAATATGCATCATGTCTATGGTGACGATTGCTAGGCGGAAGGTCATGTCTAGGTCTCCTAATATTTTGTCTAGCATGCATGTTTGTTTTAGGAAAGGCATTTTTGTTATTAATCCTAGGTTGAGCTCTAGGTGGTTGGGTTTTTGCATCAACCTCTTCTTCATTTATGAAGCCTATTCCATGCTTGGTTGATTTCAAGTTATCAAGCACCACATTCAAGTTTTTATGAGAGGAGTTGAATTTATCTAGTGTGCCTTTTAATCTACCTACTTCATTCTTAAGGTCTACACAAGAAGCACAATTTTTTGTAGAACTCTCGGGCTTGTCAGAACTTCTTTTCCCATAAAACTTGTTTTGTTCTAGTAGCTTCTCATTTTCCAAAACCAATTTTTCTAATTCTTTTTCTTTTAATGAAAACTGTTTTTGAAAATCTTGTTCTTTTAGAGAAGCATTTTCTCTTAAACTAGTGGCGGTTTTTGTAACTTTGAGAAATTCAGCATACAATTCATCAAAGGCATTTCTCATGTCATCAAGAGTATAAAAATTTTGAGAAGAGATTTGACTTACCTCACTTTGATTTTCTTCCTGTGCCATGAGGCAGAGATTTGCCGCTTCTTCATTTTCTTCTTCACTGGATTCGTCTCCGGAATCTCCTCCCCAAGATATGTATGCTCGTTGCTTCTTGAAGGGTTTCTTCTCCTTTTTAAGATTTGGGCAGTTTGTTTTGATATGCCCTGTTTCACCACATTCATAACATTTAACTTGCTCACCTTGCTTTTTCCCTTTGCGGTCATATTCTTTTCGCATGAATTTTTGGAACTTTTTGATGATGAGTCCAAATTCGCTATCTCCATCCTCTTCAATTGGTGATTGACTTGTGCTCGCCTTTAGAGCAATCTTTTGCCTTCTTTGTTCGTCAACAACAGGGTTAAGAATAGTGGATTCATAAGTCTTAAGATTACCTCTAAGAGCGTCTATGGTGACGTTCGTGATCCCAATTGACTCTTGAATCGCATCGGCCTTTGATCGCCATGCCGGTGTTAGGCTCCCAAGGATTTTTCGAACTAGTTCTTTGTCTGTGAACGTCTTCTTGAGTGCGTGGAGATCATTCACTATTGATGAGAACCGCTCAAACATCTCGTCTACCTTTTCGCCTTCCTTCATATGGAACAATTCGTAAGCATGAGTTAAAAAATCAATTTTAGCTTCTCTTACCTGGTCAGTCCCTTCGTAAGTGACCTCAAGCTTGTCCCACATTTCTTTCGCTGTTTTGCAGCAGGAGATTTTCCTGTAATCATTAGCATTAACAGCACAGAGTAATAAATTAATAGCTTTAAAATTATTTTGGACCATTCGATTATCCTCGGCGTTGAATTCCTCTTCTGTTTTTGGCACCCATATTCCTTCCACCTGTTTGACAGGAACCTCATTTCCTTTGGTGTACACCTTCCACAAGTAAGGGCTGTTTGATCTGACGAATATCTGCATCCTTTCTTTCCAATATGAATAATTAGTCCCGTTGAACAAAGGAGGTCTTGTGGGGCACTGTCCTTCATCAATACCTGCAAAAGAGTCTAGAGTAGAAGCCATGGAAAGATTCTCTCAAACGGTTAAGTCTTTCAGAGAGTATGGCTCTGATACCAATTGTTGGAAATAACGCTTTACGCTAGAGGGGGGGTGAATAGCGTTTTAAAAATATTAAGCGTTTTAGTGCGGAATTTAAAAACTTTGCAGAAATTAAAACAAGTGCAGTAAAATAAACTTACACAATGATGTATCCTGGTTGGCCACAAACGTGGTTAGTCCAGTCCCCGAGAGACTCTCTCGAGATTTCCACTAAACTTGTCAAGCTTACGGGTTCTTAACAAACCGTTACAGCTGAGGACACAAGCCTCACCTAGGTGCTCGGGGATCACAATCCCAAAGACTTCAATTGCTCGGGGATACCAATCCCAAAGACTTCAATTGCTCGGGGATAACAATCCCAAAGACTTCAACTGCTCGGGGATAACAATCCCAAAGACTTCAACTGCTCGGGGATAACAATCCCAAAGACTTCAACTGAGGAATCACAAGTTCCTCAACAAACGAGAATCACAATTCTCTTACAAACACAAAACAAACTCACTTTACAAAGTACTCCTCAATGAGTAGATATGAGTAGAAATAGTACGCTCAAGATCACAACAACTTAGCTCAATAGAATGGCTCTTCAAAAAGCTTTATGGATGAATGAAAATGATGATCAATGTAAGAAAGCTTTTAGCAATGAAAATACTTAAATTGTATATGTTGTTGTTGTGAAAACACTGAGTTAAGCCTGTATTTATAGGTGAAAAACTCAGTCTTACCGTTGTCTAATTGCCAATTAAGGATTGCTGAAATTACTCAGTGACAATCGATTGTCAAGACTAAACAATCGATTGTTTGCCTATCAGATCAAAAATTCAATCCCAGATTTTACGTCAACAATCGATTACTTCAAATCAATAATCGATTATTTATAACGTTAAAAAATCCTTTCCAATTTTTTGGCATAAAACATCGATTATCAGGAAATCAACAATCGATTATTTTAACAACGTTCAGAAAATCTTTTCCAGATTTTACGCAAAACATCGATTGTTAAATATCAACAATCGATTACCTGAAGGTAATTTGAAAATGTATGACAACGGTTAGTTCCAACAATCGATTATCAAATAGAACAATCGATTATAAATTAATTTCAAAACTTACTGTCTCATATATAATCGATTATCAAAAGCCATAATCGATTATTAATTAATTTCAAAACTTTCTGTCTCATATATAATCGATTATCAAAAGCCACAATCGATTATTAATTTATTTAAAAAACACTGGGAGACATTTTTCTCATTCTAATCGATTACCATTAGTTCATAATCGATTTTTCTGAGTTTTGAAAACTTTGCCTCAGTTAACAATCGATTATCAAAAGTACACAATCGATTGTTATGCAGTTTGCAAAAACCTGATGTTAACTGACTTACTCACAATCGATTATCATTAATTCACAATAGATTGTCATGCAGTCTTGGCTTAGAGATACTCGATTATCATAAGTACATAATCGATTAGCTTAGCCCAGATTTTTGAGGCATGTTTGAAAAACATTTTAACAAATATAAATATGCATAGTTTAAAATCATTTGACACTTAAGTTAGATATGCATGATTTTGGAAAAATAATTTTAGTAGAGAAGCCATGTTATGAGCCAAGATTGAGGAATCAAGATCACAATTAATATTGACTCAATTATAACATTTCTAAACTTTGTCTTGAGCTTCTTGTAATGCATCCATTTTGTGCTTGTCCTTGAGCACTGCTATATATCGCTTATTGCTTTGTTTGACATTCATCAAAACCTACAAAAGAACACACGTTTAGTATATTGCATTTGAAACGTGTTTCCAACAAAATTGTTCACATATCTCCTCCATCAGACGACTATTCTAGTTTGCAGCATTATCTGTGATAACGGGTTGCATGAATCCCAAATCGACAAATAAGATTGAACTGCACGAAATCTACTACAGCTTTCTTGGTGACATATTTGAGAGTGATGGCTTCAACCCATTTCATAAAGTAGTCAGTGGGAACCAGTATCAGTCTGTGCCCATTTGAGGATTTTGGCTCAATTGGCTCGATGACTTTCTATGCCCCAGGCGACGAATGGACAAGGTGCTGGCATGTGATGCAGTTTCGTGGGCGGTGCATGAATTAAGCGCCTGACACTGATGGCACTTTCGGACAAAGCTGAAATAGTCCTTTTCCATGATTATCCAGTAATAGCCTACTCGAAGGATTTTCTTTGCCAAAACATACCCATTCATGTGGGGTCCTCACACCACCACGTGTACTTCATGTATGATCCTTCAAGCTTATTCGGCGTCAACACATTTTAACAAATTGAGATCTGGAGACCTTTTGAACAAGACATCACCACTTAGGAAGAAACCACTTGCATGTCGTCTAATGGTTCTTTTTTGATCTCCACTAGCTTGCTCGGGGTATTCTTATGTTTTCAAAAATCTTTTGATGTCATGGTACCATAGCTGAATACTTGGTTCTACCTCAATTGTATAACAGTAACCGTGCCTCTCCTTGATTTGGACTTCCAAGGGATCGATGTGGCATTGCCTGGGTACGGCAGCATTGATGCCAAAGTAGCAAGTGTGTCGGCCAAATCATTGTAGCAACGAGGAATGTACCTAAACTCTATTGATTTGAATTGCTTGCCCAAGTCTTCCACATGTTGTCTGTAAGGGATGAGTTTGACATCTCAGGTTTCCCATTCTCCTTGAGCTTGTCGGATAATCAAATCTGGGTCTCCCATGATCAACAACTCTTCAACGTCCTAGTCGATTTCCATATTCATACCCATAATGCAGGCTTCATACTCGACTGTGTTTTTTGTGCAGAAAAATCGAAGTCGGGTTATGGCTGGGTAATGCTGACCTGTAGGTGAGATTAGGACTACCTCAATTCCTACACCTCTTGCATTTACTACTCCATCAAAGAACATTTTCAAGCAGTCCTATCCTCGGATATTGCCTCAACCACATTTACCTCTTCATATGGGAAGTAAGTGCTCAGAGGTTGGTATTCATCATCAATCGAGTTTTCAGCCAAATGATCCGCTAATGCATGGGATTTCATTGCCGTGTGAATGACATAGACTATGTCAAATTCAGTGAGCAGGATCTGCCATTTTGCTTATCTTCCAGTGGCTATTGGTTTCTAGAATAGGTATTTCAGTGGATCCAGCCAGGTTATGAGGTAAGTGGTGTAGGCTTGCAGATAATGCCTCAACTTCTGAGAGACCCAAGTTAAATCACAACAGGTTCTTTCCAGCAAAGTATACTTGGCGTCATAGCTGGTAAACATCTTTCTCATTGCCTACTCTTTCTTTCTGGTAATATCATGTTGCCCGAGGACACAACCAAAAGGGTTTTCTAAAACTGTCTGGTACAAATACAGAGGCCTCCCTAGTTCAGGTGGGACCAAGACTGGTAGGTTGGATAGATACTCTTTGATCTTATTGAAAGCTTCCTAACATTAATCCGTCCATTTGATTGCCGCATCTTTCTTCAGTAATTTGAATATGGGTTCACACGTGGAGGTCAGCTGAGCAATGAACCGGCTGATATAGTTCAATCTTCCCAACAAGCTCATGGTTTTTGGAAGAGGTAACTCCCGGATAGATTTTATCTTTGTCGGATCTAACTCGATACCTCTTCGGCTGACTATGAATCCAAAACATTTGCTCGATTGGACCCCGAACGCAAATTTGGCTGGGTTTAGCTTCAAGTCATATTTGCACAACCGTCCGAAGAACTTCCTCAGATCCTGCACATGGTCATCCTAAGTTTTGGACTTGATGATCACGTCGTCCACATAAACTCCTATCTCTTGGTGCATCATGTCATGGAAAATGGTGGTCATGGATCTCATGTAGGTTGCCCCGGCATTCTTACGACCAAAAGGCATTACCATGTAGCAATAGGTTCCCTAACGTGTGGTGAAAGATGTCTTCTCTATGTCTTCTTCATCCATTAACACCTGGTGATATCCTGTGTAACAGTCCACTAAAGATTGTACCTCGTGTTTGGCGCAGTTGTCGACAATGATGTGGATGTTCGGCAAGGAGAAGTTATCGTTGGGATTGACCCTGTTTAGATCTCTGTAATCCACACACACTCGAGTTTTACCATATTTCTTTGGCATTGGAACTACATTGGCTAGCCATATGGTGTACCGGACCACTCAGATCACCCCTGCTTCCAACTGATTCATGATCTTTCCTTTGATTTTATCACTAACTCTGCTTTTGCTGGATTGGGGGCAATCGTGATAAGTTGGCAACTTATGAACCACCAAATCAACACTCAGTCCTGGCATGTCATCATATGACCAAGCAAATACGTCTTTGAACTCAAACAGGAGTTTGATTTATGCGTCCTGAGTTTTCTCATCTGTGTGAATGCTTATTTTGGTTTCCTTGATTTCTTCAGTGCTATCCAAGTTAACCAGCTCAGTATCATGTAGGTTCGGCTTAGGTTTATTCTCAAAATGTTCTAATTCTCTATTTATTTCCTTAAAAGCCTCTTCTTTATCATATTCTGGTTCTTGGTTCATTATTTCATAATTAGACAGTGTGTTCAGATCTGGGCATGAAGTCCGCAAGCATGTCTTGTTATTTAAAGCCGCTATTCAGAAATAATAGATAAACAAAGATGATGAAATATTGATTTTATTTCATTGAATTTGGAAGATAACATGGTTTATATTGGAAATTGAAAGACATGAAACCAAATAAAACATCTAAGTTACACCTTAATGACACGTTATGTAGAAAAGGTTGTAGGACAAGTCTACTGGGACTCCCGTCTGATTGGAAATGGCGTAGCCTTCCGATTTTGCAATCTGGCCTCAGGTCCCATGTACAGCACCTCAGCGGTGCTTGAGCCTTTCCCTGTCTGGACCATGTGGGTTTCATATAATATCTTCCTCATTACCCCACAGATCTCTTCAATCTCTTCACTAGTAAAAGCCCCATCCTCTTCTTCCTCACTATATTTAGGCTTGACAAAGGTCTCTTAAAGATACGGCACCGGCTGCGGCAAGACCCATCCATCACTCTTCCTATTATCCATGCATTTTTATATCGGTTGGAGTGGGTATGAAGCCGACCCTAAAGAACTTTTCACTAGCAGGCAGGGTGATCGGTTCAGATATCCCTTGCAATGAATTCCGAAGTCCTTTTCCAGGTTTAAAGCCATGTCGGATCATTTACTTGGCCACCATGATTGATGCATTAGAAAGGAAAGGTTGGTGGCATGGGCTTCCTTCCTCGTATTGGTCTGCGACCGCAATTTCAAAGGCTTGATAAACTATGCGCTCACTCCCCTCCCTCGCTTCCAGGCATGGGACTGATGGGTCCCGATAAATTGATTGCTCATCTTCTCCGTGGACCAAAATTCTTGATCCTCATGCTCAAACTTTACCATGTGATGAACGGTATAGGGTACAGCTCCTGATGCATGGATCCATGTCCTCCCCAAAAGAAAGTTGTAGGAGGTTTCCATATCTAGCACCTGTAAGGTCACTTCAAATTCCACAAGACCGATTGTCAAGGTCAGGTCGATCTCTCCAATTGTGTCCCTTTTTATACTATCAAAGGCACGTACGCATATGTTGTTGGGTCGAATTATTTCAGTCCCGATTTCCATGTGCTGTAGAGTTGAGAGTGGGAAGAAGTCTACACCGGAGCCCCCGTCCAACATGACACTTTTCACGTAGTACCCTTCACTTTTGACTGTTAGGTGCAGGGCTTTGTTATGTGCGGCCCCTTGTGGTGGCAAAACATTTTTACTGAAGGAGATTTGTTTGACCGCAAAAAATCTTTCTGACATTCCCTCCAACTGCTCTACAAAGGTTTCAACAGGCACATATGCCTCATTAAAGGTCTTGATCAATATCTTTTGATGTTTGGTGGAGTTCATTAAAACAGATATCAAGTAGACTTGTTCAGAAGATTTTCGAAGTTGATCGATCACCTCATAATCCGCCATTTTCATATTTTAAAAGAAGGCATATGCTTCTTCGGCGCTCACGGGCTTCTTAGATAGGAAGCGCTTTCTGGTGGCATGGTTTACCTCTTCCAAATTGGAATACTTTTCAACAGGATTATTTTCTTGAACTTCTCTGGAGATTTATTTTCCCTCATAGGTCACCACTGATTTATTGTAATTACAAGGCACATCGGTAGGA
This sequence comes from Nicotiana benthamiana, assembly GCA_034376525.1. Lineage (NCBI taxonomy): Eukaryota > Viridiplantae > Streptophyta > Magnoliopsida > Solanales > Solanaceae > Nicotiana > Nicotiana benthamiana. The sequence goes on along the minus strand of CM067324.1, from coordinate 18,181,746 downwards.
TCTGTCATGGGTGTTTGTGGCGCCGGCTGATAACCATAGGCTCACTTCACCTTGGTGGGTTGATTGGTCTCTGCATCAAATAAGATCATTTGGGTAGACACATTTGGGTGGTTTTATTTAGCTCAAACCTCCTGGGAGGACTCAATGTCATGTGGTTTTCTTTGCGGCCTCGAGGGATATATAGAATAACATCTTTGGGGGTGCTACCCCAGTCTCGACTTTAATTTTCTTCTCCGATTTCGGAGGGGTAGCATGGTTCTTCTTCTCTCCTTTGTCCTGTTTCTGGACATCCTTTAGTTTCTTTTCTATGTTAGTGATAGCGATGATGGCGTTCAACTTTGGGTCAAACTCCTTATCCTCACAAATCATTCCGATTATCGGCCCGTTGTTTGTGGGCCGGCAGTGGGTTATTAGTCATATTGGGAATATCTTCATCCCTTAGCACTATCTTCCTCTGTTCTATCAAGTTCTCTATGGCTCTCATCAAAGTCCAGCAATCATCCGTGTCATGCCCTTCTGCCCCTGAGTGGTAGGCACATTGTGCACCCGTTCTATAAGCAGGTGATGTCGGGTTTTGCCTGGTTTGAGGGACGGGTTGTAATAGACCTATTTGGACAAGCTTTCATAATAAGCTGGAGTAGGATTCGACAATCAGCGTGAAATTTGGCCTCTTGGGTTGTTCACAGGCCAGGAAGTTGTTTTGTGGAGGTCGGGGGTTGTAGTGAGTTTGATAAGGAGGCTGGTTTCGAGGGAATGGAGCTTGGTTTTGGTTGGCTTCTTGTTGTGGTCGAATATAAGGTTTAGTATTCATGACCGTATACGGCTGAGGACAAGTCATCTCTGGGTGGGGGTAATATTGATGTGAAATTGTTTCTGAGAAGAGGAGTCTGGGAGCGCAATGTTTTCTTGCACCCGGCACTGCCATGGATGTTTCTTCTTTTTTCTTGCCTTTTGCTACTCCTAGGGCTCAACCCTAAATGGCTTGGGGGGGTGCTCTAATAGCAGATTGGCTTAGAATTTGACTCGTCTTCAGCCTATTTTCAACCATTTTGCCAATCTTGATGGATTCAATGAACGGCTTGCCCATTGCGGACATCATATTGTGAAAGTAGTCGGCATCTTGGGCCTAAAGAAAAATTGTGACCATTTTGACCTCATCCATCGGAGGCTTTACCCTAGATGCCTGCTCACGCCACTTAACTACGTACTCTCGAAAGCTTTCCAAGGATTTCTTCTTCAAGTTTGTCAATGAGTTCCTATCTGGAGCAATATTGATGTTATATTGGAATTGTTTGACAAAATCTCTAGCAAGATCGTCCCAGATGTGCCAGCGGGACATGTCTTCGTCCATGTACTATTCAAATGCGATGCCTACCAGACTTTCCCCGAAATAAGCCATGAGAAGTTCTTCCTTTCCACCAGCTCCTCGCAGCTGGTTGCAATATCTCTTGAGATGAGCGATAGGGTCACCGTGCCCATCAAACTTCTCAAATTTTTGGGTTTTGAATCCCAATGGTAAATGAACATTAGGTAACATGCATAAGTCAGCATAAGATATATTTTTTTTTCGCTCAACCCTTGTATGCTTTAAGACTTTAATCTATGCTCCTCATTTCTTAGCAATATCTTCTTACTCAGGAGTTTTGGTGGTCTTTTCTTATCCTGCCGTGAACTCATATCGTGGTGGTTGGGAGTAAGGATAAGTGGGAAATTGAGGAGGCTCTATTGGGAAGGATGGTGTTTGGAAAGTGAAAGTTGAGGGGTTAGAATTGGGCCTCGGCAGTGCAGGCTATGTAGTAGCTAAGCATGGGGGAGCAGTAAAAATATTTGAAGCTGCTCCTGATGGGGGTGAACCTCAGAAGGTGTTACAATAAAATGGGCTAAGATGGTTGGGTATCCAAGTGGGGTATTGGGGTGACTGATTGGGACATTGGAGGTTCCACCATTTCTAGGGAAAAGCTCCGGAAATTTTGGGAATTATACTGGGCGGCTCCCTTTCGTTTGACCAGGCGTCCCATATTTCCATCATGCGGACATGCAATGACATGTTTTCCTCGGTAGTTGTTGATTTCGAAGCTGGGATGCCCGAGGTTGGGCTCTCGTCCATCATAGGAATTGTTGGCAGAGTGATTTCTGAAGACATTTCAACACCACCTTTCAATCTCGTGAAGTATGGATGTGACGCCAGACTACCACAAAACCAACCACCTTTACTATAGAAGCTATGCTTTGGATTAGACAATCAATTGGTTAGTTCGAAACAAATAACACATAGGTAATCGCACGTTTGGGTGGGGGTAATGCACTTATACAGTTAAATGGGTTTCTACATGCCTTGTAACGGTTGCATGTTTCATCCTGGCTTGTCCTACTTTCCCATATTTTCTCCTTGCCTCATATGTTATTCCATATTTTCCTTTCCTGCTTTTTGTTTTTCTTTTTCTTTCCCTTATTCATTAAAAAAAATTACAAAAGCATGAACGGATCCGATAAGGATTGCCTACGTATCACGACGCCACGTGAATCAGATCATAGTGTAGTTCAAGAGATAGATGCGAAAATTAAAAGAGCCATTTTTGTTGAATTTTTCTCAATAATACTGAATTACAAAAAGATTCGAGACATACTTCTTCCAAAACTCTAAGGCTCAGGACAGGCCTTTTCTAGGAATTGAAATCAGACTCTAAATGTGAAAATACAAATTCAAAAAGGAAGATAATACAATCAAGAAAGCATCAATGCCTCTAAGTCTGCCCTAGGGACACCAGCTGGTCTTGCAGTAGGCCTACTTGCCAGGTTATCTTGGAGCCGATAGAGTTCTTCCATTATTTGACATACGAAGATCATCGTAGTGGCAAAAAACATGGATCTTGTCATGTCTTCGCATGTGTTGCACTTTGTGGTAATGTAATCGGCAATCCTTCGAACCTTCTCTCATATGATGCCATTTTCCTGCAACAGACGACCAATGTGACGGGATCTTGCTTCTAAGACCTGGGCGGTAGCATGATTTTGCTTTTGCAAATGTTGTAAGTCCTCTTCCAACCGTGCCACTAAGGAGTAATGATGTTCTCTCTCAGCCTTAAAATTTTTTGCTTGTTTAGCCATTTCTCCTTCGAGGTTGCCAATTGCCTTTTCCCAACCTGTGGCCTCTCTTTTGTATGTTTCTATCATTTGTTGAACGAAAGCTTCACGCCCTTCGGCACTTTTAGCCAACCTTGTTTGTGCCTTTTCTAGACTCGGCTTTCTGTAGGTCATCTTCATAGTCACGCACCTTTTGAGTAAGGTTATAAATGAGCCTTTCATCTTTCCTGCTTCGTCTTGGGTTCTCTGCTGCAATTTTTAACTGTCAAATCTGGGCTCTGAGAGCATCATTTTCTTGAATTAATCTTCTCCTTTCACCTTAGCCCTCTTGTGCCTGTAAATCATTGTTGAAGGTGAAATTTCTCAACTCTTCTCGTAGATCATAGATAGTGGCCTGATATTCCTTTTCCTTTTCTCCCCAAACTAACCTCTCCTGAATTTTGTTATCAAAGAATTGAACATGGGGCCTTTTGGCGGGCCTCACAGGTTCAGGCTCGGGCTCTGGCTCATTGTACACATGAAAACTCCTTTCAAACCAGTTGCTATAATTGGGATCAACTTCGCCCTTAGCTGGGTCCGGTACCTGGGTGTTACTTTTTAGATACCGACAACTATTCCAGTCTCTTTGGACTAAAGCCTCGGGTATCGTCGCTTCTCGGTGTAGCTTAATGACTTGAGTGCTTAGGTCTCTCTCTTCAAGTATCACCTGATATCTTCCCAGTTGCCTCGGAACCCTTTGGGGTGCATACAGTTGTATACTTCTTGCTCCCATCATCATCAAATAGACCTTTGAAGCGGTCATGTAAATGATTTCTGTTATTGGGATCCACCCTATGGTCCATTCAATTTGAACTGCTCCTAACTCTCTCAAATAGGAAACCTATGCTTCAAACCCTTCCGGCAGTTTATAATCCTCCACCTTTTCCTCATACCTTTTGATGAAATTGTTCCCGTCTGAAACATATCTCATGAACTTAGGATGACGGTGAAAGTGTTCGATTATCCACATCTGAAGAAGGATGTTGCAGCCTTCACAAAATTGACCCCCAGATTTGCACAATGTTAATTTTCGGTAAATAGCTGCTAGCACTAATGGGACAATCGTGTGATCTTTTTTGTCAATGAGGACTTGCGCGATTCTGGCCATGCGAAGATCTATCGTAGCCTCAAAATTTGGAAATATCATGATTCCAAGAAATGCCATGATGAAAGCAAACCGTCGATGAGTTTGCCATAGGCCTTTGTCCCGTTTGTTGTTCAAACCCTTCTCATGTATCTCAAACCCAGCTGAGTGTCCAGACCTAAAATACAAGAAGTAGAACACACAATTCCCTTTGCTTACGCATTCCTTGCTTATTTGTTTGCTAATTTTCAAGAGATCGAAGAATTTGTGCACTGAGGGAGCCCTGAGGAATATGATTTGCTGCTTCATTAACTCTTGGCCATAATCAATATACCCAGCTATTTTTTCCAACGTGGGTGTGAGCTCGAAATCTGAGAAAAGGAACACATTATGAACGGGATTCCAGAAGGTTACCAGAGCCTTAATCAAATCATCATGTGGCTTGATGTTCATGATATCTACCAAGGGACCCAATTGCTCTTTTACACAAACTTGGCCATTTTCATCTTGATATCCCACCACCTCAATAGCTGCATCCGAGCCCTTTCTATGACAGTTTGCGAGGATTCCTGGACAGTATTCATTTGTACCTGCAGAGGTGTAAGGTTAGGGTTGACTCTTGTGGACTCTTTTTGCAAAACCGATTTTCTAAATCGGCGGACAAGGACCCCTTTTATTGATATGTTAGCAAAAATGGTCATTTTTGCAAATGCGGCCCCTTCATAATTCCAAATGAATCGTGAGGCCAAGGATAAGTTTTTAAGAAGAAAAGTACACCTTTTAATCATACTTGCATGTTCCTCCCAAAATAACCTCTTGATAATTGAAATGTAATCTAAGGTTATTCCGGTAATAAACAACTAAAAGTCAAACCGAAGATGGGTTGGCTTTATTGTTTTGACCAAAGCATTGAAAAAACTTTTATTTGATTATCTGGAAAAAAAAATGAGGCCAAACCTTATGTGGGTTGCTTACGTATCCCATATCCGGTGAGAATCAGACATGCGTAGTTCGGGCTATTTTATTTGAATCGTTTTTCTTTAAAACCATTTTTTTTCAAAAATTTGGCAGAGTTTGGGAATAGCTTCAAATACTGGGACTTTTAGAAACCGATTAAATTTTCTATCCTACCTCACTCTTGGTTTTTATCTTTATTTCCTTTTCCTAGCCGGTCAACATGCAAGCCGAAACAGATAAATATTCACATAACACGTTGGATTTATCAAGATGGTCTTTATTTTGGCTCTGTCCTAGACGGACCCAACCCCTGTGTTGAGTCCCCTAATTCAAATGCAAGTGATGCAAATAATCTTTCCTACTAGGGATCCGGCATGAGGTTGCGTTATTCTAAGTTTAAAACCCGGGATTTGTGGTCTAGACTTGGGTTAGCCGAGCGGACAACTGGGTCGAGGAGGGGGCAACATACCGGGAGCACGAAAGTTTTTCCGGCCTTGTTGCTTGCCCAACCCCGTCTTATTTTGTGTAGTTTCTACAGAAAATGCGGGTCACGCGAACGTGTGCACCATTTTTAGAAGACTCGGATGAGTGGCGTAAGAAGTCATTTAAATACAGTTCAAGCAATATCGAAGCGGTAAATGGAAATTAGCACATTAAGTCCACAAAATACAGTAGTATCAACAATAAAGCCAAATAAAAATTATATTAACAAGCTCTAATTCTTGAACCATGAACCAGAAGTTCTGCGTTTTTGAGTCGCCAGAGCTGTCACACCTTCTTTTTACACACCCCACCAAGAATGGTTTATAAGGGAGTTTTTCCAATTTAAGTGAAATTATTCAAAATAGGAATATTTATATAATTTATCATAGTTGCCACTTGGGATAGTTTATTTGGTGTCCCAAGTCACGGGTTTATTTTAAATCCCAGATCGAGGAAGTTTTATTTTTTAATGTCTGCGAACCAGAAATTCTGAATAAGGAATTCTGTTAACCCGAGGGAAGGTGTTAGGCACCCTCGAATTCCGTGGTTCTAGCACGATCGCTAGCAATTTATACTTGGCTTAATTGTTCAACTACTCATTTTTAGGACCTGTGTGCAATTATCTTTTACCGCTTTTAAATTACTTGAATTATTCGTAGTTAAAGAAATGAGTTACGCATATGTAAACTCTTTACTTTTGGCGCGTCAAAAATCATGTCACGCAAACGTATCCACAATTAATAACACTTTGTTGAATTTATTAAGAAAAGTTTGGTTGAGTTGCGCGAACGCGTACCTTGAGTTTTTTAAGAATTAAGTTTGAAATTATATTACGCGAACGTATATATAATTGCAATACTAATCTAAACCGGGCCTAAAGAAAACTACGAATATTTGATATTCGTTAGATGAAACTAATGCAAGGGCCATGTATTTAGGGAGTTGTTTATCAAGGCATGCCTCAAATTATTTCAAAAGAAATGTAGTTGATCAAGGCATTCTAAGTATGTCCTTATTTAAACTTACTTAAACTTAACAAAAGATATTGATCATAAGCAAGTTTTAGAGTACGTGGATTGGGCCCTTAATCATTTTTTAAACAGGGCCAGCGGTGGCTTTTGAAAGATTAACATCATCAAAGTGTCATGGAAGAATTCGAAACAAGCATCCAACATTGGGCTTAGATTTAGGTGGGCCCAATTGTGAATTTGGCATCAGCTGACCTATCCACCCTATTATATTCTAAACCAAGGCATACATATAAATCATGAGCAACAAGTGAACTTTTCTTTTAAAACAAAGGAAATTCAGCTCTATAACTACGAATCTGAGTGTTAACTATACTACAGATGATTTGATTATTGACCATTTTAGAAAGTCAGATTTTAGTCCTAAACTTAAAACAATAATTTTAAACATGAGTCAACAGGCTTTTGAAATTACTGAAATCCAATAGCTGAACCCAAACTCACTAGCCAAACGTTGCCCCTTTTTCAAACAATATCATACCAATGCACCTTCTAAAATATAATTACATGAACTGTTGGGACTGCATCAACTACTATATGAATTTTTAAAGTACAGTCCAATTATTACATACTCCAGAACTGAATAGAAAAGTACAAAATATGGACTACATCAGTGTCTTAACCTCAATTGCAACAAAAATAAAAAGAGGAAGTTCCTAATCTACCACGGCTCCACCTCTGAATGCAGCAAGACTTTCATGAATCATGTGGAAAAGGGTCAGATTCACAAAAAAAAAAAACATCTTCAGGAAAAGAACCTACAATGTTACCAAGTTAGCCCTACTACCAAAATGAGTGAAGGAAATATAATGATATCTATAGGTCTAACCATGTTTAAGGTTAAACTTACATGCATGCAAAGATCTCCGAACCATGATTTAATCAATGGCTCTCATTTCAGCAAAGGAGGAAAGAGGAGGAAGAAAAAAAAATAATAATTTAAACACCTACTGAAGAAATTAAGACTATAATGCACCATTTAAGGGATGAATCTGACCATTTAAAGGGTGAGATTCACTGTCCTTTTGTGCTGCTATAAGGGACGAATTTAGGACATAGTTTCTTGGGCATGTACACTGATTCCCACCTTACACTACCATCGATATACTACCAACAATCTGTACCTTATACTCAAACAGCCCAGAATATCTAGATAAAGATTTTGAACAAAGCATCATGTTTTAAACAAATGAAAGGCAGTAGTGTCGAGAATAGATGTTCATTTCAGATCACTTACAATCTTTACTTGAACATTACATTATAGCAAACACACAAATCATAAAGGATCACAAAATGAAGCTAGTCAAACATGGGAATCTAAGGTGTGTACCTTTAACAACAAATAAACCCTAAAAGCAAAACTCTCTCTTTGACAACTGGATTTTAGCAGGAAGAACAAACAGACAACACTAAAATGACCCAGAGACTCGAATCAGAAAAAGATACTCAAAACCAGCTTGAGACCTCAAATATTAAACTAAGAGGATCAAGAGAAGTTCTTCTACTTCAAGTCATTTTAGCTTTTCAGAAAAAAAATTAAAGAGAAAAGTTTTCTCAAAGTTTCAAACTCAGTCATTTTAGCATAGGGAATGATTTTTTGTATAGTAAATCATACTCTAAAGTTGTGTGTGAGTGAGAAAGTGTTTCTTTATATAGAATGCCCTAATAGCATCTAGGAAAAGAATATACTGGCCTAGTACAACATATTTTACAGTTGTATTGTCCTTTTTCCTCTTATCCAATATCAGTATTGGCTAAGGATAAGGACAACTGTCCCAAGCTCTAGAAAATTCTGACTTTACCCTAATGTAAAACCCCAATTTAACCTCTAAAATAACGCTTATTTCATTTTTACCTTAACTTTTATTTCTGTTAAGCCTCTAAGGTTTTACTGGTTTTCACATCAAGGCAAACAAAATCAACCCAAGAGAAGATCAGAAATTTAAATCCAAAAAATGGCTTAAGAGGATCAGTGACAAAAAACTCCTAAGCTAAAACTTAAACTAGTGATATGAACAAGAAACCCAAAAATGTAATGATGGGATGAACATGGAGGAAATTTTGAAACTAATATTAACAAGACTCTACAAGAAAGAATTTTTTAACACAAAATATCTCGTAAAGTTTTATCCCACATAATCACACAGCCAATCATTTTAAAACGAACACTTAATTTTAAAACACCTAACTTAGGCATTTTCATTTTTAACATCATTGAACTTCAAACAGTGAAAGCAAAAGAATAATCCAACTGGACAAACAACTAGCTAAAATATATGCAGGGGAGAACATATAAAAGAATAAAGATGGAAATGACAATCAGAAAAAAAAATGAAAATGGCAGAGACAAATACCAAAAATTGAAGAAGAGCTTCACATGACTATAGATTGAAGAATAGAACTCAGTCCTAATCATTGAATTAAATGATAACTAATTAAACTAATTCAAATAAAATAAAATAAAACACTGATATCTAAACAATTAACCGGAAAAATGAAGAAAAGAAGAGACGACCTAGTTTTGGCCAGAAAACTTGATTAAACGGAGCAGACTACAAGATGAGAGAATTTGACAAAGTCGGCCGGGAAGTGCATGACTTGGTCGAAGTCCGGTGATCTCGAATTAAGCCAAACTAACGCTAATCGATTGTTCTTGTCAAGAACAATCGATCAGCATGACCTCTGAGCTTGAAAACCCCAAGAATCAAATGATGAAAATGATTTGTGGGCTGGTCTTGTCTTTCAGAACCCAGATTCGAAATTGGGGCGAATGGGTAAGGATTTAGGAGCAATTAGTGACGGATATAGGACAACGAAGCTATGGTGATTACCTGGTTGGAATATAGAGGAGGGGTTGGAACGATTAGGGTTTTTGACCGAAGTTTTCGATCCAAAATTCGACCATTTCTAGAGGGATTCGAGGGAGACTAACTGGATATTAGTAACGAGGAGGTGATGGGGAGTTTAAGGTGTAAATTTGGGGTTTATTGGACCACCGGAACTGCCGTGAGGCGATTTCTAGCGGTAGTTTGCGGTGGAAACAGCGAGGGGTTGTGAGGCGGCTAGGGTTGATCTCTAGGGTTTGTGAGAGACGAGAAAGATTGGGTGCGTAAGGGCGTTCGGACTGCTAAATAATATATGTGCATCAGTTATGAGCCGTGGATGATGAAAATCCAACGGCTGTGATGAGTGGAGGCCAAACTACGTCATTTTTGGGTGAACCAGGTTGGCCAGGTGGGTTTGGTCTGGTTAAAAATTGGGCTAGCCCAAATTTGGGCATTTATTAAGAGACAAAAGAATTTTTTTCTTTTTTTAAAAATTAAAAACTCCTTTTCTCTCTTTTCTTTTTTTCTTTTTCAAAACTAGAAATAAAACCTACATTAGCTCTTAAAGACTAAATTAACTAACCAGAATATATAATTTAACTAGTAATCAACACAATTAATTAAATACCAAATTAAAGGAAAACTAATAAAATTCAAAGTTAAAAATTAAGGAATGCAAAAAATTAATTATTTTTGTGATTTTTTTATTTTGTAAAAATCGAAAAAAATATGTGAAATTAAATCCTAAATACAACATGAAATTTTTCTTGTTTTTTAGTTAAAAATCCTAAATTACCTAGAATGTTGAAACATTAAACTAATTAATTTCAAAATTATAAAAACTACTTAATCCTATGTTAAAAGAAAAATCAACAAAAGGATAAAAATATAGAAATTGGTCACTTTTGGTGATTTTCGTTTTTAATAAAATAAATAATTAATTAATTACTCCTAAATATATGAAGAATAAATCCTAAATGCAACATATGACATAATTTGGATAAAAACTTAAGCCTGCACAAAAATACAGGAAATTTAATAAAATCCTACAAAATCTCTAAAATAATAAATTATTAAAGGAAAAAATTTAATTATTAAAATTTTCTAGGAGTAATCTCCGGGCAAAAATCACGTAGTGACGCGTCATTTTAAAATAAACAAGAAACAACCGTCTTACATTTTTCTTATTTATTATCGAGCAATTACAGTCAAAGGCGAATGTACGGTGATGTTCAAAGATGCTGAAATTGAAGCCATTGATATATTTCCCATCCGCTAGGCCACATGCTGTGGTCACAGAAGCTTCAACTGTTCCTCTCCGACTCGCCGGGTCTCCTGTTGCGGACAAAAATTCCCGTTTCTTTCCGGTGAATTCACGCAAAGAATCTCCTCATAAACTATTTCCCAATTGCCGTCGCTTAATCCACCGGTCTCGTTCTGTATCAATGGAATCTTCCGGTGTTAATACGACGACGTCGCCGTCCGTCGTGAAGCTGAACGTAATAGAAGCAACGCCAGAGAGTTTTAAAGAGTTTGGTCAAGTAATTGAGGCGTCCCCTGATGGAGAAGAATTTGGGCCTCGTGATGCTCAGCTTGACTTGAGCTGTGGCATTCCCAGGTCAGGATTCTTCTTTATTTAGCACATTTTATTGTATAAATTGATGCGCTTCTGAATAAAAACTGCTGTTGCTATGATGAATTAGTGTTAGATCAGCTTCAATTGAACTCATTTTCATACAAATAAGATTAGAAAACCGAACTATGTAGCCTAGGAATAGCAACAAAAAAAATGAATCTTGGCTGTTTGTATTTATTGATAACCAAAAAATTCCCGAGGGTTAGTGAGCATGATCTGAAACTTCATAGATAATGTGCGTGCGCCTTTAACCTTCTCCACTGAATCCCACGCTTTTGTCTATGGCATATTCAGACCCCTGATCAGGGGCGGCTCTAGCATGCTGATTACTGTGTTTGGCCGACCCATTAACTTTGGTCTACGCTCTGTATTTGCCCGATGAAATCTATTAAAATGTACAAATTATAAATTTAGAATCCAGTAACTTAAAAAGACTAGAATTCTGAACTCGTATCTTCAAATCCTAGCTCCGCCTTTGTCCTTGATGTGTGCCTAACCCACATATCACGAACTAATAGTTTTTCTTTTTTAATTTATCCAAATATCATTTGTTAGATTAGTTACGGAGATAATTAAGAGCATTGAGCTGTGTACTTGGTGTTTTCTGTCAGGTTTTACATTATGCAGCTTAAAGATAGGTCGCTTAGGTTTTCTAATATAACACATCATGCGAACGTGACACAATGTCTTGGATCTATTGGAGGCAATGTTTGGTATCTTGGAGTTGCTAAACCATCTATTGTGGATCCAGCTGATATCAAGGGCGCCAGGGGTTCTGATATTGTGCAGTCACGTTGTGGGCACTTTTATGTGCCTCCTGCTGTTGATGAAGTGCAGGCTTTCAGAATTTCAGGTCCTAAGTTTATAAAGCTGAATCATGGTACATGGCATGCTGGGCCATTATTTACAGATGATAAAATGGACTTTTACAATCTGGAGCTGAACAATACTAATGTAAGGATCTTCTTTTTTCTACTTTTACAGTTGAATTGATCACATTTATGCATGTGGATTACATGCATCATGGAAATACTGTTTCAGAGTAACCAGGGAATCACCCCCTTTCTTTTCTTGGTAGCGTTAAGTATTGTCGTTTTGGTTCTTAATTTTTAAGCCTAGTTGCTTCTGTTGATAAAAAGAGTGATGATTCAACCAGTTTGAAGCTTTAGTGAACCAAGCTTTTGGAAAAGAAAATGCTCCAGAAGATGAAGGCTTCTAACACAGGACCTCTATGAGAAACTTATATAAGCAAAATTGATATCTGGGAGGGCCGGAGTCTCAACATCTTTTTCCTCCCATTTCTCTGGGCAACATTTCACATCTATTGGGATGTGACGGAAAACTAAATTTGTCTTTATTCATGTCATTAGTCTGATTCATACATTACAATATCTTCTAACTACCATAATCATGTGTTGAAATGTTGTAGTTTTCTTATTTATAAGCTGTAAGTTGCTAGAGAATGATTTTCTCATTTATATTTTCGGTATGCAACATGCCCACCCCTTCCCATGGGGGCCAGATTCTTTTTCTTTGGTTAAGCACGTAATATTTGGTTGACAGATGATTGCGAGACTTGAACTCTCCATTTGTTAAGTAAAGTGTTGAAATGTGTGAATCACCTTCTTAAACATCTAGTAAGGGAGCACTTTCATTTGTGTATTATATGGCTGCAGCAATGTGTTTAGATCTCGTGCTGGGTTTAACAGTCGTAAAGAGCCATTTAACACTTAAATAACCCGTGCAATATGTGAATGGGCACCATCAAGTTGAAGACAGACAAACATCGTCAAGGTGGTGCTGGCCTATGAAACCTCATTTGGTGAATAGTTGTTATCAGCTAATATGCAATGAATGCATCAGTTCTTTTGTGGATGTATTGATCTATTGTACATCATGTGCAGGTGGTTGATCACACAACGCATGATTTCATCAATAAAAATGGGGTGGTTTTCCTTCTGGATGATTAGGAAAATTGCTAGCATTTCAAGCTTCGATGAGCAATAGGCTGGGGGGATAGTCATGCAGTTTAGAGAACTAGCAATATATCCCTTACATACGTACCATAGGTAAGGCCTGACTAGCACTGCTTTCTGGCTTTTGCTTGTGCTGTTAACAACTGTAGATAGCAGCACCGTGTACCTCTACACTTGGCAACAAAACTATGCTCTTGTAATTGCTTTGTATTTGTAAATGCAGCTCAAGACAAAATCTTTATTTAGTTTCTCTATTTATCTTTCATTACTGTAAGAACTATATAAGAATAGTCATCACCTCGGCATTGGTGAGCTTGCATACAATGCATGTTCCAAGTCTACATAAAAGTGGAGGTTGTGGAAGGTTGACCGTTATCACTAGTCAATTTAGGATGAATCATCATAGTACAAAGATATGAACAATGAGTATTCAAATAGTCCATATGGATCGAGCTTTAGTTGTTGTTGTTGTAAGCATTCTTCAGTCAAATAATTTTTTTTAGTGTGTTAGTCATTATCATCTCCATTCTTTGCTGTTCTTAGGTTTTGGTATATGGGAACCAATGACTTATTTGACTAGAAAACAGTGATTTAAGAAGTGTTTGTTATAGATACACCTAGCAATTTGAACATGCTTTCTTATTTTGCGTATGAATAATATATAACGAAGTGAAGCAAAAGCCAGAGATATCAAAATCTAATGACTTGGTTGCTGGAATTTGATTTGAATATCACCAATAACAGATATTGTTGGCGTCACTTGTGAGCCGGTTCAACTGCATTATACATTTCATCCCAAGTCAGACCGACTATTGAAAGGAAGGCAAGGAATATAGTGCCATATATTTTTCTAAGTGAAACCTATTTGTCCACTAGGGTTCCAGATATTTATATATTGTAGGTAAATGCTTTACTAATACAGATACTCCACAATAGAGCTCTCGATATGTATATAGGTAAAGGCGAATGCTTTACTAATACAGATACAACCCATACGACTGAGGACTCGGTACCTCAAAAACCGATGGTGTACTCCTTCCAATTCATGTGAACATATTTGATTGAGCAAAAAATTCAATAAAAGAAATACTTTTAGAGAATTTGTGATCTTATACACGTTATAAAATTAGTGCAGCTATAAAATTATTATAGTAATTATAAAATGAAAAGTTTATAAATAAACTATTTTCAAATATAAAAAATATTATTTTTTGAAATAGACTAAACAAATAATGTGGAATTGGAAGAAACATGGGCTTAGGGGTGTCAATGGATCAATTTAGTCAGTTATTTTATAAAAAGTTTACCATATTATTTTTTCGGTTAATCTATTTTGTGTAATAAAAATTAGACTTTTTAAAATCGTCCCAATCATCTCGATTTCTCTTTGATATCGATACAGTTTGATTGTTTTTGCATATGTTTTTTAAAAAAACATCATGTAGAGCTGCTAGTAGAAGTTAGAACGCGATTAGAGGCGTACTTGCATATAGCTTTGGCAAAATTTTCTAGACATTTTTACTTTTTAAAAGATTATGAATTAATGGAACATGAAAGATGGACATTCCACCATTCTACAGCAACAACAACGATTCAGTAAAATCTCAATAGTGGGGTCTGGGGAGAGTAGTGTGTATGCAGACCTTATCCCTACCTCGCGGGAGTAGAGATGTTGTTTCCGAAAGATCCTCAGCTCAAGAAGACAAAAGAAGACAAAAAGAGGCAATGTATCAGTACCTTCTATAGAAACCATAGAACAAAGAACATCATCACCAGAACGAAAAAATAAGTGAAAAGCAAAACAATAACAGTAGATACAGCACATTAAAGAGGAAAGAAAAAGTAGTATGGACTTAACATAAAATACTAACAGCCAAAGATCAAGTCCTAACAGACTAGCCTTACTCTGCGGCACCATAGAGATATCCTCAACTACCTCCTAACCTATAACCTTAATGTTCGATCTTCGTAGCTTCCTGTCTAGGGCCATGTCCTCGGTAATCTGAAGTCGCACCATGTCCTGTTTGATCACCTCTCTCCATTTATTATGGGATAAAATTGATTTATAATAAATGGTCGAATTGTGGTATAACATGTGGAACTAAGGATAGGTAAAAGTCAAGTCAAATAACGACCAATACCGGATACAAAAAATTCAACCGACATCAAAAGAATTCCGAAGGGAGCATGGTCAACAAGAGAAGATCAGGTATCCCATTGGATATCATTCAATGAGGGAAGATTTTCTCATATTAAATTAGCAACCGCTGCATTGCTGTTACATGCTCATCAATGACTCTTTTTATCATTTAAGATGAGCTTGATCCTAAAATCTTGTTTCCTAGGTAAGGCTATAAATAATAAGCTCAGCAACCATTGTAAGGTAGAAAATTCTTTGCAAACATATGCAGTATTTTACTTTTGCTCTCAGTCAAACAAGTTTACTTATTCTTTATCATTGCTTTCACTTTTGTCCTCGGAGTCAGACTTGTCATCTTCTTCAATTTCAATTGCCAAATCTCATCTTTAATCTTTTTTTTTTTTAATTTTTGGATCAAATAAATCCATTTGTTTATAAACCATGTAACAAATTTAACTATACCATTTTATGGATAAACAGTTTGGCACCTACTGTCAGGCTTAGATAGTTGCATAATAGCTTTGATCCTTACATTTATTGCTAACTTGTTTGATTTTTCCCTTAGCAAGAAATCAGTAAAGGCAACCAATGATGCCACCATCACACACAACGTTGAGGAAAGTGAAGATTTGCCTTGACACGAAGACTCAATCAGTGACACTTGTAATGAAGAGGATGAAACAACCCCGATTCTGGATGGGCAGTACCCTCGACATGTGCGGGAACCAACCCCCGATGATTCGGGGGAGGAACATGCCGTGGAAACATGAAAACCTTACGAGAACAATAGAAAGCGATCATGAGTCACCTCTCAAGGCAGGTGATAAGTGGGGATTTTTACTACTTATTAGTATCTTTTTTTCTTTTATTTTAGTCCGAAAAATTGATTTATGGTCGTGAAACAAATGAAATTGTGAAAATTGCAAGAATGTTGGAAGTTTGGTCTCCCATGATGAAATTCGACTCAAAAAGGAGTGTTCTAAATCACAAGGAAATAAAGGACGCAGATGCAAAGAAGTGCAGTCTGTAGAAGAATTTTTGCGGCAACAGAAGAAAGTGCAGACCGCAGAATTCCATCTAATGCCAAACCAAGCTAAAGAACACATAAGGATTTTGACAAATATGCGGACCGCATATGATTTATGCGGCCGCAAAACAGGGATTGCACTGACAAATAATTCCAAGTTCAGAGAATGTGTAGAAGACCAAGTCCTAAAGCCTTGTTGAGGTGCGGACTGCACAAGAATTGTGTGGCCGCAGAAGATACTTTGCTGCCTCAATCTAGAAATGTGCAACTACATAATCTCATCTCCTATCCACTAAAGAAATCTGCGCACGGCACATGAAATCCTGCGCTGCAGAACCTCCCGAGGACTATTTTTGTCAGCGAATTTTGGCCTACTATAAATAGACGAGTTTCATAATTTTAGGTCAAGTTGGAAGTTCAAAGTTGTTGTAGCTGTTACCTTTTGTCATTTTAGGAAGTTTGTGATTATTTTAGTGTTTTAAACATTATATTTTATCATTTTTATCTTTGATTATGAGTTTAATAAGATTTTCTTTTTTATTTTCTTCAATACCTACTATAAGTAGCTAGATTTTTACTAGGTTGTGACACAATCCTTGTGGGTAAACCTTTTGGGTATTTAGTTTAATGCTTGTTTATGATTGAGTGTTGATTATGTAGCTTAGTTCATCCTTCAATTTTAGAATTAATGGTTTCAAATATTGATTCATGCCTTTTTTACTTAGACTTTATTAGAGAAAGAGTGACCTAGTCTAGGATAACTTAGTTAATAAGGCATAGGGCTAATTAAGAGTTCGAGCCTAATTAAAGGGTTCAAACTAGAGAAAGCAAGAACCCAACTTGATCTCATATCAACTATATTGTTTGATACCCATTTGGACTTGAGAAAGCTAAATTTGGCAAAATCACTCTTTGACCGAGAAGTATTGAGTGGGTAATGTATAGTTGAGAGTTATAATACACCCCAATCAACAAAATAAGTATTAACGTCTTTATCCCATTAGGCGAACACCTAGGTTATGGTCATATCCCTAGGCTTTTAAACTATTTAGAAAAATGCCAAAAACAATGGTTCTTTTCTAGTTATTTTCCTCAGCTTGCAATTATTAGAGTAATAGTATAAGTAGAAATCAAAACTTTGTTTTGGAAGTGCAAATTTAGTTAGTCCATTCACTCTCATCAAGTGTATACTCCTAACACCCCTTATAACTCCCTCTGTATTCGACCACGACTCATAGTTGGGTAATTTATATTGCATATGAACGTATCATATCTCTTATCAAGGTTGTTCTAGACGTCATTAATTTTTGGCACCATTGCCGGGTAGTTAAATGGTGTTAGCTATATATTGGGGTTTATTCTGGAATATCTTCTTTTCCTTCCGTGTAACTAACTTTTGTGAGAAATCGTTAGGTACAACCATGGAGAACAATGAGCTCGAAAATTTGCTAGGATTTGGATGAATAGGATGAGAAAGTAGAGGAGGTACCTCATGAGCTACAAGCCAATCATAAAGGCCGGATACCTCATGACAATGTGTCCGTTCCACCCTTACCTCTACCACGAGCGGCTGCACGCTGGATATTACCCAATGTAAGATATTCTAGTGCAACAGTCCCTCATTGTATTAGGGAGGATAACTTCCAAATCACCAATGTGATGCTCACTTTGCTTGAGCAACAGGGTTTCTTCACCGGTGCTCCAACTCAAAATGTGTACAAACATTTGAAGGGGTTTGTGGATACTTGTTGGGGGAGAAAACAAATGAATGTCACCGAGGATGCATTGAGGCTAAGGCTTTTTTGTCACGCCCCAACCTGGGGAGGCGCGACCGGCACTCAATCGAGTGAACCCAATTGAGCAAGCCTTATTTACACTTTCTACCCAACTCAATATGATTAATGAAGTCCGGCCTCCCATTATTTAGACAATAGCAAACTTAAACATTCCTACGTTGTTAGTTTATTTTTTTTATATAACAAATCTTAAATCGAGGTTAAGTTTACATGATTTTATACTGTCATTGCTTAGACGAACTAGAGACTAGAGTTGTACACGGATCATTAACACATCCAATGCCCATACATAACCCACACATTGTCTACGGAGCCTCTATGGATACACAAGACGTAATATGACAACCCTGGCAACAAGACCCCGACTATACCTCAAAAGTAAAAGTCTACGACAAAAGATGAATAACATAACCCCTTTGAAGGGAAAAGGGGCTCACCAAGTCTTTGGGACGAGGACACTCCACTATGAGCGATCGGCATTGTCCATTATAGAATTGTGGGAGGAGATTGTGTAGCTTGGGAGGAGATTTGTCGCTTTCATTGCTTTAGGAAAAGCAATAGTTTATGTTTGGGGGTTTGATAAGTAGGTATTTTACCAACTTATCTTATCTTTACCTATATTTTTGCTATGTTTTAGTGATAAAACCGTGTGTTTAATGTCATTTAGTTCTATTTTATAAGTTGTAAATGATTAAGAAGTAATGGTGAAGAAACCAAGTGAAAGCAAGTAAAAAAGGAGCTAAAATGGACAAAATGGAGCCTGCTAGTGATTTGCTCTTCGCGAGCGCGAAGGTACCACGCGAACACAAAAGAGAAGGAAAGCTAAACCTTCGCGAACGTGAAGTACCAATCACTAACACGAAGATTCAATACCCAAAAGTTTGCAAACGCATAGTACTAAATGCGAACGCAAAAGATCAGAGCAGAAAACATTCGCGAACGTGATGAAGAAACTAGGCGTCAAAACTGCGCAGTTTTAGAATTTCACATTTTTTACCCCAAACCCTTTAATACCCAAACTAGCTCATTTGTAAGACATCTTTGGCAATATCAAAACATCTTTGACTTATTTTTTAGTTCTTAGACTTAGAGAGAATAAGGTGGAAGCTAGGGTTCGGCACACACACTTGGGTCTTGAAGATTTGAAGCTTGTGGTTAAGAGTTTCTTAGCCATTTATGTTTATTTCTCTAATTCCGTACTTTGTATTATATATATAAGTGTGTAGTATTTTATCCAACACTTGAATCTTGTTTATAGATATGTTCTTGTTTAAAGTGTGGATTAAATACCTTTTTGTGCTTCTTTATTGAATGATTTTTATTCTTTTATGAAATGAGTTATTGTTACTTTAATTATTTTCCAAAGGGATTAGCTAACTCTAGGACTCGCTCATTAACTCCGAATTAATTTTGAAAAAGATAATTTGGTGTTGGAAAAGATTAATTAAAGAGAACTTGGCATTAACCCTCATTTAATAGATTCTACCTATCACGCCCTAACCTCGGAAGGCGCGATCGGCGCTCAATCGAGTAAACCCAACTGAGCAAGCCTTATTAACACTTTTTACCAAACTTAATATGATTAAGGTTAGACAATAGCAAAAATCGAGCATTCAACATTAGTAATTCATTTTTATATCACACACCTTACATCATGGCTAAGTTTCAAAGATATTATACAGTCATTACTTAGACGAACTAGAGAACAGAGTTATAACAAACATCATTAACCCAACCAACACCCATATATAATCAAAACAATGTCTAAGGAGCCTCTACGGATACAAAACACAAATTATGACCACGCCGGCAACAAGTCCCCGGCTATACCTCAAAAATAGAAAGAACAAAAGAAGTACATCATAACCAGGGCTCACCAAGTCTTCGAGATGAGGACACTCTGCTACGCACGATAGGCACTGCCCGCTTATAGAGTCAACTACATTCATTTAACGGTTAAATGTCAAATATATCCTTGTACTATTCAAAATAGGCCATATTTATCCTCCGTTTGAATTCTTTAACAAATATGTCCCCACCGTTATACATTAGGGCCATATATATCCTTCAGCCGTTAAAACTTGTTTCCAGATTTTTTTTAACACGTGGCATTAAACCATTGGATCAGATGATCCACCTATTCGATTAATTAAACCCGCCCGACCCAGCGTATTAAACCCGCCAATTGACCATTTCTCTGTTTGGTCTACTGCTCTTACCTTTCCGCCATTTCTCTGTTTTATACTTAGGATGACTGTCAGGAGCCTTGTACATCCCAGAATCAGCGTAATTGCCTCTACCACGTCGGTCATCATTGTTATCCAATTCATTGTCATCTTCAGATACATCATCATGTCCATCATCATCAGCTATCTTCCTTCCGTAAGTCTTATTCCAGCCACTTGTCCTCCCTCCTGACTCATTATCTGATTCATCACTTCCCATTATTCCAGATCTTAATTGACTACCTATATCTTCTTTGTTCCAATATCTAATCTTCCTTACTTCGTCTTTCTCTACTTCTTCCTCAGCTGCCCATTCGTCATCAGCCGCCTGTTCTATCTGAGCAATAAAACGTCAAGTTCTTCCTGGTCACTGTCTTCAGCTGTTGAATGTGTTTGGTCTATACTACTGGTGAGACCCAACTTAGTACCAGTATCCTCCTGAAAGACATATGGGCTTCCTTCTTTCTTATCAATGGCATTGAAGAATGTGGATGCTACTCGCTGGATGCTGGCCCTGGCTGCTGGATCATCAGGATTTATCCCCCTCCTCCGGAGCTCTTGTTCTATTTTCTTTATGTTTAATATCTGTGATTCTAGTGCTTGTTCGAATCGGGCTTTTAATAATGGCTACATGGAAGAGATAACTTTGTCAAACAGTAGATGTGTACTCATCAACAGTAACATGTTCAAATTTCCAGCAACATTTATGGTCAATTGGCTCAATATTTAAAATCGCGGCGGGTTTAATACACGGGGTCGGGCGGGTTTAATTAATCGAATGGGTGGGTCATCTGATCCAATGGTTTAATGCCACGTGTTAAAAAAAATCTGGAAACAAGTTTTAACGGCTGAGGGATATATATGGCCCTAATGTATAACAATGGGGACAAATTTGTTAAAGAATTCAATAAATATGGCCTATTTTGAATAGTACAAGGATATATTTGACCCTTAACCGTTCATTTAAAAATGAAGCGCCCCCAGCTAAAGGGACGTTAGTACCATAGAATAGTACTAGTATGTATAACTAAACACCATCTATTTAGAAAGAACTTTCATACAAGAATACGAAATCATAAGTATAACCCAGAACTTCAAACTATCACCACATTATCAAATAAAGAATCATACAACTTCCACACCATTTTCCATAGATTTTAGTTTGGGGCATTTCACATTATTCATCATTACTCACAATATCACCGTTATCTGGAGCAGAGTCCGATCTCGGCCCGATCGGCTAGGTTGCCTCATTGAGACATACACTTCAATCACAAATCTCATTTTCCCTATTTTCGGTATAAATTTCAGCATAATACCATCATGTGTGCGACATGGCGTCCGATCATGGCCCGATCGGCTAGGTTGCCTTACAACGGAATTGTTCCTTTCTCATTAATCATCTCGTTTTACATATATCATCTCATAGGCACTTGGGGACACAACGTATCACATAATTCTTGGCACTAGGCCACATTTCACATCGTTTCCAATTTCAATATTAGCTTTTCCATTTAGGACAGTACGCGCACACGAGGGCCATTTAAATCATAAGCATAAATAAGGTTCTCAATAGATGGCACAACAACACAACTTCAATCTAAATTAAAGTCTAAGCATTTCAATACATGATTCATAAATTGTGCCTCTTTCAAGTTATCAAGATAGAACATTGATCACGTTGCGACACATCTTTCGCGCATATAAAATTACAACATCAATTCATGTAAAATAATAATTAACGCAAGAATCCAAACTTCAGCCTTACCGCGTTTACACTAGCACTAATGAAGCTCAATTTCTAAAAGACGGGGTTTTAGCCGTACATACCTAAATAAAGCTTTCCTTAGCCCTTACAAAATTCTGGAACTCTTAGCACTTCGATCTATTGTATAAGAATTACAAATCGAACCATGAATTAGGGTCGAAATTAGGATTCTAGTTTGTTTGAGCACATTATCAAGCACTAGGGGTGCATTGGGATCTTAGGTCCTTTTTGTAAGAGATTTTTATCATTTTATACCTAATTACTTTTTTTTAGTTCACAACCTCCCAATACTCTATGATATTATATGCATGCAAGAAATCCATCTTCATACCCATAAATTACTTCACTAATTTCCATTGATGGCTATGTTTAAAATTTAAGAGCTGAGGTGATGAAGTCTTACCTCTTGGTATGAAGGTTTAGGTGCCTCACTTGATTATTTTCAATGTTTAACAAGCATTTGTGGAGTAATTTTGATGGGAAGCACGTTGTCTCTCTTAGACCCCTCTCTCTCACTCTAAAAGTATCAGGAAATATGCTCAAAATGAGCTATTACATAGGATATAACGACAGGGGATCGGGTATAAAATTTAGAAAACTGGAGCCCTGACTCAGATCTGCAATCGCAAAGCTGACATGCGGTCCGTAGAATGGACCGCAAAACACTCCCCAAAACTTGATGACACTGTTTAAGTATGCAACAGAAATGCGGTCCGCATACCTATTCTGTGATCGCATAATGCACCGCAGAATTTCCCATAAAAAAATCCCAACGAGATTATACGACGACTATGCAGTCCACATATCGATTATGCAACCGCATAATTGACCTCATAGCTAACCGTATATTTTACCAACATATTGGTTCACTATGCGGTGACTATGCGGTCCGCATAGCTGTTATGTGACCGCATTTTTGATCGCATAATGACACTTTTCTGGTAAACACTACTCCTTACCATTTTGATGCATAGATCAGCCCAAAGGGTCTGAACAGCGTTACACATTCCTAACACAAATTCCTAATTTGGCACTACGAGCTTTTGAGTTTTGAATACAAATTTTCATGGGGTCTTACATCCTCCCCCACTTAAAATCATTCGTCCTAGATTGAGGATCAAGGGTCACTTATAAAAAATTCTTATGCAACTTCAGCTTTTTCACATCATGAAATATGTTAACAGTCCCAAATTTGGCTAACTCCCTAATTTCCAAAAATTTTGCCAGAGTTTCCTTTGTATCTAGGCATATCCACCTGTCAGAGAGCCCCAGAAACACATCCTAACAGCATATACATGTTCCATAAACATAACATAACTTGTACAACACCAACCAGGGCCACATAGGCAACATATATAACCAAAATGGAACAGTTTTACATAGATTAATATCAAAAGATAAGGTTTTGTAGGAATCAAATGCATAAAATCTATTACATGACTATTCAAAGAAATGTGGGTACTTCTTCTCATTTCTTCCTCGACTTCCCAAGTGGCTTCCTCAACCTGCTGGTTCCACCATAACACTTTTACGAAGGCAATTTCCTTATTCCTCAATTTTCGGACTTGCCTATCAAGAATGGCAACTGGAACTTCTTTATACAACAACTCTTCATTAACCTCAATATTTCAACTGGCACGATATTGGATGGATCTCCAACTACCTTTCTCAACATTGACACATGAAAGCCCGGGTGTACCGATGACATATCGGGTGGCAGCTCAAGCTTGTATGCCACCTGACCAATCTTCTGAATGATTCTGTATGGTCCGACATACCTTGGACTCAATTTTTCTTTCTTTCCAAACCGCATGATAATCTTCATAAGGGAAACCTTCAAAAATACCCAATCATCTTCTTTGAACTTTAAATCTCTGTGACGAACATCCGAGTAATACTTTTGGTGATTCTGAGCGGTCTTTCAACCTCTCCTTAATAATCTTAAATTTCTCTATAGCCTGATGCACAAGGTCCAGCCCTATCAATTCCGCTTCTCAAATCTCGAACCACTCAATGGGAGACCAATATCTCCTACCATACAATGCCTTGAATGGTGCCATCTGGATACTAGCATGGAAGCTTTTGTTGTAAGAAAATTCTATGAGTGGAAACTGGTCATCCCAACTAGCCTTGAAATCAAGAGTACAAGCACGCAACATTTCCTAGAGAGCCTGAATAGTTTCCTCTTCTTGCTCGTCGGTTTGAGGGTGAAAAATTGTGTTAAGATTTATCTGCGTGCCCAAACCTTGTTGAAATTTCTTCCAAAAGTTGGCGGTGAACTGAGCCCTTTGATTTGAAATGATTGAGACTGGACTGCCATGCAACTTGACTATTTCCTTGATATACAACTGAGCATATTGTTCTGTTGTGTCAGTAGATTTTACTGGCAAGAAGTGTGCTGATTTCGTGAGCCGATCCACGATCACCCAAATTGAGTCGAATTTGTGCGGAGTGCGCGGTAACCCCACCACAAAATCCATGTTGATCATTTTCCATTTCCACATTGGAATTTCTATGCTTTAAGCCAATCTACCAGGCTTTTAATGTTCTGCCTTCACTTGTTGACAGTTCAGACACCTAGCCATAAAGTCGACCACATCCCATTTGATGTTGTTCCACCAATAAACTTCCTTAAGATCATGATACATTTTTGTAGAACCCGGGTGCATTGAATACTTGAAAGTGTGAGCTTCTGCCATTATCCTTTCCAGAAGATCGTCAATATTTGGAACACATAGGCAGCCTTGGCACCATAGGGTACCATCATCCAAGCCAAAGGAAAAAGTTATGGTCTTGTGTTAATGAATCCCCTTTTTTAGTTTTGCTAATAATAGATCATTGAATTTCTTTTCTTTCACCTCCGCCACGAGCAACGGTTCAGTTCTATTCTACATAATTATCCATCCTTCACTAGAGTCCGCAAGGTGAACTCCCAAACTAGCCAACTGATAAAATTCCCTGGACAACGGCATCATATGTGCCTTAAAATGAGCCAAACTTCCCACAGATTTTAGACTAAGAGCATCAGCCACAACGTTAGCCTTTCCTAGGTGATATAGAATATCAATGTCATAGTCCTTGAGTAACTCTAGCCATCTTTTTTGCCTCAGATTCAACTCCTTCTTTTTGAAAATATATTGAAGGCTCTAATGGTCGGTGAACAAATCCACATGGACCCTATATAGATAATGTTGCCAAATTTTTAACGCAAATAACACTACTGCAAGCTCTAAGTCATGGGTCGAATTGTTCTTCTCATGATTCTTGAGTTGCCTAGAAGGGTAGGCTATAACCTTGCCATGTTGCATTAACACACACCCAAGTCTGATCCTTGAAGCGTCAAAATACACCATAAACCCCTTTGTACCCTATGGCAGGGTTAATACTGGTGCAAAAGTCAATCTTGATTTTAGTTTTTGGAAGCTTTTCTCATAAGCATCTGACTACTTGAACTTAACTACTTTCTGGGTCAATTTATTCAATGGAGAGGCAAGAGTAGAAAACCCCTCCACAAATATTCTGTAGTACCTAGCCAGACCCAAAAAGCTGTGAATCTCAGTTGGTGTAGTAGGTCTAGACCAATTCTTCACTGCTGCAATCTTTTGAGGGTCAACCATAATTCTTCCCCTGGAAACAACATGACCCAACAACATGACATATTCAGCCAAAATTCACATTTTGTAAATTTTGCATACAATTGATGTTGTTGAAGAGTCTACAAAACTGCCCAGAGATGGTCAGCATGGTCCTCCCGACTTCGAGAATACACAATAATATCGTCGATAAACACTATTACAAAGGAGTCTAGAAAAGGCTTGAAGACTCGATTCATAAGATATATGAAAGATGTCGGGGCATTTGTCAGCCCAAAAGACACCACCACAAATTCGAAGTGCCCATATCGAGTCCTGAAAGCTATTTTTGGAATATCCTTCTCTCTTATTTTCAATTGATGATACCCAGATCACAAGTCAATCTTTGAGAAACACGTAGCACCTTGCAATTGATCAAACAAGTCATCTATTCTTGGCAGAGGGTATTTATTTTTATTGGTAACTTTGTTAAGATGCCTGAAGTCAATACATATTTGCAACAACCCATCTTTCTTCTTCACAAACAAAAACGGTGTGCCCCAGGTGATACGCTCGGCTGAATGAAATCGTTTTCTAGCAAATCCTTCAATTGTTCCTTTAGCTCTTTCAATTCAGACAGTTCCATTCGGTAAGGTGGAATTGATATGGGTTGCATACCTAGCATCACATCGATCCCAAAGTATATCATCACATCGATCCCAAAGTATATCTCCTTGTCTGGAGGAATCCTAAGGAGCTCATCCGGAAAGACATCTGGAAATTCATTCACAACAGGAAAAGAATCAAGGCTTGGTTCCTCAACATAAGTGTCTGTAATATGGACTAAATGATAGACACACCTCTTCTTTATCATCTTAGCGCCCTTAAGGTAAGAAATAAATGGACCTTTAGGCACTACATTATCTCCCTCCATTCCACTATGGGCTCATTTGGAAACTCAAGCCTCATATCTAGTTTGACAGTCAAGCTTGGAAAAACATGAATAAAGCCAATCCATCCCCATTATTACATCAAAATCAACCATCCCCAATTCAATAAGACCAACCATGGTATCCCTACCATGTATCATGACAACACAACTTCTATAAACTCGAGTAGCTAAAATTGACTCACCTACCAAGAATGGTTCATGAAATTGTTCTGGTTCTATCCCGAATTTCATAGAAACAAAATGGGTAACATAGGAGAGGGTGGAATCGGGGTCAATAAGTGCATACACATCATAAGATTGGATAGTCAGAATACCTGTAACAACATCTGGGGAAGCCTCTGCAGTCTGGCGACCACTCATAGCATAGAAACGGCTGGTTCCTCTCGAACTTTACGCACCTCTCCTAGTTGCACCACGCCCTATGGGTGTTAGGGTACCTCGAGTTAGAGAGGGGGCAGAAGATGTAGCAGCTGCTGCGCTGGCTGGTTGCATTGTGCCCCTACCTGCTCCCTGGCGAGATACATGACAATGACTCTTAATATGACCCCTTATCCCAACCCATAAAATATAAGCAACTCCATGTAGCAAATACCCGAATGCATCTTCCCGTACTTGGGGCACTGGGACCTCTGCTGCTGCTGGGATCTCTCTCCTGACCTGCCCCGCTGGTGGGATCCTCTATCACACTGACTGGGCCTAAAATGACTTTACTGCTACTATTGGTTGGGTCCTGATGGTGGTGCACTGGCTGAAGACTATGCAATAGACTGGGATGGACCTAGTGACCCTCCCCGGAAAACTTATCTTCCCCTACCTAGAGACTCACCCATGTTGCCCGCAGACTGGGTCTTTCTGCTACCCTCTCTCTCCATTCTGTTCTTCAGTTTGCATTTCTCTGTGGCCTGAGCAAATGCTACCATCTTCCCATCATTCATGCTGGAATGCAATAGCAGCTATAGAAGCCTTATTAATAGTTAAAGTATTAAGGCCCTGAACGAACCGGCGCACCCTAGCCTCCATTGTGGGCAAAATCTGAATAGCATATTTGGACATGCAAGAAAACTCCATATGGTACTCCCATACACTTCTTCTACCCTACCTCGGATTCTTAAACTCAGTTGCACGAGCTGCCCTTGTCTTGGCAAGTAGGAAAAGGTATATAAATGCATCGGCAAACTCACTCCACCTCGCCGAAGGCTCCCCTCCTTACGGGAATCCTCCCACAACTCAAACCACAAATAAGCTGCCCCTTTCAGACAGTAAGTAGCTAACTCTACTCGTTCTATCTCAGTTGCACTCATAACCCTGAGGGTATTGTGCATCTCATCAACAAAATCCTGAGAGTCCTCTTCCGGATTGGCACCCGTAAAGATTAGAGGGTCTAATTGAAGAAATCTGCTCACCCTGGAACTGGTGGAATCCCATTGCTGGCTAGATGAACTAGGTTCAACACTTGACCTCTAAGCCTGAGATGCCACTAGTTGGGTCAATATCCTAATATTTTCCCTAAGATCTCCATCAGAAATACCAAAACCAGGGGCTGGAGCTGGAGGAGAAATTGGAGTATCAGTGGGAAGGATAGTGGCACCCTCCGCGGGTGTTGGAACTGGGGTAGTATACTCTGAAAAAGAAGAATCAGGCAGAGTGACAGCAGGTCAGCTACCCTCACCCACAGTATCAGTCAGTGAATCATCAGGCACCCCTAAAGTAGCATTGTCTTCTTGCTGAATTATCGCTTTCTTTTTAGGTGCCATTTACTGAAGTATATAATAATGTACTTAATTATAGAGGGAATAGTTTCACTGCACGATCCAAAATATCAAAAAGGGGTATGATTCCTAAATGCCCAAGTAGCCTCCAACTTATAGATGTAGTCGACTATACACCCATAAGAAGGACTCTACAGGACACAACTCCGAGACATCCTAGGACACTTTAAAACCCTAGGCTCTGATACCAAGTTTCTCACACCCTAACATCAGGAGGCGCGACCGGCGCTCAATCGAGTGAACCCAACTGAGCAAGCCTTATTGTACCTTTCTACCCAACTCAATATTATTAGGGAAGTCTGGCATCCAATTATTCATACAACAGAAAATTTAAACATTCAACATTGTTAGTTCATTTTTTTTATATAGCAAATCTTAAATCGAGGTTAAGTTTTCAAGATTTTATACATTCATTGCTTAGAAAAACTAGAGAATAGATTTGTACACAGATCATTAACCCATCTATTGCTCATACATAACCCACACATTGTCTAAGGAGCCTCTATGGTTATAAAAGACGTAATATGACAACGCCGGCAACAAGGCCTCGGCTATACCTCAAAAGTAAAAGTCTACAAAAAAAGATGAATAACATAACCCCTTTGAAGGAAAAATGGGCTCACCAAGTTTTCGGGAAGAGGACGCTCAGCTATGCGCAATCGGCATTGTCCGCTATAGAACCACCTACATTCATTTAAAAATATAGTGCCCCGACAAAAGGGACGTTAATACCATAGACTAATACTAGTATGTACAACTAAACACCACCTAGTTAGAAAGAACTATACAAGCATAGGAATTCACAAATATAACTCAAAACTTCAAACAATCACCACATTATCAATCAAAGGAATCGTACAACATTCACATATTTTTTCTATAGCTTTTAGTTTGGGGCATTCCATACTATTCATCATTTCTTTCCAATACCACTGCTATCTTGAGCGGAGTTCGATCTCGTTTTGATCGATTATGTTTCCTAATTTGAAACATACACTTCTATCACAATCTCATTTCTTTTTTTTTCGGAAATTCATTCACAATACCACCGCTATCTTGAGCGGAGTTCGATCTCGGCCCGATCGGCTAGGCCTCCTTTCCAAGGCGTTGTTCCCTTCTCATTAATAATTTCATTTCACATATATCATTTCATAGGCACTTGGGGCCACAACTTATCACATCATCCTTGGCGCTAGGCCGTATTTTACATTGTTCCCAATTTCAACATTAGCCTTTCCCTTTTGGGAGAGTAGGTGCACACAAGAGAAATTTAAATTTAAGCATGGATAAGACTTCACATAGATGGCACAATATATTGAGCTTCGATCTTGATTTAAGGTCTAAGCACTTCAACACATAATTCATACCTTTGCCCCTTCCAAGTTATCAAGATAGCACGTTGATCATGTTGAGACACACTTACACATATAAGGCTATAACACCAATCTCATGTAAAATAACAAGCAATGCAACAATTCAACTTTAATCTTACCATATTCACATAAACACGACGAAGCTCAATTTCTAAAAGATGGGGTTTTAGCCATACACACCTCAATAAAGCTTTCCTTAATCCTCACAAATTCCGGAACTCTTAGCACTTTGATCTATTGTGTAAGAATTACAAATTGAGCCAAGAATTAGAGAAGAGATTAAGATTCTAGCTCGTTTGAGCATATTATCAAACAATAAAGGTGCATTGTGATCTTAGGTCCTTTTTGAGAGAAATATTTATCATTTTATACCCCAATTGCTTTCTTTTTAGTTCATTGCCTCCCAATTCTTTATGGTTTGATATACATGTAAGAAATCCATTCTTATACCCATGAACCCCCAAGCTAAGTACTCTTCCTAGTGAGAATTTGAAACCGGAGAATAGGGGTCAAGTTTCTTACCGTTCCGGGTGAAGACTTAGGTGCCTCACTTGATTATCTTAAATGTTTTACAAGGATTTGTGGATAAATGTTGGAAAAAGTCACTTCCCTTCTCTAAGACCCTCTCTCTCTCTCTCTCTCTCTCTCTCTCTCTCTCTAAAAGCATCACAAAAATATGCTTAAAATGAGCTATAGCACAGGATATAATGACAAGAGGTGGGGTTTATATTTTTGAAATTTAGAGCCCCAACTCATATTTGCGATCGCAAAGTTGACATGCGGTCCACATAATGGGCCGCAAAATACTCCCCAAAACCTTAAGACACTGTTTGGGTATGCGACGAAAATGTAGTCTGCATACTCATTCTGCATTCATATTATGTACTGCTGAACTGCCCCCTCACAAAATCCCGAGGTAAGTATCTGACTACTATGCAATCCGTATATCGATTATGCGATCGCATATTTAACCGCATAGTTGAACTCAAATTGGCTAACATATTGTTTCACTTTGCGGTAGCTATGCGGTCTACATACCTGATATGTGACTACATTCTCGACCGTAGAGTCACACTTTTATGGAAAACATTATTTGTTGACTTTTTAGTGCATAGAGCAGTCCAAAAGGGTCCGAACCACGGCGAGCTAGTGAGATTCAGGTAAAACTTTATGAATCTCTAACACTTTATCCTAACGTGGCACTACGAGATTCGGGTTTTAAGTGGAAATTCTCACGGGGCATCACATCCTTCACTTCTCTCTATAGGGGAAAGCATTAGATTGGTTGGAATTATTGTTGAACCATTCAATTCACACTTGGGATGAGTTGGCAGAAAATACATTTATATGCTCTTCTCTCCGAGACATATGGGTACACTTCGAGATAAGATTTTGGCATTCAAGCAAGAGTCGAATGAACCAGTACATGAGATATGGGAACTTTATAGAACAATGGTAAAGGAATGTCCCAGAATGATATGGTGGAAAACATGATTCAACAAACCTTCTATCGTGGGATTAACACAACCAACCGATGCGTAGTGAATCAACTTGCTGGTGGAAACTTCATGACTACGCCTTATGCGAGGACGTTTGAGATTTTGGATAAGATGGCGGAAACGTCATCGGCTTAGAAATCCTGGGTAATGTTCCCCAAGGTGACCCAAATACTATCCACTTTTACAAAGAACTGCAATACCACGGGCAAGCCATTGCCGAATTGAAAACTACCATGACTCAACTAGCAAAGGCCCAACTAAATCAAGTGCAAAATACCAAGCAAGCCAATTCCATGGAGGGAGTGAACATGATGGTGAACAAGAGGAGGAACAAAGGTTCACAAGTGCAAAATCAAGTGGAGAAATATGGGCAAGAAGATGGTAGCTTTGAGCAAGATGATTCCTATAATGAACAAGAAGAGGAGATGCAATATGTGAAAAATGAGGCTAAAGAAATAGTTTACAAGGCCCAAACAAACATCAATGGTGACCTCAAAACAATCAACGCAATTGGAATTCAAACAATCAAGGCAGTTGGAGCGAAAAAAACAATCAATAGAATTGGCATAACAATAACATTCAAGGAAATTGGGGAGGGGGGTAACAATCAAGGCAGATGGAACAACAATCAAGGCAACCGAAGGTCGGGTTTTGAAAGGCCCCGGTGTAACAACAACCGAGAAACTTTCCTCTTTATCCTTCCCATGGTCCAAGTTCTTTAACAGTGGGCGTATTAGGAATATGTTCAAGCAAATGATGGAAAAAAATGCCGATTCGGATGCCCACATCAATCCTCAACCTAGAAGTTCAAATTGGGAAAATCTCTCAAGCACTAAATTCTCATCCTAATAGTCCAATACCAAGTGACACGGTAGTAAACCCAAAGGGTGGAAACAACACGAGGCATGCCATGGCTGTTACCACAAAAAGTGGAAAAGGGAATGCACCCACCTCAAGTCAAAGGCAACTTGTTAATAATGATCAAGTGATGTAACAAGAGGAGCTACCAAAAAATGTGGTTCAACCTAATGGTGAAGTTCAGATTGATATTGATGATAGGCTGGAAGAGACTCAAGAAGAGGTGAACCTATCTAGGGAACACATTATTGGCATACCGGAGCCGGTAGTATAAAAGGATTAGGCACCATTGCCTACGCCTCGACCTCCATATCCTCAAAGATTTGACAAGTAAAATGGCGAGAATCAATTCAAGAAGTTCATTCAAATGATAAATAGTCTCTCAATCAATGTACCATTAGTTGAAGCTTTGAAGCAAATGCTTGGTTATGCAAAGTTTATGAAGGATCTTGTGAAAAAGAAGCAGTCGATGAATTTTCAAACCATCAAAGTCACCCATCAAGTGAGAGAAATTGTGAATTCAACGGCTCTTAAGTTGGAGGATCCCTGCGCTTTCAAGATTCCATGTACAATTAGGAGTGCCAAATTTGCTAAAGCTCTTTGTAATGTTGTGGCAAGTATCAATTTGATGCCCTATCCGGTTTTCAAGACATTGAGAATTGGGAAACCAAGACCCACCTCTATGAGATTTCAAATGGGCGATCGTACTAAGAAGAGGCCTTTGGGTGTAATTGAATATGTCTTGGTTCGTGTTGATAAATCATTGTTCTGGCATATTTTATCATCCTATATTGTGAGGTTGATTATGAAGTGTCGATTTTTCTTGGGAGACTTTTCCTTGCTACGGGGAAGGCTCTTTGTGATGTTGAAGTTGGAGAACTTACATTCCAGGTTGGTGATGAAAAGGTGATATTCCATGTGTGTAAGTCCATGCGGTAACCAAATAGCACTGAGTTGTGTTCTTTTGTGGACTTGTGACCGTTGTTATTGTTGATAAAACAAGTGCTACAACCAATGTTGGTGATATGTTGGAGGTCATCTTGCTCAACTTTGATGATGATGAGATGGATGGCTTAATGGAATGTGTGAACTCTTTGCAAGGAATGGGGTCGTACAATTATGCACCCTAGAAATTGTCCTTGGATCTTGAAAATAGGACAACTCATCCTACAAATCCTTATATTGAGGAGCCTCCTACCTTGGAGTTGAAGCCATTTCCTCCACATCTTCGTTATGAATTTCTTGGTCCTTATTCTACTTTGCCAATTATTCTTTCCTCTTGTTTAACTAACGTGCATGTAGATTCCATATTGGCGGTGCTACCAAAAAAGAAAGAAGGTTATTTGGTGGATATTAACGGATATTCGGGGGATAAGCCTCGCCTTTTTCAAGCATAAGATCAAGTTGGATGATAGCACGAAACTATCTATTGAACATAAAAGGAGACTCAATGAGGCTATGCAAGAAGTTGTCAAAAAAGGAGATTATCAAGTGGTTAGATTCCAGGGTTGTCTACCCCATCTATGATAGTTTGTGAACTTCTCCGATTGAATGTGTCCCAAAGAAGAGGGCATGACGGTAGTCACCAATTACAAGAATGAGTTGATTTCTACAAGAACAGTGACCGGTTGGAGGGTGTGTATGGACCATCGCAAGCTCAACAACGTCACAAGGAATGATCACTTTCCACTTCCTTTCTTAGATCAAATGCTCGATAAATTAGCCTGTCGTGCTTTCTATTGCTTCTTTGATGGGTATTCAGGCTACAACCAAATTCTTATTGCTGCGGAAGATCAGTATAAAATAACCTTTACATGTCCATATGGTACCTTCACATTAAAACGGATGCCATTTGGTTTGTGCAATGCACCGATGACTTTTCAAAGGTGTATGATGACTGTTTCGACAGACATGGTGGAGGACTACCTTGAAGTTTTACTAGATGACTTCTCGGTGGTTGGATATTCTTTTGATGAGTGTCTTACAAATTTGGACAAAGTGTTGGCTAGATCTGAAGAAACAAATTTGATGCTTAATTGGGAGAAATGACATTTCATGGTCGAGGAAGACATTGTCCTTGGCCACAAAATCTCAAAGAACATAATTGAAGTTGACAAATCAAATATTGAGCTGATTTCTAAAGTTCTACCTCCAACTTCGGTGAAGGGAGTGCGGAGTTTCTTAGGCCACGTGGGTTTTTACCGGTGTTTCATAAAGAATTTCTCTAAGGTAGTGAACCTGTAGTGAAATCTTCTTGAGAAATATGCTAAGTTTAACTTCAATGATGATTGCATGAAAGCTTTTGAATTATTGAAGCTCAAGTTGACAACTACTCCCATTATCACCGCTCCAAATTGGAGTGTCCTTTTTGAACTCATGTGTTATGCAAGTGATGTAGCGGTTGGGGCTGTTTTGGGGCAACACATCAACAAAAATTTTCATCCAGTCTAGTATGTGATGATGTCTAAATCCACTACTAAAAGTAAATGGACACAGTCTCATGTAATATAATTTACCCAACTATGAGTCGGGGCCGAATCCCACAGAGAATAATCTGTTGGCGATTAGGAATGTAAGAAAATTATCACTTATCGCGCCATGCCAAATACTAAGGATTTGGTTTAAAAAGTGTTTATATCAAAATGTGGAAATGTAATTTAACCTAGAAAACAAGTAAAATGATCAATGGCGACAAGGATGAATGTATCGGAATTACACTCAAGTAACGATCCAATGTATTCCACAATTTTACAAATATGAGCGAGTTTATGTTAATTAGTCACGGGTAATAACTCTTAATTAGCTTCTACCGAAGACCAACAGACTTCCAAATTGAATTATTCCTAAAATAATTAAGAGATTAAGCACTCCCGGATATGGATACAAGTAGTTCAATCCTATCTTTAGGTAGTGTAAGGCCCCATAAAAAGTTTTACTCAAAACTCAAAAGCTCATAGTGCCAAATTTGGAATATATGTTAGGAATGAGTAACACGGTTCGGACCATTTGTATTGATCAATGCATTAAAATGGTAAGGAATAGTGTTTGCCAAAAAAGTGCCATTATGCGGTCGGAAATGCGGTTGCAAAACAGCTATGCGGACCGCAGAGTCACCGCAGAATGAAATAGTATGTTGGTCAAAATTGAGGTCAGCTGTAAGGTCAATTATGCGATCGTGTAATTGATATGCGGACCACATAGTCGTCGCATAATCCCGTTGGGATCTTTTTAAGGGTAGTTCCACGTGCATTATGCGATCGCAGAATAAGTATGCGGACCGTATTATGTCGCATACCCAAACAGTGTCATCAAGTTATTGGGAGTATTTTGCGGTCCATTCTGTGGACCGCATGCCAGCTTTGCGATTGCAGATCTAAGTCAGGGCTCCAGGTTTTTAAATTTAAACCTGACCCCCTATCGTTATATCCTATGCAATAGCTCATTTTGAGCATATTCTCTGATACTTTTAGAGTGAGAGAGAGGGGTCTAAGAGAAGGAAAGTGCTTCCCATCAAAATTACTCCATAAATGCTTGTTAAACATTGAAAATAATCAAGCAAGGCACCTAAACCTTCATCCCAAGAGGTAAGACTTCATCACCTCAGCTCTTAAATTTTAAACATTCCATAAAGGGTAATTAGTGAAGTAATTTATGGGTATGAGGATGGATTTCTTGCATTCATATAATATCATAGAGTATTGGGAGGTTGTGAACTAAAAACAGTAATTAGGTATAAATTGATAAAAATCTCTCACAAAAAGGACCTAAGATCCCAATGCACCCCTAGTGCTTGATAATGTGCTCAAACAAGCTATAATCCTAATTTCGACCCTAATTCATGGTTCGTTTTATAAATATTATACAATAGATCGAAGTGCTAAGGAAAGCGTTATTGAGATATGTATGGCTAAACCCCTTTCTTTTAGAAATTGAGCTAAACGCGATAAGGCTAAAGTTTGGATTCTTGCGTTAATTATTATTTTACATGAATTAATGTTGTACTTTTATATGCACGAAAATGTGTCACAACTTGATCAATGTGCTATCTTGATAACTTGAAAGAGGCAACATGTATGAATTACGTATTGAAATGCTTAGACTTTAATTTAGAATGAAGTTGTGTTGTTGTGCCATCAACTGAGAACCTTATTTATGCTTATGATTTAAATGGACCTTGTGTGCATCTACTGTCCTAAATGGCAAAGCTAATATTGATATTGGAAATGATGTGACATGTGCCTAGTGCCAAGAATTCTGTGATACGTTGTGTCCCCAAGTGCATATGAGATGATATATGTAAAACGAGATGACTAATGAGAAAGGAACAATGTCGTGGTACAGCGGCCTAGCCGATCGGGCCGTGATCGGATGCCATGCCACGCACATGGTGGTATTATGCTAAAATTTAATACCGCAAAAAGGGAAAATGAGATTTGTGATTGAAGTGTATGTCTAAAATGAGGCAACCTAGCCAATTGGGTCGAGATCGGACTCCGCTCCAGATAGTGGTGATATTGTGAGCAATGATGAATAATGTGAAATACCCCAAACTAAAATCTATGGAAAATGATGTGGAAGTTGTATGATTCCTTATTTGATAATGTGGTGATCGTTTGAAGTTATGGGTTATACTTATGATTTTTTATATTTGTATGAAATTTCTTTCTAAATAGATGGTGTTTAGTTATACATACTAGTACTATTCTATGGTACTATCATCCTTTTTGTTTGGGGCGCTATATTTATAAATGAATTTAGGTGGCTCTATAGCGGGCAGTGCCGATCGTGCATAGCTGAGTGTCCTCATCTCGAAGACTTGGTGAGCCCCTTTTTCCTTCAAGGGGGTTATGATGTACTTCTTTTGTAGTAGATTTCTATTTTTGTGGTATAGCCGGCAACGTTTCCGGCATGGTCATTATTTGTTTTTTGTATCCGTAGAGGCTTCGTAGACATTGTGTGGATTATGTATGGGTGTTGGTTTGGTTAATGATGTGTGTTATAACTCCATTTTCTAGTTCATCTAAGAAATAACTATATAATATCTTAGAAACTTAGCCATTATGTAAGGTGTGTGATATAAAAACGAATTACCAATGTTGAATGCTCGATTTTTTATATTGTCTAATTAATCGAATGCTGGATTCCTTAATCATATTGAGGTGGGTAGAAAGTTTCAATTAGGCTTGCTCAGTTGGATTCACTCATTGAGCACCGATCACGCCTCCCCAGGTTAGGGCGTGACAAACTTCGTATCAGAGCCTAAGGTTTTACAGGGACCTAGGATGTCTCAGAGCCGTGTCTTATTGGTATGAAATCAACCACATCTATAAGTTGGAGGCTACTTGGCCATTAGGAATAAAACCCTTCTTTGATATTCTAAATCGTGCGGCAATTGTGAAACTATTCCTTCTCTAACTAGTGCATTGTTCTACCTTTCAGTAAATGGCACCGAAGAAGAAAGCGAGAATTGCCCAAGAAACCAATGCCATCTCATGAGTGGCTGATGAATTACTGCTTGATATTGCGGGTGAGGGTAGTCTCCCTGCTATCACCCTCCCTGGTTCATCTATTCAAGAGCAGAGTACCTAGTCCCTACACCTACGGAGGGTGCCACTATCGCTCCTATTGATAGTCCAGTTTTACTTCCAGCTCCAACCTCTAGTTATGGTATTTCTGAGGGCGATCCTAGGAGATCTATTCTGATGTTGACTCAGTTGGTTGGCCTCTCAGGCCCAATGGTCAAATGCCTCACCCAGTTCATCTAGCTAGCAAGGGGATTCCACCAGTTCCAGGGTGAACAGATTTCTTCAGTTAGACCCTCAAGTGTTTACGGGTGCCGATCTAGAAGAGAACCCTCAAGATTTTATTGATGAGATGCACAAGACCCTTAGGTTTATGCGTGCAATTGAGATAGAGGGAGTAAAGTTAGCTGCTTACTCTCTGAAAGGAGAGGCCTATTCGTGGTTTGAGTTGTGGGAAGATTCCCGTGAGGAGGGGAGTCCTCCGGCGAGGTGGAGCGAGTTTGTTAATGCATTTGTAGACCATTTCCTGCTTGCTGAGACAAGGGTAGCCCGTGCAGCTGAGTTTGAATATCTGAAGCAGGGTAGTAGAAGTGTATGGGAGTAATATGTGGAGTTCGCCCACATGTCCAAATATGCTCTTCACATGTTTTCCACAATGGAGGTTAGGGTGCGCCGGTTTGTTCAGGGCCTTAATCCTTTGACTATTAATGAGGCTTCTACAACTGCATTGAATTCTAATATAAATTATGGAAAGATGGTAGTATTTGCTCAAGCCATAGAGAACCACAAACTGAAGAACATAATGGAGAGAGAGGGTAGCAGAAAGGCCCAGTCTGCAGGCAACATGAGAGAGTCACTAGGTGGGGGAAGATCAACTTTCAAAGGATAATCATCAGGGCCATCCTAGTCTGTTGCATAGCCTTGAGTATATGCCAGTTGTGAATGAATTTCTAAATGACTTTCCAGATGAGCTCCTTGGAACCCCACCAGATAGGGAGATTGATTTTAGGGTCGATCTGATGCCAAGAACGCATCTTATATCAATTCCACCTTACAGAATGGCATCAGCAGAATTGAAGGAACTAAAGGAGCAATTGAAGGATTTGTTAGAAAAGGACTTCATCTGGACAAGTGTATCACTGCGGAGCACACCGATTTTGTTTGTAAGGAAGAAAGATGGGTTGTTGCGAATGTGTATTGACCACCGGCAGCTTAACCAAGTCACCATAAAAAATAAATACCCTCCACCAAGAAAAGATGACTTATTTGACTAATTTCAAGGTGCTATATGTTTTTCAAAGATTGACTTGAGGTCTGGGTATCACCAATTGAAGATAAGCGAGCAGGATATTCCAAAGACGGCTTTCATAACTCAACATGGGCACTTTGAATTTATGATGATGTCTTTTGGGTTAATTGAGTCTTCAAGCCTTTTCTAAACACCTTTGAAATATTGTTCATTGGAGATATTCTTGTGTATTCCCAAAGTCAAGAGGATCATGCTAACCATCTCAGGGCAGTTTTGTAGACTCTTCAGCAAAACCAATTGTATGCAAAATTTTCGAAATGTGAATTTTAGCTTGAATATGTCGCGCTCTTGGGTCATGTCATCTCCAGGGAAGGAATTAGGGCTAATCCTCATAAGATTGCAGCAGTAAAGAATTGACTTAGACCGACCACTCCAATAGAGATTCGCAGTTTTTTGGGTTTGGCCAGGTACTACAGAAGATTTGTTAAGGGGTTTTCTGCTCTTTACTACAGAAGATTTGTAAAGCAGTTAAGTTCCAATGGTCAGATGCTTATGAGAAGAGCTTTCAAGAATTGAAATCAAGATTGACTTTAGCACCGGTATTAACCCTGCCACAGGGTACAGAGGGGTTTATGGTGTATTGTGATGCTTCAAGGATCGGACTCGGGTGTGTGTTAATGCAGTATGGCAAGGTTATAGCCTACGCTTCTAGGCAACTCAAGAATCATGAAAAGAACAATCTAACCCATGACTTAGAGCTAGCAGCAGTGTTATTTACGCTAAAGATTTGGTGACATTATCCATATGGGGTCCATGTGGATGTATTCACGGAACACAAGAGCCTTCAATATATTTTCAAACAACGGAACACAAGAGACTTCAATATATTTTCAAACATAAGGAGTTGAATCTGAGGCAAAGAAGATGGCTAGAGTTACTCAAGGACTATGACATTGATATTCTCTATCATCGAGGAAAGGCTAACGTTATGGTTGATGCTCTTAGTCCAAAATCTATGAAAAGTTTAGCTCATTTGAAGGTACATATGAGGTCGTTGGACCGGGAAGTTCATCAGTTAGCTAGTTTGGGATTTTGTCTTGCGGACTCTAGTGAAGGAAGGATAATGGCATATAATAGAACCGAATCGTTGCTCGTGGCGACGGTGAAAGAAAAGCAATTCAATGATCCATTATTAGCACAACTAAAATAGGGGATTAATTAACACAAGACCACAAATTTTTCCCTTGGCTTGGATGATGGTACCCCATGGTGCCAAGGCCGCTATGAGTTCCGAATATTGACGGTCTTCGGGAAAGGATCATGGCAGAAGTTCACACTTTCACGTATTCAATGCACCCAGGTTCTTCAAAAATATATTATGATCTTAAGTAAGTTTATTGGTGGAACAACATGAAATGGGATGTGGGAGACTTTGTGGCAAGGTGTCTAAATTGTCAACAAGTGAAGGCCAAATATTAAAGGCCAGGTAGAATGTCTCAAAGCATAGAAATCCCAATATGGAAATGGGAAATGATTGACATGGATTTTGTGGTGGGGTTACCGTGCACTCCGCACAAGTTCGACTCAATTTGGGTGATCGTGGATCGGCTTACAAAATCAGCACAATTCTTGCCAGTCAATCTACCGACACAGTAGAATAGTATGCTTACTTGTATATCAAGGAAATAGTCTGGTTGCATGGCAGTCCAGTCTCAATCATTTTAGTTGGAAGGGCTCAGTTCACAACTAACTTTTGGAAGAAATTTCAACAAGGTTTGGGCATGCAGATAAATCATAGCACAACTTTTCACCCCTCAAACCGACGGGCAAGCAGCGCAAACTATTCAGACGCTCGAGGACGTGTTGCGTGCTTGTACTCTTTATTTCAAGGGTAGTTGGGATGACCATTTGCCACTTATAGAATTTACTTACAACAATAGCTTCCATGCTTGTATCCTGATGGCACCATTCGAGGCATTGTATGGTAGGAGATATAGGTCTCCCATTGGGTGGTTCAAGGTTAGAGAAGTAGAATTGATAGGGTCGGACCTCGTGTATCAGGCTTTAGAGAAATTCAAGATTATAAAGGAGAGGTTGAAGACCGCTCAGAGTTGCCAAAAGTCTTACTCGGATGTTCGTCGCAGAGATTTAGAGTTCAAAGAAGATGATTAGGTATTTTTGAAGGTTTTCCCTATGAAGGGTATCATGCGATTTGCAAAGAAAGGAAAATTGAGCTCGAGGTATGTCTGACCATACAAAATCATTTAGAGGATTGGTCAGGTGGTATACAAGCTCGAACTGCCACCCGAGATGTCATTGGTACACCCAGTCTTTCATTTGTCTATATTGAGAAAGGTAGTTGTCGATCCATCCAATATTGTGCGAGTTAAAACTATTGAGGTTAATGAAGAGTTGTCGTATGAAGAAGTTCCGGTTGCCATTTTTGATAGGCAAGTCCGAAAATTGAAGAGTAAGGAAATTGTCTCCGTAAAAGTGGTATGGCAGAACCAGCAGGTTGAGGAAGCCACTTTGGAAGCCGAGGAAGAAATAACAAAGAAGTACCCACATTTGTTTGAATATTCATGTAATAGATTTTATGCATTTGATTCCTACAAAACCTTATCTTTTGATATTAATCTATGTAAAATTGTTCCATTTTGGTTATATATGTTGCTTATATGGCCATGGTTGGTGTTGTACAAGTTATGTTATGTTTATGGAACATGTATATGCTGTTAGGATGTGTTTCTGGGGCTCTCTAACAGGATGATTGGCCTAGATACAAAGGAAACTCTGGAAAAATTTTTTGAAATTTAAGTAGTTAGCTAAATTTGGGACTGTTAACATGTTTTATGATGTGAAAAAGCTGAAGTTGCATAAGAATTTTTTATAAGTGGCCCTTGATCCTCAATCAAGGACAAATAATTTTAAGTTGGGGAGGATGTAAGGCCCCGTGAAAACTTGTACTTAAAACTTGAATGCTCGTACTGCCAAATTAGGGATATGTATTAGGAATGTGTAACGCGGTTCGGACCCTTTGGATTGATCTATGCATTAAAATGGTAAGGAATAGTGTTTACAGAAAAGTGCGATTATGCGTTCGAAAATGCGATCGCATAATAGCTATGCGGACCGCATAGTCACCGCAGAATGAAATAGTGTGTTGGCCAAATTTAAGGTCAGCTATGAGGTCAATAATGCGATCGCATAATCGATATGTGGACCGCATAGTCATTGCATAATCCCGTTGTGATTTTTTTAAGGGGCAGTTATGCGGTGCATTATGCGATCCCAGAACGGGTATGCGGACCGCATTTCTGTCGCATACCCAAACAGTGTCATCAGGTTTTGGGGAGTATTTTGCGGTCCATTCTGCGGACCGCATGTCAGCTTTGCGATCACAGATCTGAGTCAGGGTTCCAGTTTTCTAAATATTAAACCTGACCCCCTGTCGTTATATCCAATGCAATAGCTCATTTTGAGCATATTTCCTAATACTTTTAGAGTGAGAGAGAGGGGTCTAAGAGAAGGAAAGTGCTTCCCATCAAAATTACTCCACAAATGCTTGTTAAACATTTAAAATAATCAAGTGAGACACCTAAACCTTTATCCCAAGAGGTAAGACTTCATCACCTCAGCTCTTCAATTTTAAACATGGCCATAAAGGGTAATTAGTGAAGTAATTTATGGGTATGAGGATGGATTTCTTGCATGCATATAATATCATAGAGTATTGGGAGGTTGTGAACTAAAAAAAGTAATTAGGTATAAAATGATAAAAATCTCTCACAAAAAGGACCTAAGATCCCAATGCACCCCTACTGCTTGATAATGTGCTCAAACAAGCTAGAATCCTAATTTCGACCCTAATTCATGGTTCGTTTTATAATTATTATACAATAGATCGAAGTGCTAAGAGTTCCATAATTTTTTAAGGGCTAAGGAAAGTGTTATTGAGATATGTATGGCTAAAACCCCTTTCTTTTAGAAATTGAACTTCATTAGTGCTTGTGTAAACGCGATAAGGCTAAAGTTTGGATTCTTGCGTTAATTATTATTTTACATGAATTGATTGTTGGAAACACGTTCTCAATGCAATATACTAAAACGTGTGTTCTTTTGTGTAGGTTTTGATGAATGACAAACGAAGCGAAAATTGATATATGACGAAGTTCAAGAAACAAGTGCACAATTGATATACAACGAGATTCAAGCTCAAGACAAAGTTTTATAAGTTTAATTGAGTCATTCTTATTTGTGATCTTGATCCTACAACTTGACTCGTAACATGGCTTCTCTCATAAAACTATTTTCCAAAATCATGCATATTTAATTTAACGTCAAATGATTTTAAATCATGCATATTGTCATTAGTCAAAATGATTTTTAAATGCCTCTGAAAACTGGACTAAGATAATCGATTATGTACTTATGATAATCGATTGTTTTAAGCCAAGACTGCATGACAATCGATTGTGAACTAATGACAATCGATTGTGTTAAGGCAGTGAACATCAGGTTTTCTAAAACCTGCATGACAATCGATTGTGAACCTTATGACAATCGATTGTGATGAGGCAGTGTCCATCAAAGTTTTTCAAAACTCAGAATAATCGATTGTGAAGCTAATGACAATCGATTGTGAAGAAACAGTGTCCTTCAGATTTTTCAAAGTCACAAAATAATCGATTGTGAACTTATGACAATCGATTGTGTTGAGGCAGTGACTTCCAGACTTTTTCAAAACTATTAAATAATCGATTGTGAGTATATAACAATCGATTGTCAAGAGGCAGTGTCTAAAATGTTTTTCAAAAACTGATAAGTAATCAATTGTTGACTTTGTGCAATCGATTGTGAAGCTGACCGTTGTCATAAAGTTTTCAAATACCGTCAGGTAATCGATTATTGATTCTGTAATAATCGATTGTTGTGATTAAAATCCGGAAAAGATTTTTTGAACGTTATTGGGTAATCGATTATTGATTTGGTATAATCGATTGTTTTGATTAAAGTCCGGAAAAGATTTTTGAACGTTGCTGAGTAATCGATTGTTGATTCTGGACAACCGATTGTTTGTGGTAAAATCTGGAAAGGATTTTTTGAATGTTGCCAGTGATCGATTATGGATTGTAAGTAATCGATTATCAAGCGTAAAATCTGGGATTGAATTTTGATCTGACTGGCAGACAATCGATTGTTGGGGTTTGACAATCGATTGTTAGTGAGTAAAATCAGCAACTCTTAATTGGCAATTAGGCAACGGTAATGCCAAGTTTTTCAACTATAAATACAGCTTCATTTCAGTGTTTTAAGCACAACAACATACTACAACTGATCATTACATTGCTATAAGCTTGCATACTTTTGTTTATCATTTTATATTCAATTTCATGAAGCTTTTGAGAGCCATATTCTTGTCCAAAGTTGTTGTGATCTAGAGCTTACTTCTTTTACTCATACCTACTCATAAAAGAGTATTTTGTTTGAGTGTTTAGTGTTTTATACACTTATAAGAGAATTGTGATTCTCTTGTTGTAAGGAACTTGTGTTTCCTTGGTTGAAGTCTTGGAGTGCTGTATCTCCGAGCAAAGGTGTTAAGGCTTGTGTCCTTACGTTGTAAAGGTTTGTTGAGCACCCGTAAGCTTAACAAGTTAGTGGAAAATCTCGAGAGAGTCTCTCGGGGACTGAACTAGCCACGTGTTGTGATGAACCAGAATATATCGGTGCGTTCTTTCCTTTTTGTTTATTTAACGCACTTATTTATTTCCTGCAAATTTTAATTTCCGCAAGTTTACGCTAAATTTTATTATAACGCTATTCATCCCCCCTCTAGCGTTAAGCGTATTTTCTAACATTGATGTTGTAATTTTATATGCGCGAAAGATGTGTCGCAACGTGATCATTGTGCTATCTTGATAACTTGAAAGAGGC
Source organism: Nicotiana benthamiana (assembly GCA_034376525.1). Lineage (NCBI taxonomy): Eukaryota > Viridiplantae > Streptophyta > Magnoliopsida > Solanales > Solanaceae > Nicotiana > Nicotiana benthamiana. The sequence goes on along the minus strand of CM067324.1, from coordinate 18,136,950 downwards.
AACATGTATGAATTATGTATTGAAATGCTTAGACTTTAATTTAGATTGAAGTTGTGTTGTTGTTCCATCTACTGAGAACCTTATTTATGCGTATGATTTAAATGGCCCTTGTGTGCATCTACTGTCCTAAATGACAAAGCTAATATTGAAATTGGAAACGATGTGAAATGCTGACTAGTGCCAACAATTATGTGATACGTTTCCCAAGTGCCTATTAGATGATATATGTAAAACAAGATGACTAATGAGAAAGGAACAATGCCGTGGTACAACGGCCTAGATGATCGGGCCGTGATCGGACACCATGTCGCACACATGGTGGTATTATGCTAAAATTTAATACCGAAAAAATGGAAAATGAGATTTTTGATTGAAGTGTATGTCACAATGACGCAACCTAGCCGATCGGGTCGTGATCGGACTCCGCTCCAGATAGCGGTGATATTGTGAGCAATGATGAATAATGTGAAATACCCCAAACTAAAATCTACGGAAAATGTTGTGGAAGGTGTATGATTCCTTATTTGATAATGTGGTGATCGTTTGAAGTGCTGGGTTACACTTATGATTTCTTATTCTTGTATGAAAGTTCTTTCTAAATAGATGGTGTTTAGTTATATATACTAGTACTATTCTATGGTACAAACATCATTTTTGCTGAGGGCGCTATATTTTTAAATGAATTTAGGTGGCTCTATAGCAGGCAGTGCCAATCGTGTGTAGCTGAGTGTCCTCATCTCGAAGACTTGGTAAGCCCCTTTTTCCTTCAAGGAGGTTATGATGTACTTCTTTTGTTGTCGATTTCTATTTTTGAGCTATAGCCAGGGACTTGTTGCGGCCGTGGTCATAATTTTGTTTTTTCTTTCTGTAGAGGCTCCGTAAACATTGTGCGGATTATGTATGGGTATTGGTTGGGTTAATGATATGTGTTATATCTCCGTTCTCTAGTTCGTCTAAGCAATGACTGTATAATATATTGGAAACTTAACCATGATGTAAGGTGGGTGATATAAAAATAAATTACCAATGTTGAATGCTCGATTTTGGCTATTATCTAATTAATCGAAAGCCGAATTCCTTAATCATATTGAGTTGGGTAGAAAGTGTCAATTAGGCTTGCTCAGTTGGGTACACTCGATTGAGCGCCGGTCGCGCCTCCAGACGTTGGGGCGTGACAGGTAGAATCTATAAAATGAGGGTTAACGCCTCAAGTTCTTGTTTATTAATCTTTCCCAATCCCAAATTATCTTTTTTAAAAATTAATTCGGAGTTAATGAGACCTAGGGTTAGCTAATCCCTTTGGAAATATGAAAGAACAAGAATAATTAAAGTAACAATAACTCATTTCATAAAAGAATAAAAATCATTCAATAAATAAGCATAAAAATGTATTTAATTCACACTTTAAACAAGAATATTTCCATAAACAAGATTCAAGTGTTGGATAAAATACTACACACTTAGATATACAATATAAAGTAAGGAATTAAAGAAATAAACATAAATGGGTAAGAAATTCTTAACCACAAGTTTCAAATCTTCAAGACCCAAGTGACTCAAAACCTACCCAAGCACTACAAAATTTACAATCAAATTCCACTTCCTTCGAAAACATTCTCCATCATTTCTTCACTTTTTATTCCACACCTAGTCTTCCCTTTATTCACCAATTTCTTATCATTTATTCTTTTTTTTTTCTTTCTTTCCTTTTCAAAATCAAGGAAGGTTTCATTTTTTTTCTCTTTTTTTTTTTCTAACTTCCACCTTTTTAAACAACTTTTTATATCACAACTTTTCCAACCTTCAACCCCAAACTTAGGCTTTTAGCCTATGTTTACACTTTCAAAGTACTTAGAGAGGTATGGTACCAAAAGCTAGATCAATAAAGAACAAAGGATTAAAGTTTGTAATATGGTTGTCAAAGAATAAGGCTAAAGGCTCAAAATGGGTTTACTATGGAAAATATTCAAGGGTAGGAAATTTAAGGCACAAAGGCGGTCCAAGGAGGGCCTAATATCATTTTTCAAACCAAGTTAGTCAATAATTTTGCCTTGAAGCACATTTGGGGCAAATTCTAGACTACAAGTAATGCAGAAGAACTCACATTAAATCTCATTACACATGGTACATGAACACTCAAGTGGAATACAAATCCAAAATCCAATTGAAACCAATGACTCAAAGAGGTTACATATATCATATGAAGCTATTTAGTGAATCAAAGAGCCAAAATTTGAGTCTAAAAGTCGTGACATTTTTACTTCAATTATTTTTCTTTTTCAACAACCAAAATTCATATGTTGAGGTTTAAATCATGTTAGTACCAAGCAAGACACAACTTGGTCAATGGGCACAAACTCCAACCCAAACCATTCATTCTTCCTAATATGAACATAGCTATATTTAAACTACAAGACTAATGCCCTCAAGAAAATTGTCTATTTATCCATCATCAGGGAACGTCGACAAAAATTTTCTACAATTACCCGGTTCAAGAAGAAAATTGGCATCCTAGGAAAAAGAACTGTGGTATAAAGAAAACCAAAAATATCGCCACTAACATAAAACATACTATATAATTAAGAAGCTAAATAAAAAAATTAAGAAGCTAATAAACATCAAGTAACTACTAAATTTAAGAAGCTAAATAATAAATTAAGAAGCTAATAAACATCAAGTAACTAAAACAATTTAAGAAGCTAATAAAAAATTAAGAAGCTAATAAATATACTAATATAACAAATACATGAAAATGCACTAACAACAAAATGAAAACAACCGCAGTGCCAATTTGCCATACCCAGATTTATCCACTATTCCACAATATACAAAAATAATCGTTATACTAGAAGCTACCCCCAACTAATGATGTTGCAATATCCCCAATGCAACTAAACATGATAGAGTAAAATGGTGGAAAGCACTCCCTGAATACTGCATCAGTCAGAACTAGAGGTGGTGGGAAATTTGAGCTCCAAGTCTGCATCATCCTCATTCTCCGATTCATGCGACCCATAAAATGTGCTCAGCTTTTGCATCATCTTGGATAGCAGCTTGCTTTTCTTCTTCTCATGCTCTTTGAACTTTCTCTACCTTTTTTCAATATTTCCTTGCCGACGACTCATGTTCTCCAACCTAGTGTTAATGGCCTCCCTCTTGCCCGTGATTTCTTTTTGCCCTTTGGCCAAATATGCCATGGATGGTGGGGCAGCAGCCTCAACAGATGTGCCAGCCCCAGGTGGGCCAGTGAGAAGGCCAGCTATAAGCTGCCTAACATGCGCATCTACTCCATATATCTGGTTGGACAAGTGGCGCATAGTGTGAGGACTGGGCTGGGGTGGTCCCATGGGGTTAAGGATCCTGATGAAGTTGAAAAGGATCTGGCGGGATTATTGGTGGCCTCGGAGAACTGTCCAAATGAAGAGGAAGCAACATCAATTCTCCTATTTTTCTGTTTGTAACTAGGTCCCCTTTTCAGCAAGGAATGGATCATCGGCTTTCTTGGACCTTTCTCAACATCATTGGGGCGAGTAGGCACCCCAGCATCATAGCAAACTCTAGGGATCAAGGATGGAAAGAACAGGCTCTTGGACCTCCCATGAGTGGCTTCCTCAATTTCTCGGACAATGTGTTCCCCAACGTTCATAGGTAGTCCATCCATAATAGCAGCAATTATCAGTGCCATGTCTGGTAATACATTAGTGTCATTTGGAGAGGGTGACACTCTTGAACAGATAATGGAGAGCCATGTCTTTGCCTTAGCCAAGAAATGTTGAGAAGCAACTCCCTTGTGCACTGTCAGCCACTTTGGGGTAACCTCATCATGTAGCTTATCTACTAGCCATTGGTTTTCTCCTGCTCTAGCTCTATCTCTGAGACCTCGTTGTCAGCATTGGGGAGGCCATATACACCATATATTATCTCAGCGCTGAAATGGACTTGCACGCCCCACAAAATACTAACAAAGGCACATTGGAAGTCGGTCATAAAGGCGTTTGCATAGAATTCCAGAACTATTGTGTGGTTGGCGTTATTTGGTTGCTCAACAAAACAAGTCCACCTGCTCTCTATCAAGCGCGTGTAGAAGCCTGGCATTTTAGCTTCAACTTTACCAAGTTTATGCCTCTTTCCCGGATGATGGTCTTGGAAAAGAGTTCATCATATCTCCGCTCACATGCTACGGATAGATACCGCTCACGATCAAAGGCTTCCTCTTGTCCAGGTCCAAAGACATGTTCTTGTGCAATTTCATTATGTTCTGGATCTATTTTAAGCTCAAAGAACCTACAAAATAGACCAACAATGTTGAAATCTCATACAGACACTTAAAACAATGTATTAAGAAGTAATTAGGCTGAAGAAATAGGCGAGAAAGGTCACGGGCAGAGCTATGCGAAGCTACTATTTTTTGCCAATGTTGGGACTGCCCGTGATTGTTCTTTGCATTCGCGAGCAGACCATCACGTTCACAAAGAGAAAATTGTTTTTCCCAAAATCAGACCTTCGCAATCGAGAGAAGGCCATTGCGCTCATGAAGGTCTAAATTTTCTTCCCCCATTGTTTTGCCTTCGCGTTCGAAGAAAGACCATCGCGTTCGCGAATGTTATCTTCCTCGCCCAGAATATTTTTGTCTTTTAGGATTTTCTTCAAAATGTTGGGGTTTCCACTTTTCTTTGTTCATTAATAGAAAATTTATGCACAGATCTTACCCAAAATTTTCTTAAAAGCAACCGCTCACACTAAACCAATCTCACCAGCGAGCAATACCCAATTTCAAGCATAAATTTGCAAATTAATGCTCAAGTTTTGAACCCTAAGGACCAACAACCATGGATGTTCTTCCATTTTTTCACACCAAGAATGAGAAGAAAGATTTGAGAGGGGAGCGAAGAAATTACATACCTTAAGAATGGAGATGAAAAATTGCAAGAAACTTGAAGATTATGGATGAATTGATTTTTGGGGCTTAAGGAGTAGAGGGGACTAATGTTTGAGCAAAAGGGTGAATTTTCTCGTTTCCAGTAGATAATTTGTATCTACACTTACCTGATCATACGCATTCGTGAGGGATGTCCGCGTATGCAAAGGGTAAAAAGTGTCAATGGCCGCGAACGCGAGTGTTGTATACACGAATGCAAAGTGTTTAATTTTCTTAACCTATGCGAACTCGAGGCATACACGCGAACGCGAAGAGATGTGTTTTTATGCACTTCAACAGTTCTGGCAGCTACTTGTTTTGCCTCTCCGGACTACTCTGACCTGCTCAAATCAACTCCAAAAAAAATAAAACTTGACAGATTAGTTATAAATAATTTCTAAGCTATTCTAAAAAAGAAAATTTCAAAAACGTATTAAAAATTTTGAAAACGATGGGTTGCCTTCCACCAAGCGCTGCATTTAACGTCGTGGCAGGACACAAGTCATCTTTACCACTTTTCTCGCCACTTAGATGATATGAACTAGGCAACTAGCTTGGAATCAAGCTTGTGACCACGAGCTATAAGGGGTGGTAAGTTGATGATCAAGCCAAGTCTTAAGTTCTTCATTTTCAACTTTTTGGCTGTCATGTGAGGAATGTCATTTTGCTTTCTTCTTCCCTCAAATTATAAGATGTATGGTTGCTGCCTTTCCTTCTTGCAATCCCTCATTGACTCGTATAGTTCAATTCCCATATCACCACACAATTCTAATGTTGAAAAATGCTTGGAATGTGACTTCAAACCTCCAACTTGCAATATTTCTCGGATTTTGAAATCCTCTTCTTCCCCCCGACTAGAGTCAATCTCAACCAAATTTTCATTTATAACAGTTGACTCTAATTTCATATTTTTCTTGACATCATTAACACTTACGGAGTCGGTTGGCGGATGCTCAATTCTTGATTCCTCAAAGTAAAGCTCACTTTCTTCCTCGGAATCGGACTCTTCTTGGCTTCCTTCCACACTCTCAAGTTAGTGGGCATAGTGAGCCTCAACCAATATTTTTAGTTGCTCTTCCAAAGTGTGGATATGTTCATCATTTTGAGCCAAGCCTTGTTTCACGTCCTTGAGTGCAAAGTTGTGCTTCTCCTTATTTTCAAAAATAGTCTCCTACATGAGCATCATCTTCTCATTTTGAGAATTTGAGAGTTCTTCTTGGTTTTGATCAAGTGCCAAGGAAGGATTTTGGCTTCCACATCTAAGGGAAATTCTTGGCTCTCGTTAGGCTCTCATTAACTTCCGAAGCTTTTTGGATCTCTATAGCTTCAAGCATTTCCCCTATTTGTGAGTGCAACCTTGCAAGTGCCAAGTCATTTGGAGATTATTTTCCAAAAGCTCCTCCAAGTCACTTTGTTCTTTATTTCCTCCTTCAATTAGTCACTCTAACATGAGCTTGAACTCTCCATTTCGGCCATGCTCAACTTCTTCTACTTCCATAGACCTATAATTTTCATCACAAAAGGTAGGATCATCATAGAAGGGGCTTGGGGAATGGAAGGAAAAATAAGTGCAATTATCCCAATGATTATTCTGAAAACCACACTTATCACAAATACTCCACTCATGGGTTTGAGACTGTGCGCTCAATCCACCCTCGGGAGAATTTAAACAATTTTACCACGAGTGTGGTCCTCCACAATAAGGACAAGGGTCATCAAAGCATGAACAACTACCATCCGACCAATCATCATTACATAATGCCACAGAGAACAATATGTAGGCGATTAGGAATGTAAGAAAATTATCACTTATAGCACAATGCAAAACACTAAAGATTTTGTTTAAAAAGTGATTATACCTAAATGCAAAAATGTAAACTAACCTAGAAAGCAAGTAAAATGATCAATGGCGACAAGGATGAATGAATTAGGAACTACACTCAAGTAACGGTCCAATGTATTTCTTGATTTTACAAATATGAGTGAGTTTATGTTAATTAGAAATGGGTAATAATTCTTAATTAGCTTCTTCTGAAGACTAGCAAGACATCCTAATTGAATTATCCCTAATAAAATTAAGAGATTAAGAACTCCCAGATATGGTACAAGTAGTTCAATCCTATCCCTAGGTAGTATCTATAAAATGAGGGTTAACACCTCAAGTTCTTGTTAATTAATCTTTTCCAATCCCAAATTATCTTTTCCAATATTAATTTGGAGTTAATGGGCGAGTCCTAGGGTTAGCTAATCCCTTTTGAAATATTAAACAACAAGAATAATTAAAGTAACAATAACTCACTTCAGAAAAGGATAAAACTCATTCAATACATAAGCACAACAAGGTATTTAATCCACACTTTAAACAAGAATATTTACATAAACAAGATTTAAGTGTTGGATAAAATACTATACACTTATATATACAATACAAAGCAAGAAGATGAAGAAATAAACATAAATGAGTAAGAAATCCTTAACCACTAGCTTCAAATCTTCAAAACCCAAGAGTGTGTGCCAAAATCTAGCTTCCTACTTGTTCTCTCTAAGTCTAAGAACTCAAAAATAAGCCAAAGATGTTCAGATATTGCCAAATATGTCTTAGAAATGAGTTGGTTTGGGTATTAAAGGGTTTGGGGTCAAAAATGTGAAATTCCAAAACTACGCAGTTTTCACGCCTAGTTTCTTCATCGCGTTCGCGATCACGCCTTCGCATTCGCGAAGGTTTGCTGTTCTGATCTTATTTCGTTCGCGTTTAATTTTATGCGTTCGCAAATTTTTTGGTATTGAATCTTTGCATCCAGGATTGGTACTTATCATTCAGATTGGAACTTCGCTTTCCTGTGCCTTTGTGTTCGCATGGTACCTTCACGTTCGCGAAGAGAAAATCACTAGCAGGCTCCATTTTGTCCATTTTAGCTCATATTTTACTTGCATTTACTTGGTTTCTTCACCATTGCTTCTAAGTCACATACAACCCGTAAAATAGAAGTAAATGGCATTTAACACATGATTTTAGCACTCAAACATGCAAAAATATAGGTTTAAAGATAAGATAAGTTGGTAAAATACCAACATATCACTATGCTAGTAAGACCATGAATAGTGCCCAATTCAACTATACCATTACAGAGAAAGAACTCCTTGCTATTGTGTTTGCAATTGAGAAGTCCAGCCCATACTTAATGGATGCAAAAGTTATTGTTTGCACGGATCATGTGACACTTAGTTATTTTATGAGCAAAAAGGACTCGAAAGCTCAGTTGATGAGATGGGTTATATTGTTGCAAGAATTTGATATTGACATCCAAGATAGGAAAGGTTGTAAAAACCAATGGCGGACCACTTATCTTCTTTGTAGAAATAGGGGAGACCACATGATAGCCTTGAAATCAATGACTCCTTCCCCGATGAGAAACTCTTGGAAATTTCAATGAAAGAGGTGCCATGGTATGCAGATTTATCAAATTTTCTTATGTGTGGAATAATTCTGGATGAGTTCTCTTAAATGAAAAAGCTCAAATAGGATTTCCAAGATTATTATTGGGATGAACCATACATTTTCTGGATTTGTACGAATGGGTTGATTAGAAGATTTGTACTGGAAGAAGGGCAAGATGAAATTCTTGGGTCTTGTCATTCTTCTCCATATAATGGTCATCATGGTGGAGCAAGAACAACAACCAAAATGCTTAATTCCGGGTTCTATTGGTCTAATCTTTACCAGGACACAAGTAAGTTACTAAAAAGATGTGATAAATGTCAACAGACCGGTGGAATATCAAAGAAGAATGAAATGCCTCTCACAACCATTTTGGAGATTGATATTTTGGATGTGTGGGGCATCAAATTCATGGACCCTTTTGTGATTTCTTGTGGGAACACCTAAATCTTGGTCGCGGCGGATTATGTGTCCAAACGGGTTGATGTTGTTGCTTTAACAAACAATGAGGCAAGAAGTGTGGTGTCATTTTTGAAGAAGAATATTTTTACAAGGTTTGGTTATCTGCATGCAATTATAAGCGATGACGGGGTCACATTATTGCGACAGTGCTTTTGACACTTTACTTAGCAAGTATGGTATCACTCACAAAATCACAATTCCCTATTACCCACAAGCTAGTGGGCAAGTGGAAGTCTCCAGCTGGCAGATAAAAAGTATTTTGTCCAAAATGGGGAATGCTAATTGTATGGGTTGGTCCAAAAATCTTGATGATGCATCATGGGCTTAACATACAGCTTACAAAACACCTATCAGAATGTCTCCATGCTGGTTGGTGTTCGGGAAAGCTTGTCATCTTCAGTGGAACTAGAGCACAAGGCCATGTGGGCACTACAAAAGTTGAATCTTGATTGTGATGTAGCCTCTAATTTGAGGGTTACACACTTGAATGAATTGGATGAGTTTCGGTACCATTCTTAAGCAAGTCCGTCCTAATACAAAGAAAAGATGAAATATATTCATGAAAAATACATTTAGAACAAAGATTTCAACGTGGCGATCTTGTATTGTTATTTAACTCAAGGTTGAGAATGTTTCCCGGGAAGCTAAAATCCAAATGGAGTTGTCCGTTTGAGATTATGGGTGTGACACCTTTTGGTGCATCACACTTGAAGAAAAAGAATAATAAAGTATTACGAGTCGATGGTCACCGGGTAATGCACTACTTGGGAAAAGTTGGAAATAGCCATGTTGTGGCGGTCAATCATTTCACTTGAGAGTATTCTGCATCATGCCGCGACGTTAAATCCAATGCTTCTTCGGAGACAACCCATGTTTCTTATCATTTTTTTCTTTTGTAGTTCGATGTTATTTTTGTTTTAACTTGATTTGAAGTGTGCTATAGGGGTGAGTATCACTTACAGGAATTGTGGACGAACACGCATTTTAATTGTGCAAACCTCACAATTGTTGGTGCTACAGCAGAAGAAGCATTGCGGCCGCACATTTATCTTATGGATTGCACAATTGAGATTTCAAAACTACCAACTCTCTAAATCTTAAGGTTGTCAGTGCGGAAGTCGATCTATGACTGCACGTGAATCTGCAGCCCCACATGAAAATGTGTGGACCACAAAGAAATTCTAAGTGAGGTCCCCAGGTAATAGAGTGCGGATCGCACATGAAAATGTGCCGCCACACATGTCCTTGTTCCCTTTAGCGAACCATTAGTATAAATAGAGGAATATGGAAAAATTTACACTTTTGACTCTCTGAACTAAACGTTTTTCTCTACTGAATTTTCTTGGAAATTCCATCTGTCCACACACACAGCCACATTGATCATTCAGTCATTGCACTTACTTCATTTGGTATGTCCAACTTCACGTTACTTCTTATTTTATATTAATTTGTAGATTTTAGTTATTTTTAGGCTATTTGTCATTAGATTTCAATTGTATATCCATATGGGGTAAAATCTAAACTAGGTTAACTTAACACATGTTCTACGGGGATTGGATTCGTATAATTTCATGTTTCTACCATGTTTTCTATGTCTAATTGTGCACAAAATTGAAAACCTAAGTAGGAAATTTTTATCTGTATGTAATTTTTGAAATATGCAGTCGCACTTGAATTTGTGTAGTCCACAGATGATGAACTTGGGAAACTTAGTGAGGAAAGAATCTGCGCCCGCAAGTAAAAATATACGGACTGTAGAATTCTCATCACGGTCGCGGAACAACACATTGACAGTCATAAGAGAGTCCTTACGTTGAGACTCCAATGTGCGGCCTCAAGTTTAGTTGTGTGGACTGCATAAGTCCATTTGTGGCATTAGCCAATTCAATTCATGAGAGAGTTGGGATTTTTGGGATTTAGAGGTGTGGCCACAAGTCAAATAGTGAGGACCACTTTACTTATGCGGCCACACAGCAAAAATGTGTTGTCCGCAAGTCCCCATCGGTGGCCGTAAGTAAAATTGTGCAGACCAAGATCACTTTCCCCTGGAAGCATGATGCAACTGTATCTCCCATTGTGTTTCATATTTTCTCCTTTACTCACATGTCTCCTATATGTGTTTGAATATCGAATTGCAACTAAAATCGCCTTTAATAAATACAGACAATGGTTCAATCCAGAGGACGAGTTAACACATCAAAAGGGAGAGGTGAATCTTCTAGAGGTCGGGGCAAAAGATATTTTCCCCTTGGCCAGCAAAAGATAATAAGAAAGAAAAAAACTGGCAATGGGAGAGGTGCAGACCTCTCTATGACCATCTTATATGTCCCGTCTTGGGAAGTGTTAGAGGGAAACTCAACCTCTATTTAGGAGAAGCCGGCCATACAGTCGAGGTCGCAGGGGAGACCCCAACTTAAGGATAAGATGTCTTCATCTCACGACATTTCCAAGGGATCGGAAAGTTCTAGTGAGTCTTCTGAGCCATCGGCTATACTAATTCCTAAGGCATAAGTTTCTGCACCAGTTCATGATATCCTCTATGATGGTAGAGGGGAAGATGCTACAGCTACCAGCCTTGAAAGATCAAAGAAGAAAGAGGTTTGGGAGGACCATTTTGTCAGCATGATCGCCTTTAGCAACTTCCGTATGTGGTGGCCAGTAAGGTCACTAACTCTTGAGTGATAGTTTCTATTGAAGAACTTGGAGAGGTATAACCCAGCCATATAGAGACTGTTCAGGACATGCAAGGGGTGGATGTGGTTCATCCAGAGTGTAGTGGATGCCAAAGAATACCTTGTCCGTGAATTTTATGGCAATGTAGCTCAAATAAAAAAGGGGACGAAGGTGACCAAAGTACGTAACCTCAAGGTGAGGTTTGATCAGCATGCACTCAATATGTACTTGGGCTTCAAGGATATCAGGCCAAAGGAGTATCTAGAGAACTGAGTATTGGGGGATGAAGTCTGACCTTGGTTAGATGAGATTCTAGCACCACTAGGGCCACCATCGCCATGGTTGTCACCGGGGTTCCCATTTAGTGAAACACCTTGAGTTTTGATACAAAGGGGTGGCAGACATTTGTGTGCAGCAGGTTGGATCCGTGCCAAAATGAAACTCACCTTCCCATTCCTCGAGCAGTTCTTATGGCTTCTATTATGGCGAAGTACCCAATCAATGTGGGTATTGTGATGTCAACCAACACCATAGTGATCGCACGGTAGGATGGCTCGTCCTACCCATATCCCAACACTATTATAGAATATCTCATCGATGCAAAAGTAGAGCCTAGGATTATGATACAAAGGAAAAGCCAAAGAATACTTTTGATTGGTGCGCACTAATGGATACGAGAAACTCAAAGAATAAAGTTTAGCCTCATACCACCACATGCTAGTCTGATGAGCCAGCAGTGGTAGCTCCTAAGAGAGTTAATGTTCCATCCGCTTCGGCTGAGCCTTCCTCACGTGCCACCGCCATTATCCATAGTTACTAACACTACCTGAAAGTTACTCAACTCCTATTCGTTGGCGAGTCTCAACAACTAGATGCAGATGGCTACTGTAAAGTTGTCTAACTTTACCAGTACAGTTGCAATGAAGTCCACCTCACAGACATTGCAGGTTCCTTCTGACATTGAGAAGACATTATAGAAGATGCTGGAGAATGAGAAGACTATCATAGACATCTTGGTATAGCATGGGTTGTTGATCGAAGAGCTTGAAAAGGAAGTGAAGAAGATAAAGAAGTCCCAAGTGAGAAAGAAATTAGTAGACAAGCTCTGGAGGGAGGTAAACATGATTGCTATAGCTGGAAATCTCCCCTTTGATATGCTGCTTGACCCATACCATTCCGCCCAAGATCCTTCATCACCATCTGCACTGGTGGTACCAGCTAGCTAGTTTGACGAGCCAGACCTTGCTACCAACACTGTAGAGGCAGTGCATGATATTTTTTCCAACCCAGCCACACCTAGACTTGACAATGATGAGATTCATTTGGCTGATCCTGAGGCCGGTGACATTGCTGGGGACACTAAGATTTCCAGGAATCCATAGGGAGTTTTCTTCACCCTCTCATCCTTTACTCTTATTTTGCTAAGCATTGGGGATAATGCTTACTATTGTTGGGGGTGGAGTTTATTTGACACATTTGGTACACTTTCATACATTTGGCCTGTAATAATTTGATGATACTTTTTCTTTCTTATTTTTGTTTATCTATATTCTCTCTCTCGTACTATGTATATTCATTCTATCTTTAATAGTTTTTCTCATTAGCCTCTTTATCTTTGTTTTTGCTTATTAGCTTTATTTTTCCATATTAATTTTTGTTTTTTTAAGTAGCTTCTTTTTATGTATAGATAATAAGCCTTTGATTTTCTTAACGTCACAGTTCTTTCCAAAGGTAGGTTTTGAGTGAACTAGGTGACTCGTCCCAACGATGAATGGCGTGACAACCTTCTTAAGGAAATGAGTCTGTTTTTGCGTTTAGATAATAATATTAGTAGCGATGAATAAAAATACCTAATCAAGTCATGCTCGAAGAGTCGACCATGCTTCAATTGGTACCAACACACTTAATTATGTGCTTATGGTTAGAGACAAGGTTTTTGAAAGAAATAGCTTTAGTTATTGATTTTTGACTCTTGAGTTGAGTTTGGCAACCATCTAGTGGTTTAATTGTACCACAGTGATCTTTAAAACTGAATTTGGTCATTGTGGGTCCTTGACTCTATCATCTTTTATAAACTAGTTGTGTGAGGGCTAAGATGAATTGTTGCTAGTCCAAGTAAATGTGGGAAGGATCTAGAACTTTCCCCGAATGTGTTTCGAGGCAAAATCCTAAGTTTTGCTTGGTTTGAGAAGTGATTGTAGGCTCTCCTTTTCTCGTTTGAGTTTTCTATTGCCAACCAATATCGTATCCCTAATCAACCCCTTTGAGCCTCTAGCCTTTCTCATTTTATAACAATGTTATAAGCCTTTACCCATTTTGTCGTGACCCTCTATTGGTACCGGACTTTCCTTAACACTCTTGTGAAACAAATGGCTTAAAATATAAGTTTGGGAGAAAGATGAGGAATATGAAAAAGGTATCAAGGCACAACAAGAGAAAAGAAATGATCTCTATGAAAGAGAATGCAAGAAAAGAAAAGAACAAAAAGAAAAATGCAATAAGTGCATAAGTGGAAGGGTTGATGGATTCAAAATGGGGTAATGATCCCAAATATCGAGAAATCAAAAAGGGAAAAAAGAATGAAATGATCAATAAAGAGTGATGTTAAGTCTCTCTAGTCCCCAATGAAAAGAAAGTCCCTTTAAGAATTGGCAATTGTGAGCCGAGAAATGAATGATAGAGCACTTAAGGAAAGGTATAACCACTTACCCATATGGTACCCTACCCTAGTCCAAAAACTTCATTACATCCCGAAAGAAGTCCTACTTGACTTCAAACTGAGTGAGCTTGCATTAGTAGTGATCCACATGAAGGGCAAGCTTATGGTACTTGAAGTCACACTTGTGACATTCTCTTGTGAGAGATTAGTGAGCCTTTCATGAATCTTTGGATTAAGTGAAAATTTCATAAGTGAGCTTGGCAAATGAAAATTATAGGAGGAAGAGTTTGGATCCCACCATGGCCTACATGATAGAACAAGAGCCCTTGATCAGAAAAGTCAATTCTTGAAGCTTAAATGTCACTTAGAACTAAAGGTTCATGAATATTTTACTTGTCACCTTGTTGATAATACATCAGTAGTGTGGATAATTGTTGGTCCTTATTGATGTGTAAAAGGCTCGCCTTTGACTCGGTGAAATGGCCCTTAAATGTATGAGGTGGAAACTTATTTATTTGCTTGGGGACAAGCAAAAACATAAGTTTAGGGGAGTTGATAAGTGGGGATTTTAATAACTATTAGCACCTTTTTGTCTTTTATTTTTGTTCGAAAGTATTGATTTATATTCTTGAAACTAAAGAAATTGTGCAAATTGCAGAAATTTTGGAAGACTGGTCTACCAAGATGAAATCCGACTAAAAAAGGAGTGTTCCAAATCACAAGGCAATAAGGGTGCAGATGCAAAGATGTGCGGTCCGCAGAAGGATTTCTGTGTCCGAAGAAGAAAGTTTGGATCGTGGAATTCCATCTATTGCCAAAATCCAAGCTAAAGAACCCAAAAGGATTTTAACAAATGTGCAGGCCGCGCATGAATTGTGCAGCCACAAAATAGGGTTTGCACTGACAAATAATTCCAACTACAGAGAGTGTGCAGAAGACCAAGTCCTGACGCCTTGCTGAGGTGCGGACCGCACAAGAATTGTGCAGCCATAGAAGATACTTTGCAGCCACAATCCAAAAATATGCAATTGTAGAATCCCATCTCTTGTCCACTAAAGAAATCTGTGGAGCGCACATGGAATTGTTCGGCCGCAGAACCTCCCGAGAACAATTTTGTTAGTAATTTTAACCCACTATAAATAGACAAGTTTCACAATTTTAGGTCAAGTTTGGAAATTCAAAGATGTTATAGTCATTACCTTTTGCCAAATTAGGAAGTTTGTGATTATTTTACTGTTTAAACATTATGTTATATCATTTTTATTTTTGATTATGAGTTTAATAAGCTTTTCTTATTTATTTTCTTCAATACCTATTATGAGTAGCTAGATTTTTACTATTTTTGTGACCTAACCCTAGTGTATAAACCATATGGGTATTTAAATTAATACTTGTTTATGATTGAATGTTGATTATTTAGGTTAGTTCATGCTTCAGTTTTATAATTAATGGTTGCACACATTGATCCATGCCTTTTTGACTTAGTCTCTACTTGAGAAAGAGGGACTTAGTCTAGGATAACTGGCTAAAAAGTAATTGGGCTAATCTAGAGTTCGATTAGCCTAATTAAAGGGTTCAAACTAGAGATAGTAAGAACCTGACTTGAGCTCATGTCAACTATTTTGTTTGATATCCATTTGGACTTGAGAAAGCCACACCTAGGTTATGGTCATATCCTAGGATTTTAAACTATTTGAGAAACACCAAAAAAATCATTAATTCTTAGTTATTTCCTTAGCTTGCAATAATAAGAGTAACAGTAGAAGTAGAAATGAAACTTTTGTTGTGGAAATGCAAATTTAGTTAGTCTATTCACTCTCATCAAGTGCATACTCCTAACACTCCTTATAACCCTCCGTAAATTCGAACCCAACTCATAGTTGGGTAATTTATATTACATACGACCGTATCACGTCTCTTATCAAGATGTGTTGTGGACGTCACCAGCAGGATCGGGTAATGACGGAGTTAAATCAAGTATTGTCAGAAACCTCCAATAATGTAAATGGAAGGGGTATGGTTCCTCCCAATGTTCCTGCAAATCAAACGGCTTAAAGAGTCGATAATAACACCCCAAGGGGCATGGTTTGTTTCAATGATGCTAGAGGAACTGGTTATGAATCTAGGAATGAGAATGCGAATTACCCCTTCAAAATGAGGTTCATGAGGTTTATGAGGAAGATGAACGAACCAATCGATCAAAGTGCCAAGAAGTTTCACGCTCTGATAGATCAGATATCAGGTGCACCGCTAATATTAAAAGGCCTAGATTCGGAAAAATCAAAAAATTATCATTTAAACCGAGCGCAGCACCAGCTTTAATTCCAAAAAGTTTCAAGATGTTGGTTATACCAAAATACGATGGGAGACGTCACAACTTACACCATGGCTGTGAAATATAATGATTTGTCTCAACATGAGATAGAATTAGTCTTAGAGAAAACGTTTAATGAAATCCTCGTGAAAGGGGCCCTGAAATGGTCTTCCCTTTTACCCGAACGCTCAATTGACTCTTTTGAGATACTTGTTGATTCGTTCATCAAATTTTGTGTTGGGGCGAGGAATGTTCAAGCCAAAAAGGCAGACATATTTAGGACTACACAAGGCGAGTATGAAGTGTTATGAGAGTTCGTGATACATTTCTAGAAAGAGAGAATACTGCTACAAGCGGTACCAGATGAGTAGGAAGCGGAGGCATTCACAAAGGGTCTCAATGCACAGAGCTTAGACGCTCCTAAAAGTTAAAGGGAAGCCTACTGGAATCCAAGCAACCATGCGGGCAGATGTCCATAACCGTTATAGTAAAAAATAAGGATAGAAGACGATCAGCTCGGGTTCCCGACATTAACCAAGGGACGGGACCGAGACAAGAACCAAGACAAGTTTAAAAGCAACTTCGATGCGGATCGACGGTACTCTAAAGGTCGTTTCACGCCGTATTAAAAATTGAGTGATTCAGTAGCAAAAGGTTTTGGTCATCGGATAGGTTCGCTCCTGATAGAAGAATTGACCATGGCCGCTACATTAGGTCATTACAAGAAAAAGAGGTACAGGGTTCAGGACTCCACATATCTCAAGTTATCGGATTATAACTTCCACATCAGCTTAATTATGTTAGTATCAGTGATGGGGAATATCAAAGAAGCACGATTCCCGAAGCAAATCAAATTTGATCCTATCTAGAGAGATCCTAACTTGTAGTGTCAATATCATGGGACTCACAGTCATAGAACTAGGGATTGTCGGCATCTACGTGAAGAGGTGGAGGCATTGTTGAAGAATGACCATCTTAGGGAATATTTAAGTGATCGAACCAAGAACAACCTAGCCAAAGACGGAACAATGAAGAGCCTTCGAAGTGGCAGAAGAATCCCCTTGATTAACCACTAACATGATTTTCAGAGAGAACGAAATCAGCAGTGTAATCTTCTTTGCATCCAAGAAAACAAAGATATCAGTGACTCACACCAAGAGACTCCGAGAAGTCGCAGAAGATGATATCACCTTCACGGAGGAATATGTTGACGAACCTCTTCTACTATATAATGAAGCAATGGTAATCTCTTTTAATGTTTTAGATTACAAAAATAAGCGTGTTTTGATTGACCATGAAGCTTTGCCAACATTGTTCGATGGAGAGTGCTAGAGCAAGCAAAGCTTACCAGAATCATCATATCAGCGACAAAACTCTTAGATGGATTAAACTTGATAAGTATTACAACCGAAAGAGATATCTCACCACCACGAACACCAAAGGGGTAACCAAGACCACCTTATTCGAAGTGATAGATGGCGACATGGGCCACAATGTAATTCTTGGGAGGCCGTAGATACATGGATGAAAGCCGTACCATCGACATATCATCAATTATTGAAGTTTCCAACACCAGAAGGGATCAAGTAGATAAGAGGAGACCAACCAGTAACAAGGGAGATGAAAGCAGTAACAATTTCTAGCAACAAGGGGAAGGAGCCTAACAAATAGCAATTATAGGAACTAATTCCTTCTACCTTCCTGAATGAAGATGATAAAGCCAAAGAGTCATCGGAACCCCACCATGTACCGAGATATTTTCAAGTACCGGAGGAGATGGATGCGACAAAGTCAACCATGAAAGAACTCAAGCAAGTGACCTTGTTCAATGAATATTTGGAAAGAAATTTTCACTTAGGAATATGACTCAATTCCGAACTCAAGTTAGAATTCATAATTTTTATTAAAGCTAATTCACATTCCTTTACATGGCCGCACTTGAATATGACATGAATCCCATCAGAAGAGGTCATGCACAAACTAAGTCTGGACCCAAACGTTTCACCGGTAAGGCAAGAAACATCTGATTGCTGAGGTCAGGAACATGTTAGTTAAAGAAGAGGTAAGCCAATTACTCAATATCAGTTCCGTACGAGAGGTAAAATATTCAAAGTGATTATCTAATGAAGTTATAGTTCCAAAGAAGAAGAACAGGTTTAGAATGTGTGTAGATAATAAAGACTTGAATAAGGCGTGCCTTAAAGACTCGTTCTCATTGCCAAACATTGATAAAATGATTGATGCCATGGTCGAGCACGAGTTAATGAGTTTTGTCTATGCTTACTTTGGGTACAATCAAATCAAGATGAACCCAGAGAAATAGAAAAGGTTTCTTTCACAACAAACTTTGGCACATATTGCTATAATGTGATGCCAATTGGGCTTGAGAATGCCTGAGCCACTTATCAGAGGCCAGTTATCAATATGTTTGAAAATCAAATAGGCAAAACAATGGAGGTATACACTAATAAAGTCTTTTAATTCAGGACATAAATTGAAATATGTCCAAGAAACTTTCAATAACATGAAACTCAACCAAGAAAAATGTGCATTCGAGGTTGGTGACTGAAAATTCTTAGGTTTTCAGGTCTCACAAAGAGGAATCAAGCTAAATACTAACAAAATTAAAGCTATCGAGGACATTTCGTACCAATTGACAAATGCAAAGTAAGTACAAAGGCAGACCAAAAAATTGGCGACTCTAAGCAGATTCATCTCGAGATCCTCTAAAAGGTGCCATCACTTCTTTTCGCTTCTGGAAAAGAAGAACAATTTTGAATGGACTCCGAAATTCCAACCGGAACTAAAAGACCTAAAAGGTACCGATCAAGACCCCTGTTACTATCAAAATCGGGGGGAAGGCGAAGATTTGCTAATATATCTAGTGGTCTCGGAAGTAGCAGTAAGTATGTTTTAGTTTGAGAGGAGGAAGGTACATAATTTTCTATTTATTATGTTAGTAAAACATTATTGGGAGTGGAACCTTGCTATCGGCACCTCAAAAAGCTGGCCTTAGCTCTCGTAATCATCTCTTAAAAGGTTAGTCCTTATTTCCACAGCCATCAATAGCCGTTGTGACAACTTTTCCCTTGAGGAATGTTCTTCACAAGCATGAGATATCAAGCCATTTTGGCTAAAGGTCATTCAAAATTAATGAGTTCGACATTGACTACCAACACAAAGATACGATCAAGTCGCAAGTTTTGGTTGACTATATGGCTGATTTCAGTCCGGGATTAATGCCCTTGGCTGCTAAGGAAGTACTGACGGTGTCGGAAATGACATTGGTAGTTTGGACCTTGTTTACGAATGGATCTTCTAATATAAAAGGGTCTGATCTCGAGATAGTTCTAGTCAAGCCCTCGGAGGAAACCCATATATAGGCCATTAAAATTGTTTCATTAACTAACAGTGAAGCCGAGTGTGAGGCTTTGGTTGCAGGACTTGAATTAGCTAGGGGACTAGGCTCCGAGGTCATTGAAGTAAATTGTGATTCCCAACTGTTAGTAAACCAAGTGCATAGGATTTTCTATGTGAAGGAAGAGCATGCAAAAATAAGGGAACAAAATGTGGAAGAAGATGCATTATCCAATTTGGGGTCATCCATGGAGAAGAAGGGATGTAATTCTGGTAAAATAGTTCAACTGTTGCACTCGATATCTGATATGGCTGGTTACTGCGAGGTAAACTCAACCAACTTATTCTGGGACTAGAGGAATGAGTTCGTCGAGTACCTTTGGCAGGAAATTTACGCAAAGACCCAAAGGCATCCCAGAAATTATTGACCAAAGCAACTTGTTACTACATTGTAGATGGGAAATTATATAGATGATCATATCAAGGACCATTGGACCCATGTTTGGGAGCCTCGGAGCAGACTAGGTGATGAGAGTAGTCCATGAAGGAATTTGTGGAAACCAGTATAATGCACATTCGTTAGTGTTAAAGATGTGTATGGAAGTTTACTATTGGTCGCTGATGGAGTAGGACGCAAAGGCATTCGTTTAGAAGTGCGACAAATGTCAACTCGATGCACAGTTGGTACAACAATCAGCAGAACCCTTGAATTTAGTATTGTACCCATGGTCATTCATAAAATAGGGAATGGACATAGTAAGTCCTCTGCCATTAGGACCCGAAAAGGTAAGATTTCTTTTGGTTTTAACTAACTATTTCACTAAAGGGTTTGATGCAGGTCCTTACCAGAAGATAGGTGAGCGTGAAGTGGTTGACTTCAAATGGAACCACATAATGTATCGAGTCAGAATACTGAGGGATATTTCTTGTGACAATGGTCACAGTTCATAGGCTTAAAAATCAAGAGGATTACATACTCACCGTACCATCCAAGTGCTAACGGACAAACGTAATCAACAAATAAGGTGATTATCAGAACCTTAAAAAGAATCTAGAAACTGCTTAAGAAAAATGATCCAAAGAGCTACCAGATGTTCTATAGGCATACCGGAAAACAACAAAGTCGAGCACGGGAGAAACACCTTTCTCTAGCGTGTATGGCACTGAAGCTCTGATACTAGTGGAAGTGGAAGGACCAACTTTAAGGCTTTCCTGATCAAACAAAGAAGAAAATAATGAAACACTGCTAGTGAGGCTGGACTTCCTAGAAGAACACAGGGACTTGGCATACGTGAGGATGTTATGTCAAAAGAAAAGGTTGGAAAGGTATTATAATCGGAGGGCCAATCACCGCTACTTAAAATTAAGAGAATTGGGTTTGAGAAAGTTGACTCTGAGCACTCGGGAAGTCAACGCTGGAAGTTGGGTCCAATATAGGAAGGTCCTTACTGAGTTTTAACTATTACCAACAAAGGGTCATACGAGTTGAAGAATCAAAATGGAGTCAATTTTCCCAACAATTGGAACATGACTCACCTCAAAAGGTATTATTGCTGACGGGTGCTAGCAATACTGAAAATATGTGTTTCACTCTTTTTTCCTTCGACCGGTTTTTGTCCCAATCAAATTTTTCTGGTAAGTTTTTAATGAGGCAACAACAAAAAGCATACTACAAAGGGAGCATTATCAGTGAAAGGAAAGACCTTCAGACACTAAGGTTCCAAAATTTTCACATAGATGACAAACGACAATATGGATGGTTAAATAATCTTTGTTTCAATGACAAGTTTTGCCTTCCATCACTAAAAAGAATTATTTGACTATTCATAAGTCTTTTCCACTAGCGAAACAAGACTTCTCGTGTTCGAATTACATGCTTCGCATTCGAGCACTTGGGGGAGGGATAATATCTGATATGTCACTAGGAGTGGCACAAAAACTAGGACTTCAAGAACCTAGATCAATGTTTCATCGGGACTGGGGACTGTAAGATCAACCTCGTAGAAATAAGTTTTATAAGTTAGCCTCATATATTGGCCGTTTTTTACTTTGGCAAATGAATACTTATATACTTTCAAAGATAGAAGGAATAAAATAAAACTATTTTATCTTTTATATTATTTCATGTCCAAATGATGAGTTGATTTTATCATTTGAAAGTTAACAAAAACTTCAAATTCTTGTGCCAAAATGAACATGAGACGTCCTCTTTAATAGAACCATAAATATAAGATGGACCTCTCTTATGAAACCCTCATAGTAAAAGATTGGTTCTAGAAGAGTTTATACCCAGAATCAAAATCCATCGGATGAAAATATACCCGAAGTGTTAATCAATTCAATGCAAAGGGAGTATATT
The DNA here is from genome assembly GCA_034376525.1 of Nicotiana benthamiana. Taxonomy (NCBI): domain Eukaryota; kingdom Viridiplantae; phylum Streptophyta; class Magnoliopsida; order Solanales; family Solanaceae; genus Nicotiana; species Nicotiana benthamiana. Next base: position 18,114,769 of record CM067324.1, on the reverse strand, counting down.
TTGCATGTCAGTCAAGTAAAAGTTCCTTATTTATTTATCAAGTGCCAAACTCGGTGAAAGATTTAGAACAATTACAAAGTACAAAAAAAGGAAGAAAAAGAAAAAAACTATGCATCATCACCGCCGGAGCCCGAAAAGAGAGAGGGATCTACGTTTTCCCCGGTAGAAGAAGGTGGATATGTTGCTGGTTCGGGGACTTCATATTCATCTTCTTCAGATCTCCCATTCGGTGCCTGAATACTAAGAACAAATACTCAAGGAGTCAGTTGCAGCCGGCCGAGCGGGAAGGCGTTCCCGAGCACATAGCTCAAGTTCTCGGGCCTTGGCAATATAGGCATCTATATTAATGATGCACACTTTGGCATCTTTTGATATATAGCATAAATTTTCTAAAAAATGAGGGAATCTTCTTAGTCTTGGAGCTTTGACATGAAGCTTATCAATTTCGGCCTCAAGACAGCCCCTTTCGAATCTCAGGGCACTAAGGAAAGAATCAAGCTCAACATTCCTTTCTCGATTGTCTGTGGCCAGTAGAGGAGATGCAATTGGTGCTGGTGGCGAAGGAGCAATTGATGTCAATGGAAGTGAAGTTGTTGGTGTGGAAGGATAAGAAGTAGTTGCGACAGGGTAGTGCTGATTATTATTTTCTCAGTGGTAGAATGTAGAAGGGGACCAGGGTCAGAGATCCTTAGACCGGAGGCAACAACGGGGGTTGAGAAGCAGGAATCAACATTATCCACCAAGCCCTTCTCGCCCCAAAGTGTTGGGCTTCTTCTGTGGTTGGGTTTTGAAGCTCCCTTGGCTGAGCATCTGGTTGAGCCTATCAAGATATTTTTATCCTTTAAAGGGAAACCATCTCATCACTAGCTTTCCTATTATCTATAAAACCATTGTGGTCGGATCGGTCATTGCTTTCTTTATCTTCTTCTTTTGAGTCCCAACCGAGGAAGCGCGTCATAGTTTTGGTTTCTTGTTCATTTGTTGGGGACTTCGATGTGAGGCACCCTCACCGAAAGCAGATACGCGAGAACTGCTTGGAGCAAGGACACTTTGCAGTGCCTGCCTGACCTCTTTGGGGTCAACTAAAACTTCAACCTCGAAAAAGGTGACAGAGCTCTACAGAAGTCATGAATCAAGAAAAAAAAGGAGTTAATAACTTTTTCATGAAGATACATATGTTTGTACAAAGATAAAAGGAAGAAACACTTGGTTTGCCGTAATTTTTGGCCTTTTACCTGTATTTCAGGGCTATTTCCTTCCATCGGCAAAATTCTGGCATTGTGATTTCCAGAATTTTCTGGACCCATAGTCCAAGCCTTGAACCCGTGGTGGTTCCCATTGGGTAGCTATAACAAAAGAAACAAGAAGATCAGCAACAATGAAAAATAATCTTTTCACGAAGGATGGAAATGAATAAATCAAAAACTTATGAAAGCGATTCCACGATTCAAGAAAATATAGAGTTGCGGCTGGGATGATGTCCCTGGTAGCAATGATAATGAATCGCTCTATCCACCCGTGATCCTTATCATTATCCACACTATTGAGAAAAGCGTGGTGGCCACATTTGATGAAGTTTATTATTCCCCCACGAAAAATTTTGGGAGAGTAGAAACTCATCATGTGTGCAAGGATTAGGGTTTTCCCAGTCTCCATGCACAGCTGACAAAAGCAAGCCACCGTTCACCAAATAGATGGGCCTACTTGTGCTAAGTAGACCAGGTACCGGTGGCAAAACTCCAAAATAATGGGGTCAAGCTCTTCATTCGATCCTAGGGAGAATGGACCTAAGGCAAAAGGGTACATATAGGCATACATAAAACCCATCTTGGTGAAGGTAACCCATTCTATCATATCTAGAGCGAGGATTTTAAGATTAGGGTAGTTGCAGTCCTCCTTCACGATTGGATATTAGAAGGGCGAATGGAGGAGGGATGCCTACTAATAGGCCAAGTCCATGAAGATGCATATGTGGCCTTCTCTTGGAAGTCGTTAGCAATACTAAGATGTTTTGGTATGATGGTGCTTACAGTGAGAGTTCAGAACCGAAAATAGGTAAAAGTCAAGTCAAATAACAACTAGTACCGAATATAACAATTTCAACCGACATCGAGTAAATCCTGAAGGGAGCATGGTAAATGAGAGAAGATCAAGTATTTTCCATCGGATAGCGTTCAATAAGAAAATATCTTCTCACATTAAATGAGGAACCGTTGTAGAGAATATTTGCATCATGGCTTGTCGTGGTGTGCTCATCAATGACTCTTTTATTATTATTTAAGATGAGCTTGATCCTAGGATCTTGTTTCCCGAGGTAAGGGTATAAATTGTAGGCTCAACAACTATTGTAAGGGAGGAAATTCTTTGCAAACATACGTTGTATTTTACCTTTGCTCTCAATTAAATAACTTTACTTGTTCTTTATCATTGCTTTCACTTTTGTCCTTGAAGGCATTGCACCTGGAGCCAAATTTATCATCTTCTTCAATTTTAATTGCTAAATATCATCTTCAATCTCATTTCTTTATTATTTCTAGATCAAATCAGTTTTCTTGTCTATAAACCACGTAATAAAATTAAATATATTGTTTTACGGGTACATATTGTGAGCACATGATTTTTTCCTCATCAAAATTAAACCTACAGGATTCCCAGAGTTAGGATTTCTCCTTTTATTATTAAATTTTTAGGATTTAATCGCGCATGTTTGTTTATATTTTACCGGTGCATGCATGGTAAGTCATAAAAATACGAAAAGTTGAATAAGCATTTAGGATTTGATTTTACATAATTTTGTTAGAATTAATTGGTAATTAGGGTTTTGTTTTGCGAAATATAAAAATCACAAAAAAATAAATAGTTTATTTTGGCGTTATTTAATTTGTAGTTTCAAATTTGCTAATTTTCATGTTTTGGTATTTTGATTAGCTTATGTGATTGTTAGTCTAATTTAGTTTAATATAGAATTTAGTTTAATAAGAGATTTTAAAATAAATTAGGAAGATTTAAAAATGAAAATGAGAAATGAAAATAATTAAAAAAGAAGATGAATCGGGCTGGCCATAATTGGCCAAATATGGATGGCCCAAACACCCCTACCCGTCCAAATCACAAAATAAGGCCCAACCCGTCCCTGACCCGATCTGCCATTAGAGACGCCCCAAAACGACGTCGTTTTGGGGCCAGCAATCTCAACCGTTCATTAGCCATGATCCAATGGCTTGGGTTCGATGAGAATATTACATAAAAGTGTCTGAATTATATCAAACCCTAGAGACCAAAAGCCTCTTCCTCGTACCATCCGTTTCTACGGATACGCCTCCTCACAGCCGCCGATCAGAAATCGTCTCTGCCGGCGGCAAAGCTCCAATGCCTCCAAAAAAATACACCCCTGAACCACCATTCCCTCCTCTTTCCAATGCCATAAAAACCAGCGTTCAACAATAAGCCGAACTCCTTGAATACAGAGATTTTTAGACGCCGCCTGCGCTGCCCACGACGGTGCCACCACTGGAACCCTCCAAAAAGAACACCCTAGGTTCCTCACCCCATCCCCATGAATGATCCGACTTAAATTTCCTTCAAACCTCCGCCAATTGCTTTGAATATTCATCCAAAACTCCGACCAAATCCTTAACTTCCCCGGAATCCTTTGAAACTGACACCATGTAACCTTCTCACCTCCCTCTCAACAAATCCATAACCAGTAGCCCTCCAATACAACTGGTCCTTACCAAAAATCAAATCAAAAATGGTCTGAAACCCAAAACCATCCCAAACCAACCAATCTTACACCTTGTTCCCTCATCATCTCAAATGATTGCTCAGCCTTTACTAAAAGGCCAAAGACCCTCTCAAATTTGAAATCAGAGATGGCCAGAAACCCTAAGATGCGAAGGTCAATGGTTTTGGGGTTGTGTTGTTTCCTTAAGCTAAGTTCCCCGTTTCTTTTGTTTTCTTTTCATTTTTTTTTGTTTTGTTTGGTGTGATTACATGTTTGTTCTACTTGCTCATCTATATTAATCTTCTGATTAGGAATTTTGTTTCATTCAGAATCATGTGCCTCTGTTTAAAGTCTTTGATAATCCGCTTTGAATGACTCCTTTATCAATTGGATTTCTAGATGTTCCTTGTTTAAATTGAATCATTCTGTATTCTAGGATAGCTTACATATAAATCCTTTCCCTGGTTTGACCTTTTCTTCTCGTTTCAGTTGATCAATATTTGTTTATGATAAACCCCGTGGTTGCTTCTGAATTTTGTGTTGGTTAGCTTTGTCTTGCCTTTGATTAATTCAGTCTCGTGTTTTGCTACTAGTTTAAATCTGCATATATATATGTGTTCCATTGACTTGTTAATGATTCCTCGCGGTTGATAATTTTGCTTGTTTTGATTCTAATGGTGTAGTTTAAGCTTAGTTAAATTGAATAATTAGTCAGCTCAGCTTATTTTAGGACTTAACCCCAGTTGATAATGAGACTATATTTTATTTATGGCCCTAAGTAGTTAACTATGGTCAACTTCTGACCAATTTGATAGGCACCAAGGTATAAATACTTAGGCTAAGTAATTGAAAAGGAAAGATAGGGGTAATAGGGGTATTTGGGCATGGGAATCTTGTAACAAACCCCTTGAACCTTCTAGTTGGAGGTTCAAAGACCAATTTCTGGAAATTCTCTAATAAAACTTGAGGCATAAGCCAGAAAATAAGGGACTAATCAAGCAATTCTAAGAAATAGGGAAGGGACTAATGAGAAAGCAAAAAGAAAAGAGTTGCCCTAAGGCTTTGGCTATAAAAGGCATCTTATTGCTTTCAAAAAAGAAAGAGGGTGAGGACACCATCTGAAAATTCCCTGAAAAATCCCAAAGCTCTCTTATTCTGGCAAAATATCTCCTAAAAACTTCCGGATAATCAGAATTATATCCATCATAACATGAAGATAACTTGAAGCATATGTATTTAAAGTGTTAGAATCTTCAGAACCTATTTTGGGCATTGATCTCAGGATGATTTGTTTTGCTCGAGCTATAGGATTGGAATTTGTGGTGTTGTTGATCTTTTAAAACTTTCCAGGACTTCCTGATACTATTTCTAGGTTTTAATTGGTCGATTTCCTGCTGATTGTTGCTTCTTGCTTACATTACTCATAGGTGTTTTCTTCTTTGCTGTAATTCTAGGTAATTATTCTCACTCAGGAGATCTGGAAATGTACAGCTACCTATATGCATGGTCACGTTTGATAATGAAGGCATTTTCATTTTTTATGTTAATTTCATAGTTGTAAAACATTGTTAGTATAGTAATACTTAAACAGTCGTTTCAACAGATTTATGCTGTAATAAATAAATAATTGGATTGTGCCGGACTGTTTCGAATTATTTGGACTGTCAACTTTGAGTTGTTTAAATTTCAGTAGGTTGAAAACATGGTAGTCAATAATTTTCTTGATCTTCATGTCTTATTCAATACTAGGAGCATCATGTGTACATATATGTTGACTCATATAGATAGGTTTATCAGATTGCATATGTCGATTTTTAACTTGAGTTTTGGTATAGTAAGTCACAAGTAAGAAAAGGGTCACACTATCTGGAGTTTACCCCATCAGACGTCTATGAAACATCAAAAATAACCAAATATATGTAATTTCAACAGTTGTAACATAGTGATTTGGGGAATGCTATCCTTGCTTTGTGATTAATTTGTATTTTCAAATTTCTGGGCTCAAACTGAAGGCCCAAACCGTTCAAGTTGAGAAGCACATGAAAACATATACTCCTGGGCTGACTACTTCTAATAATGAGCTCAATTGCAGAAATCAGCCATAAAATGCTGAAGATATGCATGCTGAATTTTGTGGTAGATCATTAACATGTGAATTAATTAGGACTTCTCTTTTATTTTAGAGATACGTATAATAGAAAATGATAGCTTCTTTAGGTTGCCTTTATAAAAAATAAAACGAGTGTGCCACGCTAAACAAAATCATATGTTGTATGGGCCTCTAATTGTAGTAAAATGCTTAGAAACCTGGGAGATGTCGTTTAGCGAATTTCACGGTTCTTCCACGAAGTTAAAAATGCATAGCTACTTTAGGCGCGTTATTTTAATAACTCATCTTCCTAAATTTTGGTGCGCATTTATGTGACCCAAATCCAAAATCACAACGATGTTAAAATATGTCAAAAACCGCGGGTGCATTTATATGACGTGGTTCGAGATGTATTTTAACAGCGTTGCAATATTCCTTAAAATGTTAAAAGCGGTAAACAAAATAATTAAAAATGCACTATAGGATGAACATGTATAAAATCAGAAGTTTAGCCAATTATAGTAGTTTAAGCGACCGTGCTTGAACCACGGGATGCGGCGGTGCCTAACACCTTCCCTCGGGTCAACAGAATTTCTTACTTAGAATTTCTAGTTTGCAGACTCCATTTGGGTAGTCGAAAATTTCCTCGATTTGGGATTCTAAATAAACTGGTGACTTGGGACACCAAAAACCAAACGTATCCCAAGTGGTGACTCTAAAAATAAATAAATAATCTCATTTCAAATAATGTCACTTTAATTGAACAAACTCCATTATACGTGTCATCCTTCGGGGTAGCCGTGTAAAACGAAGGTGTGACACATATACAATAGCGTAAAACAATTTAATTGGATATAAAAGTGATATGAATTACACGATTGAGAAGATATTTAATCAAGTTGGGACTCAATAATAGAATCTATTAGAAGATTAAGTATCCAAATCTGACTCATATAAGAGGACAGATATATCTAAAAACTTGTGCCTTGCTACTCAAAGTGTTGGAACTAATTTAGTTTCAATTTGAATAGCAGGATAGGTTTGGGAGTTGAGACTTTGCATGTTAACTACTCATGCCCAAGGAAAAAGATTAATCCTTTGTTATTGCTAAAAATAATATATAATATATATTTTTTATTCAATTGGTAATATTTTGATTTATCTTTATAAATAAAATTACCTAATTATTCAACACAACTATGAATTTATTTTAAAATGTAGGTTTATTAAAATAAATCTAATGATCACTAGTATACAACAATTTAGATGGTTCCTAGTAGGGGCGCTTATCAGTTAGATCAAGCGAATAATTACGCTTAACACTTCGACTTATCAGTTATTGGATTATAAATATAGTAATCCGCTAGCTATCCAATTAGATAACATATGAATTGGTATCAAATTAACAATTATCGGGCGGTTTATCAACTAAACCAAATAGAATTTTTTTGAGCGATCCTAGTCTTGATAAGTACGATGTAAAATTTGTAGGGTTTGATACTGCTGTTAGTCCACGCCCACCTGCCACAGCTTTTACCAAATTGCAATATGCTAACTGATGGAGAGTATTGTATGGAGGCAAAGGGCTTCAAAGCTTTAATATTTTTTACAGCACTGTGTTTGGTGGCATTAGGGAGTGGTTGTGTGAAGCCAAACATGATAGCTCAAGGTGCTGACCAGTTTAATAACCAAGAAAATCCTCTGATTATCTGAGCATTGACAGTAATAAAATTTTACAATGAGATGATTAGATTAAGATAAATCTTAAAACTGTAAGGGACACGGACATAATCATGACCGTTCAATTCGATCAGATGGAGCTGCAATGATTGTGCTTAAACGTGGGTTAAAAATGTAATAACATGAGTTAGGGATGTAGAAAGTACCAATAATTGAGTTAAGAATTGTGATATTAGCTGAGGCAGAGAGGAGACAACAAGCTTAAAATTTTCTAAAATAAAACTGCAAGTTCCGAAGAAGTGCATGAAGCAAACGAATGGTGATAGTTTCACATATCTATTTTGTTCGAGATTTTCTATATAACTGTTTATTTTACTTTATTTTATGGTAGAATTTACATATGGTTTATATATTAAAAAAATAGTGTAAGCCTAACATTGTCAATATAGAGCTAAATTGAACATAATAGAGCGCTTTTTGCAATTTATGGTTCTTATTTGTGTAAATAAATCAATTTTTAGAGATAGCTGATTGAGAGAAATAACTATGTTGGGTTTAGTAACACCGTTGGCTTTTGATTGTTAAGGATCCAATTTGTTGCACATGTACTTGAGGCCTATAGAAAGCAGGTTGCCAATTTGTACTATATACCGGGAGAGAGAAAATCTACACTGAATATTGTGGAGTCCTTTAACATCTTGATCCCACTGGCAACTCTATTTTAAACATGGTGGACCATACATGACCTTAGATAAAGTTTCATTTTACCTTTTTCTTAGAACACCTTGGAGTGCTAGTAGCAAACATGTGAATCCCTTTGCCCGTCACATGGAAATGTTGGAAATTCTTTAATTAAGTGTACACAAAGTTCTTGAAGCTTTTTGAAGCTTCCTATATCCCATTGGTCTCCATCAAAGAATTCTAGCACCTTTGTTTTGACTTTTGATAGATAAATTCGTTTATTAAACTGGTATCAAGATGGTAAAGAAACAAGTATAAAACAAGATAGCAAAACCCCATCAATCTTACTCCATGTTTTTCCCTAAAAGATACAGAAAATCCAAATATTGGTCCATCCTATCTAGAGTACTACCATAACATTAAAAAGTATGTTATGAAATCTCCTATTTAAGGTGAATGTCTATAATTAGAGAGATTTTAGAGTCCTATTCTTGGTAGCTAAATCATCCCCCTCCCTATAAATAAAGGGGTCTTCTACCATTGTAAACCATCCCTAACAATCTCTAAGTATCAATAAGAATACTTCTCTCTCTCTATTCTCTCTATTGCCCTTGTTCTTGTATTATTGTTCTTGTCTTTATATTATTTCATAACACGTTATCAGCACGAGACTCTACCGTCTCAAGAATCGTTCTCGAAAAATCTAAGGTATTTCCCTCTTCCTAATTTAATTTTCGATTATGTCTGACATTACAAAAAGAAAGTTCGTTGCCCTTGAAATTTCGGGCAAGAACTATATGACATGGGTGTTGGATGCTGAAATCCACTTAGATGCTATGGGTCTCGGAGACACCATTAAAGATAGAGAAAAAGCATCCACCCAAGACTGTGCGAAGGCCTTGATTTTCTTGCGCCATCACCTTGATGAAGGTTTGAAGATTGAATATCTCGCCGTCAAGGATCCACTCATCTTGTGGAACGGCTTAAACGAGAGATATGACAACCTGAAGTTGGTCACTCTGCCACAAGCACGATATGATTGGGCTCATCTGAGGCTCCAGGACTTTAAGTCCGTTTCTGAATATAATTCTGCAATGTTCAGAATTACTTCTAAATTGAAGCTATGTGGAGATAAAATCTCCGATTATGATATGCTTGAGAAAACGTTTACAACGTTCATGCCTCCAATATGGTACTGCAACAACAGTACAGAGAGAAAGGCTTTACAAAGTACTCTGAACTGATTTCTCTTCTACTAGTGGCTGAGCGAAATAATGACCTGCTCATGAGAAATCACGAAAATCGACCCACTGGGTCTACACCACTGCCTGAAGCAGATAAGGTGCACTCTCATTATGCCAAACATGAAAAAGGCCATGGTCATGGTCGTAAACGGGGTCATAGCCAGGGACGTAGACAAGGAAGAAATTCCAATGAAGTCCGTCAACCCCCATGGAGAGATAACCGCCGAAAGCAGAAACGGGATCATGAAGATCCTAAGGCAAATGGTTCAGAAACTATATGTTATCGTTGCGGTGGGAAAGGGCACTGGTCAAAAACTTGCCGTGTACCAAGACATTTGGTTGACCTTTATCAAGCATCTCGAAAGAGTAAAGGCCCGGAAACAAATTTTGTCTCTGACAACAACTTTGACATCACCCACTTGGACGTGGCAGACTTCTTTGAGCAACCCGAGGGGAAAATAGACCACCTAATTGGTGATGGGTCCGTGATGAAAGAAGATGGAGTTATTTGATTTTGTTCTACTTATTTGTATTAGTTAGTGAATAAACTAATAGTCATTAGTATTAGCTCGTATTAGTTAGTTCATGATGCAATGTTAGCAGTAATTCTTTAGAATGTCTTCAATATGCTCAAATATCAATAATATTTTTATTTTCCAGTAGGGGTAATCGACTAGCCTGAGAAACTAGTCGATAATCTAATATTTTCGCATTAAAGCTGAAAAACAATTGATCGACAATCGATTATCTATGTCTAACAATCGATTGTCGTTAGACAGTGTAATCTGGAATTTTTCAAAAATCATCCACAATCGATTGTCTATGTCTAACAATCGATTGTCGTTAGACAGTGTAATCTGGAATTTTTCAAAAATCATCCACAATCGATTGTCTATGTCTAACAATCGATTGTCGTTAGACAGTGTAATCTGGAATTTTTCAAAAATCATTCACAATCGATTGTCTATGTCTATCAATCGATTGTCGTTAGGCAGTGTGATCTGGAATTTTTTAAAAATAGTCAACAATCGATTGTCGATGTTTAACAATCGATTGTCTTAAAACAGTGTGATCTGGAATTTTTCAAAAATTGTCAACAATCGATTGTCTATGTTTAACAATCGATTGTCTTAAGACAGTGTGATCTGAAGTTTTTTAAAAATAGCAAATAATCGATTGTGTGTGTTTAACAATTGATTGTCAATGTTCAACAATCGATTGTGTATGTTTAACAATCGATTGTTTTATGAAAATGCTTAAACTGAAATTTTCAAGCTGCATAGTAATCCATATAATCGACTATCTGATTTAGTTTGTCATCTGACCGCAGCAGATTTTGAAAATATTATTTAAATGTGACACAAACGGATTGAAGTTGTTTATTCTCATGTTCGTATATATTCTTTTATATGTCAAACCATGGGAAGTAAATTGATTGAAGGCTCCGGAAGAGCAACTGTAACTCTGCCCAAAGGCACGACGTTTATCTTAGAGAAAGCAATATTCTCCTCCAAGTCTAAGAAGAACTTGTTGAGTTTTAATGATATCAATCGCAATGATCTCCTCCAAGTCTAAAAGGAACTTGTTGAGTTTTAAAGATATCATTCAAAATGGATATCATATTGAGACAATAGATGAGAATAATCTTGAATTCTTCATGAAAACGAGGCTGCCCATTTCCGTTTGGGTTCACGCCGTTTTGCATGCAGCAATACTAGTTCGTCGGCTGCCAACTTCGGTTTGGGGTCACGCCATTTTGCATGCAGCAATACTAGTTCGTCGGCTGCCCACTTTGGTTTGGGGTCACGCTATTTTGCATGCAGCAATACTAGTTCGTCGGCTGCCCACTTCGGTTTGGGGACACGCCATTTTGCATACAGCAATGCTAGTTTGTCTCTGACTGACGAATTGACACAAATATTCCCCGTTGCAATTGGTTTTGGGTCATGGACCCAATATATCCCATTTAAGAATCTTTGGATGCGCAGTATATGTGCCTGTAGCACCGCCATCCTGCACCAAAATGGGTCTGCAAAGAAGGTTAGGAATATATGTTGAGGTTGAATCGCCCTCCATTATTCGCTACCTCGAAACATTGACAGGAGATTTGTTCACTGCACGATTTGCAGACTGTCAATTTGATGAGACACTTTTCCCAAAATTAGGGGGAGAAGTTGGTGAAACCAAACGGGAAATTTTGTGGAAAAATGCATCATTATCTCTTCTTGATCCACATACCTCTATTTGTGAAAGAGAGGTACAAAAGATTATCCATTTGCAAAGAATAGCAAATCAAATGCCTGACGCATTTATAGATTTGAAAAGGATAACAAAATCACATATCCCCGAAGTGAATGTGACAACATCTGATTCACGAATACATATTCATTATTGGAAGAATATGAACATGAAATTGGTATTAAATATACCACACTCACCCCTAGAAGGAGGTTTGAGATGATACCACACTCACCCCTAGAAGGAGGTTTGAGATGATATATGGCATGAATGATCGTTGGTCACGTACCTATTGTACGCCAAAGTATTTTGGAAATATGACTATTAAAGGACAACGATAATGCAAGAAACATATCTTGCATATAAGTTTGACATGACCATAATGGTATAACTTTCTCTTTAAGAAAGATATTCACCACATGGATGTTGATGAATCTGTGGTAGTACAAAATTAATTGAGAGCTCTAGAAGAGCCAATTATTACTATGTTGGAGAAACACAATTGAGTATTGTGTTGTAGTAAGTCTCAAAGAAACTTATTCAGTTTCCAAAGTACACGCGAAAATATTGAGACTATAAATAAAGGAAGGCTTTGATATCTCCTATTACTACAACTTGTAGCGGGGTAATTTGCATATGAAAAGCTACCATCTTTGTTCTCCAGTTTGTACTACACAAAAGAAAGAATGCCACAATAAAGTGGATATCTATTGGTATAAAAACCCGTGTCATAATAAACCTGAAGTTTATTGATAAGTTCACATGTCATGGTGTAAATTTGAAGTTTACCAATATTGATAATTTGTTCAGTTAGCATTCGTATTAGCCATCTCATTTTTAAGTATGATGTGCAAATTCACACAGGTGAATATCAAAGAACTAGAAAGTTCTTTACGAATTCTCTTGTATCACTTGTTCTCATTAATGAACTGACCAACTAAAGAGTTCGGGTTGAAGCCCATAAATTCTGGAAATATCAAAGGTGAATATGGGCTCATTCACCTGCCATGTATACCACATATGATGCATCTATGAAATGGTTACATGCGCAATTGTTATTAACCCACAGCCTGGCCGGTGCTTGCGAGGTAAATTGCTCAGTAATCTAACTTCGAGCATAATTTCCAGATTCTCTACTCAAGATAGTTCATCTTGATAAGTTGGTTTATATCAAAGTTGGTTTAGCAAGATAATTATTGAGTGCTTCCACTTAATAGCTAAACTGTTTCTTATGAGAACAAAGTTATATATATCAGTTTGATATACGTTGTATACAAGAATATATTCTCCCCTCACAAGTGGTTCAAGGTCAGGAACCAAATAATTTCATCTTATTATTATTGATGTGCGGTGTATATTTTCATTAACACCATAATGCACAAAGATGATTTCCCAAAGTTGAGGAAACAAGTTAGCTTTTCTAACATGAGGGGGAGACATGATAAACACTTGAGAAAAGGTTACATGGGATGAATTATCATTTGTATATGTATATCCCCGAATATCATGATATGAACCTGAAGTTCATAAAAGGGATAATTCAATTGCAACATATTGCAAAGCATGCTATACGCATTTGCTGACCCAAAGAAAGTAACTAAATGGAAGAGATACAATTCAAGAAGAATTGATTCCATATGAAAGACATGTAGTTTTGAACCTATAGTTCAAATGCTTGAAAGTATAAAGTCAAAGGTATGTATAATCAGTTTTCGATATCTTATTTGTTTAGCATGACGTGAAAACTTGATATGCATCTAAAGTCTATTATGTGACTTACATGACTTAACTTGAAAGATTTAAGTTGCTTGAAGCATATGCAATTCTTGGTCCTGAAGTACCACATCCTAAGTACAATTTGTGTACATATGTATCTTGCTATAACTATAAGCATGATGGCATCGAGAATACATCTATGGAGATATTGAAGAGTTATTCCACGACATTATATGAAGATGTTCATATCTATCAAGAATGATGATTTCAAGGTGCGGAATATTTATTCAAGTCAATATGGTTGATTTATTTATCAAATCTCTACCAAAGATCGTTTTGAAGATGATGCACAAGATTGGAATGCAAATGCTCAAGGATATAAATTTGATGTTCTTATTAGGGGGAGTTAATGCGCGTTGCACTCTTTTTCCCTTACAAGGTTTTATCCCACTGGGTTTTCCTTGCGAGGTTTTTAACGAGGCAACCAATAGGCGCATATTCAAACATGTGTACTCTTTTTCCTTTCTTTAATTTTTCCCATTGAGTTTTGGTTTTAAGGTTTTAACGAGGCACATTGTTGAATAGACATTCAAGGGGGAGTGTTATGAAATCTCCTATTTAAGGTGAATGTCTATAATTAGAGAGATTCTAGAGTCCTATTCTTGGTAGCTAAATCATCCCCCTCCCTATAAATAAAGGGGTCTTCTACCATTGTAAACCATCCCTAACAATCTCTAAGTATCAATAAGAATACTTCTCTCTTTCTATTCTCTCTATTGCCCTTGTTCTTGTATTATTGTTCTTGTCTTTATATTATTTCATAACAAAGTATAAATTCTTGATACATTTGTTTTTGACTCTAGCAATCTGCAGCCTCTACCCCTCAAAGCATGCTTTGTTTCTTTCCAGCCAAACTGTCCACATTCTGCAATTGGTAATAGTCCTCCATATCAGCTCCAAATTACTTTTAACCCTTTGAGACTGCCAAACTTCCAAAAGACTATTGAATTTCTATGGTATAATCAAAGATACACCCATAATATTAAGGAAAAATTGCCAGCATTGTCTTGAAATTATGCAATATAGGAATAAATGCCCACTGAAAGTTGCCAGCATTGTCTTGAAATTATGCAATATAGGAATAAATGCTCCACTGTTTCCGACCACTGCTGCAAAACAAGCACCTACTACACAAGGAGAGGTTCTCCTGTTTAGATTGCTTTGAGTTAAGCAAGCCTCTTAGCTTGGTGGCACGTTTTTATCACACAAGAGACCGTATGCTAGTTTACATTTTATCCATCCCGCTCCAATACGATTCGTGACATCCTTGTAAATCTCCTCATTACCTTGTATAACCGAGTCAAGGTACCAGAAACTTCCTCTCTTGGTATTGACTTGTGAATTCAGCCTCATCTCCATGTCAGCCTCCTGAATTATCTCACTGAAGGAACCATACCAAGTTCTGTTAAGAACTGTTCCATCCACATAGCTTACTTAGTAGCTCACTAGCTACTGTATATTCTGCTTCAGTCACTGAATCAGCTATTATAGCCTCTTCGGAAAATTTCCAACTCACTACATTAACATTTAAGGTGAATACATTACCAGAAACAAATTTTCTATCATCTATCTGAAGAGAAACTTGCATAGTATAACCTTCAAGTTTTAATTCAGAATCTCCATAAATGAGGAATTGGTCTTTAGTACTTCTTAAGTACTTAAGGATGGTCTTCACCGCCTTTCAATGTTCCTCACCAGGATTTGCCTGATATCGGCTAGTCACTCCAAGTGCATAAGCCATATCAGGATATGTACATGCCATGGTATACATGATAACTCCCACTGTACTAGCGTATGGGATCTTATTCATGCGTCATCTCTGTTCAGGTGTTTTAGGACAATCCTCCCTACTTAGAGTATTTCCAATTCCTATCGGCAGATAGCTTATTTTGTAATTATCCATGTTATACCTTTTCAGAATGGTATCAATGTACAAAGACAGGAAAAGTCCAAGCAACTTTCTCGATCTATCTCTATAGATCTTTATTCCTAATATATAAGTTGCTTCTCCCAAGTCTTTCATGGAAAACTGTTCAGATAGCCAAATTTTGGTAATTTGAAATTCTGGTATATCATTCCCTATGAGTAATATATCATCAACATACAGTACTAAGAATATATTGTGATGCCACTAACCTTTTTTTTGTACACACAAGGTTCTTTTTCGGATCTAACAAAATTGAACATTTCAATTTTCTTGTTAAAGCGAATATTCCAATTTCGAGAAGCTTGCTTTAGTCCATAAATGTATCTTTGTAGGTTTCAAATCTTATTATGATCAGTCGAAGATGTGAAACCTTCACGTGCACGTCTTTTTTTAGCTCACCGATAAGGAAAGTTATTTTCATATCCATTTGCCATATTTCATTGTTAGATCCTTGTATCGCCTCTTCATAGGTCTTAAGGTCATCATCATTATGATCAACCACATTTTATATATCATCTACCATTAGCATTAATCTATTTGGTAAATGAAGTTTGCGTGTAGACATTCTAAGAGGGGCTTGTAAAACTTGTTCACCTTATGCTGGATTTAGTTGTTGTTCATTTTGATTTGGAATTGGTTCATTAACCTGTTCTTGAGCTACATTTAGTTCTTGAACTTCAACCATTAAAGATGATACTTCTTTGTCAACTTCAAAACATCCAATAAAGGTTCTTCAATGTGTGTCTCATGATCTTTATTTTGTGTTGATTCATTAGTTTTTTAAACTTTATTAAGTTCTATTTCTCCACCATAATTTCCTTCCAAAAGAAATTCCCTTTCCAAATGGGTTGCTCCTCTAGCCATAAACACTTTATGGTCATAAGGGTGATAGAAATAATATCTCATTATTTCTTTGGAATACGTAAAGAATCTATACTTATCAGATATTGAATCAAGTTTGTCAGACTGCAGTCTCTTAACATAAGCCGGACAACCTCAAGCTTTAACATGTTTAAGGTTAGGCTTACATCCTTTTCATATCTCATATGGTGTTGTAGAGATTGACTTAGTGAAAACATTATTAAATAAGTATGTTGTTGCTTCCAAAGCATATCCCTATAAACTTATTGGAAGATCAGTAAACCCTATCATAGATCTCACCATATCTAATAAGGACCGATATCTCCTTTCATACACACGATTTTGTTGTGGTGCTCCTGGAGGTGTCCACTATGAGAGAAACTCATTTTCTTTGAGATATCTAGTAAAATCTTCACTAAGATATTCTCCACCTCTATCAAACCTTAGTACTTTGATACTTTTACCCGTCTACTTCTCAACATCACTACGGAACCTTTTGAACATTTCAAAAGACTCATACTTGTGTTTCATAGGATACACAAATTCATATCTTGACATATCATCAGTAAAGGTGATGAGTAAGAATATCCACCTCTAGCTTGAATTTTCATGAGCCCACAAACATTTGCATGAATTAGTCTCAATAATTCAGATGCTCTTTCTCCACTTTCAGTAGATGGAAATTTGGTCATTTTTCCATTGAGACAAGATTCACAAGTTGGATATGATTCCAAAACATACTTACTAAGGTACCCTTCGTTGTACAACTTGTTAATTATTTTCTCTCAAACGTGACCAAGCGTACAATGCCAAAGGTATGTATGATTTACTTGATCACATTTCCTCATAAGACTTGAAACATGCATAACTTAATTAGCATTCACTTTAGGTAAGACATAAAAATCATGTTGGAGATAGCTATTCACATATAAATTATCACCATAATTAACAGAGCAAATATCATTGCCTATAACAATGCGAAAACTATGTTTGTCTAACATAGAAGCTGAAATTATATTCGAAATAAATTTAGGAGCATAATAACAATCATCTAACATAAGTATTTTTCCCTTAGGTCTTATTAAAAAATTGATCTTACAGCTACGGCCATAATTTTTACACCATTTCTAACTTGTAGCTTATCTTCTCCTTTATTTAATTTCCTACTTATCTGGAACCCTTGCAACATGTTGCAGATGTTATAACCACTGCCAATGACTAATATCCACAGTAAAGAATTAGTAGCTAAAGAAACCATGAAAATATTTTTCATTAATGTATCACCTTGTTTCTTGTCCCTTGTCCTTTAGAGTTGCTAGATACTCGTTGCAGTTTCTCGTCCAATGCATTTTCTTCTTATAGTGAAAATATTCGCATCATACACTGACTGCAAGATCAAATCTTCATAAATCTCTTTACCAAGCTTGCAACTCAACTTGTCATGTTCTCCGGTAAGAACAATCATATGATTGGCTAGGGGTCCAATTGGAGAGTTTTCAATGTCCAACTATGTATCAACCATCTTCTTAAGATATTCAATGATTGTAGTTGGATCCATATTCTGATGTTTTCTCTGGAGTTCAGAACTCATAGAAGCGAGAATGATGTGAGTAATAGCAAAGCATTCTTCCAAGTGTTTCTGATAAACCTTGGTGCCTTGAACATCATTCTCTAATGGGATTATCTTTGTAGGCTTATTGATTATATCAATGCGCTTTTTATGCATGAGAACAATTCTTAAATTTCTATGCCAGTCATCAAAGTTTTTTCCTACCAACACTTGTTGGTCTCAAGTATTTCACGCGGTGATATAACAAAAGTATTGAGAAATCTAAAATACAGAAAAGAACATGCAATGATATAAGAACATATTTGCATATATCATAAAGACATAAAAATTTATCTAAATGATAGTTTCATTAATTATTTTAAACTATTTATCCTCATTATAGTTTACGAAATCTTTATTTCTGTTAGTGGAGTAAAAGAATCCTTTAACAATATGTATGAGTCCCTTAGAAATCAAGTCGTTTCTAACATGTATTTTATAGGTAGGTACTATTACCAATTGTATCACTATGTAATTTTCTTAAACAACTCTATGTCAAATAGTCCCCTGGTAGTCAGGTCGATCCTATTTGCATAGTTGAGTTCAACTATCATGATAGAGAATAACTTATTAAATTTCATACTCCCTGGGTAGCGCAGGCGTCTAGTGTAAAATTGAATAATTCTTTCAACCCATACATCTAATACAATAAATAATTTTAACATATTCTCGAACTATAAGTCTCCCGATAGTTAGGTCACTCCATATAAACAAGAAATAAGTAAAATTATTTACTTTGATGGATAGCTCTGTAATGAAATATCTTTTATTATTTAAGAACTCAAATTTTAGTAAGAGGGAATTGTTACTAAAACAGTTTTTAATAACATGAAGATCGAATCTTTTATAGCATGTGAATTTAGTTCAAGTTTTCTACATGATTAGTCCTAAATTGATTTACACCGCATGTAATAAATAATTATAAATTATGTAAGAAACAAGCACGTATAAAAACAAAATTCAACATTCTTCTAACATGTTTAATCTATATATCATATTTATCACAAAAAAATAATTCATGCCAGAATATCATTATTAATTAACATCTCATAATCTAATAACAATTAAAAATAACTATAGAATCATGTAACCTATTATAGTTCTCGTCGTATCTAATACAAAATTTTAAATTCAAATTATGAACTATCTCAATAGTTAAACAGATACATATTTTATCCACCGTAAAATAATATCAACATTCAAATGATTTGACTATTGCAAAAAACAAAAGTATTATGGTTTGAACTCTTCAAATATAATATTAAAATATTTCTTAAATAAATTTTTAACAGAATAAAGTATGGCTCTGATACCACTGAAGGATTGCATATAAATATTCATAACACGCAGCGGAAGACAATACAATCCTAGGCAGATCTTTTTGTATTTAAAATTTATTTACATGTCAAAGATCGGATCTAAAACGTACTTAGTGAAGAAAGTTTCATTTCAAGAATTTCTTCGATAGTGTGAAGACTCTATGCGTATCCACACCGAGACCGATCCTTACTATCAACTCTTTGATTAATGAAACTCGCGAAGAAATTGAACGAAAAACTTGTGCTAAATTTTTCTCAAAAATCTCAACTCAAATTAAAAGAACAAGAATACTTTTTTGTAATTGTATTTTCTCTCTTGACTTTGTATTGTACTTTTATTTTTACAAAGTATTTTTCTTCCGAAAAATTAATAATCGAAGTCGTACGACAAGAACTATGCTGGTATGTTTTTCTCTTAATTTTGTGGCTTCTTAAAAGTATTATTTTTCACAGTGACTTTTTAACTCTTAGTGATGTATTTATATATCACTTAAGCCAACAATACATTTCATTAGGTTAAGGAAAAACAGAAACGTGATTTACTTCTTTTATAAGTTTATTCCAAAATTGAAATTTGTAAAACTTTTTCTATTAGAAAAATAAATCACACTCCATACGGGAATAGAAGCCACGTCCTTTATGGACCTTTTAATTCAATTCAAATTGAATAGTACAAATCTCATTCTTAATGGGATGTACGTGATTGAAACAAGCCGACAAGTCCTTTTGGATTTTCACATTAATCCAATTATAAAATTAAATTGATATTATAAACAACTTTTATATAATTAATATCAATTAATATTATTATATATCCTATACATATTACAACCCAGAGATACAATTTAATTTTCTATTCTAAATAGAAAACTTCAATTTGTTCACAATATTAACTATATCCTCTGTGCTAGCAATGAGTGTAATAATATTTCACTTTGACTAATAACTAAATTTATTTCATTAATTAAATTTCTTAATTTAATTATCAAATAATAAAGTAATTAATCCTTTAGCAAAGATCAAAACACTCCTTAGTATGCGACCTCATATATGTTTGTTATGATCCCAGTTCGCCCTCCGTGAACTGTCGCAAAGGCACCTATTCTCTATGACTAGGTAAGCCTAACACATGCGGAAAATAAATCGGAACTTGCGGAAATATAAATCTAAAATCATGGATAATTTAAAAGGAACAGTGTATAAAAATACCGCTCAACATATACAACACAATAACTCAACTTCTACAACACTATCCCCAAAACCTAGAAACTCATGGGAACATAAGCTAGAAGAAATACAGTAAAGTGTTCTAATCTCCAGAATGTCTACATCAACAGTACGATATAAGGGCTAACACTACAAGATAAAATAAAGATGGAGACTCTTCGGTCTGCCGACGGACAGATGTACCTCGAAGTCTCCAAAAGCTTTCCCTACCTCAAGGATGGTAAGCCTGTGCAGAAGTACCTGGATATGCACATGAAAAACATGCGTAGAAAAAGAATGAGTACACCACAGCGGTACTCAGTAAATGTCAAGCCTAACCTCGGTCGGGTAATGACGAGTAAGGTCAATGCCCTACTGAGGTAAATAATAATAAGAATGATAGGATAAGATGAACGGTATAATTGAGAATCTACTGTAAGAGTCTATACAGGATAATAAGAGCCCAAAAACGGAAAACAGAAATAAATGCAGAACACAAGGAAATATCGCTCACAACAAGGATAATAACCGGGGATCTCTTAGTATCCTGAGGATTTCTTAGTATTCTCAATAAATATAAATGTCAGGGATCTCTTGGTACCCCGAGGATATCTTGGTATCCTCAACATAAATGCCAGGGATCTCTTAGTATCATGAGTATCTCTTGGTATACTCAATATATATATATATATATATATATATATATATATATATATATATAATAAAGGGAAATAAGAAAATAACCGTCTTAGATTAATTATTGTCTTAAATTATTTATATATAAATAAATGTATTTGTAGTATTCTAATTATAAGATATAACTGTAGAGGCTAGATAAATGTATTTGTAGTATTCTAATTATAAGATATAACTGCTTATTAAGTAAATCTACACAAAATCTATTATTTTCTGTTATATAAATAAAATGTATAGCGTAGTCTACGATAGAATAGAATCCTGTGTATACGTCCCAAATAAATTCTCCTAAGCTTAAACTAAGACTTCTTGCAAAGCTTTCTGGATATGTATAATTATTACGATTATCAGACATTAACAGCTTAGTAGAATTATTTTAAAACACCTTATGTTTGTAAAAATCCTACTCGGTACTCTCCCTCTCTTATATGTAAACTTATAATGTTACAGTGTATCCATAATTATGTACTAAGATTAACCCTTTTTTTTTTTACTCTATTCATCTCTTCTTCCCAATTTTTGATAGACATGAATCTATTCTTAACTCTTTTTTCTTTAACCTCAGCCCGGCCATGGTTAAGTTCACATACCACTGGGTTTATCTTAACCAGCTTTTTCCTAGGAATTTACAGGTTAATCCATCAAAATTGTTAAGAAATTGGAAAGATAACCATATACTAAGAGTAGTTTTTTAACAATTTACAGAATAGCAAAACTATACATAATAAAAACATAAAGGAAATCAAAACATAGGGGTAATATCTTAGAACATAACATAGATAAACATAGTAACTTACATGTTTACAAGAGATGGGATTTCCCTTTCGGGAAACCCGAAAAGATTTGACTGAACTTCTGAATTGAAAAACGATCAACTCCTAAGCATACAAACTTTATTTATTTTACAAGCTTAGAAGAATAAGCACTAGGGTATTAATAAAGGGAATATTTTACAAGGTGGTTTTAGAAATGGTTTTTGGGATGGAAAGTTGGCTTAAGATTTTCAGAGGATTTCTTGCTTTGCGTTTTTTCTCGATGATTTTTCTTCTCCTATGGTCTGCCTTTTATAGCTGAATTTCTGAGCGGATCTGAAATGCGGACTTCAAAATTTTTTGAAATCTTTGTCTTCTAGCCTTGTAGGGTACTTCATTGGGCCCCATCTTCACATGGCTGGTGCAGAGATTCCATTTTATGTCGTCCACGTTTTTCTTACTTGTCTTTATATTACGTCTGGCCCCACTTATTGTCTCCTCCATTATTGTTCTCCATTATTGTTCTTTTTCCGTTACATCTGGCCCCACTTATTGTCTCTTCCATTATTGTTCTTCTGTCTCCTTCTTGACAGAAGAAGACAAATATATATATATATATATATATATATATATATATATATATATATATATATATATATATATATATATATATATATATATATATATATATATATATATATATATATATATATATATATATATATATATATATATATATATATGTGCTAGGGATCTCTTGGTATCCCGAGTATCTCTCAGTATCCTCAATACACGTGCCGAGGATCTCTTGATATCCTCGATACACGTGCCAAGAACCTCTTGGTATCCCGCACCTCAATCCAAATAATAATCTCATACAGGGGATCTCCCGGGATGCCGTCTCGTAGTCCCAATGTTAAAACACAACAGCAATACATGAATATTAAATTAAATGCCAACTTCGTATAAGTAAACTGTCACTCCCTCTGTTTTATACTGTTTGAGCTAGTTTGAATCGGCACGAAGTTTAAGAAAAAAGACTAAGCCTTTTGAAACTTGTGCTCTTAAAGATTAAGGGGTAAATGGTTTGTGGGCCCATGCCATTTGCGTGGTTATAAAAGCTCTCTATTAAGGGAAAAAAGGGTAAAATAAATAGTTTAAAGTTGAATTATTTTCAAATTAAGAAATGTGTCATTTATTTTGGAACAAACTAAAAAGGAAAGTGGCCCATTTAATATGAAACGGAGGAGGTAATTCTAGCCTAACATGCTTCACATAATGCAACTTAAGGCAGTTAAGCAAATAAACAATTAAGTCCACTAAGCATGCTTTTCTAACTAACAACAGGCTAAGTCTGCAGCCGAATAAAAGCAAGTAAGAAAGGAACTCAGTTTAAATACTTAACATAAATCGAATTTTCAATAATTAGCTCAAGTACGCGCTCGTCATCCCGCGTACAAGACATTTCAACTATCAAATATCATCTCCTAAGGAGAAGGTCCCCCACACAAGGTTAGACAAGCTACTTACCTCGAACCGGCTCAAAATCAACTCAAAATCACGCTTTTGCCACGAGTATCCGACTCTAAATAGCCGAAATCTATTCAATTCAATTGCACACTGTAAATAACACCCCAAGTAACTGATTCTACGATTTAATTCAAAGGTAATACGCGAAATTAGGAAAAATAACCAAAATGCCTCTCAGGATCACATCTCGGAATTGGGTGAAAGTTACATTTTTAGAAACTTTGTACTCTCACGAGTCTATACATAACAAGAACACTAAAATCGGAGTCCAATTGGCCCCCCAAATCCTCATTTAAAGGTCTGTTAACTCAAGCCCTAAATTACCCATTTTTCCTAAATTTCTCACCATTATTTAGGTCTTTAATCATATGAAAATGAGTTATAAAGTAAAGAACATTACCTCCAAGTGATTCCAAGTGATTCTACTTTGTTTCGTCAAAAACCTCTCTCAAAAGCTTCAAACCCGAATGAAGATGGTGGAAGAATAGCTAAATTTCGCAAAGGCAACTATTTATATGTTTTACCCAGTGATTACCGCGTTTGCAACCCTGGGACCGCATCTGCAGTCTCGCTTCTACGGACCAAACATCGCATCTGCGGCTTTCATTAAATTGCTCAGGAACCGCATCTACGATCATACTTTCGCAGATGCGAAACCACTTCTACGATGACCCTTTTGCGGTCTCTACGCCGCTTCTGCAGCTCTCCATTTGTGTTCCCAAACTGCAAATGCAAAAATATCATAAGAACAGCTGCTGCACAACTTAAACTCCAAACTTCCTCCGTTAACCATCCGAATTCATCCCGAGGCCTCCCAGGATCTCAACCAAAGGCATAAAATATATCATAAAACCTTATTCAAACTTGTACCAATCTTTAAAACATTTCAAATAATGTCAAAACAATCAAAACACATCGGATTAAAGCCTAAGTTTTTAAAATCATCCGAATTCCATTTTTGATCAAAAACCCAATCAAACCATGTCTGAATGACCTGAAATTTTGTACACATGTCCCAAATTACATGACGGAGCTACTGCAACTCTCGAGATTCCATTCCGACCCTCGAATCAAAATCTCACTATCGAACCGAAATTTTTTGAAAATCAACCTTCGGCATTTCAAGCCTAAATTAGCTACGGACCTTTGAAATACTTTCCGAACACGCTACTAACCTCAAAACCACCCAACGGAACTAACGGAACCATCAAACTTCCTTTCCAAGGCCGTCTTCACACTGTTCCGACTATGATAAATTTTCCAATACATAAGCTCTCAGTTAGGGACAAAGTATCCCAAAACTCTCCGAAACTCAAAATCGAACATCCCGACAAAACAAATTAGCATAAATAAATTCTGGAAAAGCAATTAATAGGGGATCAGGGCATTAATTCTTAAGACGACCGGCTTGGTCGTCACATCCTCCTACACTTAAACATTCGTTCACCCTCGAACGAGCATAGAAACATAACCGAAATAGTAAAAAGATGAGGGTAATGATTGCGCATATCCTGCTCGGTCTTCTAGGTCACCTCCTCGACCGCTTGACCCCGCCACTGAACCTTTACTGAAGCAATATTCTTTGACCTCAACTTTTTGACCTGCCTATCCAATATAGCAAGTGACTCCTCAACATAAGGTAGATCCTTGTCCAATTGGACTGATCTGAAATCCAACACGTGCGATAGAACCGTGATACCCCCAACGCATCGAAACATGAAATACCGGGTGAACTCCTACCAAGCTGGGAGGTAAGGCAAGCTCATAAGGCATCTCCCGAACTCATCGCAATATCTCAAAAGGGCCAATAAACCTCGAAATCAACTTTCCTTTCTTCCCAAATCGCATAACACCTTGCATTGGCAAAACCCGAAGCAGAACTCGCTCTCTAACCATATATGAAACATCACAAATCTTCCGGTCCGCATAGCTCTTCTGTCTGGACTGTGCTGTACGGATCCTACCCTCAATCATATTAACCTTCTATTAAGCATCCTGAACTAAATCTGTGCCCAATAATCTGGCCTCACCCGGCTCGAACCAAGCCACCGGAGATCTATACCGTCTAGCATACAAATCCTTATACGGTGCCATTTGAACGTTGGACTGATAACTGTTGTTGTTAGCAAACTCTGCCAATGGCAAGAACTGATCCAAAGAACCCCCCAAACCCCATCACACATGCACATAACATATCTTCAAGAATTTGAAAAGTGTGCTCAGACTGTTTTGTCCGTCTGAGGGTGAAATGCAGTACTCAACTCCACCCGAGTACCTAACCCATGCTGCACGGCTCTCTAGAACCGCGATGTGAACTGAGTACCTCTATTGGAAATGATAGAAACTGGAATACCACGCAGACGAACAATCTCCGGGATATAAATATCCACCAACCACTCCGAAGAATAAGTGGTATACATAGGAATGAAATTAGCGGACTTGGTCAACCGATCCACAATAACCTAAATGACATCGAACTTCTTTAGAGTCCACGGGAGTCCATATACAAAATCCATGGTGATACTTGCGACAACAATCTAGCCGGTCTCTAGTGCTCATATTTTTCCTGCTGATAATTGAGGAATCGAGCTACAAATCCAACTATATCTATCTTCATCCGCCTCCACGAATAGTGCAACCTCAAGTCCTCATACATCTTCCCGACGCCCTGATGGATGGAATATCGCAAATTGTGGGCCTCTTCTAGAATCAGCTCCCAAAGCCCATCAACATTGGGTACCAAACCCGACCCTGCATCCTTAATACTCCATGCTCGCCAATGGTCACATCTCTGGAATAACCATGCTGAACCTTGCCCTTAAGGACAAGCAAATGAGGGTCATCATACTGCCGCTATTTGATATGGTCAAATAAGAAAGACCAAGAAACCACGTAAGCTAGAACCTGGATAAGCTCCGAAAGATCCAATATCGCGAACTGGCTGGTTAAGGCCTGAACATCCATCACCACAGGCCTCTCGGATGATGGTAAGTATGACAAACTCCCCAAACTCTCTATCTGGCGACTCTAGGCATCAGCCATTACATTGGCCTTGCCCGGGTGATATAAATAGTGATGTCGTAATCCTTTGGCAACTCTAACCACCTCTTCTGGAGCAAATTTAAATCATTTTGTTTGAATACATGTTGCAAACTCTAGTGACCAATATAAATCTCACAAGGCACACCATATAGATAATGGAACCAAATCTTCAGAGCGTGAACAATGGCAACTAACTCAAGATCATGGACAGGATAATTCTTCTCATGTATCCTTAAATGTCTGGACGCGTAGGCAATCACCCTACCGTCCTGCATCAATACCACTCCAAGGCCAACTCCCGAGGCATCACAATAGATAGTATAAGACCCCGAACCTGTAGGAAATATCAAAATTGAGGTCGTAGTCAAAGCTGTCATGAGATTTCGAAAGCTCACCTCACACTCTTTCGTCCATTGGAACGGAGCACCCTTCTTAGTCAGACTAGTCTTAGGGGCTGTAATCGATAAAAATCCATCCACAAAATGATGGTAGTAACCCGCCAAACTAAGGAAACTGCGGATCTATGTAGCTGATGATGGTCTGGGCCAACTCTGCACTGCCTCTACCTTCTTCGGATCCACCCGAATACCCTCACTCGATACACAAAATCTAACCAAAATTGACATTTTGAAAACTTCTCATATAATTTCTTTTCCCTCAAAGTCTGAAGCACTGTCCCCAGGTGATGCTTATGATCTTCCCGACTCTAGGAATACATTAGAATGTCATCAATAAAGACAATGAGAAAAGAGTCAAGATATGGCCGGAATACAATGTGCATCAAATGCATGAAAGCTGTTGGGGCATTGGACAGCTGAAATGTCATAACAAGAAACTCGTAATGACTGTACCGAGTGTTGAAAGCAGTCTTCGGGATATCTGGCTCCTGAATCTTCATCTGATGGTAACTAGAGCGCAAATCAATCTTAAAAAGCACTCGTATGCCCTGAAGCTGGTCAAACAGATCATCAATATGAGGCAAATGATAACGGTTCTTCACTGTAACCTTGTTCAACTGCCAATAATTGATACACATATGCATAGAATCATATTTTCTCTTCACAAATAAGACACGAGCACCCCAAGTTGAAACAATGGGCCGAATAAAACCCTTATCAAGCAATTCCTGTAATTGATCTTTTAACTCTTTCAACTCAGGAGGAGCCATCGATACGGAGGGATATAAATGGGTTGAGTGTCTGGCAACAGATCAATGCCAAAATCAATATCTCTATCAGGCAGTATGCCGGAAGATTAGCTAGAAACAAATCGGGATAATCCCACACTACTGGGATTGAGTCCACTGAAGGGGTATCAATACTGATATCTCTCACATAAGTTAAATACGCGTCATACCCCTTCTCAACCATAAGTTAAGCTTTAAGGAAAGAAATATCTCTACTGGGGTATGATGTAAAATACCCATCCACTCAACCTGCGGTACACCTGGCATAGCCAGCGTCACGGTTATGGCGTGACAATCAAGAATAGCATAATGGGGCGACAACCAGTCCATTCCCAAGATAATATCAAAATCAACCATGTTGAGTAACAACAAATCTGCTCTTGTATCAAAACCGCGGAGAGTAATCAAACACAACCGATAAACGTGATCCACAACAAGTGAATCTCCCATAGGACTACAAACATAAACAAGGGAACTCAAAGAATCCTGAGATACACCCAAATGCGGAGCAAAATAAGAAGACACATAAAAGTCAGTAAAGCGTGGATCGAATAGAACCGATGCATCTTTGTGTCAAACCAATATAATACTTATGATGAAAGAATCAGAGGCAACATCCTCGGTACAGGAAGGCATGGCATAGTATCTGGCCTGGCCTCCCCCTCTAGGGCGACCTCTACCTCCTCGACCTCCACCTCTAGCTGGCTGAGCAGGTGGGGTAGCAACTACAGCTGGAACCATGGCTTGGGAACTCTGCGGGGCACGCTATGGCTGAGAAGTCTGTGGGGGTGCACTCCTCCCAAGTCTAGGTCAATCTCTCACCATGTGGCATGTGTCACCACACTCAAAACAAGCTCTAGGGGGACGTGGTGGTTGTGAATGTCTAGGGCTAGATTTGCTGGACTGACCTCTGAAAGCACCTCGCGCAAGAGGTGTGCTAGAAATGGGAGGTGCATAATAAGGCTCCTGATACCTAGGATTTGGAGCACTACTGGCTGCTGGAAGAGCGGAATGAACAAGGCGACTCATATAAACCCTACCATGACGACCTGCAGCTAGGGTACAAGCACCAGAATAATGGCCTGATTGTGAGACCTCTTGGCCTCCCTCTCCTCTCTCTCTCTTTAGCATGCCTACCCTCAATCCTCCTAGCAATGCTCACCACCTGCTTATAAGAAATATCCATCTCCAATTCACGATCCATGCTGGATCTGATGCTGCGAATAAGTCCCTCAATAAACCGGTGAATCCTCTCGCGAATAGTAGCAACCAAGGCTGGTGCATGCCTAGCCAAACTGGTGTAACGAAAAACATAATCTGAAATAGTCATAGCACCCTGGCGCAAATGCTCAAAATCTGCGCGCCATGCATCCATGAGGCTCTGAGAGTATAAACAAATCTGAGAACTGAGCCCAAGTCAGTGAAGCAGCCTCATCTGGAATGTCTAACTCATAGGTACGCCACCAATCATAGGCGGCTCCTCGAAGCTGGAAAGTAGTGAAAGAAACCCCGCTCGATTATGAGATACCCATAGTACGGAGAATGCGATAACATTCATCAAGAAATCCGAGAGCATCCTCTGATTCTAGACCACTGAATACATGAGGTTTGTACTTCTTGAACCTCTCAAGCCTCAGCTGCTCATCCTCAGAAGTCGCGGCCCTATCCTCAGGCTGAACGAGCATTGTAGGCGGTACAGCAATAACCTCAGGAACCTGCTCAACATGCACTCGCTTCACAAGAGTCTAGGCGACGGAAGTCTATGCTCCTCTCCCGGCCTGGGATGTGGCTGCAGCAATGGAGGAAACCCTACCTAAGCCAATGTGGTGTACATGCTCATTAACTATGCTAGAGTCTTCTGAAGAGGTGGAGTAGTAGTAGCAGTAGGCGTGGCAGGTGCCTGGACTCCAGCTGGGTATGTTGGTGGTACCTTGGCGGTAGCTCGCACAGGTGCTCTAACTGCACAACTTGCACGTCCTCGGCCTTTACCTCGGTCCCGTCCTCTAATGGCTACAATAGGGAGCGCAGGTCCCATATCCTCTTGGGTAGCACGTGTCCTCACCATCTGTGAGGGAATAGAAAGACAAAAGTTTAGTTGTGATATCAAAATCTCGCACGACAAGAAAATCAAATGAAGTGAAATTTTCCTAATAGTTACATAGCCTCTCGTAGATAAGCACAGATGTCTCTGTACCGATCAGCGAGACTTTATATAACCGGCTTGTGTTCCGTGACTCCTATGAATCTAGAGATCTGATACCAACTTGTCATGACCCCAGTTCGCCCCTCATGAACTGTCGTGACGCCACCTAATCTCTATGACTACGTAAGCCTAACACAAATAATCAAAACTTACGGAATATAAATCTAAAACCACGAATAACTAAAAAGGAACGGTGTATAAAAATATCGCTCAGTATATACAACACAATAACTCAACTTCTACAGCGTTATCCCCAAAACCTGGAAACTCGCAGGAACACAAGCTAGAAGAAATATAGTAAAATTCTGTAATCTCCAGAATGTCTACACCAACAGTACGATAGAAGGGATAACACTACAAGATAGAATAAAGATGGATACTCTTCGGTCTGCCAACGCGGGAGATGTACCTCAAAGTCTCCAAAAGCTCTCCCTGCCTCAAGGATGGTAAGCCTACGCAAAAGTACCTAGATCTGCACATGAAAAACATGCGTAGAAAGGGCATGAGTACACCACAGCGGTACTAAGTAAGTGCCAAGCCTAACCTTGGTCGGGTAGTGATGAGGAAGGTCAGGGCCTACTGAAGTAAATAATAATAAGAATGACAGGATAAAATGAACAATATAATTGAGAATCCATAACAAGAGTCTATACGGGATAATAAGAGCCCAAAAACGGAAAACACAAATAAAGGCAGAACACAAGAAAATATCGCTCACAACTAGGATTGATCATCATGCCCAACTATGCCTTATAAAAAGGACACACGGACGTTGCAAATATAATTTGAGTCTTTAGCCCAAAGTCAAACCCACAAGGAATAACCTATCAATTACTTTTGTTGGACTTACTAAATTCAATGAAATCAATTTCGTAAACATTATCAATAACAATTGATGGTGTTTCTACTAACTACAAATGATAGTAAATAAACAACTGAAAACTAACTATGATTAAGTTGTAAACAATTAAGAAAAGGTTCTAAGGCTATTATTTCCCCTATTGATGAAAACCCTTCTGGTTATGCTTCACATAGAATCACCAAATTATCTCTATCAATCATGAGTGCTCCTCTTACCGCAAATCTCTCCCGAGTAATTATGATAATTTACTAGACGCACTCTCTCGAGATATGCTAGCTAGCTTTGTTTGTTACAGCTCATTTTAGATTGCACTCAAAGCTTTGTTATCCCTAATCCCGCCTTTAAACCCGCAGTTATAGATCCCTGTTATACTTTGGGAGTGGTGTTATTCAACAATTACCTAAATATGTACTCTATCCCGAGTTATGCACACTAAATAGGCACAGCTAATTGAGAATCCTATCAATTAACTACAACAAGCATGTAGTTGAACAAATAGAGATTAAACTAGCAAACTATATTAACATAATCAAGAGGTTCATCCTTCAATAGGTTCCATCAAAGCCCTAGACTAAGGAATTAGCTACTCATGACAAAACAAGATGAAAATACTAAATTATTCATAATGGGTAATTGCAAGAAAATAAAAGAGATAGAAAAACTCTAATGTTTAGTTGATCTTCTCACACTTGTTCCTCCTCCAAAGTAGTCTAAAAACAAGCTTGAAAATAATCTTAGGCGAGCTTCTAATGCTTATATGGGTTTGGAACAAGTTTTCCCGAATTTATACTTTGGTCCCCAAACTTCATGACGCGTGAATAGTGCACCGCGGTGGAGGCAAGGTCGCGTCTCGACCGCGGTGGAAGTTGATCTTCTGCCTCGAGTTTTAATCCGTCGCGGTTCCACCACGGTCGTGCTAGGATTTTTCTAGCCAATCTCTCAGTTTTTTGTGCTCGAGTACTTTTGAGTGGGCGTTTTCTTCACCTTATTGCCTCTAAAACACGCAGTGGTGCTTCCTCGCTTAGAACATTCCCTACGAAATAAAAGAACACCATTTAGAGCACTTTGTTGGAAATTTTCCTATAAAACAACAATAAAGTATAGACATATTAAGGTGTAAACATCATCTATATAGCCTAATATCAACACTCCACACTTAAATCATTGCTAGTCCTCGAGAAATCACCACACTCCATCAAAGTTCCTTCCTTAAGCTTTTTCTTTAACGACTCACACCTTTAACATTTTACCAGTGCTGTACTAGTAGTGAACAACCTTTACCTCAAAAGTTGAATCTTTCGTACCATGCACATTCGCACTTGCTCAAAACACTCTATACAAGAGTCATGACTTACCTTTCCTTTGTGAATCACACACTACAAAAAAGCTGGAATAAGAAATGAACATTGTCGCTAATCTGTCACTAAAACGCTGGTAACTAGCAAAATTTCTTGATAATCTATTGCTAATCTGTCGCTAAATGAGATTAGTGACAGATTTTTCTCTTTAGCTACAGAATTTGTCCGTCGCTAAAACCTGAATTTTTAGTAGTGGCATGCCCTCACAACACACAAGAGAGTAGTTCCACATATGATGATATTTAGAACAATTAGGAACTTAGATAGACAAAATTTGCTCACTCTCATAAAGAACATTCACATGCCATAAAGATGCACCATAAGCTTGCCCATAGTGTAATACTCTACTAATCGAGCCCGCTAGGTCTAAAATAAATAGGACTTACACTTGGTTGTAATGTAGTCTAAAGGACGGGTAGGATATATTTGAATATAGTGACTAACCTCCTTACGCACTTTTAATACAATTACATTAACGTTCAAAATCATACTTATGTCAACCAAACATTCCATCACTTTTTATTTAAAACATCCTCGTCCATTAGGTGCATTTGCATCAAGCTACCACTTATCAACCGCTATATTTATTCATAACATGTTTTTTTTCGTGGTGCTTCTTTTTTTATTCTTCAAACTTCTGCATCGTTTCTCTATTTCAATGGTTACACTCAAAAACCAAACAACCACCCCCACACTTTTGCTTTTGCATAATTTCAATATTATTCAAGTACTTATGGAAGGTAAAAGGGTTCAAACAGCAGGCTATTCAAATAATTGGGTAAGGTTCGGAATTTGGTTGCCAAAGAAACAGGCTTATAGGCTCAACGGGTTAATTAAGATGTATTGCATTCAGGTGGACTTACTTTATATGTATGGCTCAACAAAGAAATGCCTATATCACTTCTAAAACTGAGTGAAACAAGTATTTCGCTTTACAAAACGCACCGGGCAAGTTCTACGCATCAAATGCGAATCATGGAATGTAGTAAAACTCACACACACATGGCACATGACTCACTCTGGATTGATTTATCAAGACATTCTCTTTTGAGTGTTCGAGATAGATACAAACATACAATTTTAAGGCACTTTCAGCAAGGTTCAACCATTGAGACTAAGCGTTACACTCTAGTGTCTATTGTGTTCAGGTGTATCAACGCTAAGGATTTCTCTTTTGATTTTAGCTCGTAGCCCATTAATCCTAATCTAAGAACTAAAAAATAAAATGAACAAAAACTATCTACACCCAGTTCAAACTAAACCCTTGGAAAAGAACCGCAGCCCAAAGAAAAACCAAAGGGGAGTTACTACACTACCTAAAAATAAAAAATAAAAAATCTTTTTGGTATTTTCTCTAAACTGAATTCCCTCAAGAAAATTGTCTAAAGGGTCTGTCATCAGGAAGAGTCTCTATATTTCCCTTTTTTCTCGACTTAGTCCCTCATGAACCCCACCGAAAGAGATCCGTTATCAGGATAAGTCACTTACCTATTTGAACTTACCTAATGAACTATTACTCAAAACACCAAAATAATTAAAGCAAACAAAACACAACAAAATCAAATAGTCAATTGTTATAATTACATACATGTTATAAAGTATTCTCCACCCAAACTTAAAATGAAGACATGTCCTCATGACTTAAAAATTTAAAGAACAGTGAGGTCAAGGAAATTTCCTGAAGGATCACTCCTGATCGAAGACAGCGTCTGGGTTCACGTTGCAAGCATGACTTAGAGCTCTTACCTAGCCCAAGAAATTCTTCTCCGACTTCACCTGCCAGTCAGCCACCGCGTCTACATGGGCATCCAAATTAGTGACAGAGGTGCGCAACCCAGTCGTCTCCTGCTCCAAAGCTATTATGCGGGAGCTCCGGCAGGGCTATGATGGGCCTACCTCGTCAACTCTTGGAGGTGGGGGGGACTGTAGCTGCTTCAGCATCATCATCATCGGACTTATCAACATTCACCACCGGCTCCATCCCAATTCTGATTTTTCTAGCTAGGAACGGGGCTTTTATTGCAAACTTCCCATAAATTTGAAGGTCTTCATGGAGTCTAGCAAAACGGCACAGCCTGGTGACTAGAGAAGGGAAGTAGAAGCCATTGAGCAACTCAGGTTATCTAATGAACATCTCTTCATGGAGAAGCCTAGCCACATTAAAATCCCTTTGTGCTATGAAATAGTAAATAGCATCCGCCCGTGGTAGATTGACATTATTTGTGTTGCTGGAGGACAACAATCGACCATTGATAAAAGTGAGCCAACACTTAGCCTCTCAATTGAGATATTGGGAGTTAAGCGTGATCCTAGACTTTATCCAAATATATTCCCTATCGGGCACACAAATAATCTCAAGAATAGGCCACCACAAGGCTCGTGTTGAGCTATAAGTCCGATAATCATCAGTATATCCCCTGAACGCTAGCAGCCGGTACACCCTGTGGATGGCCTTAATGGGCACATTTACCGGTGTATTCCTAATAGTAACAATTCCCTCCTCATATTCCGAGCAATTCGCATAGAACTCCCGTACTATCCAAACATTGGTCTCCTTCGGTACCTCGAAGAAGATGTCCAGCTGACACCTCCTTAACTCAATGAAGATATTTGGGCATTCTACCTCTAAGGCTTGGTGGTCAATATGCACCTCATGTAGCAATTTCTTTGCCGCCTTTGCATTGTACCTGGCCTCCGCTGCTTGGGAGACAAATCTAGTATTGTCAAACTGTGGTGCATTGGCTTGCCCCTAGCTCTCGAGGAGTTTCCCGGTCCACTAATGGAGGCCCGGTGATGCGTCTCTTCCTAGATGAACTCATTGTACCTTTCAACCAAAGAAATGCCTGTTAGTGAGTGTGTGAAATATGTGACTATGGGTGGTTACTCAGACTTCCCCACAATCACATCACATCAGCCCTTATAACTCCATTGAGGCCATTTCCCACACACCTTGTGGACAAGGCACTATCCTAGCACATATAGCCCACATGGGTATATCAAAACTTCGCCCACATCAAAGATAATACTATACCATCACACCCAACAATACGTCAAGCAACACCCACCAACATACACCTCTCCACCATAATAAACACAAAGCCCCTTCACCAATCAGTCTCAGAACCGAAATTCAAAAGAAAAACAAGAAGAAACTAACAAAAATCTACTACAAGTACTATAACAACATTAAAGTGGCATAAACTACAACCAAATACAATAAGAAGAGAGAGGGGAGATGTGAGTAGCATACCTTAATGGAAGAATAGTGAGGGTAATGGAGATGAGGGAAATGGGATGAGTGAAGAAGAAGAAGAAGAAGAAGAAGAAGAAAAAGAAAAGGAGAGGAATTTGGGGGGGTTAAGGTTTAGAGAGAGAGAGAAATTGAGAATTTGAGTTGTGGGGATGTTTCGGGGGGGGGGGGGGGGGGTATTGTTTGATTAGCAGTGAAAAAAAGTAAAAGAAGAAGAAAAGTGAGAAAAATGGAAAAAATTTAAAAAAAGTTAAAATATTTGGTACCCACCAAGGTCTACTGCGACTGCAGTGGGTTTAAAAGTCTGAGGCAAAATGTTTATGTCTCAATGCAGTTTGTCGTGGTCACGACAGGTAAATTTCCCGAGGCAGAATGTTTTCCTCTCATCGCGGACTTGCCGCAGCCACAGTGCTTCCCTTTTTTTCATCAGAGAACGTTACAGAAGAATATACTAACAACACATTCGTGGTTTTCCTCCCCTACATTGCCTAATTTAACATCGCGGCACGATGCAGGTGCTTGCTCGACCTCTGAGGTTCTGTCAGTTGAATCTCTGACACTTTTTTTGATACTTTTATGCTATGTATAGCTTCAGTCTCTCCCCATTAACCCTAAATGTGTGAGAGTCTTTCTCCGAGACAATTTTCACAATCCCTGAAGGGAATACTTCTACCACCCGAAATGGACCAGACCATCGTGACTTAAGCTTACCAGGGAACAACTGTAATCTTGATTTGTAGAGTAATACCATTTTCACGGGTGTGGAATGTCGCTCAACAATGTTCTGGTCATGGAACCTCTTCATTCTCTCCGTGTACAACCTTGTGCTCTCAAAAGCAAGATGTCTGAACTCGTCGAGCTCATGCAATTCAGTGATTCTTGTTGTGCCCGCAGCCTCAATGTCTAGGTTCAACTGTTTCATTGCCCACCATGTTATATGTTCAAGTTCCACTGGCAAGTAGCAGGCCTCAACACCAACTTATGTGGTGACATACCAATTGGTGTTTTAAAAGTAGTTCTATAAGCCCAGAGTGCATCATTTAGCTTTTTCGCCCAAATCAGTTCTTGTGGGGTTCACAATTCTGGTTAGCACACTCTTTATCTCTCTGTTGGACACTTCAACCTGCCCACTAGCCTGGGGATGATATGGGGTAGCAACCTTGTGGCGTACATCATACTTTGCGAGCAACTTCTTGAAAACACTATTATAGAAGTGGGTGCCTCCGTCACTGATAATCGATTTTGGTGTCCCAAAGCAGGTGAAAATGTTCTTCTTCAAAAATCCCACCACCACTCTTGCATAATTAGTGGACAATGCTATAGCTTCTACCCATTTGGACGTGTAATCCATGACAGCGAGTATGTACTTATTACCAAACGAGCTGACAAAGGGACCCATGAAGTCAATCCTCTAGATATCAAATACTTCCACTTCTTGAATCGGGCTCATGGGCATCTCATGGCGACGGTAAATGTTCCCGGTCCAGTAACATTCATTGCAGCCATTCACCTATTAGTGAACATCTTTAAACACTGTTAGTCAAAAGAATCCGGCCTCTAGCACTTTCGCAGTTATCTTGACCCCTCCAAAATGTTCTCCATATGCCGATGCATGACAAGACTGCAAAATAGAAGATTCTTTTATCTCGGAGACACACCTCCGTATCATATGTGAACATATATTCGAACAGATAAGGCTCATCTCAATAAAACATGCGGCAATCATAATAAAACCTTTTCTTTTGTACAGATGAAAAGTCATAGGGAACTATACCGCTAGCCAGGTAATTTGCAAAGTCTGCATTCCATGGTGCTTCCTCAAGACTAGTAGCAAGCAGCTGTTCATCTGGAAAGTTTTCCAGTATATCCTCAACATCAATTGAGTTTTCATCTCCCTCAAGCCATGATAGATTATCAACGACTTGGTTTTTTGTGCCCTTACGGCCACGAATTTTGAGGTTGAATTCTTGCCTCAGCAACACCCAACGAATTAGGTGCAACTTAGACTCCTTCTTCTCAATCAAGTACCTGAGATCTACATGATCAATGTATACCATTACCTTAGAGCCAATTAGGTATGATCTAAACTTGACGAAAGCAAACATCACAACCAATATTTCCTTCTCAGTCAAAGTGCAGATCAGCTGGGCTCCACTCAGGGTTCTACTAGCATAGTAGATTGAATGCATCAACTTGTCTTTCTACTGTCCCAGCACTGCCCCTACTACATAGTCACTGGCATTACACATGAGTTTGAATGGTTGCTCCTAGTCGAGGGAAATAATGATATATGTTGTGACTAGCCTCTTTTCAGCTCCTCAAATGCTACCCTGCAATCATCAGAAAACAAGAAAGTCTTATCTTTTTCTAACAACTTATAGAGAGGGTTGGCAATTTTTAAGAAGTCTCTTCTGAATCTTCGATAGAAACCGGCATGCCCGAGGAAGCTCCTGATTGCCTTGACTGAAGTTGGACGGGGAAACTTTGCTATCACATCCACTTTAGCATGATCCACCTCAATTCCTTTGCTTGACACCCGGTTCCCCAAGACTATGCCCTCTTGTACCATGAAATGGCACTTCTCCCAATTAAGAACCAAGTTAGTCTCGATACACTGTTTCAGCACACGAGTCAGATCTATAAGGCACTCATCAAATGAGTTCCCCACCACTGAGAAATCATCCATGAACACCTCCATTATGTCCTTTACCATGTCACTGAATATGGCCATCATGCACCTTTGGAATGTGACAGGTGCATTGCATAGGCCAAAGGGCATCCTCCAAAAGGCATAAATGCCATACGGGCAAGTGAAGGAAGTCTTCTCTCTATATTCTGGTGCAATGGAGATATGAATATACCCTCAGTACCCATCTAGAAAACAGAAGTGTGACCTGCTTGCCAACCTGTCTAACATCTGATCAATGAAGGGAAGTGGGAAGTGGTCTTTCCAAGTGGCTAGATTTGACTTCCTGTAATCCATGCAAAATTTCCAGCCCGTGACCGTTCTTGTAGAGATCAGTTCATTATTATCATTTTTAACTAGCGTCATACCACCCTTTTTAGGTACATATTAAACCGGGCTAACCCAACTGCTGTCAGAGATTGGGAAAATGATTCTCCCATCTAACAACTTTATCACTTCTTTCTTCATCACTTCTGTCATGTTAGGGTTCAGCCTTCTTTGGTGTTTCCTGGAAGGTTTGTGTCCCTCTTCTAACAGAATTTTATGCATACAGTAGGCGGGGTTGATCCCCTTTATGTCTGCCATGGTCTGCCCAATGGCAGTCTTACACTCCTTGAGTACCTGCAAGAGTTGTTGTGCCTGCACATCTAACAAACTAGATGAGATAATAACAGGTAATCTAGAGTCAGGTCCAAGAAACTCATACATGAGATGGGCGTGCAGTGGCTTCAACTCCAACTTTGGTTGTTCTTCAATGGATGGTTTGGCTAGAGGAGTTTCTCTATTTTCCAAGTGCAAGGGCTTAAATTCAAGAGTTCTATCCCAGAACCATCTACCCTCTAACGCCAACACCCATTCTGCCAGTTTTTCTCTATTCATCTCATCTAAATTCATCAAACATGCAGCAAGAGGGTCCTCAATAGCCAGCATCTCATCATCAGTCTCTATGATTACATCCACGGCATCAATCAGAGAATAATTGGTAAATTCACATGGTCGCCTCATAGATTTTTGCACATTGAATGTTATCTCTTCGTTGTTCAATCTCATTTTGAGCTCCCCAGTCTCACAATCAATGAGAGATCTCTTAGTGTCCAAGAACGACCTTCACAAAATTATGGAAATCTCCCCATCCACTTTGCAGTCTAAGATCATAAAATATGCAGGGAACACAAATTTCCCTACCTGAACAATACATCATCCAGGATACCGTAAGGTCTTATTACAGTCAGCCAGCAGCAACAACATAAAGCTGGGTCTAGCTCTTCCAATCCTCCGCCTCTTATAAATCGCTAGGGGCATAAGATTCATGCTAGCCCCTAGATCACACAGTGCCGTAGCAAAAGCAAAATTACCAATCGTGCATGGAATTGTAAAGCTCCTTGGGTCAGGCTTCTCAGCAATTGATCTAGTCACCACTGCACTACAGGTCTGAGTAAAAGTAACTGTAGCCAAGTTTTGAAAATCGAATTTTCGGGTCATTAATGTTGGAAATCATGTATACCTTTGATATGTGCGCTTTGGTTGTATGAGCATGATTTTCAGGTATAGGTTTTGATGAATGACAAACAATGAAGTCAAGTGTCAAACAACGATATAATCAAATGGCGAAAAGCATACTGATGACGGAATTGCATGAACGAGCCAAAGAAGTTCAAGACCGAAGACCCAAGACGTAGGTCGTTTGGTAGAACCAATGTAAGGACAACGTTTAAGTTATCTTATCCTTTGGCTCAACATTAGGTCATCATAAACATGCATAAAATCACTTTATTAAATTATATATATCATAAATATTTTGAATATATACTTCAAACAAAATGATTTTAACGTTTTCATTTCAACCAAAATGGGTTTTGAAGTAAGTTTTCAATTCTGGTATACTCTGGTATACATAGTGTATATCAAGTGTATATAATCGACCGTTGCCAAAGTTTTGAACACTGGAACAACATAATCGATTGTCTACTTTAACAATCGATTGTTGATAATCGATTGTCCACTTTAACAATCGATTATTTTGAGACACTGCAACCGAAGTTTTTAAATATCAAAACAATCGATTGTCTTTGTCCCACAATCGATTATCAACAATCGCTTGTCACTTTCATACAATCAATTATTTTTTGACCGTTCCACAGAATCCTAAATTGATTTTTGAACGTTGAAGAACAATCGATTATTCAGGGTTAACAATCGATTGTTTAGCCTAAAATCAGGAATCTGTTTTTTGAACGTTGGTCAGACAATCGATTGTCACCTCCAAACAATCGATTGTTGAAGCATAGAATCAGGGATTTTATTTGTCAATTAAGCAACGGTCAGCACCACTTTTTCACCTATAAAAAGAGGTCTTTTGAGCTGATTTTAAACACACAACTCCTGCATATATTGATATACATATTGATCATTTTCAAGCATCATTTTAGAGCTTTTGTTGAGCCATTTGATAGACAACTTTGTGTTGTTCATAGAGTTTATTTTGTTTCTCTTTATCCACTCTATTGAGAGAGTATTTGTTGTAAAAGAGAGTTGTTTGAGAAGAACATATCTTCTCATTTGTCGGGTTTGCTAAGTACCCAAAGTCTTAGTG
This sequence comes from Nicotiana benthamiana, assembly GCA_034376525.1. Taxonomy (NCBI): domain Eukaryota; kingdom Viridiplantae; phylum Streptophyta; class Magnoliopsida; order Solanales; family Solanaceae; genus Nicotiana; species Nicotiana benthamiana. The sequence goes on along the minus strand of CM067324.1, from coordinate 18,074,257 downwards.
GTTGAAGTCTTGGGGGTGAGGTATCCTCAAGCAAGTGAAGTCTTAAGGTGCGGTATCCTTGAGCAACTGTAACGGTTTGTTAAGCACCCGTAAGCTTGACGAAGATAGTGGAATCTCGAGAGAGTCTCTCGGGGACTGGACTAGCCACGGGTTGTGGTGAACCAGGATAAAATACGGTGTGTTCTTTCTTGATTATTTCAATTACCGTATTTACTTATTCCTGCAATTTTAAATTCCGCAATATTTCAATATTCTCGTGCCTCACTATTCACCCCCCCCCCTAGTGAATGGCATAAATTCTAACAATTAAGTCCTTCATCATTTTTGCATACCCAGGCATCTATTTCAAAGCATCGATTAATAGAATATTTACCTGGATTTGTTTTAACATCTCCAAGAACTTCTTATATTACTCCCCGGCAATGATGCCAAAATTTGATCATGCCCAACTATGCCTTATAAAAAGGACACGCCGGTATTGCAAATATAATCTGAGTATTTTGCCCAGAGTCGAAACCACAATGAATTAACCTATCAATTACTTTTGTTGGACTTAATAAATTTTACGAAATCAATTTCCCAAACGTTATCAATAACCATTGATGGTATTTCTACTAACTACAAATGATAGTAAATGAACAACTGAAAACTAACTAACTATGATTAAGTGGTAAACAATTAAGAGAAAGTTCTAAGTTTATGATTTCCCCTATTGATGAAATCCCTTCCGGCTATGCTTCACATAGAATCGCCAAATCATCTCTATCAATCATGAGTGCTCCTCTTTTTGGTACTTAGCTAGCCTTTAAGGGGGTGGTGCAGGAGGTCTCTTTTTTCCAATGATTTAGGATTGATCTTTATCAGCTTCCAACTCAACTACTGGTTCTTGGGCTGTCTCAGCTTCTTTCTCAGTCTCAATCTGAATGTTATATTCTTCCTCGGCAGGCTTTACTGTCAGCTCTGTCAGTTTTGTTGACTTATCCAGCTCAATAGGCACTGGTATGACTGTCTCAGCCTGTCCGGTTTCTCGAGCTCTCTCTTGCTCTACATCCAAATCTCTACCATTACATAGACTCACTGCCATCAACTGCTTCTGGCCATGATCTTTTAGATTTATCTGGGTGTCTGCAGGTAATGTCCCATGAGGACGATTGATTAGATACATCAAAATTTGGCCCATTTACAGTTCAATATTCTTGTTAGCTGAATCATGTGCATCTACTCTCTCACTAATTTTTGCATTAGACCCAATAACCTTCTGCGGCATTGCTTCAAGTCTAGCAAACCCATCTTTCTGCCTTCCACCATGCTGCTTCTGAGGAGGGTAATACCCCGACTACTGATTCTGATCATTATATCCATGTGACCTTGGGTAAGGTGCCATATTGTTAGGTGGTTTCATACCTCCTATGTTCCCGTTGTTAAACTATGGCTGGGCTGGCCCGTACTGTTGATTCTGTTGACCCCAATTCTGACCACCCTGTCTCAGGCCTCCATAACTAGACACATAGTTCATGTCTTCAGGGTAGTGATGGTGATCAAGTTCTGCATTCCATTGGTTACCAATTGGCTGATTGATGCAATATGTGCACAAATCCCAATGGTAGTATCTATGATATGTACTTGCTGTTTTTGCCCTGACTCATCCACCTTTTTTGTTAGTATATTCATCTGTGTCAACAGGGTGGCTATATTTTCAGCTATGGAGTTGGATGGATCGAAGGGTACTGGGTGAATCACAAGAGTTGTAGGTGCCTTCCTATATGTCCATCCCGAATTCTGTGACATCTTATCAAGCAGACTCTGTCCTTCTCTCCATGTTTTGCTTAGAAATGCCCCACCAGTTGAAGCATCAACAATGTTCTTCACACTATATGACAATCCCATGCAAAACCGTTGCCCCAATATCAAATCTGGAATACCATGGTGCGAGCATATACCCAACATCTCTTTAAATCGCTCCTATATCTCATGCAGTATCTCCATTGGTCTGTGTTTAAAACTCAAAATTTCATCAATTTATTGAGCAGTCTTGTTGGTGGGTAGAACTTGTTATGGAATTGCTTGACTAACTCCTCCCAAGTTGTACTGGAATTTATGGGCAGTGAGTTTAGCCAGGTCTGGGAAGTTCCTGTCACTGAGAATGAAACAATAATATCTTGATTGCTTCCGGAGTTACGTTGGCCTGCCTTTGGGTTTTCTAGATAGACAGGAAATTCTTCAAGTGCTGTTGAGGATCTTCGACTTGTGACCCCGAAAATAGTCCCTTGTTTTGCAACAAGTGCAGCATGTTATTCGTGATTTGGAATGATTTAGCTTGTATTTGCGGGACTACAATCATTGGGGCCAGATTTTCAGCTGTGGGTTGTGCCCATTCATGAGCAGCCTCTGGCACTATTGGTACAGTTGGGTCATCTTCGTGATCTCCCATGTCTGTTTCGAATTGTTCAGTTGTTTATTGTTTTGCAGTTTTCCAGTTGGCCCGATTCAAGGCCTTGAAAACTCTCTGGAGATCTGATAATGCTTCAAGTATTCACCAGTTCTCGATGAGTTTCTAGGCATGCACTTCTAGTCAACAAACGTTAAAATTTCAATGTGAAGATTGGGTATAGAGAAAACTAACTACACTATTATTTCAATTGTAATTGATAACACCGTTAAGTCCTCGGCAACAGTGCCAAAATTTGATCACACTCAACTATGCCTTATAAAACAGATACGCGGACGTTGCAAATATAATCTGAGTGCTTAGCCCAGAGTCGAACCCACAAGGAATTAACCTATCAATTACATTTGTTAGACTTACTAAATTCTACGGAATCACTTTCGCAAACATTACCAATAACAATTGATGGTGTTTCTACTAACTACAAATGACAGTAAATAAACAACAGAAAACTAACTATGATTAAGTTTTAAACAATTAAGAGAAGGTTCTAATGCTATGAATTCCCCTATGGATGAAATCCATTCCGATTATGCTTCACATAGAATCACCAAATGATCTCTATCAATCATGAGCGCTCCTCTTACCGTAAATCTCTCCTGAGTAATTATGATAATTTACTAGACGCACTTTCCTGAGATACACTAGCTGGCTTTGTTTATTATAGCTCATTTTAGATTGCACCCAAGGCTTTGTTATCCCTAATCCCACCTTTAACCCCGCAGTTATAGATCCCTCTTATACTTTGGGAGTGGTGTTGTTCAACAGTTACCTAAATATGCACTCTATCCCGAGTTATACACACTAAATAGGCACAGCTAATTGAGGATCCTGTCAATTAACTACAACAAGCACGTAGTTGAACAAATAGAGATTAAACTGGCAAACTACATTAACATAATCAAGAGGTTCATCCTTCAATAGGTTCCATCAAAGCCCTAGAGTAAGGAATTTAGCTACTCATGACAATACTAAATTATTCATAATGGGTAATTGCAAGAAATAAAAGAGATAGAAAAGCTCTAATGTTTGGTTGATCTTCTCACACTTGTTCCTCCTCCAAAGTAGTCTAAAAACAAGCTTGAAAATAATCTTGGGCGAGCTTCTGAAGCTTATAATATTCGGAACAAGTTTTTCCAAATTTATACTTTGCTCCCCAAACTTCTTGATGCATGAATAGTGCACCGCGGTGGAGGCAAGGCCGCGGCTCAACCGCAGTGGAAATTGATCTTTCTGCCTCGAGTTTTAGTCCGCCGCGTTTCCACCACGGTCATGCTGGGATTTTTCCAGGCCAATCTCTCACTTCTTTGTGCTCGAGTACTTCTCGAGCGGGCGTTTTCTTCACCATATTGCCTCCAAAACACTCTGTGGTGCTTTCTCACTTAGAACATTCCCTGCAAAACAAAAGAACACCATTTAGAGCACTTTGTTGGCAATTTACCTATAAAATAACAATAAAGCATGGTCATATTAAGGTGTAAACATCATCTATATAACCTAATATCAATAATAACTGGGGATCTCTTAGTATCTCGATGATCTATTGGTATCCTCAATATATATAAATGTCAGGGATCTCTTAGTACCCCGAGGATGTCTTGGTATCCTCAATATAAATGCCTGGGATTTCTTAGTATTCCGAGAATCTCTTGGTATCCTCAATATATATGCTAGGGATCTCTTGGTATCCTGAGGATCTCTCGGTATCCTCAATACACGTGCCGAGGATCTCTTGGTATCCTGAGGATCTATCGGTATTCTCAATACACGTGTCGAGGATCTCTTGGTATTTCGCACCTCAGTCCAAATCATAATCTCATACAGTATCTCCCGGGATGCCGTCCCGTAGTCCCAATTAAAAATACACAACAGCAACACAAGAATGTTCAATTAAATGCCAACTTCGTATAAGTAAACAGTTAAATTCTAGCCTAACATGCCTCACGTAATGCAATTTAAGGCAGTTAAGCAAATAGGCAATTAAGTCCACTAAGCATGCTTTTCTAACTAACAACATGCTAAGTCTGCCAGTAGAATAAAAACAAGTAAGAAAGGAATTCAGTTTAAATACTTAAAGTAAATCGGATTTTCAACAATTAGCTCAACTACGCGCTCATCACCTCACGTACAAGGCATTTCAACTATCAGATATAATCTCCTAAGGGGAAGGTCCGCCACACAAGGTTAGACAAGCCACTTACATCGAACCGGCTCAAAATCACTCGAAATCATGCTTTTGCCATGAGTATCTGACTCCAAATGGCCAAAATCTATTCAATTGAATTGCATACTGTAAATAACACCCCAAGTAACTGATTGTACGATTTAATTCAAAGCTAATACGCGAAATTAGGTAAAATAACCAAAATACCCCTCAAGCCCATATCTAGAAACTGGGTGAAAGTTACATTTTTAGAAACTTCATACTCTCACGAGTCTATACATAACTCGGAGTCCAATTGGCCTCTCAAATCCTCATTTAAAAGTCTCTTAAACTCAAGCCCTAATTACCCCTTTTCCCAAATTTCTCACCATTATTTAGGTCTCTTAAACTTTGTAGTGATCCTTCTGCATATGTGGAACTTGAAAGAGAACCAAGGATCCGCTTATGCGGTCTCTATGTCACTTCTGCTGCTCCGCATCTGCAGTTCCAAACCACAGATGCGAAAATACCAGAAGAACAGCTGCTACACAACTGAAACTCCAAGCTTCCTCCGTTAACTATCCAAATTCATCTCGAGGCCTCCCAGGATCTCAACCAAAGGCATCAACATATCCTAAAACCTTATTCAAACTTGTACCAATCTTCAAAACATTTCAAATAGCATCAAAACAACCAAAACACATCGGGTTCAAGGCTAAGTTTTTAAAATCTTCTGAAATCCACTTTTGATCAATAACCCAACCAACCACGTACGAATGACCTGAAATTTTGCACACACGTCCCAAATGACATGACGGAGCTACTGCAACTCTCGAAATTCCATTCCGAACTTTAGATCAAAATCTCACTATCGAAACGGAAACTTCCAAAATTCAACCTTCAGCATTTCAAGCCTAAATTAGTTACGGACCTTCAAAATACTATCCGAATACGTTAAAACCACCCAACGAAGCTAACGAAACCATTAGATTTCCATTCCGAGGTCGTCTTCACATTGTTCCGACTATGGTAAATTTTCCAATACTTAAGCTCTCACTAGGGACTAAGTGTGTCAAAACTCTTTGAAACTCAAAACCGAACATCCCGACAAATCAAATTAGCAGAAATAAACTTGAGAAAAGCAGTTAATAGGGGATAGAGGCATTAATTCTTAAGACGACCGACCAGATCGTCATAGTTTAATACTAAGCCTACAATAAATTGATCACATCAATATACTAATCAAGGGTGGCATCTAGCAACACTTCTTAATGACCGGATAGAATGAAGTATATAATTTACTCTCAAGAACCAGCAGAAGAATAATGTAGTAATTTATTCTGTCCTTATGGCTCTAGATCACCATAGGATATGGTTCAACTGTAAATCCTAATAGGCGACCAACTATGTGTTTATGTCAAATATAATCGACTATTGAATTATCTAAGAAACTCTTTTCTTCTTTCATTCAATTGCCCTAACCAAGGTCTTAATTTGGTCGTTTATAGTTCATGACAATATGGAGCATAAACTCATTACTAAGAGTTGACAGATTCCATCTCGATCAATCACTAATTCTACAAGTATTCAATCGTACCCAATATCCTTTCAACTATTGCCCTAAGGCCATATGTGTCTAGTATTAAAGCACAATAAATAACTTGTCAAATATTATGACGATTTCAGGTCAAGGAAACTCTTACGTCACATTCTTCAAGAGAATATCCTATTGAGTGTTTATGGTAATTCTAACCATTAGGAATTATCCAATTAGTCGGTTGATGATCATATCTCTATATGCATCATCTATCTATGTGATTTACTTGATGAGATCAACTAATATATATCCAATAAAGACGATCACATAAATATTCATCTAACCAGATTACTAATGTCCAAATTAATAATCCTATGATCAATAACAAATTTAGATTAAATATAAGAAACTTCACTCTCATTATCATGATCTTCATCACAATTTCAAGTCTCAAAATTTAATCAAGAACCATATCAAGTTAATCAAACAATTAAATATAACTATGATAAAAGAATTTCAAATGCCATATATTTTTATATCGAATAACGTTCACAAAAATATGTTCAAATCATCAAATATGATATTGGATCTAGAGCAAATATACTATATCTCTAACACTTGGTTCTTGTTACTCTATTTTGTCGATCAAGCAAGGATAAACAATCTTATTTTAGGTCATTCCACAAATAAAATCATTTATAAATTTAAAAAACATAATAATAACTTGCAAACGGTTAAGACTTACACACCCTTTGATCATGATTTTACAGTATTATAAGCAAACTGGAATTGTTAAAAAGAAATTAAAATATAGAACATTTATTAGAAATTAATTTAAGAATAAGGAGATAAGTGCAAGGGCTCAGTTGAGATAGATAGAATAGTGAGTTCATGTTGTACACATGTAATTTTTGACATGTCATGTCTTCAAGTTATATTAGCATTTCGTATATTTTATATATTTATTTGAGTTATTTGAATTTTTCTAGGATTCTGATATACTATTTTTATTGTTATTTTATTTAGTATTTAAAAAAACCGAAAACACAAAAATAGTTTAAAGCCTATTTAATTTAAGGTTAATTAGTACTTAATGTAGTAATGCTTTTTGCGAGTGCAAATTTGGGGCCTAGCCGACGGAAGCGGGGGTGGAAGTGAGGCTTGACTCTCAAGTCATCCCTAAGAGGGGTAGTTTTTAGTACCTTGGGTTAGTTATTCAGGAATCGGGAAGATCGACGAGGATCTCACACACTATATAGGGGTGGGGTAAATGAATTGGAGATTAGCGACGGGAGTCCTGTGTGATAAGAAAGTGCCACAGTTACTAAAAGGTAATTGTTATAAAGCAATGGTTAGGTCTGCTATGTTGTATGGGACCGAGTGCTGGCCGGTTAAGAACTCACACATCCAGAAGATGAAAGAAGCAGAGATCAGGATGTTGAGGTGGATGTGCAGGCATACAACGATGGATAAGATTAGGAATGAAGATATTCGAGAGAAGGTGGCGTGGCCCCTATGGAAGACAAGATGCGGGAAGCAAAACTCAAATGGTTCGGGCACATTCAGAGGAAGAGCACTGATGAACCGGTGAGAATGTGTGAGCGACTAGCTGTGATGGGCAGGATGTGAGGTAGAGGGAGACATAAGAAGTATTGAGGAGAGGTGATCAGACATGATATGGCGCGACTTAGGATTACTGAGGACATGACTCTTGACAGGGAATTGTTGAGGTCGAGTATTAAGGTTGTATGTTAGGGGGAAGTTGTGAATATTTCTACAGCGTACTAGAGTGAGACTAGCCAGTTAGGAGGTAGTCTTAAGATACTACTGATCAGCTACTGATGCAAGATTTTATCCGTTGGATATTAGTATACCTTTCATTTTTTTTCGTATCCTAATTTCTTATGTTGTTGTTTATTTTGTTATTTTATGTTATTTTAAGTTATGTTATGTATTTTATGTTATGTTATTATGAGTCTATTGATAGTACTAATATATCATCTCTTGTTGCTTTCTTGAGCCGAGGGTCTCCTGGAGACAACCTCTCTGCTCCTCGGGATAGAGGTAAGGTCTGCGTCATATTACCCTCCCTAGACCCTACTTGTAAAATTATACTGCGTTGTTATTGTTGTAACGTAGTAATACTATTTTCACCTATTTTTATCTATTTTTGTTTTTATATAATCTTGAAAAATACAAAAAATAGTTTCACAATATAATATTATTTATTTAAATTAGTTAGAATTAGTTATGTATTTTATAGTATAGATTTTACATTCTTGGTAGAAAAAGAATGAAAGAATTGCAAGAAAATACACATGACATCACACCGTAACAAACATGTCCTATGTTTTTAAGTTTTACCTGACCTAACCCATATTGTATATATTTTGAAAGCCCTAACAATTCAAAATATATGGAGTTAAATGTATTCTCTCAATCATTATATTCACTCTCTTTTCTTCTCACATGTTCTTCATATGCTTCAAGGGGCCATCCACCATTATTGCTTATCCCCCTGTAGTACCTTGTTCCAATATAAGAAACTTGAAGTGTAGAAGTCCAACATTGAAAGCTATTCAAAGCTCTTCTTTCAAAAATAGAAGTTTTTGAGTTTGTTAGTTGTTTTGATTGGGTGTTGTTCCAATTGATTGAAAATATCAAAAAGAGTTCAAAATTTGAATTTGAAGTGATCTTGAGTAGATTTGAGCAAGATTTGAGTTAAATTTCAGAAAAAACGCAAGGAAGAAGACGAAGTCAATTTTTTTTTGTATAATTATGTATAATATTGTATAATAGTGTATATGGATGTATAAACACATCTTATACACGAATATACACTTTATACACCTTTATACAAGCATTTGTAGACGAACTTCTTCCACGATTTTCAGTTACAATTCTTATTCAAAACCACTTCAAATCTCCATTAAATGGCTACAAATTTTAAATACAATCCCTATATAATTTCTAACGATTCTAAATAACACCAACTTCAAATTTTTCACAAAATTAAATTTAGAATCTAAACCTACATATTTAAGCTTATTAAAAATCTAATTTTCACCACTCAAATAGATTTGGTTTGTTTAATTAATATTTGAGTTATAGTTGCTGATTTGAAAATTAATTTAAAAGTTTGAGCAATCTTTTTTAAAAATTAAATAGTAGTTTTGAGAATTTATTAGAGTTGGATGTTGAATCTTAACTATTATTTTTGGCTAGTTGATTGTAAATTAAAATATGGGCTATAATGTTAAAATACGAAATTGGTTCTTGGCCACTTAAACTCGCATCAGTTTGTAAAGCCGATATATAAACTCTTGGGTTTCCTATTACTTTTACTTGATAAAATGACTATTAATTGTTCAATTGCTGCTGATATGAGTTTTATTTAATAGTTTGTATAGTCACATCATCCATTCATTCACATTTTGTTAATACCTAGGCGTTCAAGGTCCCACATTATCTATTTATTTTATCAAATTTATTTTTTCTATACATATTCCCTTCTTTCCCTTAGAACATGCCGGAAAAAACATTATTGAGCTAGGAATTAATTTGAAAAAGTTTAGATTATATCACCGGCAACAACTCTGACGATTCTCTATTTTCTATCCCACTCAATAACTTTCATTTTCATTATTTATCATCTTCTCACCAAAAAATATGAACCATTTGTAAAACCTTTTACCTTAAAAATTACAAGGAACATATCACCAAAATTAAAAGACTAAAATTACCACCTCAAAGATCAACGAGAAAAATCATAAAGCAGTAGAACAACTTTTACCATAATTGAAGTTAGACCCAACTTTTCCCAACAAATAAACAAACAATTTGAACAAATCAAAGCGAAGACCATGATCGAAATTAGACCCATTTTCCCCCAACAAACCAGAAAATAATTTCAGCACGACGTACATGTATATAAGTGTAATCAACAGAGCATGATGTATAACAATTCAAAGCCAAGTCCACGACCATGTGAAGCTCAACGTCGGAGGCAAGCTCTTTGAAACAACGATATCAACACCACTCTAGTGGACCCAATTATCTCTTATCCGCCTTATCAAACTGGAATTCCGACGAACCAGAACAAATCAGAAAATAATTTCAATATGATGTACATATGTATTAGAGTGTGGTTGACAGAGAAAAATTGAAGAATAAACAAATATGACGGTTTAATATGAAGCTTTGGAGTGTGATTTATCAAAATTTTTGTTATGGGCTTAATTGGGAATAAAGGAGGAAGAAGAGAAATAGAGGGATGAGGGACTACAGGGGTGGCGACAATGAGTAAAGAAAAGGAAAGGGCATGGGTAAGGGTACAGGGAGGAATAAATAGAAGTGGATTTTTTTATATTTATTTTTTATTAAATTTTATCCTATTCACGCGCTTTATATTCGTGATTAACACGCAATTATCAGCTTTAATATTGCTACATAAGCATAGTCAACGGTAAAAAAATATTTATTACGATTCGTTTTCTCTAGCAAAGGTATTCAAATGAGAAACTCAAAAGTTCATATATCGGCTTTACAAACTGTTACATATTTAAATGGTCAGAAAACTATTTCACCAAATTAAAAAGTAAAAATCTCAATTATTCTTATATTAAATTTTCCCAAAAAAAGTAAAGATTTTAGATTAAAAAATCCAATTTCAAATAGCTTAAAACATTCAACCCTCTTCACGCCCCAATTAAAACCTAAGAATTATACACACACAGCCGCAACACGCACAAAAGAAGAAGCCAGCCGTTTCCACCCTACTAAAAACTCAAAAGAGAACCAGCAACGACGCTTCTTCAAACAGAGACACAGCCGTATCCTTTCCAAAACCCATTCCACACCTTTAGAGAAGCAGCAGCCATCACCTTCAATCTCCTAACAGCCGCACACCTTCAGGGATCTCTCGATCTCTTTGTTCTTTGAAGCACACATAGAGTTACAGACACAAGGGGAAAACAGAGAGGGAGTGACGGGAACAGGGGACTTTGGGACTGTAATTCGAAAAAAGCGAGGAAAGGATTTTTGTTTCTTCTTGATTCTTTTTTTGTTTTGTGTAAGTTTTGGATTAATTTCAGAATTTTCCTTCAATTCCTAGAACAAAAAAAAAAGTTTAAACTCAGTTCTTCGCTCCAGTTCTGTTTCCATTTCGAAATCAGAAAACAAAAAAATATAGGAAAGCATTTCCGTCTCATTGCTTCCCAATTTCGGATTTCTGTTCAAAATTGGAGTTGGATTGAACGAGCTCGTCGCTATTGAAACTGCCGTTTGTGTTTGAGATTCGAGGTTCTGGATTCCGGTTCTCGTATCGGTATTCTGAGCATTTGGTTTTTGTATTGGCGCGTCTCATTTTCTGGATATCGAATTTAATCCAAAGCTTCAATTTCAGGTCCGACTCTTTCTCTCTTACTATCGTCCAATGGTGTTGACCTTAATATGATAAGAGCCAAGGTTTAATTAGCTTAATGAGTGTTGGAGAGAATTAATTCAGTACCATGTCGTTCGAACTTTCCGAGGTTGTATTTAGGTTTCTGTATATTTTGTGGCTTTGCTCAAATCTGGTTAGTTTGATACGAAGGATCAAGTTGATTTGATTTTGCATTGTTGATTGAAGCTTAAACCTGTTGTTCTCATTCGTGGAGTTTCTTGTGCAAAAGGTTCTAATTCTCTCATCGAGTGTCCAACAGTTCATGTTATTATCAAAATGATAGAACTATTTCTTGTGATATTCATGAATCTACTCTCGTTATAAGGATGATGGTGTCTAAGTTTAATGCTTTATTATGAGTTCACTGATCTTGAAGTTGTTGGATTTTGTTCACTTTGAAGTGCCGTGAATTGCATGATTCAGGTGAAAATTAATTTATATATGTTGCCAAAGTTCTGAGCAAAGAAATTGCTTAAATTGTGAAAAATAATTGTTCATTATGTTTAAAGATTCATGATATGCTTAACCATGGGGTGCAAACAATTTATGAGGGCATTGGACTGGATAAAACCTAAATTAACTGTGGTGCACTTGCGGAAAACTCCTTGCCGAGGGCCTGTGCACTCCCAGGATTAGTCGGTGTTCTTAGAGACTCGGACACCCGATGCAAATAAAAAAAAAGATTCATGATATGCTTTCGACTGTTTCCTCTAGTTTATTTCTAAAAATCAAGGGATAAGTGGGTTCAGGAATATCACTAATAAGTCATTAAGCTAGCGTACTTTTTCATATTTAATACACCCAGATACTTCTCCAACAATAAATGCCATAATCTGTGGCCTTGCACTAATCTCAAAGTTTAGGAAAAAAATGAATATTCGTAGGAAATGCTTTGCGCGTGGTTTAGTCTATCACCGTGATTGTGTACACGTTCGCATGACATAATTACGATCTTTTCCAAAATAAATTAAGGTATGCGTTCGCGCAACTTTGGCCAAGCTTTTCTCAAATAATTAAGTGTTGTAAATTGTGTACACGTACGTGTGACATAATTCTTGACGCGTCGAACAAAATGAGTACACGTACGCATGACTCGTTTTCAAGATAATTCCATAATCACGAATGTTCGAGTAATTAGAAGCGGTAAAATGGAAAGAGCACATAGGTTCTAAAACACGTAATTAAACAAATTGGTTAAGCCAGGTGTGATTAAAGCGGCCGTACAAAAACCACGGAACTCGGAAATTCATAACATTTTCTCTCAGGTTAACAGAATTCCTTACCCGGTCTTTTGTGTTCGCAGATCATAAATAGAGTTAATTTTCTCGATTTGGGATTTAAAATAAACCGGTGACTTGGGACACCATAAATTATCTCAAGTGACGATTTTGATTAAAAAATTAATCCCATTTCGATTATTGTCATTTTAATTGGAAAAACTCCCTTATACCCCTATCCCTCCGACAAAAAGGAGGTGTGACACATGTTGCATCACTTTCCTAAATTAGAAGGGTCATTTTACAATTTGGCAATTCTTTTTAAGTTCAGTTTAACAAACAGGTTAAAGTTTGCAAATTGCCAGTACTTATCACATTGAGTGCGGAAAAGCGTCTAACGAGTCAACTGTTAGTTTTCACTTTTCAAATTTGAACTGAATTACTTCATATATATTTGATGGGTCTAACAAATTTATCAATCTTGTTTTGTGCTAGGGGTTTAAGTCATTGAAATCATTCAAACAATTGACCTTTTATTGTCTTTTTTTGTCCAATAATCTATTTCCGTATTTTTGGATTTTTAGAGTACTTCTTGAATTCCTGATATTGATGGTCTGTTGGTGATTTTGCAGAAATGGGGTCCTCTGAATGTTTAAGAGCTACGCTAAAGGTGTACAAGAATCTACTAAAAGCGGTGGAAAAGCATATTGGGAAGGAAGAACACAAGGTTCATTTCACTGATTTCATCAGGGAAGAGTTCAGGAAGAACAACAATCTTGAATGCCCAAATGACCCCTCTTTTATTCAACAGAGGATTAATCTTGCTCAAAATTATACATACCTTCTCAACAGTGTCCACCATCATAAGGTTAGCTTTATCTCTCTAGTTATCCACAATTTTCTTTTCTGTGGTTACATTGTACTGGCCCCTCTTGTTTCATTAAGATGAATCTTGACTAGGATGGAGTTTACCAAGTTAATTCCGGCGATGTAATATGAAATAGTATTATTAATGGAGGAACATATTAAAACAACAACAACAACAACTACCCAGTATACTCCCACCAGGTGGGGTTATTAAAACAATTGTTAAAAAGTAATTAAAAGCCGGTTCAGAGAATTAGCATCTTACTAAAATTCAGACTTTCTCCCAGGGCTTTGGTCTAGAAGTAAGAGCGACACATGATGTGTTGGTTAGGTGCATGTCACTGGTTCGAACTGTAAAACACAAAGTCTGGTACTTAAATGGCCAAGGGTAAAAAGGCGGACCCATTATTATCGAATTCCGACCCGTGTGCCGTTGGCACTCGGGGACTTCTCGGTTATAAAAAAAAATTAGGTTTTAAATTGCTAATTTTTTTTTAAATTGAGATTTCTAAATGAATTTAAATTCGAATTTGTGAAATATTTTATGGTGGAACATTTTAGGAAGTTCTAGAATAAATAAGAGTATCCTATAAATTAGAACATAAAAAGTATATTTTTAAAACTCTCGATTTGTGTATAGTGTATTTTATCTGTTCTCAGTTAAGGCATATAGCTGAGTGAAATGCAAGTCCTGTGGATGGTAGCGAGAGCAGTAATGTTATATGAAGTGAATGTTGAGCCCAGTGTCTTGGAGAGTGAGAAGCGGAAAAAAGCGAGGAGGCCTCGCTTCGCCGAAATGAGAAGCGCAAGCGAAGCACATACTTTTTTCATGTGAAACGCAATTTAATACATAAACAAAAAAATTAAATAGGCATAGATAAATGGCCAAGAACTCAATGAAAATAACATATTAAGCAAATGTTTCAATTCTTAAATCAAGAAGTAAAAAATAGATACTAAAACTAGATAGTGAAGAATCCTCAAAAGTTGTAACATATTAAGTAAATGCAAAACAAATCGTAAAAATAACAACATCCTATTCTTCAAGAAGATCTCCAAACTCTTGAAGTGTCATTGTAACGCCCCAACCCGCGGTCGGCGCGCGATCGAGTGAACCCGGTCAAGCAAGTCTATCCCATCTTTCTTACCTGACTCATTCATGAACCAAAAAGGGAACATATCGCCATTTGTTAAACATGGAGAGATCAATTATATAAATATGAAAATGTTACTAGTCCATTTTTACTTAAACGCCATAGGCCATAATTAAGTTTCCAAAGGTACATATAGTTGACAATCAAATGGAAGAGTTTCAAAATACGATGTGATCCAATAACCATCCCGACACCTATACATGGCCTACACAAATGTCTATGGAGCCTCTAAGAATACAAAAGATCAATATGACAATGTTGGCGACGAGACTCCGGCTATACCTCAAAATATGGTAATTTACACAAAAGAAGGACTACACTACCCTTGGGAGTAAATGGGGGCTCGCCGAGACTGCTGTAAAGAGAGGAAGAGAGCATCACTATCTGCGATTGACGATATCTGCAATGGAACCACCTACATCCATTCAAATATGTAGAGCCCCCAGCAAAAAGGACGTTAGTACTGTCGAATAGTCCTAGTATGTAAGGCAAACACAAATCTTATTGGAATGAACAGCGAAACAAATAGAAGGCAGTTACAGCAATTAACAAGTACTTCACAGGATTACAAGGAACCACCAAATAAGGATCACATAGTTCCGGTTCATTCTTTCCATCTCTTTTTATGTTGATGATCATTAGTGCCAAGTGCCACAACTCATAATGCCACCGTGTTTTTACATGGAGTCTGGTCTCGGCGGGGCTAGCTAAGCCGTCCCAGGCGAGACATCCAATTTCATAATGATAATAGAAGTCCAATATAAATGCCACCATGTGTACAGCATGGCGTCCGATCTCGGCCCGATCGGCTAAGCCATCTCACTTGGGACATAGCCTCTTTCAATTATCCATTTCATTTACACTTCTTTCCATCTTGCATTACTTGACACAAGCAACGCCATTTATTAAGTAGCTCTTGGCACTTGGACCCGGTTTATAATTCAAGTCTTTTCCTTTATTATTTGCCCAAATATCGTCAATATCCATGTCAACAAGTGCTATCATAATATAAGGCATGCGAACATAAGGAGAGAAAAGAAAACAAAAGGAAAGCTTGTAGAACATAATCACATTTTCAAATAGCATGATTTCCGGGCAACACTTAGAACAAATATGGAACATAAATCTTTCACCCTAATACATAAAGGCAGACCATTTGGTATGATCAATTCAGAACTCATGCCAATTATTTGGTCACCAAGAGTCCAATTCTAAGAAGAAGAGGGTTAGCCATACATACCTCATTTGAGTCTTTCCCTAATTCCTACAACAAGTTCCCGAACCTTTAGCACCTTCAATCTATTTAACAATGTAGCATAATTGAACTCATTATTAGGAAATTGATCGTAGCCCTAGCTCACTCGAGCATTATATCAAACATTATGTGTTTGTTGGGGTCCATGGCTCCCTTTTAGTGGAAGATTTCCCCAACCCATTCCCTAGTCTTTCCTATCTTTGTCTTAGCATCCTCCTACATACCTTAGGATCACATGCATGCAAGGTAACCACTATAATCCCTATGAATTACCTCACTAAAGGTCCATTTGAGTTACAATAGGGAATTGAGAGCTTGGGTGATCGGAGCTTACCTCTTGGAAGGAAGGCCTAAGTGCCTTGTTTGTTAATCTTCAAGATGTTTAGGCTAGGATTTGATGAACAATGAATAGAGACCCCCTTCCCCTCTCTTTGATACTCCTCTCCTACTCTAATTATCAGAGGAAAAAAAAAGAAAATATGCTGAAAATGGCCTGTGGGGTGTTTTAACAGAATGAGGTCGGGTTTTAAATTAAGAAAATGGGTGCCACCACACGGGTTTGCGATCGCATATACGACCACATAAATGATTATGCAGTCCCACAAACTGGCAGCAGAAAGAGCCTCGGGAAGTTAAGTTTCTGATCGAGTATGCGACCGATATGTGGTCCGCATATCTGTTCTGCGGTCTCATAATGCACAGAGAAATTCCCTTTGCAAAAGTTCAAGACAGGTATGACGATCATTATGCGGCCCGTATAGCAATTATGCGGTCGCATAATTGGGCCGCATATCTGGCCTCAAAATTGGCCAACTTTATGTTTCACTCTGCGGCCATTATGCGGTTCGCAGAGCTATTATGCGGCCGCAAAAACGCATTCTTTTGGGAGACATTTTCCAAAAGTCCGAACCGCAGCGAGTTTCTACTATCATAACGCAAGAATCCAACTCGGTGCCACGAAATCCCAGGTTTTTGGTTAAGAATTTCACGGGTCCTTACATCCTCCCCTACTTAAGGTTGTTCGTCCTGGAATGAGGGTCAAGGTTCACTTGTACCATAAGCCATCAGCCCCAATTTGCCTAACTTTCATATGTTTTGAATATTTCGCCAGAGTATCTTTGTAATCAGGCCTATCCACCTATCAGAGAGCCCCCAAAACACATCTCAACAACATGTGAAAGATTAAATAACCTGACAGAATGCCCAAAACAGCACCAATCGAAGCCTCATAAGGACATGTAACTAGAAAGGGATGTCTTTATATAAGTCGAACAAGTAATGCAAAAATATTAGGGGAAACAACTTCATATAACTATTACATGGCTATTCAAACAAATTATGTACTTCTTTCTCATTTTATTCTCGGCTTCTCAAGTAGATTCTTCGACTTGTTTGTTTTGCCATAATACCTTTTCAGATGCAATTTCTTTGTTTCTCAACTTTCGGACCTGTCTATCAAGAATAGCAACCGGGATCTCTTCGTAGGACAATTCTTCATTAACCTCAATGGTCTCAACCGCCACAATGGCGGATGGGTCTCCAACTACCTTCTTCAACATAGACACATGAAATACCGGGTGCACCAATAACATCTCGGGTGGCAGCTCAAGCTTGTATGCTACCTGACCTATCATCTAAATGATCTATATGGCCCGACATACTTCAGACTCAATTTTCCCTTCTTTCCAAACCGCATGATCCCCTTCGTGGGCTCCTTCAAGAACACCCAATCGTCTTACTTGAATTCCAAGTCTCTTCGACGAACATCTGAATATGATTTTTGACACTCTATATAGTTTTCAACCGCTCTTTTATAATTTTAACCTTCTCCATAGCTTGATGCACCATGTCTGGTCCTATTAGCTTGGCTTCTCCAACCTCGAACCACCCAATCGGCGACCTACATCTCCTACAATACAAGGCCTCAAACGGCGCCATCTAAATACTGGCGTGGAAACTGTTAAACAACAACTACCCAGTATAGTCCCACAAAGTGGGGTCTGAGGAGGGTAATATGTAGACGGGCCTTATCCCTACCCGAAAGGGCAGAGAGGCTGTTTCCAATCGACCCTCGGCTCAGTGAAGGAAAAGAATAACAAAAAGAAAAACAAAAGAGCATTAGTAACTTCAGCAGAAATAGCGTAAATAATTATCTAAACATAAGAACCATAAATAAAATAGCATGCAATAATATCAGACAGTAACTACCATAAATAACTACCATAAGGGGGACACAATCCAATACACAAATCATCTATGGATATCCCTGCCAAGCCTCACCCAACCCCGGATGAGGAGTACGAAAAACTCTAGAGGCCCTTATCCTACAACTTTGATACTAGACCTCCAGACTTTCCTATCAAGGGTCATGTCCTCAGAAACCCGCATTCTAGCCATGTCTTGCCTAATCACCTCTCCCTAATACCTCTTAGGCCTCCCTCTGCCTCGCCGTACACCGACCATCGCCAGCCGCTCACAACTCCTCACCGGGGCATCAGGACTTCTCCTCCACACATGCCCGAACCACCTCAGCCTCGCTTCTTGCATCTTCTCATCCACCGGGGCCACCCCCACCTTCTCTCGAATAACTTCATTCTTAATCTTATCTAACCTGGTGAGCCCGCACATCCACCTGAGCATCCTTATCTCCGCAACTTCATTCTCTGAACATGAGAGTTCTTCACTGGCCAACACTCCGCCCCGTACAACATGGCAGGTCTAACTACAACTCTATAAAATTTCCCCTTGAGTTTCTGTGGAACTTTCTTGTCACACAGGACTCCTGATGTAAGCCTCCACTTTGACCACCCCGCTCCTATACGATGAGTGACGTCCCCGTCAATCTCTCCGTCCCCCTGAATCAGCGACCCAAGATATCTGACACTATCCCTCTTGGTGATGACCTGAGATCCAATCATCACGTCTCCGCCTATAAGCTGAGATGTTGTTATAAGCAAATTCTATAAGCGGCAGATGATCATCCCAGCTACCCTTAAAGTCAAGCACACAAGCACACAGCATATCCTCAAGCGTCTAAATAGTCCGCTCTGCTTGCCCGTCAGTTTGCGGATGGAAAGCTGTGTTGGGATTTACCTACGTTCCCCAGCCTTGCTGAAATTTCTTCCAGAAATTAGCTGTGAACTGGCGCCCGATTAGAAATGATGGAAATGGGAGTGGCGTGAAGAGCATACTATTTCGTACTGTCGGTGGACTTAACGGGTATGTGTTGATTTTGTGAGTCGATCTACGATCATCCAAATTGAATCGAACTTACGTGGAGTGCGCGGTAATCCCACAACAAAATCCATGTTGATCATTTTCCACATTGGAATTTCTATACTCTGAGATAATCCATCGGGCCTTTGATGCTCGGCCTTCACTTGTTGATAGTTTGAACATTTTGCCACAAAGTTCGCTATGGCTCTCTTCATGTCATTCCACTAGTAGACTTCCTTGAGGTCATGACATATTTTCGTGGAATATTTTCACGAAGAATTTCTACTATTGTAACGCAAGAATCCAACTCGGCGCCACAAAATCCCGAGTTTTTGGTTAAGAATTTCACGGGCTTACAGTCATCTTGTTCGAGTTATTATATTGGTCATCATTTTCTCTTCTTCACTGGAAGCTTCATAAATTAGCGTTCTACTTTTATATGTACTTGTACTTGTAGATACTCTTTCTTTGCTCCTTAAAGTACTTCCCCTAAAACCATAAACATTCTCCTCACTCCACTTGCCATAGCAACATGACCATAAGTGAGACCTTCTCCTTCAAATACTTCGCCTTCTTCATGATTTTCGGGGGCTCCGGTTAACCATTCACTTGCTTCATCAATGTTATCCAATAAAATTGGATCAATGATATTGCGAGCTTTGTAACGACGAGCTAATGTTCTATTATATTTTACGAACACGAGATCCTTGAGTTTCTTTAGCTCAAGCCTATTCCTCTTCTTGGTATGAATCTGCATATAAGTTGTAGAAAGTAGTTAAGAGGACTACTTAAGACAATTGAGATCCACTTTAATTTAGTAATAACGTAATATAGGTTCTCACATGTTCATAAACACTCCAATTTCTCTCGCATCCGGATAAGCTACAAGTTAAGCTTTAAACTCTAATAGCAAATTGTTGCAAGTTTGGAACTTCATAACCAAATTTCATCTACCATTCAACTGTAGAAGTATTATTTTAGAAGTTAATAACTTAAAAGTTAAAGCTCTAAAGAGTAAAACAAGTGAAAAAATTTGCTCACCTAGTGCCAATTTGGTTCTGCCTCTAATGGCCGAAGGTAATCCAAGTACTCCATCGGCTTGCACATACACACCAAGCTCTTCCCTTATTTTGTCTTGCATCGCTTCATCTGACACCAACTTCGCAACACATGCATGATACCCCTTCCACACGTCTACATGTAAAGTCGTCTTCTCGTTATTTGTATAAAAGAATCCGGGGTTCAAAATATGTCGTGCTGCATGTAAAGGTTGATTAAGCTGATCCGTTCACCTTTTATCAATGATTTCAAATATATTCTCATATTTCTTTCTATCATGATCAAATGCCTTCTCAATAGCTTCTTTAGTCCTATCCATGGCTTCATAAATGTATCCCATTGGTGGTCTTTTCTCCCCATGCACCAAACAAAGTATATTAACCAAAGGATTACCAACTTAAGTGCTTTAACAATGTCATTCCAAAAATATGGACCAACAATAAATCTCGCAACTTCTTTCCCAAGAGCTTTTTTTTGTATAAATACTCTCACTCCATTTGATTGACGTCAACAAGGTTCACAAATTTTTCTTTCGCAGGTAAAAGCTGTGCAAAGTCATGATAGCTGTTGCGAATCCTGTCTTAGCGGTTTCACCAAATTTCTTTTGTTTGTGTATCTCCTCATCATTTTCAACAATAACGACCTTTCACTAATGTAAGAGCGTATCTTGATCACCTTAGCAAAGACGGTAGGAAATCAAATTTCATAGTTAATAAGTATAAGCAATTAACATGAAGGTTAAAATACAAAACAAGAACCACTTGTTCACCTGTAGAATATGGGGCTAACTTGAAAATGTCACCAAACATCAAGTTGATACAATGTGCAGCACAAGGAGTCCAACAAATATTCGGGAAAACTCCTTTCAAGATGTCACCCGTTTTTTTATTCTCACTTGCTTTATAAGTAACAACTTGAACCACATTTTCCGGTCCAACATTCAATATTGTCTTCTCAAACAAGTTGAACATTTTTTTGGAATCGGTTGAAGAGTCACTAGCATCATAAGATTCAAAAAACACACTACCTCTTGGAGAATTTACCAAAACATTGATGACCGTTTTTCCATTTTTTGCGGTCCAATTATCCATCATAATAGAACAACCATAAATTTTCCATTGCACCTTATGCTCCTCGACAATCTTGTTTGTCTTCTCCAACTCCTTTTTTAGACCAGGAACTTTTACTTCGTGATAGGTAGGGGCTTCATTCCTGGGCTATATTGGCCTATGGCCTCAATGAATTCACCAAAACTATCGGTGTAATTCACACAATTAAAAGGGAGCACTGCATCATACATCCACCTGGCAAAAGCATCTACATCGCGCTCCCTTAAACTCTTCCTACAATATTCTAAGTCAATAGCTTCACCTTTTCTCTTTTCATTTTGTTTTTGTGAGAAAAAAAGATTAAGAGGACCTTTCACATTGCTACAGGCGGTGGATGATCCCCTTCCACTTGTTGAATTCTTTCTTTGAGATTTTGAGGGAGGTGGCCTCATTGATATATCATTGACTTCAAAGCCATCCTCATCCATTTGACTATCTTCATCAAGAAGATTAACCATGGAGCACATGGCTCATTGGATTTTTTAACTCATTTTTTTTCTCAACGTAGTCTCTAATTTCTTGCTTAACAGAATCCTGAACACTTGACATTCTTTGACTTCTCTAAAACCACCAATTAGATGTCTCTTGTGATAATGTATTCCACCGTTATAAATTTTTTGACAAAAGATACATAGCACTTTTGTGTTAGTATCGTCAACTGCAACTCCATACGCCAAGCTGGATCTCTTTTTTGGCTTGATGCCATTGAATAATAAGATTGAATTTACTACAATCAATAACCCAAACAAAAAAAAAAAAAACAGAACAGTTAATTTTTGGAACCAGAACAGTGAGAACAGAAAAACAGAGCACTAAAAATCAGAAAAACTGAGCATAGATTAGGACACAAAACAGAGCAATAAAAAGTGAAAAAAATAGAAAGAAGAAGAGCAATAAAAAGTGAAAAAAATAGAAAGAAGAAGAGAAAAAAGAGTCGAACAAGAACTGAAGAAAATCAGAGGAAGAGAAGAAGAAGAAGTAGAAGAGAAGAAGAGAGAAGAAGAAACTTGCAGAGAAGAAGCAGTAGTCGTTGCTTGGAGTTGGAGCAGCAAAGTGTTTGTTTGCGTAAGTTTATTTGGCAACTAACGGTGTATTTGCCATTTTAAAAAAAAAACCCTAGCAGATGCCTTAACCTCGCTTAAGTGCGCTTTTTTGTGCTTTTTCCACCGCGACGCTTCTCTCTTAACAGGGTAAAGCGTGCGTTTTTTGTGCGAGTCGCTTTTTATGGCAGAAAAGCGCAATAGCCTCACCTCGCGTCGCTTCAGCACTTTAAGCTAGAAATGCACTCTTTTGTTTACTGGTTGAGCCAATAATTTCCAAGAGACCTACAAGATGAGAGTCGCAAAAATGTTAATGTTAAGGTGAATGTGTAATCACACATTATCAGGCAAGATTACAAGTGATCAGATTCGATAAGGGGGGATGTGGCATGATAAAGTATAAAACAAGAAAAGGCCGCTTGAGATGGTGGTGTGGTAATATGATAAATGAAGGTGCTAGAAAGAACGAGGTAGACCTAAAATAACCTGGAGAAAGATTGTCTAAGGAGACGTGCAATTTCTTGTAATTAACATGAATTTAATTAGGGACCTATAGAGGCAATACCAATTTGTTGGATAAAGGTTATGTTATAGTTTCATACTTACAAAGTCTGTTATTGTCTGGTTATAGACCTAAGTCACCTGACTGCCAATGCATGGATAAGTTTGGGATTCAAAGAACTTCTGGGGTTCTAGTTTTAGAGAGTCCTTAATTTAAAGCAAATTATTTTATAGGTAAAAGCAGTATTGCTGTACCCCTAATCTTCCTTCATACGAAGACCTCGTAACATATACATCAAACCAAGATCAAATATAAGATTTTTCATCCCTTCTTTATACTCGTCTATCCCTTGATCAATTAGATGGGCCTAGGGTAAGGCATTAAAAAACCATCCATATGTGGGGGCCATAAAGAAGCTAGCCAAAAAGTAGGTCAGGCAGGCTATGGAATGTCTAAGGTCTGAATATAGTGGAATAGTCTTGAGGATTCTTATAGCTGACCATAACTTTGTTGGAGATTGAGGCATGATTAATATTGATATAAACATATAGCGAGTAGTGAACAGTATAACAGGCCAAAATGATTGAGCATATGAAAATTTCACAAACTTATTCATATGATTAGAATGTGTCAGATTGTAATCATCCTATGCTGTGTTAACTGTGAAGCGAGGGGATAGGATTAAATTGTTTACATAGCTTCCTTGTGGTAAAAGTTCCGAGCAACATTGTCCACCTCATTGTTAGCTTTGTCAACCCATTACAATCAAAAGCTGCGTATATGATGATAATGGACTATTCTTCTTCTTTTTTAAAAAAAATGATGATGATGGATTATAAAAATCTTCATAAAGACAAGTGTTGTTTAAGAGGAAGTTAATGTGCTCACGGGTTTGATATTGTGTTATGGTATCAAGTACCATCCGAAAATCATTAGTAGGGTCAACTTTGTTAACATATTAGTCAATATAAATAATTTTTTGCTCACTGTAAAAAAGATTTATGGAGAACAAGAAGCAACAGTGTTTCTATTCGTGAAAGACTTTTGTAATATCGGAGAATTAAGTGATGAAGTTGAATAGGAGGTAAATCTGTAGCTTAATCATTATTATATAGGTGTTTAGTGTTTAACTGAAAAAAAAGAGGGAGATGAAAAGGATTTTTCTTTTCTTTTCGAGAAATAAGATCAATTAAGACTTAATTTCTTAAACTTGATAATAAGAATTCTCCATCCAGCTGAGCTGAGTCATTTTGCCGAACACTGTTATCACAAATGCTTGTGTCTTACCAACACCAGTAGCCTTTTGCTATGCATGAGAAATAAAATACAAAATTCTGTTAAATTGAATACAAAATTCTGTTCTTTCAGACTCATTTCATAGCTTTTGCTATTCTGAATGGCACTCCTATGGTATTCATACTCCACTCGTTTGCAAATCCTAAAGCTTATCACTTGTCAACAGTAGGTGACTTTGAATTTAAAATGAAATGTGCTTTCTGATTGATGCTGCACTATGTTGCTCGGACTCTCCAAAAATACGACCGGATACGTGTCAGATCCTCCAAAAGTAGTGTATTTTTAAAGGATCCGACACGGGTGCGGCTACATTTTGGGGAGTCCATGCAACATAGATGCTGCATATGTATGTTCATATCACTGAAGATTTTTTCGAATTGAGCACTATCTATACCTTGTGATTTACCTATTACTTGACCATAAATTTGAAATAAATCAAAGGGAGTCATGGGGAATCTTCTTTTCTCGACTTCAGCATTATTTGTGTAGTGATCTCCCATCTCTTCTTTCATCATGGTTTTCTGGATATTATGTTCTTGTATTGAGGAACCTGTGATGTTACAACTGCAGTTTACAAATCATGTGACTTCCTTTATTTCTGCAGGATTTATTATTTTCTTACAACATTGCTGTGGATAGATCTGATGAGATGACGAAAGTGCTGGGCAAATCTGCTGCAAGTGTGGGTCTCCGCCTTCCTGATGTTTATCAGTCTTGATAGTTGGTAGGTTATCACTATTTTCTTTTCCATTTCCTTGTCTATGTATTGGTTTGGTAACAAGCACATTTATGCTATGAAATTTATGGCTTATTCATGTCTAAAGCATATCTGTGCCTTTGCCTCTGTGCTTCGCGGTGACGTTGAGATATGTCCCTTGCTTTCCTTTCTGAGGAAGAAGGGGGGTGGGGGGATTGGGAGGGGAGAGAGTGCTTTGGGATAAGAAATTTAATACCTACTCAAGCAAACTGAATTTGACTATGCATTTATGGACGTTATATTGAATTGAGGAAGTTCCTGTACAAAAAGTTTTAGTTATTCTTGACACACCTGAGATGATAGTTCAAGGTCTTGTCTTGTAGTCTCTTTGCTGTCCTTTTACTGCAAAAGCCTAGCCCTTGCAGTAAGTTGGCAGCATTGATGGCATTTGTCATTGAGTTAAAAAACAGTTCTTTTCATGAAGCAAATTATGTGGTATTTTGAGAAAATACCGCTGTGGGTTTTGGCTTATATTTCATATACCAGCGGGGAATTTTTGGCTTACGCTTCTCCTTTTCACCTCTTTTCAAGCTGGAGGATATACTGATTGCACTCCTAGCTTGGCCCAAAGAGAATGAAAAGGAACCCTTTAAAGCAATTTAGTGAAAATGTCTGCAACTTGAAGCACAGAAGGAATATAGTGAGGAGTGAGTGCACCAGGAGAAACTTTTTTTCGAACAAAATACTAGTCTATCTTGATATGTTTGCTCCAAGCATGAAATACTGGATTAATTTACATACAGACTGCACCTTTGTTATCTTATAGAAGCTGAGGCAGCAACAACAACAACAACCCAATGAAATCCCACAAGTGGGGTTTTTGGAGGGTAGTGTGTAAGCAGACCTTACCCTACCCCGAGGGGGTAGAGAGACGGTTTCCTTTAGACCTTCGGTTCAAGAAGACGAAAAGAGACAATATAGCAGTACCAATAATAGAAGCAAGAGAAATAATAACAGCAACATAAGAATAAAAAATTAGACGGAAAAACAATAACAATAACCGGTGAATACGTCCCAGTACCATGAAACAGAAGAATAGAGTTAACACAAACACTAACCATTAGACTAAGACAAAAAACTATCATACTATCCTCACACCCGATACGAATTAGTAAAATGCACAACTACCTCCTAACCTACCACCCTAATGCTCGACCTCCAATGGGTACTTATAATTGGATACCAATGTCTCGAAAAAGAAAATTATCTAATCTAATTCTATAGTTGTGGATGCATGGATCATATTCTGCTTCTGTGCTAGATTTGGAGACCGTTGTTTGTTTCCTGTTTGACTAAAATATAGTTGGCACCTAGGTGGATGCAATCTCCGAAGAGCTTCTTCCTGTGTTAAGGCAACCTGCATGATCTGCATTAAATACGCATAATGTTTTGCACGGTCTTTCAGAAAGGAATGTGAGAGTATAATGAATTGTTTCTTATAATGTCAAAGAATTCTTTTGATTGCTTTTCTATGCCCTTCCACTGGATGTTGGAGGTGCTGACATACCTTTTTGATTGCATTAACAGTTTCAGGTTGTGTTGATTAGTGAGGTATTAGAGGACACCTGCTAAGCAGCGTCTCTGTTTTGAGTAAATTGTGCGAGCTGAAATTTCAATGCAATGGGACTGTTCGAGTGAGAGCAGTCCGTGGTTTGGCTCGATTTAGTAGTTCCATACCTACTCTGAGAGATGGTAGTCCGTCCGGGAAAATAGTGAGCTTCAAGGTCGAGGAAGTAGTGAAGTTGGCCAAGACCTCTGAGAGAAAATTCTGTGTAGTTTATTTATCAATCCGACATAAGCGGCATCAGCATAGATTTATTATTATAGAAAAACTGTTCTTATTTAACGTAAACAGAGAAGGTCGAATTAAGATGGATACCGATCAAGCTAAAGATATTAAGCATAATAGACTTTTTGTTCTTGGGGATAATTGCATTTTTATTGAGTTATTGATATAAGGAAATGGAAAGTAAGTAAGGTAAACAAAAAAGTTCTTTTTCCTTGAACCCACCCAATCAAACATCCTCTCTTTCTCAAAGGAGAATCGAAAAAATCATGTTTTCGTACAATATCTTACTGGAATTATACGTAATGATCAATAAATTAAGTTGAGTTCTATATCTATACATAGCAAAATCCTAGTACCAATCGGATCTATTCTATAGATATTTGGATTAGGGTCAATTTGACTGCATTTAATACAAATATAAATTAGGATCTTTTTCCTTTTTTGGTAAATAAAGTATTTTATTACCAAAGAGATATACAACTCAAAACAAAAGAAAATAGAATCTAAAAGTTGGACATAGTCCCCACTTTCCAACATAAGCAACCTGTTTCTCCTACCTATGTGGGAACTACTAACACCTCACCATATGCATCTTTCAAGGATAGAAATTAAGATGTTCTATTATTAATGTCAATCTAGGCTTCAAACTTACTCTGTAAATCACTTCTTGAATAATCTGTTTCACGATTACTCCTTCCTCTCTTTGTTTGCTCTGAAAACTCCTTAGGTTCCTTTCCTGCCATAAAAATACACACCCTGCAAAGGAAATCTTGTAAATTTCAGGTGATGCATTTTTACTTAGGGCTGTATTCTGGCCCGGGCTCGGGCCTAAACAGGCCAAACGGGCCCGACCAAACGGTCCCGGGCTCTGGTGGAATTTGTCCACTACAGGCCTAAGCCCACATGGTCCCGTGCTAAATGGGCCGGGCCAACAGGCCTAAACGGGCCTAAGTGTTCCGGCCTTTTTTTTAAAAGTTTTTTTATCTAAAGCAATTTCTTGTAATATATATATATATATATATATATATATATATATATATATATATATATATATATATATATATATATATATATATATATATATATATATATATATATATATATAAGCTGCAAATTAAAGTTTACATGTAATACTTCAAATTAAAGTTCAATGCCTTCAACATAATACTGCAAATTAATCTAACAAAACTAAAACATTAAGCATAATACGTCTAATAATTTTAAAATAACACAAATTGTCTCAAATTAACTTAAAATCTTAAATACGAATGTCTGAAGAACGCGCGAGACAACTCTTCATATGCCTCCTTAAACAGCCCGTGCCCTCCAATTTACGATGAGTGTAGATTCGACCACAGTTCTTGCACTATATTATGTAAACATCTTCATTTTTTTCTACCACATTAACATGTTCCAAAGCAAATGGGTGATTTAACTTGAATTAATAATTTGAGTTTGAGAAATGAGAGATGAGTGAAGACTTGAATACTTCAATTTGAGTTTGAGAAATGAGAGAGATTGATGAATTTGTGAGTAATAATGAAAGAATGAGGGGATATTTATAGTTGAGAATAGGGAAAAAGTGTAATTATAAAAAAAATTGGGGTTAAAACAAAGTTTGAGTGCCAAATGACTATTTTTTAAAAAGCCAAACGGCTAGTTTTTAAATATGAAACCGTTGCCCAATTTTTAAATTTTTTTTGGAAAATGGCTGTTGGGCCCGGTTGAACCGGCCGAGGCCCGCCTGCCAGTCCCGGGCTCGCGGTCTATTTGGTGAGGACCGGCCCACAGTGGGCTTTTAGAACCGGTAGGGACCAGCCTGCTTGAACCGGCCCATTTGCTAGCGGTCCCGGGATGGGCCCCGCCCACAATACAGCCTTATATTTACTCCTTGCATATGTAAATGCCCAACTTAGTTCTTCATGCCACGGCCCGTTTGGCCCGTTCGCTAGCGGTCCCGGGATGGGGCCGGCCCACAATACAACCTTATTTTTACTCCTTGCATATGTAGATGCCCAACTTAGTTCTTCATGCCACGGCCCGTTTGGCCCGTTTGCTAGCGGTCCCGGGATGGGCCCGACCCACAATACAGCCTTATTTTTACTCCTTGCATATGTAGATGCCCAACTTAGTGCTTCATGCCACTCAATTGCCTGTCTATGTATTCCTTGCCATCTCAGGACTTCCCCAGATATTTGCCACCCAAGCACAGTTAAAAAATAGATGGTCTGTACTTTCATTCTCGGTGTTACAGAACGAGTAACTTAGACTGTCAATTACACCCCATCTCACGAACCTGTCTCTAGTATGCAATCTGCCATGAGCTGCCATCAACAACAACAACAACAACTACCCAGTATATTCCCACCAGGTGGGGTCTGGGGAGGGTAATATGTAGACGAGCCTTACCCCTACCCGAAGGGGCAGAGAGGCTGTTTCCAATCGACCCTCGGCGCATAGGATAAAATGAAAAGCTGCATTAAAACAAAGACAAAATTAGAAACCAAAGCAAGACAAAACGAAATAATAAAGCATAAGTAATCCCGCAGAAATAACGTAAATAATTATGTAAACATAAGAAACATAAATATTGTCGCATGCAATAGTAACAAGCAGTAACTACCATACTAACACCATAAGGGGACATAAGCTAAAACACTAGTCAACTATGGGTAACCCTACTATCCCACACCCAACCCCGGGTGAGGCGTACGAAGGACTCTATGAGCCCCTAGCCTACAACCCTGATTCTAGACCTCCAGACTCCCCTAACAAGGGTCATGTCCTCGGTAACCTGCATTCTAGTCATGTCCTGCCTAATCAGCTCTCCCCAATGCTTCTTAGGCCTCCCTCTACCTCGCCGACCTCCAACAATCTCCAGCCGCTCGCAGCTCCTCACCGGGGCATCGGGACCTCTCCTCAAAAATGTATTACTAAGGGGCATTCCGAGAAATGAACTCGGGACCTCTCGCACCCTAAGCGAGAATCATACCACTAAGTTATTACATACAAGCTTCTTCCAGACTACCTTCTCATAAGTCCCTCTCCAAGCTTCTTCCAGACTACCTTCTCATAAGTCCCTCTCATGATTTTGTATATTTTCCTGATAGAGTAATTTTCAATATTCTGCGGTTCTTGAATAGAGACCCCAATATCTTCTAAATATATTCTGGCCTTCAATATTTTCTGGAATATTGTACCAGATTTCTGAATTTTGATGAACAATCCAAGAAAATGTCATTATTGTACCAGATTTCTTCAATCAGCCTTCAGTTCAACTATCAGTACCTTCTGTCCTTATTGAAATTGTTGTTCTAATTAAGTTTGTGAATTTAATTTCTGGTTTAAGTCCTTTAACTCTTTCAAGTAGACATTTTTAGTGCTGATAATATACTGTTTGTACTACAGAACACAATTGTTTTGCAGAAAGCAATTGTGTTGTTATTTTGTAAAATAATTTTTCTTTTTCATATTTCTGTTTTCAGGAAAAAATAAAACAACTTAAGGCTGTTTACTGAATACTTCTTCCACAATCCACAAGATAATACATGCTTGCTCCAGATCTAGTTTGGAGTTTAAGGTGATATCCAAGTGCGCAATATAACTTTTGCTGAGACCCAATTTGTATCTCAAGTCTGTGCGAGCGTATGCACTATGGAACAGTCACTTATATTTTCTCTAGAGATTACTAATTTCAAAACTGCATTAATGGCTCCATAGAAATCCGGATGTTGTAGTCTTGCCTTCTGGACTTTGTTGGGCTTCTTGATTTTGAGGTGCTTGTATTTCCTATATCCTCTCTTGCTTGTAGTAGCAACAGTATATGCTGGTTTGAACCATGTGTAGTTTCGGTTTTCCTGGAGAGCATAGAGTTTGTCTATTGGTTCTTCTGGTACTTTTTGCTGTTTGTTGTTTTGCTGGATTATTGGAGAAAAATCCAGTATAGGTGGGCTGCTCCCCTTCCCCCCTCCCTCTTTTACCGTGAAGACTAAGCTGAGGAAAAATGGCATCAGTAAGAGGTTATCTCCTTGACAAAACTAAGATTTCTGTAGCTCTTTTTCTTCTCTTTTCATTTTTTATTTTCATTTTTCTTTTCTCCCCTTTCTGTCTTCTTGTTTTGGGTCTAATTTCATATTGCTGAACTCCCAGCAGTTCTGAGTTTTTCCATAGAAGTTCGAATTATAGTGGTTAAAAAATTACCCTGTCATGGGCTCATAGCATGCTGGAGCTTGGACAGTCCATACGCATACGAGACTAAGGAGTCCAGTGAAATTACTTGTCCAATTTTTCCGAATTTATATCATTTGACTACTGGAAACTGTGTCATAGTTTTTTCCATTTTCTTGCACTAGGCCATTATTCATCTCTATGCTAGCCGATAGTTAGCCAAAGGAATCAATATCGACCGAGCTTCTCCAAAACTGTCACCCAACATGCCCAAATTACTAGGATTTTGTGAATTGAGGAGATTTCCTTATGCTGCACCCTGTTTTCAGTATTGCACAGGTTCCAACTTCCTGTTGGATATTTCCTTTAAATGTGGGTATTCTGAAATCCCTTTCCAAGTGGTCGGAGGAATAGTAAGAGCCTCGTTGCTGCCATATCGACCTGACTTTGGGGTCACAGATTGCTAGTTGGCTTATTTTGATAGAATTTAAGATTTTGGAAACTACATGTTTGTATCTTCTGCTTCCAGATATAGGACTACTCACCACCTTTCGTCTTTACTCGAGTGTTTATATTGAATGATAAAGTGAAATAGAGTAATCCAGGTCAAACAACTGTTATTGGGGCAAAAAGCTCGATGCATTTTTATTTGAATGGAGATCTCCCTCTCTAAGTAAACTAACACGAATGAGTTTTATATACCCGCGTGAAATGTGAATGCTTTCTTAAATAAGCTTTACGCATGGAAACAATCAGGTTTAGTCACACCTCTAGCAAACAACCACTGGCGCACTGATAACAGTGGATCACTCGAAGTACCTGTGGTCCTAACTCTGTCAGCTCATGTATTGTTTTGCAATATTTAGGGGCCAGGCACATTGGAGAAATTCTGTAAACCATAATTGATTTTATTTTTTCTGAATTGGTTCCGTTATACTTTCACATCTCAACCAGGTCAGTAAGAACATAGAACAGTTTCCTATACATTTCTGATACACATTGTCATATAATATGCCTGTCTGCAGCACTTTTATCACATGGAATCCATCTCACCTAGTTTTTCTCAAATTCATTTTTTGTTTGCAGCAGTCAATGGTGTTTTTCAGATGATTCTACAAGGCTGGAAGCTGAAAATTAGCATCGGTAATAGATTTGGATAATCGCATTTACAGGGGAAGAACCTCCCCATTCAAGGGGCTGAAAAACTTGCCAAAGGCAAATGAATTGAGCAGTATCCCTGGATATGCTGCCATGTGGTGTTAATTTTGGTCTCTAACTATTTATGTTGTCGGGAAAAATAAAGTAGTCCTAACGTTCAGAGCAGCTTATTTTGTTCCAAATGGACATGATTTGACAAGCTTCCATTAATAATCTGTTCATCGTAGTTTGCTATTTCTCACTAGTGATTGTTTCAGTTTGTGATACTATGTTTTTTTTTTGTTGCTGCACTCATAACCTCCTATATACTATGGATTAATCCACATATGTCACAAGTTATTAGTTCAGTGCACTAAGCTTAAACTCAGAGATTAGTAGATTAATGTACCTCTATCTCTGTATATATCACATAAAATTGCAAGGGTGTGTAATTATTCCTATGTTCAGGATCAAACGTAGCTGTAACTCCACATAAAGGTATACATTGATAAACGAAGTTTGGTCATATACATGACCAAGGACTGCTACTGGATCAACATGGAAAATTAAAAGAACCAAAACAAAAGGTAGAACAAGAGAAAAAAAGAAGAGAGAGTATTGGAGAAATACAAAGATAGAAAGGTATATATTTACAGTACACGTGTTACACTATCCAACCAACACATAAAGTGCGTAAATAATGCCCGGTATGTACCCCAGAATTGTCAGCAACAAACATATCCAGAACTCCACCTGTATTTTTCCCCAAAAAATGAAATGATTGTTACAAAATAAAAAATAAAAAATCAACATAATCTAAAACTCCGAGTAAATATTTATTAGGTAGTTTTACACAACTGCATGAATGACAGGAATTGCTGCGTTTGCAGCTTATCAACTACTAGATCTACACTGATTTTCTAAAGATTTTAAAAGCTGAATTAAAATTTTTTAATTTTTTTAATCCGTCTGGAATACTTTTTCATTATAACTTTAAGCAATAAACTTATTAATTCAAAATGACATCACGATAAGCGTTAATTCGATTGTTGCACAAGTAGTACAATTTGTGAGCTAGTATGTATTACTCCTTAAAACACGTGTCTAAACAGACCAGACCCTAATGTATTTAATTTAGTTGCTTTTTTTAAAACAATTTAATGGAATTATCACACACTATTTTTGTGACCAGACCCTATACTCTACCCATTTCATTTCATGTTAACATACTGATTGGTATGACGTTAGGAGATCAAATGAAAAGAGAAAAGATTTGGTACTATTTAGTCATAAACATGCAATAAAACTTCTAATCATAAACATGTATTAGAATTTTTGTCTAGCAATAAAATCATGTCGACAAGAGTAAAATAAAAAAATTAATTTTTATTTATAAAAAGGCATTTCCCTTTTAGAATGTCACATGAAATAAAACCGATAGACCAAAAACCTAGTGTCACAGGAAATAAAATTTGGCTACAGATGTTTTATTCTTTATAAAGGGAGTAAAGAGTGGTGCGAAAAATGTAAATTTAAAAAAAAAAAAAGAACATACACCACAGCCATAACGAAGAAAGACACCAACAGGAGGAAGGATGATAGCAAGGAGGACTTCAAGAAAAGTTTCAGAACCCATTTTCGTCTCTCTCTGTGTTTCCTTTTAGGTTTTGTGTTGTGATCTGTAAAACATGGGAAATTAAGAAGGAAGAAGAAGTAAAAGGAGTATATAATATGTGTCAGCTAATTAGGACCTAAGGATACCACGTGGAAGCGCCTCAACACGTGTAATCCTATGGCTACATATATGTCTTTTCTTTCACCACCAATACTTTCCATCAAATCAACACTCTTTTTGGTTAAAATTCTAACCCTTTTCTCAACTCATTAGCTGTTTATATCCTATATAAGTTCGTATTTTAGACGAATTAATGAATTAATACAGTTGGATTTTTGTAATGGTTTGCCAAATTTAATAGTACATGAATTAAATATTTCTGTAATGAAAATTTTGAAGTATTTATGAATGGTGTGCCGCATGGTTACTGTCCAGCTTTTTACACCTTTGCTTAAACCCCACATAGCGTTAGAGGCTGCCGGGAGAGAGTTCCACTAGAAAATCTTTGTATACCCTCTCAAATATATATATATATATATATGCCTAGCACGGTTTCTAAGATGATAATTTAGTTTCTTACAAATATTTTTTGGTATTTAACATCTATAAAGTTTTAAATAGATGGTTGATAAGCGCAAAACACAATACAAGATTAATGTTCTCTAGCCAACAATAGTATAATAAAATATAGTTTCGATATGCATTAAATATAAATAATATTCGAATAATCATTAGTTAATTGCTATCCAAAAAAATTAACTCTGGATTAGAGTGATTTTCAACTACAATGAACTAGTAAACTTAAAGCAACTATTAATTGATCACAAAAATGAGAGTTATCAGCGAGAGAAAGTAGGGTAAATGACTAGATAAGTGTAAGATAATTAATTTGGGATCAAATTCTTGAATTAGTTTACTCTTTGTTAATGCTAATTTTAGAATTCACCAGATAATTAGATTAAACTTGCAATTAAGATTTTTTAGATTGAACTTTAATTTCAGGAAATACTCGGATTGAAGCACGATGAACAATTGCAATAAATATAATGATGGTTTTAGTTTGAAGTGTAACTTCTCGCGAATATTCTCATATTTTCCAATTCGATTAACTAACCAAGAGGCTCTTTAGTTATCTAGTCAAATCGTGAATTTAAACTAGAGCATCAAATGTAAAAAAATTCAATATGAAAATCCTCTTTCAATTAAGTAAAATAATGAACGACTTCACAAGATAATTCAGAACTCCTCTATTATATCAAGCAATTGCCAAGAATCGAATCCCAAATTGAATTATCAATACACCATACATGTCAACACCCTAAGAGAAAATTACTCCATAGCAATAGAAAAGTTAATCTCAAAAAGGTTTAAAAACATAAAAACCATCAATCTTAACGAATTTTTATCTTCCTGAGTTAGTTGCTTCTCCAATCTTTCATAGATCAAAAGTCCCTTAAAAATATATTTTGATACATTTATACCGTGCAGGAGCAATCTCGGACGGAACTACTATTTCTAAGCCGAAGTGAAAATTTACTATAAGAAATATGGACAGGTGCGACGCGCCTCGTGTCGTCCCATGCGTCACACCAATGTCAATCTTCAGAGGGTATGCTTTTTCTGTTAGGAAGGCACATTTCTTCAGAGGGTATGCTTCTCTGTTAGGAAGGCACATTGCATTGTAGCCCCGCACCTCGTTGCGCCCCATGTGGCGCAGTAGTATAATTTTCTCACGGTAAATTTTTTATGCACTTTTTGATATTATGACTTTTTGGACTTTTACTCATACTTCAAATCTCCAATTTATTCGATTTAATTCCAAATTATCTTTTTAACTTAGAATTATTTTTTGCAAGGCATAAAACACGTATTAAGTGTAAATCACCATCATTTAAGTTCAAATACGAGTAAAAAATAATAATTAGAGTGTAAAATACTGCTAAAATATGAATTTCTATCCTACCATCAATTGTGTATAATAGAAAGTGCAATCCAAGATTTTAAGAATTCCATTATATGTTCTTATAATTTCTTTGTAAGTATTAGTCTACATCATAAGAGTATTCGGATAAATATAAGCAATAATAATAACAACAACAACAACAACTTAGTAAAATTTTACAATTGAGGGGTCTGAGATGGGTACTGTGTACACAAACCTTACCTCTATCCCGATAGAGTAGAGAGATTGTTTCCGATAGACTCTCGGCTCAAAAAAACAGAAAAGACAATATATAAGTACCATCGCTAGAAATCATAGAAATAATAACTGCATCATAAGAATCAGAAAATATAATGCAATAACAATGACCGCTAAAGAAGGACAGGTGCTATAAAAAATAGAAAAAATAGTATAAACACAATATAAATCGCTGGCAGTTTAAGACAAACCCTATGAAACTAGCTTCACACCCGGAATAGAGTAAAAAAATGCTCAACTACCTCCAACCTACAACCCTAATGCTCGACCTCCACACCTTCCTATCAATGGACTTGTCCTCGGAAACCTAAAGCCAACGTCGTGTCCTGCCTGATCACTTATCCCCGATACTTTATAGGTCTCCCTCTACCTCTTCTCGTACCCGCCAACGCCCACTGGTCACACTTTCTTACCAGGGAATCAGGGCTTGTCCTTCGCACATGGCTAATTCATCTGAGCGTGGCGTCCCGCATCTTGTCATCTATAGGAGCCCCACCCACCTT
The DNA here is from genome assembly GCA_034376525.1 of Nicotiana benthamiana. Taxonomy (NCBI): domain Eukaryota; kingdom Viridiplantae; phylum Streptophyta; class Magnoliopsida; order Solanales; family Solanaceae; genus Nicotiana; species Nicotiana benthamiana. The sequence goes on along the minus strand of CM067324.1, from coordinate 18,037,805 downwards.
CTCCCGAATATCTTCATTATTAATCGTATCCATCCTTGTGTTCCCGCACATCCATCTCAACATTCTCCTTTCTGCTATTTTCATCTTCTGTAAGTGTGAGTTTTTAACTGGCCAATATTCTACCCCATACAACATGGCCTTTCTATCTTTGCTTTATAAAACTTACCTTTGAGTATCGACGAGACTTTCTTGTCACACATGACTCCAAATACTAACCTCCATTTCATCCATCCATCCTCATACGGTGTGTGACATCCTTGTCGATCTCCCCGTCCTCCTGGATAACCGACCCAAGGTACTTGAAACTGCCTCTCTTGGGGATGACCTGTAATTCAAGTCTCACGTCTATGCCTGCCTCCCTCGACTCGGCGTTGAACTTGCATTCCAGTTATTGTCTTAGTCCTGCTCAACTTGAAACCCTAAGACTCAAGGGTCTGTCTCCAAACCTCTAACCTCTCGTTAGCACCACTTCGCGTCTCATCAATCAGAAATGTGTCATCAACGAATAACATACAACATATCACTTTCCCTTAGATATGTCGTATCAGTACATCCATCACTAGGGCTAATAAGAATGGGCTGAGTGTAGATTCTTGATATAACCCCATAACAACCGAAAATGCTCTGAGTCGCCTACCACTGCCCTAAACCAAGTCTTAGCCCCGTTATGCATATCCTTGGTCGCTCTAATGTAAGCTACTAGCACATCTTTTGTCTCCAGGTATATATCTCCAGAGAACCGCCCTAGGATCCTTGTCATACGCTTTCTCCAGCTCAATAAACTCTATGTGCAGATCCTTCTTCCTATCCTTGTATTGTTCCACCAACCTCCTAATAAGGTGGATAGCTTCCGTGGTTGAATGAACTGGCATGAACCCAAATTGGATGTCGGAAATTGGCACCGTCCTCCTTACCCTTACTTTCACTATTCTCTCCCAAATATACATGGTATGGCTTAGTAACTTGATACCCTATAATTGTTATAACTTTTGATGTCACCTTTGTTCTTGTTCAACAGTACCCCCGTACTCTACCTCCACTCATTCGGCATCCTCTTCGTCCAACATTAAATAGTCCAGTCATCCATTCTAAGTCTGCTCTAGCCACACACCTCCATATATTCTACTGGAATTACGGCTGGCCTGATTGCTCTGCCCCTACTCATCTTACGTATAGCCTACATGATCTCTTCAACATTAATATGCCTATAATACCTAATGTTTCGATGGCTCTATGAATGTCCCAAATCACCTAGCACAATAATTTATATATCTTGGATTGTGTTTTGGAGAGTTATACGATAAATGAAGATATTATCAATTTTTAGTTCCAAAATAGGATGATTTAAACAGAATGTGTGTCGAAGTGTGATGTTCTAGAAAGATATTTATTAAAGTAAAAGGTAAACTCTACAAAATAACCATAATGTTTTCATTAATTTTATAGATGAGTGGATATTGTATACTGAAAATTTAACATATCCACAAAATGCTACAAAATACGTATATCTAAATTGTATGTGTTCTCAAGATGAGACAAAGCTAAAAATCAACACATTCAATAAGGAGTGTACTAGCACATAGAGAATATACATCTGTACCCTCTTGAACTTGTCTTCGTTAGTCAGTGTATGCCAATTCTATTGGTAGTCCTAATTAATCCCCTAAACTTGGCAGTTCTATGCCTTTGACCCATGTCAATGAGGGAGAGAAGCATAACCTCTTTCATATGTATGAGAATGAAGGAAAGGTGAAAAAGCATAGAATCTAGCTGGAGCGCCAGCTGGCCGACCTTTCCCTACGTAGCCTCCATCTCTAGGACGATCCCTACCTGTCTGCCCCCCGCCTCTGAGCGGCCGGATGGCTCGTGCTGTAATCATAGGCTGATGACCATACTGTACTGCCTTTCCCCGAAGTCTGGGAAAAAATCTCTTCATTTGACCCGGATCCTCACACTCGTAAAATCCCGTGGTGCCATAGAAATTGTCTCGAAGTCTAATCCTAATGGCCCGAATACCCACTAGAAGAACCCTGAGTGGCTGGTAGGAGGTATGAACTTTATGGCATAATACTGAAGTAGGCACTAGAAGAACACTAATGACCAAAATACCCGTTGGAGGAACCCTGAATAGCTAGTGGGCGGTAAGCCTCACTAGAGCACCTCGAGAAGGTGGTGGTGGTACTGAATATGGGGGCCTGCTAGGCTGAACCCTCCCAAACTGACTTCTACCCTAGCCGGGGAGCCTTTAAACTCTCCCGAGAATATGACCCTCTTGTCCTACTGCATCTGCTCTCTACCCCTCTAATATTAGTCCTCAATCCTCCGAGCAATCTCTACCACTAGTTGATAATCAGTACCCATCTCAAGCTCTCTGGCCATGCTAGCCCGAATACCGGGGGGGGGGGGGGGGGGGTAAACCCACAACAAATTTGTGCACTCTGTCTACGTCCGTAGGAAGTATTATAAGTGTATGGCGACGCAACTTAGAGAATCTCGCCTCATAGTTGGTCATAGATGTCTGACCCTGCTCTGCTCAAACTGACACCGTAACTCTTCCCTCCGAGAGGGTGGAATATACCTGTCCAATAGAAGCCGTGTGAACTAATCCAAGTCATGGGAGGAGAACTTGTTGGTCTACTAAGAAGGCCTTGCCCTCTAACTAGAAGGCAGTGAAATCTACTCCATGGGACTCCAATATCCTTATGTTGTGCAGTCTGTCCCTGCACCGATCAATAAAGTCTTGGGGTTCCTCATGTCGTTCACCCCCAAAGATAGGAGGGTGTAGCCTAGTCCAACTGTCCAATAGCTTTTACGAGTCACCTTCCGCAACTGATCTAGGCTCAGGTACTGCTGCTCCAGCTAGCTGGGCACTGCCCGCGTGTAGTGTACCTGACGTTTGATATACGCTAGCTGCGAGCCCAGGATCCTGAGCAGTGGGGTCTGTGCTCCCCCTCCTGTTTGGATGTGGCTGGGTCTGCTGGAAATAAACCAGCCTGAGTCATAGAGTCCTTGAACCGCAACATACGACCCATGACCTCCTAAAAGCCCGACATGTCATGAAATCTACTGGGGCAGGCTCTGCTGCGGACACCTCGCCCTGCTCCTCAATAATGGGATCCTTTGTTGGATCCGCCAGTGGTGCTAGTGGAGCAGCTCTAGGACGCCCTCTTCCCCTACCTCGGGTCGGTTCCGTCCCCCGGCCTCTAACCACAGGAGGAGCAGGTCCTCCCAGGTGTGGAACATCCGCCGTATGCGTCCTCACCACATGTGAGAGAATAGAAGAAGTAAATTTAGTATACCATCAACTGAACAAAAGGAGATGAATAAATAGTAGTTTCCTAACACCCTATAGCCACTCGAAGATAAGTACATACGTTTCCGTACTGATCCATAAGACTCTACTAGGTTTTCCCATAACTTGTGAGACCTACATGAATCAACTGCTCTGATATCGTGTTGTCACGACCCAAATTCCATATTAGACCATGATGGCACCAACACCATTGTTAGACAAGCCAACACTAATCAACTAGTGAATCCTCGTTTAAACAATTAGCACGTGATAAAATTCTCCTTATCGATAAAGAAATTAGAATTTTAAAATTTAAGCATAATTAAATGGAAGTAATAAATACAAATTAAAATGATGAAAGTAAATAAAAAATCATAAATCTACCAATATGTGTGCCAAGACTTGGTGTCACGAGTGTGAGCAATCTAGTAGAATATACAAACCATACTATTCTATTGTCTAGAAAAAAATAAACATGAAAATAAAGACGTAAGAGAGATTCCAGCTACTGCAGAACGGCCCAAAAGGGCAATTCACCAGGAAGTCTCAAGCTGTGGAATCAAATCTACGCGCCGGGCCAGATGCACCTGCCTCAAAGCCTACGAAATCAGGTACAAAAGTGTAGCGTGAGTACATAAGAGTATGTACCCGATAATTATCTCGCATAACTTTGAAGAAGTAATAACGAGGGGTCGACTCCGACACTTACTAGGGCCAGCAATATAATAATATGGAGTTCAATATTTTAAATCACAATGTATGTAGATAACAACAAGCTCATACAATAGTGATACTAAAAATTCTTTCATCAAATTAAGAAATCAAGGCATTTTCTTCATTTAAAACAAGTGACCTTTCAAGCAACAAATCATACGAATTATAAGGAGTTCTGGTTCTATTATCACACATAATACTACCGAGGACGTTCAGCCGATCCAATACAAAAGTAAACTATGCACTGCCAAGGGTCAAACGGCCCGAACCATAGATACATTAATTAACCTACCCATGCGAATGACCGCACCGATGAGAGTAGTGAAAATAATCACCCCGCTTGCGGAATATACTTCTAATGCGATTAAATATAAATATAATATAATGTTTTCTCAATCCTTTTCAAAATAATAATTTACTTCAATTCTTTGAAATCATGGAATCCTCGACTTAGTTCTATTCAATGAAAATCAACTAATATAATCATATAACAGTACTCATAAAGCATGGTATAAGCCTAGAACTACCCGTACATAACAAGAATAGTAGCTACTTATGGACTACAGACTCTCTTTACTTCGTACGTAGTCCCCACAATTAATCATATATTAATTAAGTTCACATATGGGAAAATTTTCCTCTTGAAAGGTTAGAAAAGAGACTTACCTCGTTTCGAGCCTACTTCTAACTCAAGAATGCGCTCAGACCCTCAAACTGGAGCCAAACAATCTGAAACTATTCAAGTAGTGTAAAAACCAATCATTATAGGTTCACAAGTTCATATTCTAGCTATTAAAGTGCTTACCCAACCCCAAAGGTAAGATTCCTAAAATTCACCCTCGGGCTTACGTGCCTGATTTTCGAAAACTTTCGACGTAAGTTGTTATCCAAATAACCTAAGGAACATAAATATATGATTATCACTAAGTTTCTTGGTCAATTTCGTGGTAAAAATCTCATTCTTTTCAAACACTAGGGTTTTTCCTTTAATCCCATTATTTTTTGCTAATCTTTACGTGTTAATCTACCCAAAATCTAAGTATTTAGCTCACAAATAGTAGGGATTACTTACATCCAAAAGCTTGGTGATAAATATCTCTCAAGAAGCTCTAAATCGCCCAACAATGGAGTGAAATAATCCAAAAACATTTAACCCATACTAAATGAAGGTCACTCCGAGAGTACACGAGCACAACTTTGGTTGCAAATGCAAATAATTTAGTTGCCAGCACAACTTTCTACTCCGAGAGTACACGAGCCATGTTATGTTTGTGAGAGAAATAATACAACTGTGGTATGCTGAGAATCTGTGAACCAGTTCCGTTTCATGCCGGGTCGCTCCACTACAGAAGCTATCCACCTTGTCAGGAGGCTGGTGGAGCAGTTCAGGGATAAGAAGAAGGACCTGCACATGGTGCTTATCGACTTGGAGAAGGCGTATGACAAGGTCCCAAGGGAGGTGCTATGGAGGTGCTTGGAGGCGAAGAGCATGCCAGAAGCCTACATCAGAGTAATTAAGGACATGTACGATGGAGCTAAGACTATGGTTAGGACGGTGGGTGGAGACTCAGACCATTTTCCAGTGGTTATGGGGCTCCATCAAGGATCGGAGCTTAGCCCTCTCTTGTTTTCCTTGGTGATGGGTGCTCTAACCCGACATATTCAAGGGAATGTGCCTTGGTGTATGCTATTTGCTGATGACATAGTCTTGATAGACGAGACGAGGGTCGGTGTTAATGAGAGGTTAGCGGTATGAAGACAGACTCTCGAGTCTAAGGGTTTCAAAATAAGCAGATCTAAGACAGAATATCTGGAGTGCAAGTTTTTAGCGCCGAGCCGAGCGAAGTAGGCAGGGACGTGATGATTGGATCTCAGGTCATCGCCAAGAGGGACAGTGTCAGATATCTTGGGTCGGTGATTCAGGGGGACAGAGATTGACGGGGACGTCACTCATCGTATATGAGCGGGGTGGTCAAAGTGGAGGCTTGCATCAGCTGTCCTGTGTGACAAGAAAGTTCCACAGAAACTCAAGGGGAAATTTTATAGAGCTGTGGTTAGACCTGCCATGTTGTATGGGGCGGAGTGCTGGCCAGTGAAGAACTCTCATGTTCAGAGAATGAAGGTTGCGGAGATGAGGATGCTCAGGTGGATGTGCGGGCTCACCAGGTTAGATAAGATTAAGAATGAAGTTATTCGAGAAAAGGTGGGGGTGGCCCGGGTGGATGAGAAGATGCGAGAAGTGAGGCTGAGGTGGTTTGGGCATGTGCTGAGGAGAAGTCCTGATGCCCCGGTGAGGAGTTGTGAGCGGCTGGCGATGGTCGGCATACGGCGAGGCAGAAGGAGGCCTAAGAGGTATTGGGGAGAGGTGATTAGGCATGACATGGCTAGAATGCGGGTTTCTGAGGACATGACCCTTGATAGGAAAGTCTGGAGGTCTAGTATCAGGGTTGTAGGATAAGGGCCCCTAGAGTTTTTCGTACTCCTCACCCGAGGTTGGGTGAGGCTTGGCAGGGCTACCCATAGATGATTTGTGTATTGGATCGTGTCTCCCATATGGTAGTTACTGTCTGATACTATTGCATGCTATTTTATTTATGGTTCTTATGTTTAGATAATTATTTACGCTATTTCTGCTGAAGTTACTAATGCTCTTTTGTTTTTATTTTTGTTGTTCCTTTCCTTCACTGAGCCGAGGGTCGATTGGAAACAGCCTCTCTGCTCTTTCGGGTAGGGGTAAGGCCCGTCTACATATTACCCTCCCCAGACCCCACTTTGTAGGACTATACTGGGTAGTTGTTGTTGTTATTAAATGAAGGTCACTGCCTTCAGTTATTTTCCCACCTGCTGTCATGGGCCGCACCTATCCACTGCCTTTAGTGATTTTCCCACCTGCGGTCATGGGCCGCACCTACGCCCTCGCATATGCGGACAATGGTCCGCTTCTGTGGAAATTCACTAGGCCGACTGGGGTCATTTCTGTGGAAGGCCCACCGCTTCTGCTGAGGAAAGGCCCTGTCTGCAGTTCTAGGTTGCCCACCCTTGGCTACATCTGCGAGTCAAGGTCCGCAACTTCGAGCTCACATCTACGGCTGACCAACCATAGGTGCAGTTATGACAGAAGCTGGGGCATTCAGCTCTTGCTCAAATTTTCCAACTTAGTCTGAACCTTGTTTGATTGATGCTCGGGGACCCGGGGCTCTGCCCGAACATACCCACAAGTTTGGAATGATAAAACGGATTCGCTAAAACCTTCAGAATGCCCGAAACAATATTAAAACTAAGAATCACACCCTAAAACCAATTGATTCAAACTTATAAACTTCAAGTTCTTCAAGTTACTTTCAATGCACCGAAACGTACTTATACTACTTGGAAGGACATCAAATTTCGCGTACAAGTCTTAAATGATATTACGAATCTATTCCAATCCGAACATACGCCCAAATCCGAAATCATCATACTAACCTGTTGGAAACGTCAAATCCCAATTTCGAGGTCGAATACGCAAAAATATTGATCGAAGTCAAACTTGGCCTTTCAAGCCAACCTTAAAGAACCAAGTGTTCCGATTTCAATCCAAACTCTTCCAAATCAATAAAATCAAGTACGAGAAGTCTTATTTAGAATAGGGTTTTAGAAAGCAAAAAGACCTAGTAGGTCGTTACATATATGTTACAATTATTTGGCTCTTGTAGATACATGCTTTCATGTTCAAGCAACAATCAAGTTCCATTTCAGATATGTTGTGAAAGGCCTTTTGTAGCTTCCATTTAAGAGTTGATGAAGCCTTTTTCTTTCTTTCTTTTGACTATACTTTGATAAATTTGAGATCTTTAAACATGATTTCTTATTATTTGACCTATCTTTAAACATAATTTCCTAATTTTTTGATTTGAAGATTATCCGAAAATGAATCAAATTTTCGTTAGGGTGTTACTGTTCAATGTTAGAAAATCTGTTATTAAGTAATTGTTTGTATGTTGTATTTGGTTCCTCATAGCTACGTTGGATAAATTCCTTTTGAAAACCTTTTCTTAAAAGAAACTTCTCAGCTAATTTCATTTTAAATATATACCCCAACCCCTATCCCGAAGGTTCTCTATCGAGTTTTTCATGTAATTACTACCAGCTTGCAACTGTAGTGTTTGTCAGAAGTAGGTCATACGTTCATCATATTGCACTTCATGGGTTTTCTCAATCTTGTTAATGTCGTGGATATGTAACTCTTTTTATGGACTGTTTCAACATTTAATTACTCCTAAAAGATCATCTTATTATGTTGGTACTCATTTTATGTGAATTTGAAAGCTTTGATTGGAAGATTGTCCTATAGACCTATACTAATTAGGTTTACATATTTAGCTTTTTAATCGCCTTTCAACTATTTTATATGTTTTATTGTTTCATTTTACTTTGGATTTTAGTGTTCTAACATATAGAGGTTCATTTGCTGGAAAAAAAAAACACGCGTAGAGTTGAAAGTTCTGTGTTTATAAAAGAAAATAAGAGTTTGCTTGGATTTGGTGGCTCTTATGCTCAATAAAATTTCTAGTAATTGAAAACTTTTGATGTTCAAAATGTCTTGTAACCTTTTCTTTTCGTTTTAGAAGCATATTCTGTTGTATTGAATTTTTACTACGTTAAAGCTTTAAAATCCATTAAGTTGGCGAGAAAAAGAACTAAAAGCTTGCAACTTTACGGAAATATGTATTTTTTATGTGTCGAGGTGTTAACACAAAAATATCAACAACAGAATATAATGTCTTGAAAATAAATTAGCTCGAACGACGTATATTGGAATCCCTACCGACATAGCAAAAACTAAGGTACAACCAAAAAAATATATATATAAACAATACCAATTAACTAGGATTACATTTAGTTATTTATTTTTGTTAGAAGTCTTTTAATCTTGTTATATGTGCTGATCAAAAATTTGTACAGCCAACCCAAGTTAGTTGGAATTGTTGTTATCCCTAAATATCAGGAATAACATATCTAGTTAATTGTAACATACATGAATATGAATGTATTTTTAGCATAATTTTGAACAATCTAACTCAAAACCTTAAGAAATCATTGGCTCGGTATAAGATTTAAAATTATATTTATTCGATACTTGGTTATGAGTATAACTAATATCGTTATAAATTTTATAACAAAATTTCGATAACATTTATCTTACATCGGATGTGCAATGAATATCCAGGAAACTTCTTTTCCCTTTTTCCCCCCACTTTTCAAATTCATGGGAAAATTCAAAAGTTGGTTGGTGCTCGAAATTATCATTAATTACTATCTATTAAAGAGTTTTCACTGGGTTAATAGTCAGTAATTGGTTGAGCTGTGAGTGAATCACAAGAGTGGCCCTGAAATTAAGGAAATTGGCTTGTTTCACTTCTTATTTTCTAAGCTTGACAGTTGACTACACTTGTCTAACTTAATTGCCATTAAGTCTTGAACAAAATTCCGACACTCCACCAAAATGTTCATCTTCATTCATCCAGAAAAATCAAGAGGGAACTAGGAAGATGATAATAAGCATGAACACTGCAAGACATCGATCATCATGCACATATCATTTCCAATGCAGCAGGAGGGACAACTCTTCTTTTCGCCACTATAAAGACATAAGAAAGTACATAAGACAGACATGCGGTCTTTTATACGAAAAGATGCATCTGTGTCTCTGCTCACCCTCTACTCCAGCAAATCCACTCTAATCAAAGTGTTACGGTTGGCCGTCGATGCATAGTCATTTCTTCTTCAAACTACAACACAAAGCAGAATAGCAGTCAGAAAAAGAAGGATCCTGAGCAAAGACAGTTGCGCTGAAAGCTATATTTTTTGTTTTTAAATGCTAAGGAAGATAACATCCAACATACGAAGAATAAAGCAGCAACTTGACAAATGCAACAAAGTAGAAGGGGCTGTATTTTCCCAATCATCAAATGTAGTTAAAACTTGAACTCACCCCTGGAAACTATAATGGTGAAGTTTTTTACTAGCAAAAAATAATAGTTAAAAGTGTTCCAGCAAGGTAGCCTTAAGAAGTTCAGAAAATACCATATTTAGGAGATAGGGACGGACCACAAATTAGATAGTGAGAAGACTTTCTACGACTAATTTCTTAAATAGTGAGCATTTAAGGCTTCTTCACAATTTCTCATGAACGAAATAAAGGGAGCACATGAAAACTTTTTCGAGGAAGGGGAGGGAGGGGAGCAAAGGCCATAATGAAGGGTTGTTACTTCAAGAATCAGCGTTCAAATGTATAACTTTCAAGAGTGCATCTATAATGAGTGAATAGCTACCTGGAACTACCATCATCTTGGAACTGTATCATCAAATAGCTCCCTCCAGATCTGGTGCAAGTGTAATGAGCATCGGCTTAAATGAGATAACTGGTGTGTAGCTGAGCTCGTAAGTCACTTGCCGTGACCCAAAGATGTTGAACTTTCCCACACTACTATGAGCAACCTCTGCGTCAGAACCCCTTTTAAAGACCACTCTAGCACGAGAAGACTCCTGATAAACTTGAGTTTCTAACTCCTTCAGCGGTCCAAACCGCCTAAACATTTTATTAAGGTTCATTTCAGATGGAAGAGGACCACCTTCTGCAAAATTTAAAATGAGTTCTGCTGGCTCATGCTTCCTCTTCTCAATGTCCTCAGGAGGAACACCTGGCGTCGTGTAATCGTCCGCACTGGATTTTCGTTTCCTGGAGTATGGTCTACGACCTGGTTTACTGGGTTTCTCTGGATCATGAACCGTAAGCTGGCCTTCTCCTTCCCCACTCTGACCATTCTGCAATAGCTGCTCCTCACCATGGTTTTGTACAATCCTGTCTGTCCAATAAGAGTCATTTACATCATCGAATTCAAATTCTTCAGCAAGTCCAGCTACAGTTTGTGAAGCTTTCCTCTTTCGACCATCGCTAGGTCTTCCGGCCGATGAATTCTGCCTCCGAGAATGCTGGCTCAAAACAACTGAATTTCTAAAACCCGAAAAGAAAGAAGTGATAGTTTTTAAGAAAATGTAGCTTTTCAGTGGTGCCCATGCCACCAACTGAAGTTGTGAGAGCAACTCATTCGGGGAAGGCAATTCAGTCGGAGTCACAACTTTTCCCTTTGGAGAGTCCTGCAATTGAACCTCAGCCCCAGTTTGATCACTGTTGCACTTCAGAAGTGAGGCTGAACGAGTTAATTGGCTTGCCGCTCTTTGAATGCATTCACCAATACGGAAGGACGGCTTAGGGGATACAGACGCTGTGGTTGACACTTTAGCTGCATAAACACTTGTTCTCTTGTCCGATCCATCAGTAAGAGAATCAACTGCCTTCCTCTTTTTGCTAGAAGTGAATGGTTTTCCATCTTGGTCATCTTCACAATGTAGAGAATACTTACATTCCACATCAACCATCAGCTCTGACATGCTTCGCTCTTTTTTTTTCGTCTGGGAAATACCTTTTGAACCATGCTTACGTTTGTGAGCAGAGACTTTACCGGTGGGATGTTGCTCACTGTCTTCTGAAGCATGGCCCTTTTCGTCAGTTGCACTATCCGCCTGTGGAACTTCAGCATCATTTTCCAGCAATTCTCCACTTAACAAGAATTCGGGTGGCAGACGATATCCTTTGAAGCGACAAAAGGCCACTAGCTGAGCTCGAGCAAAGGTGAGATCCAACCTATCAGCCCGACAAGTTGGTGATAGGGCTAATGCTTTCATATAGTGCATGAGCTTGTCAGGTCCAAAGGAAGTGACTCCAGTTGATTTGTCCACTCCATATCTTTTGCTTGATTCTTCACAAATCCCAGTATTCTCCACAATCTGACATGAAATCTCATCATAGGAATCTTCAGGTGTGCATGAGCAAGCAAGACCAAGCTCAACCCGTCTAGAAACCTCTTCCAAAGCACAACTTATAGCATTTTGAAATGTTTCTGAATTACTTTGCTTCTCAATTTGAGAGAAATTAGAACAGAATGGCCTCAGTACAGATGCATCATTCCAAGCAAAAGTACGATCTCCAAAATACGCAACCAAAAAGCTGTCTTTCTTGTGGTACTTGATGGCCTTTTCTGAAGCATCGGAAGGATCAAATATCTGTCCAGGCCACCATGGATGGCTTCTGACTTTTCCCCAGACTAAATCAGATATAGAGTACTCGTCCTCATCAGTTTGTGGTGGAATGAGATAACCAGGTTGCATCTTCAACAAGCTCACAGGCTTCTCATTCAACATCACTGCGTGGCTAGTCTTGGAAGCAACTTCTTCAGTTCCTTTGTCTTGCTCTGAAGATTCCTGCGCAGTATCAGCATGAAGCTTTTCAACTTCACCCTTCTCTTGTTCATCTGCAACCTTCATTTCTGCAGCATCCGCACGGAAAACAAGACCCTCATCTGCCTTCGAGGAATCCTGGTACTCATTGGCTTGATTCGTCTCGGCATTGCTGGTATGAGACATACAAGTTTCTACTTCACCCTTCTCTGGTCCATCGGCAACCTTCATTTCTGCAGCATGTGCATGGAAAACAAGACCCTCATCTGCTCTCGAGGAATCCTGGTACTCATTGGCTTGATTCGTCTCGGCATTGCTGGTATGAGAAATATAAGTTTCTACAATTTGATCTCCAACTGGAGGAGGGACATCAGCACCAGAATTTGTTACAGTTTGAGATTTTATAGCACCCTCTACATTAAAGTTTGTTTCTTCAACTGGAGGAGGGACATCAGCACCAGAATTTGTTACAGTATGAGATTTTATAGCACCCTCTACATTAAAGTTGTTTTCTTCAATTGACATTTTATCAGCAGTTGCTGCATTCCCAGCCTCATGATCCATCTCAAGAGCAAGTATATGATGATGCTCCACTACACCCTCTTGATTTGCAGTGGATTCAGATTCTTTGGTAATATCTGAATGCTTTCTTGTACTAACACCTTCTGCATTGTGAGCCAAAACATGAGCTTGAGTAGGATCCTCTCTAAGAGCAGTGCCCTTAGTCTCCACTTTCTGTTCAGCCTCGACCTTTAAGTCATTTTCTTCCAGTAAAAAAGGCGACTTCTCATAAACAGCATCAGAATCTGAAGTTTTGTCAGTATCCTGAAGTAATGAAGTCTCAGTCATAACATCATCGTTAGACGACACTGCACTCACCTTGGGATCGCCTTCTTTTCCTGCATAGTCATCAAAAGGCAATAAGCTCTCATTCTCAACACGCTGGAGCGACATGTTCCCGTCCAAGCCTTCCGGCAGGAAGTGGGTTACTCTGTTTGTTTCGTTCATCGTTTTCATATCTCCTGTTCTAGCCATAGTCTCTACAGACACTGTTGTTTCAGCTATTAAAATATTTTTATCCACGGTGCAACTTAAGCTTGTTGTGGCAGTTCCAAGCTGGGCATCCCCATCCCTGTCCATTTCAACACTATCTCCATCAGTTCTGCAAGCTGGTTCATGAGAGGTTTCCAAGGGTCCAATTCCCGCTTCATTTTCCAACCTGGCATCAACCTTCACTACATTCAGACTTTCATCATTCATGGGAAAAGTCATAGTGCCAGTTGTCTCATGACAAACCCCCTCGACTTCCATCTCCTCAACGTTTCCTGAATCATGAGCACTCGCCTGTTCAGAAGACAGTGGGAGATCATCACTAGAAATTTCACTAATTCCATCTGCTACCTTACGCTGTATATCTGGCAACTCGTCTGAACCACTTAAGATCCCATCTTTATCGCTAGATACTGGTATCTTTAAAATTGAGACCTCACTAGACACCTCCTTAAGATTGCAAGTTTGGGTTTGCAAATGAGAAGCTTCTGTCTCTGCACATAAAGCAAGATCGCTTTTATCTTCATGCATGGCATCGACCTTAAATACCCGAACCTCAGCATGGCTTGCTTTTTCACAAGAAGAACCAATAGCCCCATTCTCTGCTGCCACATTTTCCTTCAAGCTATGTTCTTGCTCCCCAGGATGCGATGGCGCAGTGTTACCATTGATGCCTAAAGAGTGATCATGTACAACTGGGGTGGGGTCAACTGATAATCTTGAATCACCACTAACTACCCTGATAGCCCCTCCCTTATCTTCAGGGATTACACTGTTTGGTCTCAAAGAAACTGTGTCATCAACAGAATTGCTATTATTATCCTTGTTAGGGAACCCACCATCTTGATCATACACATCAGTTTCCATGGGTTCAACATCTGTACGTGAATTCTCATCCTTGTTGCTCAAGTTATCTTTCTCTTGATCATGGACATCAGTTTCCATGGTTTCAACATTAGTATGTGAATTCTCATCCTTGTTGCTCAAATCATCTTTCTCTTGATCAGGGGCATCGGTTTCCACGGTTTCAACCTCTGAATGTATTTTTTCTACCAACTCACCATCCCCTGACACAACTCTTTCAGCTGGATGATCTGATATCTGATCCCTTGCATGATTCGCAACATCTTTGTCACTAGCCTGGCCAACCATCTCTGTGACTGAAGTATCATCTTTTTCAGAAGAATCCAATCTCAAATTGCTAGCCTCAATATTAGAACCGTCTTGGGGCACAAATGAAGAAGATCCAGACAGAGGATCAATTCCAGGATTCCACACCCCATCGTCAGAAAGACCCACTCTTTGCAGTGTCAAATCAGCATTCCCTTTAATAGATACAGAGCTTCCCACAACATTCCCCTCCTCACTAACTCTGATGTTGACTTGCTCCAAAACTCTATCAGCTGTTTCACTCACAGCCTCATTGTCCACTGTCTTGGAAACATCCCCGGCAACATCAGGTGAAGTCAAACCAATAGATTCAGTGCTCCTGACAATATTACCCTCATCATCACTGAAGCTGACTTGCTGTACGACAGTACAAGCTGTTACACTCGGAATAATTTCAGCGCTAGATGTCACAGAAACATCCCCAGATGACCTTACAACATCAAGTACAACTTCAACACCATTTCCAGTATTCCCAGATGAGTCCTCAGCATCCCTTGAAACATCCCCGGCAACATCAGGTGAAGTCAAACCAACAGATTCAGTGCTCCTGACAATATTACCCTCAGCATCACTGAAGCTGACTTGCTGTACGACAGTACAAGCTGTTACACTCGGAATAATTTCAGCGCTAGATGTCACAGAAACATCCCCAGATGACCTTGCAACATCAAGTACAACTTCAACACCATTTCCAGTATTCCCAGATGAGTCCTCAGCATCCCTTGACAGAGAATCTCTATAAGCGTCAACTCCTTTACCCGATCCGTCATGCCCCAATTCAGCACCATCACCACAAACCCCATCAACAAACACATCAGAGCCTACCACCTCCACCATTATCTCCCCACCATCCCCCTCACCATAAGCCTGCCCCTCACATCTCAAAGTCTCTACTAGGGTTTCATCAACAGTATTGCCCACAGTGGGCTCTGAAACACTACTGACTCTACTTACCCCCTCTTGCTCATCCATAGTTACAGAATCTGGGTACAAGAAGAGCACAAAATTTTCAACTTTACATATCAAGAATCACCCAAAAGACAGTAACTCTAAAACCCTAATGGGCACAGACTAACTAATCTAAGCATGTCGATCTACAGAATCAAGAAAACAGCGTGAAAAATTCAAGATTCGCACAAGAAGCATAGGCTCAGATAGTATTCTGAGGAGCAATTCAAGAAAACGGAAGAATTACAGGAAAAGATTTTACCTTTTAGAGCTACTCCCGAAAGCTGAGTTTTTGAGGTTTTACTGTGTGTGTGTGAGAGAGAGAAAAAAAAAGGGTTTGTATAATAAGGAAAAAAGAAAAAAGAAAAATTGAAAATGAATTGAAACAGAAAATCATTAGCCGAGTTAAGTGTTTGCTTGTCTTTGCTTCTGAATCTTTGAAACGTAATTGCTTCCACAGTAAGATGATTGAATATCCAACGATATCTTGACACACTCGTGATTTGACTGCTCGTATAGCAGGAGAATTAAGTGCGTTTTGAGTTATTCAGGAAACTTTATTGGCATAAAAAGGAAATTCGTAAAAGTTTGAGTCCTAAGTTCAATTTATAATAGTATAATGTTGGTTACATTGAGTGGGGGGTTTGGGGGGAGGGGGAGGGGGAGTTGAGAGAGGAAGGTGCGAAACAAAGTATGGACATAAATTTGATTAAAACATGACAAATGAGTTTTTAAAGTTATATTAAAAAATAATTTTAAAATTTGAAGTTATATTTGAATGTGTATTTTATTTGAAAAAATAAAAAAATTGTGAATGGAAAAAAAATTTACACCCAAAAACTAATTTTTAGAAACTTGAGTTTTTTATCAATTTATTTTTAGAAATTGATCATATGATACTTGACAAGAGGGGTTGCTCTGATGGCAAGTAACCCCCACTTCCAACCGAGAGGTTGTGAATTCGAGTCTCCCCAATAGCAAGATGAGAAGTTCTTGGAGGGAAGGATGTCGGAGATTTATTTGAAAACAGTCTCTCTACCCAAGGGTAGGGGTAAGATCTGCATACATACTACCCTCCCCAGACCCCATTAAGTGAGACTATACTGGGTTGTTATTGTTGTTGATCATATTTCATAAATAAATAATATTTTTTAAAAGCTGGAAAAAAAGCTGCTAAGATATTTGGCCAATTGGGAGAGCAATGTGTTTAAGAAACAAAGTTCTAACTTCCAACACATAAAAACTTAAGCAATTTTAGTTAGGACCGTTTGTCCATAGCTAATTTTTTTAAAACTACGTTTGTTCATAAAATTTTATAAGTTTTTGAAATTTTTTCAAAAATAAACTTTTTAAAATCTTAAAGTGACTACTGATTCAAGAAAGTTTTGTTTCCTCGCTCCAACATTTACATGTCCAACATAATTTTAAATTTAAAATAATATTTAACTTAACTTCAAATACTATTTTTTTTAAAATTATAATTGTTATATCCAAATACCTAGATAAAGTCCCTTTTTGGGAAACTCCACATAATAAAGATGTTTTTTTGTGCATATGCCAAAATCATGATAAATGGTGTGGTTTAAATTAGTGATCATATCAGCTTCCATAATCCATGTTAAATAGTTCATAATTTAGTCTTTAGATCATAAGCCTGATTACTAATTTTAGTGGATAAATAGGACAAATTTGTTTTTCATTTAAATTTGGTCCCAAATATGTCGCCGGTGTTAGTGGACTACCTTAAATTTGCCCCTAAAAAATTAACACTTTTTCAAGTTATTAGGAATTTCAATTCTAGACTGTGATTCAAAAAATAATCTAACATAATGGTCCTATTAATGATTTCATAATTGCCTGGAACTTAATGATTTTCACAAAATCCATAAATAGTACTTTTCCTCAAGAAAACTTATCTAGATCCATGGTGTTTTTCTTTTTCTTTTTAATTATATTGAGCGGAAGCATTCTTTACAAATTATTTCTCTCTTTCCTTTCCTTTACGGAACAATTCTGATGAAAAATTGTTCAAGTATGATAGAGAATGTCACAATCCAAAATCACATGTTAAAGATTGTAATGACATCTAATCTCTAAAACTAATTAAGTCGGTCACTTATAATAGTCAAACAAATAAAACATCATATAATGAAGCAGAATTTAATATAAATGCGAAAATAAAGGTGATACAAGGCAACACGATGATAATCATAACTAGAATGACCCGGTCGGTCGTTTCAAGAGTTATAGCCTTGTTCCCTCATTTTTCGCTTCCTTTTGTGTTCTTCTACTATATTTGATTGTATCGCGTTGATTGTTTTGGATTCAGAGTGATTTGGAGAGCATTGAGACACTTAGTCTCTTTTAAAAAAGTTTAAGTTGAGAAAGTTGACTAGATGTTCACTTATGAGTAAACGACCTCGAATTTGAATTTTTATGGTTCTGATAGCACCATTAGGTGATTTTGGGCATAGATGCGCGTCCGGAATATGATTTGAAAGTCCATGGTAGAATTAGGCATGAATTAGTGAAAGTTGGAAATTTGGCTATTTTTGGTCGGCAGTGGAAAATGTGATACGGGGATCGGAATGGAATTCCGTAAGTTGGAGTAGGTTCATAGGGTCATTACATGTGTGTAAAATTTTGGATCGTTCGGACATGATTTGATATGTTTTGGCGTTGTTTGTGAAATTTGAAAATTTAGATGTTCTTACGCTTGAATCTGAGGGCAATTTCGTATTTTGTTGTTGTTTTGAGTGATTTGAAGGTTCGACTAAGTTTGAATGAGGTTCTTGGATGTGTTGGTATGTTTGGTTGATGTTTCGAGAACCTCGGGTGAGTTTCGGGTGGTTATCAGATCACTATTTGGCTTTGGAAGTTGGAAATATCTGATATTTGGTGTTAAAGTTACCGGTCTCGGATCTTGAAAGTGGGGCCAGGAGAGGGAATTTCGCGGACCGCAATGTTACTATGCGGCCGCGACAGGATCTCGCGGACCACAGTGAGAACTGTGTGGACTGCAATAGTTGATGTCTCAGGACTCGCGACCACGATGGAATAACGCGGACCGCGGTGGGGAGTATGAGGGCCACAGTGAGAAATAGGCGTACCGTAGAATGGAAGTTCAGAGAGCACTATATAAGCGAGGTTTAGGGTTTTATTTCACATATTGGACTTTGGGAGCTCGGTTTGAGACGAATTTTCCGAATTTTTTCAAGGAAATCATTGGGGAAAATAATTCTAACTCGGTTTTGGCTAATAATCATGAATCTATCATTGATTTTCATTTTTTATAATTTAAAATGGAATTTGGGAGAAATTTGTAGAGTTTCATAAAATAAACTTTTGGGATTAGGAAATCGATTCGAAGTCGAAATGAGTGAAACTAGTATGGTAAGTCTCATAATTGAATGAGATGTCGAATTTTGTGACTTTGGTTGAATTTTAAGACATGAGTCCAAGGCCCATATTTTGAGTTGACATTTTGACTTTTGGCCTAAAGCTTCCAAAATTTCAAATCCAAAACAAGTTCGTTCCAATTTCAAGGAAATCTAGTATAAATTTCGTCAGTATTTCGCATAAGCAGATTCGTTCAAATAATTCAAAAAATAGTTATGTTAAGGACCTCCCTTCTTTCTTTTGGCATAGTCCAAATTATATCGAAGAAACGAGTAAACACATATGTTGCGCCCCTTTTTTATCGCGAAATTGGGGTTATGACATTTCGAAGATAACTCATTCCCTTTCGGGAGTTGGGTTTTGAATCGAAGAGTCGCCACCTAATAATTTAAGTTCATTAGGACACTAAAAGGGTCTGATCTGAGTAACCAGAGATTGGGTAAGGGCTTGAAATTATCCCAAGGGGAAGGTGTTAGGCACCTCTCAGGATCCACTAGTGTAGTTCCTGACCAAACTATTATTGTGACTTAAGTACAAATAACACATAGGCAAATAAAAACTTCAAGTAAAAGGGAATTTTCACATAATGGTTACAAATAAGCAAAGTTAGAAAGAACGAAAGGGAGACTAATATTTCCTTAGAGAAATAGTTTAAATTTGGAAAGAAGCAAAGAATCAAAGAAACAAAGGGAAGGGGGTCCTAGGTTTATAAATAGTATGGATCACCCCACACAACATCCAGTAATCACTCCTCAGTGAGGGGCTACACGTGATGTTATTGTAGAAAATCATTCTATCCATGATATGTGTGCTTTGGTTGTATTAACATGATTTTCAGGTATAGGTTTTGATGAATGACAAACAATGAAGTCAAGTGTCAAACAATGTTATTATATGACAAACAATCAAGATTGAATGCCGAGAAGCATATTGAGGACGAAATTGCATACAAGCCAAAGACGAGCTCAAAAGTTCAAGACCGAAGACCCAAGGCGTAGGTCGTTAGGTAGAACAAATGTAAGAGCAACGTTTAAAGTTATCTCGTCTTTTGGCTCAACATAGGTCATCATAAATATGCATAAAATCATTTTATCAAATCATATTTCAAATACTTCAAACAAAATGATTTCAAACATTTTCATTTCAGCCAAAATGAATTTTAAACATGTCTTTCAAAGCTGGACAGAAATAATCGATTATGTTTATTTTGATAATCGATTATGTTAAGACAGTGTAAACCGGAATTTACAAAACAGCAAAATAATCGATTATCAGAAGTGCATAATCGATTATTTTGTATCCGTTGCCAAGTTTTTGAACGCTGTAACAAAATAATCGATTATGCATATCACAGTAATCGATTATCCTGCATAAAATCAGCTTCCGATTTTGTAACGGTAAGCGGATAATCGATTATCCAAATCTGATAATTGATTATCTTGGCATAAAATCAGCATAATTGATTGCCAATTAAGCAACGGACATACTACTTCTACCACCTATAAATAGAGGTCTTTTGAGCTGAATTGAAATACACAACACCTCTCATTATTCATATACATATTGATATCATTTGTGCATCATTATAGAGCTTTTGTTGAGCCATTTGAGAGACAACTTTGAGTTGTTCATAGAGCTAATATTGTATCTCTTTATCTACTCTTTCGAGAGAGTTATTGTTGTAAAAGAGAAAGGTGTTTGAGAAGACCATATCTTCTCATTGATTGTCGGGTTTGCTAAGTACCCTCAATCTTAGTGTGTGAAGTCTTGTGGTGCGGTATCCACGAGCAAGGTGAAGTCTTGAGGTGTGGTATCCTCGAGCAAGTTGAAGTCTTGTAGAGTGTACATCTACGAGCAAGTGTAACGGTTTGTTAGGCACCCGTAAGCTTAACGGAGTTAGTGGAATCTCGAGAGAGTCTCTCGGGGACTGGACTAACCACACGTTGTGGTGAACCAAGATAAATTCGGTGTGTTCTTTCCTTACTATTTTAATTACCGAATTTATTTTATTCCTGCAATTTTAATTCCGCAATATTTATCAATATTCTCGTGCCGCACTACTCACCCCCCCTCTAGTGACGGGCATAAATCCTAACAGTTATCGCATGGTCATCATATCCATATCTACCCTTTCCTACACCGTTAAGGTGTTAAAGCACGGAATGGTCTCGTTTGCTTATTGCATGCTATAATCCGCCCCAATCTTATCAGTCCCGGAGAAAGTTAGGACTACTAATCCTAAAGGGAGGGATTTTAGGTTTATTTATAGTTTCAAAGGAAAAATTCTAACGCGACATACAAAACACGTATAACAAAGGGGAAAGAATATAAACAAATAGAAGAGCTCAGATAGACCTCCTTTAAGCCAAAGAAATCACATAATTTAGCATGACTTACACATATTGTTTAAAGTCTGAATAAGAACTTAAAGATTGAGGCAGATGATTTATTACATAATTCAGATAAGAAATTCGAATCAGGCCTGCCTGCTGGTTATAGTTAACAAAAACAGACTCAGTTTATAATTTTATCCAAAGGCTTGCCTAGTGTTGGACGAAGACCCTATAGGCATGATATCTATTGATTTCAAAATAATAAAGTAAACTGAATACATACCGACTAAAAAAAAGCTGCCAGTTATTAAAGAAAGCCTAGTTTAGCAAAAGATCATAAGTTCTGCAACTGATGATACGTCACTATTACTGGTTTTAGACTTATATCGAGCGAAGCGATTCAAACTTGATTAATGGCTCCTATAGGCATGCTTTCTACGCGATGTCGATTTTAAAACACTTTTAGAGACATATTAAAATTCAAAAATCCTATAAACATGATATCTAGGTGTTGATTTTGTTTAAAAAGCCTATGAACATGATATCTAATCGTGGTTGGTTAGTTAAGATCTACACACATGATTTCCTAATGAAGGATGGATATGCAAGATTTGGCAAGAGCTATATGCATTTTTTCTATATGCATATATAGAATTCAGACTTTTAGGTAATTATAGACATGGTATCTATTTGCAAAATATAGAAATCCTACAGACATGGTATCTATATGGGAGTGCAGAAGTTCAGAAATAACCTATAGGTAGGATATCTAAATGGATGTGTAGAAATTTAGGAACCTATAGGCAGGATATCTATATGAGAAAATGCAAAAATTTAGAAATAACTTATAGATAGGATATCTATATGAGAGAATGCAGAAATTTAGAAATTCCTATAGACAAGGTATCTACCCTTTTGTATAGATAGTTATCCTCCCTTTTTCACTAGCCATCTCTAAAAGTTCATTACAACATTATTACAACCCAGAATAAAATAAAACAAAGAAAATACATCGTAAATTAAAAGTACAACCAATGAGGTCCTGATTCAAACTTCCTGTCTGAAATATGAAGTAAACCAGTTCCTAAAGATCATGTTCCAAAGTCTTTCTCCTAGTTGGATGTGTTAAAGTTCCCTAAGAGTCTCATATGAACTCTGGGCAGTGCTCACACCCAAATGTATAACCAAATAGTGACATAGTATAGTGTGGAAGGGCCAGCCCTCAAGTATCCAAGTTGAGAGGAAACTCAAGGTCCCAAGGCAAGGCTCACAAGAGGGGGGGGGGGAGGGCAGAACTTAGGGAATAAGATAGAGTGCAGGTGCAGAAATAGAATGCTTAAAGGGGAAAGGGAGAAGGGGAATAAATTAAATCAGTACACATAGGGGTACTGGGGAATGAGGAGGTTGCAAATAGGAAAAAGCAGGCTCACATTGCCATGCCTTAAGTCTGGTCCCCTGGGGGTTTAACCTCTATGCAATATGTTCTAACAGGCTGGTGGGCACACCCAACAATGAGAGATGCTGGCACACCCATAAGCCTGTTAGAACATATTGTATAGAGGTTAAACCCCCAAGGGACCAAACTTAAGTCGTGGGCAACAACTTACTTTGACATGCCTTAAGTCATAACTCAAAACACAAATAAGGGCAAGGGTTTGGGGGGTCATAATAAAACAAACAGAAGGGAATTAGCTTGCCAGTTTAAGTGCTGAAATATACATAAACAGTAAATAGTCATGGACAGAAAAAGCAATAAATACACATTGTTGTGATGCTAAAGCTTAAATTAGGACATACCGGTTTCAAAGAAACAAATAAAAGGAAGTTATAGATCTTGTAAAACAGGCCACAGTGTAAACAAGAAGAGAATATTATTGTGTAAGTGAGTCAGAAAAATTATGCATTCCCCTCCATTTCGTTTATGAAAAGGGGCGTGCCTTTATAGTGTGAAAATCAGGCAGAAATAAGGTAAGAAAATAGTTAGGAACTGAATATCAATTAAGAATCAATCACACAAGACTTCCTTCAATTAAGGAATTCAGATTCAAATGGGTAAAACTATTTAAGGAAAGAAATTAAACAAACACCTTTGTGTAGAGTAGGTAGTTAGGGGCAAATACATAAAAAGTTATTTAAGGACAGATTTTGAAGTACACGATTGTACAGACAAGGTAAGAAAATCAATTAGTAGCCAATAAATCAATAGTCAAGGATCTTGTAATTACTAATCCATGAATGAACCAAGTAATAAAAGCTGAGAAGGGTCTTAAAATAAGTCGAGTCACAAGGAAAATCATCAAACAAGGAAGGAAAATCAATTAGTCCTATTTAGAAGGAAGTCTAAGCTAATCATAAATTTGAAAACCATTTAGAGGGAAGTTTGTCATATATAAAGAACATGCAGACATATGAGAGAGGTGGTCGTGTCATTGTAAAAAATTAGTTGAAAAAATCCTTTGTAGAAGAGTTTAGCCAAAAGTCAGAATCATTTGAAAACAGGGATGTCCAAACTCAGTTCAGAGACTCGAAATTGATCTCAAAGAGTTAGGGGTTTTGAAATAAAACTCTAGTTCAAGCAAATCACATAATCAAACTTGGAAGAATCGCAAATTCTAGGGTTTCCACCATTAATCGAGTGCGTAGTTGAGAGGGCAAGTAATTAAATCGAAACAGGTTTAGAGGCCTCAGAAAAGGTTGAAACCTCTAACATATTCCTTTCAGCAGCAGAAACTCATGAGAAAACATGATTGAAAAGTGACATGCAGAACATAGTATAAGAGCTCAAAGAAATTAGAGTAGAATAAGCTAATACGAAACATAACGGGAAAAATTGATAAAAACCATAGAAGAAACATGCTAAGAAGTTTTAGAAGAAACTTAAACAAAGCTCACTAACAAAATAAGAACACTTAAGAACATAATAATGGAAAATATAGTAGGAGAAACACACAAGGACAAAGTAGGGGAAAATATAGTAGAAGAAGCATATGATGCTCGACACCTTCAATGAAGGAGTCTAAGGCTCCCCTCTATGTATTGAAGGTAGGTATTTTCAAACCTTCAATAAGTGAACACAATATAGGAAAATACAGTAGAAGAAGTATACAAGAACATCGTAGAAGAAGCATACAAGAATACGATAGAGGCAGAAACATGCTAAGAAGTTTTGAAAGTAGTTTTTTTGGAAGAAAAGCTAGAAAAATTGTTTAAAAGCTTAGGGAAATCATAGATACATAACGGATCAGAAAAACCTCGAAAATTTAGGGTTTCAGAAGAACCCCAGTAGTGAAAAAGGCTTGAAAAAGTCATTGATCTAAGTAGGAGAGGTCATGCTCGAAAAGCCATGGTTTGACGAATCAGGTCGGAGGTGTAATAGATATTGAATCAAACGAAGCCTAGACCAAGCTTCTTCATGGGCAGGCCTTAAATCCTCATAAATCAGACGTGTGAGAGTCATCGAAGGCTAGTGTAAGACTCCGATGGCATAGGAAGCCATGGATTCTGGTGGCTTTAGGGTGGAAGTGGTGGGAGGCAGCTAGGGTTTGAGAAACTTCGAGAGAGTTTGAGAGAATGAGGGGGAGGGGAGTTTAGAGGCGGTTGGTAGGTGGAAAGTGATTTAGGTTCAGGGGGTGTTGGTAAATTAAAAAGGAAAGGGAGAACTGTGGCTGTTGATCATTTTGATCAACGGTCTGGAATAAACGGGGAGTCGGGAAGGTCGGTTAGACAAGCTATGGATCGGGTAATTTTAGGAGTTGAGATGGGTGATTTGAAATTGAAATTGGGTTGTATTAGGGGTGCCAAATCTGGCCAAAATCGAAAAATAGGCTAACACTTAAATAGCCAATTTTCTTTACTTATTTTACAAAAGATTGTAAAATAATTTCTAGAAACAAATTAAAGGTACCAAATCAATTAATAATATATAATATTAGATTAAAAATACTGGAGAAAATTTTGTAATTATAAATGTAATTAAATCTTAAATTACGCTAATATTACAATTATACGCAATTTAGCTTTTAAAAATACTCAATAAATTTTGTAAAAAAAATATAAAAAAGTCATACTAGCTATATTTTAGTATAAATATGAGAGTCCAATAAATAAATTACCTAAATGCCAGTTTTAGGAATAATTATCGAATTTTTCTTGATAAAATAGGGCAATAACATTGATTTTAAATCTTTAAAAATACTGAGAAAAATAATAGGACCTTGGAATATATATATATATATATATATATATATATATATATATATATATATATATATATATATATATATATATATATATATATATATATATATATATATATATATATATATATATATATATAAAATATATATAAAAGGTATCTTGCATATGAAAATATATAGAAAAAAATTGGGTATCAACATCTGCCCCTCTTTACCGGGAAGGAAGAAAGAGTTGTCTAGTAAAGAACAATGGTTTTTGACCGAACGAAACGGTTTGAAGAAGTTAGGTTGCGTCCTGGCTTTTGAGTTGCCTGCATATCCCTGATTTCATAGGAATCAAGCCATATGTAGTTCAGGATCCGTTGGAGGAATATACCGATAGAGAACCTTCAAGAATGGACGCAATATTCAGGTCAGGATGAATGGTTAAGGTTCAATAGGGCTGCGGGAACTGGAGCGGAATCGCTCCTGCTGAGACGGTCGTTGCTCATTGATTTACCTGCAGATAAGCAATATATTGTATGAGAATTTAAACATGATGCAAGTTCCTGTTGGACAATGAATGTTGTCTTTGGGCGGTAAGGATGACGACCTCAAACCATGACATCCTGGGTCATGAAGCATATAATAAAGGATTCGCAGGCCATGAAACGATGTTCTCGGGCTATGAGAATGATGCCTCTGAACTATGATGCCTTTGAATAATGATATGCAAAAAGATAAGAGGGATCCTCAGGCCATGGCATGGCATTCTCGGGCTATGAAAATGGTGCCTCTGAACAATGACGCCTTTGGATAGTTTGGCAATCTTTCAGCCTATGAGATGCAGAGGGTGGAGATCTTTCAGCCGATGCAAGTGTAAAAATAAAGCGGCGATCTTTCATCCATGCAAACATAAATAAAGTGGCAATATTTCAGCCGATGCAAGTGTAAAAATAAAGCGGCGATCTTTCAACCATGCAAGCATAAGTAAAGTGGCGATATTTCAACCATGCACGTGTAAAATAATGTGGCAATATTTCATCCATGCAAGTGTAAAATTAAAGTGGCGATATTTCAGCCATGCAAGTGTAAAATAAAGTGGTATATTTCAGTCGTGCAGGTGTAAAAATAAAGTGGCAATATTTCAGCCAATGAAAGTGCAAAATAAAGTGGCGATATTTCAGCCATGCAAGTGTAAAATAAAGTGGTGATATTTCAGCCGATGAAATGCAGTAAATATAGTGGCGTTCTTTCAGCCAATGAAATGCAGATAGGGTGGCAATCTTTCAGCCATGCAAGATATAGAATAAAGTGGCGATATTTCAGCCATGCAAGTGTACAAATAAAGTGGTGATATTTCAACTATGCAAGTATAAAACAAAGTGGAAATATTTCAGCCGATGAAAGTGCAAAATAAAGTGGTGATATTTCAGCCATACAACTGTAAAATAAAGCGGCGATATTTTAGCCGATGAAATGCAGTAAATACAGTGGCGATTTTTCAGCTGATGAAATGTAGTAAATGTAGTGGCGATCTTTCAACCGATGAATTACTATAAATGAAGTGGTGATCTTTCAGGCAATGAAATGCAATAGATGAAGTGACGATCTTTCAGCCATGCAATGTGCAGATGGAGACAATGTTTAGTCTCGGAAGGTAGAATGGTAGCCTTATGCAATTCAGAAAATGCAGGTAGAGGTAGAGCTTTAACCTCAAAAGGCAGACTGATAGCCTTATGCAATGCAAAAAATGCAGGTGGAGACAAAGCTTAGTCTCGGGAGGTGGAATGGTAGTCTTATGTAATGCAAAAATACATAGGGAGACAATGCTTAGTATCGGAAGGAAAAATGGTAGCCTTATAGAATGCAAAAATGCATGTAGAGATAGAGCTTAACCTTGGAAGGCAGAATGGTAGCCGTATGCAAGAAGTAAAGGGGCAGGTGATAATAGAATTTTCTTAGCTAATAGTGGATTGCGATATTGCCACTACTAGGGATACTATGTCTGCTGGGGACACTACGTGCGGATAGCAGCTGTGAGTAAGTGCAACGGTTCTGAGAATTGTATTTCTAAGTAATGTGAGTCTCGTGAGTGTATATTTTATTTGATGATCTTTCAATTTGAGTGCCTGCATCCAAAGAAAAATCGTGAGTTTGTAGAGGGGGGAGGTTAGTTCGTGTTCCCGCTGGCCTTGCTTGACCGGCTCGATTTTGATATGGTAATACTGTATGTATCGTTGGGGTAGTGTTTCTAAACAAGTGACTTCGGAAATAGACATGCATGATTTAGTAAAAATATAACATAATTACATAATTAAGTATATCTTTTATATGAACCGATGACCGTGACGTGGTTCAAGACATTGCAACCTTTCTTGCTATGGAATTTTGAGGATCCTCCTCAAAATTCTGCCCTACTTTACTGGGTTGGTGCTTTTGACGGCTGCTTGCGGTAACTGGCTAAAATCAACTTCAGAATTTTGAGGGACCTCCTAAAAATTCTGCCCTAGTTCCCAATAGCGGGGGGAAGTGAAAATTTTATTGACTTGTGACCGAACCCATAGGCTGCCTACGTATTCTTCTTAAGCGGGAATCAGGTCAGGCATAGTTCAAATTACATCATAAAAGAAAGCATAAAGATCATACATAGTATCACTTGACCACGTCTGAATTGATCGGCTTTGGCCAAACTTCTCCGTCCATTTCTGAAAGACGAGGGCTCCTCCTTTCAGAACCCAGTGAACCATGTATGGACCCTGCCAGTTGGTTGAGAATTTCCCTTTGGCTTTATCCTGATATGGAAAAATTTTCTTTAACACTAGCTTCCCGGTTTGAATTGTCTCGGCTTGACCCTTTTGTTGAAGGTTCTGGACATTTTGTTCTAGTAAAGTTGACCATGGCAAACTAAGTTCATTCTTTTTCCATTTATAAGATCCAGCTGCTGTAACGACTCTTCACCTACTCTGCATCGTCGAGTTCTACTTCCCATATGAACCTCAAGTAAGAGATTTCTACTTCGGCGGGAATGATTGCTTCTGTACCATATACCAACATGTAGGGGGTTGCCCCAGTTGAGGTGGGAACTGTGGTGCGATATCCCAATAAAGAAAATGATAGCTTCTCGTGCCACTACTTATGCTTCTTTATCATTTCCTTAGTATCTTCTTGATATTCTTGTTGGCGGCTTCTACAGCTCTGTTCATATGAGGTCTGTAGGCTGTATAATTCTTGTGTTTGATCTCGAAGGTTTCACACATGGATTTCATCAGGTCAATGTTGAGATTGGAACCGTTATCAGTAATGATTGACTCTAGAATTTCGAACAAACAAACGATACGGTCACGGACGAAATCTTCCACAACCTTAGTCACCGCTCTATAAGATGCTGCTTCAACCCAGTTGGTGAAATAATCAACTGCTTCTAGGATAAGCCTATGCTCGTTTGATGCGGCAGGTTCAATTGGTTTAATAACATCCATTCCCCAGGCGGCGAACAACCATGGTGAGCTTGTTACATTAAGCTCATTTGGGGGTACCTTGATCATGTCTGCATGTATCTGGTAGTGGTGGCCTTTTCGGACATACTGGATCCATAGTCATCCAAAAAGAACCAGCCCGGAGTATCTTCTTGGCTAAGACAAAACCGTTCATGTGTGGACTGCAGGTCCTGGCATGAATTTCTTTTAGTAGTTTGGACGCTTCCTTTGCGTCAACACACCTTAGTAATCCCAAATCCAGTGTCATCCTATACATGATTCCTCCACCTTGAAAGAAACTGTTAGACATCCTTCGAAGTGTACACTTCTCATTAGGGTTTGCAAGCTTCGGGTATTCTCCTTTTGCCAAATATTCCTTGATATCATGAAACCAATGTTTTCTGTCTGCTTCTTCTTCAACGTGAGTGCAGTAAGCTGGCTAATCATGGATCTTCACCAGAATGGGATAAATGAAGTTCTTGTCTGGATGTTGTATCATGGATGATATAGTAGCCAATATATCGACAAAATCATTCTGGATTCTGGGAGCATGCTGGAACTCAGTCTTTGTGAACCTCTTTCTTAACTCATGTACGTGGTGCAAATAAGGGAGTATCTTGGAATTCTTGATTGCCCATTCTTCTTGGACCTGATGTATAAGCAAATCTGAATCCCCGATTACTAGCAACTCTTCTATGTCAATGTTCATCTTGAGCCCTAAGATGCAGGCTTCGTACTCGGCCATATTGTTGGTGCATGAGAATCTGAGTTTGGCAGATACCGGATAATGTTGACCGGATTCTGATACTAGGACTGCTCCTATGCCAACTCCTTTGAAATTTGCTGTTTCATCGAAAAACATTCTCCAACCGTCATAGAATTCTACAATATCTTCTCCTATGAATGATACCTCCTCGTTGGGAAAATACTTTTTCAGGGGTTCGTGTTCTCCGTTTACGGGATTCTCGGCAAGGTGATCCGCTAATGCCTGTCTCTTGATTTCTTTTTGAGTCACGTAGACAATGTTGAATTTGCTCAACAGGATTTGCCATTTGGCTAGCTTGCTAGTGGCCATGGGCTTCTGAAAGATGTACTTTAAAAGATCCATCCTTGATATGAGATATGTAGTGTAGGCACAAAAGTAGTGCCTCAACTTCTGAGCTATCCAAGTCAAAGCACAATAGGTGTACTCTAACAGAGAATACCGAGCCTCGTACGGGGTAAATTTCTTGCTAAGATAATAGATTGCATGTTCCTTTCTCCTTGTTTCATCATGTTGCCCTAGAACGTAACCGAAAGCTCCATCTAATACTGCGAGGTAGAGTAATAGAGGTCTACCTGGCTTGGGCAAAACTAAGACTGGTGGTGTTGACAGGTATTCCTTGATTTTGTCGAAAGCCTTTTGACAGTCGTCAGTCCATTTGGTAGCGGCATCCTTCTTCAACATCTTGAACTTTTCTTGTTTTCCTCTAATTTTTCCTCGCTCCTCTCTCTTTTTTCTTAGCCGGTCAGCATGCAAGCTGAAACAAATGAATGTTTACATAGCACATTGAATGTATCATGATGGTTTGTTATTTTGGGTACACCTGTCCTAGAAGGACCCAACCCTTGTGATGAGTTCCCTAAGTTTAAATGCATGTGATGCAAACAAGTGATCCTACTAGGGATCTGGCATGAGGCGGTGTTTTTCTAAGTTTGAATCCTGGGGTTTTGATCTAGACATGGGGTACCCGAGCGGACAATTGGGGCCGAGGAGGGGGCGACGGATTCTGGATTAGTTCCCCAGCAGAGTCGCCAGAGCTGTCACACCTCCTTTTGACACTACACTCCGCAAGGGAGAAAAGGAGTTTTTTCCAATTTAAAGTGACAACCGAAATGGGATTCATTTTGATTAAATCAGAGTCGCCACTTGTGATATTTATGGTGTCCCAAGTCATCGGTTTTAATCCCAAATCGAGGAAAAGGACTCTGTTATTATAGTCTGCGAATCAGAAACCCGTGTAAGGAATTCTGTTAACCCGAGAGAAGGTGTTAGGCACTCCGAGTTCCGTGGTTCTAGCACGGTCGCTTTGATCCTACTTGGCTTGACTAAATATTTAATTACTGATTTTTAAACCTATGTGCTTTTGCTTCTTTCCGCTTTTTAATTTGAAAATTATTTTTGGAACAGATTACGCGTATGTATACCCGCCCATTAGGCGCGTCAAAAATCATGTCACGCAAACGTGTCCACAATTAATAACACCTAATTATTATTAAGAAAGTTTGAGCCGAAGTTGCACGAACGCATATTCCGATTTTGTTTTTTAGACATGTAGTTATGTTACACGAACGTATACACAACCACACTTGATATTTTAAATGACCCTAAAGGATATTCTAAGAAAATTTATTTGTATTTAGCCTTCGAAATTAATAAAAGCCATGTGATTCTAATAAACTTACGAAAGACAATGAATAAAGGCTTGCAAATCCATTTTGTTATTATAAAAGGATCGAGCGAAGTTGCGCGAACACATACTCCGAATTAATTTAAAATTATGGTCATGTTACGCGAACGTTTACACAACCACAATTGTGTTTTGAACGGCCCTAAAGGTCTGCTATGAATATTAGTAATTAGTTTTCCTAAAGTACGTTGAAATTGTCATGAGGCCATGAATTATGAAAATAACTTTGTGGCCACATATTTACTCATGAATCAGTTGCACACAACGAGTAAATCCAAATAATACGACCCACTTATATTGCTAAAAATTGATGCAACACTGAGTATCATAATTTAAGATTCAAACTTACTACTAGTTGAATTATGACAATAAGCCAACATCATTTGTGCGAAAATTTATGTGTGTCACTGGTGTGAACAATAATATTCAAAGAATTCACAATATATTAAAATTAAAAACTCATTCAACTGAAAGTCTAAGATTGGAAAGCACCCAGGTAGAAAATAAAGAGACCTAATGTGATATTTCAACACATTCACAGTTTAATGCTAATAGTCTAGAACATATATTATTCATCCCTTGCTACAAAACTCTAACACTCAACATTAACACCTCAGATAATCTCTTATTTGCACGTTATATGTAGATTTAAGCACAAGCAATACATGAGAGGGATTCTACATGGACAACTAACAAAACAACACATTTGAAACCTATATTCTCACAACTTTCCCAAGAGTCAATACTGAAGCACTCACCACAATCATCGGATGTTTCTACTTATTCAGATCAGAGATGAATTGAGAAGATATTAGCATGGCATATAAACCACATTATCATTCAATTACCTTGTATTAACATTAACTATTATTTGAAAGACAATTACTAATCGAAAATCTAGAATTCAGCCCAAAACTTCACATTAACTCAACATTAAAGCGCA
This sequence comes from Nicotiana benthamiana, assembly GCA_034376525.1. Lineage (NCBI taxonomy): Eukaryota > Viridiplantae > Streptophyta > Magnoliopsida > Solanales > Solanaceae > Nicotiana > Nicotiana benthamiana. The sequence continues at coordinate 18,005,572 of CM067324.1, read as the reverse complement.
TCAAAGGTCCAGAAAATTAACATAACAACACCTCCACATTTAGGGCAAGAGAAAACAGGAAAATAAAAGATAAGAAGCAGATAGCAATATTCCTTTTGATTCCTCATTCATTAGAATTTTTAGACACACATGGATCCTTGCAATCATTTGCTTCTCATGGTTTACAGATTTACTTGAAAGTGTGAAGAAAGCAACAGCAGAGTAGTCAATAGTCCAGCAGCAGTAACAAACAGCAGAATCAGCGGTGGTTAAAATCAGAAAATGAAATAAGAAATAAACGAGAACCCAACTTCAGTCAAGAATAAACCAGAAAACTTCAAATACACTCGACCTCAGTCCATTTCAGCCTCAAATAGAGCCTAAATAACTTCAACTATTTGAAAATTCTCCAAGTTAAAACAGAAAGCCAATGCTATAGTATTTCCTTCAGCTATTTTCAGCTCCTTTTTTTTGTGTGTTTTTTTTAATTTTTTTCTATTCAATTCTGCGAGAAGTAAATTTTTGCAATTTTTTTTATATTTTCTGGATTTCAGCTCTTAGCCTCTCTCTCAGATTTTCAGAATGTGCCTCTTTTTTGGAAAGGCAGGTTTGCAATGCCTTTATAGGCAAGTAAATAGGCAGCCCTCAGATTTCTATTTTACCCCTTAGTCCTCTTTTATTCTTCAGTTTTTACCAACTAATCCCTAAAGTTTTAGCTTGTTGCCCAAGTTACTGCACTAAGTTGCTGATATTTCAACTAAAGCCCTTTTCTAGAAGATTCTAGGAGGTTCTAGTTTCAACTACAACATTATTCTCTACTTAGGAATGCCTATACTACCCTTTATTCAATCTAAAATTTACTAACCTAGTACTAACTAAACCCCATCCTTTTACCCTAGTCTGTAACTATTGTTAATTACTGAAAGGAACTGAAAAGTTCAGCTAAGTCCATACACATCCTAAAATTGAACTAATTACTCAACCCAACTAATCAAAATATGGAGATTAAATCTAACTAAACTATTAATCCAAACTAAATTTATTCACTAACAATCAGTGATTCGAACAAAATTAAGTTGAAGCCAAATTATCAGTAGCTATCAAGAATTATTTAGTCAAAACCAAATCCATATCAAACCAACAGAAAATCCAAAGCAAAAATAGAACAGAATTAAACTAAAAGTAAAGACTAAAACAAACAAAATCAATTAACATGGCTTTAAAAAAATTATTCACTTGGTCAGAGAGTAAAAGATTGGGAAAAACGCTCTCGGCGCACGTTTAGTTAATGGAATAGTATTTCACGGCGTAGGTTAGCACGAAGATTCCTCGCCGATAATGGCACGTCGCCGACGACAACCAGTTATATCCACCTCGCAAATTGTTACTCCAGCACCAGGAGTAACTAAAGAGCTTGAACCGCTAACATTTGGGAACTTCCTACCTGAGAAGTTTCAAGCTAAAGTCACTTTGCATGCAGATGAAATTGTGAGCGTAGAGCCTCAATTTAAGGTGAATGATGTAGATCCTGCTAACTTGGCTGTTAGGAAATTGCAATTTTCTGATATCGCCATATCTAAACATTCCTCTCCTACTGTGGCCGAGGTCGTCAGGGGTAATCACAATATGGGTAAGGCTCTATCGTTTGTTCCGCCAACTGATAGGGATGAGAAAAAGGTAGTTAAAATCTGTGCTGATGAACTGAAACCTTAGGCGGAGTACTGGAGTGCTTCATTAATTGGGTACATCATCGGAGACAATCCTACTGAGAAATCCTTGGAGAATTTTGTTATGCATGTCTGGAATTTTGTGGCTAAACCACAGATTCTAATGCACTCTGATGGTTATTGTATCTTTCGCTTTAATAGTGTTGAGGATAAGAACTTAGTTATCCAATATGGTCCATACTCATACAGGAACAAGCCAATGGTGCTGAAACCATGGGATGTTGATTTTTCTTTTCAAAATGCTGTTCTTAGTACTATACCTGTATGGGTTCGATTCCCTGGCTTACCAGTGGGCTACTGGTCTTCTGAAATCCTTAGCAAATTAGCTAGTGCAGTAGGTAAACCTCTGTACACTGATAAATTCACAGCTCATTTTGAGAAGATTTCATATGCCAGAGTACTGGTTGAAGTAGATGCTGCTTTTCCTTTGCTGGAGGAAATTGAAATTGAAACTCCTTTTGGGATGAAGTTACAAGGGATTGAGTATGACTGGAAACCTGTATTTTGTAATCATTGCTTGAAGTTTGGTCATAACTCTCTTGACTGCTGGTATAATGGTCATAATGATGGGGAACAGGAGGTGCAAGAGCAAGGAAGGGAAATTAGGAAAAGACCTCGAGTCAAGAAGTCAGGAAAGCAATCAAGGCAGGAATGGATTCCTAAAGCTAATACAGATACACTGGAAAGTGAAGCAATGGCTAATACATTGCCTAGCTTGCCAGTGCAATCTGTTCAACCTGAAGCTAATACAGATACACTGGAAAGTGAAGCAATGCCCACTAATACATTGTCTAGCTTGCCAGTGCAATCTGGTCAACGTGCTGAGAGGATGCAGAGGATCCAAATCAATACTGATATGTCTACAAGTCAGAGGTCTGATGATGATCCTGGCAATCTGGAAAGTATTGATAGTGGTGATATTGTGGTATTGATGGATAAAGATAAGGGTAAGGCTGTTGCTGGATTTCCTGGCCCTTCTTTGAGTATGCTACCTACTATTTCATGATTATAGTTACCTGGAATATTAGAGGGCTTAATAAAGCCCATAAACAGAAAGAACTGAAAACTTTCTGGTTAGGAATAAAGTTGATGTTCTGAGATGCCTTGAAACTAGAGTTAAAGAACACAAAGCTCATAGGATTGTAGCTAAGATTGCTAAAGGATGGAAGGTCCAATACAACTACACCAATGCTGTCAATGGGAGAATATGGCTAATCTGGAAGGCATACATTTAGATACATATATCCTGTGTGATTGACTAGTTTATTCATTGTCTGGTAGAGGATCCTGTTAATAAAATCAGATTACAATTGAGTGTCATTTATGCTCATAATTCTGCAATTTTGAGGAAGCAGCTGTGGGATGATCTTAAAGTTTTAAATGTTCCAAGTCAAGATGTATGGTTAATCAGTGGTGATTTCAATTCTGTCTTATATTCTGATGATAGGATTGGTTCTCCTGTTACAGATGCTGAAGTTAGAGAGTTTAAGGAGCTTATTTCTGATCTTCAATTGACCCCCCTCAGGTCTAAAGGGTGGAAGTATTCATGGATAAATAAGCAGCAAAATTGATTGGGCACTTGGTAATTTCCAATGGATTCAGCAGTATGGCCATCTAGAAGCAGATTTTATGAATCCCTCAGTCTCTGACCATTCCCCTATCCTCATACAGTTTGGGAGTCAAAAGTTATTGCATCCTAAACCTTTCAGATTATATTATGCTATTATGGAGGATCCTCAGTTCTCTTCTATTTTGCAGCATGTATGGTGTCTAAAATGTGAAGGTTCTCCTTTACAACAGATTTGGTATAAGATGAAGAACTTGAATCAGCACTTAAAAGAAATGAACAGGCATATGGCTTCCTATAAACAGAAGCTTATCCATGCTAGAGAATCACTGGATATTATACAGAACCACCTACTGCATAATCCATTCTCTGAACAACTGCTTAAAGAGGAGAAAGAAGCTCTTAATGACATTGAGAAGTGGAGCAATGTAGAAGAACAAATCATGAGGCAGAAATCAAAGGCTTGCTGGATTGACTATGGAGATACCAACACAAAATATTTTCATGCACAGTGGAGGATCAGAACCAGTCAGAATAATATTACTTCTATTTACTCTGAAGCAGGTATGAATTAACAGAACCAGAGGCTCTGGAGCAGGAATTTATTGAGGTATTTAAGTTATTAATGTGTGAAAGTGCTGATGAATTGCCTTGTATTAACACTTCTATTGTTAAGGAAGGACAGTGTCTTACTTTATCACAGCAAAGATCACTTATTAAGGATGTTACTCTGGATGAAATTACTGAAGCTATCAAAGATATGCCTAAAGACAAACTCCAGGTGTAGATGGTTTCCCTGTGGAGTTCTTTACCAGCAACTGGGAGATTGTCAAGGAGGATGTATATGCTGCTACAAAGGATTTCTTTACAACTTGTATGCTGCCTTACATGGTCAATACCACTGCCATTGCCCTTGTACCCAAGGTTAAAGTTCCTAAAACAGTGAAAGATTATAGGCCTATTGCATGCTGCACCACTATCTATAAAATCATATCTAAGGTCATTACTAGGAGGCTGAAAGCTGTTATTGATGACCTTGTTGGTAAAGCCCAGTCAGCATTTATTGAAGGGAGAAGCATAATTGATAATATCTTGCTCAGTCATGAAATTTTCAAGGGATACTCCAGAAAAGGTATATCTCCTAGGTGTGTCTTGAAGTTAGACTTGAGGAAGGCATATGACACTCTTGAATGGAGGTTCCTCAAACAACTGCTTATTGATCTAGGATTCCCTGCCAAGTTTGTTAATTGGACAATGGCTTGTGTCTCTACTGTATCTTACTCACTAGTGATGAATGGTGGTCTCACTAAGCCTTTTCCTGCTAGAAGGGGTATTCGACAACGTGATCCTATGTCACCTTACTTATTTGTCCTTGCTATGGAATATTTGAACAGGCTATTGGCTCAGTTGCATAGAAATGGTGATTTCAACTTCCATCCTAGGTGCAGGAAGTTGAACTGTGGCCATATTTGCTTTGCAGATGATCTTCCCCTATTCTGTCGAGCTGATATTATATCTATTCAGATATTGCATGATGCTTTCCTAACATTCTCTGCAGCTTCTGGGCTATCTGCTAACAACACTAAGAGTGCTGTTTATCTGGCTGGGGTACATCAGAATGACAAAGATGCTATCCTTGAGACTTTGGGATTCAGTGAGGGACAACTACCTTTCTAATATTTAGGCATTCCTCTCCACTTTAAAAAGCTTACTATTCACCATTACTTGCCACTGATTGAGAGGATAACTGATAAAATCACTTATTGGTCTGCCAAGCTACTGTCTTATGCAGGTAGGACTCAATTGATCAAAACTGTGATATTTGGGATCCAAACTTATTGGGCACAAATATTCATTTTGCCCAAGAAAGTGATGAAAGTCATAGAAGCTGTTTGTTGATCTTATCTTTGGACTGGTAATGCAACAGTATCTAGAAGATCACTGGTAGCATGGGAAAGGATATGTAGACCTGTTACTGATGGAGGCCTCAATATTATAGATATATAGGTATGGAATAAAGCTGCTATCACTATGCTATTGTGGGATTTGGCAAAGAAGAAAGATTGTTTATGGATCAAGTGGATATACTACTATTATATAAAGAGCTGTGACATTGCTACAATGCCCATTCCCAAGAATGCATCTTGGGTAGTTAGGAAAATTAAAGAATGCAGAGATCCCCTTATGGCTGATCATAGACTGCAAGGTGATCTTATGTATAGACTGGTTGGAATGTGCAGGCTAGGCAAATTTCATATACAGACACTATATCATACTATGCTTCCAATCTTTCCTAGGGTGGAATGGAAGAATCTTATGGTGACAACCAATGTCCTGCCTAGACATAAATTCACTACTTGGCTTGCTGCTCAAGGTCGACTCCCTACTGTCGACAGATTACTGAAGATTGGAGTGAAAGTGGAGGAGAAATGTGTATTCTGTCATCAACAAGTAGAAGACTTTGGCCATCTGTATTTACTTGTCCAGTTACTAGTAGACTGTGGCATAGAATATGTTGTTGGCTAGGCTATAACAGAACAAGTGATCGATGGGATTCTGAAATCCAGTGGATATCCTGCCTAGCTAGAAGCAAATTGTGGCACAAGGCTGTTGTGGCTACTGCCTTTGTTACCACAGTTTCACTCATATGAGAAGCAGGAATGTTATTAGATTTGAGGGGAAATCATTCGATGAAAATCAGTTCTGTCGAGAGGTAGCAATGCTTATTCATGTTCGGGGCAGAAAATGAAAGCGATGGCAAACGGAACTGCGACAGCTCAATCATTACCCTTAGTCATAGTTGTTAAGTACTGTAGTAGCTTTGCATGCATTTGTAAAGTAGTAGTTAGTCTATACTACTACCATGAACTCCTCATTGTAAATTTGTTGATATCAATGAAAGCCAAATGTTAAACTTTAAAAAAAAATCAATTAACATGAAGAAAGATTAATCAAATGAGAAGAAGCTTTACTAACTCAAAATGAAAAAACAAAAACCTTAAAATAAAACCTAGAATACTGATTAATCAACAAAAGCTATGAACAAATTCATGTTATCGATTATTAGAACTCAAAACAAGAGGACACGGACAAATAAAAACAAAGAAGGATTACTGAACCCAACAGATAAACAAAAACCCAAATCAATTCATGAAGCAAAACAGTCGCGGGGAAGAAATTAATTCAAATAACAAAATAAAAAAAATTAAGAAAACTCACTGGTATAACTTCTAAGGTCTTGCCGCTTCTCAGAATTAAAATTCGAACAGCCTTGATGAGATTCGAATGGTAATGATGATGGATTCGTCATGCGGGAAGTGAGGAGATCGCATGGTGTGAATTTGGTTGAATTTAGAAGAGTTTAGTCTTTAATCGGAGTCTTCAATTTTATATTTGAAGGAATTGGCTAGGGTTCGAAGGAAAATAAGGCTAGATTTGTTGTGGGGAGGCAACGGGGAGCACAAGGTGTATTTTTTGGGTCGTTTGGGAACCGGCGCCGCCGTGGACGGCGGAGTAGCCGTCACTTCGAACAAATATTCGAGGAGACTGGGTGGGATTCGAGCCATGGGAGTCACAGAAATAGGAAGAGGAGGTCAGGGAGGTGTAGTGGTGTAAATTTGGTGTGTATTGGCGTTGGCGTCACCGAAGGGTGGTGGTGGGATTTAGGGGCGTCTTGGGTTATGGTGAGGGTCTCTGAGTTTTCAATTTGATATTCGAAGGAATTTGCTAGGGTTTGAAGGAAAATAAGGCTGGATTTGTTATAGGGAGGCGGCATGGAGCAAAGGGTGTATTTTTTGGGTCGTTTAGGCACCGGCGCCTCCATGGACGGCGGAGCAGCTGTCACTTCGAACAAAGATTCGAGGGGACTGGGTGGGATTCGAGCCATGTGAGTCACAAAAATGGGAAAAGATGTCGGGGAGGTGTAGTGGTGTAAATTTGGTGGGTATTAGCGTTGGTGCCGCCTGAGGGTGGTGGTGGGATTTAGGGGCGACTAGGGTTCTGGTGAGGGTCTATGAATTTGGGAACGAGACTAAGAGAGACGAAGAGAGGGGGGTGATATGGTTTCGACAATTATATAGTTATTAAAGCCCACTTCAGGACTGTTGGATTAAAAATCCTCGACGGCCAAGCTTTATTGAAGCTGAAACATTGTCATTTGGTTGGGGAAGGGGGGTTCCGGGTTTGGGTGTGGTTTGGGCCGGGTATTTGGGAAAAGTTTGGGCTTGGGACAAGACTAGCCCAATCGATTTCCACTTCTTTTTCTCCTATTTCAATTCTTTTCAATTTGTCTTTTTCAATTTCTTTTTTTAAAATTAAAGTAAAAATCCTAAATTAATTATAAAAGTAAATTAACCTACCAAATCCAATTAACTGACTCTAATAATTATCCCAACCTAATATAACACCAAATTAAAGAGAAAAACTACAAAAATTCCAAAAGTTAAAATTAAAACAAAAATAAACTATTTTTGTGATTTTGTATTTTTGTAAACTCCTAATTGCTAATTAATACCAAAAATAAGTAAAATTAAACCCTAAATGAAAGTCATATTTTTTGTATTTTATGCGAATTAAAATGCCCAGACGAAATGCGAACAATTAACATAAAATGCCATAAAAATCCACAAAATTTCAAACAATAAAAGAAATTATTTTTGCTCGATTTATGGGAGTAATTAATATAGGGTAAAATCACATGCTCACAATAGACATTTACATATTGAACACATTCTTATGCGATTTACATAACATACATGGTTACTTACATGGTTTACAACTTACACCGCGCAACATACAAGATACCTATTTACATAAGTTCACAACCCACATTTCTGTCTACGGAGCCTCTAAGGATACAAAAAGGGTGATATAGGCTCCGGCTATACCTTACACAAATATCAAAATAAGACTCTGAAAGAAAAGCGGCATGAGCCACGCAGGGCTCCGTAAGGAAATGGGCTCACCAATTCAGCTGTCGGGAAGTGAAAGAGTGCTACTGTCAGTGGACTGGAGTACCTGCTACGGAACCACCTACAATCATAACACGAATGTAGCACCTCCGGTAAAAGGGACATCAATACACTTGAGTTGTACTGGTATGTATGAACAAACGTTACCCCAAGTAAAATTAATTAATGCACAAATAACAAACAGTAATAGAATCAATGATCAAATGCCCATGAAAGGAACAACCAAAGTCAAACAAGTTTCATAATCTCTCCTTTTCCCCTTTCCGACATTATTCCATCACATTAAAGATTTTCACAACTTTCACATATTTTCATTTAAATAGTGGTTTCGATCAGTTTTCCACCCTTATTACCTCGACCACCCTTATTATCTTGGCCACCCTTATCACCAAAACCCACACCTTATAACTTCGTATTGTGGCGCGTAACCTGATCCCACCGGACAATCACATTTTATACAACTACAATAAAAATTCAGAAAGAGTTTCATAAACATCAATGCTATTTCCATCATGTACAACAACCCAGATATAATTCAATCACAACGATAATTGCCTATGACAAGCCACACGTGATATTACTACAGTTGTTTCAATTACATCAATTACGACTTTCTTCCATCATTTGTTACACAACTCTTACCACATAAACACATTTACACACACATGGTTTGTTGCCATTTACTTACACCAACATATAGGAAAACTTAACCAACAATGTTCAAGGCATATTAATCATAAGAATTCACAAATTGTCCACACAAGTGACACATACCAATCACTCGTACACCAACAAGGTGACCTTACGAAGGTTAAAGTTAGCCATACATACCTGGAGTCGAATTTCCCTTTTTACTTCTACTTTTGGCTCACCAACAACCTAGTACCGACAATCTAGTTCACAAGTTAACACATACATCTTAGAATTGAAGTTCACAATCAATACCCAAACTTATTTAGGTTATCAGCCCCTCATTTTTCAAACCAATTCTGTTGACTAGATTTTAGGTTTTGAAGAACATCCATGTGTATTCCAAATTATGTTTTCAAGAATCAATGTATACGAATCCCCCTTTTTGTTTAAATCTGAAAACCAGTGAGAAGGATTGGGGATATTACCTGCAAGAACAGAGATGAAGGCAATTACGTGAAATTTTCCTGGCCCAAGTGACTTTGAAGAATCAAATCGATGAATGTAAAGCTTTATCTCTCAAGAATTCTCCCTTCCTCTCTCTAGTATATTAAAAAAATATGTGAAAATAAGGGGTTCAAGTATTTTATTGAAGAAAGGGCCGGGCTTAAAATTTAGAAAAAATTAGAGCCTGAGTCAGATACTAGCACGTGATTTTTTCCCTATAAGAATTACTCCAATAAAATTCAAAATAAAATAATTTCTTTTCAGTGTTTGCAATTTTATGATTTTCGTGGAATTTTCTTTTAATTATTTGCATTTTATTTGTGCAATTTAATTAAATAAAAATACAAAAAAAAGTTTCATTTGCGTTTAGGTTTGACTTTGCATTTTTTTAGAATTAATTAGTAGATATTTATTTTACAAAGAGGAAAAATCACATAAAGAATAGTTTATTTTCACATTCTAGTTTTAATTTGGAATTTTGGTAGTATTCCGTTTAATTTGGTTTTAATTAGGTGTATTAAGTGATAGATGTAGTAATTAATTTAATTTGATTAGGGAACAGTATATGTTTGTTTTTTTTATTTCAACTTAAAAAGAATTTGAAAGAAATCACAAAAATAAAAATAAGAATGAAAGAAAAAAATTAAAGAAAGGAGAATTCTCAGTTTTGGGCCATTATTCCAAGTCCAAACAGCAAGTACCCGACCAGGCCTGCTCCAATTCCCCCAAACCCGTCCAAATATCCATTCCCCAACCCGGTCTTATCTCCATTAAGTCCAAACGACATCATTTTAGTTAACTCATGTTGTTGATCTGAGCCCTTCATTTCATTCCATCCGACGTCCCAGATCACTTCGCACCCCTCCCTTAAAAATGTCCTAAGAGATAAGAGATCAGTTGAAACCAAAAAACTCCTTCGTCCGTCTCTCTCAAGCCCCTCCCTGAGAAACCTTAACGCCGCTTTTCCAAGAACACCATTTTTACCGGCGGCGTTGCTCCTGATTAGCCCCCAAATCAACACCCCTGAAATCTTACACCCTCATCGTCCCCAAAATCTACCATTTTTCTTTCAAATCACCCTGGTCTCGCTCAAATCTTGAAATGAAATCCAAGCTTTTAGAGCCAAAGCCAAGTCCAACGCTGGAGTCTAAATTAAGATCATTTCTCGGACCGTTATTAAGCTAAAACCAATGCTACTCAACTATTCTTTGTAAGAATGAGCGAGTATCATTGACTTCAACTTATTTCAAAGTCTACCAGTTGCATGCAAGGCCAATACCAATGTATTTATCAGGAGCGACCCCAGTCGAGCTGTGATTGAGTAAGTCCGTCCTCCTCTCTTTTGATTTTTCTTTTACTGGCTCATTTTCTTCCTCATCTCCTTTCTCTGGGTGGTCGGAATTTGCTAGGGTATTTTGAGTTTAAACCAGATCCTTTTCTTTTCTTTTGTCAACTGAAACATTTGAACTTTTGAGTCACTCTGTCTTTGTGCTAATAAGCATTAATGTTTCGTTAGTCAGTTCACCTACCAATAAGGAAAATAGGCCCATCATTGATTTGTTGTTATGAAATTAGATTGTTTATCTCTTTAATTCCGCCTTTTGTTCTGTTAGAAATTGTTCCGGGCCTCTTTATTTGGGAAAACTTTTGTTTAGCCCTAGTCTGGCCCATAAGTGTATTGATTGGTTCATAAATAGCAACGGGCCCAATAGGATTCAATGGGGAGTCTGTGATCCATTTAGCTCAGCCAGCTGACCCATTTTGGGTAGGTTTCAGAGGTAAAAAAAGGATAATTGGGGGTAGTTTGGGTAATTAGGCAAGAGAATCTTGTGAATAACCATGTTAAGAAGCTTCTAGAAGCTGAAAATGAACTTGCTTGACAAGCAAGTCGAAATTTGAGGGATTGCTAAAATAAAAACAAAATTAGAAGGACTAAAAGGAAAGTTAAAATTTGAAGTGTTTACTCTATTTACTTGCCTATAAAGGCATTGTGAACCTAAGCTAAATTCAGATTTGGAGGGCTAAAAAAAACCCAGAAATAATAGAGTATGTTGAGACTTTCTCAAATACTGTTCCATTGGTTGTTTTTGGTTTTTGTTGAAGTTTTAAGTTTCTGGTAATCTAGAGTCATTTGAGGTTGAAATGAGTTGAAGTTCAGTCATTTTAAAGCTTGTCTAAGTTTGTTCAATTGGAAAACACTATTACATTGAGGGTTCCACTGGGAGTTCCGAAATTTCTCATCCCCTGAATGATATTTGGTTCCATTTGAGTTGTAAAAATGGATTTCTAACATTGTTGAGTGCTGAGCCGTGGGTGTTATAGTTCCCTCATTCCAGTCTTCCTTTTCATTTCTAGGTACATGACTTTGTAACCCTTTGGCTGTGAATTGAACTTGAGGAATAACATGTTGTGAAGACAAAAATGAAGATTTCCTGATTGCTTTCCATTTTCTTTCCATTTCTCCTTTGTTTTCCTTATCTATGGCCTTAAGTCATATTGGTTATCTAAGGTGACTAATAGAATGACCATAGATTTAGCTTTTTGAATGTTATATGGTAACTTAGTTTGATGTTTATTCTAGGTTGGTGCTTTGCATGTAGTCACTTTACCATTCGTTGTTTCGAAGGCAGTAGTTGGATTGGTTTAAATGAAATTGACTTGATTATGTTCATTTTAGGCTATTAAATTTGCTGGGAATTGGTTTCTATGCCTAGCTTATGTATACTTTCAGAATATGTGTTTGTATTGCTTGTTTAGTGTATTGTTTTATTAGAATTGGTATTCTCGAAGAATTGTGATTCAAACCATGAATTCACAGTTAAGTTGAGTCTGAAACTTGCTAAGCCATGTGGGATCTTCTGCATATTCTTAGAGTTTTTACTTGTTTACATCCTCAAGTGTACATGGCTGCTCGCTTTAGCAGGAATTTGGACATGTTCTTAGTTTTTCCTTAAGATTCAGTTTAATTTTTTTAGGATCAACTTAATTTTTGTTTCTTATTTTTAGACCCTGAATTTTACATCTTGGTCTCTCGTAATTTCTTTTTGGAATTCAAGGGATACGTTTATGGTCTTGAGAATTAGAACTCAAATAATGAGTTTGAAGTTTGGCAAGTTACCAAAATTAACTAGTCAATGCAATACTTCACTCATTTTGCTGTTGTCAAGTTTGTGACTGGATTTTATGTTTCCTCTCACGCGTCCAAATCCAGCGTTTTACACAATGTTTAGCTTTTTCTTCCTTTTATAATTATTTGAGACAGATTAATACTGGTTTCATGTGCCATTGCTTTGCTAATTTAGTTAATGTTATTGGGCCCAGATTTGGTCGACTCGGTGGGCCTTGGACCATGAGTTCACTTGAATTGAATTTTCCGGCCTCGCAACGAGTCCTATGGATGATCATTTGGGGTAGCCAGGGCAGGTTGTTGGCTCTCATGCCTAGCACAAGATTTTGTTTCAAAACCTTCAACCATAGTCTCTATTGAATTAACCCATGCAGTAGTACAATTTCGACTCCTTAATTTCTCAAATAATCAAACTCCTTTAGATAATTGAGGTGTGTCATAATAGATATAACGAGTAGTTTACGACCGGTCGAGCCTTTAGTTTGAATACCCTTTTTAGAATAATTTGAGGTGTGCCATGCCAAGCAAAAATGAAAATTGCGTGGCCCTCTTTTAATTAGTCTTAACTTAACCTTAGAATTCGAGGCGTTCCATTTAGCTAAATTCCATGGACTTCGCAAAATTAAAAACGCGTAGTTACTTTAGGCCCGTACTTTAATAATATTACTTTCCTAAACTCGGGTATGCATTTCATGTGACCCAAATACAAATCCTTATAACGTTGAATAAAATGTGTTTCGGATTATGGGTGCATTTCATGTGATGTGATTCAAAGACATATTTTAGACAATGTCAAATCTTCTTTACAAATAAATAAAAGCGGTTAAGAGTTAAATTATGGCAATAATAACAATTGAGCTACCATGGAACTCGGGATTGCCTAACACCTTCTCCAGGTCAACAAAATTCCATACTCGAATTTCTGTATTTGCAGACTGTAGAACAGAGTCAATCTTTCCTCGATTCGGGATTTGAAATCTTTGAATTGGGATACCATTAGTTCTCCCAAGTGGCGAATCTGAATCTTTAATTAAATAATTTCGTTTCGATTATCACTTAAATTGGAAAAACTCCCTTTATATCCTTTCCAGGGTGTAGTGTAAAAAGGAGGTGTGACTGGCGACTCTGCTAGGGATCAAACCTAGAATCTCTGGTTCAGGGTTCAGGAATTCAAGCTTGTATAAATTTTTATATTTGGCTTTATCTGATTTTGTTACATGTTTGGGCCGAATGTGCTAAATGTTGCTTTTTACTGCTTTAATATTGATGAACTGTATATAAATTGTTACGAATCCCTCCTCTCTCTAAGTCTTCTAAATCATGAAGGAGTGTGCACTTCGTGTGACTTCTTTTCTGTTAGAGTCAATTTCCAAATTTAGAACAAGATTAGGACAAGTTGCAAAGCCGAAGAAGCTTCTATATTCCCGATATGTTTCCCCTCTCCCCCTGGCTCAAGTTGTCCGCTCGGATAAGCCAGGTCTAGCACAGTAAACCTATGTTTTTTTAACCTAGAATAACTCAGCCTCTTGCCGGATCCTTAGTAGGAGCGGTTTTTTGCATCTCGTGCATTTGACTTAGGGGACTCAACACATGGGTTGGGTCCGTCTAGGACAGGTATACCCAAAATGACGGACCATCCTGATGCATATTTTACGTGCTATTTATTGAATTTATTTACTTCGAGTTTGCATGCCGACCGGCTTTGATTGATGGAAGAAAATTGAAAAAGAAAATAGCATTGTAAGGTTTAAGTGAGTTTTAAATGAAAATTCCAGTGTCCAAATTGTACTAAAACTCTGCCGAATTTTGAAAAATGAGAAGAAAAAAAGAAGGAAAATGTTTTGTTTTCAAACATAGTTGGTTTTGTTTTATTTACCTTAACTACGCTAGTTTGATTCTCACAGGGTGTGATACGTAGCCAACCCCCATCGGGTTCAACTTTCCTTTTTGCAAAAATAGCCCAAAAGCACAAAATTTTTATTTTTACTGTAAATAATTAAGGTGATGTCATTCTTGTCAAAAATAGCCGAATGTCCCTCAAAAGGGCGCCGGAAGGCTATTTTCGCAAGAACAAACCACCTTGATTCATTTTTCAATGTTTTGGCCGGTTAGCCAACACAACCTTAAAATCCTCATTTAGAAGTGTTGAAAGGCCTATTGGCAAAGCCTGATATTCTGAAAATTATGAAAAAAAAATGGTCATTTTGTTTCATTAAATAAAAATAAGTCATAGTTTGCTTTTGATTAAAATCACCTTAATAAATGTGAATGATGGGAACAATTCAAAATGAACCTTTGTCAATTCGTGAAGAGATCCCTTTCAAGCTACATACGTAGTGGCATGATTTGGGTAACAACATCAGGAAGATTTTGACAAAAGCTTTGGGTGGTCTTATCGGGCTCTTGAAAGTTAAGCCGATAAAGGACATAATTGAGGCACTGATACCATTTTCGGACTCAACACATAATGTATTCCACTTTGCTGACTTCGAGTTAACTCTTACACTGGAAGAGATAGTAGTGTATGTCGGTTTCGAAGGGAATCTTAAAAATCAATACCCGATAGCACCAATGACAGTAATCCCTCTCAAATTTTTGGACTTGTTAAGCATCAGTCGGGACGTCCAAGATGGAAATTTGGCAAAGGGATTCTATACTTTCTACTTCTTGTACCAATGTTACGAGAATTCCTATGGCTTCGAGACTCCTGATACCGGTCTTACTTGCGCAGAAACCAAGACAAGTGGGAAGCTCGGAGAGGATTAGCTTTTATAATGGCGTTCCTGGGTGTTTTGATTTGCCCCAGAAAAGACGGGAACATAGAGTTGGGACTAGTGGGGATAGCTGACTTTATGATGAAAAAGTCTAATGGGACCATAATGCCGATGATCTTGGCAGAGATTTACCGAGCTCTGACCTTTTGTCGAGAAGGAAGAAAGTTCTTTGAAGGGTGCAATATGCTATTACAAATGTGGATGGAGGAAAACCTTTGACATCGCTTAGGATATCTGAATTGTGGTATGGCTGGTCTAGAATGCATCGAAAAACATGAAAAATGGGTAAAGGGTTACGAGTTCCCGGTGGGTACACAAGCATGGCATACCCACTTGAGATTCTTGACTGCAAACAAAATCAAATGGATGTTCGGGTAGCTCTCGGTCGGTGAAGTAATCTATATGTTGGCTAAGAGTGTTTTTTCTATTGATGGGTCTTCGGAGTATCCAACCTTATGCTCCACACAGAGTCCTACATCAGTTAGGCCGATATCAGACTATCGCACACGATGAAGATTTGTGTTGGCAGGTCATTAAGATAGAGCCAAAATCTACTTTTCTAGAAGAAAAAGTGCGCTGGATTTTGCACCAGTGCAGATTCTTAGAACCTAAAACCCTGCTTGATATGCTAAAAGATCAGAATTCATCGAAAGCCTGAAATACCCGCAACGAAACCTCATGTCCAACAGTTCAGTGACGGAGCACAGGTACAATGGGCTTGGCTGGTCAAGGAAAACGAATACAAGGCCACGATAGGAAAGATCGAAAATCAAATCAAAGATCTTCAATTCGAGAATTGTTTGCAAGCCGCGGTAGATGAGGGTGAAAAAAAGGAGACTAGCCAAAGAAAATGAAGCCTTTCGAGCCCAAATTCAGAAAATGAAAATAGCGGCAGAAAATCCCACCTGAAGTGTAAAAGATGAAAAGCTCATAGACAACCTGAGGCGGAAAGTAGGGGAGTATGGTTTTGACCTAAAAAAAGTAGACGGTGAGCTAGCCAAGGCCAAAAGCAGCTAGTCAAAAAAGCGGAAGAACAAGCATGCCTGATTGAAAAGTTGAAAGAAAAGTACGACAATGAGGTTGAGAGATTGAAGAAGAGGGTTATCAGTGTTGAAAAAAAATGGTTAAGCAGGCAAAGGACTTTAAGGCTGAAAGAGAGCACTGTTACGCAGCAATAACACAGTTAGAAAGAGATTTTCATCAATTTTAAAAACTGAATCGGGTAGCCGAACAAACTTTGGAAGCCAGGACCCAGCAGATTGGGCGATTATTAATGGAAAAAGGTGTCATAAGAGAGAGAGAGTCCGAAGGATCACTTATTACATCGCGATAAAGTGCAACAATTGTGAAGATATTACTAGATCCATATTTTTTGCCGCAACGATGATATTTGTCCATCAGGTAATTAATGACCTCCACCACCTCCAAGGGGATTTAGTACGCAGACCCGCGGCGAAGATCGAATGATGTCCCACGGGCCCCAGGAGCATTAGAGGCACTAATGTACTCGTGATTGTCACTCTAGTCTGTTAGTCTGTGAAGCCTGTATTTTCTTTTACTTGAGTATGTAGTTAGTTGTGGAGTCAGTTGTTTTCACCTTTCTGTCAGAGTCTGTTGGTCTTTTTTCGAGTCAGAGTCTGTTAATTTCTTTTCTCGGGTATGTTAGTTTGGTTAATCAAACTGTTTTACTTTATTAAAATTGAAATTCCCTAAAATATTTTGTATACTTATCTTCTAGAATTACGATCGATCTGATTCATGCGGGGTCATGATACGTAGGCAATCTCCATATGATTCGACCGTAACCAAAAGAAAAGGAAAAAGAAATAAGGAAAAGAGAGAAAAGAAAAGAGAGAAAAATAAGAAACCGTGAGAAAGAAACAACAATAAAACAAAGAGGAAGCATACACAAACAAGTTGAATAAAAGAAAAAAAAACAACAAAAAAGAAAAGGAAAAAGAGGAGTTGTATATAGGGTAAAAAGACGAGAAGATGCAAGTAGCTGATCCAGCGCATAAATGAAACCGATAACTGCTTAGTGCATTCATCCCTGAATATGTGGTTGCCTATCTGTTAAGACCTGACTGCTAACAAGTTTTGATGTTGTTTATCTAATCCAGACAGGTGGTTAGTTTTGTGAATTCTGGTAACCCACCCCTACAACACCCGTTCCAAAAACAAGCTGACTATGGCCTACCAGGAACCTGACGCAAGTATCATCGATCCCTCAAGAGAGGTGAAGAAGTTGGATGTTAATGCAATGAAAGAGGAGGTAATGTACTAAGCGTTAGTAAAGGGGCAACCACCACCAGCTTATCCCGCCAACTCGACCTTCATCCCGCCATTATCCCAATCACATGATC
Organism: Nicotiana benthamiana; assembly: GCA_034376525.1. NCBI lineage: Eukaryota > Viridiplantae > Streptophyta > Magnoliopsida > Solanales > Solanaceae > Nicotiana > Nicotiana benthamiana. The sequence continues at coordinate 17,987,928 of CM067324.1, read as the reverse complement.
CTCTTGCCATTGATCCACCCCCAAGCTTTCCTAGCTACTGACACTACCAGGACACAACTTCCCAAACACCACCAACTCCACCACCCAAACCTGTTCCATACCCTCCTCCGCCAGTTGCTCTTACCTTCGTGGTACCCCGCCCGCTACACTCTGCAGATCCTCTAGCGGAACTTTCTCCCAAACCCATGACAACCAGTATTACCACCCGTAACCTACCTTTAAAGTTCCGGAATCCTACTTATACATTTCTCATTTGATCTCCTTGCTGAAGCTGAGAAACCAGCCAAAAATCCCGAGTAAGAAGAGATGCTCAGGAAAGTCAAAAGCTTAGAGCAATAATTCAGAGACATGCTGGGGTTGGGAGGTCAAGTAAGTGTGGCGTACAAAGATCTATATTTGTTCCTAGATATACAATTGCCGACAGGTTTTAAGATGCCCAAGTTCGATTTGTACGACGGGCACGGTGACCCAGTGGCATACTTGAGAGTGTTTTGTAGCAAGATGATAGGAGCAGGTAGGAGAGATTAATTATTAATGGTGTATGTTAGTCAAAGTTTAAGTGGCTCAACTTTGGAATGGTACACCCGACAAGATCATGGTCGGTGGTACATATGGGACGATCTAGCCCAAGCATTCGCCTGCCATTTTCAATACAATCTTGAAATTATTCTGGATCGTTTGTCCTTGACGAAACTTGAAAAGAAGCACAATGAGAGCTTTAGGGAGTATGGCTTGTGTTGGAGAGAGCAGCCAGCGAGGGTCGACCCACAAATGAAAGAAAGTGAAATGGTAGATTACTTCTTGCAAGCCTTGGAGCCTACTTATTTTGGTCTCTTGGTATCGGCATTGGGCATGTCCTTTAATAAAGTGGTAAACATGGGAAGCATGGTAGAGGAGGGGCTAAAATATATCAAAATTATGAGCTATTCAGCAATCAAAGCGACCACCCTGGATATCCAAAGCGGAATCGGGTGAGCGATTGGAAAGAAGAAGAAGAAGAAGGAGGTAGCAACAGTTGACTCAGGAACTTGGTTCGAGCCCAGGAGTTCATCACATTACAACCAGCCGCAACCCCACCACCAGACCTATCCCCACACTCCATATAGCCCACCACAACACTACTACCCACCCTAGACCCCCGTTTTTCCTTCCATCATGCTCAAACATTCACTCAACCTCCCGCCCACGCACAATGGCGTGTGCTAACCCCTCAAAATACTTACCCTGCTCCAAAAATTTCCTATCCACCTCCAAGAGCCTACCAAAACCCCCCGAGACCAGCTTTCGGGTCCAACCAAGCTTTTAAGAATGAGAGATTACAGAAGAAGAAAATTTTCACTCCATTGGGAGAATCCTATACCAGCTTATTGCACAGGTTGAGACAGTTAGATATGTTGAGGCTGATTGAAGTAAAGTTGCCGAATTCTCCCTCGAGAAATCTTGATTATTCTGTTAGTTGTGAGTATTGTTCTGGTGCCCCAGGGAATGACACAGACAAATGTTGGCATATGAAGAACGCTATCCAAGAGCTCAGTGATTCACATCGGATTGAGGTGCAAGCTTTGAAAGCACCCAATATTAACTAGAACCCGCTGCCTGCCCATCAAGAAACGAACATGATTGAGATAGTGCACAAAAAAAGAGAGCCCAAAAATCATTCGTAAACTGTCATGATGACGGAGCCACTAAGGGGAAGCCAGTTGAAAAACTAACAAGCGAGATGTCGATGCATAAGTTTACTGGAACAAGCACTGAGCCTTTCGCTTTAGTCCAAGAAGGGATCCTCGGGAGATGGAATAGTGAAACAAGAAAATGCAAAAGTGGTGGTACCAGGGGTGGTAAGCAAGCCTCTCATGGTTGTGGAAGGTGCTCGCACAAAGCCCGTCATCATCAAACATGTAACTCAGCCACCAATAATCAACAGCAGGGCCGTCCTTTGGAATTACGAGCGTGTAACAGTGAATTACAAGGGGAAAGAGGTTAGAGAAGAAGTTTGCAAAACCCATAGATTGACCCGTTCAGGAAGGTGCTTTGCCCCCGAGGAGTTAAGAAAACCTAAACCCACAATAGTACCTCAGTGTTGGTGAAGAAAGTTGTGACTAAAGAGGAAGCAGGAGAGCTTCTGAAAAAGATAAAAGTGCAGGACTATTCCATTGTGCAACAATTAAGGAAGACGCCCGCCCAAATCTCACTGTTGTCATTGTTGATTCATTCGGACGAGCACCGTCGAGCACTGATGAAAATCCTGAACGAGGCCCATGTTCTTGACAAAATATCAGTCAATCACTTGGAAAAGATAGCCAGCAAGATTTTCGAGGTAAATAGAGTCACTTTTTCTTATGATGAATTGCTCGAAGAAGGTACTGAGAAGAATATTACCCTTTATCTCACGGTGAAATGCGAAGATATTGTGGTTACTCGAGTTGGTCAACAATGGTTCAAATGTGAATATTTTCCCTCTCTCCATGTTGGACAAGCTAAAGGTGGATGATGAAAGAATTCACATCAACAGTATTTGTGTACGAGGGTTCGACGGTGGCGGGAAAGATTCAGTCGCTAACATTGTACTCGAGTTGACAATTGGACCAGTTGATTTTACCATGGAATTCCAGGTGTTAGATGTGGTTGTCTCTTATAATCTGCTATTGGGGCGACCCTAGATCCATGCTGCTAATGTGGTCCCCTCTACTTTGCATCAAATGGTAAAATTTGAATGGGATAGACAGGAAATAGTTGTGCACGACGAGGACAATCTGTAAGCTTATGGTGATGCCATTGTACCATTTATTGAGGCTGGGGAAGACAAAGGGGCCTTGGGTATATCAGGTTCATGATGCAATATCGGTGAAGAAAATTCTAGAAGGGGAGTACATTCCAGTGCCGAAGGTAGCTACTGCATCAGTCATGGTTGCTGTTGAAATGTTGAGAAATGGATTTGTCCTAGAAAAGGATTTAGGTGCATCACTTCAAGGTATCCTGCAGCCAGTGTCTCTCCCCAAAAACATGTACACCTCTGAATTGGGGTTCAAGCCCACTATTGCAGACATAAAGAGAGCCAGAACAGAAAGCATGGGTATTTCCCAAGCCTGTGCCGCATCTCTTCAGATCATTTATGAGGCCTAGTACGAAGAAATACCCAACAACAACAAGTCCCAGTCCTGTGGTTGGTCCTGATAAGGAATTGCTTGAAAGGTTTGAGAAATTGTTTGAAGATGTGAATATGGTAGATGTTGGAGAGGGCTCTAGTAAGGAAGATGTGCAATTTGTTGGGCCCTGTGCAAAAATCAACAATTGGGAAGGCAACACTCTATTTCTTCTAAATGCCATTAGTCTTGGACTATTTTGAGTTCATTCAGGTTATGCGTAACTTTTTATGACTTAGCGAAACCATTTTCTTATTTTCATGGACTTAATTGGGAGGACGTATCCATTCTCATCACCTTCTCACTCTCCCTTTCTTGTTCTTACTCATGTCATATACTTTGTCGCTTTACTATACTTTAGCTTGGGACCTATACATATCTATTTATACTATTCGCGGCCTTCCTTCAACTTGTTTGCACTATAGATTTCCTTAAGTTATTTCTGGAACATCGAGTGAGACATAGCATTGTCTCAAACTCTTATTTACTCTTATAGTTTAGACCTCTCGGTACCTAGAACCAATAGGCTTGAAAATATACCAATAACGACACTGCTATCATTCCTGGATATTGAATTCAGTGATTCTAGCCTTCTATCCAAAGCATGGACTATTAACGATCTTCTGCCTTTGAGTATCTTGTACGTTGTTCACCTTTACCTTACATACCTTAAAATCTTGCATCGTATCTTCTAACTCTTTCATGACCTCCTTTCAACGTAGGTATAATCCACGTCTATAACTTGAAGGTCTATTATAATACTTACACCTCTGGTGTGTACACAATTCGGTGGGAGTTTCGTACTAACTTCTTATGAGGTTGGTACTTTTCTAACCGGCTTTATCATAAGGCCATTATCGGGTATGGCTGTTGTACTATCCTTTTGGTACCTCTGTTATTAAGAGCGATCCTATAATGTTATCAATCATGATTTCTATACTTTTTTTGGGTCCATAATCAGATTCATGATGTACTTCATTGATGTATCTCTTTTGTTTTCTCCTTTTTCCTGATCAGCCTTTATGTAGGCTTATGCTATCTTCCGATCTTCGGCTCATGGAGTTAGTTATTACTTTAGCCTTTCATGGACGCTATGGAAGACCATGATACAATCTTCTAATGATTCAATCATTTGTCTATGACTTGGACCCAATTCCTTCTTTTGACTTATATTAGAATCTTCTACGGCTGTATGATTGACAACGTATATTCTGTATATATAAAACTTTGAACTCTTAGGTTTGTTCATAATGAAACTAACTCTGGATCATGAATCGAATAATTCTTTTTGTTCCATCGCTTTCTTCAAATGCAAGCAATTACTTTTCCTGGTCTTTTTGCCCCCTTATTGCATTCAAACTTAGCTTATCTTGGTGCCCATGCATATTGGAATTCCATACACCTCATATGATCTTGAATATCACTTCTGATTTTACTTCCCGTTCATTGGCCACAGTAGGTGTCATTTTCTTATGGAGTGCAATACAACGCTGTTGTAAGACTGTTGTTATAAGATCATTTCCTCCTTAGGTCACCCAGCTTAAGTTGAAGCCTTCTTCCTTATTTCCTCAGCTAGTTCTTCATTGTAGTACTTAGGGAGAACCCTTGACTCTAGTAAAACTGTGAGCTTATGACAGACCTTTTGATGTCCTTCCTTGCCTATAATTATCGCTAGTTGCTTACCTCCACGCTCTTGTGCTTATAGGGTTACTTCTGAACTGATATTTTAACTGTCTTCCCAATGGCTTTCTGTTTTATTTCTATAACACTTATATGCTACCTTTAACTACCCCGACTCCTATCTGAATATATCTCAAGTATTATAATAATATTACTGCAATGCGGAATTCATTATATTGGTTTTACTATGCTTATCTTGCACGATCTGCTGATTTGTCTGTGCTCTCTTGTCTAGCCATTAACTAGGCTCTTCCTGAAATAACTACTAACTACTCGTTGGCCCATTCTCATATCAATATTCTACGTAATCTCCATTGGGTTATTTCCTTTCTCTTAACTTACGTCTCTTACTGGATCCTTATTTATTAATAACATCTCGGGCAGGATCCCTTACTTCCTCTCATTGATGTCTTGTTTGCATAATATTCTAGAATCGTAGAATATATTTAGGCTCTGAATACGTGAATATTTTCCATTTTCATTTTCATTTCTTAATCGCATTCTTCTTTTACCATTTCATAATTACTAGAACAACCTTAATTCTTACTTAATGCCACACCATTCCATATTCTCCCTTTAGGGGAGTACTATGGAGCTATGAAAACCTGCCTATAGATGTTTTTCCTCGTCATCTTTGGTGTCTTTTCACATCATCAATAACCCTCGCTCGCCTTGCGATAATCCTTCTATACCAAGGATAACAAATATCCTTACTCACGAGGGAAACGCGTAGTGTAACTGGCACCTACAGTCCCTTAAGTTTAACTTTGCTCACATTGCTTACTTTTAGGTAAGCTTCTTCCTGAATGACCATTCTTTGAATTCCTCATGAATCTTCTTCTGTGGTCCATTATATTATCGTGGGAACACAATCTAAAATTCTCATGATGTAGACTATTATCAAATCACTTAGCCCCTAATTCATGTTTAATTTATCTTGTTCACCAACCCATACTGATTTCTATTACTCTAGGTATTTACTCTCCCTTCTGGTAGTCGCATTGGAGTCACGAACTTAATTCTCGAAATGAGGATATATCTTTATGGCCTATACTCTTTTGTTGTTTCAAGGTCTGGCTTATCTCATCTTTTCCTTCACTTGACTATATATCCAATAATGCCGTCATTTGTTTTTCTATTGTTGGCATCCATGCATCACATTTTAATCATATTGCTTCATTAACTCTCTTCTTATTTTCCTGCTAATATTTCTATCTATCACGTTATTCTAAAAAATTCAAACAAAATATTCGTTTTCTTTTAGCCCCTCTTGCTCCATCGGTTGACTCCTCGAATTGCCTAACATTCTCTTTCTACCAGGGATGAAAGCTACACTAAGGTATTATTTATCCCTTCCAGGCTTCCAGTGCTTATCTTTATAGTACTTATATCTAGATGTACTATTTTAGGGTGCACCATCGAGGTGTCTCACAAGGTGATCCATTACCACGTTTGCACTATCCTTCAGAAATGTCAACTAACTCTACCAATCCATCAACTATTTTGGGTTATTCTATCCCAGACGGATCTTGATAACTCGTCCTTCTCTTAAACTATGTTTGTTAGCTCCCATAGGGAATAACTAAGATCGGTGATCCTGATTGTACATACATTTTTCACTGTTGAAGGTAACTTAAAATGCTTATACTCCCTTCCTGAATGGTAAATAGTGATAATCTTTATTAATTGGGTACCTCGTATCCTTCTTCATCTTGCTTCTTTTACTTCTTGAAACTCGTATTTATCTTCTGCATCTCTCATTGTCTTTCACCATAAAGGTGGAAAAATATTCTTGTCTTAAGCATGATGCAAAAATTGAGTTCCTCTGACTCAACTCTTCCATAGCTATGTCTCTTACCAACCATCTTTCTGGATGTAGGCATTATCATATTATGAATAAGACAGAGTTAGAAAATTGAGTTCTTACAATTAAGCTATTTGACACGATCTAGAGTAAGAAGAAAGAGTAAAAGTCCTAAATGTCATGTATCCTCCTGTTTATAAGTGTGGTGTATGACATACCAATAAACAAGACTCCACTAGACAGGGCTTGTAGATTCCCTAGGATGGAACTGCTCCGATACTAATTTTTGTCACGAGCGGGCCACGATGGGCATCTAGTACTTTACTCAACCGAGTACCAACATAACATATCTTTTCATGTCATGCTATCATGGGCAACTGAGCTAGAAGGTCGTCGTGAGATAAGTAAAATACAACATGTGAAACCCACTTATATATATATGATAAACGGGCCTATATGTCCAAAATAACTACTTGTACACTGAACATCGGTCGACAAGGCGATACAATATTTTACGTACATGTCATTTGTCTACAAGCCTCTAATAATACACATTTAAATCATACTAACCAAACATGCAACTCCGAAGTAATAGAGCGCAGCAACATCTTTCACCGAGCTGATAGCCTACTTATAGGGTTCTCGACCTGTCTGTCGGGACCTGTCGGCATGAAACACAACGTCCCATGGCAAAAGGGACATTAGTAAAAATAATGTATCGAGTATGTAAGGAATGAAAATCAGTAAATGATAGACATGAGAGAAACATGGAGTAAAACACTCGACATGTACGTTTGCATAACGCTGTAAATCATTTCAGTTCTTTATAATGTCATGCATATGCGTATAAATGTCATACCATGCATGTGTGTATGTGTTAATAACATCAAGCCTTTGCGGGCAACCCATCATATTATCTCGGCCACTAAGTGCAAATCATCAACGTATACTAGCTGATCAGATGGTTGTGCGCATACAATACTGTAACCTTTTCCCATATCCCATACACACACACACAGATATATATATATATATATATATATATATATATATATATATATATATATATATATATATATATATATATATATATATATATATATATATATATATATATAACGCCATTTGGTCATGGGTCAATGTATATGAATGCAATGCATGAAAAGTATGTCAATAAAATCTCTTGGAGTTTCGTAAGGCCATTATATCTTTGAATAATATCATGAAGTAAACTTTTTTCAACTTACGTATTTTCCTAAGACACATAAACAGATGATCGAATAATATGAGACATGTGAAATCAAGAACATAAGCACCTCTAATATTTTTATGAATAGAGTCATTTATGGAAATTGTGCATTTACTCATTTCATTGTATCGTATGGATCATGCCAAAAGAAAGATGGGATATCTTAACATACCTGAGCCAATTCTCTTAACAATCCCGCTAACACACGTTAATTGTGATAAAATATAATGACAGATCAGAGTAGAGGAGAACTCATATGATATTTTTGAAAAAGATTGCACCATACTCTGTTATAATTGCAAAATCTCACTTTGATTTTCATGGTTGAATGTATTGATCTGCTTATATGATATATGCATATTAATTGAACCAAAAAATGTGATGAAGTTCTTCAAGAGTCATAAGACTCTTAAGTTACAAATGATAGCGTGATCTCGGATCTGGATAATAACGTGACCTATATGACTCATGTTTTTTAAGAATCATAAGACTCTTAAGTTTAAGACTCTTTAGTTTATTATTTTTTATACAAAGATGTGGGGTCCTCTTTCTAGTGACTAAGCAATAAAAAGGCTCTCTTAATGCCGCGTATTCTATGGTTGTAAGAGTCACATTTCCATAAAGCCTCGGCTGCAACGCGACGTTCTTATCTACTAATTAATCACTAATCATCTTAATTAATTGTTAATCTCCCTTTAAAATCAATAATTACTCAATTATTTACATAAATAAGAATTATCGCAAATTATTTATTACTACTTATTTTTAACACGTCTTATACACCTTACTATCATGGCCATGTGGTACCCTGTATGGTACTAGTCCATAAATATAACCTATTTTAGCTCGGACCATAGTTTATCCCAAAATGTCAAACCTCGACAAAATTCATTTTCTTCGATTTGCTTACCCTCTCACATTCAAAAATTTACTCATCACTTGTTTGAAGTAGCATAATACTTATTATCTCACAATAATCTCATTTCGGAACTTACATCGATTAATTTATGACGTAACTTTATCGTAAAAAAATAAGAGATATAACATCTCATTTCTGATCTTTCATTAATTTATTTATGCTATACTTTCATGTACTAAAACATAGGGTGTAACATCAGGTTAGCCATTGATATGAACACTTAGGAGTTGCAGGTAATCGAAGATTTTGATCTATTGGTGTGCCAGGTTCAAGGAGAATGGGCTACTAAGAACACCAAAATATTTCCATACTTGCATTGTGTACAAGTGTTCATCAAGAGGTTCACAAAGATAAAATTCAAACATGTTCCAACGATTCAGAATGAGTTTTTCGATGCATTATCCACCTTTTCTTCCATGATACAACATCCACACAAAAATTTCATCGACCCTATCCCAATAGGAATTCATAAAGATCCAGGTTATTGTGCTCATATTGAAGAAGAGTTTGACGAAAATCTATGGTTCCACAATATCAAAGCATACTTGCAAAAGGGAGAATATCCAGAGAACACGCTACACATACCCAGAAGCGCACGCTTCACAGATTGGTCAACCATTTCTTTCAAAGCGAAGGCATTCTGTATAAAATGATTCCTGGTTTGGGGTTACTACGATGTGCTGATGCCAAGGAGGCGTCTAGATTGCTCGAAGATACATGCCAGAACTTGCAGACTGCACATGAACACTTTTGTTTTGGCCAAGAAGATACTAAGAGCAGGGCATTTCTGGTTGACTATGGAAATTGACGGCATCAAATATGTTCAGAAGTGACACCAATGCTAGATGCATGCTGACATGATACGAGTGCCGCCCAATGAACTCAATGCAACAAACTCACCCTGGTCTTTCTCTGCTTGGGGCATGGATGTCATCGTACCAATTGAACATGCTGCTTTAAACAGACATAGGTTCATTTGATGGTTGTAGACTACTTCACAATATGGCTTGAAGTCGTACCCTATAAGGCTGTAACTAAAAAGGTCATAACATATTTTGTTCGGGACCGTATTTTCTATCGATTTAGAGTACCCGAGTCAATCATTACTGATAATGCCTCCAATATCAATAGTGACTTGATGAAATCTATGTGTGAAACATTCAAGATCAAGCATAGGAACTTTACAGCATACATACCACAAATGAATGGAGCCATAGAAGCTTCCAAGAAGAACATCAAGAAGATATTATGGAAAATGGTGGACAATTACAAGCAATGGCACGAAAAGCTACCATTGGTTTGCTCGAGTATCGCACCACTATTCACACGTCCACTGGGGAAATCCCCTACCTATTGATCTATGATACCGAAGCCATTATCCTTACCGAAGTGAAGATTCCTTCCTTATGGATCATTCATGATTCGAGCTCAACATTGCGTAATGGTTATGGAACCGATATGAACAACTAGCTCTCAATGATGGTAAAATAATGAACGTAGTGTGTCATAATCAACTATACCATAACAAAATGTCAGGAGCTTTCCATAAAAATGGTAGGTCAAGGTAATTTACGCTGAGGCAATTGTTGTTAAAATGAATCTTCAGGTATCAAGATGAAGCAAAGGAGAAATTCTGAACCAACTGGCAAGGCCCTTACATGGTTCACCGAGTACTAACAGGAGGAGCACTTATACTTGTAGTATGGATGGAGAGATTTGGCCAAAACCTATCAATTTGGATGCAGTCAAGAGATACTATGTTTAAGACTATGCTTGTACTTTCTATCTGATGCAACTTGAACTACGCGTGACCTGATTCCCATTTAAGAGGGGATACATAGGTAGCCTTGCGGGTTCGGTCTCATCATAATAAGATCTTCATTTCCCTTATGGTTAGAGACTTGGGAAAGATCCCGTGTCTGCCTGATCTCCTCATATTTAGAATTGCCAAGGAATGTATCAATAGAAGTACGCATTTAAACTGGGACAGAGTTTTGAGGATGGTCCTTAATATTCCGAGTTAAGAAGGTTACAATGTGTCAAAAGCATGTCATATTCACCGATTTGACAAAATTATTTTCTCCCACACATTATCACATGCTTCAAGCAACTACTTTTTTATATAATAGTTTTTATCTCAAATGCATATTTTTCAAAAATTTCATTTTCATATTGGCCAGACGTCACCCGGGGTGACCCAAATAGGACCTTAAAACAAAAAAAAAGGAAAATCAAGGTATTAAGAGCACAAACCAACCTTCCCCCTCTCCAAAGTCACAATTTTCCTTTGGATACAGTCACAATGGATATAACAGGAGCATACGCAAATATATACACACAACAAGATCAGTATTTTCACACTGACAAAAATCTCCAAACACAAACACATCAAGTTAAAAAATACTTTTCCCTCTCACATTTAACCATTGCTCTTCTTTCATAGGACTAAGCCCGCCCTCATCACCGTATAAGGCTAAACACTGCCTATCCTACATGAGACTTAGCATTGTCTCCATTCTTTGAATGAGGCTAAGCATTGCTCCTACTTTTGCATAAGGCTAGGCATTGCCTTTTATTGCATGAGACTAAACACCATCTCTATTCTTTGCTTGAGGCTAAGTGTTTCCTCCACTATTGCATAAGGCTAAGCATTGTCTTTCCTTGCATGAGACTAAAAACTGTCTCCATTATTTGCATGAGGCTAAGTGTTGCCTCAATTATTACATAAGACTAAGCATTGCCTTCCCTTGCATGAGACTAAACACTTTCTCCATTTTTTGCGTTAGGCTAAGTGTTGCCTCCACTATTGTATAAGGCTAAACACTACCTTTCCTTGCATGAGAGTAAACATTATCTCCATTCTTTGGATAAGGCTAAGCATTTCCTTTTCTTGCATGATACTAAACATTGTATCCACTTATATCAAACTAAACATTGCCTCAATTTCTTGCATGAGACTAAGCATTGTGTCGACTATTGCATAAGGCCAAGCATTGCTTTTCCTTGTATGAGACAAAACACTGTCTCCATTCTTTGTATGAGGCTAAGCGTTGTCTCCACAATTACATAAGTCTAAGCATTAAGTTTCTTTGCATGAGAATAAACACTCTCTCCATTCTTTGCATGAGGCTAAGCATTGCCTCCATTATTGCATAAGGCTAAGAATTGCCTTTCCTTGCATAAGACTAAATACTATCTCATTCTTTACATTAGGCTAAGTATTTCCTCTATTATTGCATAAGGGTAAGCATTGCCTTTCCTTGCATGAGACTAAACACTGTCTCCACTTACATAAGACTACTATCTCCCTTCTTTGCATCAGGCCAAGCACTGACCCTCATCTCATACAAAACTAAGCTTTCCCTTGTCTCTTTGTCGCATACGACAAAGCATTACATGTCTCCTCTATTAAACGATCAATATTACTGCATACTTGCATTTCATGCATTCAAAAAATGCCACATTATCCGAAGGAGTCATAGTCCAAAGGCACCATCCTCATAGCCTGAAGACACTATGCTATGGCCTGATGATCTCTCAAAAATACATATCTATTCAAAGGTGTCATAGTCGGGAGCACCATCATCATGGCCCAATGACACAATTTCATGGCTTGCGAATTGCTTATCACATGTTCAATGGCCTAGGGTATCATAGTCTAAGGACACCATCGTCATCATCCAAAGACAACTCTCATGGTTCGAAGGAAATTTACATCATGTTTAAGTTTTCGCAATAACCCACATACATATATTCGCATGCATTGTGTTTTAAGTTTTGCAGGTAACAAAAAGATAACTGTTCTATAAATAGGAGCAATTCTCGCTCCGATTTTTCGTTCACTTCATATCCTTCAAACGCCTCAAACATAACTGATGATCTGCAATTGATTACACTTTGTTCTATAACCATTCAAGCCATATACATATGTAACGATCAGATTTTTCATTCATAGCCCCACCTGAAATCATCCATTATTTATGACATTATCACATCCAAAAGATCCTTTTTGAAATACATAACCACTCTTATAACAACTCCATCAGTTTTGTTCATCGTTGGATTTAGAACTATACGCAGCCTGATCCCCGTAATACCGGGGATATGTAGGTAACTTAGGAACCAGGTTTCAGATCCTATTTTATGAAAACACATCATCCCTCATTACTTCGAACAAAATTGGTCATCATTTTTCTTTACCCGATAAATATTTCATTATTCTCAAGTAAAGAGGGGCAGCTGTTGATAACAAATTTTGACCCTCATATCGTACAAGTATTTTCTATAGTTATCCATAATTTTTTAAAAGCTTTAAAATTGATTTTTTTGCATTTAAATTATTTAAATATGTATTGATTACCTGTTTTAATTATTTGGTGATGACTTAATCATCCAAATTTATTGTTTTCATCCACATATATGTTTCATAATATTTTACTTTATTTTATATAATTATATTCGTATTTTTAGGCTGTTTTACATAATTTTGCAATAATAGCCTATATGTCGTGCATAATTATATTTTCTTACATTATTTGTGCCCAAATAATATTTTTTATATTGTTATAATGTTAAAATATTATTTTAAATTATCTTAATACATAAATATTATTTTTATATTTTGTTAATTACTTTTTATATTGTATAATTTTTCGTGTATTTAATTTGTAGCCTAATTTGGAGCCAATTTCGGACTCTATCCATTAGCCCACTCGACAAGCCATCCCAATAACCCCAAAGTCCAATCGAAACAACCCTTGTGACAAACCCAGTCGTGACCACTTCAAACAACATCCCCCCTATTCGTCAATACAGACTGTTGATCTCTCAATATCATCATTCAACGGTCTACCATACCCCTACTTTTTTTAATTACATCTTCCCCAAACCCTGTCACACCTCTTTTTTACCACCCGCAAGAGCGAGCATAAGAGATTTTTTTAATTAAAGTGACGATAATTGAAATGAAATTATTTTATTTATTTTTTAGAGTCGCCACTTGGAATAATTTATTTGGTGTCCCAAGTCACTGGTTTATTTTAAAATCTCAAATCGAGAAAATTTCGTCTTTATGTAAAAGTCTGTGAACCAAAAAGTCTAAGTAAGGAATTCTACTAACTGGGGAGAAGGTGTTAGGCATTCCTGAGTTCCGTAGTTATAGCACAGCCGCTTAAACTACTAATAATTGACCTAATTATCTGATTTAATACGTATTTAAAATATATGTGCATTTTATTCCTTTTAACCATTTTTACATTATTTATGGAGTTATTTCTAGAACAAGTTACGATTGTCGTACACTTGCTTATTTTTGTACATGTTGCGAATCGTGTTAAGGGAGCCGTACCCACAATATATAACATAATCACTTTACTAAAGTTATTAAAAGTTATGATTGGGTCACATAAATGTACCTTCGATTTTGAAAATTAGGTATCACAGCTACGTCATGAAAATCGTACCCATAGTCATGATAATTTTATTATAAATTCACCTAAAGCAAACTATGAGTGCTTAAAAAGGTATTTTTCTATTCTAAGTTAATATTAATATGAGGGCCATAGGTTTGGATTTTATTTAGTATGACATACCTCAAATTATTTTTTTGAAGAAAAGATTTGTATATATATATTTAAGGGTAAATTATGGATACTCCTACTTTTAATCTAATTGAAATTAGGTATCACAATCACGTAACGGAAACCGTACTCATAGTTGTAATAATCTAAATGTGTGTCTAAAGCAAGTGATCACGCTAGCTATGCCTTCTAAAAGACAAAGCGATCGTTGTAAATATAATTCGGCTTAAGTCCGGAGTCTCTTTCAGGGAATCAACTTATCTATTACAACTCTTTAACAATGCTATTATCAACTCAACCAATTTCTAGATGCAAGATTTCTATCAATCAATCTTGGGTTTTGTTTAACTACTTCAAATAAAATTAGAAATAACAATATGCTAGCTGAAAGGTAATTCAAAGGTAAAATGTCTAGGGCAGTGATTTCCCCAATTGCTAATTAGGTCTTGACTCTTTCAATATAATCTCATCATAACACTCTATGAGGTTATCATAATTATCTCTCAATCAACTGGCATAAGTTACTAGAGCATTCTCTCAAACTACTCTAGCTGGCAATATGTGCAGCTCTAAATTATCCCATCAAAGTTTCGTTATCTCTAAACCAATTTTTAAGTTCAACTAATGAATCTCTTCAATTACCCAAAAGTGGTGTTGTTCAACAATTATCTAACTTAATATTCTTTCTCAAGCAATATGAGGTAATTAGACACGATCAATCAAGGGCTCATTCAATTAATCACCATACAAAATATAATTGAACAATCATATAATAAATCCAGCTCGATTATAACAAGTTGAGTCAAAACTTCAACCAACAATTGGTTCTATCAACCCTATATAATTTTTTAGCTACTCATAACAAAATACGATAAAACTACAAAGTTGTTCATAATGAATAATTGCAAGAATTAAAAGGAGATAGAAAAACTCTAATGTTTGGTTGATCTTCTCACACTTGTTCTTTCGTCCAATACTCTAAAAACAAGCTTAATTTTGTCTTGGGCGAGCATCCAAAGTTTGTAAAGGTTCGGAACAAGTTTTCCCCGAATAATACTTTGGTCCCTAATTTTCTGGCACGCGAATAGTTCACCGCGGCCACGGCAAGACCCTGGTGAACGCTGAATATTCTGCCTTGCGTAATTGATCTGTCGTGATTCCACCGCGGTTGCGATGGATTTCACCTCAGTCCATTTTTATTTCTTTATACTCGGGTACTTCTTGATTGTGCGTGTTCTCATATTATTGACTTCACAATGCTCTGTAGTGCTTCCTCACTTAGATTATTCCCTGCGAAGCAAAAGAACACCAATTAGAGCATTTTGTAATCAATTCACCTATAAAACTACAATAAATCATGGTAATATTAAGGTGTAAATATCATCTATATAGCCTAATATCAAAACCACACACTTAAATCATTGCCAGTCCTCTAGAAATCCACCACAATCTATCAAAGTTCCTTCCTTAAGCTTTTCCCCTAACGAATCACACCTTGAACAATTTACCATAGTTGCACCTAGTAGTGAACAACCCTTGCCTCAAAAATTGAATCTTCCATACTATGCAATATTCATACTTACTCAAACCACTCTACACAGAAGTCAAGACTTATCTTTCCTTTTTGAATCACATGCCCTCATATCACACAAGAGAGTAGGTCCACAATTAATATGATTAAAAAAACACTTAGGAACTTAGATAGACAAAATTTTCTCACTCTCCAAAATAACATTTACATGCTAAAAAGATGCACCATAGGCTTTCCCCTAGTGCAATACTCTGCTAATCAATCCTATCCAGTCTAAAATCAATTAGGACTTCAAATGGTTGTAATGTAGGCTAAGGGATGTGTAGGATATATTTGAATATAGTGACTAACCTCCATAAGCACTTCTAATACAAAACACATGAACATTTCATATCATTCTTATGTCATCGATACCGCCCCCAAAATTTATTTATAACATCCCATTCCTTTAGGTGCATTTGTATCAAGCTATCAATCATCAACTACTACATTTATTTACACAAATTTTTTTCGTGATGCTTCTTATTTTATTCTTCAAAACTGCACCTTTCTTCTATTTCATTGGCTCCATGCAAAACCAACCCACCACCACACACTTTAACTTTTGCATATGTCAAGGCCGTTCAAGTGCTCCTGGGAGGTAAAAGGGTTCAAATAGAAGGCTATTCAAACAATTGGGTAAGGTTCACAATGTGGTTGCCAAAGAAAAAGGCTTATAGGTTCAACGGGGTTAACTACGATGTATTACATTCAGCTAGGTTTACGTTATATATCTAGCTTAACAAAGAAATGTCTATATCACTTCTAAGACTGAACGAAGCTAATATTTTGCATTACAAACACACAGGGAAAGTTCTAGGCATCAAATTAAAGCATAAAATACAGAATAGCTCACACACATATGGCATATGACTCACTCCAGATTGATTTATCAAGACATTCACTTCTGAGTGTTCAAGTTAGCTAGAAACATACAACTTTAAGGCACTTTAGCAAGATTCAACCATTAAGGAAAAAAAACCATTAAGGCTAGGCGTTACACTCTAATGTCGATGGTGTTCAGGTGTATTAATGCCAAGGGATTCTCTTTTTGTTGCAGCTCGTAGCCCATCAATGCTATTAAAACTAAAAATAAAATAAACAAAAACTACCTACACCCGGTTCAAGCTAAACCCTTGGAAAAGAACCTTCGTCCAAAGAAAAAACAAGGGCGAGTTACAACACTATCTGGAAAAAAACTCTTTTTGGTATTTTCTCTAGACTAACTTCCCTCAAGAACTGTTTCCATTATCCGTCATTCGGAACAGTCTATATATTCCCCTTTTTTTATGTCAACTTTAGTCCCTTAAGAACCTCGTCGAAATAGATTCGTTATCAGGAAAAGTCAACTTCCCTATTTTAAGCTTTATGAATTTAACTATCAATCAAACCACAAAACAAAGCAATTAAGCATTACATGTTAAGACAAAAAATAAAGAACTACATGTACATACATACATAGAGGTATCCCCTACGCCACACTTAAAAGATTGCCATGTCCTGATGGTGGAAAAATTGAAGAAATAGTGAGGTAAAGTAACTTCCCTGAAGAATCACTCCTGATCGGAGACGGTGTTTGGGTTTACATGGCACGCACGGCCCGGAGCTCTTAGCCATCCAATATTTTCTTCTCTGACTTGGTCTAGTGAGTGGCTAGAGTGTCAACTCTGGTGCCCAGTTCAGTGACTGAAGTGTAGATACCAGCCATGTCTTACTCTAGGGTTGTTAGGTGGGTGCTCCGGTGGGGCTGTGATGTGCTCGCCTCTTCAACTCTTGTAGGTGGTGGGACCTCAGCTGCCTCAGCAGCATCATCATCAGATTCATCAACATTCACCACCAGCTCTATCCCAATTTATATTTTTCTTTCCAGGAACAGGGCTTTCATTGGCAACTTCCCATCAACTATAAGGTTTTCAGGGACTCTACCCGGACACCACATCTTGGTAACTAGAGAAGGGAAGTAAAAGCCTTTGAGTAACTCAGGTGGTCTAATGAACATCTCATCATGGAGGAGCCGGGCCACATCAGAATCCCAATGGGCCATGAAACAGTAGATCACTGCCGCTCATGGTTGATTGACATCAATCCTATTGCTGGAGGGCAACAGCCGATTGTTGATAATGGTGAGCCAAAACTTAGCTTCCCAATTGAGATACTGGGAGCTAAGCGTGATACGGTGATTTATCCATATGCATTCTCTATCTGGCACACAGAGAGTCTGAAGAAGAGTTGCCCACAAAGCACTTGAACACTGGCAGTCGATACACCCTGCAGATTGCCTTGATGGATGCATCTACCTGTGTATTGCGTACAGTGACAGCTCCAATTTTATGTTCCGGGAAGTTAGCATAGAATTCCCTAACCACCTGAACATTGGCCTTCCCCGGTTCTTCAAAGAAGATGTCCAACTAACACCTCCTCAACTCATTGAACATATTCGGGCATTCCACATCTAAGGCTGCTCGATCAATATGTACCTCATGTAACAATTTCTTAGACGCCTTTGCATTGTACTTGTCCTCAGCCGATTTGGAGACAAAGCTAGTGCAATCAAACTGTGCCGCACTAGCTTGACCTCTGCCTCTTGAAGAGCTTCTTGGTCCACTAGCGGAGGATTCGGTGTTGCGTCTCTTTCTAGACGGATTCATTTTACCTGGCAAATAGAGAATTACCTATCAGTGAGGGTGTAAGATGTGTGACTATGGGTGGTTACTCAGACGTCACTACAACCATGTCACATTAGCCCTCATAACTCCATTGGGCAATTCCACAAACACCTTGTGGGCAAGACAATTTCGTCACATACAGCCCATATGGAGATGCTACCCCCCAAAAATTAAGTGGTACTACACAATTACACCCTACAACAGTTAGTTCAACACTCACAAACATATACCTCTCCACCACTTTATACACATAGCCCCTTCACAAGTTATTGCGCAAACGAAATTCAAAAGAAAAAACGAGAAAAAAATAAAATCGACTAAAAATTCCTACACAAGTACAAACATTTGACTAGCATACAAATACAACAAAATACAAAGGGAAAAGGTAGGGGGAGGTAAGTTACATACCTTAATGGAAGAAGGAGTGAGAGAAATGGAGATGAGGGGTAATATGATCGAAGAAGAATAAGAAGAGAGGGATTTGAGTTAGGGGTAGGCGGGTGGGTGTTTTGTTTTATTGGGGGGGGGGGTTTAATAAATATAAAATAGAAGAAGAAGAAGAAGAAAAGAAAAAAAAATAAACAAAACATAGTTGGTGCCCACCACGGTCGACCGCGGTCTTACCGCGTCCACAGTGGGTTAAATAGCTCAAGAAAGAATACTATTGTCTCACCGCGGTTCTATCATGGTCCCACCACGGCGCGGTGGGTTGGACAATGTTGAGGCAAAATACTCAATTCTCACTGCAATCCTAACGCGGTTTTTGTCGCGGCCGCGGTGCTGCCCAATTTTTTTAATCATGATTACATACACAAATGTAACACAACAATCGTGGGTTTTCTCCCACACAGCGCCTGATTTAACATCGTGGCATGACACAGGCTCGGAGCAGCACTCCTCATTCATATACTGGGGGCTCTTCTAACATTATTATCTCTCTATCCCCTTTTTCATTTGCCATTCCAAGGTAGTGTTTCAACCTCTGACCATTCACTGTGAACTTATTTGTCCCATCCTCTAATTCAATCTCAACAGCTCTACTTGGGAACATTTTCACCACTCTAAAAATCCTGACCATTGAGACTTTACCTTACCTGGTAACAATCTCAATATGGAGTTGTATAACAACACCAGCTTGCCGGATTTGAACTTTCGATCCATGATGTGCTTGTCATGCATCAGCTTCATCCGTTCTTTATACAGTCTAGCACTCTCGAATGCCTAGAACCTGAATTCCTCTAGCTCATTTAAACTAGTGATTCTGTTGGTGCCGTATGTCTCTATGTTCAAGTTCAATTGCCGCAATGCCCAAAGTGCTTTGTGCTCAAGCTCTACCGGGAGGTGGCATGCCTTTCCAAATACCAACTTGTATGGTGACATACCAATTGGAGTTTTGAAGGATGTGCGGTACGCCTACACTGCATCATCCATCTTCCTTGCCCAATCAATCTTTATTGTATTCACTATTTTTGTAAGGGCACTCTTAATCTCTCTGTTGGGCACTTCAACTTGCCTGCTTGACTGTGGGTGGTACGGGGTAGTCACTTTATGACGAACTCCATACTTTTCCAACAGCCTGGCGAATGCTCTATTGTAGAAATGTGTTCCGCCATCACTAAGTATAGCTTTTGGATGCCAAAATGCGTGAAAATATTCTTTTTCAGAAAGCATGTTACCCCTTTCGCATCATTGGTTGGGAGATCCATTGCTTCGACCCACTTGGAGACCTAGTCAACTGCTACCAATATGTACTTGTTACTATACGAGCTGACAAATGGCCCTATGAAGTCGATCCCCCACATGTTAAATACCTCCATCTCGTGAATTGTGGTCATTGGCATCTTATGTCTACGAGATATATTGCCTATCCTTTGGCATTCATCGCAACCTTTGACCCAAGCATGGGCATCCTTGAATAGAGTTGGCTAATACAAGCACGAATCCAACACCTTAGCTAATGTCCGAATTCCTCCAAAGTGCCCACCATATAGTGAGGCATGGAAAGCCTGCAAAACAAAATTTTGATCTTTCTCGGTGATACACCACCAGATCATGTTATCTACACAAATATTAAATAATAAAGGTTCATCCCAATAATAAGACCAACAATCAGAGTTCATGAGGTACAATACCACTTGCTAAAAAATTAGCAATGTCAACATACCACGGTGCCTCCTCCATTATCATTGCTAGTAACTGTTCATTCGGAAATGTCTCTATTATATCATCAACCTCTACCTTCTTTTCACCTCCTTCCATTCTTGAGAGGTAGTCAGCCACTTGGTTCTCTGTCCCTTTTCTATCACGTATCTCCAGATCGAATTCTTTTAACAGAAGAACCCAGCAAATCAAGTGTGGCTTTGACTCCTTCTTTTCTATCAGGTACCTAATTGTTGTAAGGTCAGTGTAAACAATAAATTTTGAGCCAATTAAGTATGACCTGAATTTGTCGAATGCAAAAACGACGACTAACATCTCCTTTTCCATCATGGTGTAATTGAGTTGTGCACCGCTAAGCATTTTGCTTGCATGGTAAATCGGGTGCATCGGTTTATCTTTTCTCTACCCCAAGACTACTCCTATAACATAATCATTTGCATCACACATGAGATCAAACGCTTGCTCCTTGTTGGGTGCAACAATGATGGGTGCAGTCACCAATCTCTTCTTCAACTCCTCAAATGCCAACCTGCAATCATTAGAAAACACAAAGGGGTGATCCTTTTCAAGGAGTTTGCATAATGCGTTAGCAATTTTGAAGAAATCTTTTATGAATCGCTTGTAGAACCAGGCGTGCCCAAGGAAACTTCTCACTACCTTGACTGAAGTGGGCGGTGGCAACTTTTCATTCACGTCAACCTTAGCATGGTCAACCTCAATTTCCAAACTGGACACTCGATGCCCTAGGACTATCCCTTCTTGTACCATAAAATGGCACTTCTCCCACTTCAACACCAAATTTATCTCCACACATATTTTGAGCACTCTTCTTAAGCTGTGAAGACAGTCCTCGAGTGAATCTCCCACCACGGAGAAATCATCCATAAAACCTTCCATAATTTCCTCCACCATGTCTGTGAAAATGGCTAACATGCACCATTTAAATGTCACCGGTGCATTGCAAAGCCCAAAAGGCATTCTCCGAAAGGCGAAGATTCCACATGGACTAGTGACGGATGTTTTTTCTGTATCTTTGGGGGCTATTGAGATCTGATTTTACCCCGAATATCCATCCAAGAAACAGAAGTACGATCACTCGGCCAGCCTGTCCAACATTTGGTCAATGAATGGCAGGGGGGAAGTGGTCTTTCCGGGGGGCTATGTTCAATTTCATGTAATCCATGCAAATCCGCCATCTTGTGACTGTACAAGTTGATATCAACTCATTGTTCTAAGTTGGTACAACCGTCATTCCCCCATTTTTCGGCACATGTTGGACATGGCTGGCCTTATTGCCCATTAGATATGGGGAAGATGACTCTCGCATCTAACCATTTTATCACTTCCTTCTTCATCACCTCTTTCATATTCAGGTTTAGCCTTCGTTGATGTTTTCTTGAAGGTTTGTGCCATTCTTCCAAGACAATCTTATGCATACAGAAGGCTGGGTTGATACCCTTTATGTCTGCCATGGTCCAACCATTGGCAGTCTTACTTTCTTGTAATACCTCTAGGAGCTGCTCTACCTGGACATCTCGCAAACCAGATGATATAATAACAGGCAAAGTTGAATCAGGGCTTAAGAAACCATATCTGAGATGAGTTGGGAGAGGTTTCAGCTTAAGCTTAGGTAGTTTCTCTACTGATGTCTTTGCTGGAGGTGTAGCCTTTTTTGTAACTCTAGGGACTCGAACTGAGGTTTCCTTTTCCAAAATCCTTGGCCTTCAAGTGCCATGACCCAATCAACTAATTCTTCACCATCCATCTCCTCTAAATTAGTCAAGCATGCCTTTAATGGATCTTTAGTGGTCAAGGTCACATCATCCTCATGTAGGATCACATCCACTGCCTCCACTATGGAGCAATTAGCACATTTACTGGGTTTCGTTAAGGATTGCTGAATGTTGAATATGACTTCTTCATCATTCAGCCTCATTTTTAATTCCCCGATTTCACAATCAATCAGTGTTCTCCCAGTGGCTAAGAATGGCCTCCCAAAAATGATAGGTATCTCCTTATCTACCTGACAATCAAGAATAACAAAGTTTGCAGTGAATGCAAACTTCCCCACTTGTACCAAAACATCATCAAGAATCCCAGTTGGCCTTTTAACCATGCGGTCAGCCAGTTGCAATAACATCAAAGTCGGTCTAGCTCTGCCGATGCCCAATTTGGTGTATATAGCCAGAGGCATCAAATTTATGCTGGCTCCTAAATCACATATTGCCTTTGCAAAAGCATAACTCCTGATATTGCATGGAATAATAAAGCTACCCGGGTCAGACATCTTTTGAGCCATTGGTCGTGTCACTACTGTGCTGCAGGTCTACGTCAAAGTTACTGTGGATAGGTCCTAAAAATCAAACTTCAGTGACATTAGGTCCTTCATCATCTTCTCATAGACTGGTATCTCTCTCAAGGCATCCATCAAAGGAATATTCAATTGAATTTGACGCAACATCTTCATGAATTTCCTGTATTGATATTCATTATTTTGTTTACCAGTCTTTGAGGGAATAGTGCAGGTATCACCTTTTTTGCACTGCTTGCTGGCTTCTCTCTGTTTGGGTTCTACGGCACAAGAGGTACCGCCTATTCTGCAGCTTATTCACTCACCTTAGCCATACCTTTTTCATCTTGACTCTGTTCAACCACCACTTCAGTAAGTTATATTAGTTCATCTACCTCTAGTGGAACTGGAGTGGCTGGTGTAGTCTCCTTGCTAGCTTGTGCAACTTCCTGCACTTTCTCTAAATCTCTCCTAATTTGGAGACTTATTACTATCAGCTGTCGGCTTTTGCTCCTTGGGGTTAATGTTTGGGTCCGCTGGCAATGTTCCCCAGGGGAGTTGTTTAAAGCCATAGACAGCTGCCATAACTAAATTTCAATGTTCTTTATTGCTGAATCATGCACTGCTAATTTTTTCTGCATCTTACCATTTGTCCCAATGAGTTGCTGAAGCATACCCATGATCTCTACCATGTTTTTATCTTGCTACTAGGGAGGTGGCTGATATGTCAACTGTTGTTGATTCTGTTATGGATAACCCTGTTATCTCTGATATGGCATCATTTGGCCTTGGGGTTGCATACCCCCAGGCTGTTGCATGTTTGGCTTGTATTGCTGATTTGGTGCCGGTCTCCACTGCTGTCCTCCTTGTCTTTGACCCCTAAAGTTTTTGACATAATTCATGTCTTCTCTTACCCCTTGATTGTTACCTTTTCCACTCTAGGAACACACAGAATACTAATTAACACAGGGTGTATACAGTCCTCCATTTGTTGTGTCAACAATATGCACCCGCTTTGTGTCCATCTCATCAATCTTCTTTGCCAATATACTCATCGTATTCATGAGTGTGGCTATGTTCTCTACATATGAATTATTTGGGTCAAGAGGAACTGAATGCACTATGGGTGCATTGTTGTACCTCGAGTCATTCACTCGGTGAATATCTTACTCAAAAATGCACCTCCAGCTGAAGCATCCACATTGGCCTTTAGATTAATACCTAACCCCATGTAGAATCTCTGACCAAGCATCTGATCTGGAATACCACGGTGAGGACACTTCACTAGCATTTCTTTGAATCTTTCCCAAGTTTCCTGCAAGGTCTCAATCAGTTGTTGTTTATACTATAATATTTCATCAATCTGCCTTGCAGTCTTCTTGGGAGGGTAGAGCTTATTTAGGAATTGCTTGACTAATTCCTCCCAAGTGACAATGGGATTAATAGGGAGTGAATTTAACCAAGTCTGAGCTTCCCTGGTCACAGAGAACGGGAACAGTAACATCTTGATAGCTTTCGGGTCACATTCAGCTTCCTTTGGGTCACACAAATCGACAAAAAAGTTTTCAAGTGTTGTTGAGGGTCTTCAATGTGCGACCCAGAGAACAATCCAATATTTTGCAAAAGATGCAGCATGTTGTTGGTGATTTGGAATGTCTCCACTTAAATTGGGGCACAACTATGGCAGTAGCCAGGTTGTCAGCTGTAGGATGTGCCCAATCATAAAGTGTAGCTTCTGGCATAAGAGGTGCCACTACTCTAATGTTTGGGGCAGCTGGCGCATCCCCAACGTTTTCATTAACATTTTCTGCATCACCCATTTCAAACTCGAGCTGGTGTCTTTACCCATTTCAAATAAAAGCTGGTGTCGTTGTTGTGATTGTTAGATCCTCTTGTTGGCATAGTTCAATGCCCTGTTGGGGTCTGAGAGTCCTTCTAGCAGTTCTCCAGTCCTCAAAGAATTTCTAGGCATACACCTGAATTCCATAAGAGTTCAAATGTAAAAATTTCAATGAAAAGATTATTTAACACCTTTGAAAATTAATTTAAACTAATAATTCTAACACTACTTCTAAGTTGTAATAAATAACATCGTTAGTTTCCCGACAACGACGCCGAAATTTAATCATTCCCAACTATGCCTTTTAAAAGACAAACCGGTCGTTGCAAATATAATCCGGTTTATGTCCGGACTCAAATCCTTAGGGAACCAACCTATTTATTACAACTCTTTAGCTATGCTATTACCAATTCAACCAATTTCTAGATGCAAGATTTTTATCAATCAATCTTGGTTTTTGTTTAACTTCTTCAAATAAAGTTAGAAATAACAATATGCTAGATTAAGGGTAATTCAAAGGTAAAAGGTCTAGGGCAGTGATTTCTCCAATTGCTAGTTAGGTCTTGACACTTTCGCTTGACTCTTTCGCCATAACCTCGCTGTAATACTCTATCAGGATTAAGAGCTATGTGTTATCGTAATTTTCTCTCGATCAACTATAATAAGTTACTAGAGCATTCTCTCAAACTACTCCAGCTGAAGTTTCGTTATCTCTACACCCACTTTTAAGTTCAAGTAATGAATCCCTTCAATTACCTAATTGTGGTATTATTCAATAGCAGTCTAACCTAATATTCTTTATCAAGCAATATGAGGTAATTAGACACGATTAATTAAGGGTCCAGTCAATTAATCATCATACTAAACGTAATTGAACAACCATATAATAAATTCAGCTCGATTATAACAAGTAGAGTCATAACTCAACCGACAATTGGTTACATTAACCTAGATAATTGTTTAGCTACCCATAACAAAATACGATAAAACTACAAAGTTGTTCATAATGAATAATTTCAAGAATTAAAAGGAGATTTGAAAAACTCTATTGTTTGGTTGATCTTCTCACACTTGTTCTTGCCTCCAAATAATAATAAGTTTAATTCTGTCTTGGGCGAGCTTCTAAAGTTTATAAGGGTTTGGATAAGTTTTTCCCGAATTACACTTTGGTCCCCAATTTTCTGGCACGTGAATAGCGCACCGTGGCAGCGGCAAGACTGCGGCGCGGGCCCGCGGTGAACGCTGAACATTCTGCCTCACGTTATTGATATGCCGCGGTTCCATTGTGGTCATGGTAGATTTCACCTTAGTCTATTTTTGCTTCTTTGTGCTCGGATACTTCTTGATTGGCGTTTTCTCATATTATTGACTCCAAATTACTACGTAGTGCTTCCTCACTCAAATTATTCCTTGCGAAGCAAAAGAACACCGATTAGAGCATTTTGTTATCAATTCTCCTATAAAACAATAATAAAGCATGGTAATATTAAGGTGTAAATATTATCTATATAGTCTAATATCCATAAGCTACGCAATATTCAAAGCGTTTTCTATACTAATTGATATTATTGTGAGGGCCATAAATTAAGGGTTTGATTATAAATGGCACACCTCAATTTTTTTTTTTAATTTTAAAAAAACGTTTCAACAAACTACGGATGCCCATATTTACTCCCTAAAATTGATTTGAAATCATACTAACATGTGAAGTCTCTGAAGTAGGCCCAAGACCAAAGAAAAACGTCTGAAATTCTCAGAAGTCTTTGTGACTTCAATTCTGTCCGCCTCTTTTGTTGGGCCAAGCCTTGAGCCCAACAACTCTTGATAATAAGAGGCCTTAGTAGTTTGTACACTTCATTGATTTATAATCAGATTGATAAACAAAAACTCAAGAACATAAATACAATCAATTTGGACTCAAAATGTGTGAATTAATAAATTGCCAAGCTCAATATAATAAATTGCTTCAAAAAGCCCCATATACAAATAGCCAAATAATTAAACGACATGCCAAACATAAAAACAAGGAAATTACTGGCATTTAGAATTTCAAAAAAAAAAAAAAAGGAGGACTATTAGAAGATGATATTTACAATCCGTGCCCTTTCAATCAAGACTCTTAGTAATCAAGGCTTTATAATGTGTATAAAACTTATTGAATAATGAAAAAACTAAACTAATACATGGTACGACTGGATTCTTTAGCTCTGAAACCCCTTTCAGCAACTTTAAATTCCTCCCTTTGGCTTCATGGCTTACCAATCTAACCAATAATGGTCAGATCTGCAAACTTCAGCCAAGTTATCAATAGCATATACCCTTTCCATTTTTCAAATTTTAAAACCAATCATATGTTTTCATATACAGACCACTTATAGTAAAGCTCCAGCTAGTACAACTTTAAAACCAAAAGACAAAGCTACTAAACAAGCAAGCATAAACATGTTTCTGAAAGAAAGAAAGGAAAATACAGCATGAAATTCAAATGGCATGTTTCAATCCACTAATGAATACTAATAGTCATTTCCATTATCCTAAAACTTAAACCATTACATAACTTAATAACACAAATAAACAGAATACAAGAACTAATACAAATTTAAAACTTTAACAGGGCTGGAAGTCCCAAGAACATTGCAAGAATAAACAAACCAGCTTTATTTTTGCTCAACAAATTTAAGAAATCAATATTTTTATTCAAAGCAATCAAAACATAAAAGAAAGTTAAAAAGAATACCTAGCCAAGGGAAAACAACCTAAAGAACAAAACAAGCTGTAATTTCTAGCTCAACTCAAACATTACCAGCAGTGAATCAAACAAGGATCCTGTTCCAGTCACTGAAACCCAACCAAGAAAGGACCTCAAAATATAAGGAAACTCAAAAATTTCTTCCGAAACCTTGTTGGAGAATATTTTTCAGCCGATTTCCTCTTTTTCTACTCTTTTATTGTGTCCTAATCATTGGTAAGAGGGTCCTTTTATAGAAGGAATTTTAGGGAAACCAAATCAGCTTTTGTAATTCAAAAACAACCCGTAAGTTTCTGATTTTATTAACTTAAGCTCCTCTGCCTTAGCATGATCCTTGTCAACCCTTTTCTAGAAGCTTCCTATAAGTTTACTCAAATTCTATCCAATTCCAAACCAGCAGCCTTGTATTTACCCGCCCCCTCCCCCCCTCCCCTTTTGTTTTTTTACTGCTTTAGAATTTTTAACCAACAGAATTAGACCTGTAGCGTATAAGACTTAAGCCCAATGTTTACTTGTGGCCCTTTTTTCTCGTACTAGCAGAAACCCAACAAGAAAGCAAACCCCAATATAAATAACAACATGTGCCGAGATAAAACAGTAATTAATTAAACAAACTAATGATGCATCTTTTAAGAAAACTATATATTATGACACTAATTAAACCTAATTAATAAGATATTAATCACTAATTAGTACATTTTTCTCTAAAAATAATAATCAAAAATGTTTTAGAGAGAAATGAACCCAAAGTAGAAATTGTGAAGAAAACAGGAGGAGAAGTATACTATGGAATCAACCAATCTTCAATGCATCTGAGAAGAACAACTAGGTCTTGATTCGAACTCGAACGGAAAAATCTCGGCCAATGGCGAGAATTATAACATGAACACTAGGCGGACTCTCGTCCATGGCCAGTGCTTCATACAATAATTCTCACTACATGCCAAAGATCAAACGAGACAAAGGCTTAGAGGGTTTGGGTCATGAACGAATTATTCACCCTAAAATCTGGGTAATCTGTGAGATAGGATAATCTCAAGATTAAAATGACTCTAGTTGTTAAAAAATGGGGAATTCATGCAAGTTTTATCACGAATTAAGGACTTAATCCAGAAGATTTGGACAAAAAGTTAAAAGCTTGAATTTTTATTCTTGGATCTCAAGTTCAGAGAAATTGAGTAATCTTTTGGAGAAACTAACGGCGGGTTGGAGAAACTAACGGCGGGATATGGATGAAGAGATGATGGATTTTGGATGGTTAAAATTTGGAGGCTTTTGGAGGCGCTCCGTCACCGTGAGACGATTTTCGGCAGCCGAGAGATGACGGAGTTGGGCGGCGATTTCGGAGAGAAAGAACACCTAGGTTTTAGGTTTAATTTAATTGAATCAATGAAAGCCAAAGGAAATTTTGGTTGTTTAATAGGGTAAAATAACTGAAACGGCGTAGTTTTGCCACACAACTACGTCATTTTGGGGGAAAAGGGGTCTGACCGAGTCTGCCTTTTGGGCCTGGGTTTTGGATCGATTTTGGGACAAGTTTTGGGTAAGTTAGGGTATTTTAATATATTCCAAATTTAAATTAACCCCCTCCCCTTCTTTAATTATCCACAGATTTCCTTTTCTGTTGTTTTCTTTCTTTTCTCTTTTTTTAAGTTAAAAATTCAATATTAAATTCCTAAATTAATCTAAATTGCAAAACTAACTAATTATCTAATTATACAATTATAAAAATTTCCTGATCCTAGATTAAAAGGAAAAAAAATCAATAATCTAATATTAAAAGGTAAAAAGTATAAAATGAGCTAATTTTTTGTGATTTCATATTTAATAAAATAAATAATTAACTAATTAATCGTAAAAAATATAAAAACAAAACCTAAATTCAATACATGGTATTCTTGATATTTTCATGATTTTTAATAAGGATTAAACATGCACATAAATGCAAAAAATTAAAAATAATCCTACAAAAATCTTAAAAATGGAAAAAACAATTGGAAAAATCTATTTTCTTGGATTTTATAGGAGTATTTCATATGGGAAAAAATCACATGCTCACAAACCCTAGCTCTGTTCTTCAGAGATGGCTGCCTTTGAATCCTCTCAATTCCCTTCTCCCAATAAACCCTAGTAGCCACCTCTTTTATCCTCCCCCAATTCCAGTTCTAATATAGAATCTCTCCATGATTTTCCTTCCATATGTGCTCATAATACTTTCCTATCTTTGGCAAGTATACGCTCCTAAATCAAGCATAATTATCTCTGGACCCTTATGATTTTGATAGGTTTCCGTCTATACGCATCATGGAGATGTTAGACGAGACCGGTCCACAAATATCTTTGGTCGATTCTTTGATTTCTGTGGAAATAGAGTTTGAAATTTCAATTTTTTTTGTTACCAATTCCATTAGTGATTGCATGTGATATTTTCGTTCCTTATCTGTGTTTGATTAATTATTTTCCATGTTTGCTTTGTTCGATTTCTACGACTATATAACCCCTCCCAAATTTCCTCTTAAGGCATACCTTAATCACTAAAAATTACTACTACTCTCCTATTCTTACTCATCTTATACTACTCTAAGGCTCAATCTCTTGGCTGGTCAAAAGCCAAGGTACCAGAAGTCGATTATCGAACCTTTCTCAGTGTGAGAACTACTCGAGATTCATTCGAAACCCTTGAAAACTCTGACGCACTGAGATTCATGGATTCTACTATTCGTTTTTTCTATTAACATTGAAATGTTGTTGAAATTACTCCTCTTGTTTACTTGTTCATATATTTTAATTGGTAATGTACCTATGACTCTCGGAATTTCATTTTCTTCTCGTTTGAATTCTTGCAATGCATATCTATATCTCCGAAATTTTATTAACCAACATGATATTGTCTACTCTGAAGCTATTCTTAAGGCTCTATAGCTTCTAGTAATAAAACTTTCCTACTTGTTGCCTTGCTTCTATTTTCTTAAGTTTGTTCTCTCTAATGTGTGTGCTCGAATGCTTATCACTGATTGTTTAGTCTTAGTTTAACTTCTTGCCTTGTTTATTATGATGAGTTGAGTCATGCCCAGAACCTATTCTAATTCTTGTTAGGCATTCATGTGCAAGTTAACATTTTTCTAGAGTTAACTCCTAATCATGTTTCTAGCCTAAACCTACTCTACCTGTTATTCGTAAGCTAATGCATGTTCCCTACCTTACCTTGTACCTTTGTGATAAATCAATTCATGTGTTTCAGACCTTGTTAAGTCATTCTTACCCAACCTGCTATGTTCCTGATATTGTACTGATTAGCTAAAGCCTGCTGCTGTGCCATTTAAGTTCTAATATATGCTTGGACTTATGTAATCATGTGCTCTTTAGTGCTTTTTAAGACCTTAGCAAACCTAATATATGGCCAACTAGTATAAGGTTCAATACTAGCGTATCTTGATTCTAAAAATTGACATGTCTCTTACATTGTGACTAATGTTCAACATGCTAAAGTTTTTCCCCTGCTCCTTAAACAATTGCTTTATCATAATTTTGTTCTATTATGTTGTTCCTTTCATTTGGCTTTTCTTGATGGATACTTTCATGTTATAGTTGTGCTTTGTTTGTTTCTTGTATCATCCTGCTAGACCTTCATCTATGTTTTCCTAGGTTGATGCTAAATCCTACTTCATTTTGTAACTCTTGGAAATGATTTACTATCATATGGCTTATTATCATGTCACTTAAACTTTGTTTTTAGCATTATAAACATAAACCTGCCTTATAAGGTCCTTACAATTTAACCTGGTTCTGTTTATGTGGCATGGCTAGAGCTGTTGTTAGCTATAGCTCTACGAACTAAGTGTTAATTTTTTTAACTATTTCCATGAGCATTTTGTCACCTGTATGGATTATTTTGGCATGGTTTAGATAAGTAAGGTTATTCGTTAGGCCTATTGTTGGGATTTACATGTTGGGTTTTAGCATGGAACTCAGGTTTCTATGGTAGGAGGTGTATGGGTTCGCTGTTGTACGAAGATTAAGACCATTGAAGGCCTAGGGACACCATCACTTGTTCTGCATTGGGAATGTATTTGTTCTATTGGACCTGTAGTTGTTTCATCCTATAGCTAGTCATAATTAGGTTTATTCTACGTCACTTGGGCCTGTAATAATTTTGTTAGGATTTATGCCCGTCACTAGGGGGGGGGGGGGTGAATAGTGCGGCACGAGAATATTGATAAATATTGTGGAATTAAAATTGCAGGAATAAAATAAATTCGGTAATTAAAATAGTAAGGAAAGAACACACCGAATTTATCCTGGTTCACCATAACTTGTGGTTAGTCCAGTCCCCGAGAGACTCTCTCGAGATTCCACTAACTCCGTTAAGCTTACGGGTGCCTAACAAACCGTTACACTTGCTCGTAGATGTACACTCTACAAGACTTCAACTTGCTCAAGGATACCGCACCTCAAGACTTCACCTTGCTCGTGGATACCGCACCACAAGACTTCACACACTAAGATTGAGGGTGCTTAGCAAACCCAACAATCAATGAGAAGATATGGTCTTCTCAAACACCTTTCTCTTTTACAACAATAACTCTCTCAAAAGAGTAGATAAAGAGATACTATATTAGCTCTATGAACAACTCAAAGTTGTCTCTCAAATGGCTCAACAAAAGCTCTATAATGATGCACAAATGATATCAATATGTAATATGAATAATGAGAGGTGTTGTGTGTTTAAAATCAGCTCAAAAGACCTCTATTTATAGGGGTTAGAGGGTGTATGTCCGTTGCTTAATTGACAATCAATTATGCTGATTTTATGCAAGGATAATCGATTATTGGATTTAGATAATCGATTATTTGCTCTAACGTTAGAAAATCAGAAGCTGATTTTATGCTGGATAATTGATTATCTGAAGTGCATAATCGATTATTTTGTTACAGTGTTCAAAAACTTTGGCAACGGTTACAAGATAATCGATTATGCTATACATGATAATCGATTATTGTGCTGTTTTGGAAATTCCGGTTTACACTATCTTAACATAATCGATTATCAACATAAACATAATCGATTATTTCTGTCCAGCTTTGAAAGACATGTTTAAAATTCATTTTGGCTAAAATGAAAATGTTTGAAATCATTTTGTTTGAAGTATTTGAAATATGATTTGATAAAATGATTTTATGCATATTTATGATGACCTATGTTGAGCCAAAAGACGAGATAACTTTAAACGTTGCTCTTACATTTGTTCTACCTAACGACCTACGCCTTGAGTCTTCGGTCTTGAACTTTTGAGCTCGTCTTTGGCTTGTCTATGCAATTCCGTCATCAATATGCTTCTCGGCATTCAATCTTGATTGTTTGTCATATAATAACTTTGTTCGACACTTGACTTCATTGTTTGTCATTCATCGACTTCGTTGTTTGTCATTCATCAAAACCTATACCTGAAAATCATGCTAATACAACCAAAGCACACATATCATGGATAGAATGATTTTCTACAATTTTTTCCTTTTTGATAATGATAAACAACAGGAGATATGCATATCGGATTCCCCCTAAATTCATGCTATATCTCAATATACAATTCATGCAAACAATTCCCTTAATGATAATTCCCCCTCAAGTAAGGCATATTATAACGTAGATACATTCCCCCTTATTTGATGCATATCGCCTAAACTCTTCCCCCTTTTGGCATTAGCAAAAAGAGAGTATACAAAGGCTATTATCCCCTTTCGACACTTCCCCCTTTTGGGTATATCAATTGTTAGTGTCAAATATAAGATAGGAAATACAATGAGGAATATAAATTGACGATATTTAAAAAATCATACCAACATGAAATAATACCAAATGTTAGTAAAAATATAACAACCATATCAAAGGTTATTTTTAGCGAATATACCAACTGTTATTCAAACTAGAGAGATATTCATCAAAACATCAATCATTATTTTTAACAAAAATAATTGATACCAATTGTTATTCAAGATAAAAGTTATCAAAATATGAATCAACAAAAATAATTAATATCAATTATTAACAAAGATATATTAATTGTTAACACATATCAACTATTACGTTTTTATCAAAAATGTGATAACTAACCGAAGTTCTCCCTCGATGCAATAAGGTTTCGTGCTTGGTGCATCTACTACGATATTGTAGTCTTCAAGCACACCTGCAAACGTACCTAAAAATACGTTTTCGGTACCCAACTGCTTTTGGGTCCTTGGGGGTTAGGCAAATAATAATCATAGCCAAAAGATAAATCTCTATGTTTTGCAAGACATACGGGTGCTATGTGTCCTACCAGGTTGCAATAATGACATATAACATTCGGGTTGTACATATGTCTTGGTTGAGCCAAAAACGTTCTAGGTGATCTAAAATCGTTATTCCTAGAAGTGTTGCGATTCCTAGAATTATTTCTAGGTTATCTAAAATCATTCATTCTAGACTCATTAACAAAATTCCTAGAGTCGTTTCTAGGTGGTCTAAAATGATTCATTCTAGACTCATTAATAAAATTCCTAGAGTTGTTTTTAGGTGGTCTAAAATGATTAATTTTAGACTCATTAGTGAAGTTCTAAAATTATTTCTAGGTGGTCCAACTTCATTTCTATCATCCTTTTTAATTTCTTCAATTGTTTTAGGATTATCAACACTACGTTTTTCTAGTGTATTCCTAAGTTCTATGTTCTCTATTTTCAAAGACTTACAAGAAGAACAATTTGAACTTTGATCAATTGAAGAGGCTTCATTCATCTCCTTAATTTTATTTCTAAGATCAATATTGTCATTTTCCAAAAAATTATTTTTCTCTTCTAAAACTTTAATTTTAGCCTTGGCCTCTTTGGAGATTTTTGAAGTCTTTTTCAATTCACCATATAAGTCATGAAAAGCTTGTAATTCTTCAAAAGAATAAGAGTTAGAATTACTTACCTCTTCTTCCTCGTTGGCCATGAGGCATAATGCGGCGGTTTCATCGACCGAGCTGTCCGAATCCCATGTCACACGCCTTTGGTGTTTGTTCTTCTTCTTGTCTTTGGATTTTGGACAATGTGATTTGGTGTGGCCAAGTTTTTCACAATTTTGGCATGAAGGACTTGGTTCTTCCTTCTTTATTTCCTTTTTCATAAGCTTATAAAACTTTTCAATTATATCATTGGAAATAATATCATCATCGCTTTCCGAATCACTTACCTCTACTCTTTTAGAAGATGAGGCTTTGAAGGCAATATTCGAACTTTTACTTCTAAGATAGGGATTAAGAATTGTGCTTTCATAAGTTTCGAGGTTACCTCTTAGTCCATCAATTGTGACATCCGTGATTCCTATCGACTCTTGGATGGCATTGGCTTTGGAGCGCCATTCGGGAGTGAGACTCTGTAGGATTTTTCGAACTAGATCTTTGTTCGAGTATACTTTTCCGAGAGCATGAAGATCGTTGACGATTTTTGAGAATCGTTCGAACATAATACCGATGGGTTCTTTCTCCCTCATTTTAAAGAGTTCATATTCATGTGTTAGAAAATAAACTTTAGATTCTCGGATTTGAGGCGTACCTTCATAAGTGATCTCGAGTTTATCCCATATATCCTTGGCGGTTATGCAACAAGAAATCTTCTGATAGTCATCCGGATTCACCGCACAATATAATAAGTTGACAACCTTTGCGTTATTTTCAACTTTCTGGACGTCCTCGGCATCATATTCATCTTCCTCCTTTGGAACCGTGGTTTTCCCAACTTTCTTTGTTGGCATTTGTTCGCCGTTCTTGATGATTTTCCACAAGCGAAACTTATTTGATTGGATGAAGATTCTCATCCGCTCTTTCCAGTATGTGTAATTTGTTCCGTCAAACAGTGGAGGCCTATAGGTGGAGTGTCCTTCGCTCATCATTCCTGCGTTCAATATCCTCAACAAAAAATATATATCGTTCTCTCAACCGGTTAAGGCTTTCAGAGAGTTAGGCTCTGATACCAATTGTTAGGATTATGCCCGTCACTAGAGGGGGGTGAATAGTGCGGCACGAGAATATTGATAAATATTGCGGAATTAAAATTGCAGGAATAAAATAAATTCGGTAATTAAAATAGTAAGGAAAGAACACACCGAATTTATCCTGGTTCACCACAACTTGTGGTTAGTCCAGTCCCCGAGAGACTCTCTCGAGATTCCACTAACTCCGTTAAGCTTACGGGTGCCTATCAAACCGTTACACTTGCTCG
Organism: Nicotiana benthamiana; assembly: GCA_034376525.1. Classification (NCBI taxonomy): domain Eukaryota; kingdom Viridiplantae; phylum Streptophyta; class Magnoliopsida; order Solanales; family Solanaceae; genus Nicotiana; species Nicotiana benthamiana. Next base: position 17,952,041 of record CM067324.1, on the reverse strand, counting down.
TAGATGTACACTCTACAAGACTTCAACTTGCTCGAGGATACCGCACCTCAAGACTTCACCTTGCTCGTGGATACCGCACCACAAGACTTCACACACTAAGATTGAGGGTACTTAGCAAACCCGACAATCAATGAGAAGATATGGTCTTCTCAAACACCTTTCTCTTTTACAACTATAACTCTCTCAAAAGAGTAGATAAAGAGATACAATATTAGCTCTATGAACAACTCAAAGTTGTCTCTCAAATGGCTCAACAAAAGCTCTATAATGATGCACAAATGATATCAATATGTATATGAATAATGAGAGGTGTTGTGTGTTTAAAATAAGCTCAAAAGACCTCTATTTCTAGGGGTTAGAGGGTGTATGTCCGTTGCTTAATTGACAATCAATTATGCTGATTTTATGCAAGGATAATCGATTATTGGATTTAGATAATTGATTATTTGCTCTAACGTTCAAAAATCAGAAGCTGATTTTATGCTGGATAATCGATTATCTGAAGTGCATAATCGATTATTTTGTTACAGTGTTCAAAAACTTTGGCACCGGTTACAAGATAATCGATTATGCTATACATGATAATCGATTATTGTGCTGTTTTGGAAATTCCGGTTTACACTGTCTTAACATAATCGATTATCAACATAAACATAATCGATTATTTCTGTCCAGCTTTGAAAGACATGTTTAAAATTCATTTTGGCTAAAATGAAAATGTTTGAAATCATTTTATTTGAAGTTTTGAAATATGATTTGATAAAATGATTTTATGCATATTTATGATGACCTATGTTGAACCAAAAGACGAGATAACTTTAAACGTTGCTCTTACATTTGTTCTACCTAACGACCTACGCCTTGGGTCTTCGGTCTTGAACGTTTGAGCTCGTCTATGCAATTCCGTCATCAATATACTTCTCGGCATTCAATCTTGATTGTTTGTCATATAATAACTTTGTTCGACACTTGACTTTATTGTTTGTCATTCATCGACTTCGTTGTTTGTCATTCATCAAAACCTATACCTGAAAATCATGCTAATACAACCAAAGCACACATATCATGGATATAATGATTTTCTACATATTTTTAATTACGAATAGTGGGGAGATTAATTAAATGGGGCTGAGCTATTCTAATATATGCATTAAAGGGTAAAAACATGCCTATATGGTCTGCATGCTTTGCTTGTTATTCTGTTTAACTTGCTCTACTTCTGCACATTAGAAGAAATCATGTCAATAGGAATCTCATACATGTCACCTAATTTGTCTAATACTCGTACACTATCTTAAGCATGCTATTAATCGTTGTACTTGATTTCCATATTATTACTGTGCGTTTAGACAACATGCCTATAGGATGTATATTATATGCTTTTGTTAACCTAGATAACATGCATATAGGACTTCAAGTAATCAATTGGTCAATTGCTTTTATTACTTTTGTTATACTGCCCATCTAGATATCATGACTATAGGACACTAATCTTTTAATCAACTACTTCTGTTGTTTTCATTACACTGCCACGCCTAGATGACATGCATATAGGAGTAAAGTGTTATAAAAATCAAGTCTGATTATCAATCATTATAAATCCTACATATAAGATGTCTTCACTAGCTTAAAATTTATTTATGGGATTGACGTTGTTAATACTCGACTCTCAAAGCACTTTCACTGCTTAATCGTGCAAGTACTCGAAACCATGCCTATAGGACAATGTCACCTGCCTAAGACGCATACCTATAAAATAAGCGCTAATAATTTTGAGTTTGCAAACAGTTTACCGCCTCTTTGCCTAAGACATTTAGAACAATAGCGTTGTATATACAATGTTGTAATTCAGAATCACTTAGAAACCATGCCTATATGACCTTAAGTCTGAATTCTACAATCACCTACTGTTTATTATGCGCGTGCATTTGTTTGTCCATGTATGAAGGCTAACTTGGGCCTTTAATTTCTTTACCTGAAGTCGTATCTATTTTTAATGTCGCCTAGCTTTCTCATTTTTTGAGAAACCTAAGTTGAGTCTAGAACCACCTCATAGCAGGTCCAAAGCCTCTAAACCATAGGTATGAGACGGGTAGTGCACGCATAGGATAAAGTTTAGAATTGAATTAGAGAGCCTTTAAGTGACAACTTTAACATAGTAATTGGGTAGCAGGAGATGATGGTATGTGCCCGCTGAATAATATAAGCAACCCTTACCTTAAGGGAGTTGCGAAGTATTATTTATGTTGCACGAGGTGATCCTTTAGGCTAAAAAACATAGCCCCCTCCCCCCTTTCTTTATATACTTGCCATTTACATTTAGTCATTTAACATAGACCAATGCAGTTATACACCTATAATCTTTAAGATATGCACCAACTATTTATTATTATGTATTATAATAAAAGTCTTCAGTTTTCACACTTTTTCTTTGCTTATTTGATCACCTATCATAATTACATATTCCAAATAGTTTAAAATCCATCTAGGACCTATAATATCACACCTTGAAGACTGCCTAACACCTTCTCTTTGAGGTAATTTGAGCCCTTATCTGATCTTCGGTGACATAGACTAGTCAAATAGAGTTATTTTCAGATATATGCCCTAACGCACCTTAAAAGTCATTAGATGTCGACTCTCCTCTTTTAATGCCTCCTTTAAAAGAGTTGTCACATGTCGAAACCCGTTTTCACGAGACAATAGGGCGCAACACCTTCAGCTTTCAAAGTTTCTCAAATTCAAGAAACAACAACATAGGAACCTCCAAATCCACATCTAAACATATGCCTAAGTCGAAATCACCAAGCAGATCTATTGAAACCATTCGAACATCATTCTAGGGTCGTCTATACAAAATTCAAGCTTCGGTTAACTCGTACAACTTAAGCGTCCAATTTTGGGACTAAGTATCCCAATTCAATCCAAAACTTTCTCTAACTAAACCAACCACCTCGACAAGTCACTTGCACATATATAAAGCATCAAATAGGGTAAACGAGGATAAAATACTCAAAGTGACCGATCGTGTCGTGCATTTCCAGTATTAAATAAACGTTCGTCCTAGAATGAGTCTAGAATCATAGATAGAGTCTCAAAAAGGTGAAGGTAACTTATCCGCATCACCTACTCTTCCTCCCAAGTAGTCTCCTCGATCGGCTAACCCCTCCAATGAACCTTCACTGATGCAATATTTTCCGCCTTTAACTTTTGAACCTGACGGTCCAAAATAGCTGCCGAATCCACATCATAAGTCAAATCCTTGACAAATTTCACTATGCTGAAGTCCACTATATGTGATGTATCATTGTAATGCTTTCAAAGTACAGAATATGAAACACTAGATGAACACTCGATAAACTAGGTTGTAAAGCAAGTCTGTAGGACACTTCTCCAACTCTCTCAAGCACCTCAAAAGGACCAATATATCGAGGGCTCACCTTGCCCTTCTTCCCGAACCTCATCACAACACTCATGGGCAAAACACTAAGTATAACATTCGCACCTACCATATATGCCACATTATGAGCCTTCCTGTCAACATAACTCTTCTGCCTTGACTTTGTTGTACGAAGCCGCTCGTGAATCAAATTCACTTTCTCCAAAGCATCACAGACCAAATCAGTTCCCAACAACATAGCCTCTCCAGGCTTAAACCAACCAACTAGAGAACGACATTGTCTCCCTTATAAGGCCACATAAAAAGCCATTTGGATACTCGACTAATAGTTGTTTTTATAGGTAAATTCTACTAGCTAAAGAGATTGATACCGTGAGCCCCCAAATCAATGGAACATGCTCGTAACATGTCCTCCAATATCTAGATAGTCCGCTCGGATTATCGGTCCATGTAGGATGAAATGCCATACTAAGCTCGAACTATATGTCCAACTGATGTTGCACTACTCTCCAAAAATGCATAGTAAATTGCCTACATCAATCCGAGAAAATAGACACGAGCACACTATAAAGGCAAACAATCTCCCAAATATGAATCTGAGTCAACTGCTCTGAAGAGTAGGTAGTCATGACTAAAATGAAGTGTGCAGACTTAGTTAGTATGTCCATAATGACTTACACTACATAAAATCTCTATAAGGTCCATGTAAGTCCAACTACAAAATCCACAGTGATACGGTACGACTTGTACCCCGAAATATCGAGCCTCTGAAGCAAACCACACGATCTCTAATGTTTGTACTTCACCTGCTAACAGTTCAACTGCTGAGCAACATACTCAACAATATCATTTATCATCCTCCGCCACCAATACTTCTACCTTAAATCGTGGTACATCTTTGCGGCCCCCGGATGAATGGAATACCGTGAACTATAGGACACCTTAAACATCAACTTTCGTAACACATCCATATTTTGGAACACAGACCCGGCCCTGAAGCCTCAATACCCCCATCATCTATAATGGTCACCTCCTTAGCTTCATTGAATTGCACCATATCACTTTGGATAACCTAGTGGGGATTATAATATTGACGTGCCTTGATGCGCTCAAACAAGGACTGTCCTGATACAACACAAGCTAGAACCATGCTAGGCTCCGAACACAATACGATTGGCTAAATTCTGAACATCTAATGGTAATGGCATATCTCCAACTTGGATATAAGCAACACTCCCCATGCTCTCAGCCTTCCGACTCAAAGTTTTGGCCACCATATTGGCATTCCTCGAATGATAAAGAATGGTGATATCATAGTCCTCTAGTAGATATAACCACGTAAGTTGCCTCAAGTTCAGATCCTTTTGCTTGAATAAGTGTTGGAGACTCACGCAATCTGTGAACATCTCGCAAAATGCACCATAAAGATAATGCCACAAAATCTTTAATGTGTGAACTATGGATGAGAGAGTGTTAAAGCACGAAGTGTGATGTCGTGTATGATATTTATGAGAGAGTGTTAATGCATGAAGGGTGATGATGTGCCGCACGATGTACCATTTCATGCCTTTATATGAGTGATAATGCACGAAGGATCCTTCCGTGCCATGATTATGTGAGGTAAAAGTGAAATGTGATGCTGTACCGATTATATTGATTATTATGGTGAGAACGAGAGTAAAAACATGAAGGGTGATGTTGTGCACTTGTTCTTGATTTCGTGATTGTTGCTGATAATTGGGTTATGGTGTTCTTTACATTTATTTACTAATTTTCTGTTATTACTTGATTTTATTGTGATGTTATTGATTCCCTTGCCTAAATTACTTTGTGATTATTGCTTCGGTAAGGAAGATTGTAAAGCACGAAGGGTGATGCCGTGCATGATTTTGAGAGTGTAAAGCACAAAAGGTGATATCGTCCCGATTATATTGATATTAATGGTGAGAATAAGAGTAAAAACATGAAGGGTGATGCCGTGAACTTGTCCACAATTTCTTGATTTTTATATATAACTAAGCTATGGTTTCTCTACATTTAACTGTTGGTTTTCTGTTGATGCTTGTTGTTCCCCGCAGCATGATTCCCATTTCTTATCTTTAATTGTAAAGTTCTGCCTTTATTTTTCCCATTGTATATGATTTAAATACACATGTTTATTTGGTAATCTGGTCCTAGTCTCATCACTACTTCACTGAGGTTAGGCTAGGCGCTTACCAGCATATGGGGTCGGTTGTGCTGAAACTATACTCTGCACTAAGATCCCGGTGTTGTAGCTTTTGGAGCTTAGCTTTGGGTTGCTGCTTCTAGTCTATTCGGAGACCCGAGATAGTCCTACAGGCATTCGCATGCCTTGGCGTCTCCTTCTATTCTTTCATTCTGTTTCTTTTATGTATTTCGGATACAACATTGTATTTATCTTTCAGACCCTTATTTGTGGTATTCCTAGACAGTTTGTGAAATTGTGAGACCAATTTTGGGTATTATGTTATGGATTGGTATTGTTATCATTATTAAAATATTATATTTTAGTCGTCCGCTTATTAAATTTTGCTATTTATATTATATAGGTTCTTAATTATGAAAGGTAAATAATTCAAATGGTTGGTTTTCCTGGATTTCACTAGTAGGCACCATCACGACTCCCGAGGGTGGAACATTCGGATCGTGAAAAGTTGGTATCAAAGCTCTAGGTTACTTAGGTATCACAATTCACGGACAAGTTTAATAGAGTCTAGGGGATTGGTACGGAGACGTCTATATTTATCCTCCAGAGGCTACAGAGTTAGGAAAGATTTCACTTCATGTGATTTGTTTTTCTCTCGCTGCCAAAATGGAGACCTCTACTATTGTCATTTCACGAATGGCGAGGTCACTTACCACTTCTTCAACTGAGTAGCAACACAGACCGTTGATAGATTAGCTACTTCTTCGGAGGCATTATGGAGGTTGGATATGTTTCACCAAGCTCTTCTCTAACACTTACAATGGTGCATCTTTTGAGGATCCCCAAGATTATTTAGGCAGTTGTCATGAGGCTCTCAGAAAGATGGGAATAGTGGAGACTAATAGGGTTGAATTTGCTGCTTTTCGTTTGTCTGGATCCACCAAGACTTGATGGAGAGATTATTATTTGGCTAGACCAGTTGGTTCACCAGCTTTGACTGGAGATCAATTTTCTCAGCTTTTTCTGGAGAAGTTTCTTCCGATCACTTAGATGGAGAACTATCGGAGGCAATTGAGCATCTCTAGCACGGTTCCATGACTGTTACTCAGTCGAGACCAAGTTTATTTATTTGGTCCGTCATGTTCTTCTTATACTTCCCACTGAGAGAGAGAGAGAGAGAGAGTGAGGAGGTTCATTGAGGGACTCGTTCAGCCCGCTCAACCAGCTAAAGGTGGAGGTAAAGGTGTTGGAGGTGGAGATAAAGGTATTAGAGGTGGAGATCAGGCTGCTAAAGGTGGATGTAGAGGTATTAGAGGTGGAGGTTAGGCTGATAGAGGTGGAGAACAGCCAGCAACAGGCCATTTTAGAGATGTAGTTCAGAGTGGTGCGGTCCAGCCTCGATGTTATGCTTTTCCAGCCAGACCTAAGGCTGAGGCTTCTAATTCAGTTATCACAGGGATTTTTCTGGTTTGTAGTAGATATGCTTCGGTTCTATTTGATCCAGAATCTACATACTCTAATGAGTCATCTTATTTTACACTGTATCTGGTCATGCCTAGTGATCCCTTGAGTGCTCATGTATATGTGTCTACACCAATGAGTGATTTTATTGTGGTAGATTGTGTGCATCGTTCATATGTAGTTGTGATTGGGGTCTTGAGACTCATGTAGATTTGCTACTTTTGGATATGGTTGATTTTGATGTCATATTGGGAATAGAGTATTTATAAACTTACCATGCTATCTTGGAGTATCATGCCAAGATTGTGACCTTAGCCTTGCCGGGGTTGCCTCGTTTAGAGTGGAGAAGGACTCCTGGCCATTCTATGAAGGCTCGGCGTATGGTCGAGAATGGATGTTTGGCCTATTTTGCATATGTTCATAATTCTAGTGTATAGATTCCTTCTATGGATTTTGTGCATGTTGTCTGTGAGTTCCCTGAGGTTCTTTCTTTAGACCTGTCGGGTATGCCACCCGATAGGGATATTGACTTTTGCATTGATTTGGCTCCAGGAACTTGGCCCATTTCTTTTTTGCCATATCATATGGCCCAACCTGAGTTAAAAGAATTGAAGGAGCAGTTATAAGACTTGCTTGATAAGGGCTTTATTAGACTTAGTGTCCCACCTTGGGGTGCGCTGGTGTTGTTTGTTAAGAAGAAGGACAGATCGATGAGAATGTATATAGATTACCAGTAGTTTAAAAAGTTTACAATCAAGAATACATATCCATTGCCGATTATTGATGATTTGTTTGATCAGCTTTAGGGTACCAAGGTATTTTTGAAGATTGACTTGAGATCTGACTAGTATCAGCTGAGGATTAGGGCATCCAATGTCCCTAAGACAAATTTCTGCACTCGGTACGGGCATTATGAATTCTTGGTGATGTCGTTTTGGTTGACAAATGCCCCAGTAGCTTTCATGGATTTGATGAATCAGGTGTTCAAGCCTTACTTGGATTCCTTCGTGATAGTCTTCATTGATGATATTTTAATCTATTCCCATAGCCGGGAGGAGCATGAACAAGATCTTAGAATGGTTCTTCAGACTTTGAGAGATAGTTATTTGTAGGCTAAATTTTTGAAGTGAGATTCTGGTTGAGTTCTGTTGCATTCTTAGATCATGTTGTATTAGGAGAAGGTATTCAGGTGGATCTGAAGAAGATAGAGGTAGTCAAGAACTGGCCTAGACCTGCATCAACTACAGAGATCTGGAGTTTCTTGGGTCTGGCAGGTTACTACCATCCGTTTGTGGAAGGGTTCTCATCTATTGCAGCCTCAATGACTAGGTTGAACCAGAAAAGTAGCCAATTCAGGTGGTCGGATAAGTATGAGGTGTGCTTTTAGAAGCTCAAGACAACTTTGACTATGGTGCCAGTGTTGGTTTTGCCTACAGGTTCAGGGCCATATACGGTGTATTTTAATGTATCGCATATAAGACTTGGTGCAATGTTGATGTAGGATAGCAAGGTCAGTGTTTATGATTCGCGACAGTTGAAGATTCATGTGAAGAATTATCTAGTTCATGATTTGGAGTTAGCGGCCATTGTTCACACGTTAAGATTTGGAGGCACTATTTATATAGCGTGTCATGTGAGGTGTTTACGGATCACAAGAGTTTGCAATACTTGTTCAAGCAGAAGGAGCTAAACTTGAGGTAGAGAGCTGGTTGGAGCTACTGAAGGACTATGATATCACCATCTTATATCATCAAGGAAAGGCAAATGTGGTGACCGATGCTTTGGGTATAAAGTTATCCAGTATGGGTAATTTTGCATATATTCCGGTCGATCAGAGACCACTTGCCTTGGATGTTCAGACTTTGGCCAACCAATTCGTGAGGTTGGATATTTTTTACCCCAGCCATATGTTAGCTTGCATAGTCACTCCTTCTTTATTAATGGAGAGTATTTGAGATCGACAGTATGATGATCCTCATTTGCTCGTCCTTAGGGACACAATGTTGCACGGAGGTGCCAATCGGGTTACAGTTAGAGATGATGGAGTTTTAAGGATGTAGGGTCGTATTTGTTTCCTTAATGTGGATTGACTTTGAGAGTTGATTCTAGAGGAGACCCATAGTTCCTGGTACTCTATTCATCTAGGCGCCGCTATGATGTATCAAGATTTTTGGAAACATTATTGGTGGAGAGGGGTGAAGAAGGATATTGCTTCATATATGGCTCGATGTTTGAATAGTTAGCAGGTAAAGTACGAACATCAAAGACCTAGCAGTTTGTTTTATAGGTTTGAGCTTGTCGAGTGGAAGTGGGAGCGTATCAATATGGACTTTGTTTGAACTCCCATACTCTCATAGGAAGTTCGACGCAGTGTGTGTTATTTTTAATAGGCTGACCAAGTCAGAGCATTTCATTCTTGTGACAGTCTCTTATTCTTTTGAGAGGTTAGCTGAGATCTATATCTAGGAGATTTTTCTTCATGGTGTTCCCATGTCTATCATTTCTGATCGAGGTATGCAATTTACCTTACATTTTTCGATGGAAGTGCAGTGTGAGTTGGGCTCACGGGTCGAGTTGAGTACGGTAGTTCATCCTCAGACGGACAATCACTCCGAGCGTACTATTCAGATTTTGGAGGATATGCTCTGAGCTTGTGTTGTTGACTTTGGAGGCTCTTGGGATCAGTTTTTGCCTTTAGCGGAGTTTGCCTACAACAACAGTTTCTAGTCAAACATTTAGATGTCTCCTTATGAGGCTTTATATGGTAGGTAGTGTCGGTCGTCGGTTGGGTGGTTTGAGTCGGGGGAGGCTCGATTATTAGGTACGTATCAAGTATAGGATGCCTTGGACAAGGTTAGGATCATTCAGGTTAGTCTATGTACAGCTAAGTCCAGGCAAAGAGTTATGTCGACCGTAAGGTTTGTGATGTAGCATTCATGGTCAATGAGCACGTATTGCTTTGGGTGTCGCCTATAAAGGGCGTAATGAGATTTGAAAAGAAGGCAAGCTTAGCCCTAGGTTCATTGGCCCATTTAAGATTCTTGATCGAGTGGGAGAGGTGGTTTACAGACTTGCGTTGTCGCCAAGCTTATCAGCCATGCATCCAGTGTTTCATATGTCCATGCTTCGGAAGTATGACGGCGATCCATCCCACGTGTTAGACTTTAGCACTATCTAGTTGGACAATGACTTGTCTATGAGGAGGAGCCGGTAGCTATTGTTGACAGGCAGGTTTGTCGGTGTAGATCGAACAGTTTACTTTATGTTCGTGTTCAGTGGAGAGGTCGGCGTGACGACCCAATGGGGGTCATCACTTATTTATTTTCTATTCTGTACCTTCGAGGCCTTGAAACCCCCTCTCGAGTTGCCTCAATTTGCGTGTGCATTCCCGACGCGTAGCCGAAAAGCTTAGATATGGAATTTTGTGATAAAATGCTAATATTGGTATTAAATTGAACTAAATTTGACATCGGTCAACATTTTGGGTAAACGGACCTTGACCCATGATTTGACGGTCCCGGAGGGTCCGCAGGAAAATATGGGACTTGAGCGTATGCTTGGAATTGGATTCCAAGATCAAAGTCCGAGAAATGAATTTTTATGTAAAACTATTTTCTAGAAATAATTAAAAAATAGAAACGAGATTTGATTAGAAGATTGGGGTATCAGGCTCGTATTATTCCGGTGCCGGTACAAGTCATATATATGATTGGAACTCTTCCTGTAAAGTTTGGTTGAAAACGGACATCGTTTGAAGTGTTTCGGACCCGAAATGGGAATTTTATGTCATATTAAAATTTGTGAGAAATCATGAGTTTTAAGGCTCAATCCGATGTTCATGGTGTTATTTTGGCGATTTGATCGTACAGACAAGTCTGTAGGGTGTTTTTGAGGTTGTGTGCATATTTGGTTTGGAGCCCCGAGGGCTCGGGTGAGTTTCGAGTAGATTCCTGGAGTGTCTTAGACTTAAAACACCAGATGTTGCAGATTGGATGCGAGCTGAGGTTGTAGCGCGGCCGTAGTCACGATCGCGCCACCCCGTATGCCTGTGCGGCCGCGGTCGTCCTCGCGCCGTTCACGCTGCCCGCTTTAGAGGACCCGCATCCTTCTATTTCTCTAGCGCGGCCGCGGCCGCTATTATGCGGTCCGCGGCGTGAGCCATGCGATCGCGATCACCTTCGCACGACCCGCGCTGCCACCTCAGAGAACCTGCAACTTCAGCTACACTAGCACGGCCGCGGTCCCCGTCGCGCGGTCCACGCTGGAGGTTCAGAGAAAATATATACCCGGGATTTTTCAGTTATTTCTCACTTTTTAAACCCAAAACTTAAGAGGCGATTTTCTAAGCAATACTTCTTCTTCAAAATGATTGGTAAGTGGTTTCTAACTCATTTTCTTCACTCTTTAACACCTTTTAACATAATTTCAACATCAAATCGAAGTTTTAAATGGGTAAATTCGGGTATATTGGGTAGGACCTAGGGTTTGCTTAAAAAATTAGGAGTTGGACCTCAATTCAAGGTCTGATTTCAAAACTAATCACATAATTGGATTCATAGGGGGACTGGTAATCGAATTTTAGTTCGAATCTCGAGTTTGACCATATTGGACCGAGGGGCGTTTCGGTCATTTTTCCTAAAATTTCGTCTTAGCTGTAAATTTAATAGTAGAATTAGTTGTTTGAGATGTTATTTACGAGATGTAATTGAAATGAATAGATTTGGGCCATTTGGAGTCGGATACTCGTGGCAAAAGAAGGATCTCAAGTTGATTTTTGGAGCCGATTGAGGTAAATGGCTTGTCTAACCTTGTGTGGGGGACCTCTCCCCTAGGATATGTTATTCGGTAATTGAGTGCCTTGTATGTGAGGTGACGAGCGCGTGCTTGAGCTAATTGTTGAAAAATCTGGATCTTTTCTTTAGATATTGAGATTAAGTTTCTTTTGTGCCTACTTACCTTACTTGCAATTATAACCTGTGTCAGATGAGAAAGTCACGTTTTGTTGATTTAGCTTGCCTACCTTCTTAAATTGCCTTAACTGCACGGTGTGAAACATGTTAGGCTAGAATTATCTGTTTCTTGTATTGTTTTACTTCATCGTGAATATTCTTTGCTTGTGGTTGCGCATATTTACTTTGGGACTACGAGTTTGATTGCCGGGAGATCCCCCTGCATATTTACTTTGGGACTACGGGTTTGCCACCCGGGAGATCCCCTGCACTTGATATGTTCTGGACTGAGGGTGCAGGATACCAAGAGATCCCTAGCACATGAGATTGTAATATATAAGGATACCAATAGATCCTCGGGATACCAAGAGATCCCTAGTGAATATAATGAGGATACCAAGAGATCCTCGGGATACCAAGAGATCCCTAGTGAAATAATGAGGATAGTAAGAGATACTCGGGATGCCAAGAGATCCCTATTGAAATAATGAGGATACCAAGAGATCCTCGGGATACCAAGAGATCCCTAGTGAAATAATGAGGATACCAAGAGATCCTCGGGATACCAAGAGATCCCTAGCGGATATGATGAGGATACCAAGAGATCCCTTCTTATTACTTCCTGTTGTGAGTAGTGTTCCTTGTATTGTTTTGTTCCGTTTTTTAGTGTTGCTTCCCTTATCTATCCTATGTAGATTCTCGCTGTAGATTTTACCTATACTGTTTTTCTTTATCCCATCATATATTATATTTATCTCAGTAGGGCATTGACCTTCCTCGTCACTACCGAATTAATGTTAGGCTTGACACTTACTGAGTTTCGTTATGGTGTACTCATGCCTCTTCTGTGCATGTTTTCCATGTGCAGATCCAGGCACCTCATCTCAGGCGCACTATCACCGAGGCGGAGAGATCTAGCGGAGACTCAAGTTATATTTGCAGTGTCTGCAGACTGAAGAGTTTCCTTCCTATTCCATCCTGTAGTTAGCTAGTTTGTTCCTGTTTTTCATTGATGTAGACATTTCCGGAGTTAGAGACGTACTATGTATTTTCTATAGCCTGTGTTGCCCGTGAGATACGGGTTTTGGGATGCTGTTTCATAATTGTGGCATGAAGTGTATGTGCCAAGAGGCAAATTATGAGTTACTTAGTACTTAAATTATTATTATCGTGAATGGTTACTTTCGCAGTGTTAGGCTTACCTAGTCCTCATGATTGGGTGCCGTCATGAAGTGTTCACGGATGGTGAACTAGGGTCGTGACAGTTGGCAAATTGAGGCATCAACCTGGGAGTCCTAGTCCGATATACGAAGCCGTTATCCCCATCTTTTCTCCGACTCAGGTACTTCCTTCTTATGTGCGTTCGAGGACGAACGGTTGTTTTAGAGGTGGAGAATGTGATGACCCAAAAGGGTACTACTTTTTTGAAAATAAATTTTATGTTCCGAGGCCTTAACACCTCCTTTTTTCTCACCTTGATCTGCATGCACAATCGGGGCGTGTATCCGAAGACCATTATGTGAAAATTTGTGACAAATAATGAATTTTTCTTTTAAAATGAATTGAGGTTGACTTCAATCAATAATTTGGGGTAATAGGATCCAGACCCATGACTTAACGGTCCCAAAGAGTCCCGAGGAAAAAATGGGACTTGGGCATATGCCCGGACTAGAATTCCGAGGTCCCAAGACCAAGAAATAAATTTTTGAAGAAAATTGTTTGACTAAAATTGTAGTGTTTTTGGAAAATTTGAATCTAATTGAATTTGATGGTACTGGGCAAGCGATTTAGGTCCGGAGCTCGGTACAAGTCTTATATATGATTTTAGTTGAGCTTGTAAAATTTGGTAGGAAACGGATTTGAAATGATGTGAATCGGACTTTCGGTTGTTAAAATTTGAACTTAAGAGTTCATGAGATTTTTATTTGATTTTGATGCTAAATTCATAGTTATTGATGTCATTTTGATAATTTGAGCGCACGAGCAAGACATTATGATATTTTTGGACTTGTGTGCATATTTGGTTTGGAGTCCTGAGGGCTTGGGTAAGTTATGTATAGGCCACAGAGTGATATTTGGACTTAGGAAATTGCTGGTATGTCGCTTGTCTGTAGGCTTTGCAATTTTGAAGCTTGGCTCGCAAATGCGAGCATGCAAATGAAAAATAGTATCGTAAATGCGAAATATGACCTGGGCCGCCTTGGCTTGAAATGTGACGTATATATCGCAAATGCGATATCGCATTTGCGAAGGGTCCCTCACAAATGCGAAGGGGACCGGATTCCTTCAATGTCGCAAATGCGATAAAACTTTTGCATTTGCGAAGTCAACAGTTTCTGAGGGGTTCGCAATTGCGAACCCTAGTCGCAATTATGACATCAGAGACATGCTAAAATGAATTTCATGCAGGATTTCAAACATTTTTAAAACCTTTTCAAAACCTTAACACCTTTGGGCGATTTTTGAAAGACAACTACTCTTCCAAATCAATTATAAGTCATTTCTAACTCGTTTTCTTTAATCTTTAACATCTTTTACATTATTTCAACTCAAAATCAAGAGTTTTCATGGGGAAAATTGGGTGTTTTGGGTAGAACTTTGGATTTTCGAATATTGGTGATTTCGACCTCGATTTGAGGTCTGATATCAAAATAAATTATATATTTGAGTTCATGGGTAAATAGGTAATCAGTTTTTGGTTCGAACCTTGGCCTTTGACCATGTGGGCCCGGGTCGATTTTTGAATTTTTGGGAAAAACTTTTTTTTAAACGATTCTTTCCATTGATATCCCAAAAAATATTTACAATTTGAGGTTCGGTAAGAGTTTGGACTACTCCTACTCATTTACATCATTTCCTATACTAAGTTCTAATTTTCTCTAATTACATTTTTGGGAAAAACTTTAGAAAACACATTTTTATGCATTAGAATTGATTCATAGCATTTATTAATATAGTTAAGTAACATATGGCTAGATACAGGCGAATTGGTGGTGGAATCAAGAGGCAAAGCAGTATTTGAGGCTTGAATTGTGTTCGTGGCATCGATGTAATTGTTTGGTCTAACCTCAGCTTGATGGATTAGGAGTTGTGTCTTATTTACTATATGTTAATTGTTGAGTACAACGTATAGGTATGGTGACGAGTATCTATACGTTGGTGTCAAGCATGCCCGTGAGTCTTATAGTATGATCAATGTGACTCCATTTTGTGTTGTTCATGCCTTATGTGATGATTTCTGTATTTGACCAAGACTTGTGGAAGTATTATTGGTAATTGAATATTGAAGAGTGTTGGCTCAAGTCGTAAAATGATTTCTGGAAGTATTATTGGCAATTGAACATTATGGAGCATTGCTCAAGTTGTGAATTGAGTTGTGAAGTAAATGTGAAAAGAGAAGAGGATTATGATAGTGTCTTCCTTGTCGGGATATTGTTGTTTTTAATGTTATCTCACTTATCGAGATGTTATTGCTTTTGATATTGTTTCCCTTGCCGGAATATGGTTGTTGTACTATTGTCCCCTTTCCATGATTTTATTGAGATGTTGTTAATTTCCTTTCCCTTATTGCTTTGTGATTTTTGTTTGGGTGAGGAAGAGTGTTATAGCATGAAAGGTGATGTCGTGCATGATATTTGTGAGAGAGTGTTATAGCATGAAAGGTGATGTCGTGCATGATATTTGTGAGAGAGTATTCACGAAGGGTGATGTCGTGCATGATATTTGTGAGAGAGTGTTAATGCACGAAGGGTGATGCCATGCCGCACGATGTACCATTCTATGCCTTTATGAGTGATAATGCATAAAGGATCATTTCGTGCCATGATTATGTAAGGTAAAAGCACAAAAGATGATGTCGTTCCGATTATATTGATTCTTACGGTGAGAACGAGAGTAAAAGCATGAAGGGTAATGTCGTGCACTTGTTCTTGATTTTCCTGATTCTTGTTGATAATTGAGTTATGGTGTTCTTTACGTTTATTTACTGATTTTCTGTTGTTTCTTGATTTTATTGTGTCGTCATTGATTCCCTTGCCAAAATTTCTTTGTGATTATTGCTTGGGTGAGGAAGAGTGTAAAGCACGAAGGATGATGTCGTGCATGATTTTAAGAGTATAAAGCACGAAGGGTGATGCCGTACCGATTATATTGATATTTATGGTGAGAACATGAGTAAAAGCACGAAAGGTGATGTCGTGTACTTGTCTTTGATTTCTTGATTTTTATTGATAATGGAGTTGTGGTTTCTCTACATTTAACAATTGGTTTTATGTTGATGCTTGTTGTTCTCTGCGGAATAATTCCCATTTCCTATCTTTAATTGTAAAGTTCTGACTTTATTTTTTACGTTGTATATGATTTAACTGCACAGGAATTTGGTAGTCTAGTCCTAGCCTCGTCACTACTTTGCGAAGGTTAGGATATGCATTTACCAGTACATGGGGTCGGCTGTGCTGATACTATACTCTGCACTGTGTGCAGATCCCGGTGTTGCAGCTTTCAGACCTTTGCTTTGGGTTGTTTGCCTCAATCCATTCGGAGACCCGAGATAGTCCTGCAGGTTCCCGCAGGCCTTGGTGTCTCCTTCTATCCTTTCATTCTGTTTCTTTTATGTATTTTAGAGACATCGTTGTATTTATCTTTCGGACCCTTATTTGTAGTATTCCTAGACAGTCTATGAAATTGCGACACCAATTCTGAGTAGTTTATGTTGTGGATTGGTATTGGTATCATTATTAAAATATTACATTTCAATCTTCCGCTTATTAAATTCCAGTGTTTATATGATATTGGCTCTTAATTATTAAAGATAAATAATTCAAATGGTTAGTTTGTCTAGCTTTCACTAGTAGGTGCTATCACGACTTTCGATGGTGTAAAGTTCGGGTTGTGACAGGTTGCTAACTCCAAATCATGCATTAGGTATTTCTTCTCATGAGGCTTCAACTCACCCGAAGTAAAAACAATCACTCTATCCTCATGCATCAATACAAATCCAATGCCAATCCGTGAGGCATCCGAGTAGATTGTATCAGATCGTGACCCCGAATGCAAAGCCAGAACTAGAGTTATAGTTAAGCAATCTTGATCTTTTGAAAGCTCTCCTCATACTCATCACACTACCTGATGTTACATCCCGTACTTTTCTACAGGGGATTTATGACCATAATACCCTAGGTTTAACAAACTTAATACCATTAGATACATTTTGATATTATTAATTGGAACATTTTTGTGAAAAGTTTGAATAATATGATTTTATATAGTTATTAATATTACTAACTTCTAATATTTTTTAAATTATACATCTAATATGAGAAAGTTTATGAGATTTTCTTTATGGTAAAGACAGAAATTATTTTCTTACAAGAAAATAAGGTTGTCTTTTTACCATTTTAAGAATTAAGTATATGAAAATTTTGTACTCTTTATATGAGGTTAGAAAATTTAGAAGTTAAGAATATATATATATATATATATATATATATATATATATATATATATATATATATATTACATATGTTTTAATGAAATAATAGTGTATGAATCTTTTTTACATGGTATCACATGACAGTAATAGTACGATATATAAGACATGTTAAAAATAAATAAAATTTAAGTAATTTGAGTTAATTCTTAATTATACGGATAATTTATTAATTACTGGGAAATGAGACACTATCTAATTACCTAATAAACGAATAAAGATTAAATTTTTCCTATCCCACCTTCACGTGGCAGCAAGCTACTAAACCAAATAAATGACTCATAGTTCCTTTTAATTAGGTGGCCATCTAAGGTAATGGGGATATGACACTTGCATAGAAGTTTAGTGTCAATTGATTGCTAAACTTCGTTTTTATATATATAAAAGATTACGAATGAGACTCGAAAATATTTCATTTGTTATTCCAATAATTTCAAGATGGTTGTAATGTTTTGGTTTGTTAGACAAGATAAAGGATCAGATTACTTTGGAGAATTCTCTTTTCTAAGGAAACCATTTCATATAGTTTTGGAAAAGCTTTTTTTTTTTTTTGTGTGGCATTACCATCTTATAGTAACTGTTGCTAAATCACATACAGTATTAGGGAAGACACGGGATACAGAATTCTCTTTTCTACTGAATGGATAAGATGCTCAAGAATTTAATCATTCATGGCCAATAAACTGTTTCTTTGTTGGGGCGCCAATACATTTCAACTTTGATTTCTTCCTTTGCCAAGATACTGAGAAACAACGTGCATTTGTGTTACTTCTTGATTTGAAAAGAAATTATGCTATGCTTTATTACAATGTAGTATGGTTAAATGAACAGTGAGAGTTCATAAGAATTTTTCCCTACACGTTACATGTTTTCGCAAAAAAAAAAGTATGTTTGAGGGATTGTTAAGATAATCAACTCATGTATGTTAAGACTAATCTTTCCTTTTTTTTGGCATGACCTAAGTAACAATACGTAAATGTAATGTTATTGCATAAGTGGTTCTACTTTTAGAAGTTAAGGATATCTATAATATTCATTCCTATAAAGTGATATTCAAGCATGTCTAAGTATGTTTCTAATTCTCCATATGTCCTGCTACCATATTATCTATTCATGTCTCTCAAAATATTCTAAGAGATCATATTCTTTTCCTTCATTATGCATTTTATTCTTTATACATAGACGGTATTATATACCCATATGTATATGTATACCCATATGTATATGTATATGTATATGTATATGTATATGTATATGTATATGTATATGTATATGTATATGTATATGTATATGTATATGTATATGCATATGCATATAGAAAAAGGTTACGGCGTTATATACGCATCACCACCTGACCAGCTGGCATGTAATGATGATATTGCCCGCAGAAGCTGATGATATGATGGGATGCCCTTAGAGGCTTGATGATGTTATGTACGTACAAATATATGCATTACATGGCATTTATACGCATATGCATGATACTATAAATATTTTATGATTTACAGAGTTATCCAGGCATACAGGCTGAGTCCTTTACTCCATGTTTCTGCCAGTGTCCTTAATTAATGTTGACTTACTGTTATGTTTCAGTTTTGCCTAATGTAGTCGGTATATTATTCGTACTGACGCCCTTTTGTTAGGGAAGCTGCATTCATGCATGCAGGTACAGACAATCAGCTTGACGAGACCTCATAGTTGACTAGAATGGCATTCAGCGACGGATCCGTAAGTCTCCACCTTATTCGGAGTTCAACCGAGTCTATGAGTCATCATGATAGAGTTTTGCTATAGACTTATGGGTGGGCCGGTACCCTGTCCAATTCTTAGAGGCTTTGTAGACACAGGTTTATTATGTACAGTATGTCAGAGGCCTTGACAGCACATACATATTCATATTTTATGAACGATAATTCATTGATACAACATTTGCCCACTTAAAATTATACATTACGAGTTATGGCCATATTGGCCCATGATAGTCATAAAAGGAAAAAATGAGTTATAGAATGATTCGCTCGGGCCACTACGACACCGGGTGCCGGCCATACCTCCCCAGGTTCGGGGCGTGGCATGAATAGGGCACACTTCTGTGTCAATCTAGTCAATGAGGCTACTATAGATGAAAATCCCTCTACAAAACAATTTCAATACCCAGCAAACCCAAGAAAACTCAAGATCTCAGTAGTATAAGACAGTTTAGGCTAACTCTGAACTGCCTCAATCTTCTTTGGGTCCACCTTTATCCCCTTTCTGGACATCACATGGCTCAATAATGCCACTGAGTCTAACCAAAACTCGCTCTTGAAGAAATTAGCATATAGCTTCTTCTCCTTCAAAGTCGTGAGCAAAATCCTCAAACTCTGCTCATGATCCTCTTGGCTATGAGAATACGTCGAAATATCATCAGAAAAAACTATGATAAAGGAATCTAGATACAACCGAAATATGTTGTTTATACAGTGCATAAAAGTCAGTGGGGCATTAGTTACCCTAAAAGACATCACAAAAAACTCATAGTGGCCATAATGGGTCCGAGAAGCACTCTTAGGAATATCTGAATCCCTGTTATAAAATGATGGTACTTTGATTTCAATTCCATCTTTGAGAATATCCTAACACCTGAAACTAATCAAATAAAAAATTACTACGCGGTAGTAGGTGCTTGTTCTTGATAATAACCTTGTTTAACTCTTTGTAATCAATTTATATCCTCATAGAAGCTTCTTTCTTCATCACAAATAGTATTGCTGCATCTCAAGGGTTAGGCCTAATGAAACCCTTATCATGAAACTCATGTAACTATTTCTTCATCTCTATTGGTACTATGTGATACAGTGGAACAGAGATGGGCTAAGTACCCAACACTAAATCAATAGCAAATTCAATATCCTTATTGGGTGGCGCGCTCGACAGGTTTACATAAACATATCTCAGAACTCTCTCAGTATTGGAACAGACTCAACAGTAGGAATATCAGCTCTAACATCCCTCACAAAGGCCAAATATGCCAAAAACCCTTTTTCAAACATCTATTGAGCTTTCAAATATGAAATCACTCTACTTTCAAACACCCCTTTTAGGATATATACTGTTAACCATGAGTTTGATTTAGATATAGTATTTATTATAAAGCAACTGTTTATTCAGTTTTAATTAATTTTTAAATAGATCATATATTAGTCTGTGTCCTTTGCTTATATAGTAGATGATCTAGTGTATAGAGTTTAACTTATATACAGAAGATTAAATCATCGGTTCTTATAAGTATAAAGTTTGAGTTCACAATCTAATCAAGGAGTTGGACAAACCATCTGGAATGATTGTAGCACAAGATTAAATATATTTATCTTGATTATGGGAATGGTTTAATTCCAACTTCTTGTGCTAGTACATTTTATATGTATTGAAAGGATCAGGTAGACATAAATATTTTATACTGACTTAATAAAATAAACTCTCTAGCCATTAAATGTACTTGTACTCTTAATCTTGATATAATTATTATTAGCTGATATATTATTATTGTTTTGACTTATTAAAAGATGAGATTCTTTCGTGGGTCAATATGCCTGGTAAATTGGATAATAATAATGTACATTGGCAAAGTAATAATTAGTTGATGGAATTCATGTCTCTGTTTAGAGATTGGTGATACACCCTTATGAAAGCTTATAAGTTTTCATGTGTAAACCCGGCCGGTGGATTCTGTATCCGCACATGAAATAAGTTAAGTGAAAGTCTAAAGGAAATAACCAATAAATTAAATCGTCAGTAATACAATTTAATTGATTCGTATCTGAATCTTAACATGGGGAGTTAAATAAGATTTAATGGATGAATTTCGAAATTGAATAAGGAGTGCAATTATGAATTTTTAGTGGAATAATTCGTAATTAATTATGGTAGATATTAATTTTGAAAATTATAAATTAATTTCATAATTGGAAGCCTTGTTAATTAAATTCTATGGTCCCTACTGTGCCTAAATAATAGGAAATAAAGGAATCATTTTTCTGGTGGAAAAAAAACTCAACAGGTTTTGAAAAAGGGTCTTAGCCCTTAAAATTTGTGCTATAAATACATATGGTTTTGTCACCTAGAAGGAAAAAGAAGATGGTAGCTGAAATTTTCAGCCAAGTTTTCCTAGAAATTTCGCCCACACGAAATTGCTATTTTCGATATTATTTGGGTAACACAGTAGAAGATCGTGGAACGTTCAATGATCACGATTGTACGGGTGATGGAGATTCCATTGAGAAGTTATGGAACTGAAGGATCACGTGGTAGAAGAGATATGTTCACGCTTCAAGAGGTAACCCGTGAAATCTCATTTATGCTAGTTGTCTTGATTACATATGATATTGATACTGGGATTGCTTCCGCTACTTATTATAATCCATCAATTGGTATCAGAGCCCACTCACATCTAATTAGATAACTAATTTTTTCATGAAAAAAGAATATGATGTTTATGTGCGTTTTTTGAATCACATATATATGTGATTTTCTGAAAAACTGCACTGCTGTTTTGTGAATTAACTATGCCAAATTTTTGGATTATTCTTGTAATCATGAGATATCTATTTTCTTATTGATATTTGATTGAGATTATCTAAAATTTTGGGGTAAAACCTAGAAAAACGCAAACCTATTTTTGACCTAATAGCCGGTATTTTCGTAGGTCAGCAAACTTGACGGACTCCGATTGAGCTGAAATTTGGTGGTTCCATCAGAAACAACATGGTGAGAAAAACTCACTGCTTTTGCTGTGAACCATGTTGTTCTTCAGCATTCGGAGGTCGTTTGGACTGTGCTTTGGACGTTTTTCTATTTTCTGGAAACTTATTTCTTAATAATTTTAATTTCTTTTTAATTCATTGTTGGTGGGGGTGACTCCCCATGGTCCCCACGATTAAATACTAGTCATATAATAGGCTTACACATTGACTATTAGTAAATAGACATGTTGGTGTATTAAATTCAATAATAAATGTGTAGGATTTTATTGACTAGGTCTTACAAGGTATAATTGATATTGTGTGATGATATAATTATTTTGTAAGAAAGTAAAATTCTTTATTTGATATCCTAGATGACTAATGATTAGAGCGTTTGGCATATTTGTGCGTAAGAAAAAATTCTCAAATTTATGTTTATGTTTTCATGCCCTACGTGATTACTAGTTTGGATTTTTGATGAAGAATTTTGTTCTCTGATTGGAGGTTCTAATTAAGTGAAATATGACGGTATTTGTATAGGTTTTATATTCTTGGTATGACTTTAAGCTATGGTCTACCATAAAATAATTTTATGAGCTAAATAAATATTCACTTGTAAATTGAGAATTTTATGAGTAATAAATAGTTACCACTGAAGTGGTTTGTTTATTTGAACTCATGAAAAATTCTTAATAAATTTGTACATGTGAAATTATATCTATTCATGGATTGAGCATTATGATTAATAAGTAGGATCCACAGTCATTAAAATATGTTTAATATACCATGTGAAAATTATCCTTAAGAAATCTACATTAATGGTGGAGGTTCTTAATTATAAATTTTTTTTTTATCTTTGGGTACTAGTGAAACTAACTCCACACATGAGAAGAGATATTGGAGTTTTCACCGAACGGGAGAAAATATTATATCTCATGTTTTATGTGTTTAAAAAAGGATAATTTATTGCAAAAGAAGATATTATATATCCTAGAAATAGGAAGAACATAATATATCAACCTTGGTCTCAAAACTCCCAAAAATAACCATACACGACGACATATAGGATCTACTATCCATCATAATAGAATCACCCACCGATTTAGATATATGAACACCATATCTGAAGAATTACGAGGCGTATCCAAATAATGAGCACAATAGGATGACACATAAGAGTAAGTGGAACTAGGGTGAAATAACACATAAGCATCCCTGTGGCACACTACAACAATACATGTGATCACGACGTTGGAAGAAATTTCCTCTTGCCTGTGGAAAATTCATATCAACGGGCCTGACCACCGCTTGACTGACCTCTCCCTTTAGGGCGACCTTGTACTAACTGAGCCTCACTGCTAGCTGGTTGCGCGGGTGGTGTAGCTACCGGTGCTGAAATAATAGGCTACAAGCTTTGTTGTGGGACACTACTCAAAAATGTAGGGCAATCCTTTTTGAGATAGCTTAAGTCTCCACTCGCAAAATAACCCCTCTTATGAGGCAGTTGGTCTTGAAAACCCGAATAACTGCCTATGAAACCTTGAGAAGATGAAGCACAATAAGAAATTTATGCTAGCAATACACTGAATGACTGAACTGGTTGAGCACTTTATAAACTATGCTAATTGATGAACCACGAGGAATCTAACAAGCTACCTAGGCGAGCCCAAAATGATGACCTCTTTTGTGATAAGACTATCCTCTAGACGAGGCACCGCCAAAACTACCTGAACCACAGGGCCTCTTGCCCTCTTGCTTCTCTCGTTCAAGCTTGCAAACATGCTCCAAGCACCTACAAATATCAACCACATGGTAAAACCCAACATCTATCTCGGCCTCCCGAGCCAAACTATAACGTAGGCCATAGTTGAAGCCATCAATGAACCTTTTGATCTTCTAGTGTCTCCAGATGTGCTGCTCTAGCTGTAGTGCCAGCTCCACCTCGGCCCCGACCTGGTAGCACTAGTGCCTGCCCGCCTTATCTGGCTTAACGTGTCCTTACCATCTATAAGAGAATACAAGGGTAAAGTTTCAAACTTCTAATTAACAAATCCGCACAACTAGAGTGCAAGAAAGTGATGTTTTCCTAATAGTTCGGTAGCGTCTCAAAGATAAGTGTAAACGTCTCCGTACCAATTCACAAGACTCTACTAAACTTGCTTATGAGTTGTCAAACTTATGAACTTAGGGCTCGGATACCAACTTGTCACGATCCAAAACCACCAACCGATCGTGATGGCGTATATTGCACTTCTAAGGTAAGCTGAACATAACAATAATGAATCATAATAACAGAAATGACAAAATAATCCAAGTATAAAGGCATTAACATAACATAATAACGTCAAAAGATAATAAATCTCCCAAAACTGGTTAATATAGTTTCATGAGCTCTAACGGAAGTACAAGTCTGAAAATACAAATAACCATACTATCTGAATGGAAATAACAGTACTAGAAGAAAAGAGACACCAAAACGAATGTCGAGATGCAACTCTACCTTGTCTCTCCAAAGCTAAACTCAGCAACAAGCCTCCGTTAGTGGTGGCTCGGTCTAATACCTGGATATGCACAATTAAGTACAAAGCGTAGTATGCGTACAATCAACCTCATGTACTCAACAAGTATCATAACTAAACTCAGTGAGGTAATAGATGCAAGAATTTTAAATGATACTCGCTAATCACTTGTACAATTCATAAATCAAATTAGCACAGAACGAAAATAGGATCATGTCATAAATCATAGCAAAACCACCTTGGTGCACACATTAACTTAACATACTTTGATCAGAAAATAATCCAGCATATAAAGAAGATATTCAAATAAATCAGGTAGACAAACAAGGAAATTGCAAGTAAATATGAAATGCAATATGCAAATCAAACATTGGCCAGCATTTTCATAAACACAATAAATGAACCAAACTACTGGTTAGCTTTTCTCAAACCACGTATACACCATCATGAAAAGAATATGAGAGGGTAACCATAGGAAGATGGATCCATATCCATAGTGCACAATGTAGTCATGTGCCATAAATATCAAACACACGGCATAGTCACCTGATAATAATCACAATCCGCACAGCGTGGTCATGTGCTCATAATCACAATTCGGATAACGCAGTCACGTGTTCAAAATCACAATCTATACGGTATGTTCACATGCTCAAAATCATTATTTTAACGGTGTGATCACGTGCTCAGAATTACAATCTGCATGGCGTGGTCACATGCTCAAAATCACAATCCACACGACATGGTCATGTTCTCAAAATCACAATCTGCATCCCGTGATCATGTGTTGCTAGTCTAATCCCTATCACAGAAAAAAAAGATAAACAAAAATACATGTATATGATTAATGAATGTCAAATTTCATACTCCTAGGATGGTATACGTGACATGATATGATGTATGCATGTGCAAAGTGAGCAGTCATAGCTCAAATCAAGCAAATACTTCACAAAATAGCAATTATCAGGTTCAATCAGGAAATTAACCTCTAGGTAACCTCGAAATTGGTTCAAATAGCTCAAAATATGGTACAAATATAAGAAACATCACAACGTGAAGCTTAACAATCAATTCAAGGCATGTCATAGTCTAAACACTACCCAAAGCATGAATAATACCCCGATGCTCTCATATATGTGCCTCCCATAGCACGTAGCTATCACAAATAACTCGCGAAACTAGTGCTTCAACAAAACTTAAGTAAGATACTTAACTTGAGAAAGCTAAATTAGTACGCTAAGAAGACCTTCCCGCGTGAATCAACCTCTAACAGCTCGACTCTGGTCAAAATAACTTAATAATATCAATAGAAACCATAGAAAATAAGCCCAAAAATAAAGCTAAGATCTTGGTTCAACTATGTAAAGTCAACCCTGGGATTGCAACCCGGAACCTAACTAAACTCACAAATTTAGAACACTTATTCTAATATGTGTCCAAGCATATGTGTTTCATCCAATTTCAGCCTCAAATAGACCCTCAAATCATCAATTTACACTGTCCATAATCATAGTCCCAAATTTTACCTTTAATTTACATACATTGGGTGTAATAATTCATAGATAATCAATATCTAACACCAAAATCAAGTACGGATTACTTACCCCTTCTATTATGATGAAAAGCCTTGCAAAAATCACATTAAATTGAGCTCCACGACTCCAAAAATATCAAAATAGCAGAACCTTTCGATATTAAATCATGTCCAGCAGTTCCGCATTTACGGACACTTAACTACATTTGCGGTAAAAGGACCACATATATGATCCCACTAATCTCTCGCCCTCCTGCTTCTGTGCCTCTCTACAAGCGCACATACGCTTCTACTTCTGCGGATTCCTAGCCACATATGCAGCTTCGCTTCTACGTCTCAATTGTCGCATATGTGGTCCCTGCAACTTCAGTCCAATATTCGCACCTATGCCTCTAAGGCTGTACTTGCGGCTCTGCATTTGTGACAAGACTTCCCATATGCGAAAACACATGAAGCCCAGAAATCTTCAGCAATTCCAACAATGTCCAAAATAGTCCAAAATCAATCTGAAACATGCTTGAGGCCCATGGGGACTCATCTAAAACACACCAAACAATACAAAAATGTAGCATGAAATTACACGAGGCCTCAAATCATACTAAATAACATCAAAATTATGAATCGCACCTCAATTCAAACCTAAGGAAATAATTCAGGTTTCCAATTACGAATTTACGCCGAACATGCCTAAACAACTCAGAATGACCTCAAATTTTTCATCTGAGTCCCAGATGACACTATTGACCTATTTCAGCTCCTAGAACCCCAATACAAACTCGATATCATCAAAGTAAAATCGGCTAGACATATGAACCTTCAAAATCTTTATCTTTTCAACTTTTGCCAATTCAAGCCATAACAATCTAGGAGTCTCTAAATCTATATCCGAACATATGCCTAAGTCAAAATTATCATAAAAAGCTATTGGAACCATCAAAACACCATATCGGGGTCGTCTAAGCAAAAGTCAAACTCAAGTAACCTCTTACAACTTAAGTATCCAACCTTGGGACTAAGTGTCCCAATTAATTTGAAAACGTTCTCAAAACCAAACCAACCACCCCGAAAAGTCAGATAACCACTATTGCATATATGTAAAGGTTATAGGGAAGCAGATCTAAAATTATCAAAATGATTTGCTAAGCGGTCACATGGAGAGTAGTAAAGTAAACTCCATTTGAGTCTGCTAGACCCAACGTGCGCAGAATCTATTGACACTGATCAAGTAACCCTTGTGTATACTCAGTGGTCGAAATCTCTGGAATATCCTTAGCCTCTTCTGCTCCTCAGCAGTCAAGGATTGTCAAATCTCGTTTTGATCAGCTAAGAATAGATGCATCGACGGACCCCCCGGTGTTTGATAACCCTAAGCCAACTGCTCTATTGTGCGTGCAGCAAGAGTCTGAGCTCTCCCCCCAGCCTGTGAGGTAGTTGGTGCAACTAGCATCATACCGACATGAGCCAAACTCGTATACATACTTAGAATCTGAGCCAAAGTCTCTTGAAGATCAAGCATAACAATAAGTACCTCTGGAGCATGAGTTGGTCCCACAATCTTAACATATTTCAGAATCTGCTCTTCAAAGGTACGACTGGTGGCTCCATAGTGGGGGCCCTAGTTATGGTGTTTGCACCACCTCGGCCTCTATCTCTGGGCAGGACTCTCACGGCTCTAGTAAGGAGCATTGGTGCTTGCTCAGCTCATCCGGTAGAACATGTCCTCACCATCTGTGAGAGAATATAAGTGCAATGATTCAAACTTTTTGCATAAATAAAATCGCACAACAGAGAATGAAAAAAGGAGAAGTTTTTTTCCTTAATAATCTGGTAGCCTCTCGAAGATAAGTACAGGTGTCTCCGTACAGATTCGCAAACCTCTACTAAACTTTCTCATAATCTATAGAATGTATGAACTTATGGCTTGCCTAGCAAATAGATTAGGCACAATCATGATTAATAGATGGGGGGGGGGGGTATCCAAATTCGACTTCAATTTGGGGTTCAAATTTTAATTATTGACTTTTCAAAATATAGTCCAAAAACCCCAATTTTTCTCCTTCAAATTCATATTCTATGTGCATAAAATAATGGAGAATTAATATCTATTTTCAAAATCAAGTAGAGATGACCCTTAAAATTATGGTAAAATTCTCCATAAAAATTATTAGTAGGCTCTGAATCTCCCAATAATGATAAATGAGATAATCTCAAATTATAACATTACTTAGTGATTTCCGCATATGTGGGAAAATCTATCGCTTCTTCGACTCCACTTCTGCAATCCAAACCTTGTATTTGCGAGTTAATTTAAAGTTCAACCCCATCGCAACTGTGCAATCTTATTCCCTTCTACGGGATCGCACCTGCGCAAAAACCTCACAAGTGTGCAAGCGCTTCAGTGCGTTTCCTCCACTTATATGGACTCCCAGCTCCTAGATAGGCTTTGCATCTGTGACATCCTTTCTGCTTTTGTGAGCTCGCACCTTTGCCACAACTTACTAAAGTGCGCCACACCATCACTAGATTAGCTAACTAAAATCAAATTGATATGAAACACACCTGAGCCTCTCAGGACTCCGTCTAACCATACCAACAAGTCCTAATACCTCACCCAAACCTAACCAAAGTCTCATAGCACTGTAAGTAACTTCAAAATTAAGAATCGTCGATCAAGATCAATTCCTTAAATTCATAAACTTCTCAAACCAAGCGACCGATCCAAACTTAACCAATTAGAATCAAGAACTTGCGCACAAGTACCAAATGACATAAAAAACCTATTTCAAGTCCCGGAATAACAATCTAAACCTAATATCATCAAAGTCAACTCCCAGTCAAACTTTTGAATAGTCCAAACCTTCAAATTGCCAACATTCGGCAAATACTGCCAAAACATTGTACAAACTTATCATAACTCTTAAATCACTAATTTGAGACTGTTTATACAAAAGTCAGATATTGATCAACTCATGCAACTTAAGTTCACAACAAAGAAACTAAGTGTTTCAATTTACTCTAAAACCTCTACGGAAGCAAACCAACTATTATCACAAGTCATGAAACATCAAATAAGCATGAGAAAAAGATCAAATAGAGGGAACGAGCCTCAAATATACAAAACTACCGGCCAGATCATTTCATTGATAATAAATATTCAATAATTCATTTTAAATTTTTAATCTGTACGAGTTTCTATTTCCTCGTTTTATTTTAAGAATCTAAAATGAAGAGAGTATGTGATAAACTAATATTTCCCCACATCTATCTGACCTATCGTGTATTAAGAATGGTTTGATAATCAGCCTCATTTTGTTCTATTTGATTCAGAATTATTTGACGTTTGACCTAATTTCATCGAAGTGTCAGTTTTCAAACTTAAGGGGTCTAAGTGGTTATTTAACCCCTCTTAACTTACTTTCTTTGATGAACGCATTTTGTTTCTTCTTCTTCTTGATTGATACCCTAGAGCTGCCCATGGATGTCGTTGAGAGCAAAAAGTAATGGCTTCTCTCTTCAAGGTAATTTGAACGTCAGTCTTCTTTGACTTTTGTATACATGGAATGTTTATTCAATAAGCATTTTGTCCAATGATTTAATGTTCTTAAGGTGTGTTTTCGGTGGATTGTGCTAATGGCGGGGATGGGTGGGTCTGTTCCTTCTTCTCTGCTGTTTTTTCTCTCTTAAGATTTGGCCAAGATTTGAGCATATAGGGATAGAAGGTTTCTAGGAACACAAGAAAAATTTGAAAATGCTTTGCAAAAGGCTACAACTGTTTATGTGGTGAATATGTCCTTCTACACAACAGAAGAGCAAGTATTTGAGCTGTTCTCTCGTGCTGGATGTTGGGATATGGATATAGTATTTACTATAAAGCAACTGTTTATTCAGTTTTAATAAAGTTTTAAATAGATCATATACTAGTCTGTGTCCTTTGCTTATATAGTTGATGATTTAGTGTATGGAGTTTAGCTTATACACAGAAGATTAAATCATCGGTTCTTATAAATATAAAGTTTGAGTTCACAATCTAATCATGGAGTTGGACAAACCATCAGGAATGATTGTAGCACAAGATTAAATATAATTTATCTTGATTATGGGAATGGTTTAATTCCAACTTCTTGTGCTAGTACATTTTATATGTATTGAACGGATCAGGTAGAGATAAATATTTTATACTGACTTAATAAAATAAACTCTCTAGCCATTAAATGTACTTATACTCTTAATCTTGATATAATTATTATTAGCTGTGTATATTATTATTGTTGTGATTTAAATAAAGACGAGATTCTTTCGTAGATCAATATGCCTGGTAAATTGGATAATAATAATGTACATTGGCAATGTAATAATTAGTTGATGGAATTCATGTCTCGGTTTAGAGATTGATGATACATCCTTATGAAAGCTTATAAGTTTTCATGTGTAAACCCGGCCGGTGGATTCTGTATCCGACACATGAAATAAGTTAAGCGAAAGTCTAAAGGAAATAATTAATATATTAAATCGTCAGTAATACAATTTAATTGATTCGTATCTGAATCTTAACATGGGGAGTTAAATAAGATTTAATGGATGAATTTCGAAATTGAATAAGGATTAAAATTATGATTTTTAGTGGAATAATTCGTAATTAATTATGGTAGATATTAATTTTGAAAATTATAAATTAATTCCATAATTGGAAGCCTTGTTAATTAAATTATGTGGTCTCTACTGTACCTAAATAATTGGAAATAAAGGAATCATTTTTCTGGTGGAAAAAAAAACTCAACGGGTTTTGAAAAAAGGTCGTAGCCCTTAAAATTTGTGCTATAAATACATAAGGTTTTGTCACCTAGAAGGAAAAAGAAGATGGTAGCTGAAATTTTTAGCCAAGTTTTCCTAGAAATTTCGCCCACACGAAATTGCTATTTTCGGTATTATTTGGGTAACACAGTAGAAGATCGTGGAACGTTCAATGATCACGATTGTACGGGTGATGAAGATTCCATTGAGAAGTTATGGAACTGAAGGCTCACGTGGTAGAAGAGATATGTTCACGCTTCAAGAGGTAACCCGTGGAATCTCGTTTATGCTAGTTGTTTTGATTACATATGATATTGATACTGGGATTGCTTCCGCTGCTTATTATAATCCATCAATTGGTATCAGAGCCCACTCACATCTAATTAGATAACTAATTTTTTCATGAAACAAGAATATGTTGTTTATGTGCGTTTTTTGAATCACAAATATATGTGATTTTATGAAAAACTGCATTGCTGTTTTGTGAATTAACTATGCCAAATTTTTGGATTATTCTTGTAATCATGAGATATCTGTTTTTTATTGATATTTGATTGAGATTATCTAAAATTTTGGGGTAAAACATAGAAAAACGCAAACCTATTTTTGACCTAATAGCCGGTATTTTCGTAGGTCAGTAAACTTGACGGATCCGATTGAGCTGAAATTTGGTGGTTCCATCGGAAACGACGTGGTGAGAAAAACTCACTGCTTTTGCTGTGAACCATGGTGTTCTTCAACATTCGGAGGTCATTTGGACTGTGTATTGGACATTTTTCTATTTTCTGGAAACTTATTTCTTAATAATTTTAATTTCTTTTTAATTCATTGGTGGTGGGGGTGACTCCCCCATGGTCCCCATGATTAAATACTAGTCATAAAATAGGTTTACACATTGACTATTGGTAAATAGACGCGTTGGTGTATTAAACTCAATGATAAATGTGTAGGATTTTATTGACTAGGTCTTACAAGGTATAATTGATATTGTGTGATGATATAATTATTTTGTAAGAAAGTAAAATTCATTATTTGATATCCTAGATGACTAATGATTAGAGCGTTTGGCATATTTGTGCCTAAGAAAAAATTAGAGGAATGGAAGTGATTGACACAGGAGCTCCTATAAGTGTTCCGGTCGGGGGACGTGATTAATAGTTTAGATTTTTGATGAAGAATTTTGTTCTCTGATTGGAGGTTCTAATTAAGTGAAATATGACGGTATTTTGTATAGGTTTTATATTCTTGGTATGACTTTTAAGCTACGGTCTACCATAAAATAATTTTATAAGCTAAATATATATTCACTTGTAAATTGAGAATTTTATGAGTAATAAATAGTTACCGCTGAAGTGGTTTGTTTATTTGAACTCATGAAAAATTCTTAGTAAATTTGTACATGTGAAATTATATCTATTCATGGATTGAGCATTATGATTAATAAGTAGGATCCACAGTCATTAAAATATGTTTAATATACCATGTGAAAATTATCCTTAAGAAATCTACATTAATGGTGAAGGTTCTTAATTAGAATTTTTTTTTTATCTTTGGGTACTAGTGAAACTAACTCCACACATGAGAAGAGATATTGGAGTTTTCACCGAACGGGAGAAAATATTATATCTCATGTTTTATGTGTTTAAAAAAGGATAATTTATTGCAAAAGAAGATATTATATATCCTAGAAATAGGAAGAACATAATATATCAACCTTGGTCTCAAAACTCCCAAAAATAACCATACACGACGACATATAGGATCTACTATCCATCATAATAGAATCACCCACCGATTTAGATATATGAACACCATATCTGAAGAATTACGAGGCGTATCCAAATAATGAGCACAATAGGATGACACATAAGAGTAAGTGGAACTAGGGTGAAATAACACATAAGCATTCCTGTGGCACACTACAACAATACATGTGATCACGACGTCGGAAGAAATTTCCTCTTGCCTGTGGAAAATTCATATCAACGGGCCTGACCACCGCTTGACTGACCTCTCCCTTTAGGGCGACCTTGTACTAACTGAGCCTCACTGCTAGCTGGTTGCGCGGGTGGTGTAGCTACCGGTGCTGAAATAATACGCTACAAGCTTTGTTGTGGGACACTACTCAAAAATGTAGGGCAATCCTTTTTGAGATAGCTTAAGTCTCCACTCGCAAAATAACCCCTCTTATGAGGCAGTTGGTCTTGAAAACCCGAATAACTGCCTATGAAACCTTGAGAAGATGAAGCACAATAAGAAATTTATGCTAGCAATACACTGAATGACTGAACTGGTTGAGCACTTTATAAACTATGCTAATTGATGAACCACGAGGAATCTAACAAGCTACCTGGGCGAGCCCAAAATGATGACCTCTTTTGTGATAAGACTATCCTCTAGACGAGGCACCGCCAAAACTACCTGAACCACAGGGCATCTTGCCCTCTTGCTTCTCTCGTTCAAGCGTGCAAACATGCTCCAAGCACCTACAAGTATTTTACAGGCTATATTTATTACCATATAAACTAATTATGTTAGTTTTGGAGAACCAACATGCTAGAGGCCATTCTCATGAGGTTTTCTCTGTTTCTTAGATTTTTAAGTGATCGTATGCACATTATATTCAGAAGCTGATTCTATTGCGGAACACTACGGGATATTCAGAAGCTGATTGTATTTCTCTATTAAGCCGTGTTATCTTTATTCTTAATTCATTGTTCAATACTATTAAAAAACTAAGTAAATTCTTAAGAAAAGTTGGGGAAAATTTTGGGCAAGAAAATTTATTTCAAAAGATATTTAATTACTTTGCATTCAACTATTACATTAATGTAATAACACTCATTTTTTAGGATTTAGATAAATACAATCGATAATAATTCATTTTTTTCAAGAACTCGAATTTTTTTCTTTAATTGTTCAAACGCATTATTTTAATAATATCTATGATGACTTTTATTAAGGTTGTGTTTAGTTTGTAGTATTCCTTATTGTTGTTGTTGTTGTTGTTATTGTTGTTGTTGTTGTTGTTGTTGTTGTTGTTGTTGTTGTTGTAAGTGCTACCTCTATTTGTGATACTCCTTGTTATTATTGTTGTTATAGTAAGTGCTACCCCCAGTTATGATACTCCTCGTTATTATTGTTGTCGTAGTGAGTGCTACCTCCATTGTGCTACCGCCATCATTGTAGTAATCCTTATCGTTATTATTGTTGTAAGTGCTACCTCCATTGTGATACTCCTTGTTGTTATTGTTGTTATAGTAAGTGCTACCCATATTATGATACTCCTCATTATTATTGCTATTGTAGTGAGTTCTACCTCCATTACGATACTCCTCGTTGGTATCGTTGTTATTGTTATTGTTGTTGTTATAATTAGTACTACCGCCATTTTAATACTCGTTGTTATTGTTTTTATTATTGCCACCATTGCAGTTCCCCTCATTGTTGTTATTGTTGTTGTTATTACTGCCAACATTGAAGTACCTCTTGTTGTTGTTGTAGTAGTAGGAAGTGCTACCCCTATTATGATACACCTCTTTGTTAGTGTTGTAGTAGTTGTAGTTGTAGCTATTGTTATTGTTATTAGTACAGCTACCATTAAAGTACCTCTCATTGTTATTGTTATTGTTAGCACTGCCACCATTGAAGTACCCCCATTGTTGTTGTTAGTACTACCATCATTGTAGTATTATTTGTTAGTACTCTTTTTTGTTGTTGTTAGTATTGTTATCATTGTAGTATTGTTTTTGTCATTGTTTTTGTTGTTAGTATTGCCCTATTCTTGTACTCCTCATCATTGTCGTTGTCGTTGTTGTTTTTGTTGTTGCTAGTACTATTACTATTGTAGCACTCTTTAATATTGTTGTTGTTGTTGTTGTTGTTGTTGTTGTTGTTGTTGTTCTTGCTGTTACCATTACCGCCACTGTAGTACTCCATTAGTATTGTTATCATTGTAGTATTGTTTTTGTCATTGTTTTTGTTGTTAGTATTGCCCTATTCTTGTACTCCTCATCATTGTCGTTGTCGTTGTTGTTTTTGTTGTTGCTAGTACTATTACTATTGTAGCACTCTTTAATATTGTTGTTGTTGTTGTTGTTGTTGTTGTTGTTGTTGTTGTTGTTGTTGTTGTTGTTCTTGCTGTTACCATTACCGCCACTGTAGTACTCCATATTGTTATTTTTGTTGTTAGACTACCACCATTATAATACTCCACTTTGTAGTTTTTCTGTTTGTACTTTCATCATTGTAGTACTCCCCGTTATTGTTATTTTCGTACTTGTCTCAATATCAGCACTAGTACAATAATGTTGTAACAACTCAGCCAATCGTTTTGAAAGCACTAGCCTCGATTCCCTATTACAGCTTTCCGAACATCATTTTATGCTTATGTGTCTTGTCAGGAGGTTTTATTTTTGATTTCGGAGTGACTTGAGATACTTAGTCCCTAAATAAGAAGCTTAAGTCCTAGAATTTTGACTATATTTTTCCACAATACTTAAGCAAAAGAGATCCATTTATTAATTAAATTCCAAACTTAGTAGAGAGTTTTGGCGTAATTACAAAAGGTAAAGGGAAAATATACACATTAGTTCTTGTTTCCAGAAACCGAAGGGAGAGAAGAGTCTTCATTTTCTCTAGCAGGAGAAGGTTGTTCCGCTACCGGTTCAAGGCCTTCATCTTCTTTGGTTTCCCCTTCATTTCTCGAATACTCAGAGTCGGTATTCGAGAAATCAGATGCTACGGGCCAAACATGAAGGTTCTGACGGCTAATTGTCTCCAGTTCCCAGGCCTTGGCAATGTAGCCATCAATATTGATAATGCCTTCTTTGGACTCTTCCAAGGTTTTACACTTTGTATGATATTGCATAAGTATTCTTGAAAACGGGGGAATCTTCTTGTTCTTGGAGTTTTGCTCGGAGCTTACCAATCTTGAATTGGAAATTTTCATTTTCAGCTTTCATCGTGTTGGTTTTGGAAGCAAGCTCAATGTTGGTGATTGAGTGAAGTCGATTCTTCTCCATGACTTTGTTGAGTTTTTCTTCCATTTTTCTCTCATTCCTTCAACAATGTTGGCCTCCTCGGTTTTGGAACGTAAGTTAGCCTTCAAGTTATTAACTTGTTCCATGAAGGGAGACTCACGCTCGGTAGTAACTGTCATCATATCACGAAGCTCATCCCACTTAACCTTTGCTTCCTTGAGGCTTTCATATAGCTGGACGGCTTCCCATCTATGAGCCATCCTATCTTGTTCAGACTATTGCAATTAGGCTTCAAGCTCATCCACTTGAGCAATTTTTTCCTTCGACACTGGGAGGCATTCAACAAGTTGATTCCTTTCAACCAAAAGTTGACCCCGTACTGAAGCAAACTCTTTCTTTCCCAGAATCAATCTTTGCAAACCCTCAAAGGAGAGAGGTTGGCCTAAAAAAGGTTAGAACCAAAATTATTACTGCAAAATATAATTGAAAGAAGATAAAAGGAAGTAAAATTGTTACTTTCACTGAGCAATTCATGTTGTTAATTATTAGACACTCTGTAGAAAGGGAGTCCATTTTTCTCCAATCCTTTGTTGAGGCCAGCGGCTTCATGTAATTGGCAAGCTCCTCTGGCTTGAAAAGTCTATGGCACTCTTTCACAACTGAAAGAAAAGAACTTTTCTTTCCACAAAGTTCTTGAGAGGGTGCTGAATAAGTACTTCCCAAGTTCCTGTGGCCAGGAGACCCTAGGGAAAAGGCATTCCCTACTTGTTTGGTTGGTGCCGGTGAGGGGGCGGGGAGCAACTGGTAGCAGTAGAGAAAGAGCAGCTTGTGCGGATTGAATAGAAACAGTTGATGTAGAAAGACTGGCACTTGTGGATGTTTAGCAATTTCAATGGCCGAACTCTTTCAACCGAAGACGAAAATAGGGATCGAAAAGCAAAAATAGGCATTTTCAACCAAATAAATTTCCTCCTGCTGTCCCCGAACTTCCTCTTGTGCTAGAGTTCGAAGCTTTCCTGACTGAGCACTCGATTGAGCTGAGGAAGACCTTTTTTCTTTTTTGAAGGGTTGCATATTCATCATTATCCCATTTTTCATCATCAATGACTATAGTGGCCAACTCAATTAATGTTCCTTTCACTCACTTCTGTTGAGTCCCTACCGAGAAGGTACGCTTCCTCTTTGGTTTCTTATTTTGGAATAGGGACTCCGAGAGGAGGCACCCTTATTGGAGGAACCACCTGATCCACGAGCCCTACTCAGATTAAGGGCATTCTACAATACTCGTTCAGCTTCCTCTGGGTAATCGAAAGCCTCGACATCGGGGCACACGATAGAACCCTTTGGAAGTCCTGTGTGCAACAAAAAGACAGTTAATAGACTGTTCCTAATTTTTTAAGGTTGAAAGAGAGAATAATTTTTGCTTAATGTGATTATTTTCTTTCTACTCGTATTTTGGAGCATTTCTTTTCACCATCGAAATTCCGAAGTAGTAATATCTAGAATTTTCTGAACCCAGTGGGCCAGACCTTAAACTCATAGTGGTTCCCAATAGGTAGCTAGAAGAAAGGAAATAAAAAATCAGCAAAAAAGGAAGTTTTTCTTTTCGCATAGAAAGGAAAAAAAATACCCGACGACTTATGTAAACGATTCTAAAATACGGGAAAAGTTGGCGTTGTGTCCTAGAAGATGTCCCTAGTGACAATGACAACAAACTATTCCATCTATCCACGGTCATTATCGCCATTAGGGTTGGTAAGAAGGGTGTGATGACCATGCTTGCAAAGATTTAGCACATCCCTATGGAAACTTTTTGGGGAGTATAGGTTCATCATATGCGCGAGAGTTAGGATTTTCATGATCTCAACGTACAATTGGAAGAGTCAGGCCACCATAAGCCATATGGATAGACCAATATATACAGAGCAGACTTGGTACCGATGGTATAATTCTAAGACTATTGGGTCAAATCCTTCATGTGCTGCCAAGGTAAAAGGACCCAAAGTAAAGGAATATATGTAAATATGCATGAACCCCCTTCTTGGAGTAAGTAATTCTCTCCATCGTATCGGGGGTGAGGATTTCGATGTTACCCCCCATTATATTCCTCTTTCATAATGGAAATATTAGAAGGATGAATGGAAGAAGGGTATCTACAAACAGGCAAAAACCTATCACTTTTAGATTTTTGAGGTGGTGTTTGTTCTTGGAGATAAAGTGTTATGAAGGTGTTTAAAGTTGGAGGTTTAGACTCGCCGTTAACCTCTTTGGTTCTATTCTTCTTTAGACCTCCACCATAAAGAACGCATGAATTTTCGGAAATAGCAGCATAAGAAGGCATGGTGTTAAGAAAGTTGGGAAGAAATTTTTACTGAGGAAGTTGAGTGTTGCTGAAAAGTTCTAAGGATATTCAAAGCTTAAGAAGGAGTTGTGAAAGTAATGTAAGTAAAGAGTAAAATTGATAAGTAGTGGAGAAGTCATAGACGGCAAAAATAATTATCATGATTATCTCAAAATCGACGAAAATACTTGCTGAATCACGGAACAACACATGTTCGGGTTATCAAATGCGAGAAGATGTGCATCCTTTCAAGTGTTAGAGACTGTTCAGGAGCTTTCCCGCCAAGAATAGAATTCTTATCTACTTTTCGGTAACACTGAGTTGTGTCACCGAAAAGTAGGGGACTATTTTTTTTGGGTAAAATCAGTTAGTGACAATTGGTCGAACGATGAGATGACATGTGAAACCGAAGACAGGTGGAATGTGAGTCAGTAAATAACTGGAACTAGATGCAAGCATGTGACCGATGCTGGATGGACCCCGAAGGTAGAGTAGATGGCAATAAGGATTCAAAGATTTGATATCAGATAGCATTTAATGAGCAGCCATTACAGAGACTATCATCATTCAAAGCCAACCATTATACAACCATCAATGACTATTTTATTCTCGTTCAAGAGGAGTTTGATTTGGAGATCTTGTCTTCCTAAATAAAGTTATAAATAGGAGAATTAGCATCATTGGAAGGACACAAAACAATCTGTATACAAAGGGCTACACTTTTCTCTCTAAATTATGAAGATGTCTACTTTCTTCTTGCCCTAAATGTTGTTCGTATTTTTGCTATCTGAAATATTAAGAGCATAAGCCATGCTTGTGTTTCTTTAATTTTATTTCATAATATTTTTATTCTTTTTTACAATATTTTTTGAGTTAAATTAATTCGTATGTCTATAAATTACATAATAAATTCAATTGTACCATTTTGTGAATAAACAATTGAGATGGTCACGGCTTTAGCACATAGATTGAAATATGCATGAGTTTTGTGCACCTGGGTTTGAAGATGTAGTTTTCTTTCCCCCCTATTATATTCAGAAGCCAGCCAGGCAGAGTTCAAAGTCTCATGAAAATCAACAGACTGTCCCATTCTGATTTATGATCCTGCTGCCTGCCACATGTTCTTCCTCTCCATCATATAATAGGGCTATTTCCTCTGAATTTTAGCCCTCTCCCTCTCCCTCTCCATCTCCATCTCTATCCAGAGATAAGAAACAAAAAATATAAGCAAGTGGATATAAAAGAATCGTTGTACCCTTTACTTATAACACTTAAAAGGAGCTTAGCATAATACTTTTATCGAAAAGAATTAACTATATATTATACTGGATTTGGAAAATTCTAAGTACTCCAACAAATTTACTAGGTACTTTCCTGTAATGAGAAGGTATGAAAAATTGTAGTTGTGCATGAAAAGATGGCAGTAACTAAAAACAAAAAAAATTAAGTATTCCAACATATTTATTACAAAAAAAAAGAAGGTGTTTTACTTGTTGTAAAATGGTTTTTTTGTAGTGGAGTTTTTGACTTAACTTGTCCAACGTTTGATTGCATCATACAATACTATCGGACCGTTGAATTCTACGGACTAGTCAAAAGTACTACTACTAGATGAATGAAAATTCTATTATATTATACTAATAGCTTAAATCTCCTTAAAAGGCAATAAATTGACTGGAAAAAAATTGTTGTTGTCATATTTAAATTTGTTTCAACCGTACTTATACTTTTTTCAACAGTTTAATTACTGAGCTTCACTGCTTTATTACTAGAAATAAATTTCTTTTATGTATATATCTTCTCTTTAAGGTCACAAATTTTCTCTTGGTTTAAAATTGTCACAACATTAAGTTGTCCATCTTGATACTAGATTTTGTTAAAAGATTAGCATACCAACACGATACTAAGTTAAAAGTCACCTTATTTCGAGCTGCCTATTAGTTGAACTGAAATAACCTTAGCTAAATTAAATCGTTCCAAAATTAAATACATTCCCCAATCTTTAGTACACATCCCACCTTATTTTAGTTTACAACTGTTAATGTTAAATTATTTAATTTGATATAAATACTGAATATGAATAAGTATCTCAGTTTATGTATATACTGGTGAGAGAGTATGTGTGCGCGGGGACTGAGGGGGAAATTAGTGAATATGCAATATAGGGGTGTACAAAGAAAACCGACAAATCGCACCAACCCGATAATCCGAGTCAAGCCGAGAAAAACAACCCGACTATGGTTTGGTTTGACTTGGTTTGGTGTTGGAAAAAAAACCCGACCATAATTGATTTGGTTTGGTTTTAACTAAAGAAAATCAAACCGAAACCAAACCAACCCAACGTTACATATATAGAAATTTTAGATATATTTAATATATAAATATACTTATTGTAATGTAATTTATAAATATTTCTTAAACAATTTCATAATTTTATCTTTTAAGATATTATTTCAAGGTCGGATTTAGAACTTTTGAATACTCCAATAAGTTTTATAGCCATTAATATTAGTAAATTAAATAATGCTAGCAATCAATACTAATGTTAACAAAATATATTCAATTCAATATTACGAACGGGAATGTATTGATGTCTGATTTTTGTTTTGCAATAATTTAGATAAAAATACATAACATAATTTTATTTTGCTTTAGCTTTTAGGCATATAATTAATACTCCCCTATTAGTCTATCTAGTTTAGCCTGAATTAGTGCTTTTAGATTATGTTTATTTTTATTATGGCTTTTTAATTAGCAATTATATTACATAATT
The DNA here is from genome assembly GCA_034376525.1 of Nicotiana benthamiana. Classification (NCBI taxonomy): domain Eukaryota; kingdom Viridiplantae; phylum Streptophyta; class Magnoliopsida; order Solanales; family Solanaceae; genus Nicotiana; species Nicotiana benthamiana. Next base: position 17,910,915 of record CM067324.1, on the reverse strand, counting down.
TTATTGTCTTTATTGTTGAATATTTTAGGATAATGTCATGAGTCATGACATACTCATATTTTGTATTATTTTCTTGGAAAATACTTTATATAGTTGTATCTTACTAGGATTAAAGAAATATTTTGAGCATACGTTATATGTTTTGTTCTACGAAGATTTTACCAGAAAAGTTCCAAAAAACCCGAATAACCCGAAAACCCGAGAAAAACCGGTATTGAAAAACCCGAATTTATTGGTTTGATTTGGTCTTTAGATTTAATAACCCGATACAATTGATTTGGTTTGGTAATTGTAAATCCGAACCAACCCGATCTATGTACACCCCTAATACAATATATAGGTAGAGATCAATTGCACCATGAAAGAAAATTATGACTTTAGGATATACAATAGTTGAATATTTATGCTTAGAAGCTCAAGCTGAGATCAATAGGTTAGCCATTGGGATAGACTGGAAATGAATACATCTAAATAATTAGCTGCCTGATTGACAATAATAACTTCTTTTTTCTTGCTTAGAAAAAATTACAAACTAAATGAAATTGGAAATTAGAAGAGAGCTACTGCAGATCTCTAATAATAGTATTGTTCTGAGTAGCCTATAATAATCCTCTTTGTTATTTGATCCAGCCACCATTTTTCTCCAATCTATTCACCCTTTTTATCAGAACTCCACCTGCTCCAATTGTACCTATTCCACAGCCAAGCAAACTGTATTTTTGTAATATCAGTTTTCAATTTTATTTTAACAACCACTACCTGTTTATTATTTATTTAATATACTAGGATATCAGTAAAAACAATTTTATAAATTAAAAAAAATGAATAGAATCTCTATGAGATTCTTCTTTTAGATCACTAAAGCATTCTCACGTGGTCATGTTCCAAGTGACTGTAAACCATGTGACCTGAGGACTTCCATGATTCTTTATAATCATCACATAGTAAATTAAGTAATTGTATATTTTCACATTTCGTACTAATTACTAAAGTATATGTTTTTAGATCTTAATAAATAAAATTCCTGTATTATATTGGGAGTATACTGGGTAGTTGTTGCTGTATGTAATGTATGAGTTAGAAATTTATTCTTGTGTGTGTATAGGAGTGAGAAAGCTATTCTTGAATTCCAATGAAATTGACTTCTTTCTTTTTTTATACATCTGTAACAACTTTAACTTCTTAAATGAAATTTTCTTCTCCTCTAACAAATAAAAATACTAGTACTAACCTTTATCTTAAATGTTCTTTACCATAGTTAACATAATAGTTATCCAAACAAGAAATAACCACATAAATTACATTGCTCTAGTTTATTGAGACGGAACTAGTAGTCTAATACAACAAAGAAGATTTTTACTTCTTCACCTTGTTGACCTATGAATCGTGAATCTTTACAAAGATTTATGCCACTCTGTAATAGATTAGATGTTGAATATATTCTCCATTGACCACGTGGATATGCGTTGTATGGGCTCATTTATTCTTGGTTGAATAAAATTTGACTAAACAATTAGGTAATACTCTATCCGTTCACTTGTACTTGTCCATTATTGATTTTATACATTCTTTAAAAAATAATACTTCCTCCGCTCCAAAATAAATGTTGTTTGGATGTTTTCACACAGATTAAGAAATTCACCTTTTAGTATTAATTAACAATAAAATTGATCATATTAACTCTTACTATCTCACATAAACACTCCTAACACATATTTCAAAATCATTTACTCCAAGGACAATGTAGGAAAAAAAATAATTAATTCATTCTTGAAATCTAGAAAAATCACTTATTTTGACTACTAGAAAAATATAAAAAATCACTTATTTTGAACCGGATAGAGTAAATAAATTATATAATTTATCATAATACCTATATTAATTGGTGTATAGTCTTAATGGATTTGAAAAATGATATGGAATGAGTAATCAATGCTAAGGACAAAATAAAAAAAGATAAATTAATTTTTTTTAATATGTGAAATGTGACAAATAAAAATAAAAATTTATTTTTAGAATATTTGACAACTAAAAATAAACGGAAGGAGTAATAGGTACCTGCATTAGGAGGAAGAGAAGTGGGCTTCGAGATAAGGGCCGGAACAGTAGTCATTGGGCCAGCAGCTGTTGGAGAGTACATATGGGCCGGAAGGCCCATTGTTTGTGACTGATGATGGTGGAAGTGATAATATGGGTACATTGGCATCAATGTGTTGCCACCCATCATTGCCTGACCTGGATACACTTGAGAAAAATGCCCATTCATGTAGGCCCCACCTGTGTAGCTTAGCTTCTGTCCACCACATCACAACCAATCAACACAACCCTTTTATTAAGCCTTCTTCAATTCCCAAAAGAAAAAAAAAAAGACTAAATGATGAAAATTTGCCTTTAAATTTATTTGTTTACTTACATGATTGTAATTCATGTCTGTGGCAATATAAGCCGGAGAATACCTACAAAATAACAACAATTTAAATAAATATATATAGGCAAACTGTTAGGTCTGCAAATAAAATCATCGAGTTAAGGTATAATACCCATAGAAAGGAAGAGGTTGATGATGGTGCTGATGGTGATACGGTGACGCTGGAGGTGCAGCAGATTGGGGTGCCCCAGCAGCAGGATAGTACCATTGCACGTGACCTGCAGGTGATGGTGAATTGGCCCTTGGTCCTACCATGTTGGTTCCTTCAATTTTTTTCAGGAAAATTACAATAAATTAGAAATATACGGTACTAATTCATGAGCTCCTCGAATATTTATTCAAACTCGATGTTTTGTTACTTGAAATTTATCATTTAACATGTGTTCTTACTTCAGCGTATAATGTAATAAACCATAGTAATTAGCGTAATCTAATACATTATCGAGGTGAAATATACTACTACTACCTTGTTGATGAGGAGGAGGAGTGATAGAAGGAGAGGGCCTGGAACGACGTGCGCCGAGGGATGCTAGATTGCAGTTGGCTCGGCGGCCATTGATGATTGGGGTTGCATCCTCACATGCCTTTTTCGCTGATTCTGCCTCCTTAAATGTCACCTATTTATTTATCCAAAACAGGGAAAATTTGATTCAGTTTACATAAAAGTACCACCTTGAATACCTGAATTCCATTGAGGAAAAACTTAAAACAGAAATAGATCGACATGCACGCCCCATTATTTCGATGCATATACAATGTACTACAATATGGGGGAAGAACTTTTGTTTATGTCAATTCAATAAATATATAATCATAATAAATTAATTCATCAGTTAACTAGTATAATAAATTAATATAATTTTGATGTGAGTACGAATAGTTTTTTCTTTTTTCCGAAAAAGATTGCTTGGATTGCGTACATTTTTTGCACCAAAGAGTCAACCTCAAGATAGATGAATTTTTGAAAGACACAACCCAATTATCAATAAAAATCACCTAAATTGGAAAAGTAGCTACTCCAATCACGGCCTAAATGTGATGTGCTGGAGAATTGATCACTTTTCGGATTGTTATTATTTCACAATCGTATTTTTGGTATATATATATAAAGACATACACACACAGAAAGTAAGAAAAAGCTGATAAGTAAAGTTTGGTCTACTGTAGCCTATATTGCTCAAACTCTCCAAAAATTTTGTTGTATCTGTGTCGGATCCTCCAAAACTACACTACATTTTGAAGAATCCGACACACCCCAACAATACTTTTTAAAAGTTCGAGAAATATAGAGTGTAATAATTTTTCATTGTATACGTGTATATGCAAAGAGAAGGAAGTAGTACATACAAAGCCATAGCCCTTGGATCTGCCGGTGAGCTTGTCGGATATGATGACAGCTTCCAAGATCTCACCATACTTGTCAAAGTGCTCTTTCATGGCTTCCTTGGGAGTTTCCCATGCCAGCCCTCCCACAAACACCTTTGTCAACGTCGTATCTCGATCACCCATCATGTTGTTGTTGTTGTGATATCCAGTCACATTGTGGCTATTGCTCATCGTCATCTTGATAAGCATGCAGAGAAATGGACTTCTTGAAAGAGAGAGAATATTTGAAGTTTTATTGGGGTTGAAGGAGAGACAATAGGAGATTTTAGAGAAGTTTAAGAGTATATAAACATGAGAAATAAGAGGGAGAGAGGGTAGGGAGAAGTTTAGGTGGGTGGGTGTTGGGTCTGCGAGGTTGATGGAATATGAGTAATATAAATAGTAATGCATAAACTTTAATTTCTATACACTTACCATGTAAAAAAAATATATTTGTATTATCAAATCACATCAAAGATATTTACATATAACAGTACATAAAAAGTAAAAATAGCAACCCCAAAAATAAGGCAAATTATCAACAATTAGTCTCTCCATTCCGATTTATATGATCCTTCCAAAAAGAATGACCATTTTCTAAATTTGGAAGCAATATAGTTTAAATTTACAATTCTATCCCTAACGAGAAACTTTTATAACCACTCAAATATGGTGTGCCTCTTTTTAACTTGTTTAGAACCACAAACTTCAAAAGTCTTTATTTTTCTTAAACTCCGTAACCAATCAAACAGATTGACATAAATTAGGACGGATAAAATATAACACATTAAAGTACATTATAATGTTAAAATTCACTTAATTGTTAGTATATATAAGGTAAATGACTAACTTCACATGTACATGCATAAATACACGACATACACATAGAACTTAGTTGTATGTAACACTGATTGTGTTGGGGTGGGGATGGGGGAGGGGGCAATTAGAATAAGAAAATGGAGAAAAGCAGGAAGACAGAAGAGCAGACAGTTGGACGAGGGGTTGAGGCCATCAACGTGGTCTCCTTTTTGTTTCATCATCTTCTATCTGGCTTTGTTTAATGACAATGGTACTCTTCATTACTCCCCTTTAATTTTATTTACTAAAGCCTTTTGTTTGTGTGTTGTGCTAAAAAAATTTCTTTCCAAACTTGGATGCATCGATGGATCATCTGATAACTGTATACTTGAGGGTCCACACGCTATTACCTTTTCTCTCACCACCAAATTAAATTACTGCTATAGAAACAATAGTAAGAAGGTTAGATCTCTTACGTTATATTCATATATTGTACAACCACCATTCACTACTCATTCTTTGAAGAGTTCACATATATGATCTTTCCTAGTTGACATTGCATTATAAATTTGATCTTTTGAAAAATTTAATTTTAGTTTTGAACGATCAATAACAAGATTATATTTCGAAAGCTTCTGAATAATGTGTACTGATGTAACCGAGTTTTCTATTTTATACTCAAGGGTCATCAATTATAGAAGCTAGACAGATTTGATTACTAAAAGTATCTACATTACTGATAGTATAAACATTCCAGTCTCTATAACCAGAGAGAATAACTTGATTCGTCTTCAATAAACCATCCATATTTCTTAAAACGAACCTCATATTCATTGTCACATAGTTGACTTATACTAAGAAGATTCTAACCAAGTTCATCAACCAGGTATACTTCGTCTACATCATATGTTAAGCTTAGAGGAACTTTTCCAACTCCAATTACATTTTCTTTAGATTTATCTCCAAAGGTAATTGTTCCTCTATCTAATTTGGTAACTATTTTAAATAATTGTTTGTCACCAGTCATATGACTGGAACATGTGCTGTCAAGATATATTTTCCTTTTAATTTTTCTTGCGGTGTTCCTGCAAAAATGAAAGATTACTTGTTTATAGGTACCCAATCATGCTTGGGTCCTGAATTGTTAGAACTCTAAATATTAACTTGACTAGAAGACTTATGTCGCCAGACCCATTTTCTATTGTTCCTGAACCTGCAATGATTAGAAGTGTGGCCAAATTTTCCGCAATAAAAGCAAGAAGGATTATTGGAATTTTTAGAGCCTCTTTCTACTCTGATTCTGTTCCTGCATTGGTTAGTGTTGTGACCATTTTTTTCACAATAAAGGCATGCAGTTTGATTTCTAGTTCTAATCAAAGATGAGTAATCTTATTTGTTTTAATAGAACTATGACAGGTGGATTTTCGTAATCGATTCAGTTGAAGTTGAAATTCATGAACTTCTTCTTTAAGCATATCTCGTTCAATTTCACAGACTTTACACGTTAAAGCCCAGTCTTTCTTTTCTTTTTTGATTTTTCTGAGTTCATTTAGAACTCTCTTAATATCTGCAAGAGCAATATCAACAAATTCTTGGAGTTCATAATAATTGGGACATGTAGGAAGATGTATCTCACTAGTTCCTTCGTCTGCCATAAGACCAAGTTCGCCCGAGTCTTCTTATTCACCTGTTCCTATACCTGTCATGAGTCCAAGTTCACCTGAGCTTTGATTGTTGTCTTTTTTATGGCCATAGAACACATATTTGCAATTTCTTCATGGTCAGATTCTTCTTCATCATTCCAAGCTCCAAAGGACTTCTTCTTTTGAAAGTTCCTACTGTGTTTCTTCTTAGTTCAGGGCAATCAGCTTCAATGTGTCCATGTTTTCCACATTCATAGCATCTTCTATCATTTTTATCATTATCATTATTAGTCCTTCCTTTTCTGAAGTTTGATTAGCCTCTCATGCTATTTCTGTTTTTCCTCATCATGCTTGTTACAACGTGAGAAAGCATAGCTATGTTTTCATCCTATTCTCCTTTTTCCTTTTTCTCTTCCTCTTTATTTTCTGGATCAACCACAGTTGATTTGAATGCAAGTGTCTTCTTGTTTTCTTGTTGAATTTGCCTATTTAAGTGAGGTTTCTCAAAAGCAATTAGATCACCCCTAAGTTCATCATAGGATATTTTGTCAAGATCCTGACATTTAAGAGTAGTAACTTTGGGTTGCCATATAGTAGGAAGACTTCTTAGAATTTTCTAATATGTTCTCCTCTTTTTATTGGTCTGCCAATGACTTATCTCCAAGGATTTTGTTAAATCTGTAGAACATTTCTTTTACTGATTCTTCATCCTTTATTTGAAATAATTCATAGTCTCGAACTAGAAGGTTGATCCCTTGTTTCTTTCACTTTGTTGGTTCCTTCATATGTAACCTCCAACTAATTCATAGTCTCGAACTAGAAGTTTGTGAGCCTTGCTCAGATACCAATTGAAAGTATATGAGGAGGGGTGAATTGCAGCCGATTTAAAAATCTTAGTTGACTAAGTATAAGTTTAGTCGACTAGACTTTGCGTAGCTCATATTTTCAGCAGGAATGAACTAAATGAATAGAAATATAAATAAGGTGCAATAACTTTTATACTAGTTCGGCATAGTTGTGGTACCTACGTCCAACTCCCTTGGGTCACAAGGGTTCTCTTAGATCTTTGATAAATGATTACAGTAGTGATGGTTTAATATGTTCACCATCAACAAATTACAACAACAGTGATTTTTTCAATGTTGACACAACTCTTTTTGTGTTCTAACTCTTCCTATCTTTTGTGACACTTGTAGACTCAAGGATACAGTGTTTATACTAAGAACTAGAAACGCTTAGATATAGTTTGTGTAGTTGTGTTCCTTTTAATGTTCTTCTACTTCTTCCTTTATAGCTTTATGTGTCTTCTGCTTCCTTGTCTTTTGGGATTGTATTGCAACAATCCTAGGATTCCTTTCCTTGTGAGGCATATAAATCTAAGAGAAATACCTAAGGGTAGAATCATGAATCCAACTTAAAGTGGTAGCTAGATTCATCTTTATTCCTTACGAATTTCTTCCTTCACTCTTACTTGATTTTAGATAATCTTGGCGGATTGATTCCTTTAATCCTTCTTGACTTGAGCTTGCTCCAAAATCTTCTAGATTTGATCGATGGTCGTGATCTGTTCTCTTTCCATTCTTGCGATCTTGAGGATCTTTGAAAATGCTGATTGATTGGCTTTCCTTCTTCTTAGGATAATTGATTTATTTTCCATCTAAAGCAAAGTTTAAGATACATAGCCATTGAATTGAGTAGATCTTCTTTCCTTTTAGCGATATTGTTGCTCACTAAAATCTGCAGACAAGAATCTTATTAGCCAAAGCTTCTTTAGGGTTATTAATCATTATTAAAATTCTAAACTTAACACCTTCAAGCCGGTAGGTGCAAATATATTCACCACTCCCGGCTTGGGTAGTAAGTACTAGTGAAAGTATTTCTGTTCTCAAAGGTCTTTCATCCTGAAGGCTTAGTGCAACTTTTGTTTTGTATCTTCAATGAACATGAGGTTATGAGTATTATATCATTAATCTAAAATTAGAATGATAACTATGTTTGCATCTTTCTTCAATGTGAATAGAGAGTGATTCAGCCTGCTTTGTAGGAAACTTTAGTGTTGATACCCGATTTTTTCCTATATATTTTAAATGGACATAAATACTTTCAAAACAACATATATAATCATGCACAAGGCTTTTGTTATTTTTTCCATAATTTTAAGGGTTTAGGTTGACTTATCTTCTCTCCTTTTATCCAATAAAATCCCCAATAATTATTTCTAAAATTATTGTTTTGATAAATTTCTATGCTTATGCTAAAATATGGCAAATATGATTTTTATGTATTTTTACAATTACATTTAGTATTTTTAAGCTAAATTACGTGTAATTACATTATTAACCCTTTTTAAGATATAATTATATTTTATTAATGTAAAATTGGCCCATATATTTTTAATTGTTAATTATATATTTTAGATCATTTTGGCACCTTGAATTATTTTCCAAAAATTACTTATGAATTATTAAAATTGAAATAGGGAAAATTGACTATTTAAATAATAGCTAAATTTGGCTTTCAATTATATCCAAATCAGACCCCAATCCCAACCAAATTTTATGCTTAATACCCCTATCCAGATCTAGTTACCCACTACCCGACCCAAGCTATTTTAAATCTTGGTCGTTGATCTTTTAGATCAACGGCCTTATTATCCCCTTCCTTTTTAATTTCCAAACGGCCCCAAACCCTACTCATTTCCCAAATTCCTGCTGTCCTCATATTCTCTCCTCTCTCAAACCTAACCCTAGACTCCGTCAAACTCCTCCTTCTCCAATCATCTCAGCGATCATCCTTTCAACCCAAGCATCCAATTAGTTGCTCATCATCTCTTAGATCTTCAAGGGTCCTGGGCCATGTCGATTTAGACGTAGGGTTTATGTTTCTATTATTTAAAGCTTCTCCAGTGTGAATTTGGGTAAAATCACACCTTATATGGTATGATCGTTAATGTCTGCAATAGGTTCTTTCGATCTCTATTTGGGTTTCCTTTTAAAACCCTAACTCTCTTGTGAATCTCTCATATATGTGTCATTTAAACACTTTAAGCCTGTTTCCTTCTATGATTCACTTATTTTCGAGTTTCTTCTGAAAGATCCTCCACTTTAAACCGTTTTTACGTTCTTTGAAAACAAGGGTTTCTCTAAGATCCTTCTATGCTTGTTTTAATCGATTTCCTTAGGATTAAACCTTTTTCCTTGCTTATAATGACCGATTTTATGCTCCTCTACTTTTTAACCCGACTCTGTTAAAACCCTAATTTTTAGGATTTTATTTGTTTTGGTTCTATGTGTTAGCATGATTTTGTTTGCCTTCATTCTGTGAGTTAGCATGATTTTCCTTGAATTGGTCATTTGAGTTAGCATGATTTTCTTTGCTTTATGAGTTAGCATGACTTCTTTTCTTTGGTTCTGTGTGTTAGCATGATTCTCTTTGCCTTGGTTATGTTTGTTAGCTTCCTTATTTGATTCTTGTTGATCTCTCGTGGTCACCAGGCTTCGAATGTGTTTTCTGAATTCCTAGCCTACATATGTTACTTTTGTGTGACTATTATCACTTTGTTTGTTCATCTCTTGCTTTTTTGCTTTCAATATGGCTAACCTTGACTTTTGCTATGTCTATTGATCTCCTCTATTTATATGTTAAACATGCAAAATCATGACTCCCTCTTGATTGATTCTGATTTCCTTAATTGATGGAGATTGAAAGATTTTCTTTTAAAACGTTATAGTTTTACCTCGTCTGTTTAAGCTGACTGATTTCTAGCCGAGAATAATATCAAAAGAAGATTGATTGAAAAAGCTAAAGTACTATTGATGGACTTCATGCAGCTCATCTGCTTGGTATCCTTTAAATTTGAAAAGACTGAAGAGTTGAAACAAAAGTCCGAACATCACCTAGCCATATTTGCTATGATACTTATTTCTACTGAGTTGTGTCCTTAATTAAGCCTTTATGAATTTGGTCCTAATCGACTACTCTATGCTTACTGAATCTTGACTTCTTCCTTGTTTAGTCATGCACTAAATTTTTCGTCTTGTCTTATATGATATTGAATCTCCCCATTTGATTTGATTTGATTTCCTTAACTTAAGGGAGTACTTCCTTGAATCTCTAATTGATTGATTTTGAGTTCTTAAATTAGTATATTACAATGATATTTTACCTTATTTCACTACCCACTTTCAACTATAGATACCCTAAGTCTTTCACTAACAAGACATGAAAAACTGGGTTTTCAAAACTTCTTTCTCATTAAAAATCTCTATTCCCCCCTCTCTCTTGTGCTATTTTCTACTATTAGCCGACCGCAATCCAAGGCTTATCATCTGTGCTATTTTGTTCTTTTATTCTGCTTATTTCTATCTTTATTGGTATGTCCTAATTCAATTTAAAGCCTCAATAACAACATGCTTCTTTTCTTGTTTCTGTTTTTCTTATTTCTAGTCTGTTTATACTTATGGTTCTATTGTGAAACTTGTACTTAAGTCACATGACTAGCGTGCTACTATGTCTCCCTTCCCTTTAAATCAATATATTCCCCTATGTGATTCAAAGCATGCTTGGACAATTGTTTTTTACCTGTTGTGTACTTACCATTTTTTTGAATCCTAAATCCTTATCACCCCTTCTATGTATTCATATTCTTCTTGACTGGTTGTGATTATGACAGTGTCATCTATCTCTGAGCATGTCCAATCCAGTCTTAAGACCCACTGCTGGGGTCATGTGTTTGCATTCAAATATTTATATATCCCCAAACCCCTTGACCCATGTATGACAATTGAATTCTGAAAACTAGCTATATGTGATCTCTTCCTAAGGTTTTTAAACTTGTTTACTACTCCAACCTTCTTTCAAAAATCGATGTTCCTTTCAAAACAGGCTTTCCAATATAGTCTTCAATAACTCTTTCAAACTGGTGTCCTACACTTCCACTTCACTCTTAGTTAATAAGTTCTGCCCCTTCTAGTATGTGTACTACCTTGGAATCCTCTTGAGAGCTCTCTGAACTATATCATACTGAGGTTGGCCTTTCCACACTGCACTAGTTCAATGCTTGGTTACTAAGTCTTGGTGTAAGCATTGCCCGGGGTCTTTGAGACCCTTAGGGAACTTTGATGCACCTAGACTCTGATTTGTCAATAGAAATGAGGCTTGTGAGACTATTTGAGGATTTGAGAAACTTGGGCCTAATTGAAGGCTCCCTATAAAATAGCTTCTTGATTTTCTATTTCATTTGCGTAATTCATTCATCAGCTTGTAATAATTTGTAAACAGATACTTGGAGGTATTTAGTGAAAATGGTGGGTAGATGTATACTTTGTAGGGTAATATGGTTAGAGATCCTGCTCTTAGGATTTTATTTTTCAAGTATGCCTGCTTTACTCGATAGAGAGCATGTTCATAGTGTTTTACTCTTGTTGAATCCGATTGTTTTTTTATATAATAGAGATCATGCCTATTGGATTTAATTTCTAATTTCATTTGCATCAAATAGAAATCATGCCTATAATGTTTCACTTCCAATGTTATTTGTGTCAGATATAAACCATGTTCATAAGATTCTGCATTTGGCATGTTAGAAACCATGTTTCTAGGTTCCAAACCATCATGTCTTAAATCAATCCAAGTATAGATATCATGCCTATAGGACTTAATTCCGATTCATTTCTAATAAGTCTTTCCTCATGTTACTGCAAATTGACTAAAGCCATTAAATTTCCTAGATATCATGCCTACAGGGATTTCTATTCGCAACAATGTTTGATAATATAATTAGCGTAATAAATCAATTTCATTTCACCTAGTGTACTTCTTACAACTGGTCTTATTAAGTGTCAATATTTCCTGAAACTAGTTCCTTCGAAATTGTTTTAATCTCATTGGATATCCTGCCTATAGGTGTTAGAAGGGTCTATTTCCAAAACCTGTTTGTTTCATCATTACTATAGATACAGTATTGCATATAGGCAAGCCTTAGGGCGTTTTCAAAGACTGCATTTCCTTGAAGTTGTTTCCATCATTTAATGTTTCTGATTCTAATAAGCTTTTAAATAAGGGAATCCCTAGGCAGCTACTAGGTTACAACTTCTGGGTATAAACCTTGGTCTATTTCTACATATTCACTTAGATATCCTCTTTAGGACTTCAATTAGTAAAGACCTTAATTGTACTTGAGACGTGCTGATTGTATGTATGTTTGAGGAGGAAACAATGAGCCTCTTAATTTCTCCCATTATGTGGAAGTCCTAAATATTTTGATTATCGCCATAGAATTTTTTCCTTTTCAAATGTTAGGGGTACGTCTAGAACCACCTGTAGGTAGAGGTTCTAATGCCCTCTGAGACCATTAAGAAGGGATGGTAGCAACACACAATAGGAATCAGTAACCAAACACTCGCTTTGCATGACCAATAAGGGATGGGAAGGGTAGACATGAGATATGATGACTACGCGTTAATATCACATGTAGCCCCTCATTGAGGAGTGTCTACCAGACATATTGTGGGGTTATCATGTAGGATAAACAACCTAAGACCCCTCCTTACCCCAAATCCTCTGCTTATTTAAACCCCTTTTTATATATAACATGTTAAAACCTTTATTTCACTACTTGAATTGTTCAATGTGCCTTACAAACAACTTATTTGATTCAACTATCTGTATGGACTAATTTTTGAATATAAGTTCGGCTGGGACCCATAGTTGTAGACAGGATGGGTGCCTAACACCTTTTTCTCGAGGTTACTTTGAGCCCCTATCATAATCTCTGATAATGCAAACCAACATAAGAGTTAATTACTCTAGGTGCCCTAATGCACCTTAATTCGTTAGGTAGCGACTCTTCAAATACCCAATTCCCAAAAGAAAATGAGTCATTACACCTCGTGAATGTTGAAACCCGGACTTATCCTACGAAGGAAAATGGGGGAGCGACAGCATGGAGACTATGTTGGGAATATCTTAAGGCTCTTACGATCACAAACTTATGAATTAGTCCAAGCATGCCTTATCTTGTACCCTTTTCTTTTGTTTGAATTTGACTGTCTATTTTGAGCATTTATGATTTCTTTATTACCTGGAAAACTCACTTGTTTCCTTGTTTTTCTTTCTCTGTAAGTGTCTTTTCAATTATTTAAATTCTATATTTATTTCTTAGTACTTGAAAATGCTTTCCTACATGTCCTTAACCGCTGCATAAATCATGCTCTGCATCATATACTCGTGCGTATCAAATCCTATAACAATGCTTTAATGAGTGGTTGCACTCTTTCTATTTACTACCTTAAATTCGAAAAGGCTTATTTACAGTAAAACCAGTCGATCAGCGGTGCATTCGACGGTTTTGTGCCTTCCCCTTCAAGTTGTCCACTTAAGGGTACCAATATAAAACCCCATAGAAACCTTACTTTGTTTATATTGTGCATGCATCATGGTCGAACCTAGTTGGGTCAGTTATGTTATCCACATAATGATCCTTTAAGATAAGCCTTATCAAAAGTCCATTGGGTTTTCAATAATCCCAACGGACGCAACGACGTTCTATGTATTGATTTTGGGTAACAAAGTGTTGACATGCTGATCATAAATGTATAAATAGTCGAGTCCGGTAGGGGTAAGGCCTAACCCTTTGTTTTGCAGAAAATGAGGCACGAGGTCCCCATATTCGATATGGTTAGCTCTATCCATCCACTGTTGCTAGATTGGTGGGAGGATCTCTCTTCAAGTGACAAGAAGCACGTGAAAAAGTACCTGGGTATCTTTCCATCCCTACTAGGTATTGAACCAAACAACAAACTGATCGAGATTGCTACCCCATTCTGGGATAGTAAAAGAGCGATGTTCCGTTTCAATGACATAATAATGACACTGCTTCTAGAGGAAATAGGAGGGCTTACAGGGTTAACTTGGGATAGTCCTGGGCTTTTAGTGCCAGGAAACCATAGGGGGAGGGGATTTTTGAAGAAAACAGGGCTGAAAAAGAATGTCGACTTAGTGTGCCTAACGGACTCCTACATACCTTTCGAATATCTCCATTAGAGGTATGGCCATAGCAGTTCTTTCGCACTTGCCATGATGAGATCGCCCTCACTTCACTAGGTCACATCTACCGTAGAGTGTTTGTGTTCATCGTGTCCTTTCTGGGGAGGATAGTGTTCCCAATGAAAAAGGGAAGAATCCACACTAGGTTGGCAATGGTCGCCAGAACTCTGATTGAAGGGATTAATGCAAAGGCCTATAGCATAGTCCCCATGATCATAGCTTATATCTAAAGGGCCCTGGAACGCTGTCAAAAAAGAGTTAAGTACCTCGAAGGTTGTGACTTATTGCTGCAGTTATGGTTGTTGGAGCATCTCCAAAAGGGTCGCTATCACCAAGAATTTCTGCGAAGGGCTTGGAATTACCACATTGCTTTCCATTACCCTAAGCAGATGACCTACATTCCGAATAGATTTGCTTAGCTGGAAAGTTCTTACAAATGGGTAGAGCTCTTCATCAATCTGACCGAGGGATAGGTACTGTGGATGGTTTAGTGGTTTCCAACGAACGAGTTTATTATCAGGTACAGGGAAGCTCCACATTTAGTGTTGATCGGGTTTAGAGGGATATATCCATATTCTCTTATGTGATTTATGAGTCAAGGGGGTAGAAAATAGGTTGTACCAAGGGTCATCAAGATGAGTCACTTCAGGACAGACTCAAAGACGACGATTTCCATTAGAAGTGTTGAGCTCAACACATGTGGCACTACAAAATCATTGTGGAGAAGAATATCATTGAGCCGGACATATATCATGCAGGTGCGAGCCTTTGTACCTGACCTTGCTAGGGGAAAATCTGAAAGGAATAGTGACACCAAGGACAGGTCGAGGAAACAGAATCATATAGCAAGAAGATGAAACAGAAGTCAAGTACAACAGCCTGCGCAAAAGGGTTCACGACTCTAAAAATGAGCTCCAAGAAATACACAAGAAGAACGCAAGGTTGATTGAGGAAGGAAAGAAATGACGGTCACCTCCAATAGAAAACTGGAATTCCTGGAGCAAGGAATCGTAGAGCTAGAAGGCAAAGTCATAAAGAGGATCGAAAACGACCAATTAGATTATCATTATTTGCTTCCTTAAAATATAATAAGGCCAAGTACCAGTAGAGACTTGTTTTACTATTCTGTTAGTATCGTTTTTGGATTCGTCTACTTTTATGTTATGAAATGAGGCATCTATTGGCTTTTGAAGTTCTCCAAATTTATATTTGCTAGGCCTACCTCAGGTGCAACGAGGCTACCAAATTAGGATACGAGTATATATTTCGCAATATATGTTTACTGCATTTCAAAATCCCCACTAATTTGTTACCTTTTTGTTTTGTTTATTTTTATTTTTATTTCCATCATCATAGGTTGGTTGATCCATACCGGCATCATCAGCATATCATACCAGATATAGAGGCCCTCCACCTACTCCTCCTCTAAGCAACACAAAAAGCAGAAGAAAAGCATAGATGGACAACTTAAGTGGAATACAAAAGGAAAACATTGAGAACACAGAGACCTCTGACGACCACAATACTCCGGCCCAAATGAC
This sequence comes from Nicotiana benthamiana, assembly GCA_034376525.1. Lineage (NCBI taxonomy): Eukaryota > Viridiplantae > Streptophyta > Magnoliopsida > Solanales > Solanaceae > Nicotiana > Nicotiana benthamiana. The sequence goes on along the minus strand of CM067324.1, from coordinate 17,895,094 downwards.
CTGGTTTTGAGCATTGAACAAAAGATACTGGAACTGCAAGGAGTACTTAAACAGGTCTACAGTTTGACAAACTTGTCACTCTCCCTCAATGTCCCATATGTCCACCAACAGAACACAAAGAACCCAACAACTCCTCAAAACACACAGAACCAGCAGCCGCAAAATCCTACCATTTCAAATCAATACGCCACTCCACCACAAAATACTAATCCATTGCTGATACCAAATCCACCACAATAGCACCAAACAATGTCGTACCTACCAACCACAGCTTAACATACCCCCCAAAACTCACCACCACTCATTCCTGATCCACAAAACTCCACCAATAACCATCACTACACCTAGGTTCTTGGAACCCATTAGAGCAACCCTGTATACGTGGAAACCGTACCATATTCTACCCAACCACTCTCTTGCACATCGAAACCCTCAGAAAAGGACCTGCTCATTAAGAACATGGCCGAAAAAAAGAAGTTAACAAGACGAGTTTAAGGTGTTGAATGTGATAGAGTAATAGATGGTTTGAACTACGAAGATCTGTGCATACAGCCCGATATGGAATTGCCAGAAAGATACAAGCCTCCCAAGTTTGAAATGTTTGATGGTACGGGTAATCCCAGGGTTCACCTAATAACCTACTGTGACAAGCTTATTGGGGTTGGAAAAGATGAAAAGATTCGGATGAAGCTCTTTATGAGGAGCCTTACGGAGGACGCTTTATCTTGGTATATCAACCAGAATCCTAAGAAATGGTCAAATCTGATAAGCATGACATTAGAGTTCATGGACTGATTCAAGTTCAACATAGATGATGTTTTTGCATTCAGAATCTCAAGAAGAAACCTTATTGAGACTTTCCAACTCGTTGGAGGTCAGAAGCCGCCAAGGCTAGGCCCGCTCTAGATGAAGAACAGATGAACAAATTCTTTGTCAGGGCACATGATCCACAATATTACGAGAGGTTGATGGTTATCGAGAATCATAAATTCTTTGATATCATCAAGCTCGGGGAAATGATCGATGAAGGAACCAAGAGCAGGATGGTAAAAAATTTTGAGGCATTACAAGCCACGAATAAGGCACTCGAATCAGGTGGCATATCGAAGAAGAGAGATGTTGGGGAAGTAATGGTGGCCTAGGGCCCAAAACCTCCACTCACATATCAAGCACCTCCACCTACACACCAGATACCCCACCTACGTATTAAGCATCACCACCTACAACCAAGCATCACCACCCACATATAAACCTTCATCTCCCTGATATTCTAACCAGTCGTTGTCTACTACACCTATAATTCCTAACCATCCCACTTCCAATCACCACCAACTAGCAAAAATTACCTAATACCAAGACCCAACTTCGACCGCAAGCCACCCAAATAATACACCGCCATTGCTGAGCCCATCGACCAATTGTATAAAAGGTTGAAGGCTGCAAGTTACGTCACTCTGAACAAAACATGTGCATACCACTCCAGTATGAATGGACACACCACTGCTAAATGTCGAACCTTGAAGGATATGATCCAGACACTTATTGAAAAAAAGGTCATACAAGCAAAGGAAGCAATACCTAATGTTCGCAAAAATCCCCCCCCCCCCCCCCCCGATGATAGAGGTGGCGATGTACATGTTATAGAAACAAATGTTCAATGGGACACTGAGGGGTCAATCGGGCTTATCCGAGAAGGCGATGACTATAGGGTTGCAGTTAGACTTACTTTTATCATGATTCAGACTTAGGCACCTATTGATGTTGAGGTAACTGCATCAATTCCATTCGAGGTTGAAATAGCTTCACCTGCAGCCACTCCGCTCCCTTTGAAGTAGAAGCGGTCACACCTTTTACTGTGACGGTGTCAACCACACCATCATTCAACTGAAAATTAATACCCTGGGATTATGTTTCCTAGGCTCGGTGAAAAGGAAAGACTAAGATAGAGAAATCTGATGTCGTATAAGGTATGACTAGAATTAGAAGAGTCTATAAACTTGAACACCTGGGAGGTTCAAGTAAGGATACCACTACTAGGCAACCTGTCATTGAGACTGGACCGGATGACCTGTGGAGGAAAGTACAAGCGAAAGAGTATTCAATTGGTGATCACATGAACAAAGTCCCTGCTCAGATATATATCCGGTCACTATTACAGAATTAAAAGGGACACAAGAAAGCCTTGATGAAAGTACTGAGCGAGACTTATGTACCCAATAATATCACTGGTGGAGAAATAGCCAACATGGTTGGACAGGTGCTGGAGAGCCATAAGATTATCTTCCACAAAGATAAGCTGCCACCCAAAAGTTTAAATCACAATCGAGCATTGCACATTATGGTACAATTTAAGGACAAGTTCATTGCCACGGTCTTGGTTGATGGAGGCTTTAATTTGTATATTTGTCCAATGGATACCCTGAAAAGGTTGGACAAAGGTTTCCATGAAATACGGACTGAAAGCATGAATATGAAGGCTTTTGATGGGTCCCAAAGGGCCACGATCGAGGAAATCAACCTTTGTTTAAAGATCGGCAAACTTGGTTTGATGTCGAATTCCAAGTTCTTGATATACCAGCCTTATACAATCTTTTGTTGGGATGCTCGTGTATCTATGCTGTTGTAGCCGGACCCTCCACACTATATCAAGAAGTAACATTCAAATGGAACCGTTAGAAGGTAATCATTCCTGGAGACGGGAGTAACTGCATCTACACTAGTCAGACCATCCCCGCCATTGGACATAGAAGAAGGCTAGGAGGGGAGACCTATCATCACCTTGAACAAGTCAACTCCATCGAGAAGGATAAGTGGTGGAGTAACAAAATAGAAAGCCTACTAGCATGGTTTGGGTATGAACCTGGTTAGGGTTGGGAAAGAATCTCCAGGGTATCACCAAGCCGATATGGCTTAAAAAACATGGTACCAATTTTTGGGCTCTGATACCAGTATACATGGCAGGAATACAGGGAGTAGTCACCTCCATGGCGTGGACCGTATTACCCTCTTGAAAAATCGGTACCCCGTTTGGAACAAGCTTTTTATCAGGCAAATATAATACGGGAAACTGCTGAAGAAGAAGCCCTAGCTAGGCCGAAGGGTCATTTCTTGGAAGATGAGGATATGGACTGTAGTGCCATAATTAAGGAGGAGGAGGAAGAAGGTCTCACAATTCAGACTTTGGAAAAGGGAGCTATTCTTAGAAACTGGACCGTCATACCATCCCAAGCCTGCCGAGTCACTGGATAGCTTGGCATAATTTATAGTTGTTCTAGGCATTTAAATTTTCCAGCAATTTTATATTAAGATTTATCATTTTAAATAAATGCTCAATCCACTTAGCCAAGCTTTGTTTGAAAAATTTTCTTAGTTTAATCAAATGTGCATATCCTTTATCATTATTCATTACTATTTTTTATACTTTCCCTTTCTACATTGTTATTAATACATTTCCTAATGAACCCGTGACTGTGACATGTAATGTGGCAACTCAATATGAGAATAGTGACTTAGAGGAAGAAGATGAGATACCTAAGGAAAAGAAATATTCAAGTAAGTTGACAATTTTGAGAAGAAGTCTACATCCAATTTGGAAGAAATAGAAGTAGTAAATTTGGGAGACACCGAGACCGTCAAAGAGACCCTCATCACCATTTTCTTGTCGTCAACAGAGAAGGAAGAATACACTTATTTCCTAAAGGAATATGAGGACATCTTCGCATACTCATATGATGATACGACCGGTTTGAGCACATCTATAATAGCTCACAAGTTTTCTACCAATCCCATGTGCCCGTCAGTAAAGCAGAAACTCAAAAAATTCAAGCCAGATATGAGTTTGGAGATCATGGAGGAAGTTACCAAGCAGATCAAACCCAAGATTCTTAGGGTTGTTGAGTACCCAACATGGTTAGCTAATATTGTGCCAGTCTCAAAGAAAGATGGGAAGGTCCGAATATGTGTTGATTATCTATACTTAAGCAGAGCAAGTCTCAAGGACAATTTTCCACTACCAAACACACACATCCTGATCGATAACTGTGCCAAGCATGAACTACAATACTTTGTGGATTGCTTCGCAGGTTATCACCAGATCTGGATGGATGAAGAAGATGCCGAGAATATAGCTTTTATTACGCCTTGGGGTGTATACTGTTACTAGACGATGCAATTTGGTCTAAAGAATGTTGGGGCTACTTACATGAGATCCATGACAAACATCTTCCATGATACGATACACAAAGAAATAGAGGTACATGTGGACGACATCATTATCAAATCGAAGAGAGCCGAAAATCACATAGAAGACTTGAGGAAGTTCTTTGACAAGCTAAGGAGGTAGAACTTGAAGTTGAACCCCGTAAAAGATGCATTTGGGGTTCCTGTAGGAAGGCTACTGGGATTCATTGTCAGTCGCTGAGGGATCAAACTAGATCCGACTAAAGTCAAAGCCATTGAAGAGCTACCATCAACCAAAAGCAAGAAGGACGTGATAAGCCTCCTAAGACAACTCAATTACATCAGTAGATTCATAGCACAGTCTACAGTAATATGTGAAGCCATCTTCAAGATGTTGAGAAAGGATGTTGAGACAAGTTTGACCGAGGATTGTTAGAAAGCTTTTGATAAAATCAAAGAATACCTATCCACACTGCCAGTTCTGGTCCCGCCAGAGCCAGGAGGACCTTTGTTACTTTATCTGTCCGTGATAGATGGAGCCTTCAGATATATTTTGGAACGTCATGATGAGACAGGAAGAAAGGAGCAAGCCATATCTTACCTAAGTAAGAAATCCACACCTTACAAAGTTGAGGAATTATTTTTGTTCCTGCTTTACATACCTCATGCCCATGATGGATCCTTTGAAGTACATATTTCAGAAGCCCATGCATACGGGGAAGTTGGCTAAATGGAAGATACTGCTGAGTGAGTTCGACATCATCTATATAACTCAAAAGGCACTCAAGGGACAAGCATTGGCAGTTCACCTTGTTGAAAATACGGTGGGAGGAGAATACGAACCCTTAAAAATTTATTTCCCTGATAAAGAAGTATCATTCGTAGGAGAAGATATTACCGAAGCATACGGTGGTTGGAGGATTTTTTTGATGGGGCCGCAAATTTCAAAGGGAGTGCACATTAGAGTAGTCTCGGTATCATAAACGGGTCAAAATTACCCAGTATCTGCTAAACTCGAATTTCCCTGCACCAACAACATGGCAGAATGCGAAGCCTTCATACTAGGGCTCAACATGGTAATTGACGTGAACATTCAGGAGTTGTTAGTGATCGGTGATTCAGATTTTCTTGTGCACCAGGTACAAGGAGAATGAGCTACCAAGAATTCCAAGATATTGCCATATCTGCACCATGTGTAGGAATTGAAAAGGAGGTTCACAAAGTTAGAAATCTAACATGTGCCCAGAATCCAAAATGAGTTTGCCGATGCATTAGCCACCTTGTCATCCATGATACAACATCCAGATAAGAACTATATCAATCCTATCCTAGTGAGGATCCATAATCAGTCGGCATATTATGCTCATGTCGAGGAAGAAGTAGATGGAAAGCCTTGGCTCCATGACATCAAGGAGTACTTATCAAAAGGAGAATACCCGAAGCATGCAAACTACATTCAGAAATGCATGCTCCGGACATTGTCAAATCACTTCTTCCACAACGGAGGGAACTTCTATAGAAGAACTCCAGATTTGGGTTTGCTAATGTGTGTCGATGCAAAGGAAGCTTCTAAGCTACTTGAGGATGATGGGACATGTGGTCCGCACATGAATGGTTTCGTTCTGGCCAAGAAGATACTCAGGGAAAGGTACTTTTGGATGACCATGGAGAAGGATTGTATTCAGTATGTTCGTAAATGCATTAAATGTCTAGTGCATGCCGACATGATAAAGGTGCCGCCAAACGAGCTCAATGCGACAAGCTCGCCTTGGCCATTCACCGCTTGGGGAATGGATGTTATTGGCCCGATTGAGCCCACTGCTTTGAATGGGCATAGGTTTATTCTAGTAGCTATTGATTACTCCAAAAAATGGGTAGAAGTTGCATCTTACAGAGCTGTAACCAAGAAAGTCGTCATTGATTTTATCAAGGATTGTATTGTCTACTTCTTTGGAGTTCCTGAGTCCATTATTACTGAAAAAACCGCCAACCTTAGCAGTGATCTAATGAAAGCTATATGTGGAACTTTCAAAATCAATCACAATAATTCCACCACCTACAGACCTTAGGTGAATGGAACCGTAAAAGCCACCAACTAAACATTAAAAAGATACTAAGGAAAATAGTAGAGAATTGTAAGAAGTGGCATTACCCTTTGCTCTGTTAGGGTACCACACCACAGTTCGCAGGTCAACCGAGGCAAACCCTTACATGTTGGTTTATGATACCAAGGTGTCATCCCAACCGAGGAAGTGATTCCTTCCTTAAGAGTCATACAGGAAGATAAACGCAACAATGCAAAATGGATAAGAAGTCGTTATGATCAATTAGCCCTTATCAATGGAAATATAATGAACACAGCATGCCACGACCAACTCTATCAGAAGAGAATGTCCAAAGCTTTCAATAAAAGGGTCAAACCAAGGCAGTTTGCGCCAGGGAAGTTGGTATTAAAGAAAATCTTCCCGTACCAAGATGAAGCCAAAGGGAAATTCTCTCCCAACTGGCAAGGTGCATACATGGTTCATAGGTTCCTAACAAGAGGAGCACTCATATTGTAGAGGTGGACGGAGAAATCTGGCTGAAACTAATCAATTCAGAAGAAGTCAAGAGATACTATGCCTAGAATAATTTCACATTTCCCTTATAATGTATTTGAACTACACTTGACCCAATTCCCCTTTAAGAGGGGATACATAGGCAACCTTATGGGTTCGGTCATATCATAATAAAGTTTTCATTTCCCCCAAAATCAGAAAGTGGGGCAGAATTTTAAGTCGGTCATTAGTCAAGAACTAGGTCAGAATATTGAGAAAGATGCTCAGAATTTCGAGGGAGATTCAGCAAGGTCCACTATCCGTAAACGGTTAGAGATCATCTACCAAACTGGAATTTTTAGGAGGATCCTAAAAATTCCAACATAAGAGAGCTAAAATTCCTTTGAAATGTGCCGCATTCGCTAGTTCATCAAAGTTATCTGATATATAAATACACTTCCAAAACAATTCTATTTTATTAATGAATGCATATTTTTGAAAATTCTATTTTTATAACAGCCAGGTGCTACATAGGGGAATTTGAAGGGGGCTTCCAGAGGGGAGCAAAGCAAGGTCGGCAGACGAAGAAAGTACCAACCTCTCCCATGAAACTTACATTTTTCTTTGAACACATGCACATTGGACGATAGCATTCATACACAAAGCAAATTCACCATCCATCAGGCCATTAGACACAAACATGTCCTAGCTAACATATATACTCCACCCTTATTTGTTATTTTCTCTTTGCATGAGTCTAATCTCTAACTCCATATTTGCATGAGTCTAATCTCTGACTCCATACTTGCATGATTCTAATCCTTGGCTCCACATTAGCATGAGTCTAAGCCTTGACTCCGCACTGGCATGACTCTAATCCTTGACTCCACATTTGCATGAGTCTAAGCCTAACTCCATATTTGCATGAGTCTAAGCCTTAACTCTATACTTGCATGAGTCTAATCCTTGACTCCACATTTACATGAGTCTAAGCGTTGACTCCATATTTGCATGAGACTAAGCTCTGTCTCCATACTTTCATGAGTCTAAGACTTGACTCCATACTTGCATGAGTCTTATCCTTGACTCCATATTTACATGAGTCTAAGCCTTGACTCCATATTTTCATGAGACTAAGCTCTGTCTATGTACTTGCATGAGTCTAATCCTTGACTCCGTACTTGTGAGTTTCCAATCATTGACTCCATAATTGCATGAGTCTAAGCCTTGACTCCACAATTGCATGAGTCTAATCCTTGACTCTATATTTGCATGAGTCTAATCCTTGACTCCATATTTGCATGATTATAATCCTTGACTCTATATTTGCATGAGTCAAAGCCCTGATTCCATACCTGTATAAGGCTAAGCCACTGCCTTCTCTTTGCATGAGTCTAATCCTTGACTCCATATTTGCATGAGTCTAAGCCCTGACTCCATATCTGTATGAGGATGATCCTTGCCTCCATACCTGCATGAGACTAAGCTCTGTCTCCAATCTTGCATGAGCCTAATCCCTGACTCCATATTTGCATGGGACTAAGCCATGTCCCGCATCTTGAATGAGGTTAAGCTCTAGCTCCATATTTTCCTTCTCTTTACATGAGACAAATCTCTATCTCTAATCCTACATGAGTCTAATCCCTAACTCTATATTTGTATTGGACTAAGCCATGTCCCGCATCTTGCATGAGGTTAAGCTCTACCTCCATATCTGCCTTCTCTTTAGATGACACTAAGCTCTATCTCCAATCATGCATGAGCCCAATCCCTAACTCCATATGTGCATGAGGCTAATCCTTGCCTCCTCATTTGTATCATGATAATCCTTGCCTCCCCACTTGCATGAGACTAAACACTGCCCCTCTTTGCACCAATGTTGTCGTATTTTCTACTACCCTATACTTGCTTTTCGATCGGGCTAAGCTCTACCCTTCATTTCACAAGACTAAGTTTTATCTTGTTACATAATATTATTGCATCTCATGAGCTGAAATATCACCAATCTTTCCAAAGGCGTCATAGTCTAAAGGCACCATACTCATAACCGGCATACATCATGCCATGGCTTGAAGATCTCTCGAGTTTGCATATCAGTATTCAAAGTCCTCCAGAGGCACCATTTTAATGGCCTGAGAATATCATTTCATGGCCTGCACATCCCTCATTAAACAATTCATGGCCCATGATATCATGGCCTAAGGACATCATTTTTAACTGTCCAAAGACAGCCTTCATGGTCCAAAGGAAATCTGCATCATGTTTAAATTTTTGCAAATACATTTGTAGCATCTTTTACTTACAGGTAATCAACAAACAAACGCTATCCTAGCAGGAGCAACCTCGCTGTAGTTCCCTCTACCGTACCGAACCTTAACTATTCACCCTAGCTGCATGTGTATCTCGCGTCCGTCCTCACAACAATTTCATCAGCATAATCCGCAGGTGAGTCCAGAACTACACATGGCCTGATTCCTATAAAACCAAGGATGTGTAGGCAAATCATAAACTGGAGTTCCGCCTAAATCTTCTAAAACATCCCCTTCGGTCAAAATTGGTCATTATTTCTTTACACGAAATCTCTTTCTTTAAGGGTTTAGGTTGACTTATTTTCTCCCCTTTTATCCATAAAATCCCCAATAATTATTTCTAAAATTATTGTTTTGATAATTCATTTATTTAATTTCTATACTTATGCAAAAATATGGCCAATGTGATTTGTATGTATTTTTACAATTACATTTAGTAGTTTTAAGCTAAATTGCATGTAATTGTATTATTAGCCTTTTTAAGATAAATTATATTTTATTTGTGTAAATTTGACTCTTATATTTTTAAATGTAAATTTTGTATTTTAAATCATTTTTGAACCTTGAATTAGTTTTGTAAATTACATATTAATTATTAAAATAAAAACAGGAAAACAACTAGCTATTTAAATAATAGCGAAATTTGGCTTTCAAATATAGCCAAGTCAGACCCCAATTCCAGCCAAATTTTATACTTAATACCATGACACCGATCCAATTATCCACTACGTGACCCAAGCTATTTTAAATCATGTTCATTGATCTTTTAGATTAATGGCCATCATTACCTCTTTCCTTTTTAATTTCCAAACGACCCTAACCCTACTTATTTCTAAAATCTCTGCTACCCTCAAATGCTCTCATCTTCTCTCCTCTCTGAAACCTAACCCTACACTCCGTCAAATACCTCTTTCTACGGCATCTCTGGCAACCATCCTTTCAAATCAAGCCTCCAACGAGTCTCTCATTTCCTTACTCATCATCTCTAAGACCTTCAAGGGTCCTGGACCATGCTGATGTGGATCTTGGGTTTTTGTTTCTGTTATTTACGGTTTCCAGTGTGATTTTAGGAAAAATCACACCTTATATTTTACGATCGATGAAGTCTCCAATAGGTTCTTTCGATATTTATTTGGGTTTTCCTTCGAAATCATAAATCTCTTAAGAATCTCTCGAATATGCGTTATTTTTACACTTTAAGCCTCTTTCCTTCTACGATTAGTTTCTTCCGAAAGATCCTCCACTTTAAACCGATTTTACTTTCTTTGAAAACTAGGGTTTCGCAAAGATCCTTCTACACTTGTTTTAACCAATTTCCTTATGATTAAACCTTTTTCCTTACTTATTTTGACCGATTTTAGGCTCCTACTTCTTTTTAGCTCGACTCTATTGAAGCCCTAATTTTTAAGATTTTCCTTGCTTTGGTTCTATGTGTTAGCATGATTTTCTTTGCCTTGGTTCTGTGAGTTAGCATGATTTTCCTTGCTTGGTTCTGTTAGTTAGCATGATTTTATTTGCTTTGTGAGTTAGCATGAATTCTTTGCTTTGGTTCTATGAGTGAGCATGATTCTCTTTTGCCTTGGTTCTGTGTGTTAGCATGTTTATTTGATTCTCGTTGATCTCTCGTGGTCACCGGGCTTCGAATGTATTAAATTCATTCCTAGCCTAATTATGTCACTTCTGTGTGACTATGCTCACTTTGTTTGTTCATTTCTTGTTTCTTGCTGTCAATATGGCTAACCTTGCCCTTTGCTACATCTGTTGGTCTCCTCTATTTATATGTTGAACATGCAGAATCATAACTCCCTCTTGATTGATTTTGATTTCCTTAATTGATGGTGATTGAAAGATTTTCTTTTAAATCCTTACAAGCTTTAACCCGTATGTTTAAGTTGACTGATTCCATTTCCATATTTTCTATGATACTTATTTCTACTGAGTTGTTTCCTTAATTAAGGCTTTATGAATTTGGTCCTAATCGACTATTGTATGCTTACTGAACCTTGACTCCTTATTTAGTCATGCATTGATTTTTCTTGCCTTATATGATGTTGAATCTCCCCGTTTGATTTGATTCCCTTAACTTAAGGGAGTATTTCCTTGATTCTCTATTGATTGATTCTGAGTTCTTAAATTAGTATACTACTATGATATTTTACCTTATTTCACTACCTACTTTCAACTATAAATACCCTAAGTCTTTCATTAACAAGACACAAAAAATATGATTTTCAAAACTCCTCTCTTATTAAAAAACTCTGTTCCCCCCTCTCTCTTGTGCTATTTATTGCTATTATCCGGCTGCAAGCCAAGGCTAATTATCTGTGTCCTTTGGTTCTTTCATTCTACTTATTTTTATCTTCACTGGTATGTCCTAGTTTAATTTAGAGCCTTAACAATATGCTTCTTTTCTTGTTTCAGTTTCTCTTATTTCTAGTCTTCTTATACTTGGGGTTCTGTTGTGAAACTTGTATTTTGGTCACATTATTAGCATGCTACTATGTCTCCCTTCCCTTTGAATCAATGTATTCCCTTATGCCCCTATATGATTCAAAGCATGCCTGGACAATTATCTTTTACCTGCTGTGTACTTATTATTTTTGTGAATCCTAAATCCTTATCACCCGTTCTATGTATTTGTATTCTTCTTGACTACTTGTGACTATGCTAGTCAACTATCTCTAAGCATGTACAATCCAGTCGTAAGACCTATTGGGGTCATGTGTTTGCATTCAAATATTTATGTATCCCCAAACCACTTGACCCCTGTAAGACTATAACGTGTGAGCTCTTCCTAAGGTGTTTAAACTTGTTTACTACTCCAACCTCCTTTCAAGAAATCTTTGTTGCTTTACTAAGTGCTTTCAAAATAGAATTTCCAATACAACCTTCAATAAATTATTCAAACTTGTGTCTTGCACTTTCACTTCACTCTTAGTTAATAAGTTCTGCCCCTCAAGTATGTGTACTACTTTGGGATCCTCTTGAGAGCCCTCTGAACTCTGGTATATTGAGACCGGCCTTTCCATACTGCATTGGTTCAATACTTGGTTACTAAGTCTAAGTGTAAGCAGTGTCTGGGGTCCTTGAGACCCTTAGTGAACTTTGATGCACCTAGACTCTGATTTGTCTATGGAAATGAGGCTTGTGAGACTATTGTAGGCTTTGGCAAACTTGGGCCTAATTGCATGCTCCCTATAGAATAGCTTCTTGATTTTCAATTTTATTTACATAATTCATTCATCAGCTTGTAATAATTTGTAAACAGATTCTTGGGGGTATTTAGTGAAAAGGGTGGGTAGATACTTTGTAGGGTAATATGGGTAGAGATCCTGCTCTTAGGATTTTACTTTTCAAGTCTTCCTGTTTTACTTAATAGAGAGCATGTTCATAGGGTTTTACTCTTGTTGAATCTGATTGTTTTTCGCATAATAGAGGTCATGCCCATAGGATTTCATTTCTAATTCGTTTGCATCAAATAGAAAACCTGCCTATAAGGTTTTACTTCCAATGCCTTTTGCATCATATAGAAACCATGTTCAGAAGATTCTGCATTTGTCGTGTTAGAGACCATGTTTCTAGGTTCGAAGCCATCATGTCTTAAATCAATCCAAATATAGATATCATGCCTATAGGACTTAATTCCGATTCATTTCTAATAAGTCTTTCCTTATGTTACTGCAAATTGACTAAAACCAGTAATACGCCTAGATACCATGCCTACAGGGATTTCCATTTGCAACTATGCTTGATAATTTGATTAGCCTAGTAAATCAATTTCTTTTTTCTTAGTTCACTTCTTAAAACTAGTCTTATTAAGTGTCAACATTTCCTGAAACTAGTTTCTTCAAAGCTTTAATCTTATTAGATATCCTGCCTATAAGCATTAAAAAGGTCTATTTTGCAAACATGTTTGTTTTAGCAATAATATTGACACAGTACTACATATAGGCAAGCCTTAGGGCATTTTCAAAGATTGTATTTCCTTGAAACTGTTTCCGTCGTTTAATGTTTCTAATTCTATAAGCTTTTAAACAAGGGGATCCCTAGGCAGCTACTAAGTTACAACTTCTTGGTATAAACTTTGGTTTGTTTCTACATATTCATTTAGAGATCCTTCTTTAGGACTTTAATTCGTAAAGACCTTAATTGTGCTAGAGACGTGCTGCTTGTATGTATGTTTGTGGAGGAAACTGTGAACCTCTTAATTGCTCCCATTATATGAAAGTCCTAAATGTTTTTACTGCCACCTTATAATTTTTTCCTTTTAATACCTTAATGTACGTCTAGAACCACCTGCAAGTAGAGGTCCTAACACCCTCCGGGACCACTAAAAAGGGATGGGTAGCAGCACCCAATAGAAATCAGTGACCAAACACTCGCTTTGCATGGCTAATAGTTAATGGAAAGGGTAGACATGGCATATGATGAATACGTGTTAATGCCACGTGTAGCCCCTCATTGAGGAGTGTCTACCAGACATTGTGTTGGGTGATCCTGTAAGATAAACAACCTAGGACCCCTCTTTACCCCAAATCCTCTCCTTATTTAAACCCATTTTTTATATATAACTTGTTCAAATCTTTACTTCACTATTTGAATTGTTCAATGTGCTTTACAAACAACTGATTTGATTGAATTATCTGTATGGACTAACTTATGAATATAATTTTGATAAGGACCTACAGTTGTTGACCAAAAGGGGTGCCTAACACCTTCCCCTCGAGGTTACTTCGAGCCCTTACCCTTATCTCTGATAATGCAAACCAACCCAAGAGTTAATTACATAGGTGCCTTAATGCACCTTAATACATTAGGTGGCAACTCTTCAAATAACCTATTCCCAATAAGAAATGAGCCATTAAACCCCGTGAATGTCGAAACCCAGACTTCTCACGGCAGAGGAAAAAGGGGGCGCGACACTTGGCCTACCAGTGCTTCTGTGAGCTTTACATTCTAATGTCTACTGGATTGCTTCAACCCATAGAGAGATTTAACTAAAATATAAACTAATAGATTCTCCCTTGACTTATGAAACCCTTAGGAAGCTGCATGTAATCCTTATCTAGCAAATCACCTTGTAGATCGGCATTATACACATCCATCGAATAGAAGTGTCAGCCCTTAGTTGCAGCTATTGAAATCACATATCTAATAGTAACAATCTTCATTACTAGTTAGAATGTTTCATTGTAATTCAGGGACTTCTTGTAGGTTGTAGAATATGGCCACTAATCTAGCGTTGAATCTCTTAATATCACCATTAGACTTGCATATCACCTGGAACACCTACATGTAACCTATTGGAACTTTACCCTTGGAAAAGGAGACCAGTTGCTAAGTCTGATTATGCTCAAGGGCTTGTATTTTAGCTTTCAATACATTCACCTATCTAGCATCCTTTGAGGCCTCATGAAAATTCTTTGGGTATACATTGGTAGAGAAAACAACTATAAAGGACTTATTGGTGGGACTTAGACTGGAGTATGCAAATGAGTTGAGTGTAGAATAAGGAGTGGCGGAAATATTACTAACATGTGTAGTAATGTACTCAGATGACCACCTTGGAGGCTTCTCTGTTCTAACTGATTGTCTCAGGCTAGTATAGGTGTCAAGAGCTAATGCTTCAAATGAGATAGGTGTTGCAGGTTCAGGGTCTGAAGCATAACCCTTTGGCATTGAAAAGGCATCAATAGTAGATTCTGCATAATCATCATCAAAAGCATCTTGAATGTCCATATAAGACTCCTCATTTGAATCCAAAGCATCTTAATCAAGGTTGTTAAGGCTCTCTTGCGGATGGCTTCCTACAGGAAATAAGATGATCAACCTCCAAAGTCCCTACATCCTATTGTTGGCAATTGAGACATGGTTGAGTATTAGAGAATAAAGAAGGCTGTGGGGATCTCTTGTGTTTGAAAGGGAAAATATTATCCTTGAAGATCACATCCATGTGTTACAAAAGAAGGTATGGTTAGTGAAATTATATAGAATGTATCCTTTGCTAACTTCTGAGTATCCCATCATAATTGTTGTAATTGTTCTAGTAGCAAACGTGTCATGATTATATACTCTTTTCGCAAAGTATAGACATCTCATGATTTTCAAATAATCCAGATTAGGCCATTTTTATGGAAACCCTCATGGGGGACTTCCCTTTAAGAACCACATATGACATTGTATTTATCGGATAAACTACAACCATAACCAATGACCCCAAAATTTTAGAGGAATGCCACCTTGAAATCTCACTACTGTTTCAATCTCCAAGATTTTTCGTCTATTTCCTCTCAACAACCCCACTCTGTTAAGGGCCGGGTGTACACACGTGTTCGTAGAAAACACTGGGAACAACTTTCATTGATGAATTCTGTATCATTATCTGACCTTATCATACTGATTGTTTTCGCAAATTGTGTTTATACTAGTGTGAAATCTTTTTGAGTATAAAAACCACATCACTCTTAAGTTTAAGAGAATTCTCATGACCCCAATTTTCCTCTGTAGGATGTCGTGATGGAACCAAGACTTAGGGACTAGGTAAGCCTAACACTTACAAAATTAATGGACAATTCAACCAACAACTAATGAATATGAAATAGAAATTTTCCTTACAAAGCCAACAATCCCAAAATTGGCAGTACAAGTCATAAACTCTACAGAGTTGACTAGAATAATCCTCTAAGTGCAACTATCCCGGAAGAGAAATATACAATACAAGTTCAATATCAGAATGTGACTATGAGGCCTACGAACGCGACAACAGGTTTACCTTAAGTCTCTACAGGAAGACCCGAACCACTAGCTAGTAATTAATTAACTCCGAAGTACCTGAATCTACACAAAAATGTGCAGAAAGCATAGCATGAGTACACCACTGTGGTACCTAGTAAGTATCAAGACTAACCTCGATGGAGTAGTGAAGAGAAAAAATCAAGACACCTACTAGACTAAACAACCTGAACAAGCATGAAGGTGAATTAACTAGGAAACAATGTTAATATAAAGCTAAGCATGGTAAGGATAACAGAACAATACTCGCAATGAAATACTAGAAACAACAATTAGCAACAGGGAAAAAACAGGTAATAATAATGTAGAGTAAACAATACTCGCAATGAAATACTGGAAACAACAATTAGCCACGGGTAACAAATAGGTAATAATGTTGTAGAGTAAGCTGAAAACAGTCTAAGCCCGATGAAACTAAATAAAGTAAAACAAGTAACACATCAATAAGAACAACCGCTTTCACACTAGATTTATTCAAGAATTTCCACGATGTACTAAACCTTATAATCGCAAATTGCAGGTCCCAATTCATGAAACCTAATCACTTGGAATATTGTGCCTACATTACAATTCATAATCGGACGGACGACTCACGTTCCAAGAGAGTGACAATATCTAATATCCATATAGACTATTCACGTGCCAATAATAACAATGACTCATGATCGTACGAACAACTTATGTGCCAATTAAACAACTCTCACATAGAAAGCTAGTAGACGAGAGTACATGTAAGTGGTCAATCACATCTGGATTCATCTTCTTAAACCAATAAGGGTGATTAATTACGTGTATGCTTGTGCAAGTATTCTATCACAATACAATTCAATGTCACACCTCATTATTACATTACACCCCGTGAAGGGCGTAGTTAAGGGAGTTTTTAAAATTAAAGGAAATCGAAATGGGATTCATTTCAGTTAAAGATTCAGAGTCGCTTAAATTCCGAATCGAGGAAAAGATTGACTCTGTTTTATAGTTCGCGAACCAAAAACTTGGGTAAGGAATTTTGCTAACCCAGGAGAAGGGGTTAGGCATTTTCGACTTCCATGCTTCTAGCACAGTCGCTCAACTGTTATTATTGGCCCATTATCTGATTTTATTACATGTTTTAACCTATGGTTTAATTTTAACTTTTAACTTCTTTTATTCATTTTTTAGAAATATGCAACGTTATTAAAACACATCTTGAACCACGACACATAAATGCACCCGCGGTCTTCGACATATTTTAACATTGTTGAGATTTGGATTTGGGTTATATAAATGTGCACCCGAATTTAGGAAGGTAAATTATTAAAATAACGTGCCTAAAACAACTACACGTTTTTAACTTTGTGAGGTCCATGAAAATTTACTCAATGACATGCCTCGAGTTCTAAGGAGTTTAGAGAAATAATTAAATGAAGGCCATGTGCTATGGACATAAATATGATAAGAATACCTAAAATCGACTCGACTTCACCTATTTTTTCTTGCCCCAATGTATATTTACAAATAAACACAATATGATAAGAATTGAACATCCAGATCTTAAGCAAGAAATATTAAAAATGCGTTCATACTTTTTATGACCCCCTTGTTACTCTAAGTTTTGCATCAGCATTTCACGTTATTTCTTTGCAATATACACTAACCCATGCTCTTTTCTTTTACAAAAACCTTAACAGTCAAATGAAATAACATGCAGTAGTTTAAATCAAAACAAAGAAACACAAACATTTCACATTTCAATTTAAGATAAAACTCAACATAGAATTAACAATAAGCAATTTCAACACTAATTATGAAAATACCAACTAACATAAATAGGAAGAGAATGGACCTTGAGAGCAATAGCTCATCGAATCTTAAAATGTTTAAGACCGGAAACTTCGATTTGCGATAAGGACTTGAATCGGAATCAACCTCGACGGACTTTGACGAACTCAAACCTCGACATTCGCCGAAACCAATGATGCTACTACCATAACAATGGTGATATTGGAACCAGATCCAAACGACATACGCGAAAGAGTGCCAAAGAACAGATTCTAGCCAAACTCAGCACAAAAACATCACAAAAAATCCATAACCTGCTAGATCTACACCCTCATCCGACATAGAAGTAAAGCACGTAGGAATAATGGTGATAAAACTATGGATTGTTTCTACTCGTTCATCGCCAACGATGCGACTCCGACGATACAAAGACAGCAGAGGGTGGAAGAATGGAAAGAAACAACGGCGATGGTGAGCTAGGGTGAGGTTGTTTGGTTTTGTTTGTCGCGTCTGGAGCTCGTTAATTCGGCAAGCTACTGGAGCTCATTTTTCCGGTGAGTTATGGTAAAGAAGATGGGAGCAACGACTATGGGAATGGGGATTGATTGAGGGTGGTCATTTGGTGTTCTACAATATATTGGTGTTTTAAGTCTTGTATTATTATATTGTCCAAATCTTGTTAAAGGCTGTTGGTTTTCATTCTTAATGGAGAAAAAGACCTCTAGGTTTTATTCTTTTGTTTTTCTCCATCGAAGGTCTGCAAATTTTATGCTTAAGAAGGAGCAACTGATTGGTATGTGAAATAAAAAAGATGAGGATGATGGGGGTGGGTCTGCTCGTTGGATTTTTTTGTAAATAAAGAGACTCTTCGAGGGTCCTTTGGAGAAGAAGAAAGCAGAACCTTTTTGGGGAGAGGTCTCTAGTATTGCGGCTGTAATGTTTTTCCTCCCTTGTGTATTTTATCTCCTTAGGTCTTATAGGTGTAAAATCTAGGTTTACATTTTGTGTATTTTGCCAGTTAGTTCCTAGGTCTTTTGTGTTCAGTCCGTAGGGTCTTTTTATTTATTTTTTATCTCAGAGAAGAGTCTAGAAGGGTTGCTAGACTACACAATGCCTTTTAAAATAAGATAGAAATACCACACAATGCCAAAGCTAATCCTAATTAATTAAACTAACATGAAGTTATTTTTGTGTTTTTGAAATTATATAAATATAAAAATAAGATACTATTTTGTGTATTTTTAAAAAAAATTACAAAGAATATATAAATAAAAATACTTTTATTATTTTCATTTTTCTTGTAATAAAATAAAGCAAAAGAGTCATATTTGTTGAAATAGCTATATTAGGCCTAAATTAAATATTTACGTGCTAAAATATAAAAAATCTTGGGAGGGTCAAAAATAATATATTTACAGCTGCCCCTATTTGACTGGAAACGCAAAAAGTATTCAGACAAAGGACGACTAGACAGGTTTTTTGGCCCGACCATTATTTAGGAGAGACTAAAACTGAGAAAAGGGGAATGTGACCGAGCCCTGGTATCTGAGCTACCTACAAATCCTTGGCTATAAATAAATCAGGCCACGTGTAGTTCATAGGTGAGTGAGGTGATTGCGTATGTTGAGGAAAAGAGCCAGCCGAGGTTCTGGTCCGCAATCCTATTATTACATCCAAATCAAAAGAAATGAAAATACTAACTAAGCATGTCAACTATGAGTTACAAGATTCCTATTTACAAGTCTTCTGAAACTTGATCTCAAGTCTTGAATGGTTCTTCATGCAGACTTTGGATTTGAACCTTAACGCTTGCTAGTTGCAGGTGCTAGTTCATTCTTCCTCAGCTTTTCATACTAAACCCCGACACACCGTACTTGTGATTTCAGCCATGTCTTGAGCAATTCACATCTTTCATCAACTTATGCATTTGGATTCACTTTTGCATTTTTCTCCTTTTTCCTTTATTGTGACTAACTTATGTTGTCACCTCGACTGTTGACTCGCATCCTTGCCACGAGCTTCTTTTATTGCTGACTTGAATTTTATTCTGAAGTGAATTCGCTTATTCTCCAGGTGGTGCCTAATCCTCAACATTTGAACAGTATTCCCTTGTTCTACAAGCGGGCGCCTGATTGCCAAAAACTTGAGCTATGTTCCCTTATTCTCCGGGTGGGCGCCTGATTGCCAAAAACTTGAACTGTATTCCCTTATTCTCCATGTGGGCGCCTGATTTCCAAAAACTTGAATGTATTCCCTTGTTCTCCAGGTGGGCGCCTGATTTCCAAAAACTTGAACAGTGTTCCCTTGTTCTCCAGGTGGGTGCCTGATTGCCAAAACACGAACTGTATTCCCTTGTTCAACGGGTGAGTGCCCGATTGCCAAAACTTTGAAATGTCTTCTATTTTTCTCCATGTGGATGTCTGATTACCAAACTTGAATCGTATTCCCTAGTTCTCCAGGTGGGTGCCTGATTACCAAACTTGAATCGTAATTCTCTTATTCTCCAAGTGGGTGCCTGATTGACAAAAACTTGAGCTATATTGTTCTCCAGGATGGCGCCTGATTGCCAAAAACATAACGTATTCCCTTGTTCTTGAGGTGGGCGCCTGACTGCCAAAAACTTGAACTATATTCCTTTGTTCCCCAGCTGGGCTCCTGATTACCAAAACTTGAATTGTATTCCCTTGTTTTCCAGGTGGACGCCTGATTGCCAAAACTTGAATTGTATTCCCTTGTTCTCTAGGTGGGCTCCTGATTACCAAAACTTGAATTGTATTCCCCTGTTCTCCGGGTAGGCTCCTGATTTCCAAAACATGAACTGTATCCCCTTGTTCTCCAAGTGGGCTCCTGATTACCAAAACTTGAATTGTATTCCCATGTTTTCCAAGTGGACGCCTGATTGCCAAACTTGAATTGTATTTCTTGTTCTCCAGGTGGGCGCCTGATTGCAAAAAACTTGAACTGTATCACCTTGCCACTGCTTTCCCTTGTTCCTGATTACAACAAAACCAACAATACAAAAGAAATTTTCCTGCCCCAGTATGGTGCTGGGAGAATCTGTGAGTGTTAATTAAATCACGTTACCAATCATTTTATGAATTTGAAAGTTAGATCCCATTATCCGAGAGGTTCCTGACCACTCTTAACTAATGATAATTTTAAAACTAAGCTATATATATTCTTAAGGCAGTACTTCCGACATATGTTGTTATCTAATGAAAATCTTAAAACTAAGTCTCATTATCCAAGAGGGTCCTAAAAATCAAAATCAAACCTTATCCTAAGAGTGACAACTTTTAAGAACTAATTATAATTTCTCACAGCAGATCTTATGCTAAATCTTATGATCTGATGGAAATATTAAGGCTAGGTCTCATTATTCATGAGGGTCCTGACAACTCCTAATTGAATCCTATCTCAAGCATGAAAACTTTAAAACCAACTTATCTTCCATTGGGGTACGTCTATGCTGGATTATGCTACTTATGATTGTTCTGATTTTTAAACTAGGTCCCATTTTTCAGGAAGGTCCTGAAAATCAAAAATCAAGTCATACCATAAGAATGATGGTTTTACGGCCGAATTATACTACCCTACAACAAAACTTATGCTACATCTTGTTATCTAATAGAAATCTTAAAGTTAAGTCCCATTATTCAGGAGGGTCCTGAAAACTCCTTATTGAATCTTATCTAAAACATGCAAACTTTGAAACCAACTTATGTTCCTTTGTGGTACATTTATGCGAGATTTTGCTACTCACTTCTAAAATTAGGTCCCATTTTCCAGAAGGGTCCTGAAAACTCTTAATTAAATGACAACTTCAAAACTAAGTTATATCTTTCTGAAGGTGTTACTTCCGCTATACCTTGTTATCTAAGAAAGTATTAAGTTTCATCCCATTATCCAAGAGAGTCTTGACATTCCAAAGTTGAATTTCATCCTAAGAGCGACAATCCTTTACAGCTGAATTATACCATCCCACAGCAGAACTTACGCTAGATATTGTAATCTAATGGAAATCCTAAAGCTAAGTCTCATTATTCATAAGGGTCTTGAAAACTTCAAATCGAATCATATCCTAAGGATTCCTTAGGGTAAGACTTATTCTAGATCTTGTTACTCATGAATGTTTTAAATTTTAAACTAGGTCCCATTTTCCGGCAGGTTCTTGAAAATTTACGGTCATACTTGTCTGGTGCTTGCTTTTCCCCTACGAAGGGTTCCTCTGAGACAACCGGAACTTTCTGCCCTTGTTTCACTCAAAAAAAATCTTGTCAGTTTGAAATGTGGTGGTTAGTTAGTGGCATTCTTGATGGAAGTGGCCACCCTGCTATCATGATTTGTTTTGACTAGATTCCCGTACTGGCCCCGAACCGACTGACTTTCTGACTGACTTTAAAACCCATGACCTTGGATAAACTGAGTGTTCTGTACCCAAACCGTTGTATTACGTCCCTGGCCCTTTTATTGGAATATTTGCATCTCTCTTGAAATTACCAAACCATTCCACCGATGAAGCTTCCGGTGATTCTTTATATCCCACTTTTCTTCATGTTGTCTCTAGTAGGTTCTGGCCACACTGTGCTTTGCACTTTTGGGAGTTAGTAGTAAACTTTGAATTCCTTTCTTAATTGCTCAGACAAAATTAACCTTGAAATATCTTAGATAGATAAAAACCCAAAAGAAAATAAAATGCAATGACATTGAGTGTTAAGGATAAGAAGAATCCAAAACTAGATGACTGCAAAAAGGAAAAAGAATAGAGACTAATCTGCGTGGAATAGCTAGTACCAATGATCATGACATGTATTTCGGATTAATTGGCCCAGTTTGTCCAACCAATCAGCTCTCGTTGCCATGGTTTATTGCCTCGGAATTCGGTAGCTCAATTTCTTCAACCAAACCTTGACCTTGTTCATCCCCCGGTGCCCTGAAAGGTTTTTACCAACAAACCTCTCTCCTTTTTTTATTCCTCAACTCGCTATCGCGTTAAGGTACCCGTGAAGATTTTTATCCGCTCCGCACTTGGCTACCCAGCGTTTACCGTGGGCACGATAACTGGTACACCAGAGGTGTGTCCTTCCCGGTCCTCTCGTACTAGGGAAAGTTCACCAATAACTCTCTCATTTTCCATTTCTCTCAATTCCCATCGCCTTATGGTGCCCTGTGAGGGTTTTCACCAATAAGACTCTCTCATTTTTTATTTCTCTCAACTCCCATTGCCTTACGATGCCCGTGAGAGTATTCAGTAATAAGACTCTCTCATTTTTTACTTCTTTGCTCGGACGAGAGTGTTTCCCCTAACCGGAATCGTCTCTACTTGCTTGACTTGGCATCTTTTGACGACTGATCAAAAGGTATTTCTTTGGACCGTAACGTGGGCTTTTGGACAGGGTCAGAAAGAAAGGATATCAAAAGGCTCAAAGCAATTCAAATGGTTTTAAAAATAACAACTTTCGAAATCCAGTTTATTACACGACAACAACTTCTGCCTCAGTTTCTTTGCTTGGGGACCTTTGGATTTTTATTTTGAGGGGACCAAACCGCGAGGATGCCTATGTATACTTAAAAGGAATCAGGTGGAACGTAGTTCATGTTAGAAATTGCTTTGTTTTTGTGATTTTTCTTTTCTTTCCCTTCCTCTTTTCTTCTTCTCTTTTCTTTCTTCCTTTTTTCTTTTGTTGTTTTTTTTTTTGTTCTCTTCTCATTCTTTCTCTTTTCTCTTTCCTTTACTTATCTTTTGTGCTTGCGCTACTGATTTTTCCGCTGATTCCGAAAGATGGGTATGAAAGAGAACAAATAAAGCTCAAAGGGGGCAACAAAATGGTCAAGTGTTTAGATAGCAGAACGAAATGCCTCCATCATTCCAATCTTTAACACATGCCAAGAACAAACAAACACAATTAACCAAAAAAAATCATACACAATATCTCTTGACCGCATTGGAATTGATGGTCATTTCTACACACTTTCCTTATATATCTGTTAAATACAAAGCCTCATTGGACAACACTCTCGTCACGATGAACGGCCCCTTCCAATTTGGGGCGAACTTTCCCTTTGCCTCCGCCTTATGAGGGAGGATATGTTTCAATACTAACTGACCACTTCAAACCTCCATGGACGTACCTTCTTGTTATATGCTCTTGCATTCTTTGTTGATATAGCTGGCCATGACATATCGCTGCTAATCTTTTCTCGCCAACCAAACTCAGCTGCTCCAAGCAGGCTTTGACCCATTTGTCATCATCACCTTCAGCCTCGGCGACAATCTTAAGGGACGGGATTTCAATCTCTGCATGTATCACTGCTTTTGTGCCATACACCAACAAATAAGGAGTTGCCCCTACCGAAGTACGAACCGTAGTGAAATAACCCAACAATGTGAAGGAAGCTTCTCATGCCATTGCCTGGAACCCTCCACCATTTTTCGAAGTATCTTCTTTGTGTTCTTATTGATTGTCTCAAATGCTCCATTCACCTTGGGGTAATATGGGGTGGAGTTGCGATGTGTAATCTTAAATTGCTGACACACCTCTTTTATCAAATGGCTATCGAGATTTGCACCACTATTTTTGATTATTACCTTCGGGATATCGAACTGGCAAATGATATTTGAGTGCACAAAATCTACCACTACTTTCTTGATCATGGACTTGAAAGTTTTAGCTTGGACCCACTTGGAGAAATAATTTATGGCCACCAGAATAACTTTGTGCCCATTGGACGTTGTTAGCTCGATGGGCCCAATGACATATATGCCCCAAGCAACAAAGGGCCATGGTGCAGACATTGTATATAATTCAGATGGTGGGGAATGAACCAAATCTCTGTGCACATGACATTGATGACATTTGCGCACGAAACTGATACAATCTCGCTCCATGGTGAGCCAATAATAACCTGCTAGAAGAATCCTCTTTGCAAGAACATATTCACTCATATGCAGTCCACAAATTCCAGAATGTACCTCGGTCATGATGGTCGTGGCATGTCTAGCATTTATGCATCTCAACAGCCTAAGATCTGGCGTTCTTTTGTAGAAGACACCTCCACTGAAGAAAAATCCACTTAATAAGCGACAAATTGTTCTCTTTTGATCACTTGTGGCTTGTACCGGATATACCCCAAGCCTGATATATTCCTTGGTATAGTGAAACTAAGGCTCGCCATCGAGTTCTTTTTCCACCACATTACAGTAAGCATATCGATCATGGACTTGGATATGCAACGTGTCACATAAGCCTTATTTGGATGATTTAACATTGATGCTAAGGTAGCCAAAGAATCAACAACCTCGTTGTGGATCCTTGTAATATGTCTGAACTCTACTGATCGAAATCGTTGACAAAGATCATGTAAACATTGTCGGTATGGTATGAGCTTTGAATCTCGTGTTTTCCATTCCCCTTGAATTTGATGCACAAGAAGGTACAACGCCCCCAAGACCAAGACTTTCTGGACGCCCATGTCTGCAGCTCACCTCAGACCCAAAATGCATGCCTCATATTCTGCCATATTGTTGGTGTAGTAGAACAAAGCCGAGGCGTAACACGGTAGAGATGCCCTATTTCAGAAATAAGTATTGCTCCTATCCAAACGCATTTCATATTTGCAGCCCTATCAAAGAAAAGTTTCCATCCTGGTTTTTCGGCCTGTTCCAATTCATCAATAGACATCACCTCTTCATCTAGGAAGTATGTCTACAAAGGTTCATATTCTTCATCCACCGGGTTCTCGGCCAAATGGTCATCTAATGAATGTGCTTTCATCGCAGTCCGAGTCACATAGACAATGTCAAATTCTGTGATCAGGATCTACCACTTTGGCAGCCTCCCTATGGGCATAGGCTTCTGAGAAATATACTTCAATGCATCCAAGCGAGACATGAGGTAAGCAGTATAAGATGACAAATAATGATTCAACTTCTGTGCTACCCATGTTAGGGCACAACACTTCCTCTCAAGGTGAGTATACTTAACCTCGTAAGATGTGAACTTCTTGCTGAAGTAATATATGGCTTTCTCATTCATGCCGGTGATAGCCTGCTGACCCAATACACATCGGAATGAATTTTCCAAAACCGGCAAATACAAAATCAAAGGCCTCCCCGATTCTGGTAGAACCAACATAGGTGGGTTTGACAAGTACCCCTTTATCTTATCAAATGCTTATTGACGTTCCTTTGTCCACTTGACCGCAACATCCTTTTTCAACAACTTGAAGATAGGCTCACAAGTTGTCATAAGCTGAGCAATAAACATGCTGATGTAGTTCAATATCCCTAACAGACTCATCACCTTAAGTCTTGTTCCTTATGGTTGGTAATTCTTGGATACCTTTAATCTTTGACGGGTCCAGCTCAATACCTCGACGGATGACTTTGAATCCCAACAATTTTCTAGAAGGCACATCGAATGCGCATTTTGCAGGATTGAGCTTAAGATTGTACCTGCAGAGTATTTGGAAAAATTTTCTCAGTTCTCTGACATGGTCAGCCTGCTTTCTAGACTTTATGATCACATCATCCACATAAACCTCGATCTCCTTGTGTATCAGTCATGGAATATGGTTGTCATTGCCTTCATGTAAGTTTCCCCAGCATTTTTCAGACAAAAGGCATGACCCTATAGCAGTATGTTCCCCATGGAGTGATGAATGCCATCTTTTCTGCATCTTCCTCATCCATTAAGATCTGGTGATAGCCCGCATAATAATCCACAAAATAACCAATCTCACGTTTTGCACAATCAATATGTGGATGTTCGGCAGTGGGAAGTTATCCTTTGGACTTGCCCTGTTGAGATTGCGATAATCGACACACACCCTGGTCTTGCCATCTTTCTTGGGTACAGGCACAACATTAGCTAACCAACTGGGATACCGCGTGACTCGAATGACCTTTGCCTCGAACTGCTTTGTGATTTCCTCTTTGATATTTAAACTCATGTCAGTTTTAAACTTCATTACCTTCTGTTTAACAGGAGAGCATGCAGGGTCAGTGGGCAATTTGTGAACTTCCAAGTCAGTGCTTAGACCCGGCATGTCGTCATATGACCATGCAAAAATATCGTTGCATTCAAGAAATGCTTTGATTATCTCTTCCCTAAGTTGCGGTTCAAGATGGACACTTATTTTAATTTCTCAGAAATTATCTACGTCCCCTAGATTGATTGCTTCTATATCGCTCAGGTTTAGTTTGAGTTTTTACTCAAAGAGGCTTAATTCTATACTAATTTCTTCAAAGGCCCCATCCTCATCATACTCTGATTCATCATCACATGTTATCTCTTGAATCATTATTTCTGAATTAGACTGGCTCTCAAGAATGGGTCGAAGATTCCTTATGCATATCATGTCATTGAAACCAATATAAAAAGAACTGTACAAGAAGGAAAAGAAAAGCAAAGAAAAGAAAAACTATCAGAAAAGATGCAAAGGGAAATTGCATTTCATTAAATTGAAAGATAACAAGGTTTATACATCTAAACGGACAGAACATAGAATCTGAATTACAAACCTGGAATAATCCATATACACTGAAAGAAAATCAAAGCACACTACCAAAACTCCTTCCTGGACGGGAGAGGAGTAGCTTTCCAAATGTTGATCTTTGCACTTGGCCCAACAAATTGCACATCCTCCTTTCTAGAACCTTCTATAGCTTCCACCGTATTAACATCTTCAAACTTCTCAAACCTTTCAAGCAATTCCTTATCAGGACCAACCACAGAACAAGAACTTGTTGTTATTGGGCTTTTCATGGTGGCGAGCCTAATAAATAATCTAAAGAGACGTGGGATAGAATCTGGGAGGACCCATGCCTTCTGTTTTATCCTTCCCACTCTTTTTATGTATACAATTGTGGGCTTGAATCCAAAACCAAAAGTGTCCATGTCTTTGGGGAGAGACACCGTTGTACGATACCTTGTAGAAACGCACCCAAACTCTTCCCTGGAACAAAATCATTTCTTAACATTTCAACGGCTACCATGACTGATGCAGCAGCTACCTTCGAAACTGGAATTCATTCTCCTTCTTGAATTTTCTGTACCGTAATCGTGTCAGAAACTTGATATACCCAAGGCCCTTTGTCATCCTCAACCTCAATGAATGGTAAAATGGCATCACTATGGGCATACAGATTGTCCTCGTCGTGCACAACTATTTCTTGTCTATCCCATTAAAATTTTACCATTTGATGCAGAGTAGAGGGGACTGCTTTAGCGGCATAGATCAAAGTTCAACCCAACAACATATTGTAAGATATAGCCACATCTAACACCAGGAATTTAATGGTAAAATCAACTGGTCCAATTGTCCAAGTACTATGTCGCCGACCAAATCTTTCCCTCTACCGTCGAACCCTCGTACACAAATGTGTCTTGTGAATTCTTTCCTCACCCACTTTTTGCTTGTTCAAAGTAGAGAGAGGGAAAATGCTGTCACTTTAACCATTGTCAACCAATACCCAGGTAACCACGGAATCTTCCCACTTCGCTGTAAGATAAAGGGCTCTATTGTGCTCAGTACCCTCTACGGGAAATTCATCATCAGAAAAGTGACTCTATTTACCTCAAAAATCTTGTTGGCTATCTTTTCCAATTGATTTACTGATATTTTGTCAAGAACGTGGCCCTCGTTCAGGATCTTCATCAATGCCCAACGGCGCTTGTCGGAATGAATTAACAATGACAACAATGAAATTTGAGCAGGTGTCTTCCTCGATTGTTCCACAATAGAGTAGTCTTGATCCTTCATCTTTTTCTAAAACTCCTCTGCTTCATCTTCAGTCACAGCTTTCTTTATCAATACGAGGTTATCTTTAGAGGTTTTAGGTTTTCTCAACTCTTCGGGCGCAAAGCACCTCCCCGACCGGGTCAATCCATTGGTCTTACAGACTTCTTCTCTAACCTCTTTCCCTTTGTAAGTCACTATCACTTGCTCGTAATTCCAAGGGACGGCCCTACTGTTGATTATTAGTAGCTAAGTGACAGGTTTGATGATGACAGACTCTGTGAGAGCACCATTCACAACCACAACATGGCTTGCTTGCCACCACGGTACTACCACCTTTGCTTTTTCTTGCTTCACTGCACCATCACTCGAGGACCCCTTCTTGATTACAGCAAAAAGATTACCGCTTGTTCCGCTCAACTTGAGCATTGACATCTCACTTGTTAGATTTTCAACTGGCTTTGCCTCACTGGCTCGGATCATCATGACTATTTGCGAAGGCTTATTGGGCTCTCCTTCTTTATGCACTATCTCAATCATGTTTGTGTCTTGATGGATTGGCAGCGGGTTCTGGTAAATATTGGGTTCCTCTAGGGCTTAGACCTCAATCCAATGTGAATCAATGAGCTCGTGGATAGCATTTTTCAAATGCCAACATTTCTCTGTGTCATGTCCCAGAACACCAGAACAACAATCGCAACTAACAGAATAATCGAGATTTCTCGGAGGAGGATTTAGCAACTTTGCTTCAATCAGCCTCAACATATCTAACTGTCTCAACCTATGGAATAAACTAGTATAGGATTTTCCCAATGGAGTGAAGGTTTTCTTCTTCTGCAACCTCTCATTCTTAAAGGCTTGATTGGCCCGGAAAGCTGGTCTCGGGGGGTTTTGCTAGGCTCTTGGAGGTGGATAGGCATTTTTTGGAGCTGGGTAAGTATTTTCTGGGGTTGTCGCATGCTATTTTGTGTGGGCAGGAGGTTGAGTGTATGTTTGTGCGTGATGGATAGAGAAACAGGGGTCTGGAGGTGGGTAGTAGTGTTGTGGTGGGCTATATGGAGTGTGGGGGTAGGTTTGGTGGTGGAGTCGAGGCTAGTTGTAATGTGATGAACCCCTGAATCCGAACCAAGCTCCTGAATCAATCGTTGCTACTTTCTCTTTTTTCTTCATCCTAATTTCTCCCTCAGTTCCACTTTGAATGTCCTGGGCGGTTGCTTTGATTGCTGAATAGCTCATGATTTTGCTAGACTTGAGCCCCTCCTCTACCATGCTTCCCATTTTCACCATTTCGTTAAAGGAATTGCCCACATCCGATACCAAGTGACCGAAATAAGTAGGCTCTAAGGCCTGCAGGAAGTAATCTACTATTTCACTTTCTTTTGTTGGAGGGTCGACCCTCTCTTGCTGCTATCTCCAATGGAAGCCATACTTCCTAAAACTCTCATTGTGATTTTTCTCAAGTTTCGTCAAATACAAACAATCCGAAATAATTTCAAGGTTGTTCTGAAAGTGACAAACAAATGCATGGGCTAGATCATCCCACGTATACCACCTTCCGTGGTCTTGCCAGGTATACCATTCCAATGCTGAATTGCTCAGACTTTGACTGAAATATGCCATTAGCAACTCGTCATTCCCTCCATCTCCCCTCATTTTGCTGCAAAACCCTCTCAAGTAGGCTACTGGATCATTGTGCTAATTGTATAAATCAAACTTGGGCATCTTAAGCCATGCTGACAATTGCACATCTGGAAACAAACATAGATCTTTATATGCTACATTTACTTGACCTCGCAGTCCCTGCATGTCTCTGAATGATTGACTTTCCTGAACATTTCTTTCTGTTCAGGATTTTGGCTGGTTTCTTAGCTTCTGCGAAGAGATCAAAATGAGAAGTGTATGAATAGGGTTCTGGGGCTTTAAAAGTAGGCTCTGGGGGGTAATACTGGTTATCATAGGCTTGGAACAAAGGTTCATTGGAAGATCTACGGAGTGTAGCAGGCGGGGGTTCCACTAAGATAGGAGCAACTTGTAGAGGAGGGTGAGGAACCAATTTGGGTGGTGCAGCTGGTGGTGTCTGGAAAGTTGCGCCCTAGTAGTGTTGGTAGATGGGAAAGCTTGGAGACGGATCAGTGGCAGAATGATCATGTGACTGGGCTCATGGCGGGATAAAGGCATGGTTGGTAGGATAAGCTAGTGGTGGTTGGCCTTTTGCCCATGCTTGGTACATTTCAGCAATTTGTTGTTTCAGTTTACACATCTCTTCTTTCATTGCATTAACATCCAACTCTTCCACCTCTTTTGAGGGATCGATGATACTTGCGTCAGGCCATGGTCCACTTGTTTCTGGAGCAGGTGTTTTAGGGGTGAGTTTGCAGAATGCCACAAAACTAACCACTTATCTGTAATTGGATAGACCACAACAAACTTGTTAGGGGTCAGGGTTTAATAG
Organism: Nicotiana benthamiana; assembly: GCA_034376525.1. Taxonomy (NCBI): domain Eukaryota; kingdom Viridiplantae; phylum Streptophyta; class Magnoliopsida; order Solanales; family Solanaceae; genus Nicotiana; species Nicotiana benthamiana. The sequence continues at coordinate 17,864,324 of CM067324.1, read as the reverse complement.
ATAGGCAACCACACATTAGGGGATGAATGCACCTAAGCAGTTATTAGTTTCTATTATGCATTTGATCAGCTACTTGCATCATCTAGGCTTTTCCCCATTTCCATATACAACTTCTCTTCGTCTTCTTCTTTTTTTCCTTTCTCTCTCTCTCTTGCTCTCTCTCTCTCTCTCTCTTTTTCTTTTTATTCGGCTTGTTTTTGCTTGATTTTGTCTTTGTTTTTTATTCTCTCTTTTATTTTGCCATTGTTTCATTCTCACGGGTTCTTGTTTTTCCTTTATTTTGTTTTCTCTCGCTTTTCTTATTTTTCCTTTTTCTTTTGATTATGGTAGAATCCTATGACGATTGCCTACGTATCAAGACCCCACATGAATAAGACCGAGCGTAGTTCTGGAAGATAAGCGTAGAATATAAATAACAAAATATTTTTTGAAATTTCCAATTTTCCATAAAGTAAAATAGTTTTGATTACAACCACCAAATTATAAAACTAACAGACATGAGAAGAGAAATTAACAGACTCCGACTCAAAACAAAACCAACAAACTCTAACAGAAAGGTGAAAACAACATACTCGACAACCAACTAATAGAGTCCAATAAAAGAAAATACAGACTTCACGAATAGACTAATAGACTCTAGTGAAAACCATGAATACTTTAGTGCCTCTGATGCTCCTGGGGTCCGCGGGACATCATTCGATCTCGCTACGGGCTTTTGTGCTAAATCCCCTTGGAGATGGTGGAGGTCTTCAATTACCTAGTGGACGAAGGTCATTGTAGTGGCAAAAAATATGAATCTAGTCATATCTTCACAACTACTTCACTTTATTGCGATGTAATCAACGATCCTTCGGAGTCTCTCTTATGACACCCTTTTCTTGCAACAAACTCCCAATCTGTTAAGGCCTAGCTTCCTAAGTTTGTTCGGCTACCCGATTCTATTGTTGAAATAAATGTAAATCTCTTTCTAGTTGTGCCATTGCTGTATAACAGTGTTCTCTTTCATCCTTAAAGTCCTTCGCCTGCTTGACCATTTTATTTTCAATAGTGATGACCCTTTTCTTCACTCCCGCAACCTCGTTGCCATACTTTTCTTTCAACTATTCAATCGGGCGTGCTCGTTCTACCGCATTTTTGTCCAGTTGCTTTCGGGCCCTGGCCTTTGTTCAAGTCAAAACTGTATTTCCCTACCTTTCGCCTCAAATTGTCAATGAGCTTCTCATCTTTTACACTTCTGGTAGGATTTTCTGCCTCTATTTTCATTTTCTGAATCTGGGCTCACAAGGTTTCATTTTCTTTGGCTAGTCTTCTCTTTTCACCCTCTTCCGACGCAGCTTGCAAACCATTCTTGAATTAAAGGTCTTTGACTTGCCTTTCCAGCTTTCGTATTGTGGCCTGTACTCATTTTCCTTGGCCAACCAATCCCGTTGTTCTTGTGACACCTCCGCAAATTCCTGAAGATGGGGTCTTTTGGCCAACCTTCCGAACTCCACTTCCCTTTTATACCAAGCAAGGTATCATGGTGCAACTTCACCTTTGGATAGGTCACGTACTCGAGTGTTCGTTGTCAAGTACTGCCGTTCGCTCCAAATTTGGCAGACTGCTGCTTCATAAAACTGACCATCGAGATCGATCTTGACCACGTGGCGACTAATGTCTTCATCCCTGGGAACTATTTGGCATCTCCCTAACTGTCTCAAGACTCGGTATGGGGCATATGATTGGATGCCCCTGAGACCCATCAAAATGAAATGAGTCCCCGTAGCTGGCATATATATGATCTCATCGACGGGAAGCCACCCGTATATCCACTATATTTGACTTGCACTGATGGAACGGAGATGTGATACCCATTCTGTGACCCCCTCTGGCAAGCTAAACCTATCAAGTATTGTATGAAATTCCTCTATGAATCTCTTTTCTGTCGACCCATAACTCATGAATTGAGGACAATTACATAGATGTTCAATCATCCATATCTGTAACAGCAAGTTGCATCCTTCAAAGAAATCTCCTCAGGCTTTGCAGGCAATTTAGGGCACGGAAGATTTCAGATAAGATCATGGGTGCGAGGGTACTTTTAGCCTAAGTAAGCAAAGTGCTGACAACCCTAACTATCCGTATATCAATATTCCCATCTTTCCAGGGAAGCACCAAAAGGCCCAAGAAGACTACCATAAATGCAAAGCACCTGTGTTCTTCCCATTTGAGGCGATTTCCTTTACTATAGATTTTTTTTTTCTGGGTTGTTAAACCCCCATATATGTCCATACCTCTTGTATATAAACTGCAGAGTACAAAAATCGGCTTCCAGATCTGAGTTGTGAACCCCCTGCTTATCTTTATTGAATCTAAGAATTTGTGTATGTCGACGGTCCTTGGTGCAATCAAGTAATGGTGTCTCAGAGGAACTTTAGGACCCACAATATATCCGACTATTTCTTCTAAGGTTGGGGTGAGTTAAAAATCTGAGAAATGAAATATGTTGGGCTGGGTCACAGAATGTAACCAACGCCTTCATGATGTCCCATCTAGGATTAATCTTCAACAACCCGGTGAAACCTCCCAAGTATGAATTGACCTTATCTTACCCTGATTCACCCAGATCATTCCACCACATATGCAGCTCGAAAGGGATCTTCTTCATGACTGTAATCCGCAAATATTGATTCGTGCTCATTCTGCACACTTGTTAGGGTGGTTAAGTAAAATCCTGATTCATTTGACTCCAAAGAAAAATTGATATTTTTCTTTCTAAATTTTCATGCTAAAAACGAAATCTTGATTTTGCAAATAGGGCCTTTCAGCACTTCCGTGAGAAGATTTTAAGATTGTGCTTGCTAACCGGCCAGAACTTGAAAAAGACCAAAGGTGCATGTTCTTGCAAAAATAGCCTTTCGGTGCCCTTTTAGGGACATTCGGCCTGTTTGGGCATTTGTTCTAGACTTGTTTACCCGAGCTGAGAACTCGAGTCGAGGAGAGAGCTACGTACCGGGAACCAAAAGGTCATTCGGCTAGTAACTTGTCCAAGCCTCTTTATTATTTCAAAGTATGACACTAACATAATAGGGAGTCTCGATCAGCGAGCATATCTACAAAGATGAGAAGAGAAGGGTTTCGTATCATTTTATATACAGTTCACAGGATATCAAAGCGGTAAAAGAAACACTTAGCACATTAGGCCCAAACATATAGAAAAATCAGATAATAAATAAAGCCAAATATAAAAATTTATCTAAGCTTGAATTCTAGTCTGCTAAACCAGAGATTCTAGGTTTGATCCCCAGCAGAGTCGCCAAAGCTGTCACACCTCCTTTTTTATACTACACCCAGCGAAGGGCGTAGTCAAGGGAGTTTTTCCAATTAATGGACAACTAAAATGGGATTCATTTCAGTTATAGATTTATGGTATCCCAAATCACTGGTTTAAATCCCGGATCGAGGAAAAGATTGACTCTGTTTTACAATCTGCGAACTAGAAATTCGAGCAAGGAATTCTGTTAACCTGGGAGAAGGGGTTAGGCATTCCTGAATTCCGTGGTTCTAGCACGGTCGTTCAACTGTTATTATTGTCTCATTATCTAATTTTACTAAATGTTTTAACCTATGGTTCAATTTTAACTTTTTTCTGCTTTTATTCAATTTTTAGAAATATTGCAACGTTATTAAAACACGTCTTGAACCACGACATAAATGCACCCGCGGTCGTCGACATATTTTAACATTGTTGAGATTTAGATTTGGATTATATAAATATGCACCCGAATTTAGGAAGGTGAATTATTAAAATGACGCGCCTAAAATAACTATGCGTTTTTAACTTTGCGAGCGCCATGAAAATTTGCTAAATGGCACGTCTCGAGTTCTAAGGATTTAAGAGAAATAATAAAATGAAGGCCATGTGATGTGGACTTAAACATGATAAGAATACCTAAAACCAACTCAACTTCACCTATCTTTCCTTCGCCAATATACAACTACGAACAAACATAATACGATAAGAAATGACATCCGGATCTTAAGCAGGAAATATTACAAATGTGTTCATACTTTCTATGACCCCCTTGTTACTCTAAGTTTTGCAATAGCATTTCACGTTATTTGTTTGCAATATACACTAAGCCACGCTCTTTTCTTTTAAAAAAAACCTTACATTCAAATGAAATAAGATGCAGTAGTTTAAATCAAAACAAAGAAACAGAAACATTTCACATTTATATTAAGACAAAACTCAACATAGAATTAACAATAAGCAATTTCAACACTAACTATGGAATATCAACTAACAGAAATAGGAAGAGAATGGACCTCGAGAACAACAGCTCATCGAATCTGAAAATGTTTAAGAGGGCGGACATTGATCAACTCAAACCTCGACACTCGCCGGAACCAATGACGCTACTACCATAACAATGGCGATACTGGAACCAGATCCAAACAATATACGCGAAAGAATGCCAAAGAACTAATTCTAGCAAAACTCAGCACAAAAACGTCACAAAATGCAGAACCTGTTAGATTTACACCCATCCGACATAGAATTAAAGCACGCGGAAACAATGGTGATGAAACTGTGGACTGTTTTCTACTCGTTCATCATTGACGATGCGACTCGGACAATACAAAGATAGCAGAGGGTGGAGGAAGGGAAAGAAACAGCTGCGATGGTGAGCTAGGGTGAGGTCGTTTGGTTCTGTTTGTCGCATTTGGAGCTCGTTAATCCGTTGAGCTGCTGGAGCTTGTTTTTCGGTGAGTTATGGTAAAGAAGATAAGAGCAGCGACGATGGGAACATGGATCGATGGGGGGTTATTTGGTGTTCCACAGTAGATCGGTGTTTTAAGTCTTGTATTGTTTTATTGTCCAGATCTTGTTAAGGGCTGTTGGTTTTCGTTCTTAATGGAGAAGAATACCTCTGGGTTTTATTCTTTTCTTTTTCTCCATCGAAGGTCAGTAAATTTTATGTTTAAGAAGGAGCAACTGATAGGTGTGTGAAGTGAAGAAGATGAGGATGATGGGGAGAGTCTGCTCGTTTGATTTTTTGTGAAGAAGGAGACTCTTCAAGGGTCCTTTGGAGAAGAAAAAAGTAAAACCTTTTTGAGGAGAGGCCTTTGGTATTGCGGATTTAATTGTTTTCCTCCCTTATGTATTTTAGCCCCTTAGGTCTTACAGGTGTAGAATCTAGGTTTACATTTTCTGTATTTTGTCAATTAGTCCCTAGGTCTTTTGTGTTAAGTCCTTAGAGTCTTTTTATTTATTTTTTGTCCCAAAGAAAAGTCTAGAAGAGTTCCTGGACTACACAATGCATTTTAAAATAAGATAGAAATACTATACAATGCCAAAGCTAATCCTAATTAATTAAACTAACATGAAGCTATTTTTGTATTTTCGAAATTATATAAAGATAAAAGGTACTTTTTTTAAAAAAGATTTATAAAAAATACATAAACTAAAATACTTTTGTAATTTTCATTTTTCTTGTAATAAAATAAAGTAAAAGAGTCAAAATGAATTGAATTAGCTATATTAGGCCTAAATTAAATATTTACGTGCTAAAATATAAAATATTTTGGGGAGAGTCAAAAATCACATGTCTACAGTCAACAAGTAAGAAGTAGAGGCAACGAATGGCGCATAAGAAACTATCACTACAAAATGTACAAGGATACGTAAGAAAAGCATACCACAGTAGTCAAACCATTGTACAAATATCAACAATAACAATTCCCTCATGCCATCACAAGTTATCACAAATCATTCCCTGACATATTCCACCGTGTCTCGCCACGTGTGCAATAATAAAGTAAATGTCTGTCTTGTCTCGCCACACACGCATAATAATATTCTCACCTTGTTTCGGCACATGCGCAAACCTACATATATAGCCTTCCTTGTCATCCGCATGTGCAAATATCAATAATAATAACGGCACGGGATACTCATGTGCGAATATCCCGACAATCCTCTCAACAATAACACGTGTTCCACAACATAACATATAACACAATAAAATGTCTTTCACAACATGTACCTATAAGCCAAAACATTTCCTCAAAATAGTTTCAATATCACCACCACGCATAACCCTCGGCTCAATAACACTAAGTACAACGACAGCAATAACAATAACACGAGAATAAGGAAAGTAAATCAACACAAGAACTTTAGAATACAAAGAAAAGGAAGAACACGCTCACCATGAAAGTCACAATAGAGAATAATTGTTTCAACAAAAATAGCTCAGAAAAGGAGAGAGATAATTTGCAACAATGATTCCACATAAGTACAACTCGGGATAAAAGAGATAGTATGAATCAATTATCCTAAATAAAGATAATTCGACAATGAAAGGATTGCAAAACTTCAGTTAAGGTTAAGTAATTATGGAAAAGACAATGATAACTTCAATTAAGCTTCAACGTTTACCGAAAAAGACATTAATAACTTCAATTAAGAATAAGCAATTTATGGAAAGGTTAAGCAATTACCAAAGAGATAACATAACTTCAATTAAGGTTGAGCAGTTACCGAAGAGATAACATAACTTCAATTAAAATTAAACAATTATGAAAACAGACAACATGACAATAAAAGAGGCAACAACTTCAATTAAGAAACATAAGAGTTTAATTGGTAACAAGGGTAGAACACGAATCAATTAAGTATAATAAGACACATAAAGTAGAATTTAGTAAATGGAGAATTTAACATGATAAGACAACTTTATCTTTTGACGAGCCTAATAACTTAAGAGCCTACAACGGTCAAATTTCCACAAATAAGCCTGAGTACATAATCATCACCTTACGTACACGGCCTTCACGTGATACAATTAACACATATGACTTAAATCCTAATGGGTAGTTCTCACATACAAGGTTAGGCAAGATACTTACCTTAAAAAAGCTAGACTGAAACTCTAAAATAACCTTCTCGTGTGAAACAACCTCCAAACGGCTCAAATCTAGCTAAATAACTTCACATGAATAGAAACAACATGAGACAAATCCAAATAATAAGTCTTCAATCTTTAATATAAACTAAAAATTCAACCCTGAAATAAGACCTTGGAACCTAACAAAACTTACAAAATCCATACACATATTCGATAACGAGTTCGACCATACGAGAATTAGCAAATTCCGATATCAATTCATCCTTTAAATCATCATTTTACATCTTTGAAAGTTTTTCTCAAAATTCTAATTTTTTTTCCAACTCAAATCACTAATTTAATGATAAAAATAAAATGGAATCCTGAAATAAATCAAATCCGGTTAGAGAACACTTACCCAACCAACACTCGAAGAATCCCTAAAAATTGCTCAAATATGAGGTCTCTAGCTCAAAAGATGATAAATAGGACAAAACCCCCTATTTGGGAATTAATATATGCAGCCTAGGTAACATGCATCGCGATCGTAGAAATTCATCAGCTTCCAAGAATGCACAACGTGTTTGCGAAATAATGTTATGTGATCGCGAAGGAGAAATATAACTGCCCCACATAAAGGCAAAAGGCACTATGTGATCGCGGAAAAAAAGAATGTGAACACAGTTCATCATTAACTCAGACATCACGATCGCAAACCATGCTACGCGAATGCGAAGGGCAAAGCTTTTGCCTCCCCGGCATGCCGTCACTACAACATTTTTAATAACATAATCCAGACCTACTCAATGCCTCAAATCACATCAAATAACGGCCAAACTACAAATCGCACCTCAAATCAAACATAATGTACTTATGAACTTTCAACTTCTACAACTCACGTAGAATCGTATCAAATCAACCCAGATTGACGTTAAATTTTGCATTCTAGTTTCAAATGACATAATGGGGCTAATACAACTCTCAAAATCGCAATCCGAGCCCGATATCAACCAAGTCAACTCCCGCTTAAACCTCTGAAACCTTCCAAATTTAACTTTCCAATTTTTGCCAAAATGTATCAAATTATCCTACGAACCTCCAAATCCAAATCTGGATGCACTTCTAAGTTTAAAATTACCATACAAAACTATTAGAATCATCAAATTGCCAGTTTGTAGTTGTCTATACAAAAGTCAAACTCCAATCAACTCTTACCACTTAAGCTTATCCTTCTTCCAAATTGACCCTGGATCATCCGAAAATCAAGCTCGACCACACACGCAAGTTATAACACATAATACAAAGTTGTTCTAGATTTTATGCTACCGAACAAGATGTTAATTTTCAAAACGACCGATCGAATCATTACACAAATATAACCAAGTAGTTCATGAATGATCATCCACAATTATTAAAAAGAAAAATTTTCATCAAATATTTGTACGTTATAAGGCCCCCATACATTAATATGCATTAAATGAAATTCTACTGTCAAACAACAACAACAACAACAACAATAACAACTACCCAGTATAGTCTCATAAAGTGGGATCTGGGGAGGGTAATATGTAGACGGGCCTTACCCCTACCCGAAAGGGCAGAGAGGTTGTTTTCAATCGACCCTCGGCTCAGAGAAGGAAAGGAAAAAACAAAAACAAAAACAAAAACAAAAGGGTATTAGTAACTCCAGCAGAAACAGCGTAAATAATTATCTAAACATAAGAACCATAAATAAAATAGCATGCAATAATATCAGACAGTAACTACCATAAGGGAGACACAATCCAATACACAAATCATCTATGGATAGCCCTGCCAAGCCTCACTCAACCCCGGGTGAGGAGTACGAAAAACTCTAGGAGCCCCTATCCTACAACCCTGGTACTAGACCTCCAGACTTTCCTATCAAGGGCCATGTCCTCGAAACCCGCATTCTAGCCATGTCATGCCTAATCACCTCTCCCCAATACCTCTTAGGCCTCCCTCTGCTTCGACGTACGCCGACCATCGCCAGCAGGTCACTACTCCTCACTAGGGCATCAGGACTTCTCCTCCGCACATGCCCGAACCACCTCAGCCTCGCTTCTCGCATCTTCTCATCCACCGGGGCCACCCCCACCTTCTCTCAAATAACTTCATTCTTAATCTTATCTAACCTGGTGAGCCCGCACATCTACCTGATCATCCTCATCTCCGCAACCTTCATTCTCTGAACATGAGAGTTCTTCACTGGCCAACACTCCGCCCTATACAACATGGCAGGTCTAATCACAGCTCTATAAAATTTTTCCTTGAGTTTCTGTGGAACTTTCTTGTCACACAGGACTCCTGATGCAAGCCTCCACTTTGACCACCCCGCTCCTATACGATGAGTGACTTCCCCGTCAATCTCTCTGTCCCCCCGAATCACTGATCCAAGATATCTGACACTGTCCCTCTTGGCGATGACCTGAGATCCAATTATCACGTCCTTGCCTACTTCACTCGGCTCGGCGCTAAACTTGCACTCCAGATATTCTGTCTTGGATCTGCTTATTTTGAAATTCTACTGTCACTATTAGGAAAAGAAAATCTTGTATGCCTAGCTAGAGGAAAGATCATATAGCTATCTATTGCCATTCTACGTTCATCTTGACTCCAGCCTAGAATATATTTTATTACTCCTACTAATGCATGTCCAAGTCGTTTGCGCCACAATTCAATGTCCACTTTTTCATTTATTCCAGCCAATCCCTTTTCGACAATTATTTTTACTTTCTACAAAGTTTTGAAGGAACAGATAGAGACCTTTACTTTCTTTACCAATCCCTTTCACTGTAGAGGTCCTAGAATATGCAAAAGATATAGAAAGAAACATAATGAGCATTATAATTCTTTTTTAAGGTGATTCTAATATATAAAGGACATCTTTTATTTCATCTTTATCAGTCAACCTACACTAACTAATGTGTGTTACAGTTTGGTTTCTTGCAAATATACTCATTTTCTATCAGCGTCACTGCTTTTTTGTTTAGTTTCAACTTACTTAAATCAGACACTATGTGGTCTGTGGCCCAGAGACAACTATCCCCTCTTTATCTCTGAATTTCTTAAAGAAAAGCCTTAATAGTACCTGCTACATTAGTTATGCCACTTGAGGTTTCAGCTATGTTGTTCTTACAGAGCATTTTTAGAATTTGCGTGTATTGTTCAAATGTGAAATAAGACCCTCAAATGTTCTCTGTCATATTGAGTCTGTCACTTCCACCAGCGTTACTTGTGTGTTGTCCCTTATGTTTCTCCACTGTAACATTGTGTGCAACTGTAACTATACGCTTTCTCTTATACATAGAATCAGCATGGTACCATATCAATTTGTGACATACCTCACAAGTATGTTTTTTGAGCTTGCAATACTCATATTGCAAATTATAGTTCTTCTTTCCCCTTTGAGCAGGTCTATTTTCTCTTGTTGCCATTAATGTTGTTGCCTTTCCTATTGCATTTGAAGGCAGTGCATTTGTCATGTTCCTCTGACTATCCCTCTCTATCAACGTGGAATATTCCTAGTTGATCGAATGCATTAGGCCATTATTAAGAGCTTATTCCTTTCTTGTTAATAGGACTCATTTAGTCCCATAAGGAAGTGCAAGAGCTTTAGTCTAAGGTTAAAAATTTGTGGGAATTAACATAATCACAACTAGGAATTGGGGCTAGACTATCAAATTCGGTCCAGAACAAGTGCAACTCAGAGAAATAACCAGAAATGGAACTCATTCCCTGGTTGATGGTTGAATTCTTCTTGTGTATCTGAAAAATTCTAGAGCAATCAATTTTATCAAATCGCTCCTTCAAGTCCTCCCACATTGAGGCAACATTTGTGGAATACATTATCTCATTATACAATTCCTTCAACACACAGTTCATAATCTACGATAAGACGATTGCATTACATCCCTCCAATATATCAACTAAATTTAGACCAAAATATTTGTTTTACAGGTGTCGCCTATGGAACCTAGTTTATTTTTCAGTATCGCCAGTCATCATTTTTCAGCTGGTAGATGAAACACGCCGATGGAGTATGGATCTAAAGATCGAGATAGACTGTATTAACAGTCGAAGAGCTCTACGCTCTGCTTTAATGGGGGGGAGAGAGAGAGACCAACGTCTAAAAGATCACACTTTTGATTAATTAAGCAAGCATACTAATACAATTTCACTCAACTATAACTAACTAACTAAAACTGATCGACAGCTGTCAAGATCTGACTACAATAGCTCCACTAACTTTCTATTAATTAGTTATTTAACTAACTTTGGTCAACTACTAAGTACCAGTACTTGACCCTAATTACTCTACCTCAAGTTACTCATATTTCAACACTAGTTAGAGATGTGAAGTCTGTTAATAGTCATGTCTTAATAACAAGAAGTGTGAGTTTTGCCTTTTTTGTTTTGTTTCTTTTATTTTCGGTTATCTATAAAAAAAAATTTAGTTAAAGCTATCTAGCTTTTTCATGAGCCTGGACAAACATATATAGATAAATATGTAATATATTGGAGGGGGGTTTCAACTTACCTCTGTTACTATGTAAGTTGAGCATACTCAAACCCTTATAAAATGATGTACATATATATTTTCTAGCTCACAAAAAAGTGAATTGAGAGGGATATTAATCCCTGTTTTGATATCTTCTGCCCAGACTCCTGTTTAGAGAAATGGTATTAATTATAAATGAAGGGAACTATAATATATCCATTATGTATTCTCCTCTAGCCTCCTTTGGTAACTATTGCAGATTATGAAACCATGTAATATGTCTAACTTTTAATCCATAATTGGATAAGATATCAGCAACTTTATTTCCTTCTCTATGGTAATGTGTTATTATCCTATCTTCCGTGAGTTTGAGTTTGTTCTTCAAATCAAGAATTATATCAGTTAACTTCCATGAAATTTTAACTTTTACAAGTAGCGAGTTAACTAATGACAAAGAGTCAATCTCCACAATGATCTTCTTGTATCATTTCTCCACACACCAATCTAATTCAGCCATTTAGAGCCATATTATTTGTGATAATACTAAAAAGGATTGCATAAGCAGCTAATACTTCACCATTATGATTTCGAATAATCCCTCCCCTTGCACTATGGCATAGAGCAGCCATCAAAATTGATATTGACAAATCCCAGATTTGAGGGATTTCTTTTTAACACAGATAGAGAAGATAGAAAACTTAGTATTATTCACTATATCACAAAAGTTCTCCCAATTCAGATAAGGACTCACTTTAGGAAATTATTTATAAACAATCATACATATTTGTTGTTGTATCTTCCAAATAAATCTTCCAGTGGAAATTCTCTTATTCACAAATCTGTATTTGCATCTAGCTTTCCAAATCTGCCATATAATGGTTCCAGGAAGAGCCTGGTGGATCAATTTCAGTAAAGGTTTTGAGGATTCCATAAACTACCATTTAACGACATGTTGTCTAACAGTAGTTACAGTTTGACGCATGTGGACCCTAAAAGTTTGATAAAAATGAGGTCAAATAGGTTTACATATATCACTCCCCGTTAAAATATGTTCTTCATCTTTGACACTTGAACTGATACAACATGAACATTTCGATGGAAATTGGAGTCCAAGTCTCTTCATATTATCATCCACTTGGATCTTGTGCTTGAATAATTTCCATATGAAAAAAGAAATTTTGAAGGGAAACTTCTTATGCCACATCAAATTATTAACCAAAGTAGTATTCTTTCCGCTTCTTAGATGATTCCAAGCAGAGCAACAATTGAAATTTTCATCTTCCAATAAAGTCTATATTGGATAATCACGTAGCATTACAGAGTTAATTTAGCCCTCTAGATATGTTGTACAATCCCGGAGTAGCTAATGAGTTATGACAGTGTGACCAATAAGGCATCCTTGATTATGTAGCTTATCGAGAAATAACGTCACTCCTATGTGCGACATCATTACTCATCTTCCCGAGACAGACATTGATGGCTTGTCTCTTTTGTTTTGGCTTTGATTCAAGCACCACTCAACCCTATAAATAGGCGAAGGTTTTGTTTTTTCAAGAGCTTTTAGCCATTTCCTCTCTAGTATATGTATTGCTTTCCTTGGTAATCTCTTCTTGTGTCTTCAGCTTTGCTTTCGTGATTCTTCATTTCCTATCCTCCATTCATCATTCTTGATTTTGCATTTTCTCAACATATCTTCTGCCATAGAGATGCCTAGAACATATTGGTCACATGAAGAGATCTCTGATGCTACTCTGTTATCTATGGCACTTCTTTCTGGTGGTGAAAACATGGCGATAGAGGAATGGGATAGTTTTCCTACCGTGAAAGAGATATTACCGAGACACCACATGTCTTAGAATAATTCTCTCAAAGAACCTACCCCTTATCCGCTCTGGTGGTGTCTGAGACTGAGCGGGCTCACATAGATGACTTTCGAGCTACGCACAACATCCCCCTCATATCGTGATGGTTCCTAATGGGAGGGACCTCGTGAAGGTCCATAGACCGGGGTATTGTGCTTTTTACGTATATCCCTTCATGATCAGCCACTCCTTCTCCTTCTTTTTCTAGCGGAGGAATTCTACAGGTTCTATAAGGTCTACCCGTTGCAGCTCTCTTCGTATATGTACAAGATATTTCTAGTATTGACGAAGTACATGGAGTTGGCGGGGTACGAAGTTGGCCTTCGCCACCTTTTACATTTATTTTTCCCTAGTTTTCATAGGGGCACTATGATATACTTGAGACATCGTGGGACCAGGGGGCTGGTGGTCTGAACAGATGACCGGGCAAGCCGCAAATTTTGGCATAAATACTTTTTGGTTAAAATTGAACATCTTGTGTCAAACCCTACTGGATTCCCAGAGAAGTGGAATCATAATCATAGGTGTTGATACTTGTTGTTTATTTTTGTCCTTTCCAACTTAGTATTTATTTGTATCTTTCTTTTGCAGCTATGAGGAGTACACCTCGTATTATCATCAGTATAGAGGACTGGGTAGCCCGTTTACTATCTTACACTGTGGAGACTCGAGATTGGCATGCTTCCATAAACTGCTTTAGGCCGAAGGTTCCATATGGTAAATGTTTTCCTCTGTTTAGACCTTTGGATATTTATCATTGTTTATTGATACGACTCCTTGTGAAGAAAGGTCATAGGGCTTCTAGGAAAAGGGACTAAGTCCTTGCATTCCACCAGGCCATCACATTGACAGGGATGCAATTTTCCTTGGATGAATTCGCCCGAAGGGGCCGTGCTCGACCGGTACAGGATACAAAATCCTCTCGTACATGATTGTATGGGATGAGATCTCCTCCCGACCAATCTATCACCTTGTGGATGAGCCCTCCAATAGGGAAAAATCTCCGTCGAGGAAGAGAAGGAGAGCAAAACTCGGGAAGGCCGTTGCCAGTGATGCTGGAAAGAGCAAGACTGGTGCATCAGAGACGGCACCTATGGTTATGTTTATGGTGGATGCCATTTTGGCAAGGTAGTCCCCCCGGATTGAAGTAATATACCAATGAGGAGGGTCTGTGTGTTCCATTGAGGGTGGCATATCATCTAGCAATTGGGGAGTTCTATACACCAAGGGCAACAGTTCGGGTTCGGACGTCGACCCGAGAGATGTACGAGAGTTCTTAGAGCGTTACACTCGTGTAGAAGTAAGGATGAAAGATTCTGATCGACACATTGTTGGCCCTAGATATTATGACTTATTGTTGAATTGCGAGCAGGTAGCATCGATGTTTGCCCCTTTATCCGCTGCTCCTGAGAGCGTGACGCTTAACATGATGAGCGATGTAGAGTTGTCACGAAGTGTTTTCGGCATGGCTCTATGGGTAAATTCTTTCTTCTCTCTTTTCTTTTTGCATTTGGATCTGTTTTGTATCATTATCCCATTCTTTGCTTTAACTTTGCTTTTTCATACTAGACCCTCATCGTAGAGATCGAGTGTGAACGTAGGGAAAGGCGGAGGATGGCCAATTATGGGAGGGTGTCCTCCAAATATAAAGAATATCGTACCAAGCACAATGTGTTGTCCGACCTCTTTACTCAGGACATCGACTTTCAGCTATTCCGTGATGGTCTTAAGCAAAAGGAGGTTCAATTGGCACAAAATCAAAGAGTTGAAAGAACAACATGAGGACCTGATGAAGGTCATTGCCCTGTGTAGTGAACTTAAAGTGTCCTTTAAGGTCAGGGAAGAAGAGCTCGAGCTGAGTAAGGGGGTGATAGCCTAGAATGCCAACCTCCAAGTGAAGGTGGCCAACTTAACTGCCAAGCTTGACATGAAGGCGGTGGAGGTTGTCGATCTTAAGGGCGAGCTGAGAGCTAATGTTGATAAGTTGGCTCATGCTAAAAGGGATAGGGCAATTGCCGTTTCTAAGGCAGCTACTCTACAAGACACCCTCTGTGTTTGTATATCAGAATGGGACAAGGAGGTGGAGACATTTGCGCTTAAGGTAGCGAGATTTGAGGGGCGTATTCAAGATCTGGAGGCGGAGTTGTCCACATTAAATGAACAAATTGTTGCTCTGAAGGCAGAAGACATGCGACGATAGTGGCAACCCATTACATCCTATGCTTCGGCCGAACCTCTCGTGCCTTCGAGATTTGTATTAGCTGTAGGTTCATGTCGAAGCCCAGCTTGCCTGTTTAAGTCTCTTTATGATGATGGAAGGGCGTCCAAAGCAGAATTTTAGGATGTACGTGCCAAGGCCCAAGCAGCTCATGAAGCATACCGGTATAACCCTGGCACGCTTGGCGGAGATGATATTGATTCGGATGTCGCGGACAAGCTCGCCTCTGATTCTTGGTAAAATGAGGTGTATGCCACGGGGAATGATGTGGTGTTGGGTTTTGTTGTATTTATTTTATTTTGCCATTTTTGTTGAAGGTGTCCTTAATCCCTTTGTAAAAAAGGATTTGTAATGTATTTTCTATAATGGAAGTTATTTTTCTTGTGTACCTCTGAAATGTTGTTTCTTTTTTGTCTACTCATTTGACAATGACATTTGTCACAGTTCTGCTATTCCGAGTTATTGTTGAAATGTTAACCTACTGCATTTCGAGCGAGGTCGAGCCGCTGTCTTTGGTAACGGCCTTAGCCATAGGGATATTACTTTCGAGCTATTGTCGAAGTATTATCCCGTCATGGTCCGAGCGATGTTGAACTCTTTATAACGTCCTTAGCCATATGGATGTTACTTTCTAGCTAATGTTGGAGTATTTTCCTGTCGTAGTTCGAGTATATTGAACTCTTTTCTTTGATAACGGACTTAGCCAGAGGGATGTTATTTTTGAGCTAATGTCGAAGCATTATCCCATCGTATTTCGAGTAATGTTGAACTCTTTTCTTTGATAACGGCCTTAGCCGTAGGGATGTTACTTTTGAGCTAATGTCGAAGTATTATCTCGTCGTATTTTTCAAACGGAGAAATAAGGGTGACATGTTTTATTTTGTTGTTGGAGTGTCGTATGTACCGGTTTCATTTATATATTGGAGATACGTCGAATTCATAAATTCATTGGAATAATTTCATTCATATGTTGGAGATGCATGTCGATTTCCTACATAAAATGGAGTAATTTCATTTATATGTGAGAGATACATATAGATTTCGTACATACAATGGAGTAATTTTTCATATGTTGGAGATACATTTCAATTTTTAAATACAATGGAGTTTCTTTTCACATAGTCCCTTCATTTCTCGGCCTAGAGATGTCATTGGCAGGCTGGGCGATGAACTATACTTTAAACTTTGAGACGTCCCCCTCGTCGCCTCGTTAAAAACCTCCCCGAGAAAACCCGATTGGGACAAAACCTGAGTAAGGGAAAAAAGAGTACAACTTAGGAAGTGTCATTTTTTATAAGTGGAAGTATTTGAGGTAGGCGACATTCCAGTTATTCTGTAGTAGTTTTCCTTCCATTGTCTCTAATTAGAATGCTCCTAAGCTTGATGTTGTTGTGATTTTATACGGCACATCCCAGTTATGGTGCGGTAAGCCCATAACACCTCCGGTAGTAGTTCCGGCAACAGCCCTTTGGCGTCTTCGAGATTTATCTTTAGTATATTCAATATTGTTATGTTGGAGGATCCATCTTACCCATTACCAGCGGGGTGATACGACATGGAGAGTATCCATTTAATATGCCATTTTCAAAGAACTCGTAGGTCTTTTTTTGATGAACTAAGGTCCATTGTCATAGCTGATTTCTTTTCCAATACCGAAGCGGCAGATTATGTTTTTCCATATGAATACAATTACTTCCTGCTCGCGTATTTGGATGAACGCACCTGCTTCCACCCATTTTGAAAAGTAATCAATTAAAACCAAAAGGAAGTGTATCTTACCTCGACCTGCCGGGAGGGGTCCAACAATATTTGTTCCCCATTTTATAAACAACCATGGTAAAGTGACGGAATGCAGGAGTGTTTTCCCGCTTGGTGTATCATTGGGGCGTATTTTTAGCATTAGTTACATTTTTGACGTAATCCATAGCTTCCTTTTTCATGGAGGGCCAGTAGTATCCTGCGGGAATAAGGCATCTAAAGAGGGCTTGGTTTGCTTTGATTTGACCCAAGGCATTTCGCCAACGTGCCATCGAATGTCCTTTTGTGAAGGTTGTGATTTATGAGGTTGTACCTGGCTGCTTGTATTCGAAGTTTTTTGGCTTTTTTTTAATCTTGTGGGAGTGTTCCTTCTTGCAAATATGTCATAATGTGGTTACAGCAGTCTAAAGTTAAATTTTGTAGAATGTACCTCGACCTGGTCCATTCATGAGTGGAGGAGAATGACCATATTTTCCTTGGTGATATTTTTGGTTGCTGTCACTAGATTGGGAAAGCCATCTGCTTCGATTCTCGGGATATCTGGTCGAGTCATCATTCGTCGAATTCCAGTAGTAGTTTGTGGATTTCTATCTGGTATTTTAGTAGTCTCTGTTCCTTGACTTGGAAAGTCCCACTAACTTGATTTACAACGAGTTGAGAGTCACACTGAAGGATGACTCGTCGTGAACCATACTTGAAAGCTAATTTTAGTCTTGTAATTACGGCCTCGTACTCGACCTTATTGTTAGTCATTTTGGGGCACCGTATGAATTGGGGAATTACTTCGCATGTCGGGACTTCAAGTACAAGTACCAGTCTAGACCTTCGCGCGTTTGATGCACCGTCGATGTTGAGGACCTAGAGTTCGGGTTGTTCAAAGGAAGTGTGAAGTGCTTCTTGCTCGACCTAAGGGCAATATTTCTACACTGAAGTCGGCGACAAAATAGGCGATCACTTACGACTTTATTACAGTTTGCGGTTGATATGTTATATCGTGCTTGCTCAATTCTATGGCCCATTTGGCCAATCTACCCGATAGTTCGGGTTTGTGCAGGATGCTCCTGAGAGGAAAAGTCGTCACCACCTTTATAGGGTACATTGAAAATATGGTCAAACTTTCGTGAAGCTATGACTAATTCTAGAGCCAATTTTGCAAGGTGGGGATACCTCATTTCGGCATCAATTAAGGTTTTGCTGATATAGTAAATTGGAGATTGCGTACCTTTGCTTTCGCGGACTAGAACTGCGGTTACCGCGACTTTAGAGACAACTAGGTAAACTAGGTGGCACTCGCCTGGATCCTCCTTGGCGAGTAATGGCAGTGAGGACAAGTATGCTTTCAGTTTTCTTAAGGCGTCGACATTCTGAATTCTACTGAAGATCGTTTTCCTTCTTTAATATATTGAAAATTTTATGGCATCTATCTGATGACCGTGAGATGAACCTTGATAGGGCGGCTATCTGACCCCTCAACTTTTGTACCTGCATTGTGCTACTCAACATTTTCAGTATTCCTTTAATGGCCTTAATTTGATCTGAACTGATCTCGATGCCTCTTTGCAATACTAAGAATCCGGGGAATTTTCCCGAGGTTACGCCGAACGCATATTTTTCAGGGTTTAGTTTCATGTCGTACTACCTCAGTATGTCGAATGCTTCATTCAGATGATTGATATGATTTTCTTTCCTTTTCGACTTGACCAGCATGTTGTCGATGTAGACCTTCATTGTTTTGCTGAGTTGGTTTTTGAACATTTTGGTGAGTAACCTTTGGTATGTTTCCCCTTGTATTCTTATGTCCGAACAGCATGACTCTGTAGTAGTATGTCCCTTGGTCGGTGATAAAAATAGTCATCTTTTGGTCTTCTTCTTCCATTAAGATTTGATTGTAACCTGAGTAGGCATCTAAGAAGCTTAGCAACTCGTATCCCATTGTTGCATCAATGAGGTGATCGATGTGCAGTAATGGAAAGGAATACTTTGGGCACGTCTTGTCTAGGTCTGTGAAGTCAATGCACATCCACCACTTTCCATTTTTCTTCTTCACTATGACCACATTGGCAACCCACTAGGGATACTTTGACTCTCAAATAGAGCCATTGGCGAGCAGCTTATCAACTTTTTCACTGACTCTATCGTTGATTGTGGCGTTCAAATTTCTTCTCATTTTTCGTACAGGTGGATAGGGTCAACATTCAGTTTGTGTGTGTCAATATATTTTGGGATGCCCGGCAATCTGAATGGGAGAAGGCAAACAATCGGCACTGACAGTTAAGAATTTATGGAACTTACATTGTTCTGAGAGATTGTGCCTGATATAAGCCTTTTTGTTATTTTTATTATTGTCTAGTTGGATGGGATCGAGGTCTTCTACGGTTGACTCGTAGGCCTCTACGATGTTAGGGTTCTTGATATCATCTATCTGCACGTCGAGTTTGGTTCAAGACATCGTTGATTGCTATTCTTCTGTGCTTACTCCTTTTAGTTATTAGGTATGCGTGCAATCTTGGGCAATGCAATAACATTCTTGTGCGGTGCATTGTTCACGCCGGATGCTGAATATGCCCCATAGAGTGGGAAACTTGATTACTTAATAGAGGCTTGAAAGGACTAATCACATGGCGTGTATCCATAGGCGCCCTATGATAGAGTTGTAGGATGTATCTTGATCCATGATGTGAAACGTTGTTTCCAGGGTGACTCCTCCGGCTATGACAGGAAACTCTATCTCTCTAGAAGTTCGTTCGACTGCATTATTGAAACTTGTTAATGTTATGCAATGCTATTATTTTATCATCGAGTCTCATCTGTGCGAGGATTCGAGGATGGATAATACACGCACCGCTTCCCTCATCTACCATTATTATTTTTAAATTGGTAGCTTCAATACGTAAAGTGATAATAAGAGCATCGTAGTAAGGGAAATACAAATCGTCGGTATTTGATTTATCGAAAATGAAACTATCTTCAAGTTTATCCTACCGTTCATAAGTGATCGATCAGTTGAGTTTGTGCATAGTGGTAAACTTTACGTGGTTGATTGTCATGTCATTGCCTCCACCGATGATCATTTATATGGTAAGAGTGGGAGAAGGCAATTTTGGAGGTCCGTGGGGTTGTTCACATCCCCGAGCAAAGTTAGCTCACCCTCAGTCGCTTAGTAGTTCTTTCAGGTGTCCCTGATTCAGCTTTCTTACTACCTCCTCCAGCAAGCCTATGCAATCCTCGGTTTTATGACCCCTTTCCTAGTGGAATTCACAAAGGACATTCGACTTCTAGGTGCTCGGATCAATTTTCATCTTTTACGGCCATTGTACCTTGGGTCGAGCTTCTCTAGTGCGTACCCTATTTCTACAGGAGAGACCAAAAAATTGTGAGTAGATAAGAGTGGAGGCATACCTTTTTCATTTCCATGCGGCGCGGTATATCGATGGGGAACAATTGTGTGCAATGGAGGAGGTGGGATGGATGTCCTGATGTAGCGGTGATGATTTTTTTGGCTGACACAGGGTAGTTGATCCCTTCGACCCTTATTACGATGATCTTTCCTTGCTTTAGTTTGAACTTACATTAGTTGTTGGATAAGACCATTAAGGTCGTACTAATCTGCCCTTAAGCAATAGGCGTCGTGGATTTCTTCCCAGGTGGTGGGAGGGTATTTCATGAGCCTGCTTAACAGCTTTCTGGTCGCTCTCGACCCATTCCTACTTAACCCCTTTTGAAAGGCTACTACTGCCATCCCTTCTACACATTTGGTAGGCTCATTCTCTCTTTGTTCTATCGGTCTAGGAAGTCCCTAAGTCCTTTGCCAGGCATCTGCCTAACGGCGAATATGCCGTTTACCTTAGCTTCTATCTTTTTAACTCTTACATGGGCGGTGACGAACTTATCCGCCATTTCTTCGAACGTTGCTATTGACTGTGCTGGTAGTTGTGAGTACCAAGTTAGGGCTCCCACTGTTAGGGTTTCGCCGAGATTTTTCAGCAGCACTGATGGTAGTTATTCTTTTGAAAGATCGTTGCCTTTTGCGGCTGAGAGTCTCCATCTTTGACTACTGCTACCTCCGGTGAAAGGAATCAAGATATGATCTTCTGGGTCTGTAGTACCATCGTATATCTTCAGGTACTGTAGAATTTTTAAGGTTTTTAGAATGGCGTGGGGGGATTCTTCTTCATTGTATGGTTGCTCAATAAATCGGCTAACATCCCGTTTTGGTAACAACTTTGGGGTGCCTAGTATTTTGTCGACCCTTTCTTGATGCTTGTTCATCTGGTCATAGAGCACCTTATTCTCATTTTTCATTTCCTCCATTTTCTTTAGGATGGTTGCGAGTGCGTCATTACCTGTATCAATTGCAGTATGAGTGTTACCTGTGCGGGGGTATCTAGTTCGCTGGTGATTGTTGTGATATCTGTGTGTGTAATGTCTCCATTCTCCCTTTGAGAGGGTTTATCAGGTATGTTGTTCAGAGTGTTTGTCATCCACTCTTCCAGTAATCTTTTTACCGTCGGTGGTGCCCCTCCTGTTGTAGACGTGGAGGCTACCTTCTCGTGTGAAGCAGTTACACTTTCGTACATGGGAAGTGAAGTGTCTCCCATAGGTGAAGCGCTTGGTGTCACGTTTTCATTATCTTTCCTACTGTCTTCGTTGATAATGTTCAGGATGTTGGTTGTAAGACCTGCTATTGTTTTAACCTTGCATCTTATTTTCCTTCCATTGTTTTTTTATGCAAAGCTAGGAAGAGATGACTATCTCTTTTATAATTTAGATGAAACTAAAATATTACCTAAAGAAGTCTCAATAGATGGTCCCAAATTGTTTGACCATAAGATATCAAAACCTTTTTGATTAACATAATTAATGATAATGATGAGGTTAATCTTAACTAAGCACAATAAAATCTTGATCTAGCGATGGAAGAAATAAGCAAGATAAATGAAATAACAAATATGTTAAAATCAAATGAGTATTTATCAATATGGAGACTTAAATGCACAATCAATCTTCATAAATGCAATCGACGTAGGGAAGGAATAAATATGAGATGTTGGTGGAATCTTTTGGATCCTCTCTATATTGTGCGATGATATGAACTTTTTGTGTCTTTCACTGAGCAATGCGGCTTTTTCATTCACTTTGATATGATTCTTTTACAAAGTGTTCTCTTATTTTTTTAGTCCGGACTCCCCTTTTTCTTCACTGACTCTCCCTATTTATAAGGGACTATCCCCTATGAAACCCTAAAAAGGTACAACAAATATTCGAAAGACATATCCTTGATGTCCCCTACTACGCTTACACCATCACAGACGTCATTCATTAACTCACCACCCTTGGTCGTTGCCTTTTACCACGATAACCATCGGACACTACATCATGATAACCTCGTTCCTCATCGTACTGAGTAGTATTGTGGTTGTCAAATTTGGACCTATACAATCACCAGAATATGATAAATGATTAATAATAGTTTAGTTTATTTTAGCAAAAGGTATTTTGTTGCAATATTATCATTATTTTTATCTTATTGTCTAAACTCCACAAATTTGGTTTCAAAATTTCCTTTGGCTAATTCCAATTTAACTTTCGACGGTTAAAATCGATTTTTGTTAAATGATACCATTATCACTATTTACTTTTTTTCTATGACCATTTACAATTGAATAGATAAATTGAACCTATGAAATTTCCTTTTTATTTACCAATCTCCCCACATCAATTAAACCTTAAAATTCACAAAATAAGCGAGAAAAACAAGAAGTTTACCATAAATGAAGGAGAGTGGAGGTACGCACGACAGAAAAGCGTTGATGAAAAAAAAGCATAAATGTAAGAAAGTAGACAGCATAAAAAGGCCGTACTGTGAAAATGTGAAATCTGTTATAAACTAAAGCAAAAGACAAGAACAATAGAACAAGAACAATAGCAATAGAGAGAAGAGTAGAGAGAGTTCTTCTTATTGAGTTGAGAGGGGTGAATTACAATGGTAGAGAGCACCTCTATTTATAGGGAGGAGGAAGATCTTGCTACCAATAATAGGACTCTAAAATCTCTCTAATTAAGTACATTAAAGACATTCACCTTAAATAGAAGTGTAAGAATCTTCTATTTCATAACACTCCCCCTTGAATGTCTATTCAATGATGTGCCTCATAAAACCTTAAAACCAAAACCCAATGGGAAAAATTAAAGTAAGGAAAAAGAGTACACATGTTTGAATATGCGCCTATTGGTTGCCTCGTTAAAAACCTTGCAAGGAAAACCCAGTGGGACAAAACCTTGTAAGGGAAAAAGAGTGCAACGCGCATTGACTCCCCCTAATGAGTACATCAATTTATATCCTTGAGCATTTGCATTCCAATCTTGTGCATCATCTTCAAAACGATCTTTGGTAGATGCTTGATGAATAAATCAACCATATCGACTTGAATAAATATTCCGCACCTTGAAATCATCATTCTTGATAGATATAAACATCTTCATATAATGTCGTGGAATAGCTCTTCAATATTTCCATAGATGCATTCTCAATGCCATCATGCTTATAGTTATAGCAAGATACATATGTACACAAATTGTACTTAGGATGTGGTACTTCAGGACCAAGAATTGCATATGCTTCAAGCAACTTGAATCTTTCAAGTTAAGTCATATAAGCCATATAATAAACTTTAGCTGCATATCAATCTTTCATTAGTGATACTAAACAAATAAGATATCGAAAACTGACTATACATACCTTTGACTTTTATCTTTCAAGCATTTGAACTATAGGTTCAAAACTACATGTCTTTCATATGGAATCAATTCTTCTTGAATTGTATCTCTTCCATTTAGTTACTTTCTTTGAGTCAGCAAATGCGTATAGCATGCTTTGCAATATGTTGCAATTGCATTTCCCTTTTTATGAACTACAGGTTCATATCATGATATTCGGGGATATACATATACAAATGAAAATTCATCCCATGTAACACTTTCTCAAGTGTTTATCATGTCTCCCCCTCATGTTAGTAAAGCTAACATGTTTCCTCAACTTTGGAAAATCATCTTTGTGCATTATGTCAATATACACAGCACCTTAATAATAAGATGAAATTATTTGGTTCCTGACCCTGAACCACTTTTGAGGGGAGAATATACTCTTGTATACAACTTATATCAAACTGATATATACAACTTCGTTCTCATAAGGAACAGTTTAGCTATTAAGTGGAAGCACTCGATAATTATCTTGCTAAACCAACTTTGATATAAACCAACTTATCAAGATTAACTGTCTTGAGTAGAGAATCTGGAAACTATGCTCGAAGTTAGATTACTGAGCGTTTTACCTCGCAAGCACGGCCAGGCTGCGGGTTAATAACAATTGCGCATGTAACCATTCCATAGATGCATCATATGTGGTATACATGGCGGGTGAATGGGCCCATATTCACCTTTGATATTTCCAGAATTTAGGGGCTTCAACCCGAACTCTTTAGTTGGTCAGTTCATTACTGAGAACAAGAACTTCTAGTTCTTTGATATTCACCTATGTGAATTTGCACATCATACTTCAAATGAGATGGCTAACACGAATGTCAACTGAATAAATTATCAATATTGGTAAACTTCAAATTTACACCATGACATGTGCACTTATCAATAAACTTCGGGTTTATTATGACATGGGTTTTATACCAATAGATATCCACTTTATTGTGGCATTCTTTCGTTTGTGTAGTACAAACTGGAGAACAAAGCGGGTAGCTTTTCATATACAAATTACCC
Source organism: Nicotiana benthamiana (assembly GCA_034376525.1). NCBI lineage: Eukaryota > Viridiplantae > Streptophyta > Magnoliopsida > Solanales > Solanaceae > Nicotiana > Nicotiana benthamiana. Next base: position 17,839,319 of record CM067324.1, on the reverse strand, counting down.
CGCTACAAGTTGTAGTAATAGGAGAATCAAAGCCTTCCTTTATTTATAGTCTCAATATCATCAATCGCCTTCGCGTGTACTTCTGGAAACTGGATAAGTTTCTTTGAGACTTACTACAGCACAATACTCAATTGTGTTTCTCCAACATAGTAATAATTGGCTCTTCGAGAGCTCTCATTAACTTTGTACTACCACAGGTTCATCAACATCCGTGTGGTGAATATCTTTCTTAAAGAGAAAGTTATACCATTATGGTCATGTCAAACTTATATGCAAGATATGTTTCTTGCATTATCGTTGTCCTTTAATGGTCATATTTCCAAAATACTTTGGCGTACAATAGGTACGCGACCAACGATCATTCATGCCATATATCATCTCAAACCTCCTTCTAGGGGTGAGGGTGGTATCATCTCAAGCCTCCTTCTAGGAGTGAGTGTGGTATATTCAATACCAATTTCATGTTCATATTCTTCCAACATTGAATATGTATTTGTGAATCACATTCACTTCGAGGATATGTGATTTTGTTATCCTTTTCAAATCTATAAATGCTTCAGGCATTTGATTTGCTATTCTTTGCAAATGGATAATCTTTTGTTCCTCTTTCTTTCAAATAGAGGTATGTGGATCAAGATGAGATAATGATGCATTTTTCCACAAAATTTCCCGTTTGGTTTCACCAACTTCTCCCCCTAATTTTGGGAAAAGTGTCTCATCAAATTGACAGTCTGCAAATAGTGCAGTGAACAAATCTCCTGTCAATGTTTCGAGGTAGCGAATAATGGAGGACGCGTCAAACTCAACATATATTCCTAACCTCCTTTGCAAACCCATTTTGGTGTGGGATGGCGGTGCTACAGGCACATATACTGCGCATCCAAAGCTTCTTAAATGGGATATATTGGGTTCATGACCCAAAACCAATTGCAATGGGGAATATTTGTGTCAATTCGTCAGTCAGAGACGAACTAGCATTGCTGCATGCAACATGGCGTGACCCCAAACCGAAGTGGGCAGCTGACGAACTAGCATTGCTTCATGCAAAATGGCGTGACCCCAAACCGAAGTGGGCAGCCGACAAACTAGTATTGTTGCATGCAAAATGGCGTGAACCCAAGTCGAAATGGGCAGCCTCGTTTTCATGAAGAGTTCAAGATTATTCTCATCTATTGTCTCAATATGATATCCATTTTGAATGATATCTTTAAAACTCAACAAGTTCCTTTTAGACTTGGAGGAGAACATTGCATTCTCTAAGATAGATTCTCAAAACTCAACAAGTTCCTTTTAAACTTGGAGGAGAACGTTTTGATTGATATCATTAAAACTCAACAAGTTCTTCTTAGACTTGGAGGAGAACATTTCTCAATGATTAACGTCATGCCTTTGGGCAGAGTTAGATTTGCTCTTCCGGAGCCTTCAATCAATTTACTACTTTCCATGGTATGACATACAAAAGAAATACAGGAACATAAGAATAAGCAAGTTCAATTCCTTTTGTGTCACATAATATTTTCAAAATCTGCTACTAACAGTTGACAAACAAAATCAGATATGTTGTCCATAATCAATTACTATGCAGTTTGAAAATTTCAGCGTTTTTCATAAGACAATCGATTATTAAACACACAATCGATTGTTGGAACATAGACAATCGATTGTTAAACACACACAATCGATTATTTGTTATTTTTGAAAAACTTCAGATCACACTGTTTAAGACAATCGATTGTTAAACATAGACAATCGATTGTGGATGATTTTTGAAAAATTCCAGATTACACTGCCTAACGACAATCGATTGTTAGATATAGACAATCGATTGTGGGTGATTTTTGAAAAATTCCAGACCTCACTGTTTCAAGACAATCGATTGTTAGACAAAGACAATCGATTGTTGGCTATTTTTGAAAAATTCCAGAACACACTGTTTCAAGACAATCGATTGTTAGCCAAAGACAATCGATTGTTGATCAATTGTTTTTCAACTTTAATGCGAAAATAGTTGATAATCGACTAGTTTTTCAGGCTAGTCGATTACCCCCACTGGAAAATAAAAGTTTTATTGATATTTGAACATATTGAAGATATTCTAAAGAACTGCTGCTAACATTGCTTTATGAACTAACTAATACGAGTTAATGCTAATGACTATTAGTTTATTCACTAACTAATACAAATAAGTAGAACAAAATCAAATAACTCCATCTTCTTTCATCACGGATCCATCGCCGATTAGGTGGTCTATTTTTCCATCGGGTTGCTCAAAGAAGTCTGCCACATCCAGGTGGGTGATATCCTCATTGTCGTCATAGACAAAATTTGTTTCAGGGCCTTTTCTCTTTCGAGATGCTTGATAAAGGTCAACCAAGTGTCTTGGTATACGGCAAGTCCTAGACCAGTGCCCATTTCCACCGCAACGATAACATATAGTTTCTGAACTATTTACCTTAGGATCTTCTGGACCCCGTTTCTGCTTTCGGTGGTTATCTCTCTTTGGGGGGTGACGGACTTCTTTGGAATTTCTTCCTTGTCCACGTCCTTGGCTTTGACCCCGTTTATGACCGTGATCATGGTCCCTTTTATGTTTGGCATAATGCGAGTGCACCATATCTGCTTCAGGCAGTGGTGTAGACCCAGTTGGTCTATTTTCGTAATTTCTCATGAGCAAATCATTATTTCGCTCAGCCACTAGTAAGAGAGAAATCAGTTCAGAGTACTTCGTAAAGCCTTTCTCTCGGTACTTGTTGCTGCAGTACCATATTGGAGGCATGAAACGTTGTAAACGTTTTCTCAAGCATATCGTAATCGGAGATGTTATCTCCACATAGCTTCAGTTTAGAAGTAATTCTGAACATAGCAGAATTATATTCAGAAACGGACTTAAAGTCCTGTAGCCTCAGATGGGCCCAATCATATCGTGCTTGTGGCAGAGTGACCAACTTCAGGTTGTCATATCTCTCCTTTAAGCTGTTCCACAAAACGAGTGGATCCTTGACGGTGAGAAATTCAATCTTCAAACCTTCGTCAAGGTGGTGGCGCAAGAAAATCAAGGCCTTCGCACAATCTTGGGTTGATGCTTTTTCTTTATCTTTGATGGTGTCTCCGAGACCCATAGCATCTAAGTGGATTTCAGCATCCAACACCCATGTCATATAGTTCTTGCCCGAAATTTCAAGGGCAACGAACTTTCTTTTCATAATGTCAGACATACTCGAAAATTAAATTAGGAAGAGGGAAAATACCTTGGATTTTCGAGAATGATACTTGACACGGTAGAGTCTCGTGCTGATAACGTTTTATAAACTAAAGCAAAAGACAAGAACAATAGAACAAGAACAATAGCAATAGAGAGAAGAGTAGAGAGAGTTCTTCTTATTGAGTTGAGAGGGGTGAATTACAATGGTAGAGAGCACCTCTATTTATAGGGAGGAGGAAGATCTTGCTACCAATAATAGGACTCTAAAATCTCTCTAATTAAGTACATTAAAGACATTCACCTTAAATAGAAGTGTAAGAATCTTCTATTTCATAACAAAATCTACGATATGGAAAAAAGGTACAAATACAATAAGCAGAAACTAACGTGCGGTCCGAAACTCAGAGATTTGCGCGTCTAGTGTTATTTTAAGTGAGTATTGTTTGTGTTAGAAAGGAAACGTCGTGCATAGATTCTGCTTTCACCCAATATTCAATTCCACTACCCGCCAATCACGCACTGCCGCCTCCACCGCTATTTCCCCAAAATTTATGTTTTTATTAAATAAAATCAGGTTTTTGTTTGGACAACATTTGGGAAAATGTTCTTTAAGAAAACTACGAAACATGAAGATGCATTTGAATAAATGTAATTAGTTTTTAGATTTATGAGTGACAGAAGGTTCCAATTGTTATGGCATCACCCTTTCCTCATGTGAGTATTAAGAGTTTATTATGATCTAATATTTTGTAATGAATATCTATAACTTTTAAAGAAGTTACTCTTATTATTTTTTTTTATTAGGTAGACAATTCTTACTACTTCTCACCGTTATAGTTGTAACTTCACATCTCCATAACCTCTCAATGATTTTTCCCCATAATCTCAATAGTTAATACCATATTTATGATATTCATTTGTATACCTCAATTTCATTCTATAAATAGACGGTTTGGATATTTCATTGTATACACTTGATACATGGAAGAAATAACATTCTCTCATCTCTTTCTCTCTACATAGTTGTCTATCTTTTTGTTTTATATTATTACTTTGAATTAAGTTTTGTAATACATTATCAACACGAATGCTATTTTATTTTTGCTAATACTTACTAAAAGAAGTGAAACCTTCGGTGGAAGCTACAACTGTTTTTGCTGCTTTGCCAAGGAAAACTTTCATTACATCTTGATAAAGATTTTGTGGTAAGCACTAAAGATGACACTGTCGTGTCATTGATTTAGTCTTATGTGCATATAGATGAGAAAGATAAAATTTTATACTGCAATAACATAGTTAACCTCATATTGATCTCAAGCCAGTCTCATTTAATGATAATATTTACTTGACCTTAGTTTGATGTATCATCTTATTCAATATGATGATGAGTGTTATATCTCCTTGCTTCAAATTCATGAAAAGTAAGATAAATGTTAACCCCAAAAGCATTATATTTTGAACCATGCAACAATGACACTTTTCCATAGACATGTGATAAATTATAAATCTTATTAGATTATTTTTAAGAATGATAGTTTTTACTTAGAAGCAATCCCATTCTCATTTTTAGAAATGGTGCCAGTAAATCTTAAAAGCCGACCATGCATATGTGTGATACAAAGGTTGCGTCTTTATGTAACACATGAAAAAAAAATATTTTACAGTAGCATATGTAATCAGTGCCTAATTTTTAGTCAAAATTACGGTCATATACATGTGTTATTTGGTTCTCACGGCTTTTTGTTTGCACGAAACACTATGTCTTGATTATAATAGTTTTTACTGTTTTTCATATATATATGAACCAATAATTTGAAAAGGTATATATCTAGCTAGTTTATTGGGATACCTTTTGTGTAAATATAGAATATGCTAGTAATATTGAATAAGCTTGATTGTTTTCTAGAGTAGAATATATCTCATTACACTTTGGATAATTTATAGTTACTGAAATTGTAATGCATGGTATATAGTACTATATCTAAATAATATGCTTTGATAAGTTTACATATAGTATATTAGTATCATTGATAATATTTTTTATCATTTTTAATTCACTTTATGATAGTGTTTACTATGTTGAACTTACTAAATTTAATTTATGGCTATGTAAAATTATATTATATTCTTTGAAGTGAATTAAACAATTTGCAATAAATATTATATAAGGATAAGACGGTGGATTCAAGTCCCAATGCACCATGAGGATAAGACATCGGGTTTTGAGTCCTGATGCTCCTTGATTATAAGAGTTGGGTTCGAGCCCCAACTAATTATGGCCTCGCATGCTTTTATATGGGTAAGGCATTGGGGTTTAGTCTCAAATATGCCATATTGATGATATAATGATGACCAAAGAAAAATAACATAGTTTTTATGAAAAAACATGAAGCTTGTCCCACTTGATTTGTACCATTCTTGAAGAAAATATAGTAGCAGTGCATAAAGTCTAAATGAAGACAAGTGGTTGACCAATGAACATGGGCGTGCCAAAGACAATAATAATAATCATCATTATGATAATTGTAAAAATGATAACAATAAGGGTTCTCAAATATTCCTTCAACGTGTGAAGGTGACGTTTGCCATCAATGTGGTATGAAAATAATAAGCACACACATATGGTTATAGTCCACTTGAAGAGATTGTGACTTGTGATATGCATTGTAAATGCGAACTCATTCTTGAAAGTGAATGTGAATATATATATATATATATATATATATATATATATATATATATGTGTGTGTGTGTGTGTGTGTGTGTGTGTGTGTGTGTACGTGTGTGTGTGAGATACAAATCATGCATAAGAATGTGCTTATGCAAGAGTCGATAAATACCACAATTCACCTTTAAGGGAGGTTTGAGAGAGATAAAAATATACAATATTACAATGTGGTTACATAAATATGTCATTGGTCGTGTACATGTGATACGCCAAAAAATATTTTGCCATACCTTATAAAAGGTCATTAAAAACAAAAGTAAAGCAAGAAATGAGTCTTGTCTATAATATTTTTTATTGTGATAATGATAAGATAATTTTTCAGTAGAGGAAAAATTCACCACTTGGATAGTGGTATAAAGATTCTGTAGTACAAAATTATTGAGAGCTTCGAAAAAGCGAATTTGTTACTACCCGAATAAATAAAATTATTCATGGCATTGGTAGTAGTAAGTCTCAAAAAGAAACTTTTTGAGTTGCAAATATATTAACCAAAGTGGTTGGAATATTGAGACTATAAATAAAAGGAAGATTGAATATCTTCATATTACTATCATCATACCCGGTAAATCTGAAAGGTTATTTGTAATACAAATGAATAAGCATGGTGATAAAATCACATGCCATATTAAATTAAATATTTAGTGAAATAAATATTACTTGGCACAACCGGTTGGTCTTTTCGGTTCAATTATGACGCGAAAAATTGATTGAGAATTCATGTTGGCATATATTGAAAATATAGAAGATTCTTCAAGAATTCTCTTGTGCTGCTTATTCTCATGATATACCAGTTAAGGTTGGGATTGAATCCCTTAAAATCTGGAACGAATAAAAGATGATATACATATGGGTCCAATTACCTGCCATGTGGACCGTTTACTATTATATGATTTTAAAAGATACATTTATTGTATGGTCACATGTGCATTTGTTATCAACTTGCAATTTGAATTTTGCAAGGTGGATTGCTCAAATTACTACAGTACAGTTCCAAAATATAAATTATGATGATTTATCTTGATAGTGCTGGTTTAAATCAAAGTTGGTTTAGAAGAAGATGTATGCCTCCAATCATAGCTAACCATGGTTATGAGAACAAAACTCCCAAATAGAAATTTGGTATGAGGTGAATTATTTAATATACAATATCATTTATATGCATCTAGCCAACAAGTTATGATAATTGGTTCAGAGTCAGGAACCAAATAACTTTTATCTGGAAATATGATTGTGCTATATGGTTTAATTATGCTACAAATATGCACAAAGATAGTTTCCTAAAGAAGATTGGGAAATGTGTTGTTGATTCCAACATTAGAAGGAGAAAAAGGGCAGCTGAAAAAGTGATACTTGGAATGAATTATTATGAATATATGTAGATTCTCGTACAAGAAAATGTGAACTTGAAGTTCAAGTGATAATTCATTCTCAAAAATATTGCCAGGAATATTTGCTGACCCAAATATAAATGTCATATTTCAGTTGTTAATGGTCCAAATAGAGTAATGTCCATGATGGACGTAGTCTATGGAACGCATGAAGTGAAATAGACTAATCGGTTCCAAAGATAAAACTCCTTGAAGAAGGAGATGAGCAAATGATAAAGATGGTCATATTAAGGAGGCAAGTGCTCTGTAAGAGCACCATGATATAACGCTTTATACGACCTCATGGAAGAGGATCATGTACCTGAAAATAATGAGATCTCAATAAGTTATGTATTTATTGTATGATGATGGAACTGATGTAAAATGATCATCGATGCTATTATTGATATAATGTAACACTCAATATTATGAATATTAACGAGGATCTTGAGCTCAAATCTATCATGAAATTTTGACAGATAAATGATTGGTCAATAAAAAATAAAAAATTAAGATTGACTTCACTTGAAAAATGCGAAGCTTTGGACTGATAGTCCCAACACCTGAAAGTATAAAGTTAGTAGAGTGACACAAGATTTTATATAAATGTCCTAGCATTGATTATATGGAAACATGTTCCCTTGTGGTGGGTACAATTGCCTTCAGATTTTAGTATATCAATACCTGATAAATTTGATATGCGTATATAAAAATTATTGAAGGATTTAAACAGTTCTAAAGCATATTAAGGTTCCCAAGAAATTTATTAAATAAAGCTTTAGCAAACCCTTATGTGGATTTGAGCAAGCATAGCGGGCATGATTTATTTTTGTGTCTGTTGCAATTGGTGCACTATGTATCTTGCTAAAATCATAAGTATAACAATATGCTAACGAGATCTAAATTTATTCCTACACGAAGATATTGGAATACTATTAGTACTATACTGGAAAAGGAATCCTTGATATAGATTTGTTTATTCTAACAAATATTGTCAAGATTTTGTTGGTTATGCAAAATGCATGCATTTTCCTAAAGTTCGTTCTTCAAATATTCTATTTGCATGTGAGAGTACTGCTATATTATTATTTTACAAGATAGTTAATTGTTGATACTTATTCAAGTCAAGCCAAGATAAGCAACTGATAACGCAAAGAGCTCAACACACAATAAGTATGTGACTTGACTTTGAAGAGAAGATTCCAATAATACTGAAGATAATGTTGTTTGCTTATATCAATAGAAAGAAAGACTATCGAAGGAGACAAAACACATTCACCAAAGTTCTTCAACAAATTTATTCAAGTGATAATTTAGCGGAATAATTCATCAAGGCGTTGCAGATCTCAAGATTAGAGAAGTTGTTATACAAGATTGAAATTTACCGTCTCCGAGAGATAAAGTGATGTTTTCATTAGGGGAGGAATATACGCATTGCACTCTTTTTTCCTTAGCTAAGGTTTTATCCCATTGAGTTTTCTTGGTAAGGTTTTTAATGAGGCAGCAAGTAATGCGTATTACTAGATATGTGTACTCTTTTTCATTCACTAAGATTTTTTCCCTTCTTTTTAGTAAGGTTTTAACGAGGCACATTATCTATAGACATCCAATGGGGAGTATTATGAAATATTATTTTGTAGTGGATGTCTATAACTGCTAACGAAGTTACTCTCACTACTCATCTCCATTAAGTAGATAACTATCAATACTTCTCACCATTATAGTTGTAACTCCCACACCTCCATAACCTCTCCATGATCTCAATAATTAATACCATATTTATGATATCCCTTTGTATACCTCAAAGTCATCCTATAAATAAAAGGTTTGAACATTACATTGTATACGCTTGAATACATGAAAAAAATAAGATTCTCTCTTTTTCTCTACATTATTATCTATTTTTTTGTTTTATATTATTACTTTGAATTAAGTTTCCTAACGGAGTTCTTATTTAAGGTTCCATTAATTGTTTTCGTCGAGCTAAATAAATTCCACTTCGTTCATTTTGTACATTAAATGAAACGGTTAAATTATTTAAGTCTAATTAAACTTGTGGTTACAAAATAGATACTTGATGATTAATGTGGAACACTCCAATTCCCAACAAGATAATAGGCGTTAGAAACTTGGAATTACGACATATGACAGTGAGTACTTCCTCCGGTTCAAAATAATTTTATTTTTAATTTTTTTTGTGATTTAAAATAAGTGATTCTTTTAGATTTCAAGAATGAATTAGTTACTTTTTCCTACGTTATCCTTGGAGTAAATAGTGTTGAAATATGTGTTAAGAGTATTTATATGAGATAGTAAAGATTAATATGGTCAATTTCATTATTAATTAATGCTAAAAAATATATTTTTTAATCTGTATAAAAAACATCAAAAAAATTATTTATTTTGGACCGAAAAGAATATCATACATTACACTTCTCAATCCCTTTTGTGAGACTGTTCCTTAATCATCATCATACTTATAAATTTATAAATTATAGTTTTAAAAAATAATCCAAATGAGGTCATTCTAACAAATGAATAAACTAGAGGGAAGTGTAAACCAATTGTTTTAACTTCTAATAATATTTGGCTACAAAGCTTTTTGAAAATCTGTCATCATTTTTGGACACATTTAGTTTACGTATGACAATTTTTTGTTTTTTTTTTAATTTTTAAAAGCATTATGTGATACAAATTAAAATAGGCTGAAAATGTGGGGAGGGGAGAGGGGTGACGGGGCTCTTTGTGATGAAAGCTGCCATGTAGATGATGAGTGGGTCCATGTGATCAGATGTTCAAACATCCAACTTCTAACTCTTGACTTTGACCCTTTTCGTTGCTTATAAATCTCCGAAAACGCTTCAATATGCTCCTCCTCCTCCCCACACCCCCCCCAACCCCAACCCCTCCTAGCCACAAAAATTAATTAACCAATAATAGCATGACATATCACCATCCATGTTGAGTCGATCTTGACCATATTTAAGAATGTAATGGGATCACTTGTTCCAATAATTCAGTAATTTGCAGAAGACTCGAACATTATAAATTGGCTTTAAAATGATTAACCTTTTTTCCATACTTTTTAGATAAAGGAATTGTTATCGATTGTCCGTGTTCAAAGCAACGAGAAACTGGAAACCAGTAAGAAGAAGAGACAAAAAAAAAAAAAAATCACAGAAATGAAGAAATCCGAGATCACAGAATTCACTGTGTGTCCTTAAGGAATTTAACCCCCTCACTGTACCCGAGGTTGTGGATTATTTCCTCCCAGGATATAACGGATATACCTGTCGTAGGAGTGGCGGTACCTCAAACGCGTACGACTTCGACGAACTCAAATTCGGGAACGAAATCACACTATGACTCGATATGTTTCAGTTTGCAGAAAAGAATGCAGAATTTTTAATGCACGAATATTTTTTTTTTTCCAGTACTCGAAAATGAGGCATTGCCTCAGTTTATATAGCCTCGAATTGTGACTGTTCGGAAAGGCTTGGTGCCTGTTCGGGAAAGGCCATGCCTTTTTCTGAAAAATAAGAACGTTGGGAAGTTTACAGTTAACAAATTAATATTTTTTCCCACGGGAATTAAAAATAATTTCAGAAAATGAAGATTGAATTTTAAATAAATTTGGTCCAAAAAGATTATCAATCAATCAGATCATTTGACCAAATCCAAATCCAAATCCAAATCCAAATCCAAATCCAAATCCAAATCCGAAGCCGAAGCCGAGCCGAGCGACGACGACGGCGCGAGGGGAGTCCCTCTTCTTAACCCTTTAAGAGCTAGAAGAAGTGCTTTCTAATATAAGCACATAACTTTCCCTTTCTACCACCAATGTGGTACAAAGCTCCTTTTCAAAGGAACTTTGCTTTGAAACTTCATTTTCCTTCTATTGTCTTCTTCCCTCCATTTCTCATTCACACCAACTTAGCTAGCTTTAATCATTAACTAGCTTTAACAATCCCCCACATGAATGGGGAATGGCTATATGATGAAAAACATGCATGACAAAAAACTGTGTGATTCGTAAGCAAGGATTAATTGCATCTGGATAAGTAGATTTCTCTTTGAACTTTCCGTAGTGAGCATATGTCGGATATACTCGGTCAATCGGTAGATTTGATATCTTTGAACCGTCGAGCTTTGGTGTATACCTAGACAACCACATGTCACACAATTAACCTTTTAACCGTTTTTGGTTCTCATTGTTTTGTTCGTTTCAGCTATGAACACTTCCTGGTTCATAAGTGCGTAGAGAGCTGGCCTTACAGAGTTCTCCTTGAAGCGGCTTACACTTCACACTTACATAGGTGATTCCTAAATGTGTCATCCCGTAGATACACTATTTGATATACCCCGTATCAAACTTAGAAACCATTAAAAAGCCTTAATGCTTTATCCTAGTACTGAACATTGTCTCATCACGAGAATGGACAAAAAAGTTATTGTGACAATGTTGAACCGTCATCAATGACTTTGTTTGATCTCTTTGAACCTAGATCTTGGGATCTCATGTCTTCTAGGTAGAGTTACCGCCACGATGACTTGTCCTCGGCCATAGTCCCATTCCCCTCGATGATCTTTCAACCACTTCTCTAGTTAGGCCTTTAGTTAGTGGATCCGACACATTATCTCTTGACTTAACATAGTCAATTGTGATAATTCCACTAGAGAGTAGTTGTCTAACGGTATTATGTCTTCGTCGTATGTGACGAGACTTTCCGTTGTACATAACGCTCCCGGCTCTTCCTATTGCCGCTTGGCTATCGCAATGTATGCATATAGGAGCCAACGGTTTGGGCCAAAATGGAATATCTTCTAAGAAATTCCGGAGCCATTCAGCTTCTTCACCGGCTTTGTCTAGAGCTATGAACTCAGATTCCATTGTAGAGCGGGCGATACATGTCTGTTTGGATGACTTCCAAGACACTGCTCCTCCACCTATAGTAAAAACGTATCCACTTGTGGATTTAGTTTCAGTTGAACCGGTGATCCAATTTGCATCACTGTATCCTTCAATAACTGCAGGATACCTGTTATAATGCAAAACAAAGTTTTGAGTATGTTTCAAATACCCCAAAACTCGTTTCATTGCCAGCCAATGATTTTGGTCGGGATTACTCGTGTAGCGACTTAGTTTACTTATAGCACACGCAATATCAGGTCGCGTACAGTTCATAATATACATCAAACTTCCCAACACTCTGGCATAATCCAATTGAGAATGACTTTCACCTTTATTCTTTGCAAGAGCAAGGTTCATATCAATTGGCGTCTTTGCAACTTTAAAGTCCAAATACTTGAACTTTTCAAGTACTTTTTCAATATAATGAGATTGAGACAATGCTAGACCTTGAGGAGTCTTATGGATTTTAATTCCCAGAATTAAATCGGTACCTCCTAAGTCTTTCATATCAAACTTACTAGCAAGCATGCGCTTAGTAGCATTTATGTTAGCAATGTTGTTACTCATTATTAACATATCATCCACGTATAAACAAACAATGACGACGTGGTTCGGAGTGTTCTTAATGTAGACACATTTATCACATTCATTTATCTTGAATCCATTTGACAGCATCGTATGGTCAAATTTTGCATGCCACTGTTTTGGTGCTTGTTTTAGTCCATAAAGAGACTTAACAAGTCTACATACCTTCTTCTCTTTCCCTGGAACTACAAACCCTTCGGGTTGTTCCATGTAAATTTCATCCTCCAACTCTCCATTTAAGAAGGCTGTTTTCACATCCATTTGATGGATTTCAAGACCGTACACGGCGGCTAATGCTACTAACACCCGAATAGATGTAATCCTCGTTACCGGCGAGTATGTATCAAAGTAATCAAGACCTTCTCGTTGTCTAAACCCTTTAACAACTAGTCTTGCCTTATATTTTTCAATAGTGCCATCAGCTTTCATTTTCCGCTTGAAAATCCATTTGGAACCTAAAGGTTTATTCCCTGGAGGAAGATCAACCAATTCCCAAGTATGGTTGTTCAATATGGATTCTATCTCACTATTGATTGCCTCTTTCCAAAATTGAGCTTCCGATGAAGACGTAGCTTCGTTGAACGTTCGAGGCTCATTTTCCAACAAAAATGTTAAAAATTCTGGTCCAAAGGAAGTAGTCGTCCTTTGACGTTTGCTACGTCTTGGATTTTCCTCATCAGGAATGTTTTCCTTTATTTCTTCCCGAGGTCGTTTAGATTCTTTGCTAGACGACGCACATTCCTTTTTATACGGATATATGGTTTCAAAGAAGTCAGCATTATCTGATTCAATTACCGTATTCACCTGAATGTCGGGATTTTCTGATTTGTGAACCAGAAATCTATATGCCTTACTATTTGTGGCATATCCTATGAAAACACAATCAACGGTTTTAGGTCCTATTTTTACCCTTTTGGGTTTAGGAACTTGCACCTTGGCCAAACACCCCCACACTTTAAAGTATTCCAAATTGGGCTTCCTTCCTTTCCACTTTTCGTATGGAATAGATTTTGTTTTGCTATGGGGCACTCGATTGAGTATTCGGCTAGCTGTTAGAATGGCTTCCCCCCACAAGTTCTGGGGTAAACCAGAACTTATTAACAGGGCATTCATCATTTCTTTCAGTGTTCTATTTTTTCTTTCCGCAATTCCGTTTGATTGTGGCGAGTAAGGAGCAGTTGTTTGATGAATAATGCCATATTCCAAACATATTTGTTCAAAAGGAGATTCATATTCACCGCCCCTATCACTCCTTATCATTTTAATCTTTTTGTTAAGTTGAGTCTCAACTTCAGTTTTGTATTGCCTGAACGCTTCAATTGCTTCATCTTTACTATTAAGTAAATAAACGTAGCAATACCGCGTACTATCGTCAATAAAAGTTATGAAATACTTCTTTCCACCGCGAGATGGAATTGACTTCATGTCACAAATATCTGTATGGATTAAGTCTAAAGGACTTGAATTCCTTTCAACTGACTTATAAGGATGTTTAGCATACTTAGATTCAACACAGATTTGACATTTTGATTGATTGCATTCAAACTTAGGCAATACTTCCAAACTAATCATTTTTCGCAAGGTTCTATAATTGACATGTGAATGCCATAAATCATTTGACTCAAGCAAGTAAGACGAAGCAGAAACTTTATTATTATTAGCAACAACCATTACATTCAGTTTGAAAAGGCCCTCTGTGAGGTAGCCTTTTCCTATGTACATTTCGTTCTTACTTATTACAACCTTGTCAGAAACATAAACACATTTAAAACCGTTCTTCACTAGAAGTCCGGTAGATACAAGATTTTTCCTAATTTCAGGAACATGACAGACGTTGTTGAGAGTCACCACCTTGCCAGAGGTCATCTTCAGCAGTATCTTTCCATAACCTTCAATCTTGGCAGTTGCAGAATTTCCCATATATATTGTTTCTTCGGGCCCTGCGGGAGCATATGAAGCAAAGGCTTCTCTAACAGCACAAATGTGGCGAGTGGCGCCAGAGTCAATCCACCACTCTTTCGGACATCCCACTAGGTTGCACTCGGACAACATAGCGCACAAGTCATCAACCTCCTCGTTTGTTTCAACCATATTAGCCTGACCCTTCTTCTTTTCCTTTTTCGGAGCACGACAGTCTGCAGCTTTGTGTCCGATTTTTCCACAATTATGGCAGTTTCCCTTGAATTTCTTCTTGTTGGGATAGTTCCTTGGTCCCGATGCCTTTTTCCTCTTTTTCATATTAGTTGGGGCAGTTTCAACTATATGTGCTCCCCCTATGGTTGATCTCCCATTTGTCTTTTTCTCCGCTGCCTTGTTATCTTCCTCGATTCTCAATCGGACGATGAGATCTTCCAATGTCATCTCCTTTCGCTTATGTTTCAAGTAATTTTTGAAGTCCTTCCATGAAGGAGGCAACTTCTCTATCACTGCCGCAACTTGAAACGCCCCACTAATCACCAAACCTTCAGCGAGGAGATCATGGATGATAACCTGCAACTCTTGAACTTGAGTGACAACAGACTTGCCATCTACCATTTTGTAGTCCAAAAACTTGGCAGCGATAAACTTCTTTAAGCCAGCATCTTCTGTTTTATATTTCTTTTCCAACGCATCCCATAGTTCTTTTGATGTTCCCACATTACTATAGACGTTGTAAAGATCATCCTCCAGTCCGCTAAGAATGTAATTCTTGCACAAAAAATCTGAGTGCTTCCATGCCTCAATTACAACAAATCGTTCATTTTCAGGTGTTGATTCCGGCGGAACCGGAATATCCTCCTTAATAAACTTTTGAAGGCCTAAAGTAGTTAGATAGAAGAACATCTTTTGTTGCCATCGTTTGAAATCAATCCCGGTGAATTTTCCGGGCTTCTCTGCCGGAGCCGGTGCTGGTGCAGTACGACTGGAGGACGCAGCATTGCTCGTAGAACCAACCACGGGGGCTGGTGTGGCAGTAACAGTAGCAGTAGCATTCAAATTTGGAGTTTGGTCTCCCATTTCTGTCGTAGGAAATAACAGAACACTTTAATAATCGATGAAGATTTTATTTCTTCAAACCGAATCAAATTTACACAAACAGAATTAAAACAAACTTCAAATAGAATGTAATAAACTGTATGTAGTATACTTGATGAAGTTTTTATATCTTCAAATCAAGTACCCAAATGAGTAGAAAGTTCTGAAAACTTTAATCTCAACCGGAGTAGAAAATCCGAAGATTTAGTCTCCAAACAACATACAAGTTCGTTACATGCAAACAACAAAATTACAAGTTTCTTTTATTTTCTGGACAGTCACAATTTTATGTTAGAAAAAACTGTATGTAGTCACTGTTTTTTTTTTTCCGTACTGTTGTATCGTTCTGTAACGTTTTAATCAACAGCAGATGAACACGGAAATAATAACATAAATTCCTTAAGCTTGTTATCGATTGTCCGTGTTCAAAGCAACGAGAAACTGGAAACCAGTAAGAAGAAGAGACACAAAAAAAAACAGAACGTATGTAACACTGAAAAAAAAAAAATCACAGAAATGAAGAAATCCGAGACCACAGAATTCACTGTGTGTCCTTAAGGAATTTAACCCCCTCACTGTACCCGAGGTTGTGGATTATATCCTCCAGGATATAACGGATATACCTGTCGTAGGAGTGGCGGTACCTCAAACGCCTACGACTTCGACGAACTCAAATTCGGGAACGAAATCACACTATGACTCGATATGTTTCAGTTTGCAGAAAAGAATGCAGAATTTTTAATGCACGAATATTTTTTTTTTTTTCCTTTTTTTTTTTCAGTACACGAAAATGAGGCATTGCCTCAGTTTATATAGCCTCGAATTATGACTGTTCGGAAAGGCTTGGTGCCTGTTCGGGAAAGGCCATGCCTTTTCCTGAAAAATAAGAACGTTGGGAAGTTTACAGTTAACAAATTAATATTTTTTCCCGCGGGAATTAGAAATAATTTCAGAAAATGAAGATTGAATTTTAAATAAATTTGGTCCAAAAAGATTATCAATCAATCAGATCATTTGACCAAATCCAAATCCAAATCCAAAGCCGAAGCCGAGCCGAGCGACGACGACGGCGCGAGAGGAGTCCCTCTTCTTAACCCTTTAAGAGCTAGAAGAAGTGCTTTCTAATATAAGCACATAACTTTCCCTTTCTACCACCAATGTGGTACAAAGCTCCTTTTCAAAGGAACTTTGCTTTGAAATTTCATTTTCCTTCTATTGTCTTCTTCCCTCCATTTCTCATTCACACCAACTTAGCTAGCTTTAATCATTAACTAGCTTTAACTTATTTCCTAAAATCCAGTCCCCAGCAGAGTCGCCACTTATTATCGATTGTCCGTGTTCAAAGCATCGAGAAACTGGAAACCAGTAAGAAGAAGAGACAAAAAAAAAATCACAGAAATGAAGAAATCCGAGACCACAGAATTCACTGTGTGTCCTTAAGGAATTTAACCCCCTCACTGTACCCGAGGTTGTGGATTATTTCCTCCCAGGATATAACGGATATACCTGTCGTAGGAGTGGCGGTACCTCAAACGCGTACGACTTCGACGAACTCAAATTCGGGAACGAAATCACACTATGACTCGATATGTTTCAGTTTTAAGAAAAGAATGCAGAATTTTTAATGCACGAATATTTTTTTGTTTTTCAGTACTCGAAAATGAGGCATTGCCTCAGTTTATACAGCCTCGAATTGTGACTGTTCGGAAAGGCTTGGTGCCTGTTCGGGAAAGGCCATGCCTTTTTCTGAAAAATAAGAACGTTGGGAAGTTTACAGTTAACAAATTAATATTTTTCCCGCGAGAATTAAAAATAATTTAAGAAAATGAAGATTGAATTTTAAATAAATTTGGTCAAAAAAGATTATCAATCAATCAGATCATTTGACCAAATCCAAATCCAAATCCAAAGCCGAAGCCGAGCCGAGCGACGACGACGGCGCGAGGGGAGTCCCTCTTCTTAACCCTTTAAGAGCTAGAAGAAGTGCTTTCTAATATAAGCACATAACTTTCCCTTTCTACCACCAATGCGGTACAAAGCTCCTTTTCAAAGGAACTTTGCTTTGAAACTTCATTTTCCTTGTATTGTCTTCTTCCCTCCATTTCTCATTCACACCAACTTAGCTAGCTTTAATCATTAACTAGCTTTAACAATCCCCCACATGAATGGGGAATGGCTATATGATGAAAAACATGCATGACAAAAAAAAACTGTGTGATTCGTAAGCAAGGATTAATTGCATCTGGATAAGTAGATTTCTCTTTGAACTTTCCGTAGTGAGCATATGTCGGATATACTCGGTCAATCGGTAGATTTGATATCTTTGAACCGTCGAGCTTTGGTGTATACCTAGACAACCACATGTCACACAATTAACCCTTTAACCGTTTTTGGTTCTCATTGTTTTGTTCGTTTCAGCCATGAACACTTCCTGGTTCATAAGTGCGTAGAGAGCTGGCCTTACAGAGTTCTCCTTGAAGCGGCTTACACTTCACACTTACATAGGTGATTCCTAAATGTGTCATCCCGTAGATACACTATTTGATATACCCCGTATCAAACTTAGAAACCATTAAAAAGCCTTAATGCTTTATCCTGGTACTGAACATTGTCTCATCACGAGAATGGACCAAAAAGTTATTGTGACAATGTTGAACCGTCATCAATGACTTTGTTTGATCTCTTTGAACCTAGATCTTGGGATCTCATGTCTTCTAGGTAGAGTTACCGCCACGATGACTTGTTCTCGGCCATAGTCCCATTCCCCTCGATGATCTTTCAACCACTTCTCTAGTTAGGCCTTTAGTTAGTGGATCCGACACATTATCTCTTGACTTAACATAGTCAATTGTGATAATTCCACTAGAGAGTAGTTGTCTAACGGTATTATGTCTTCGTCATATGTGACGAGACTTTCCGTTGTACATAACGTTCCCGACTCTTCCTATTGCCGCTTGGCTATTGCAATGTATGCATATAGGAGCCAACGGTTTGGGCCAAAATGGAATATCTTCTAAGAAATTCCGGAGCCATTCAGCTTCTTCACCGGCTTTGTCTAGAGCTATGAACTCAGATTCCATTGTAGAGCGGGCGATACATGTCTGTTTGGATGACTTCCAAGACACTGCTCCTCCACCTATAGTAAAAACGTATCCACTTGTGGATTTAGTTTCAGTTGAACCGGTGATCCAATTTGCATCACTGTATCCTTCAATAACTGCAGGATACCTGTTATAATGCAAAACAAAGTTTTGAGTATGTTTCAAATATCCCAAAACTCGTTTCATTGCCAGCCAATGATTTTGGTCAGGATTACTCGTGTAGCGACTTAGTTTACTTATAGCACACGCAATATCAGGTCGCGTACAGTTCATAATATACATCAAACTTCCCAACACTCTGGCATAATCCAATTGAGAATGACTTTCACCTTTATTCTTTGCAAGAGCAAGGTTCATATCAATTGGCGTCTTTGCAACTTTAAAGTCCAAATACTTGAACTTTTCAAGTACTTTTTCAATATAATGAGATTGAGACAATGCTAGACCTTGAGGAGTCTTATGGATTTTAATTCCCAGAATTAAATCGGCAACTCCTAAGTCTTTCATATCAAAACTTACTAGCAAGCATGCGCTTAGTAGCATTTTTGTTAGCAATGTTGTTACTCATTATTAACAAATCATCCACGTATAAACAAACAATAACGACGTGGTTCGGAGTGTTCTTAATGTAGACACATTTATCACATTCATTTATCTTGAATCCATTTGACAGCATCGTATGGTCAAATTTTGCATGCCACTGTTTTGGTGCTTGTTTTAGTCCATAAAGAGACTTAACAAGTCTACATACCTTCTTCTCTTTCCCTGGAACTACAAACCCTTCGGGTTGTTCCATGTAAATTTCTTCCTCCAACTCTCCATTTAAGAAGGCTGTTTTCACATCCATTTGATGGATTTCAAGACCGTACACGGCGGCTAATGCTACTAACACCCGAATAGATGTAATCCTCGTTACCGGCGAGTATGTATCAAAGTAATCAAGACCTTCTCGTTGTCTAAACCCTTTAACAACTAGTCTTGCCTTATATTTTTCAATAGTCCGCGTACTATCGTCAATAAAAGTTATGAAATACTTCTTTCCACCGCGAGATGGAATTGACTTCATGTCACAAATATCTGTATGGATTAAGTCTAAAGGACTTGAATTCCTTTCAACTGACTTATAAGGATGTTTAGCATACTTAGATTCAACACAGATTTGACATTTTGATTGATTGCATTCAAACTTAGGCAATACTTCCAAACTAATCATTTTTCGCAAGGTTCTATAATTGACATGTCCTAAACGTGAATGCCATAAACCATTTGACTCAAGCAAGTAAGACGAAGCAGAAACTTTATTATTATTAGCAACAACCATTAAGTCATTGATGACGGTTCAACATTGTCACAATAACTTTTTGGTCCATTCTCGTGATGAGACAATGTTCAGTACCAGGATAAAGCATTAAGGCTTTTTAATGGTTTCTAAGTTTGATACGGGGTATATCAAATAGAGTATCTACGGGATGACACATTTAGGAATCACCTATGTAAGTGTGAAGTGTAAGCCGCTTCAAGGAGAACTCTGTAAGGCCAGCTCTCTACGCACTTATAAACCAGGAAGTGTTCATGGCTGAAACGAACAAAACAATGAGAACCAAAAACGGTTAAAGGGTTAATTGTGTGACATGTATAAATTTAATTAATGCCTTTGTCAAAAGTATTCAGTGCCCCGTCACTTACATGTTGTTTGTTGTAGGTTTGGATTAGTGGGGCGTTTCAAGTTGCGGCAGTGATAGAGAAGTTGCCTCCTTCATGAAAGGACTTCAAAAATTACTTGAAACATAAGCGAAAGGAGATGACATTGGAAGATCTCATCGTCCGGTTGAGAATCGAGGAAGATAACAAGGCAGCGGAGAAAAAGGCAAATGGGAGATCAACCATAGGGGGAGCACATATAGTTGAAACTGCCCCAACTAATATGAAAAAGAGGAAAAAGGCATCGGGACCAAGGAACTATCCCAACAAGAAGAAATTGAAGGGAAACTGCCATAATTGTGGAAAAATCGGACACAAAGCTGCAGACTGTCGTGCTCCGAAAAAGGAAAAGAAGAAGGGTCAGGCTAATATGGTTGAAACAAACGAGGAGGTTGATGACTTGTGCGCTATGTTGTCCGAGTGCAACCTAGTGGGAAGTCCGAAAGAGTGGTGGATTGACTCTGGCGCCACTCGCCACATTTGTGCTGTTAGAGAAGCCTTTGCTTCATATGCTCCCGCCGGGCCCGACGAAACAATATATATGGGAAATTCTGCAACGGCCAAGATTGAAGGTTATGGAAAGATACTGCTGAAGATGACCTCTGGCAAGGTGGTGACTCTCAACAACGTCTGTCATGTTCCTGAAATTAGGAAAAATCTTGTATCTACCGGACTTCTAGTGAAGAACGGTTTTAAATGTGTTTATGTTTCTGACAAGGTTGTAATAAGTAAGAACGAAATGTACATAAGCTTGTTATCGATTGTCCGTGTTCAAAGCAACGAGAAACTGGAAACCAGTAAGAAGAAGAGACACAACAAAAAAAAAAAAATCAGAAATGAAGAAATCCGAGACCACAGAATTCACTGTGTGTCCTTAAGGAATTTAACCCCCTCACTGTACCCGAGGTTGTGGATTATTTCCTCCCAGGATATAACGGATATACCTGTCGTAGGAGTGGCGGTACCTCAAACGCCTACGACTTCGACGAACTCAAATTCGGGAACGAAATCACACTATGACTCGATATGTTTCAGTTTGCAGAAAAGAATGCAGAATTTTTAATGCACGAATATTTTTTTTTTCCAGTACTCGAAAATGAGGCATTGCCTCAGTTTATATAGCCTCGAATTGTGACTGTTCGGAAAGGCTTGGTGCCTGTTCGGGAAAGGCCATGCCTTTTTCTGAAAAATAAGAACGTTGGGAAGTTTACAGTTAACAAATTAATATTTTTTCCCACGGGAATTAAAAATAATTTCAGAAAATGAAGATTGAATTTTAAATAAATTTGGTCCAAAAAGATTATCAATCAATCAGATCATTTGACCAAATCCAAATCAAAATCAAAATCCTAAGCCGAAGCCGAGCCGAGCGACGATGACGGCGCGAGGGGAGTCCCTCTTCTTAACCCTTTAAGAGCTAGAAGAAGTGCTTTCTAATATAAGCACATAACTTTCCCTTTCTACCACCAATGTGGTACAAAGCTCCTTTTCAAAGGAACTTTGCTTTGAAACTTCATTTTCCTTCTATTGTCTTCTTCCCTCCATTTCTCATTCACACCAACTTAGCTAGCTTTAATCATTAACTAGCTTTAACAGAAATTTCTTAATTCTACGCAAGAGATGACAATTACAACAGATCGAGAAGATAATTTCATCTTTTGACAAGCCTATATCTCTTAAGCAATTTATATAACATATCAAGGTATTCTTAGTTTCTTATGGTCTACAAAATGCTGTGTCACCCCAAGAAAACATGTCATTAAAGAGACGAAGAATGGTCAAATATACTTCTAATATTATATTATTGGTTTAAATATACATTATATCCGTTAAAGTTGTCCAAAATAGTCATTCATACATAATACTAACATTTGTTGAGGTAGATTCCATGTGACATGCCATCTCAACACCCCTAATCTATTTTGCTGCTCCTCTTTAAAGTTGTCCAAGAATTTTTGTTTCTAGTTTTTATTATTTTTTTTAATTTAAAGATATCATATACATGAATCATAATGTAGCTTTTAAAATTCTTTATTGACCTTTTTCTTTTTTGATTTTTTCTTTGTATAATATCTTGTAACATTTCAAATTATCTTTTTCTTTTTCATACTAAAACAAATTATCTACACCCTTTTTGAATTGCGAATTCTCTTCTTACAAATACTTCTTCTCTTTTAGGCTATTAACTCTCGTTTCTTTAAAAGAATTTATCAAATCCTTGTAAAAATTACCTATAAATAGGTGACGATTTATAATTGTAATGCATATTTTATATATTATTAAAAGAAGAAGAAAAAGTCTTCCCATTAAGTTAAGTGATAGCCTCAAAATATGTCATTTAGCAAATTAAGACAAAGTTATTATGGTTAAATAATAATTATTTTTTGAATTTTAATTTAAATAAATAAATTATGCGTTATATGTTGTTAATATTAGTTTCTCCACATATTGAACTATTTTTGTTTTACGTAAAAAATAGTTTTTATATATTTAAGAAATTATTTCTATTTTACGCTCAATATCATCTTTTACGTTTGGCACTGACAGCTACCATATCTATACAAAATTTTATCTACCGACATTCTTCTACCAATAAGGAATTCAATTATTATGCTAATAAAGACATTACTGCAGAGGTTTAGGAAGGAGATTGACTTTCTGGTATTCCTTTAGAAATGCAAGGTAAGTCGTTTACTAATATGAAGATATTGTGTGATAGAACTAGAGATGAAATTATTGATAAATATTATCATGTGTGAGTGACTTTACTTATTATTTTATGGTAGATTATTAATATATATTCAATTGTAGAGTAGACTTCTAATTCATAATAAATGATGTATTTTGATTATTTAAATCATCATGTAAACCATAAATAACTATACTAGATAATATTATATATTTTGATATAAATATCGATTTAAATCTTTAATATGTATGCTTACTTTGTGTTTTAAATAAAAAATAATAAATGTATCTTACAGTAAATATTTATAGTAGATAATATTATATGTCTTTTGGATAAAGTATTTTTGAGAAAAAAAATACTTTGCAAAATAAATAGTTTTTGACAATTTAATGAAACGGACTCTAAATTAGTAGTAGAAAATATAGAGAGGAAAAAAAGGGTATTTTCTTAGAAGAAATTTCAGAAATCTAGTTCTAAAACTAATAAATAAATGAAGAAACAATTGGCTAACAAAATTTTAAAGAGTAGTTGGTGCAAAGTCCAAAGGGACCTAAACCAGCTAAGGTGTGACAAGCACTCATCAAGTCAAACAAATATAGGGGGGAATATAATTCATTGTTTCCATATGCTTTTGCTACTGTTGGAGACATGATCTATTTAGTACAAATATTAAAAAAATTAATACATATTTCTTGTCACTGCCACGTTGTATAGAATTTAGTTGTGATTGGAGGCACGTTATCTTTGTTGGAAGTGACCCTTCTTTTAAAGTTTTTAACTCACCTTCTTAACTTATATTCATTGTTTATTAATGATTATAATTTTTAATATGCTGATTAGCATGTAACAAGGTCGGTCGTCATATGATCTCACCATCCTCACTCCAACAATATTATAACAACGTGTTTGAGGCAAAACAAATTGAATTGATTCCGAGTGGATTGACTACTTTAATGAAATCAAAGTTTAATATTTGCATTTAGTAAAACAAAAAAAGTGAAAAAAAAGGATATTTGATACGAAAGAAAATAATTTTAAATTTTTTAATGTGTTAAATTAAATATTTTGCTTATGAGCTTATTTTTTTTGTAATTGGAACAAAATAATTTTCTTACTAAAAAAAAGAAAAATATTTTTCGAAACTCTATTTTAACCTTTCCTAGCCTATTTCTCAACCCCACCTCTACCCCCACCTCCACTCCTACTCCAGCCCATTCCCCTCCTCTGCCTCACCTCCCCCCTACCCCTTGCCATTGTCACCCCAGCCCCTAGCTAGAACCTGACCTACTACCCTAGCTCACCCTTACCCATTTTGTCCTCTATAATATTTGTCTAAATTATATATTTTTAAAGTTTCTTCTACCCAATCAAATATCGAAAAATAAGCAAAAAACCAACTTATTTATAGGGAAATAAATTTTCAGGAAAATATTTTGCTTTCTACCAAACACACTCAAAATAGAAGAAAATGAAAAGAAGGGACAAGGGCCATATCATGAATCAAGAAGGTAAAAATAGTACGAGCTATCTAGTGTTTGGATTGATCATTCAAAAATAGGCAGCGTTTGTGTAGTTATTGAAAAATAGTCATTATTTTACTGCAGTACCGAAAAGTTCCAGCATAATATACTGGTGATCGGTGCACCTGTGTATGAACTTCTAGCATATTATGCTGGAACTCCAAAGTGCTTCAATCTCCAGCATATTATGCTGGACCTGTATATTACTACTGAAACTCCAGTATATTATATTGAAATTTCACCATAAGTATAATAGAGCTCCAGTATACTTATCTTGGAGCTCCAGTATATTATATTGGAGTTCCAGTATATTATACTGAATTTTTTTCTGTATTTTGAGTAGTGTTTACGTTCATATTTATTGTTACATGAAAAATGACAAAAATTCGATTACTTTTGATATTGTGACTATTTTTGAATAACCACTTGTAAATTTGACTATTTTTGAATTTCTCCCATCAAAAAGTGGGTTTTTCAAAAGATAAAGAAGTAGGCCGATTCATTATAAGGGTCCAATTATTAAAAAATGATTAGTTGTTATAAAATAATATAAGAACAAGAACAATAATACAAGAACAAGAACAATAGAGAGAAAAGTAGAGAGAGGAGTATTCTTATTGATACTTTTGGGATAATTTACAATGGGAGAGAACCCCTTTATTTATAGGGAGGTGGTGACTTAGCCACCAAGTAGTAAACCCTAGAATCTCTCTAAATATAGACATTCACCTTAAATAGAAGTCTATTTATAACACTCCCCCTTGAATGTCTATTCAACAATGTGCCTCGTTAAAACCTTAACTAAAACAAAACCCAATGGGAAAAAAATTATAGAAAAGGAAAAAGAGTACACATGTTTGAATATGCGCCTATTGGTTGCCTCGTTAAAAACATTGCAAGGAAAACCCAGTGGGACAAAACCTTGTAAGGGAAAAAGAGTGCAACGCGCATTAACTCCCCCTGAAAAGAGCATCAATTCACATCCTTGAGCATTTGCATTCCAATCTTGTGCACCATCTTCAAAATGATCTTTTGTAGAGATTTGATAAATAAATCAGCCATATTGATTTGAATAAATATTCCGCACCTTGAAATTATCATTCTTGATAGATATGAACATCTTCATATAATGTCGTGGAATGACTCTTCAATATCTCCATAGAGGCATTCTCGATGCCATCATGCTTATAGTTATAGCAAGATACATATGTACACAAGTTGCACTTAGGATGTAGTACTTCAGGACCAAGAATTGTATATGCTTCAAGCAACTTCAATCTTTCATGGATTGACATATAAGTTAAGTCATATAAGCCATATAATAGACTTTAGATGCATATCAAGTTTTCATGTCATGCTAAACAAATAAGATATCGAAAACTGATTACACATACTATTGACTTTATTATGATCACTTTGATCATTTGCTCATCTTCTTTATTAAGAAGTTATTTTGAAACCGATTCGTCTATACGCTTTAAGCGTATCAAAGACTTTGTCCTTCTGGGACTTAATATGAGCATTTGCAGTGAGAATATAGTTACTTTCTTTGGGTCAGCAAATGCGTATAGCACACTTTGCAATATGTTGCAATTGAATTATCTTTTTTATGAACTTCAGGTTCATATTATGATATTCGAGGATCTATATATACAAATGATAATTCATCCCATGTAACCTTTTCTCAAGTGTTTATCATGTCTCCCCCTCATGTTAGAAAAGCTAATTTGTTTCCTCAACTTTGAGAGTCCATCTTTGTGCATTATGGTGTTAATGAAAATATACACCGCACATCAATAATAATAAGATGAAATTATTTGGTTCCTGACCCTGAACCACTTGTGAGGGGAGAATATAATATACTCTCGTATATCAAACTGATATATATAACTTTGTTCTCATAAGAAACAGTTTAGCTATTAAGTGGAGGCACTCAATAATTACTTTGCTAAACCAATTATGATATAAACCAACTTATCAAGATGAACTATCTTGAATAGAAAATCTGGAAATTATGCTCGAAGTTATATTACTGAGCAATTTACCTCGCAAGCACCGGCCAGGCTGCGGGTTAATAACAATCGCACATGTAACCATATCATAGATGCATCATATGTGGTATACATGGCAGGTGAATGGGCCCATATTCACCTTTGATATTTCCAGAATTTATGGGATTCAACCCGAACTCTTTAGTTGGTCAATCAATTAATGAGAACAAGTAATATAAGAGAATTCGTAAAGAACTTTCTAGTTCTTTAATATTTACCCATGTGAATTCTCTATTACTGCACATCATACTTAAAATGAGATGGCTAACCCGAATGCCAACTGAATAAATTATCAATATTGATAAACTTCAAATTTACACCATGACATGTGCAATTATCAATAAACTTCAAGTTTATTATGATATGGGTTTTTATATCAATAAACGTCCACTTTATTGTGGTATTCTTGTGTAGTACAAACTGGAGAATAAAGCGGGTAGTTTTTCACATACAGATTATCCCGCTACAAGTTGTAGTAATAGAAGATATCAAATCTTTCCTTTATTTATAGTCTCAATATAATCAATCGCTTTCGCATATACTTTGGAAACTGAATAAGTTTCTTTGAGACTTACTACAACACAATACCTTATTGGTAATCAATTGTGTTTCTCCAACATAGTAATAATTGGCTCTTCTAGAGCTCTCAATTAATTTTGTACTACCACAGATTCATCAACATCCATGTGGTGAATATCTCTTTTAAAGAGAAAGTTATACCATTATGGTCATGGTCAAAATTATATGCAAGATATGTTTCTTGCATTATCGTTGTCCTTTAATAGTCATATTTCCAAAATATTTTGGCGTACAATAGGTACGTGACCAACGATCATTCATGCCATAACAATGACATTATTTTCATATATCATCTCAAACCTCCTTCTAGGGGTGAGTGTGGTATATTCAATACCAATTTCATGTTCATATTCTTCCAATAATGAATATGTATTCGTGAATCAGATGTTGTCACATTCACTGCGGGGATATGTGATTTTGTTATCCTTTTCAAATCTGTAAATGCGTCTGGCATTCGATTTGCTATTCTTTGCAAATGGATAATATTTTGCACCTCTTTTTCACAAATAGAGGTATGTGGATCAAGATGAGATAATGATGCATTTTTCCACATAATATTTTGCACCTCTTTTTCACAAATAGAGGTATGTGGATCAAGATGAGATAATGATGCATTTTTCCACAAAATTTCCCGTTTGGTTTCACCAACTTCTCCCCCTAATTTTGGGAAAAGTGTCTCATCGAATTGACAGTCTGCAAATCGTGCAGTGAACAAATCCCCTGTCAATGTTTCGAGGTAGCGAATAATGGAAGGCGATTCAAACTCAACATATACTCCTAACCTTCTTTGCAAACCCATTTTGGTGCAATATGGCGGTGCTACAGGCACATATACTGCACATCCACAAATTCTTAAGTGGGATATATTAGGTTCATGACCCAAAACTAATTGCAACGGGGAATATTTGTGATAATTCGTCAGTCAGAGACGAACTAGCATTGCTGCATGCAAAATGGCGTGACCCCAAATCGAAGTGGGCAGCCTCGTTTTCATGAGTAAATGAGGTATTCAAGATTATACTCATGTATTGTCTCAATCTGATATCCATTTTGAATGATATATTTAAAACTAAACAAGTTTCTCTTAGACTTGGAGGAGAACATTGCATTCTCTATGATAAACATTGTTCCTCTAGGCAGAGTTATAGTTGCTCTTCCGGAGCCTTCAATCAATTTACTACTACCAGAGATTGTAGTAACATCTGCCTTACACATACTTAGTTGAGAGAAATATTTCTTTTCTTTGAGTATCGTATGTGTAGTACATGAATCAACTAAACAAATATTTAATCCAAGTTTGCTTTGTGAAATATCCATATTTGCTTTCCCATAGTTTGACATACAAAAGAAAATACACGAACATGGGAATAAACAAATTCAATCCGTTTGTCTCAATGTAATCGATTGTTAAACATACATAATCGATTATTTCTTAATATAATCGATTGTTAAACATACATAATCGATTATTTTTTATTTTGAAAAACTTCAGATCACACTGTCTTAATATAATCGATTGTTAAACATACATAATCGATTATTTGCTATTTTGAAAAATTTCAGAGCACACTGTCTTAATATAATCGATTGTTAAACATACATAATCGATTATGTCTTAATATAATCGATTGTTAACAAGTATATAATCGATTGTTTTGCAGTTTTAATGCGAAATATTAGATAATCGACTAACTGTTAGGTTAGTCGATTAACTCTACTGAAAAATAAAAATATCTTTGAAATTTAAGCATATTGAAACATTCTAAAGAACTAATACTAACATTATATCATAAACTAACTAATACGAGCTGGTACTAATGACTATTAGTTTATTTACTAATTAATACAAATAAAATCAAACTATTCCATCATCCTTCATCACAGATCCATCACCGATTAAGTGGTCTATTTTGCCCCCGGGTTGCTCAAAGAAGTCTGCCACATCCAAGTGGATGATGTCAAAACTGTCGTCAGAGACTGAATTGGTTTCAGGGCATTTACCTTTTAGAGATGCTTGATAAAGCTCAACCAAATGTCTTGGTATACGGCAAATTTTCGCCCAGTGCCCTTTTCCACCGCAACGATAATATATAGTTTATGAACTATTTGCTTTTGGATTCTCATCACATTGTGCTTGTGGCAGAGTGACCAACTTCAGGTTGTCATATCTCTCCTTTAAGCCATTCCACAAGATAGGTGGATCTTTGACTGTGATATATTCAATTTTCAAACCTTCATCAAGGTGATGGCGCAAGGAAATCAAGGCCTTAGCACAGTTTCAAACGTTCATCAAGGTGATGGCGCAAGAAAATCAAGGTCTTAGCATAGTCTTGGGTGGATGCATTATTTCTGTCTTTAATGGCGTCTCCAAGACCCATTGCATCCAAATGGATTTCAGCATCCAACACCCATGTCATATAGTTCTTGCCCGAGATTTCAAGGGCAACGAACTTTCTTTTCATAATGTCAGACATGAAAACAAAATTACATCAAGAGCGTGTTCATACTTTTATTATCACATTCACTTCAGGGAATGGATTATAATCATCTGTATGTGTTATATACAATCTCATGTCAAATACTACTTTCATAAAGTGAAAGATTATTTTGAGAATCTTTATTATTCTCATTATCACAATGATGACGATTATAATTCCGTCTATTGCCACGTCCACATCCATTGATACCTTCATGGTAATAATTTTGTCTTCTTTCAGACTTATCAAATACTGCTACCACATTCTCTAAAGGGAATGGAGCAAATTCAATTGGACGGATTTTGTCTTCTTTCAGACTTATCACATACTGCTACCACATTCTCTAAAGGGAATGGAGCAAATTTATTTGGACGGATTTTTTTAATTCTTTGCCCACAATCATACATGAATTTGATCATGGCAAGGCATAGAAATTTTACCACTTCATGTGAGTGTAATTTCTTACAAACTCCATTAGAGTTATAATCAAACTTTGTTGTCTTTGTTTGTATATGAAATCAAATCGTAGAATTTCAAGAATTTGAAAGGGAAAAATAAATTACTTACCTTTAAGGTATACCAATAAATGTTGTGATATCAAATATACCTCTTGAGTTTCCATCCCGTTGCATTACTTTATGATGATACCATCTCTTCTATTTTTCCGTATAGAAATTCTGTGGATGCAATGATACTGAATGTGGTCTTTTTACCTCCGCTGACTGGATAGGGCGTTATATCAATTCCACTGACCTTAACATCGTACTTGGCCTTTTTATTGCAATACTCGAAATCGGTGGATTCAGCGGAAGTGAGAGGAGAGAGAAGACATAGGAATAACAGAAGACCAACAAAGAGTTTCACGGCAATCATTGCCATTTGATCGGAGTAAAGCAAAGGACGGATACAGATAAAGATGGGAGAGAATAATAATAGTTGAAAGTGCAAGTCTCCTATTTTACTCCTAGAATTGGTAAGGAATTTTACTCCTAGTTGGATTTAACGATGCTTGAGGATAAAGGCTGGCGGCGGCTGAGGCTTTTCCTTCTCCGAATTCTTAAATGAGTCGCAAGAAGAAATTCTGGAAGAAGGAAGAAATCAAGTTTAATTGGTTAGAGACTCGTGCTGATAACGTGTTATAAAATAATATAAGAACAAGAACAATAATACAAGAACAAGAATAATAGAGAGAAAAGTAGAGAGAGGAGTATTCTTATTGATACTTTTGGGATGATTTACAATGGGAGAGAACCTCTTTATTTATAGGGAGGTGGGTGACTTAGCCACCAAGTAGTAAACCTTAGAATCTCTCTAAATATAGATATTCACCTTAAATAGAAGTCTATTTATAACATTAGTTACATTATATATCAAATTGATACCTTATTTATTTTAAATAAATTTTTAAAAAATTATATTTTATAGCTACTTTTTGATTTTTTATAACGAAATATCTATTTATCATCATCTCCTACCTTTAAGCCATAAAATAAATTTTGTATTATTTTTCTCTTTCCACTCAAATTTCTTCTATTCCTATCCCCTATCCCATATCTATTCTCCCTTCCTTCCCCTCCTCCCCTCTCCCCCTTCTTCCGCCTTTATCTTACTACCAGAATTTTCCGGCAAAGCATCAAATTAGAGTTTTTTGGCAAAGACTCTGCTTCAATTTTACCACCGCAGAAGACTCGCTATCCTTGGAGGCTGCAATTAGGCCAATTAAGGCTCAAAATGATGCCCTTGGTGCTGTGGGTGGCCATATCAACCATGTCTTGGTTCCTGCCACCGCAATTCTCAAAGTGTTTGATGCCATTCATGGACTCGAGAAGTCCTTGTCCGATCTTCAATCGGACCTCCCGGGATACCTTGGTGTGCTCAAGAGACTTGAAGAAGCATTAAGACTTTTAGGGGAGAATTGCAAGATGGAAATTCAATTGTTGGCTGATATTGTGGAGTATTTAGAAGATCATGCTATCGCTGATGGAAGGTTTACTTCATGTATGAAGGCAGCATTGACTTCTCTTAGGTTTACTTCACATTATCGATATTCAATGTATCTCGATATTTTTTTATGTATTTTGTTATATTTATTGTCTCGTTGTATTTTATAAATATATTTAATTTATATAATTTATATATTCATGAAGTAAGTGATATATATATATATATATATATATATATATATATCACTTACTTCATGTATGAAGGCAGCATTGACTTCTCTTAGGTTTACTTCACATCATCGATATTCAAATATATATATTCAAATTGCTCTATATTTATTGTATTTATCGGCTGAAAAAAATATTCAGTATATTTTTCTAAAGATTACTATATTTTTAGGTATTTTTCAATTGAGAATCTTTTTTATAACTGAAAATATGAATTTTGTATGTTTTAATTGAATTTATTGAGTTATATTAAGAGTCTATTATGTTAATTGATTCACTTTCTGTTTAAAAATAATTGAATAAACCATGAATTGCGCTATTTACGTTACTGTATTCGTAAATACATATCGTAAAGATAGTAGAATACAATAATCTATATAGCTACAATCCCCTATTTCATGCCGTGAATACAGTAAAATACAAAAATCTGTCTAGCTGTAATTTCATATTTCACGCCTCAAAATATTAATGTATTCATAAGTATAGTAGCTTAAAAAAATCTAATACACTTTAAAAAATCTAAAAATATATCTATAAAAAATAACATAATAAATGATAGCTACTAACTATCTAATAACCACACTAAAACATACCGGTTTATAAAAGTTTCTCATAAAAAAGAAGTAATGGTCCATTAAGCCCAAAAATACCACGTGAAAACTGAAACGACAGCTTCAACTTCAAAGAATATTTTCCAATTCCCGTTCCTCACTCTCAATTTTTTTATCTGGAAACTACAACATGACAAACTGTAAGCAACATGAGGGTGATATGGGAAATAAATAAACTTTCTAGTTTGACCAGTTAATTAAGAATTCAAAGCAAATATTGAGAATTGATATCAGAATGAGTGTATATTTTACTTGAGTGGTCATTCAATTTTCTAAAACAGTAATAGAAAAATAGTTCTTTGCCATGCATAACTTAACTTATGCAGTTACAATTGAAATTCATCTAATTCCAACTATATATGTTGTGAATCCTTTAAAAGAAGTATGTACCAAAACTCATCATTTTAGTAGAGTATTGTTTAATGCTTCAAGTAGTTGAGGTGAAAACTTGACTAACAAAAAAAGGAAAAGAAGTGAAGAGACATGGGACCTAATGTGATAGTGTGCAAACAGAGTGGCATGAAAGGGGAATAATGGAGGGATGGCACATAGGAGGCCTCATCCACACAAAGGGGTCTGTTGCTAGCTGGATAACCTCTTCCTCTTAGTTGGCATTTTTACTCTTTTATTAATTTTATCTTTTTCCCTTTCCTAAAAAGATTGAAAGTTTGCTACTTTGCTTCATATTTTAAAACCAAATGGCTTTTTAACTCTTCAAATTATTTGTTGTAATTTTTAAAAATAATTGTTTTAAATTATTTATTATTTTAAAAGTTCAAGATAAACTTAATTATTATTTTTTATTTTACTCTTATAACAATTATTCTTCAAGGTAGAGATAATACATAAATTGAGTAAATATTTAATCAAAAGAGATTATACCTTAAGACATGCATAAGAATATAACAATTCAAAACTCTTTTTAATTAATATTTTTTTTAAGAGTTGTGTAAAAGAAAAATATAATAAATAATTTGAGACGTAGTATCACTCAAGATCTAATCGAGTGGTTGAAATCTTTTTATAAATAATAATTTGATGGAGAAATACTTTATCTTTTTTAATAAATCTATTTTATGTAAATCTAAATTAGTAAGAATAGTTAAACTCAAATACCGAACAATTAAATCGGGAAAAAAAGAGAGAAAAGAATGGCCTATTGAGATTTTTAACGTGAGGATAGAGCTGGCAAAGCTCGTGGTAGCAAGAAATGATGGTCCCATCGTGCGCAGGTGTGGGAATATTAAGAAGAGTTTTTACCACAAAAAAAAAAAAGAATCTCATTTTAATTTATTAAATAAAACTGATGTTACCTTTTCTTTCTATGATCATAGTCACGTGCAGCTGACGTGACCTTATTGCCAGTTTGGCAGTTCAATTGGAATAGGGAGGTTTGAACAAGTGAAGGTCACGTGAGTTTCGCATGTTCCCCAAAAGCAGCGAAAGAAGTTCTCCATATGTTTTGAAGTCTGTCTTCTCGGAATGCGCCAGACAACTCCATCGCCAGGTGTGGGCTCCAAGTGTTGCGTAAAGAAAATAATGTGTCGCAATTTTAAGACAATATAGTTTATTTTTTAAATTAAAATTAAAAACAATAACTAATTAAATATCTCATGCGTGTGTTTGCACATGCATAATCCCGCGTTTTGATTTGAGTCAAAAGATGAAAATTTTAGATTAAAAATGAAACTCAACTGCAATGAAGCACTTTAGCCATGTTATACTCTCCCTACAAAATTCTCCTAAATCATAGGTACATATCTCTCCACTCAAAATAACAAAACAGAAAATTAAAAGATAATCTCACGTAGTTATTATAATTATAATTCTTCAGGTAAATTTTGAATCGAGTTCAAGCTTTTGCAAAAAAATAATATATATAAATCAAATCTTATCCAAGCTCGAGATAACTCTTAATTTTTAAATAGAGTGGTTAAAATTTTGAATCTGAAATAGAACTCCTATATAATTGATGTCTTACATAATTTTTTTAACTTTTACATGATCTAACTTGAGAATAACAGTAGATAAATTCAAATATTGATTATATCGTAAGATGAAATAGTTTCTTCCATGATGAAATCGTCCTGACTATTATCTAAAGAAAACTGCAAGAAATGGACCACATCATGGTTGCAATTGGAATATGCGTACTGAAAATCGAGAATGACACAAGAAGGGTGAAAATGTATTGTTTACTTATATATAATTTTACATGTATTTATAGTTATTTTACTTTATTCTGTAGTGTATTGTTATTAACTTTTTCTGCCGGTATTAATTGAAGGAATAGTTCAGTATGTTGAATGACCATATTCTAAGAATTCTAAGGAGCCAACAATTAAGGTACATGACGCCTAGATCTTTCACTTCTAAGAGGAACATTGCATTCAGATCTATCTCTTCCAAAAGAGTCGCTAGAAGATTACAAATAAAAAATGAAAATGAAACCTTGAATGTGATATATATATATATGTATATATATATATATATATATATATATATATATATATATATATATATATATATATATATATATATATATATATATATATATATATTCAATGTAATGTTATAGACCATTAAAATTCTAGAAATGTAATAAAATAGTTAATTTGAATAACGAATAAAATTATTATTAAAAATAACTTAGAGAGAAAAATAATTTTTTAATTGCATGTACTACTGTAATAATAATCATTAAAAGCAATGCTAAAATTTTTCTTGAAAGGCTTCATCCATAATTACTATATACGTCGTGTTAAAAGAACTGAAATTATTATTAAAATTTAAAATATTATATTAAAAATAATATTGAGATAATGTTATGAAATAGAAGATTCTTACACTTCTATTTAAGGTGAATGTCTTTAATGTACTTAATTAGAGAGATTTTAGAGTCCTATTATTGGTAGCAAGATCTTCCTCCTCCGTATAAATAGAGGTGCTCTCTACCATTGTAATTCACCCCTCTCAACTCAATAAGAAGAACTCTCTCTACTCTTCTCTCTATTGCTATTGTTCTTGTTCTATTGTTCTTGTCTTTTGCTTTAGTTTATAACACGTTATCAGCACGAGTCTCTAACCAATTGAAAATTTTCGATTGTCTTAACTTTTGTTTGTGTAGGGTTTTGCTTCAAAGAAAAGAAACAAAAGGCAGAAGCCTTATTCTCTTTTGAGAATCAAAAACGTGAAGAACGAAAAGAAAAAAAAAGGACAGAAAGCAAAAGAGAAAAAGGAAGAAAACATTGAAAATATAATTGGTATACCTTAAAGGTAAGTAATTTATTTTTCCCTTTCAAATTCTTTAAATTCTACGATTTGATTTAATATACAAACAAAGTTTGATTATAACTCTAATAGAGTTTGTAAGAAATTATAACCACATGAAGTGGTAATCTCTATGTCCTGCCATGATTAAATTCATGTATGATTGTGGGCAAATAATTGAAAATCCGTCCCATTGAATTTGCTCCATTCCCTTTAGAGAATGTGGAAGCAGTATATGATAAGTCTGAAAGAAGACTAAAATATTACCATGAAGGTATCAATGAATGTGGACGTGGCAAAGAATTCCGTCCAATTGAATTTGCTCCATTCCCTTTAGAGAATGTGGTAGCAGTATGTGATAAGTCTGAAAGAAGACTAATTACCGTAAAGGTATCAATGGATGTGGACATGGGAATAGACGAAGTTATAATCGTCATTATTGTGGTAATGAGAACAATAAGGATTCTCAAAATAATCTTTCACTTTATGAAAGTAATATTTGACATGAGATTGTGTAAAGCACATGATCTTGATCCATTCCCTGAAGTGAATGTGATAATCGTAATAGAGCCCGTAAGTATGAACACGCTCTTGATGTAAATTTGTTTTATGTCTGACATTATGAAAAGAAAGTTCGTTGCCCTTGAAATTTCGGGCAAGAACTATATGACATGGATGTTGGATGCTGAAATCCACTTAGATGCTATGGGTCTCGGAGACACCATCAAAGATAGAGAAAATGCATCCACCCAAAACTATGCTAAGGCCTTGATTTTCTTGCGCCATCACCTTGATGAAGGTTTGAAGATTGAATATCTCACCGTCAAGGATCCACCTATCTTGTGGAATGGCTTAAAGAAGAGATATGACAACCTGAAGTTGGTCACTCTGCCACAAGCACGATACGATAAGAATCCAAAAGCAAATAGTTTATAAACTATATATTATCGTTGCGGTGGAAACGGGCACTGGTCAAAGGCTTGCCGTATACCATGACATTTGGTTGACCTTTATCAAGCATCTCGAAAGAGTAAACGCCCTGAAACGAATTTTGTCTCTGACGACAACTTTGACATCACCCACTTGGATGTGGCAGACTTCTTTGAGCAACCCGAGGGGTAGATAAACCACCTAATCGGTGATGGATCCGTGATGAAAGAAGATGGAGCTATTTGATTTTATTTTACTTGTTTGTATTAGTGAATGAATAAACTAATAGCCATTAGTATTAGCTCGTATAGTTAGTTCATGATATAATGTTAGTATTAGTTCTTTAGAATGTATCAATATGCTCAAATATCAATAATATTTTTACTTTCCAGTAGAGGTAATCGACTAACCTGAAAAACTAGTCGGTTATCTCATATTCCGCATAAAAACTGCAAAACAATCGATTGTCAATGATCAACAATCGATTGTCTTTAAAACAGTGATCTGGAATTTTACAAAAATAGCCAACAATCGATTGTCTATGATTAACAATCGATTGTCTTTAAAACAGTTCTGGAATTTTTCAAAAACAGTCAACAATCGATTGTCAATGTTTAACAATCGATTGTCGTTAGACTGTAATCTGAAATTTTTCAAAAATCATCCACAATCGATTGTCTATGTCTAACAATCGATTGTCATTAGACAGTGTTCTGGAATTTTTCAAAAACAGTCAACAATCGATTGTCAATGTTTAACAATCGATTGTCGTTAGACAGTGATCTGGAATTTTTCAAAAATAACCAACAATCGATTGTCTATGTCTAACAATCGATTGTCTTTATACAGAGGTCTGGAATTTTTCAAAAATAACCAACAATCGATTGTCTATGTCTAACAATCGATTGTCTTAAGACAGTGATCTGAAGTTTTTCAAAAATAGCAAATAATCGATTGTGTGTGTTTGACAATCGATTGTCAATGTCCAACAATCGATTGTGTGTGTTTAACAATCGATTGTTTTATGAAAACGCTTAAACTGAAATTTTCAAACTGCATAGTAATCGATTATGGAAGACATATAATCGACTATCTGATTTACTTTAGTCAACTGACATCAGCAGATTTTGAAAATATTATGTGACACAAACGAATTGAACTTGTTTATTCTTATGTTCGTGTATTTCTTTTGTATATCAAACCATGGGAATTAAATTGATTGAAGGCTCCGGAAGAGCAACTGTAACTCTGCCCAAAGGCATGACGTTTATCTTAGAGAATGCAATATTCTCCTCCAAGTCTAAGAAGAACTTGTTGAGTTTTAAAGATATCATTCAAAATGGATATCATATTGAGACAATAGATGAGAATAATCTTGAATTCTTCATGAAAACGAGGCTGCCCATTTCGGTTTGGGTTCACGCCATTTTACATACAGCAATGCTAGTTCGTCTCTGACTGACGAATTGACACAAATATTCCCCGTTGCAATTGGTTTTGGGTCTTGGACCCAATATATCCCATTTAAGAATTTTTGGATGCGCAGTTTATGTGCCTTTAGCACCGCCATCCCGCACCAAAATGGGTCTGCAAAGAATGTTAGGAATATATGTTGAGGTTGAATCGCCCTCCATTATTCGCTACCTCAAAACATTGACAGGAGATTTGTTCACTGCACGATTTGCAGACTGTCAATTTAATGAGACACTTTTCCCAAAATTAGGGGGAGAAGTTGGTGAAACCAAATGGGAAATTTTGTGGAAAAATGTATCATTATCTCATCTTGATCCACATACCTCTATTTGAAAGAAAGAGGTACAAAAGATTATCCATTTGCAAAGAATAGCAAATCAAATGCCTGACGCATTTACGGACTTGAAGAGGATAACGAAATCCCACATTCACGCGGAAAATGTTCCGATCCGTATTGAAGTCCCTATTGGACAAATATCTAGTGTCATATCCAATGAGTCAAATGCACGCCAGAAGCGTGGCAGACCATTAGGTTCCAAAGATCGAAATCCTAGAAAGAGGAAAAAGAACGATCTAAATGACACTATGAAAGAATCACATGAGGACGCTCATGATTTGATTAATTCCGAGATTCACGAAGAATCTATTGAGCCTGAGACTCTTGAAAATACGGAATGCAAGAATGTGAGGATCTCGAACCTCAGTCTGTGGTAGTACAAAATTAATTGAGAGCTCTCGAAGAGCCAATTATTACTATGTTGGAGAAACACAATTGAGTATTGTGCTGTAGTAAGTCTCAAAGAAACTTATTCAGTTTCCAAAGTACACGCGAAAGCGATTGATTATATTGAGACTATAAATAAAGGAAGGCTTTGATTCTCCTATTACTACAACTTGTAGCGGGGTAATTTGTATATGAAAAGCTACCCGCTTTGTTCTCCAGTTTGTACTACACAAACGAAAGAATGCCACAATAAAGTGGATATCTATTGGTATAAAACCCATGTCATAATAAACCCGAAGTTTATTGATAAGTGCACATGTCATGGTGTAAATTTGAAGTTTACCAATATTGATAATTTATTCAGTTGGCATTCATGTTAGCCATCTCATTTTAAGTATGATGTGCAAATTCACATAGGTGAATATTAAAGAACTAGAAAGTTCTTTACGAATACTCTTGTATCACTTGTTCTCATTAATGAACTGACCAACTAAAGAGTTCGGGTTGAAGCCCATAAATTCTGGAAATATGAAAGGTGAGTATGGGCCCATTCACCTGCCATGTATACCACATATGATGCATCTATGATATGGTTACATGCGCCATTGTTATTAACCCGCAGCCTGGCAGTGCTTGCGAGGTAAATCGCTCAGTAATCTAACTTCGAGCATAGTTTCCAGATTCTCTACTCAAGACAGTTCATCTTGATAAGTTGGTTTATATGAAAGTTGGTTTAGCAAGATAATTATTGAGTGCTGCCACTTAATAGCTAAACTGTTTCTTATGAGAACTAAGTTATATATATATCAGTTTGATATAAGTTGTATACGAGAGTATATTCTCCCCTCACAAGTGGTTCAGGGTCAGGAACCAAATAATTTCATCTTATTATTAAGGTGCTGTATATATTGACATAATGCACAAAGATGATTTTCCAAAGTTGAGGAAACATGTTAGCTTTACTAACATGAGGGGGAGACATGATAAACACTTGAGAAAGTGTTACATGGGATGAATTTTCATTTGTATATGTATATCCCCGAATATCATGATATGAACCTGTAGTTCATAAAAAGGGAAATGCAATTGCAACATATTGCAAAGCATGCTATACGCATTTGCTGACTCAAAGAAAGCAACTAAATGGAAGAGATACAATTCAAGAAGAATTGATTCCATATGAAAGACATGTAGCTTTGAACCTGTAGTTCAAATGCTTGAAAGTATAAAGTCAAAGGTATGTATAATCAGTTCTCAATATCTTATTTGTTTAGCATGACATGGAAAACTTGATATGCATCTAAAGTCTATTATGTGACTTACATGACTTAACTTGAAAGATTTAAGTTGCTTGAAGCATATGAAATTCTTGGTCCTGAAGTACCACATCCTAAGTACAATTTGTGTACATATGTATCTTGCTATAACTATAAGCATGATGGCATTGAGAATGCATCTATGGAGATATTGAAGAGCTATTCCACGACATTATATGAAGATGTTCATATCTATCAAGAGTGATGATTTCAAGGTGCGGAATAATTATTCAAGTCAACATGGTTGATTTATTTATCAAATCTCTATCAAAGATCGTTTTGAAGATGATGCACAAGATTGGAATGCAAATGCTCAAGGATATAAATTGATGTACTCATTAGGGGGAGTCAATGCGCGTTGCACTCTTTTTCCCTTACAAGGTTTTTTCCCAATAGGTTTTCCTTGCAAGGTTTTTAACGAGGCAACCAATAGGCGCATATTCAAACATGTGTACTCTTTCCTTACTTTAATATTTCCCATTGGGTTTTGTTTTAAGGTTTTAACGAGGCACATCATTGAATAGACATTCAAGGGGGAGTGTTATGAAATAGAAGATTCTTACACTTCTATTTAAGGTGAATGTCTTTAATGTACTTAATTAGAGAGATTTTAGAGTCCTATTATTGGTAGCAAGATCTTCCTCCTCCTTATAAATAGAGGTGCTCTCTACCATTGTAATTCACCCCTCTCAACTCAATAAGAAGAACTCTCTCTACTCTTCTCTCTATTGCTATTGTTCTTGTCTTTTGCTTTAGTTTATAACAGATAATTTAATTTCAAATTGTACGCACTATTACAGTAGTAATTATTAAAAGTAATGCTAAAAAATTCATGAAAGGCTTTACGGATGATAATTAGTATAATAGAGCAGAGCACGAAAATCTATTTAGTCTAGCTTATATATCTTTATATTTATAAAAGTATGCATTGTTATTATATTCCGTTAAATAAATACAAATATTGAAGGGAAGAAAAGGATGAAAAGATATTAGTTTTATATATTTATACTTATAAAGCTATGGACTGCTATTTTATTCCGTAAAGTAAATACAAATATTGAAGGGAAGAAAAGTGCTTTTTTTAAAAATATAAGTCATTTTCAAATAATAAAGTTAACAAATAATATAATAGTCTATTAAATAAGACATGATTTTTGATATAAAATATATTGGACAAAAAATGATCATTCTTATAATAAGTCAAGACAAATCATTATCTCAGACTATTTCTAAATAAATATATATATTCACAAATGAACTACCTTATGATTTTCATCACGAGTTATAAGTAGAAAAGGAATGATCATCATGATGATGAACAAATAACAAATGAGTTAAAAAATAATAATTAAAACATTTACTACTCATACAACAAAAAGAGTAGTTTGTATGAGGTTAAGTCAAATGGCAATCTAATAAAATGTCATTTGACAATTTTAAGATAGAATATATTAGTCTATATAATAAAAAAGGTAAGCTAATAGAAAGCAACTGACAATTTTTAGATAAAATTTAATTAGGTTATGTAATACAAATTAATTTGGGTTATGTAATACAAATTAATTTGAATTGAAGGATAAAATTTTGAATCAATATAGTTTTAGAACTTGATTGAAATCTAAAAAATGAATAATAAAATTCTATTGCATTATTCTTTTATCCTCATTATAAATCAAGATAAATTATTATATCATAGGGGACTATTTTTAAGCAAAAATGTATTTACAAATAAACTAATTTATAATTTTCATCACGAATTATAACTAGAAAGGATTGAAAATTGCAATGATGATGACAGATATATAACAAAGGAAGTTACATAATTAGTAAATAAAGAACTTTTAGATTCCTTTAGTTATAATGTATTCTTATTCGTCTTTAAACATATATAATTTTATATTATTTATAGCACAACCTATATAATTTGGATATTTGAGTATCATTCAAAAGTTGATAAAAAATTTATATGATTCGTTTAAATTAATTATAATGAACTTTTATATTGGATAGATCAAACGATAATTATGATTTACTTAAAATGTATGATCCAATGTGCTCAAAATCAAATAAATCAGATTATACTAATATTCTTTAGTAATGTCTGCCATCGCGCGGGTGATAATATAAATAGCCCTTAAAGTAAATGAATTTGAATTTTATGAGAAATTTACATAGTCATATTTATTTGGCATTCATATCTGATGATCCATGGTTGTGGCAAAAAAATTTGGTCATGCAAGCATACATCTAATTGAAAAACTCTCCAAGCTTGATATAGTTATTGGCCTTCCCAAACTCAATTTTTCTAGAAATCATGTATGTGATGCATGTCATATCGGTAAGCAAACTAGAAACTCCGTCAAAACCAAGGACATTGTATCGAGGACCAAGCCTTTACAATTGCTTCATATGAACTTATCTTAATCCATTAAACTGCATTGAAGGTAAACGATATGTTTTTGTTATTGTTGATGACTACTCATATTTTACATGGGTGATTTTCTTATCTTATAAAGATGAAACCTTGAAAGTTTTTGAAATTTTGTGTAAAAGAATTGAAAGATAAAAAGGGTTTCATCACAACTATCCAAAGTGATCGTGGAGGAGAATTCGAACACAGAGCCTTTGAAGAATTTTGCAATGATCAAGGATATACTCAAAACTTCTCAGCCTAAATATCACCCCAATTGAATGGAGTAGTTGAGCAAACAAATCGAACCCTACAAGATATGGCTAGAACAATTATATTAGAACATTCATTGCCAAAT
Organism: Nicotiana benthamiana; assembly: GCA_034376525.1. Lineage (NCBI taxonomy): Eukaryota > Viridiplantae > Streptophyta > Magnoliopsida > Solanales > Solanaceae > Nicotiana > Nicotiana benthamiana. The sequence goes on along the minus strand of CM067324.1, from coordinate 17,796,129 downwards.
TATTTTTGAGCAAAAACATTATGTACAACATGTGATATTATCAATAGTTGTCTTATAAGACCCCTCCCCCACTTTTATTTTTAAAAGAAAACTCCATGTGAATTATGAAAAGGCAAATGATCCAATATAGAATACTTTCATGCGTTCGGAAGTAAGTGCTCCATCTACAATAATGGTAAAGACAACTTTGAAAAATTTGATCCAAGGAGTGATGAAGGTATTATTCTTGGTTAATCTATTAACAGTATATCTTTTAGAGTTTATAACAAACATACTTTATCTGTAGAAGAATCAATGCATGTTATATTTTATGAAAATAACACTATGACTAAGAAAGGAATTATTGCAGGTGATGAAGATATCAGCCAAAAAGCATCATAGGCAAGCAAGTCACAGAAGTCGACTAATAGCAAAGATACTGTCATAGCATCGACTAGTGAACCTGTTAGTAATCAAACGGAACCATAAAAGGAGTCAGCTACTCTTGTAGTTGGAATGCATCTAAATGAATGGAGAAGCGAACTAAAATATCCTCAAAAGTTTATCATAGAGGATCCTAAATTAGAGGACCTCTTAAGAAAAAGGCAAATATTGTACTTATCTCTCAAATCAAACCAAAGAAAGTTGAAGAAGCCTTAAAAGACTCCAGCTGGGTACGTGACATACATGATGAACTAGATCAATTTGACAAGCATCAAGTCTATGATTTTGTTACCTAAGCCAGCAAATGCTGCAATTGTTGGAATCAAATAGGCTTTCAGAAACAAGTTGAACAAGGATAGAAAAGTTGTCAAAAACAAAGCAGATTAGTAGCTCAAAGTTATTCACAGTAGGAAGGAATCGATTATGATGAAATATTTACTTTGATAACACGGTTAGAGTCAATATGAATTCTTCTTGCTTATGCATCCTTCAAAGACTTTAAAACTTTTTTAGATGGATGTCAAAAGTAATTTCTTAAACGGCTTTATTGATGATGAGGTATATGTAAAACAACCTCCTGATTTTGAAGACTCACAATTTTCTTACCATGTGTATAAGTTGACTAAAACTTTGTACGAACTTAAACAAGCTTCTCGAGCCTAGCACGAAAGATTTTGATCATTCCTACTTGATCATGGTTTTATAAGAGGTAAACTAGATACTACATTATTTATCAAAAGATCATCATGAGGTAATCTCATTATCGAGGTCTACGTTGATGATATTATTTTTTGGAAGTGCTAACTCTCTTATACAAGGAATTTTTTAATCTCATGCAAAGTGAGTTAGATATGAATATGATGGGAGAACTCACGTTTTTTCTTGAACATCAAATTCAACAATTTGAGGAAGGAACTTTTTTCTATCAGACCAAATGTATAAAGAAATTGATTCAAAAATTCGGCATGAGAACTGCTAAATAAATTGGTACACCAATGAGCTCAAAGTCATGATAAAGACAAAAAAAGAAATCTAGTGAATGAAACAAAATATTGTGGAAAGATTGGCTCCTTATTTTATCTATTAGCTAGTCGATAAGATATTATGTTCAGTGTGTGTAAACTTTCCAGGTTTCAGTACGCTCCCAAGGAATCGTACCTGATAGCAGTAAAGAGAATAATATGTTATCTCATCGGAACTATTTCTTATGGACTATGGTACCACGATCTAACAATTTTAAACTTGACAGTTTTTTTAGATGCTGATCTTGCAGAAACACCAATGGAACATGTCAATTATAGGGAAAAACATTAATATCTTGGAACAACAAAAAATAAGGCTTAGTTGCATTATCTACAATTGAGGCAGAGTATATTGCTATTGGACAATGTTGTGCATAATTACTTTGAATGTCTCATCAAAAAATATTTTGTGATAATTCCAGTACTATATGACTTTTAATGAATCTTATGCATCATTCTAGATATAAGCAATAGATATTAGTCATCATTTCATTAGAGATCATGTCCGTCACAACCCAAAATCCACTATAGGCCGTGATGCGCCCAACATCGCCGTTAGGCAAGCTAACAGTGCACTATCACATTAATTTTTCATTTTATTACTTTCAAAATTATAAATTTTATTAAGAAAATTTACACCTTTAAAATTACGGTTACATACATAGTTAGTAATGCACAAAAATAAAAGCGATAATAATATGCAAATCTATAAGCATCAACTAGAATATCCCAAAAACTGGTATCAATATGCATGAGAATTTACTAAGGAGTACAATAATAATAATAATAATACATCTGTCTGGAATGTAAATAAGATATAAGAAAGTAAATAGTACGATGGAGACTTTGTGTGTTGCGATACGTAGCGTAGAATGCAGCTCATCATAAAGTTTCCTCAGCAGTTACGCCTACACGCCAAGATGACCACTAAATGAACATAACAGATCCTGCATATTTAGTGTAGAAGTGTAACATGGGTACGCAAATTAACACATACCCAGTAAGTATCTAACCTAACCCTGAAAAAGTAGTGATGAGGGATTAACATCGACATTTACTAGTGGTCCAATAAATCAGTATGAAAATTCATAAACAGATATGAATCACAATAGTAGTAGTGAGGTAAAAACTGTGACTAGCATAATCTATCAAAATTTCTTTTAACGATATAATTTCTCAATCTCATATACTATATCAACAGCTCGAAAAATATCAAGTGCCAATATCAAACGGATAACGGGTACCACATAAAATTCAAGGCATCGGTGGAAAGAAAATCTCATGAATATTCAAACTGCTAGCAATACAACACACAATTATACCGAGGTCATACGGTCCGATCCAGAGTGATGGGTACACTACCAAGGGTCAACCGACATGAAACAAATATGCATCTCTATATACTGCCGATGTGTTAGACCCGCTCCACAAGAAAGGAAGGAACTTATCGAATTACGAGACACGTTCTTACGATATAGGTACATTAGCATAAAGTGAATGCAACCTTTTTCGTTTCTCACCTAATTCGCCAACAACTCAAGGTGATAAAGCTCGGCCTAATAAATACGAACATACACACACACAAACACACACACACACATATATATATACATATATATATATATATATGTATATATATATATGTATATATATATATATGTATATATATATGTGTGTGTGTGTGTTTGTGTGTGTGTATGTTCGTATTTATTAGGCCGAGCTTTATCACCTTGAGTTGTATATATATATATATATGTGTGTGTGTGTGTGTGTGTGTGTATTGTTTTCTAAATCAAGTTCAATTATAAATTCAATTAATTAAGCTAGAAAATAGTGTTCAATTAATTCAATTATAATGTGATAGAATCTTGAGTCTACCGGGGCATAAACATGCTTTATCTATGTACAGACTCTCGTCATCTCGTGCGTACATAGCACCCAGAATTAGTAGCACATAATAATCATATCTCCTAGGAGATAGTTTCCCCCTCAAAAGGTTAGACATGAGACTTACCTTGCTCCAAAGTTTCACAACCAACTCCAACCCCTCTCTAACACCTCAAACCGATGCCCATCAATTCGAAAATAGGCAAACAATATGCAAACCAATAAAAATAAATTCCAATGCTCATAAGTAATCAATTTGTAACAATTCCCAACTTCACTCGAAACCTCAACAGTCAACCCTCGGTCCCACGTGCATGAATTTTGATTTCTTTTTGAAATAAATATTACCCGTAATACCATGAACCCGAATATATAATTTATTATTATTTTTTTGCGTGTTTAATTTTTTGGTAAGAATCAAAATATACCAATTCTAGGTACCAATAATCCGATATTTTTCACTTAAATTTACAAGCCTAAATTTGTATGTAGATATCACTTACCTCATGATTGATGATGAAAGTGGTGATCCAAAATTGCTTCAAATTCGGCTCCCATGGATGAAAATGAGATGAAAATGATCCAAATCCCACTTTAACACAATTCTTCCCATGCTCGTCTTTCATCGCATTTGCATGCCTTCAATCGCATTCGCGGAGGCCTAACAATCCACAACATTATATCTGCGTCCAAGCCCATGCGTTTGTGATGGAAAACTTGCCCCCAGCCTGGAACTCCTCCTTCCCCTTCGTGGTTGTCCTTCCATGTTCACAAAGGGAACAGTGCAAGCCAAGAAAATCAACATGTTTGCAACTACCTTGTCACGTTTGCGAAGGATTAAGTCCCTCTGGCCCCCAACTCTCCTTCGCGTTCGCGACTCTTCCTTCACGTTCAAGAAGCTCAAAAAGGTAGCGACCAATTTTCTTTCTTTATGAACGCTTGAATCCATTCGCGCTCGTGAAGAACAAAACCAGAACTAGCAATAACATCAGCAAAATAGGGAGAAATGACTCGAAACCATCCCGAAACACACTGGAGGCTCCTAGGACCCCGTCCAATATGACAAAAAAGTTCCAAAACATAACACAAACCTGCTTGAGGCCTCAAATCATACCAAACAATATCAAAGCTATGAATTTAAGATCAAAATGTTACGACCCAAGTTCTCCCTCCGTCAACTGTCATGATGTCACCTAGTCTTTACGACTAGGTACGCCTAAAAATGAACTGAAGATACGAAACTAACAATTTATAGGTAATATATTAAAGGATATAAATGCCGCTTGACATATACAATAATAACACTCTCATGCTGAACATAGCACTCCCAAAACCCCTTCATGAATCACAAACTAATGAAATACATAGTGTTTTCTAACACCAAAAGTCTAATAACGAAGAAAATACAGGGAAAAGTCTACAACTAAAGGGAGAATAGATAGGGACTCCTAGGTCTGTGCACACGCCAAATATACCTCGAAGTCTTTTGATCGACCCGCCTCATGGGATGTATGATTGAGAAGAAGAACCTGAAATCTGCACATAAAACACATGTGCAAGAAGGGGCATGAGTACATCCAGTAAGTGCAAAGCCTAACCTTGGTTGAGTAGCAACAAGATCAGGTCAGGGCCCTATCGATTATACAGATATAGCAAGGTAAAACAATATGAAATATGGCAGTATAGTTAAAATACTGACAGTCAATGAAAAATGGAATCAGTGAAAGAAATAACTTAGTACATAGAGATAGCAACAGGGAATATTCTAGGGTAATGTCCCGTTGTCCCAAACCTAAATGTACTGAGGATCTTCCGGGATACCATCCCATAGTCCAAATTGTAAACGTGCAGGGGGATCTCCCCAGATACCGTCCCGTAGTACCAAATATAAATGTGCATGTGGGATCTCCCAGAATACCGTATCATAGTCCCAAAGTAAATATGCAGGGGGATCTCCTGGAATGTTGTTCTGTAGTCCGAAAGTAAATACACAACCAAATCAATATGCACAATAGTCTCAGCTAGAAAGTCTACAGTTCTATTCAAGTTCGTATCAAAGAAAAAGGTATTCCTACCCTAAACATGCTACACGAAATCCAAGTAAGCAATTAAAACAGATAAGACATTTAAGGCATGCAAGCATGCTTTCCTAAGCTAAGAAAGAATATACGTGAACTAGTATTTCTCAATTCAAGTAAAAATACAGATATTTACTTAATGAAAATGGGATTTTTCAACAATTAACACGTGTACGCACTCGTAACCTCACATATACAAAATTCATATATCAGCAGTGCCAAAATCCTATGGAGACTTCCTTCACACAAGGTTAGGCAAACCACTTACCGACAAACAAAGCTCAAATCAATCTGATCACGCTCTTGACATGAGCATCCAACTCCGAGTGGCCCAAACCTAATCAAATCAATTACATGATGTTAGTGTAACTGAAGGCAATTAATTTAGCTAATGAATTTAAAGCTATTTTGAGAAAATAAGGAAACGCCCAAAAATCCTCCCCGGGCCAACGTCTCATAATCAGGTAAAAGTTACCAATTTAGAACACCCATTCACTCACGAGATCACTTATCCAAAAATTATTCAATTCCAACACCTAAAACCCGATCAAAACCCAAAAACTCGATGGGGAAACTTTGCCCCCAAATTCCCATTTTTTTCCACTCAAATTCCTTGATTAGATTGAGAAAATTACTAGAGACTGATGACATATAAACTAAATAGGGCTAGGAATTTCTACCCACTGATTTCCTCTTCTAAAACCTCACAAAAGCACCTTCTCCCGTGCTAAAAATCGAATTTGATGTTATGAACTTCAAACCCTCAAAATTTCCTTTTTCTACCTAAAGATGTTCGCATTTTCGCTCCCAGGATCACACATGCCGGTCCCGTTTATGCGGCTAAGGCTTCGCATTTGCGAAATTTCATTAATTCCCTAAGAACCGCACCTGCGCTCAATTCTTCGCAGATGCCGTTTTGGTTCTGCGGTTCTTGAGTCGTATCTGCAACAACTGGTCCTCTTGACTCAGACCGCACATGCGACCTTCCTCTTGACTCAGACCGCACATGCGACCTTGTTCGTCGCTTCTACGCGAAAATACCAGAAGCAACTAACTTCAAAATTTCCCTAAGTCCACATTCTCATCTGTTAAGCATTTGAAACTCACCCGAGGCCCCCCAGACCTCAACCAAACATACCAAGTAATCCTAAAACACAATAGGAACTTAGTCGAGCATCACATATGACAACGCTTAAACCACGAATCACCCTACAATCCAAACCTAATGAATTTCCAAAATTCTACATCCGATGCCGATACCAACCAAATCACGTCCGATTGACCCCAAATTTTGCACACAAGTCATATTTAACACTCAAACCTACTCCAACTTCCAAAATCGAATTCTGAGCCCGATATAAAAAATTTCACTATCGATCCGAAACTCTAAAAATTTAACTTTTGCCATTTCAAGCCTAAATAAGTTACAGAAATCCAAAACATTATTTGAACACGCCCATGAGCCTGAAATCACCCAACAGATCTAATTTAATTGACAGAATTCCATTCCAGAGCCGTTTTTACATTGCTCCAACTATGGTCCAAATTCTAGGTCTTAAGCTCACATTAGGGACTAAGTGTCCCAAAACACTCCAAAACTTAAAATGAACTATCCCAGAAGAAATAGAAACGGAGAAAGCAGTTAATAATGGATCAAGGCGTAAATTCTCAAAATGACTGGCCGAGTCGTTACATCCTCCCCTACTGAAAATGTTCGTTCGTTCTTGAACGAGGATATAGACATACCTGAAGTGGTGAAAAGATGATGGTAACAACTGTGCATATCTTGCCTGTTCTCCTCAATCGCCTCCTCGACTGGCTGACCCCGCTATTGAACATTTACTGATGCAATACTATTTAACCTCAGCTTTCGAACCTGACTGTCCAAAATAGCCATTGGCTCCTCAACATAAGATAGATCCTTGTCCAACTAGATTGAACTGAAATCCAACATATGCGACGGATCGCCATGATATCTCCGGAGCATTGAAACATGAAATATCGGATGAACTCCTACCAAGCTGGGAGGTAAAGCAAGGTTACAAGAAACCTCCTTACACGTCGTAACACCTCAAAGGGGCCAATAAACCATGGCTCTACTTGCGCTTCTTTCCAAATCTCATAACGCCCTTCATAAGCGAAACACGAAGCATGACCCGCTCTCCAACCATAAATAAAACATCATGAACATTCTTCTCCGCATAACTCTTTTTGTATGGATTAGGCTGTGTGAAGTCTATCCCGAATCACCTTAACCTTCTCCAAAGCGTCCTGAACTAAGTTTATGCCCAATAATCTATCTTCGTCTAGTTCATTCCAACCCATTAGGGATCTATATTGCTTGCCATACAGAGCCTCACACGATTCTATCAGAATGCTTGATTGATAACTGTTGCAGTAGGAAAACTTCATAAGCTGCAAGAACTGATCCCAAGAACCTCCAAACTCTATCACACACACACACAGAGCATATCCTTAAGAATCTAAATAGTGCGCTTCGAATGTCCGTCTGTCTGGAGTGATATGCTATGTATAACTCCACCCTAGTACAAAACTCATGATGTACGACTCTCCAGAACTATGATGTGAACTGGGTACCTCTATCTAAAATGATGGAAACTAGAATGCCATGTAGACGAACAATCTCCCAGATATAAATCTTTGCAAACCGCTTCAAAGAATAGGTAGTACACGAGAATGAAGTGTGCAGACTTGGTTGCCAATCCACAATCACCCAAATGGCATCGAACTTCGTCAAAGGTCATGGGAATCCAACTACAAACTCAATGGTGCTCCGCTCCCACTTCAGCTCCAGAGTCTCTATTTTCCTAAAGCAAGCCACCCTGTCTCTGATGCTCATACTTCACCTGCTGAAAATTGAGGCATCGAGCTACAAACCCAACTATATCTTTCTTCATTCTCCTTCACCAATAATGCTGCCTCAAATCATGGTACATCTTCGCGGCACCCGGATGGATGGAATACTACGAACTTTGGGCCTCCACTAGAATAACTCCCAAAGACCATCAACGTTAGGTACACATATCTGCCCGTACATCCTCAATACCTTATCATCACTTATGGTCACATCTATGGCATGGTCACACAGAACCTTGTCCTTGAGAAAAAAAAAATGAGGGTCATCATACTGACGCTCTCTGATACGATCAAACAACCAAGACCGAGAAACCAGCAAGCTAGGACCTAATTGGACTTTGAAATATCCAATTTCACAATCTGGCTGACTAAGACCTAAACATCCATCACCATGGGCCTCTCTACTGCTAGTAGATAAGCCAAACTCCCCAAACTCTCCGGCCAACGACTCAAAGTATCTTCGACCACATTGGCTTTCCCTCGGTGGTACAAGATAGTGATATCATAATCCTTAAGCAGCTCTAACTACCTCCTCTTATACAAATTAAGGTCCTTTTGCTTGAACAGATGCTGTAAAATCTAGTGATCAGTGTAGACCTCATGAGGAACACCGTAAAAATAATGATGCCAGATCTTCAAGGCGTGAACAATAGCTTCGAGATCATGGACATGATAATTCTTCTCATGCACTTTTAGCTGTCTGGACGCGTAGAAAATCACCCTACCGTCCTGCATCAATACCACTCCAAGACCAATCCTTGAGGCATCACAATAGATGGTATAAGACCCCAAACCTATAGGCAATATCAGTACTGGGGCTATATTCAAAGATGTCTTGAGCTTTTGAAATCTCTCCTCACATTCTTCCATCCACCTAAATAGAGAACCCTTCTAGGTCATCCTGGTCATAGGTGCCAAAATAGATTAAAATCCCTCAACAAATCAATGGTACTAACCCACCAAGTGAAGAAAGCTAAGGATCTCTATAGCTGAGGATTATCTGGGCCAACTCTGCATTACTTTAACTTTCTTCAGATCCACCTTGATCCCTTCACTTGGTACTACGTGATCCAAGAATGCCACGAAATCCAACCAAAACTCACGAGAATTTCGCATATAATTTCTTTCCGTCAGGTTATGAAGTATTGTCCTCTGGTGATACTCATGATCTTCCCGACTCCGGGAGTACACCAAAATATCATCTAAGACAATGGCGAACGAGTCAAGATATGGATGGAAGACAGTGTACATCAAATGCATAAATGATGTTAGGGCATTGGCCAAATGACATAACAATGAACTCGTAATGACCATACCGAGTATTGAAGGTAGTCTTTGGGATATCCAGCTCATGAATCTTCAACTAATGCTAACCTGAACACAAATCAATATTAGAAAACACCCGAGCACCCTGTAACTTATCAAACAGGTCATCAATACGAGGCACATGATATTGGCTCCTCACTGTAACTTTATTCAACTAGAGATAATCAATGCAATTATGCATAGAACCATCCTTTTTCATAACAAACAAGACAGAAGCACCCCAAAGTGACACATTGGGTCGAATAAAGCCCTTATCAAGCAATTGTAGCTGTTCCTTCAACTCAGGAGGAGCCATACGATAAGGAGGAATAAAAATAGCTGAGTTCCCGACAACAAATCAATGCCAAAATAAATATCTTTGTTTGGCGGCATGCCCAAAAGATAAGCTAGAAACATACTGACATTTTTTACATAAGCTAGATATGTGTCACACCCTTTCTCAACCATCTGCTAAGCTATAAGAAATGAAATAACTCTACTAGGAGCATAGTCTAAAGTACCCCTCTATACTAATTGTGGTACACCTAGAATTACCATTGTCACGCTCTTGGTGTGACAATCAAGAATAGCATAATGGGGCGACAATCAGTCCATGCCCAAGATAACATCAAAATCTACCATGCTGAGCAACAATAAATTGTCTAGTCTCAAAACCACTAAGAGCAATGTAAAATGACTGATAAATGTGATCCACAAGTCTAGGGAATCCCTTACCACATAGCGAGTGTTGCCACACTCAAAACAAGCTCTAAGAGGACCTCATATATCCCTACTATGACAAACTGTAGTTGTGGCACGGGAACCAGAATAATGGCCCAACTCTTGAGACCTCTTGGCCTCTCTATCCTCTCTCTCTTGAAATATTATGCCCTCTACTCTCCTAGAAATGCACACCAATACCGATAGGTGATATCCATCTCTAGCTCCCGGGCCATGCTGAACCTGATGTTGGGAATGAGCCTTTCAATAAACTGGCAAACTCTCTCCCAAACTAGGGAAACAAAGGCTGGTGCATGTCTATCCATGTCACTGAAACATATATCTTACTTTGAAACAATCATAGAACCCTGGCTCAAATGATCAAACTCTGCGCGTCATGCATTCCTGAGGCTTTGAGGGACAAACTCCTTAAAAAATATATCTGAAAACTAGGCTCATGAAAGGGAAACTTCCTCATTTGGGCTATCCAAATCAAAAGTACACCACTACTGATAGGCTACCCCTTGAAGCTGGAAGGCAGTGAAGGAAACTGCACTTGTCTCTACGATACCCATAGTGCGGATGATATGGTGACACTCTGATGTTTGCATAAAGTATATATATCGTCCTCTTAATTTTTTTCGTAGATTTAGGATGTGAAATATTGTGATTTATGTCAGTTTGATGTGTTTTTTAGTGTAGGAATGATCCGGAAGCAATCGGGGGCGAAATGTGCAAAATTAGAGCCAAAACGAACGAAAACAGGAAAGTTGGACATTTCAGTGCCATATGTGGCGTCCAGCCCTACCTGTGGTGCCAAAAATAGTAGCTAAAGTTTGGTAGCGCCGTGCAGGGTGCCTGGTACCAGCAAGGACGCCTGTGGCATGAAGTTTTCCAAATTCGCCCGAGACACAGTGATATTGGAGCTAGACCTACCCAACGCATATAAAAGCAAGACTAAACTTACTTGTGGGGGAGCGGGGGGGGGGGGGGGGGGGATGCCAGTTTGGAGATATCTAACATATTTTGTAGGGGATCTAACATACTTGGAAGGAGAATTCACGTAGGGAATACATCCCATGCTTGGAGGAGGCTTTCAACTAATTTTTCTTCTTTTCTCTTCCTTTAATTTCATAGTTTATTAGTTCTAGAGTTTTGGGTGTTGCATGAATATTGTAGTTTGAAGCTTGAATTGTTCTTATTATTTTATAATACTGATTAATTTAGTCAATCTTGCTCTTAATTATTTAATTTCTTGATCACCAATTGAATACTCTCTATGAATCTAAGATTGAACTCGGGAGAGGAAATTCTAAATTGCTTATAAAATTGAGTAGAGCAAGATCTTAACTCCAGGGGGGGGGGGGGAGGATTTGCAGTTAGGGTAGGAGTATATTTAATCGCCTTGCTTGGTTACTATTCAGGAATTATTAATGTGTTCTTGTTAATTCTAATTCTATAAGTATATTGGTGTTAGGTTAGCTTGAATATGCGAGTTGTACTTCGGGAGAACGCTACGAGCAATATTAACCTTGTCAACCAATAAATCAGATAAATTAATTAGATGATTTAAGTTAAAAACTCAATGGAATTGTTAGCTAACTCATTGCTCTAGAATATTCACTCACATTGAATTTGTCTCTATTATCCGCCAACTTGTTTTTCTTAATCTCTTTATTTGTTACTTTAGATTATTCTTAGTTAAACATTCATATGTTAGGATTCGCTTGAATGGATTAATTTTTTTGTTTAATTTAGTTGATAGTTAATAACAAGTCCTTGTGAGTACGATATCTAGACTTCTAATCCCATATTACTTGTCGACCACGTATACTTGCGTGTGCGTTTGGTGGAATCACACTCCTCCAAAAATGCATGAGCATCTTCTGATGCTAGACCACTGAATGTAGGAGGGTCGTACTTCTTGTACCTCTCAAGCCTCTGTCGATTCTCCTCTGAAACTGTTGTCCTACCCTTGGGCTGAGCTGGGGCTACAGGCAGTACCGATATAACCTCTGGGATCTGATCAACCTGAACTCACTACTATGGAGTGTGGGCAGTGGGAGATTATGCTCCTCCCTCGGCCTAAGAGATGGCTGCAGAAAGGGGAATAAACCCTACTTGAGCTAGAGTGGTGCACATGCTCATGAACTATGCAAGGGTCTCCTAGAGAGCTGGAATAGTAGTATTAGTAGGCTTATCTGGTGCCTGGGCTTTGACTAGAGTTGCTGGTGGCTCGTTTGTATGAGCTCGCACGGATTCTCTGGCTACATCAGATGCGCGTCCTCGAGCTCTATCACGGTCCCAGCCTCTGGAGGCTCAAGCAGGGCGCGGGTAACTGGTCATCCCCGGTAGCACGTGCACTCACTATCTATGAGAGAATATAAGGCAGAGGTTTAGAATTTTGATATCGATAATTTCGCACAGCAAGGAATCAAATGAAGTGGAATTTTTCCTGAAAGTTACATAGCATCTCAAAGATAAGTACAAACGGTCACACCTCCTATTTACACATCACCTGAAGGATGGTATATAAGGGAGTTTTTCAAATTTAAGTGACATTATTCGAAATGAGATTATTTATTTTCAGATTCACTACTTGGGATAGTTTGTTTTCTGGTGTCCCAAGTCACCGCTTTATTTTATAATCCCAAATCTAGGAACTATCGAATTTCCTTTGAAGTCTGCAAATCAGAAATTATAAATAAGGAATTCTATTAACCCGAGAGAAGGTGTTTGGCATCCCCGAATTCCGTAGTTCTAGCACGGTTACTTAAACTATTATAATTGGCCTATTATATGATTTTAATACATGTTTCAACCTATAGGCGCAATTTCAAATTATTTGTCGCTTTTTAATTAATTTTAAAGAAGATTGAACGTGGTTAAAAATTTATTTTTGGATCGCGTCACATGAAATGTACCCACAATCCGAAACACATCTTATTCAATGGTTTAGGATTTGGATAAGGATTTGGGTCACATAAAATGCACACCCGAGTTTAAGAAGGTAAAATTATTATATAACGCGCCTAAAAGCAACTAACGCGTTGATAACTTTGTGGGAGGCCATGAAAATTCGCTAAATGGAACGTCCCTAGTTCTAATGATTTTAAAGAAAATAATTAAAGAAGGCCATGTAATTTGAGATTTTTATTTGGCGCGGCGCACCTCAACTTTATTTTTTTAAGGATGTCTTAAATAAATTTTCAGGGACCATGACTATGTTATCCCTTATATGGCTCACACCAAATAGATTCTAGTTATTTATTAGGCAAACTTCCGAGCTTGACTTTGTAATTAAGGGTCTAAATTATTGGAAATTCCAATTTCATGACATGGGCCAACAATTGACCAAAATTCGATTTTTGTGTTAGCAATGGCGTGGGACTAATTTCCTTATGAGACTCCTGGAATTGAAACACATACAAAGCTATATCTAGAACCAACATAAAATCTAAATTGAGAAATAAGCTCTTGATGGGTTACCAATTCATACATGCCATAATCAGTGTTTAAAAATCCTAGATATGCAACTGTCATGAACCTGTGACTTCATACTTGAACAACAAACCCCAAAACTATGCAAATCTGGAAAAGCAGGACACAAAATCATAATGCGAGATAATCATGCTACATACTAATCCTGAAACTATCATGATACACTTTAACCGATTTAAACCAATACCACAGGGATGTTTTCACCTTTTACATGTTCAAATGCACAGTCCACTATCTTAATTACAGAGTAACATGACGAACTAGAGTCCTAAACATACGGTTAATATTGCAATACAAGAACATCAATACAATAGAATGAATAGCCTGTAAAGGATCTTAAGTTAATACAAAGATTAAGAAGCAAATTCCATTTAAACACGGACTATTCATTATAGAAGGAATTCATTCTTAGATCTTCTGCTTTTAGTTACGTGATTTCAAGCTTGAATTCCACATGTCACTTAGAAAAGTCCAAGGAAATACCTGGAGCAAAGAGATGAATAAAGAGTGAGGTCAATAATCAGCAACAGCAAGGATAAGAACAAGCAGCAATGACATCCCAAGATGACCCAAATTATACTAGAAGAGATTCAAATCAACACAAACTTTGTTCAAAATCTCTAAATCAAAACTTAAGGTCTCCAATATTCAAATTGTTTCACCCAAATCCAACTAGAAATTCCTTCAGGAATTTGGAAAATGAAGGAACCTCCAGAAAATCCAATAAAACATTATAAGCAATTGTATTTTAGCCGTCTATATTTTCTCTATTTTTAAGCTCTTCAAAATCTGATGTATTTTTAGCTCTTAAATTCTGTAGGCTAAAAAAATCTCTAGGCTAAAAAAATCTGATCCCCCTTCTAAGACAAGGTAGTAATGCCTTTATATGCAAGAAAGTAGGGCAACATGCAGATTTTATTTTACCTTTTTGGTCCCTTTTCAATTTATGCTTTTTGCTTAAAAGTCCCTAAAATTCTTACTTGTGACTCAAGTTATGCTGATTTTATAGCTTCTAGGAAGATTCCTGTGGTGTTATTGAGAGATTCCCTAGTTGAATTACCCCAATTACCCTTTAGAACTTCTGAAAATTAATTAGAAGACCAAACCGGGTCAGATTGACCCAAGGCAACTCAGACCTGGGCCTTTAACCAATTGGACTGAACCCTTCTTTGCCTAAATGGGTCGTAAAAAGTTCTAAGGCTCAAACACCCAATTAGCCCATTTAAGATTCTGAAAAAACTAACCGAAATGCAACCATTTTTAGTAATTTAAATCCTAGACTAACCAACCTATTAATCAGAACTGAAATAGTGGATTAAATTAATGGAATAGTGTTACTGATTGAAGAAACCATATAAAACTAATCATGCATGAACGAGATAGTTGCAGAAGGACTAAAACAAAATTATGCAATGAATAAAAGAAACTTGAAATCAAAATGAACTTATGAACAAAAGGATGTTAAATGACGGTTAGCCTGGGTATGCAGATGTAAGAAAAAGAAGAAGAAGATAAAAGGAAATAATAAAAGAAATGAAGAAGGAGATCCTGAAGATAGGTAAGCAAAAACCTGGAATCGACCCTTTGAATAGCCTTGTTATGGATTGAATTAGACCTTTATTGTGTGTTCTCGATGAAAACACAAGACTAAAGTCCAAATCGAACCCAAACTTTATCCAATTGAACGTTTGGAATTTTTAGAGTTTTGAATTTTGATTTAAGATTTGAGGATTTTGGCTAAGATTCGAAGGAAGCTACTTAGAGATTCGAGATAAGGAGGTGAAAGGGAGGCTATGATATAAAGTTGGTTAGGATGGGATGAGTTAGGGTTTTGGTCGGGATTTTCGATTCAAAATTCAAGAGATTTGGTTGGGATTTAAGGGAAAAGGGCTATGGATTTGGAAAGAGGAGAAGGAGAGGAAGCTATGGTGTAATTTTGGTGACGATTGGCCGCCGGCCGCTGGCGGAGATGATTTCCGGTAGGCGGAGGACGGCGAGGGGTTAGGGTTGGTCTCTAATGAGCGTGTGTGAGGTGAGAGAGATGAGGGATAGGGGGTAGGTCGCTTAGCGCGCGCACACACACACACATATATATATTTAAAAACCCTAGCTTCAGGACCGTCCGATCAAGAAACCTTGACAGTCCTGATCTAATGCCCACGAAACAGTGTTGTTTTTGTCGTCTTAGATGGGAGACCGGGTTAAGGCATGGATTAGGGCCGGTTCAGGGGTGATTTTGGACGAGTTAGGGTGTTTTGATTTGGGCTGGGGTGAATTTGGCCCTAATTTGGGCATCTTTTATTAAAATCCAATTCTTTTTTTATTTTCTTTTCTTTTCTTTTTAAAATTAAAATTAAATTTAAAAATAAAACTGAATCAAATCCTACAAATTTAATTAACGTAGCTAATTATATTAAGCTCTAGTTAATAATCAATACAATTAATTAAATACCAATTCAAAGGAAACTAATAAAATTCAAAGCTAAAAATTAAACAAAGCAAAAATAAATCAATTTTTTTTGTATTTTTGAATTTTGTGAAATCCTAATTACTAATTAATCTAAAAATATGTAAAATCTAGTCCTAAATGCAACACATATTTTTTGTATTTTTCATGAATTATATTGTCTAAAAGTGCACACAAAAATGCAAACAAACATGAAAATTACGCGATTAATTCCTAGTAATCAAATAATTAAAAGGAAAAAAATCCTAAGTCTAAGGATTTTGTAGGAGTAATTCACGCGAGGCAAAAATCACGTGCTCACACAAACATATCTAAAACGATCCGCGAGACTCTAATAAATCGGCTTGTGATTCATGACTCCTATGAACCAAAGGCTCTAATACCAACTTGTCACGACCCAAGTTCTCTCTCCATGAACAGTTGTGACGGCCAAGTCTCTACGACTAGGTAATCCTAACAATTTGCGAAAATGAAATAAAGATACGAAACTAATAATATACATGTAATATAATAAATGAGTTTAAAATACCGCTTAGAGTATACAATAATAACACTCTCAAGATGAATATAACACTCCCAAAACCTGGATCTCATGTATCACAAACTAAAGAAGTACATAGTGTTTTCTAACTCCAGAAGTCTACTAACGATGAAAATACAGGGAAAAGTCTATATCTGTCGGGAGAATAGATAAGGACTTCTAGGTCTGTGGACGCGACAGATATACCTCAAAGTCTCTAGATCAACCCGCGTTACTAGAATATGGTTGAGAAGACGAACCTGGATATGCACATGAAAGACATGTGCAGAAAAGGCATGAGTACATCATAGCTGTACCCAATAAGTTCCAAGCCTAACCTCGGTGAAGTAGTGATGATATCAGGTCAGGAACCTACTGATTATACATATACAACAAGGTAAAATAGTATGAAATATGGCAGTATAGTTAAAATACTAACAGTCAATAAAAAAATTGAGTCACAGAAAGAAATAACTCAGTATACAGAGATAGCAACATGGGTTCTTTAAGGATAACGTCTCATAGTCTCAAACATAAATATATAGATGATATTTCGGAATACTACCCCGTAGTCTAAGTCATAAATGTGCAGGGGGATCTACCGGGATGATATCCCATAGTCCCCAAATATAAATGTGTGTGTGGGGGGGGGGGGGGGATCTCCCAGAATACCATTTTGTAGTCCCAAAGTAAACGTGCATGGGGATTTATCGGAATACCGTTCCATAGTCCAAAGTAAATACACAACCAAATCAATATACCCAATAGTCTTAGCCAGAAAGTATACAGTTCTATTCAAGTTCTTATCAAAGAAATATGTATTTCTACCCTAAACATGCTACACAGAATCCAAGTAAGCAGTGAAAACAGATAAGACAGTTAAGGTACGTAGGCATGCTTTTGTAAGCTTAGCAGAAGGATACATGAACTAGAATTTCTTAATTCAATGAAAAACATAGATATTTACTTAATGAAAATGGGGGTTTCCAACAATTAGCATATGTATGCACTCATCATTTCACGTACACGTCATTCATATAACAATAGTACCAAAATCCTAAGGGGAGTTCTCCCATATAAGGTTAGGCAAACCACTTACCTCGAACCAAGGTAAAATCAATCTGATATCACGTTCTTGACACGAATATCCAACTCCGAGTGGCCCAAATCTAATCAAATAAATTACATAACTAGCTACAAACAACTAATTTAGCTAATAAATTTAAAGTTATGGTGAGAAACTAGGAAAACGCCCAAAAATCCTCCCCGGGCCCACATCTTGGAATCGGGTAATAGTTACCAATTTAGAACACCCATTCACTCACGAGATCACTCATCCAAAAATTATTCAATTCTGACACCTAAAAGCCGATCAAAACCCAAAAACTTGATTGGGGAACTTTTTCCCTAAAATCCCATTTTTCCACTAAAATTCCTTGATTAGATTGAGAAAATTACTAGATATTTATTGAATATAAACTAAATAGAGTTAGGAATTGTTACCCACTGATTTCCTCTTCAATAACCTCATAAAATCAATTTCTCCCAAGATAAAAATCAAATTTGATGCTATGAACTTCAAACCCTTGAAATTTCCTTTTTCTACCTAGTGATGTCTGCATCTGCGCTCCCAGACCGCACCTGCTGTCCCGCTTCTGCGGATAGGACTATGCATATGCGGAATTTCATTAATTCCCTAAGCACCGCACCTGTGCTCAGTTCTTCGCAGATGTCGTTCCGCTTTTGTGGTCTTGATTCGTATTGGCAACAACTGGTCCTCTTTCCTTAGACCCTACCTACGACCTCCTTCCTCGCTTCTACGGGACCGCACCTGTGGGCTCTCCACTACAGGTGCGAAAATGCCAGAAGTAGCCAACTTCAGAATTTGCCTAAGTCCACATTCTCATCCGTTAAGCATCCGAAACTCACCCGAGGCCCTCGGATCTCAACCAAATATACCAACCAATCCTAAAACATCGTACGAACTTGTTCGAGCCCTCAAATTACATAAAAAAATGCCAAAACAACTAATCACCCTCCAATCCAAACCTAATGAACTTGAATTCCCAAAATTCTACATCCGATGCCGAACCAACCAATTCATGTCTGATTGACCCCAAATATTGCACACAAGGCATATTAAACACTACATACCTACTCTAATTTCCGGAATAGGATTTCAACCCGAATATAAAAAAATTCATTATCGTCCAAAAAATCTAAAAATTTAACTTTTGCCATTTAAAGTCTAAATAAGCTAAGGACCTCTAAATCATGATCCGATCATGCCCCTCAGCTTGAAATCACCCAACGGAACCAACGGAATCGACAAAATTCCATTCCAGGGCCGTCTACACACTGCTCCGGCTACCGTCCAAATTCTAAGTCTTAAGCTCACATTTAGAGATTAAGTGTCCCAAAAGACCTCGAAACTCAAAATGAACCATCCCAGTAACAACATTAGTAGAAATAGATACGGGGAAGACTTAATATGGGATCGAGACATAAATTATCAAAATGACTGGCTTGGTCGTTACACGAAACATTTCAATAAAGTTTCAAACATTAAAACTTCAACGAACGCGTCTGAATCATACATAAACATTTAGGAATGACAGAAAACTTTATGTACAAGTAACAAATCATGAAAAAAACATATTACAAGGCTGAAACCCTAAATGGACACCAAAATCCACTTCAAACAAAACTTAAAGAACTTGAAAACCTCCAATGCAGCAACTTTTAACAATAAGTGCCAAAATTCTCCAGGGTCATCCGATACCCGGTCCGAACACACACCCAAGTCCAAAGTCATCATAATCCTATTAGAACCTTCAAATCTTTATTCAGAGATCCTTACTCAAATGTCAAAACTTGATCAACTCTTCACTTTAAAGCTTCTGAATTGAGAATTTTCTTCCCTAATCAACTCCGAACTTCTATAAATTCAATTTCTACTACACTTAAATGTCATAAAACGTGAACTGCACTTACTCGCGACCTCAAACTACCAAAAAATGATATAGAGCTCAAAATGACTGGTCAGGTCGTTACATTCTCCCCCACTTAATCATATGTTCGTCTTCGAATGTGTCTAGAACTGTTTTGGAGATGCTCAAAATTGTCTACATCCTCCTAAATGTTCTATCACACCCAACGTGAGCATATTAGCTCGTGCTTGACTAAAGGTCGTTCCTTTTTATTTTAGCCAAAAAGCTTTAGAACTAGGTTCCAGCATCTGAAATCCTCCATGATACCCGATTCTAAGATACACACACTGTATCAATCTCTACAAACTGGACCAAAACATGATCATGCACCTATGGCAAAATCACACCATGCACCATGTAAGTTGTTTCTCCATAATAACATCCTCCAACCACAATAGCAGCAATTTCACGAATTTGATGCCCGCAATACACCTCATATCACATATAAGCCATGTTACGACTCTTGTAATATTTCCATTACAAAAGAGATGTGTAGAAACTCATAACCACATGCCTAATCAATAAATCATGGAGTCTCTACAACTGACAAGAACTATTACCTCATTCTAAACTAAATAATGATATCTTCTCTTTGATATACCCTACATAAATTCAATTGCACAGATCTTGGGTCCAATAACCTCTTCTCACCAGTAATAGCTAATTATGTTAAACTCTAATTAATAATCAAAATAATTAATTAATTACCAATTTAAAGAAAACTAACAAAATTCAAAGCTAAAAATTAAATAAAGCAAAATAAATATTTTTTAATTTTTATATTTTGTAAAATCCTAATTACTAATTAATCTAAAAATATGTAAAATTAAGTCCTAAATGCAACACATATTTTTTTTGTATTTTTTCATGAATTAAATAGATTAAACATGCATATAAAAATTCAAACAAACATAAAAATTACGTAATTAATTCCTAAAAATCAAATAATTAAAAGAAAAAAATCCTAAATCTATGAATATTGTAGGAGTAATTCATGTGAGGCAAATATCACGTGCTCACAGCTGCCCCTCATTTCTCGAAGACACGAAGGGTCTTCCAGCAAAGATAAATGAGCAACGATGAGGGATTTTTGCTTTCTTGGCACTCCATGAGAAGCATTTTTGAAAAATGTCTGACCGAACCTTGCTTCAGAGGTTGCTACATATCCTTGGCTGTAAAGGAATCAAGTCAGTGTAGTTCTGAATATTTTGGTAGCTCGGACTGCCGAGAGGTGTAGTTTCATTGCTGATGTTGCTGCTACTGCTTGCTGACCTTCTTATTACACCAAAAAGGAAAATCAAAAGTTAAGCTAGTTATGCCTATCAAGTACGAGTTACAAAATTCCTATCTATAAATTTCTTGAAGCTTGATCTTGACTTTTTGCTAATTTTGCTGTGGACCCCGATTTGAATTGTGATGCTCGCAAGCTGTAGGTGCTGGTTCTTTCTTCAGCATTGGATCAGAGTGGGACATGTAAAGCGTGTGACTTTGATTAAATTTTGAGCAGTCCACACCCTTCTCAACTTCAAACACTTGAGTTTGTTTCTTTTTTGTTCTTTTCTTATTTCCTTTATTCTGGATTGAGACTCACTCTTTCGGTCATCTCAAATCCTGTGCCTTGAGGTAAAACCTGTTCGGACCCCAAAATAAACAAGTGAACAAAATTTTTCTGCCCCAATTTTTACTAGGAAAATTTTGTAAGTTATTTGCAAAAGAAAATCTAAACTACTTTTTCATTGAAAGCAATAAAATTCAGTATTGTGTATCCTTGGTAATGAAGCCTTAAATTGGGAGGATTAATAGGTTATGCTGGGAAATGACCAGTTATGCCGGAAAAACAAAAGGTCCTCAGGTTATGCCGAGATTAAAAGAAGAAGGCTCCGTGGTTTATGCCAGGGTGATCCACAGGTTATGCCGGGATAAAAGAAAAAGGTTTTTGGGTTATGCCAGGAAGATCCATGGGTTATGCCAGGATAAAAACAGGTCCTTGGGTTATGCCAGGGAGATCCATGAGTTATTCCAGGATAAAAAAAAAGGTCCTTGTGTTACGCCAGGGAGATCAACAGGTAATGCCGGGATAAAAGAAAAGGTCCTTGGGTTATGCTAGGAAGATCCACGGGTTATGTCGGGATGAAAGAAAAAGGTCCTTGGATTATGCTAGGGAGATCCACGGGTTAAGCAAGGATAAAAGAAAAGGTCCTTGGCTATGCCAGGAGATCCACGAGTTATGCCAGAATAAAAGAAAAAGGTCCCGGGGTTATTCTAAGGAGATCCAAGGGTTATGCCGGGATAAAAGAAAAAGGTCCTTGGGTTATGCTAGGGAGATTCAGGGGTTATGCGGGGATAATAGAAAAAGGTCTTTGGGTTATGCCAGGGAGATCCACAGGTTATGCCAAGATAAAAGAAAAAAGTCCTTGGGTTATGCCAGGGTGATCCACGAGTTATGCCGGGATAAGGTCCTTGGGTTATGCCAGGGACATCCACCGGTTATGCCAGGATAAAAGAAAAAAAACTCCTTGGGTTATGCCAGGAAGATACATGGGTTATGCTGGGATAAAGAAAAAAGGCTCCTTGGGTTATGCCAGGGAGATCCACGGGTTATGCCAGAATAAAAGAAAAAGGTCCTTGGGTTATGCCAGGGAGATCCATGGGTTATGTATGGATAAAAGAAAAAGGTCCTTGGGTTATGATGGGGAGATCTACGGGTTATGCCGGGATAAAAGGAAAAAGGCTCCTTGGGCTATGCCAGGGAGATCTACGGGTTATGCTGGGATAAAAGAAAAAAGGCTCCTTGGGTTATGCCTGGGAGATCCACGGGTTATGCCGGGATAAATGAAAAAAGGCTCCTTGGGTTATGCTAGGGTGATCCACGGGTTATGCAGGTATAAAAGAAAAAGGGCTACTTGGGTTATGCCAGGGAGATCCACGGGTTATGCCAGGATTAAAGAAAAAAGGCTCCTTGGGTTATGCCAGGGAAATCCACGGGTTATGCCGCAATAAAAGAAAAAGGTATCCTTGGGTTATGCTAGGGAGATCCACGGGTTATGCCAGGATAAATGAAAAAGATCCTTAAGTTATGCCAGGGAGATCCACGGGTTATGTCGAGATAAAAGAAAAAAGGCTCCTTGGGTCATGCCAGGGAGATCCACGGGTTATGCCGGGATAAAAAAAGGTCCTTAGGTTATGCCAGGGAGATCCACGGGTTATGCCGTGATAAAAGAAAAAGGTCCTTGGGTTATGCGAGGGAGATCCATGGGTTATGCCGGGATAAAACAAAAAAGGCTCCTTGGGTTATGTCAGGGAGATCCATAAGTTATACCAGGATAAAAGATAAAGTCCTTGGGTTATGCCAGGGAGATCCACGGGTTATGCCGGGATAAAAGAAAAAGGGCTCCTTGGGTTATGCCAGGGATATCCACGGGTTATGCCGGGATAAAAGAAAAATGGAAAATGTCCTCGATTTATGCTGGGGAGGTCCACGGGTTGTGTCGAGGATCAACTTGGAAAAGGATCCTCGGGTTATGCTGGGGAGAAAAGAAAAAGATCCTTGGGTTATGCCGGGGAGAACTAGGGAATGTGGTCCTAGGTTAGAAAGGATGCAGCTAGAGATTGCAGGCCGTATGCTACCATGATTTTTTGGGATTTTTCTTTCTCTCTTATTTTTTAGTAAAAGTGCAGGAATGAATTTGGAGGAAACTTCCCTTCTGGGTTGATTGCTGCTGCGAAGCTGTTCCTAGCTCCTACGCATTTCCCTTTTTGGTTGCACTTGCTTCTTGCACGGTTTCTTTGGATCACACCTGTTTCAAATTTTCAAACAAAGAACAATTGTCAGTTTGAAACAGTGGTTGGTTTTGTGGCCTTGATTGTTTGATCACTGGGTCTTGGCCCTACTTTTTTTGAGAACCTCCGCTGCTTGCTGGCTTTTCTAAAGATTGATCATCTCCGTAAATCGAGGAACTCAGCTTTTCAGAATTCTCATGACAGTTCGCCTGTAAGGGGCTTTTCTCCTTTCACTTTATTCTTCCATTAGGACCTTTGTCCTTGAGTTTTGTTTCTTCTCTAATAACGTTGGTTTTAGATCATCCGCCATCATGGCCAGTCGGGATTGGCTTGATGCACCCAGTGAGAGTGGGTACTTTTCTTTAATTTTTGTTAGGGAGATCCCTGCAAAGTCAATCCTGCCACCTTTTCTTAGTTTTGGGAACATAGTTAGACCGAGAGAGATTCAAAGAAAATAATCAAAAGGCAAGAAAATAAAATTAAGGAGAAGTGTCCCATTCGGGAAGGAAAGAAGGACTTATCTGGGGTGAATGCAGGTTTCGAATAGACATGACATGCTTCTTGGACTGGGTGCCCGATGTGATCATGTGATTTTTTCCCTATACGAATTACTCCCACAAATTCAAAATAAAATAATTTCGTTTGTTTACTTGCGGATTTGATTTCTCGTGGCATTATTCTGCTAATTGCTTGCATTTTTGTTCATTTCTGAACAAAAAATACAAGGTACACGAGGAATGTGCATTTAAAAGTTATTTTGCATTTTTAGACATTAATTGGTAATCGGAAAACGAAATTAAAAAATATGGCTTAATGTGTATCTAAGTTTTATTTTAGGTATTTTGTTAATCTTTTATTTGATAAAAATCATTGGTTAATTAAGTCTTATGAAATAATTTGGATTTTGTTTTAGGAATCCAATAAAATAAAGAAAAGATTTAAAGAAGCCTAAAAATACAAGTCCAATGTGTCCACCTGTGCCATTTGTAATCAAATCTAGGCCCAAAATACCCACTCCGTTTGTCCCTAGCCCAGTCCAGCTCCAAGGATGCCAAAACGACACTGTTTAGTCATCTCTTATCACGGCCGTTCATCGCCCATCATCCGATGGCCCTAAAACTCCCCCAAAACCAAATATAAATGTCCAAACGCGTGTAGTAAACTTAGAGACCGAACTCCCTCATCCTCGTACAATCCCTCACCGGTGTAACGCCACCCATGAACCACCCTAACTCCACCGTCCAACGGCGGCGGCATAACCCCAATGCCTCCCAAATATTCACCATAGAATCGTCCCATTCTCCTCTTCCCATTACCATAAAAATCATCCCTTGAATCATCGCCGATGTGCTCGAATATCCGATCAAAACACGACGGCAGCCGGTGGCAAACCACTCTCAAATCAACACCAATAATTCCCCTAATCACCCTTACCCAAACCTTGCCAGTGGTTACTCTCAAATATAGCCACAACGCGTCGAATATTTGCCTGAAGATGGAAACCCCGCTATGCACGACAGTGAATTCCGTCCAAGGCCATCCAATGCCATCCAATACTATCCAACACTGTCAAAACACTGCCAAATCATTATAGAGCCACACCCTTTGATTAACTTGTCTCCCTCATCCAGTATTCACCCGCAGGCCATCTCAAACAACCCCAGACCCCTCCAATGTCGAAGACATCCATGGCTACGTTGAAGCCCAATTTTCAAAGACCGTTTGAATGTTGGTTCGAATTTATTTCAACAAGGTTAATGGAAGAATCAGTAAGTTCATCTTGATTTTTAATTTATGTTTCTATTTTTAAGTCTGGCTTCATTTCTTTTAGATTGAAAAGACATGTTATTTGATTTTTTAGGGGCTCATAGCTATGTTATTCCTTTTCTAATTAATAATCCTGAGCATGTCCGTTTGCAAGCTAAATTAGCCGTGCCTATTTTGTTTTCCATACCCGTTTTAAGGTTTAAATTTGAAGTTTAGCATGTTTTATTTAGTCTTTGTATTGTTATATGAGTGTTGGTTTGAGTTCACATAGGAAATAATCTTTATTGCTTGATTTGTTTAGCATAACAACTCCCCTGTTTGTTCTTAGTTTCAATAATTTCCTGATTTTCTGAGTGTGAGTATCAATTATTGGTCCGTATGATTTAAGGCGTTGGTTTCTGAGTTGAATTTTGGTAGTGGTAGCCTCCCATTGTTCTTTTTCTCAAGCTGAGTATTGGACTTAACTTTTACATTGATTGTTGAGGGTTTGTTAGCATTTGCCCTTGATTAGTATCAATTGAATTGGTTATACCTGTAAAGATTAGAAGAATTAGTCATAGGAGTTAGTTTTGATACCAAATAAGTAAATTAAGGGTATTATAGGGTTTTCCTACCTATTTCTGATAATTTTAGAATAAATACGGTAATATAGAGTTTTCAACTTAGCTTTGGTAATATTAGGAACAAAATAAGGGTAATATAGGTAGTCTATGAAGAGTAGATGATGGTAGAAATCTTTAGACCCTTATAGAAGGGGTCTTTAATACAAAATCAGTAGTTTTGTTGCAATAACTTGGAAACAAGGCAAAAAATAAGGGTCCAAATAGGTGAAATCTGAAAATTGAAAGAAGGTCCTTCAGTTAAAATAATATAATAGTGTTGCCCTAGCCTTTGGCTATAAAAAGGGGTTGAAAATCACTCAAAAAAGGGGTTAGACAATCTGAAAACAGCTCTATAATTTCTCAGAATTTTGAAGCTCAAAATCTCTCCAAATAACTCCTGAAAACCTCAAGCAACCCCAACTTTACTGTTCCATTGAATTTTACAGTGCAAAAACACTCTTAAAATCAGTTGTGTGTCAGAGATTATAGAAAAATGGCCTGAAATATATGTGAAATTTCCATATTATTTTGGTTGAAGTCAGGCTCTTTGGATATATTTGGACCTGTGTTGTTGTTTGGTTTTGGGTGTAAGGCCTTCCTTGTTTGTTTGGTGGTGTTTCTAGGTTATTGGCTATCCCCAAGCTGTGAATACCTGTGCGTGTGCTGTTTTTGAGTTCTGCTTACCCTCAATTTCATTTTGCATTCATTCCAAGTACATGTTTTCAAACCTCCAATGATGCATGAAGTTTGAAGCTTAATGAGTACCCAAGTTGAAGATGCATGTTATTCTTTCCTTTATTACTTGTTGTTGTTATTATTATGCTTATCATAGTGTTTGATGTGTATAAATGGGACCTCTGTACTACTAGAAAACTGTGGTGCTTTTGTTAGCAATTGAGTATTTTATTTGTGTCTTTTGCGTAGTAATTATTTGATGATGACCTCAATAGTTGCTACGGAACATTGGTTCGGGGTCTAGTTGTAGTTTATTTTCAGTTGATGCTCGATTGGATGATGTAAATAATGGCGAGTAATTGGATCTCCATTTGGGCGATTTAGGGAAAAGCTGCTCATTTCTTGTCACCAAAGTAGATCATACATTTAGTATTCTTTTGGGCACAGTTAGAAGCCCAATACATTAGGATGTGGTCCAGCAGCTCCTCAGGCTGTGGGCATCCGCTGAAAATAATTGCAAAGGTTGAGTTAATCCTCAACTTGGGTCCAATAGCCCAGCACGCTGGATATCAACTACGTTCATCTCATTAATTTGGTTTACATTTATATGTTTGGATCTTAGTAAAGTAGCAGGTTTAAGGGATAACTCATTAATTTTTAAGGTTTGACTAACAAAAAAGCAGTTGACTCTAAGACTAGCCTTCAAATAATAATTGGGACGCTCTTTGCCAAACAAAAATGAATATCGTAGGGCCCTTCATTTAACCTTCAATTGATCCTTAGATTTCGAGGTGTGCCCTTTAATAAATTCCATGGCCCTTGTAAAGTTGCAACACGTAATTGCTTAGCGCACGTTAGTTTAATAATTTACCTTTCCTAAACTCGAGTGCGCATTTATGTGACCCAAATTCAAATCTCAACGAAGTTGGAATGTGCCGAAAACCACTGGTCCATTTATGTGACGTGGTTCAGGACATGTTTTAATGACGTTGCAATTCTCTTTAAAATAATGTTAAAAATGGCTAAAAGATTAAAAAGTGCACATAGGTTCATAATCGTTTAAAATCAGATAATGTAAGCTAAATATAATAGTTGAGCGAACGTGCTAGAACCATGGAACTTGGGAATGCCTAACACCTTCTCCCGGGTTAACGAAATTCCTTACCCGAATTTCTGGTTCGCGGACTGTTAAACAGAGTCATTATTTCCTCGATCAGGGATTCTAATTGGTGACTTGGGACACCATAAATCTCCCAAGTGGCGACTCTGAAATTCTTTTAAATAATTGAATCCCGTTTCGATTGTCCTTAAATTGGAAAAACTCCCTTATCTACGCCCTTCGTCGGGTTGTAGTAGCCAAAAGGAGGTGTGTCAGCTCTGGCGACTCTGCTGGGGACCGAACCCCGAATCTCTGGTTCAGGGTTCAAGAATTCCAGCTATAATAATTGTTGTATTTGGCTTTGTCTATTATTTGACTTTTATTACATTGCTTGCGCTTGTTGTGCTAAATGCTGCCTTTTACTTCTTTGATATTATCTGAACTGTACATATCAACTAATACGAAACCCTTCTCTTCTCACCTCCGGGGACGTTCTTACTGGTTGGGACTCCCTATTGTGTTAGTGTCATACCCTGAAATAAGCAAGAGGTCGGACATGTTACTAAGCCGAATGGCCTTTTGGTTCCCGGTACGTAGCCCCCTCCTCGACTCGAGCTGTCCGCTCGGGTACAAAGTCTAGGACATATACCAAGGTTTTTAACTTATAATGACTCAGCTCTATGCCGGATCCCTAGTAGGAACGCTTATTTGCATCATGCATTTGACTTAAGGGACTCAACACAGGGGTAGGGTCCTTCTTGGACAGATGACCGATCATGAAAAGACCATCTTGATGCATATTATGTCCTACTTGTGCATTTGGCTGCTTTGGATTTGCATGTTGACCGGCTTGCGAATAAGGAAAGAAAAGTGAGAGAATAAGTAGTCCTAGGGTAGGCTGTGATTAATAATTTGTATTGTAAGACCAATGCTCAAATAGCACCGAAATGCTGCCTGATTTTTGAAAGAGAAAAAAAAAGAGAACGAAAAAAAAAACAAAAGAAGAAAAGGGCTTTTCAACAAAGTTTTGATTTTGATAAATTGTTTTGCCCAAACTGCGCCTGTTCGATTCTCGTCACGAGCGAGATACGTAGGCAACCCCCATCGGTTCCAACCTCTTTTTACAAAAAATAACCAAAACAAAAAACAAATGTTCGATTTTATTCATTTTGTTTTCCGAAATAAATCCGGTGATTCCGTTACTTCCAGAAACAACCGAATGTTACCACAAGGGACGTCGAAAGGTTGATTCTATGCAAATGGCCACCTCTGAGTGTTGTTTTGACCGGCGAGCGAGCAGAGCCTCAAAACCTTCCCCCCGGAAGCACTGAAAGGCCGTGTCTGTAAAGCCAGGTTCGAGTTTTAGAAAATAAATTTCATAAAAGAAAAAGGGCAGTTTTGGTACTTTATGGAGTCAAGTAGTCAAATTTTGAGATACTAATTCACCTCAATAAATGTGCAGAATAAGCACGATAACGTTCATGAACAAAATTCCCTTAGAGCTGCATTTGTGGTTGAATGACCTGGGGGAAGCAGGACAAAGCAGGGTCAACGTGCATTTATGAGGGCTTACCGGGCTGCTAAAAATTAACCCGAGGGGAGATATGCTAAAGGCATTGCTAAAATTAACCCGAGGGGAGATATGCTAAAGGCATTGCTAAAAATTGAACTTGCACTGACGTTGGAAGAAATGACTGGATACATTGGGGTCCCCACAATTCTTTAAGACACCAATACCTAATTGCACCAAGAGCCATTGCCGTGCACAAGTTCCTCGAATCCTTGAAAATCTGTAGGAAGGTTCACAACCCAGACTTATCAGCTGGATTATGCACCCCGCAGTTCATATATCAGAGGTACGAGCATATAGGCAGGTTCAACAACCCGGACAATTATATTTGTAGCAAAGAGAACCGACTCAAATAGGAAGAGCACCAATGTTTTGCATTCATGGTATTCTTCTTGGGTCTTCTGGTATTCCCGCAGAAGGACGGAAACATTGACATACGGATAGCAGGGGTCGTCAACACTTTAATGACTCAGGCCAAGAGCACCCTGGCTCCTATGATCTTGTCCAAAATCTTTCATGCCCTCACCATATGCAAAGCAGGAGGAGACTTCTTTGAGGGATGTAACCTATTGTTACAAATATGGATGATTGAGAATTTATGCCATCGGCCTCAGTTCATGAGTTATGGGTCACCAACAAAGAGCTGCATAGAAGAATTATACAACAGGGTTGATGGGTTATGCTACTTGAGGGTATCACAGAATGGGTGTCGCGTCTCCGGGTCATCGCTGCAAGTCAAATAGGGTGGACATTCGGTTGGCTCCCAGTGGATGAAATTGTATATATGCCAGCCACCGGGCCTCATTTCCTTCTGATGGGTCTCCAAAGTATCCAACCCTATGCGCCATACCGAGTGTTAATACAATTGGGTAGATGCCAAATAATTCCTCGGGTGAGGAAATTAGTCGCCATGCGGTTGAGATTATCCCTCAATGGTCAATTCCTTGAAGCTATCGTGCGCCAAATCTGGAGCGAATGTCAATACTTGATAGCGGATACTCGAGTACGTGACATATCTAATGGTGAGGTTGCACCAGGGTACACTGTCTGGTATAGAAAAGGGACCGATCCCAGGAGGCTAGCTAAAAGACCACATCTTCAAGAATTTGTTGAAACATCACAGGAGCAATGGGATTGGCTATCCAAGAAAAATGAGTACAGAGCCACCATATGAAGATTAGAGAAGAAATTCCACGAACTGCAATTTGAAAACGCTTTGTAAGCCGCATCACATGAGGGAGAAAAGAAAAGATTAACCAAAGAAAATGAGGCGCTGCGAGCCCAAATTCAAAAGATGAAAGCAATCGCAGAAAGTCCCGCCAGGAGCGCAAAGGATGAAAAACTCATAGACAATTTGAGGAAAAAAGGTAACCGAATTTTGGTTCGACCTGAATATGACCGAAGGTGAGCTGTCTAGTGTTTGAAGACAATTAGCTAACAATACGGAGGAACGGGGCCGCATCATTGAGCAACTGAAGGAAAAGCATGACGATGAGGTTGCTGGGATAAAACGGAGGGTCATCAAGCAAGTTGGGGACCTCAAAGCCAAAAGAGAACATTGTTATGCATAATAGAAAAGTTGGAGATGGATTTGAGGCAATTCAAAGAACTGAACCAGGTAGCTGAGCAAACACTAGAGGCGAGGGCTGAACAAATTGGTCGCCTATTGCAAGAAAAGGGTGTCATTAGGAAAAGAGTACGGGCAATCACAGACTACATCACCACAAGGTGCAGCCATTGCGAGGCTATGACGAAATCCATGTTCTTTGCCACCGCCATGACTTTTGTCCGAAAAGTGATGGAAGACCTCCACCACCTCCAAGGGAGTTTAGAATGTATGCCAGCAGCAAGGCCGAAGGATGCCCCGCGAGGCCCAGGAGCACTTGAGGCATTAATGTACTCTTAGAGATTGCACTGTTAGTTTACTAGTTTTCAAAGTCTAACCCAGTCTGTATTTGCTTTATGCATAGTTGGTTCGAGTCTGCAGTTCGTTTTTCAGCACTTGTTTAATCTGTTACCTTTCGAGTCTTTGTAACTGAAGTTTGTTGTTATTTTCCCAAAAATGTATTATGCTCCACTTTTATTTCCAATAACTACGCTCGGTCTGATTCATGCGGGGTCATGATATGTAGGCAATCTACATAGTATTTGACCATAATTATATAAAATTGGTAATTGAATTAATATTGGAAATTGAATTAATATGGGAATAGTATTCGAAAACAAAAGCCGGGATGACGCAAGCAACCAAAGCATGTAGGGACCAATTTCCATTTACGTGCACACATACCCAATGTGTGGCCACTTATGTGTCAAGAACCTAACCACTAACGAGTCTTTGATGTTGTGATTCCAGTTCCAAATTAGATAAGTGACTAGTACTCGCGGCATTCTGGAAACTCACTCCTACAACACGCGATCGGAAAGCTAACAAATCATGGCCAACCAAGAAGCTGATGTTAGCATTATTGACCCCTCGAAGGAGGTAGAGGAATTGGATGTTAATGCTATGAAGGAGGAAATGTATAAGCTTAAACACTAAATGGCTGAGATGTACCGGGCATGGGCAAGAGGACAGCCGCCCAGACCTATCCTACCAACCTAACCTTTATCTTGCCACTGAGCCAAGCACCTGACCAGTCCGTCACTAATCAGCCTCCAAGTTTCTCTATTTACTTATAGCATCAGGGTGCTACCTCTCAGCCACCAGCCCCACTACCCAAAGTCATTCCTCACCCTCCCTCGCCAATCGCTCCTATCTATATGACACCTTCGCCTCCTGCATTGCATAGGACGTCCAGCGAACCACTTCTTCAATCTTATGACCCTCAATACTATCCCCCGGAACTTTCCGACAAAGCCCAGGAGCCTCACTCTTATGCTCCTCCTCCTGAAATCCCAATGGGAGTTGAAAAGCCGATCAAAAATTCTGAGCAGGAAGAAATGCTCAGAAAGGCCCGGAGTCTAGAACAATCATTCAGGGACATGCGGAGATTAGGTGGCCAGGTGAGCGTGGAATTTAAGGATCTTTGCTTATTCCCGGACGTATAGTTGCCTCCAGGTTTTAAAATGCCTAAATTTGACTTATATGAGAGGGTTTTGAAGTAAAATACGGGGAGCAGGGGGAAAAGACGAATTGCTAATGGCATACTTTAGCTAGAGTTTTATTGGATCGGCATTGGAGTGGTATACTCGACAGGATCCCAATCGGTGGTACACCTGGGATGATTTAGCACAATCATTTGCATGCCACTTTCGATATAATCTTGAGTTTGTCCCGGATCGTCTATCTCTAACAAAGCTGGAGAAAAAACACAACGAGAGTTTCAGGGAGTATGGTTTCCGGTGGAGGGAACAAGCAACCAAAGTTGATCTCCCCATAAAAGAGAGCGAGATGGTTGATTATTTTCTGCAACCTCTGGAACCTACCTACTTTGGGCATTTGGTATTAGCGGTTTGGGAAGTCTTTCAATGAAGTGGTCCAGATGGGAAGTATGGTTGAGGAAGGCCTCAAATCCAATAAAATCATGAGCTACTCTGCAATTAAGGCAACTACTCAATCCATCCAGGGTGGAACTGGGGGAATGTTTTGAAAAAAGAAGGAGGAAGTAGCGACAGTGGAGCGGGGAACCTGGTTCGGGCCTCGGGCACCATCTCATTACGGTCAGCCCCGTCCTCACGACCTGACATATCCACACAGCCCATATGGCCCGCCATAGCATTTATTTTCACCACCAGAACCTCGCTTCGCGATCCATCATGCACATGCATATACCCAACCTCCCGCTCACGCACAATGGTGTGTGCAACCCCCTCAAAACACATACCCAAATCCACAAAATCAATACCCGCCTCTAATAGCTTACCAACAAACCCCGAAGCCCGCCTTCCGAAGAAATCCAGACCTGAGAAATGAGAGGGTGTAGAAAAAGAAGACTTTCACTCAACTGGGAGAACCTTACACTAGCCTGTTCCACAGGCTGCGAAACTGGACATGTTGAGACCAATTTAGCCGAAACTGCCAAACCCTTCTCCGTAGAATTTAGATTATTCAGTCAGCTATAAATACTATTCTGGTGCACCTGAGCATGACACCGAAAAATGTTGGCATTTAAAGAACGCCATCCAAGAGCTTATTGACTCCCACAGGATTGAGTTGCAGACTCCGGAGGCGCCTAATATTAATCAAAACCCGCTGCCAGCCTATCAGGAAGCCAACATGATAGATATTGAGGAGAGAAGGGGAGAGGCCAGAAGACCTTCACAAACAGTAATGATGATCAAAGCTAGTGAGCCCCCCAAGGTTTCAAGCGGCAAGAAGCTGGTAACCAAGGCAAAAGAAGGCGGTAAAACTGTCGTAGTTCAGGGGAGCTCAGCATGCATAGTTGCGCCAACGCGAGAACAGGAAAAGATAACAGTGTAGGGGGCGGCTGGAGAACCCGTCGTGGTTGTGGATGGTGTATGCATAGAGCCAGTTATTGTGAAACCAGTAATCCAACCACCAGTCATCAACAACAGAGCCGTTCCTTGGAGGTATGAACAAGAAATAATGATGTACAAAGGGAAAGAAGTTAGAGAGGAAGTATGTGAGGCACGAGGCTTAACTCAATCAGGAAGGTACTTTTCCTCAGAAGAGTTAAGAAAGGGAAAAATCTCTAAAGATAACCCAGAACCAGTGAAGAAAGCTGTAACAGAAGAAGAGGCAGAAGAATTCTTGAAGAAAATGAAAATGCAGGATTACTCCATCATAGAACAGTTGAGGAAAACACCAGCCCAGATCTCTTTGTTATCCTTACTAATCCACTCAGATGAGCACCACTGAGCGTTGATGAAGATTTTGGAAGAAGCTTATGTCCCAGATAAGATAATAGTGAATCACTTGGAAAAGATTGCAAACAAGATATTCGAGGTAAACCGGGTCACATTCTCTGATGATGAATAGCCTATGGAGGGTACGGATCACAATCGGGCTCTTTATCTGACTGTGAAGTGTGAAGATGCCGTGGTCACCCGAGTTTTGGTCGACAACGGGTCCAGTGCAAACATTTGTCCACAATCCACATTGACCCAGCTGAAGGTGGGAAATGAGAAGGTCCGCAAGAATAACATCTGTGTTCGAGGTTTCGATGGAGGAGGTAAAGATACCATAGGGGATATAGTGCTGGAAGTAACTATAGGGCCCGTCGAGTTCATCATGGAATTCCAAGTGCTATATGTATCAGTCTCCTATAATCTGTTATTGGGCAGGCCCTGGATATATGCAGCCAAAGCAGTACCATCTACACTGCTCCAGATGGTCAAATTTGAATGGGACAAGCAAGATATTGTCGTGCGTGGAGAAGATAATCAGTGTACCCCAAGTGGCACAATCGTGCCTTTCATTGAATCCGAGGACAATAAAGGGCCATGGGTTTACAAAGTGTCTGATGCGGTGTCAGTTCAGAAGGTCCCAGAAGGTGAGGTTGTTGCAACCCCAACGATAACAACCACATTCGTCATGGTAGCTTAAGAAATGCTGAGAAATGATTTTATACCCGTTAAAGGTTGGGAGCTTCTCTATAAGGCATCGCGCAACCAGTGTCCCTCTACAAGAATCTAGACACTTTTGGATTAGGGTTCAAGACCACATCCGCAGACATAAGGCGAGCTAGGAAGCTGAGACAGAAAGCATGGATTCTCCCGAAATCTATCCCAAGGTTGTCCAAGTCATTTGTCAAATCTAGTAATGGCCCCAGACCCAAGATTTCCAGCCCACTGATTGACGCGGACGGAGATCTTGATAAGGGGTTAGAAAGGCTTTTCAATAAGGTAAATATGGTCGAGGTGGGAGAAGGATTGAGCAGGGCAGACGTGTAGTTTGTGGGAGCACGCGCAAAAATCAATAACTGGGAAGCCACTCCTCTTCCCACTCAGAGGGAGTCGTGGTAGTTGTCTTTGATTTTCCTTTCAGTCTAGTTTGTATTAGCGTCAACTCAATTGTTATTTCCGTCCGTTTGGATGAGCAAACTCTGTTATCTTTGATTCTAATGAAATGCAATTTCCCTTTCAGCAATGCTGATAGTTTCCATTTTCTCTTTAATTTTCTTTATTTTCTCATTTGTATAGTTATTTTATGCTGGTTCCAGTGATCTGACAAGCATAAGGACTCCTCGGTCCATTGTTCAAAACAAGTCTAGTCAAGAAATAACAATTCAGGAAATAGAACATGAGGATGAATCAGGGTATGATAAGGAAGGGGCATGGGATGAGGTTAGTAAAGAGATGACCCAATTCAAAGAGAAACCCAAACCAAACCTGACTGATATAGAGGCAATAAATCTAGGAAGCTCGAATAATATTAGAGAAACAAAAAATAAGTATCCATTTGGAACCACAGCTTAGAAAAGAAATAATCGAAATATTGCTGGAGTACAAAGATGTCTTTGCATGGTCCTACGACGACATGTCCGGGTTTTGCACTGATTTGGTAGTCCACAAATTACCTACTGACCCGGCTTGCCCGCTTGTTAAGCAAAAGTTGAGGAAATTAAAAACCGATGTGAGCATGAAAATCAAAGAAGAGGTGACCAAGCAGTTTGAGGCAAAAGTCATTCGCGTAACACAATATCCCACCTGGTTAGCTAATGTTGTGCATGAACCAAAAAAGGACGGAAAAACCAGGGTGTGTGTCGATTATCGTGACCTCAACAAAGCAAGTCCAAAGGACAACTTTCCCTTGCCAAACATATACATATTGATTGACAACTGCACAAAGCATGAGACCCCGTCATTCGTTGATTGTTATGCCGGGTACCACCAGATTTTAATGGACGAGGAAGATGCGAAGAAGATGGCGTTCATCAAACCATGGGGGACGTATTGTTATAGAGTCATGCCTTTTGGATTGAAAAATACCGTGGCCACATACATCAGGGTTACGATAACCATTTTCCATGATATGATACATAAGGAAATTGATGTCTATGTGGATGATGTAATAATCATTTCTAGGAAGCATTCCGATCATGCCAAAGACCTGAGGAAATTCTTCCAGAGGTTCCACAGATATGACCTTAAACTCAACCCGACAAATGTGCATTCGGGGTTCCCTCGGGAAAGTTGTTAGGGTTCATAGTCAGCCGTCGATGTATCGAGCTAGACCCATCAAAAATCAAAGGTATACAGGAGTTGCCACCACCCAGAAAACAAAACAGAAGTAATGAGTCTATTGGGAAGGCTGAATTACATCAGTCGATTCATCGCCCAACTCACAACCATCTACCAGCCCATCTTTAAGCTGCTGAAGAATGATTTTGCGGGGAAATGTATGGGAGAGTGCTAGGATGCTTTTGATAAGATAAAGGGATATTTGTCAAACCCACCAGTACTGGTCCCGACGGAACCAGGAAGGCCTCTGATCTTATATTTGACAGTCCTGGACAATTCATTCGGGTGCATGTTGGGTCAACATGATGTTACTGGGAGAAAAGAGCAAGCCATATAGTACCTCGGCAAGAAATTTACGGCCTATGAGGTTAAGTACACTCACCTTGAAAGGACATGCTGCGTGTTGACGTGATTAGCCCAAAAGTTGAAGCATTACTTGTCATCATACACCACTTATCTCATCTCACGACTGGATCCATTGAAATACATTTTCCAGAAGCCCATGTCAACAGGAGGCTTGCAAAGTGGAAAATCTTTCTCTCCGAATTCGACATCATCTACATAACTAGGGCTGCTATGAAGGCACAGGAATTGGCGGACCATTTAGCAGAGAATCCCATAGATGAAAAATATGAACCCTTGAACACATATTTTCCAGACAAAGAAGTGATGCACATTGATGAAATGGAAAAAAATGAGAACTCGGGACGGAAAATTGTTCTTTGATGGGGCTGCCAATATGAAAGGCGTCGGGACTGAGAGATACTCACTTCTGAATAAGGGCATCATTGCCCAGTCACGGCTCAACTCTGTTTCTATTGCACCAACAACATGGCTGAATATGAGGCGTGCATTTTGGGTTTGAGATTAGTAGCGGACATGGATGTCCAGGAAGTCTTGGTCTTGGGAGACTCAAACCTTCTGATACACAAGATTCAAGGAGAGTGGGAGACAAGAGATTTAAAACTCATACCCTACCGGCAATACTTGCAAGATCTTTGTTAACGATTCCGGTCTGTAGAGTTCAGGCACATTCCCAAAATTCACAATGAGGTAGCTGATGCCCTTGCTACTTTGGTGTCAATGTTACATCACCGGGACAAGGCTTATGCTGACCCGATACATATCTGGGTCCATGATCCAAATGCTTATTGCAACATGGTGGAAGAGGAGCTCGACGGTGAGCCTTGGTTCCACGACACCGAGGAATATATCAGGAAAGGTGTATACCCGGTGCAAGCCACGAGTGACCAGAAGAGAACAGTACGTCGTTTTTCAAGTGGAGTTTTCTTCAGTAGAGGGATATTATACAAAAGAATGCCAGATCTCGAACTAAGATGCGTGGATGCTGGGCAGGCAATGGTCATCATGAATGAGGTGCATGCTGACGCCTGCGGGCCGCACATGAACGGATATGTTTTGGCAAAGAAGATTCTCCGGGCAGGGTATTATTAGCATACCATGGAGCGGGACTGTATCGGCTTTGTGCGCAAATGCCACCAGTGTCAGGTACACGGAGACCTAATTCACTCTCCTCCGTCTGAATTGCATACAATGTCGGAACCAAGTCCTTTAGTTGCTTGTGGCATGGATGTCATTGGGCCCATTGAGCCAGTAGCCTCTAACGAGCACAGATTTATCCTGGTTGCTATTGACTATTTCACTTAATAGGTGGAAGCCAAAACCTTCAGGGCAGTAACCAAGAAGGACAGGGTTGATTTCGTGCACACAAACATTATTTG
Organism: Nicotiana benthamiana; assembly: GCA_034376525.1. Classification (NCBI taxonomy): domain Eukaryota; kingdom Viridiplantae; phylum Streptophyta; class Magnoliopsida; order Solanales; family Solanaceae; genus Nicotiana; species Nicotiana benthamiana. The sequence goes on along the minus strand of CM067324.1, from coordinate 17,757,958 downwards.
TCGGTTTGGGATCCCTAAAACACTCATCACTGATAATGGAGCAAACCTCAACAACCACTTAATGAGAGAGGTATGTCAGCAGTTCAAGATCACACATCGAAAATCTACCCAGTACCTCCCCAAGGCAAATAGAGCGGTCGAGGCAACCAATAAGAACATAAAGAAGATGCTTTGTAAAATGGTGGAAGGATCCATGCAATGGCATGAGAAACCGCCTTTTGCATTGTTAGGTTATCGCACCACTGTCCGCACTTCAGCGGGAGCTACTCCATACTTATTGGTATACGGCACGGAGGTAGTGATCCCGGCCGAGATTGCAATCCCTTCTCTTAGAATCGTGGCCGAAGCAGGAATCGACGATGAAGAATGGGTCAAAGCTCGGTTGGAAATTTTGGATTAGATTGATGAGAAAAGATTGGCAACGATCTGTCACGGCCAGTTGTATCAACAAAGAAAGGCCAGGGCATATAATAAAAAGGTGTGTTCCAGAAAGTTCGAAGTGGGCCAGCTAGTACTAAAGCGCATCCACCCTCACCAGGCCGAGGCAAAACGCAAGTTCGCTCCAAACTGGCAAGGGCCATTCATCGTATCTAGAGTGTTGTCCAATTGAGCATTGTATCTGACGGATGTGGAACGGAAATGTGCGGAAATGGCTATCAATGCGGATGGTGTCAAGAGATATTATGTATGATCTTTCGTAGATCATTCTTTATACTTGACATCTGTTTGTACTTGGAAAATTTTGAAGATTGAAATAACGAAGGCATTTTGTTCTGCTACCTAAACACTTTATCATTTGATAACCCTTTTTATCTCTAATTATTTTATTTCATACCCCTCTTTCGGAATTAATAACAAGTCAGAAACGCAAATGTGAGAAGGCAGCAAAAGGAAAAGAACCGAAAGAGTGAAAAGAATGAAAACGAAAGGAAAGAAAATAAAAGAAAAACAAAACGAAAGAAAAGAATAGAAGAAACAACAAAACAAAACAAGAAAAGAAAACCAAGAAAAGAGAAAAAGGAAAGGAAAAGAAAAAGAAAATAAAACAAAGGAAAGGAACAGAAAAATAAAACAAAACAACTCTTACTTTGATTGATTATTCGAGGAGTTTCGGACACGTTCAAAGGAAGATGTCGATGGATTTGAGACGAGGGATGTTTGGTGGCTTTGGGGTGTTAATTTGGGGGTGATATGAGGTGCTGTGGGCGGCGGAGGCGGCGTCCACGGTTTTGAAGATTCGAGGAGCCTAGGTGGGATTCAAGCCATGTGAGTTTGGGGTTTGGAAAGAGGAGGTCACGGGGAGTATGTGGTGTAAATTTCAGAGGGATTGGAGAATCGCCGCCGGCGGAGGCGATTTTTGACCAGCGGCGAGCGGCGGAGAGACGGAGGTAGGCAGTGGTGTGTTAAGGGATGAAGTACGAGGATAACTGGGGTGGGGGAGGGGGCTATTTGGAACACTTAAATACTGAACAAACCCCAGCCTCTCATCTGTTTGATTAAACAAAACCAATGGCCATGATTGATCTAAGTCATACGACGTCGTTTCAATTGGGGAGATGGTGGACCTTGTTGGGGAAACTTGGGTTGGGGCGACTTGTTTAGGAGAGATATGTTTGGTCTTGGGTATAGGAATTGGCCCAAATTTGATTGCCTTCTTTTCACTTCAATTTTCTTTTACTTAATTCCTAAAAAGTCAAATTAACTCCTAATATTCAATTAAAAATCTAAATTGACTCCTAATAAAAGAGAAAGAAAAATAGAAAACAAAAAAAAAACAACAACAACAAAAACAAGGGCTTTCATGAACTGCGTTTGACCTGGTTCCTTATAAAATGATACGTAGGCAGCCTTACAGTTCGCTCTCATCAAAATAAAAGTCCAAAGTCCTCAAGCAAGAAGCTGGGGCAAAAGTTGTGTTTTATATAAGAATTTGATTCCGAAATTTGCAGTTTAAACCCATTTGAATTATTTTGAGCCTTTGATACCCTTTCTTTCTAACCCTATCAGAAAGCCTACGTTACGGTTCGAAGAAAGGCCTTCTGATCAGTCTTCAAAAGATGCCGAGTCCGGAAGGTAGAGGGTATTCATGTCAGGGACATCACTCTGAGCCAGACGAGAGAGATGACAAAATGAGAGAGTCTTATTAGTGAAAACCCTCACGGGCACCATAAGGCGACGAGAGTTCGAGAGAAAATAAAATGAGAGAGTCTCATCGGTGAAAACCTTCACAGGCCCGTGAAGAGAAGGTGAGGCAAAAGCAAAACCTAGAAAGCGGCTATTGATGGATGAACACAGCAAGGCAAGACGAGTTAGGATTTGAATGATTGATTTGGGAAGGTCACAACAACAAAAGCACAGAAACAAGAGGTCGGTTATCGAAACGGATTGGGTCGACTAAGCCGAAGTGTATTTCATGATCATGAAACCAGTTGTTCCTCTTCAGATAAGTCTTCTTTCTTTTCTTTTCAATAGACAGCGAGTCTGGAGTTCTTTACCCTAAATACCGTTCGGGGTCTTCGCATTTTCTTTCAAGTCTAAAAACCTTGTTTATGCGCCAACGAAAGGAACGTCAAAGCCGATTATCAAACTCCCAAAAGAATAAGGCGCATGCCGCCCAAAGGCGTAACAAAGATAACAAGTGGGGAACAACAAAGGGAAAGATTCATAAAAATTGTAATTAATGGAGAGACAAGAATAGGCAAAGTGAAGGAGCACCACACAGAAAAGGGTATGCAGATGAAACCACCAAGATTCTGGGGTCAGCCGAGCGTCATACACCGATTGGGCTATCTCACATGGAACATAAAGTTAACACAACACGAAAACAGGAAAGGTCACAAGGCCGCAAGGTTTGACCAAGCATAATACGTCAGTCATCAGGGAAAGACATAAAGAACTCCGGTGAAGGATCGAGAGTGCGACATAGGGTGAGAAGCGAAGTGAGGGCATAAAGTTCAAGAGTCAGTCAAGCATCCCAAATAGACCGGGCAGTCTCAGGAAAGGGATAGGGATTTCTGGTGGAGTCTCAGAAATGCAACGCCAAGATGAGAAACAAAACAAAGACACGAGGAGCAAGGGACCAGCCAAGCATAACACCTGAACTCAACGATCGTAAGAGAAGGGCATAAGGCTTCTAGCAAAAGGGGCAAAAGCGCAACACAAAGGTGGAAATGACCATGAAAGTCGACCCAGCATGATAAATCGACTCGTCAATCATCGGGAGGAGGCAAAAGGAAATTTTGGTGAAGGGTCGGAAAAGCCACGAGGGTCAGAGGGTCATCCAAGCATAATACATTGACTTGGAAATCTCGAGAAAGGTGCAAGGATTCTGGCAAAAGGGCTAGAAATGTAACACAATTATGTGGAGCAAATAAAGCCGGGGAGTAAAATAAAGTCGTAAGGTGTCAAAGGGTCAGCTGAGTATTTTGAGCAACTCATCAACAACATGGAAATTTGAACACAATGGAACACGACAACGGGAGGATGTCTTCAACAAAATGTCGCGAGCCAACCACCACTTTCCAAACTGAAAAGTTTTCTTTTATTAACACAGGGGCAGAAAATTCTGGAAGAGCCTAAGAGAGGCCGTCCACAGAAGAAGGCATGCACACGACAGGTATGATCTAAATCTCAGGGCCCGCCTAGAAGTGGGACTCAGTTAAAACTCAAAAGAGGCATAGTCCGTCATAAACACCCTCCACAGCAAAGAGCACAACGGGACAAATTTTGACTAGCAAAACCCAATAGAAACAACCGAGGGTTAAGAAAGGCATAGAAGTTGAGATGGAATGCAGTCTAAAACTCAAACAGGTACGGATAACATGGGAAAGTTGAAACACCTCCCCAGTAAGAGTTGCAGAAGAAACCAGAAATTAGAACTGGCATTTAGGTTGGAACCCTCAGGACCCTCAGGAAAATGGGACTCATTCTAAGGTCAAAGCTAACCATGGATGATAAGTGACATAAAATGACTTGCATGCCGAGGTAGGATTCAGTTAGAGTTGTCAGGACCCTCCTGGAAAATGGGACTTAGCTTAGAACACAAACAATCGGGTAGCATGGTCAAAACCAAATACTTCCCCAACCAGAGTCAATAAGAGTCATAAAGACCCTCCTAAAAATTGTACTTAGAGCCAAAATCTCCCCAGCCAGAGTCAACAAGAGTCGATAAGAGTCATCAGGACCCTCCTGAAAAATGAGACTTAGAGAAAAAATTTCCCCAGATAGAGTCAATAAGAGTCAAGAAAAGTCATCAAGACCCTCCTGAAAAATGGGATTAGAGGGAAAATTTCAAATTTCCCCAGCTGAGTCAGCAAGAGTCATTAGGATCCTCCTAAAAATGGAACTAATATTAGATATTTCCCCAGCAAGAAGTCAACAAGAATTGTCAGGATCCCCTTCCCCGGGTAGTGGGATGTAGCCCTAAATACTAACCCCCAACTGTCACCTTTTGTCATCAAATTAAGAGTTGTCACGACCCGCCTGGATAATGGGAGGTAGTATTAATCACTAGTCACCGGCAGATCCCCCAGGTATATCACATAGCGATACATAGTGGAAAATAATACCTTTTCAGAAACACAGCATAGTCTTGAAATTGTAGTAGTCGAGAGTTGTCAGGACCGGTTATAATAATCAGACGCCCACATGTAGAACAAGCGAATATTCTTCAAAATACTAAAATTTCAAGTTTCAGGCGCCCACCTGTAGAACAAGGGAATAATATTCAAAATTTTAAGTTTTGCAATCAGGCGCCCACCTGGAGAACAAGTGAATATCTCTCGGAATTCGAGTTCAGCAATCAGGCGCCCACCTGGCGAACAAGGGAATATCTCTCGGAAGTCAAGTTTTAGTAATCAGGCACCCACCTGTAGAACAAGGAAATATTTTTTAAAATTTTAAGTTTTAGTAATCAGGCGCCCACCAGTAGAAAAAGGGAATAGTTTTCAAGATTTTAAGTTTCAAAATCAGGCGCCCACCTGTAGAACAAGGGAATATTTTTCGAAATTTTAAGTTTTAGTAATCAAGCGCCCACTTGTACAACAAGGGAATATTTTCCAAATTTTTAAGTTTTAATAATCAGGCGCCCACCTGTAGAACAAGGGAATATTTTTCAAAATTTCAAGTTTTAGTAATCAGGCCCCCACCTATACAACAAGGGAACATTTTTCAAAATTTTAGGTTTTAGTAATCAGGCGCCCACCTGTAGAACAAGGATATATATTCCAAAATTTTACGTTTTAGTAATCAGGTGCCCACCTGTAGAACAAAGGAATATTTTTCAAAATTTCATGTCTTAGTAATCTTGCGTCCACCTGTAGAACAAGGGAATACTTTTCAAAATTTTAATTTTTAGTAATCAGGCGCCAACCTGTAGAACATGGGAATATTTTTCAAAATTTCAAGATTTAGTAATGAGGCGCTCACCTGTAGAATAAGGGAATAGTTTTTCAAAATTTTAAGTTTTAGTAATCAGGCGCCCACCTGTAAAGCAAAGCAATATTTTTCAAAATTTTAAGTTTTAGTAATCAGGCGCCCACCTGTAGAACAAGGGAATAGTTTGCAAGATTTGAAGTTTCAAAATCAGGCGCCAACCTGTAGAACAAGCGAATATTTTTCAAAATTTCAAGTTTTAGTAATCAGGCGCCCACCTGTACGACAAGGGAATATTTTTTAAAATTCTAAGTTTTATTAATCAGGCGTCCACCTGTAGAACAAGGGTTTCAACATTTTCAGTTTCAAAATCAGGCGCCCACCTATAGAACGAGGGAATATTTTTCAAATTTAGATTTCAAGTTTCAGGCGCCCACCTGTAGAACAAGGGAATATTTTCAAGATTTCAAGATTGGTAATCAGGCGCCAACCTGTAGAACAAGGGAATATCTTCCAAATGTCAAGTTTTGGTAATCAGGCACCCACCTGGAGAACAAGGGAATACAATTCGAGTTCACCAATCAGGCGCCTACCTGGAGAACAAGGGAATATCTATTGGAAGTCAAGTTTTTAATGATCAGGTGCCCACCTGTAGAACGAGGGATTATTTTTCAAATTACGAGTTCAAGCAACCAGGCGCCCACCTGTAGAACAAGGGAATGCTTTCAACGGAGTACATCTTAAGACCAGCAAGTCGGCATCAAACATAGAGGAAGAGAAACACTAGACAACAAAGCAACAAGGAGTTTCACAAGGAGAAATACCAGACAACAAAGCAGCAAGAAGTTCGATAATAAGAAATGCAAGACAACAAGGATTTAGAGCAAGTCGGAAGATATAGATTGATTTTCATGTAATCCATGGTTCATAGCTTAGTCTAGCTTCTTTATTTTTCCCAATGGTGTAATAAGGGGGCCTAGCAGCAGTAGCAACAGCAAAATCACAGCCTCAGTAGCCCCAGCTACCAAACACTCCTGAACTACACTGACTTGATTCCTCTTCAGCCGAGGATATGTAGGAAACCTCTGAAGCAGGGTGCGGTCAAACTTTTCAAAATTTCTTCTCACGAAGGGCTCACATGGGAAAAAATTGCTCATGTTCGCGCACTTATCTTTGCACGAAAGCTTTTCGTGTTTCCACGCAAAGAGGGGCAGCTGCGAGCATGTGATTTTTGCCCTATACAAATTACTCCCACGAATACAAAATAAAATAATTTTGTTTGTTACCTTGTGGTTTGATTTCTCATGGAATTATTCTATTAATATCTTGCATTTCTATGCATTTTTGAACAACAAAATACAACATACATGAGGCATGTGCATTTAGAAGTAATTTTGCATTTGTAGACATTAATTGATAATCGGAAAACGAAATCCAAAAAAAATGGCTTAATGTGTCTCTAAGTTTGACTTTAGGTATTTTGTTAATCTTTTATTTGATAAAAATCATTGGTTAATTAAGTCTTATGGAATAATTAGGGTTTTGTTTTAAGAATCCAATAAAATAAAGAAACATTTAAAGAAGCCTAAAAATACAACTCCAATGTGTCCATCTGGGCCATTTGTAATCAAGACCCAGGCCCAAAATACCCAGTCCATTTGTCCCCAACCCGGTCCAGCTCCAAGGATGCCAAAACGACACCGTTTAGTCACCTCTCATATGGGCCATTCATCGCCCATCATCTGAAAAACCTAAAACTCCCCCCCCCCCCAAACCAAATATAAATGTCCAAACACGTGTAGTAAACTCAGAGACCAAACTCCCTCATCCTCGTACAGTCCCTCACCGGTGTAACGCCACCCATGAGCCACCCTAACTCCAACGTCCGCCGGCGGCCAGAAATCGCTGAAGGCGGCGGGGTAACCCCAATGCCTCCCAAAATTTCACCATAGAAGCTTCCCATTCTCCTCTTTCCATTCCCATGAAAAACATCCATTGAATCACCGCCGATGTGCTTGAATATCTAATCAAAACACGGCGGCTCTGTCGTCTACGGTGGTGGCCGGTGGCATATCGCTCTCAAATCAATACCAATAATTCCCCTCATCACCCTCACCCCAGCCTTGCCAGTGGGTTCTCTCGAATATAGCCACAACGCGTCAAATAGTTTCCTGAAAATGGCAGCTCCGCCATGCACGGCGGTAACTGTCATCCAAGGCCATCCAATGCCATCCAACATCGCCAACACCACCAAATCATTATAGAGCCACACCCTATGATTATCTTGTCTCCCTCATCCAATATATATACCCCCCAGGCCCTCTTAAACAACCCCAGACCCCTCCAATGTCGACATCATCCATGGCTACATTTAAGCCCAAATTTCAAAGACCGTTTGAGTGTTGGTTCGAATTTATTTCAACAAGGTTAATGGAAGAATTAGTAAGTTAATCTTTATTTTGATTTGTGTTTCTATGTTTAAGTCTGGCTTCATTTCTTTTAGATTGAAAAGACATGTTATTAGATTTTTTTAGGGGCTCATAGCTATGTTATTCCTTTTCTAATTAATAATCCTGAGCATCTCCGTTTGTAAGCTAAATTAGCCGTGCCTGTTTTATTTTCCATACCCGTTTTTAGGTTTAAATTTGAAGTTTAGCATGTTTTCATTGGTCTTTGTATGGTTATTTGAGTGTTGGTTTGAGTTCACATAGGAAATAGTCTTGATTTCTTGATTTGTTTAGCATAACAATTCCCCTGTTTATTCTTAGTTTCAATAATTTCTTGATTTTCTGCGTGTGAGTATCAATTATTGGTATGTATGATTTGAGGTGTTGGTTTCTGAGTTGCATTTTTGTAGTGGTAGCCTTCCATTGTTCTTCTTCTCAAGCTGAGTATTGGACTTAATTTTTACCTTGATTGCTGAGGGTTAATTTTAGTTTTATGAGTTAGTTTTGATACCAAATAAGTAACTTAAGGGTAGTAAAGGGTTTTTTTTTTTTACCTATTTTTGATAATTTTAGGATAAATAAAGGTAATATAGAGTTTTCAAATTAGCTTTGGTAATATTAGGAACAAAATAAGGGATATATAGGTAGTCTATGAAGGGTAGATGATGGTAGAAGTCCTTAGACCCTTGTAGAAGGGGTCTTTAATACAAAATCAGTAGTTTTGTTGTAACAACTTGGGAAACAAGGAAAAAAATGAGGGTCCAAATAGGTGAAATCTGAAAATTGAAAGAAGAACCTTCAGTTAAAACAAAATAATAGTGTTGCCCTAGCCTTTGGCTATAAAAAGGGGTTGAAAATCACTCAAAGGGGGGGGGGGGATTGGAAAATCTAAAAATAGCTCTATAATTTCTCAGAACATTGAAGCTCAAAATCTCTCTAAATAACTCCTGAAAACCTCAGCAATCCCAACTTTATTGTTCCATTGAATTTTACAGTGCAAAACACTCTTAAAATCAGTTGTCTGTCAGAGATTATAGAAAAATGGCCTGAAATATATGTGAAATTTCCATACTTATTTTGGTTGAAGTCAGGCTCTTTGGATAATTTGGACCTGTGTTGTTGTTTGGTTTTGGGTGTAAGGCCTTCCTTGTTTGTTTGGTGGTGTTTCTGGGTTATTGGCTATCCCCAAGCTGTGAATTCCTATGGGTGTGCTGTTGTTGAGTTTTGCTGACCCTTAATTTCATTTTACATTCATTCCAGGTACATGTTTTCTAACCTCCAATAATGCATGAAGTTTGAAGCTTAATGAGTACCCAAGTTGAAGATGCAAGTTATTCTTTCCTTTATTAGTTGTTGTTGTTATTATTATGCTTATCATAGTGTTTGATTTTTATAAATGGGACCTCTGGACTACTAGACAACTGTGGTGCTTTTGTTAGCTATTGAGTATTTTATTTGGGTATTTTGCATTAGTAATTATTTGATGATGACTCTTAGCAGGTACTACTGAACATTGGTTCGGGGTCTAGTTGTAGTTTATATTCATATGATGCTCTGATGTAAATAATGGCGAGTAATTAGATCTCCATTTTGGCGATTTAGGGAAAAGCTGCTCATTTGTTGTCACCAAAGTAGTTCATACATTTAGTATTCTTTTGGGCTCAGTTAGAAGCCCAATACGTCAGGATGCGATCCAGCAGCTCCTCAGGCTGTGGGCATCCGCTGAAAAACATTGCAAAGGTTGGGTTTATCCTCAACTTGGGCCCAATAGCCCAGCACGATGGACATGAACTACGCCCATCTCATTAATTTGGCTTACATGTGTATGTTTGGATCTTGAGTAAAGTAGCAGGTTTAAGGGAAAACACATTAATTTTTGAGGTTTGACTTAAAAAAAATGTTGACTCTTAGACTAGCCTTCAAATAATAATTGGGACGCTCTTTGCCAAATAAAATGAATATCGCAGGGCCCTTGCTTTCATTTTACCTTAAATTAATCCTTAGATTTCGAGGTGTGTCAATTAATAAATTCCATGTCCCTCGTAAAGTTGACGCACGTAATTTCTTGGGGCACGTTTGCTTAATAATTTACCTTTCCTAAATTCGAGTGCGCATTTATGTGACCCAAATCTGAATCTCAGCAAAGTTGGAATGTGTCGAAAACCACGGGTGCATTTATGTGATGTGGTTAGAGACATGTTTTAATGACGTTGCAATTCTCTTTAAAATAATGTTAAAAATGGCTAATAGATTAAAAAAAGCACATAGGTTCATAATTGTTTAAAATCATATAAATTAAGCCAAATATAACAGTTGAGCGACCATGCTGGAACCACGGAACTCGGGAATGCCTAATACCTTCTCCCGAATTAACAAAATTCCTTGCTCGGATTTCTGGTTCGCGGACTGTTAAACAGAGTCATTCTTTCCTCGATTCGGGATTCTAATTGGTGACTTGGGACACCATAAATCTCCCAAGTGGCGAATCTGAAATTCTTTTAAATAATTGAATCCCGTTTAGATTGTCCATAAATTGGAAAAACTCCCTTACCAAACACCCTCCGTCGGGTTGTAGTAGCCAAAAGGAGGTGTGACACCCGACCCTCACAAACTTCTCCATCTTCTCATAACTCATTGATCCATGTGTCAAACCAGGGAATCTTTACCGGACTCTTTCAGTGGTGCGCAATGTTTTCTTTTTAACCGACGGAGCCTTTGTGGGGTTTTGCGAATCGACCTCTCTCATTTAGCTTCTCACGACCTCTCTCATTTAGCTTCTCACCGTCGCCTGATAGTGCCATTTACGAGTTTCACTAAATGAACTCTCTCGTTTTCAATTTCTCTATATGGTGCCCGTAGGTTTTCAACTCTCTCATTTTATTTCTCTAAGTTTGATTGTATCAGATTCCATCAATGGTGTTTTCCAATTCCGATGCCTTTGTCAATTGATCAGAAGCACTTGGACAAGGTTTGGGTAAAAGAATCTGGATGGAAATACAACTTTGGAACTGTTCTGGTGGCCTCATTGCCGAGCCATTATATCATCTGCCCCAGTTTCACTATTGGGGAATTGGGATTTTTGTTTTGGTATGACTTATCCCCTGAGAGAGGCTGGCTACGTATCCTTTTGGAATCAAGTCAGATGTAGATCAGGAAAAATATTTGTTTTTGGTTTTCTTTGTTGTTTTTTTTATGTTTTGTTTTTTCCTCTATTTTGCTTTTCTCGTTGTTTTTTTTTTTCAATTTTTTTTCAATAACACTTTCAAGTTCTAAAGAGGGTAATTAAAGAAAGGGTAATCAACACAAATGGGTTTGCAAAAGGGTCGATATTGTTTGGATGGTAAGAATGAAAGCCTTTGTCATCCCAATTGAACAAAGTCATTACAATAGAAAGCCTAAACATAGTACTTTTTTACTGCTTCTGCATTCACAGCTATTTCGTCATCATTCCTCTCGATACCGCCCAGAAACAATGCTCCACTCGGCAATATCTTTTTGACTATGTACGGGCCTTTCCAATTAGGATCAAATATTCCTTTCGCTTCATGGTGTTGAGGAAGAATGAGCCTTAGCTCAAGTTTTCCCACTTCAAAAATTTTAGGCCGTACTTTCTTGATATAAGCGCGGGCCATTCTTTGTTGGTACAACTGCGCGTCGCAGACTGCACCCATTCATTTTTCATTGATTAAGGTTAAATGTTCCAAACGAGTCTTGACCAATTTAGTGTCATCAATCTTGGCTTCAACGATGATTCAGAGGAAAGGGAATTCTACCTCCGCGAGTATCATAGCCTCAGTTCCATAGACTAAGAGGTACATGGTTGCTCCTACTGACGTGCGCACCGTGGTGCGGTATCCTAGTAATGCGAATGGAAACTTTTTATGACATTTCCTGAAGCTCTGAATCATCTTTCTCAAAATCTTCTTGATGTTTTTGTTTTCTGCTTCGATGGCACCATTAGCCTTGGGTCGATAAGGACTAGAATTCCTATGTATTATTTTGAATTGTTCGCATATCTCCTGTATAAAAGGACTATTCAGGTTTGCTGCATTATCTGTGATGTTGGTTGTGGGAATACCAAATCGACAAATAAGATTGGCGTGCACAAAATCTATTATGGCTTTCTTGGTGACAGATTTGAGAGTGATGGCTTCAACCCACTTCGTGAAGTAATCAATGGCAACTAGTATGAATCTATGCCCATTTAAAGCTTTTGGCTCGATTGGCCCGATGACGTCCATGCCCCAAGTGACAAATTGCCAAGGTGCTAACATGGGATGCAGTTCCGTTGGTGGTGCATAAATCAAATCACCGTGCACCTGACACTGATGGCTCTTTCGGACAAAGCTGAAACTGTCCTTTTCTATTGTTATCCAGAATATCCCACTTGAAGGATTTTCTTTGCCAAAACATACCCATTCATGTGGGGTCCACACACTCTCGTATGTACCTCGTGCATGATCCTTCCAGCTTCTTCAGCATCGACACATCTTAATAAATTGAGATCCGGAGTCCTTTTGTACAAGATATCATTGCTCAAGAAGAAACTACTTGCGTTCCATCTAATGGTTCTCTTTTGATCTCCAGCGGCTTGCTCGGGGTATTCTTGTGTTTTCAAAAATCTTTTGATATCATGATACCATGGCTGAATACTTGGTTCTGCCTAGAGTAATCGTGCCTTTCCCTGGTTTGGATTTGCAAGGGATCAATGTGGGCATTGCTTGGGTATGGCAACATCAAGGCCAGAGTGGCGAGTGCATCAGCTAGTTCATTGTGAAAACAAAGGATGTACCTGAACTCTATTGATTTGAACCGCGTGCTAAGGTCTTCCACATGTTACCGATAGGGAATAAGTTTAACATCTTAGGTTTCCCATTCTCCCTGGGCTTGCCGTATAATCACATCTGAATCTCCCATGATCAACAACTCTTCGACATCCTAGTCGATTTCCATGTTCATACCCATGATTTAGGATTCATACTCGGCTGTGTTATTTGTGCAGAAAAATCGAAGTTAGGTCGTTGGTGGGTAATGTTGACCAGTTGGTGAGATCAGGACTGCCCAATTCCCATACCTCTTGCATTTACTGCTCCATCAAAGAACATTTTACAAGTAGTCGTATCCTCGAATATTGCTTCAACCGAGTTTATCTCTTCATCTGGGAAGTAAGTGTTCAGAGGTTGGTATTCATCATCAACCGGGTTTTCATCCAAATGATCTGCTAATTCTTGGGACTTCATTGCAGTGCGAGTGACATAGACTATGTCAAATTCAGTGAGCAGGATCTGCCATTTTGCTAGTCTTCCCGTGGGGATTGGTTTCTGGAATAGGTATTTTAGTGGATCCAACTTGGTTATGAGGTAAGTGGTGTAGGCTTGCAGATAATATCTCAACTTCTGAGCAACCCAAATTAAATAACAACAGGTTCTTTCCAGCAAAGTATACTTGGCTTCGTAGCTGGTAAACTTCTTGCTCAAGTAGTATATTGCCTGATCTTTCTTTTGCTGTAACATCATGAGGTCACAACCAAAGGAATTTTCCAAGACTGTCAGGTACAAGAACAGATGCCTCCCTGGTTCAGGTGGGACCAAGACTGGTGGGTTGGATAGATACTCTTTGATCTTATCGAAAGTTTCCTGACATTCATCCGTCCATTTGATTGCCACATCTTTTTTCAGTAATTTGAATATGGGTTCACACGTGGAGGTCACTTAAGCAATGAACCGGCTGATATAGTTCATTCTTCCCAACAAGCTCATCACATCTTTCTTGGTTTTCAGATGAGGTAATTCCCGAATAGATTTTATCTTTGTTGGATCTAACTCTATACCTCTCCGGTTGACTATGAAGCCCAAAAGTTTACCCAACGAGACCCCAAATGCATATTTTGCTGGGTTCAGCTTCAAATCATATATGCGCAACCGTTCAAAGAACTTCCTCAGATTTCGCACATGGTCATCCTGAGTTTTTTACTTGATGATCACGTCGTCGACATACACCTCTATTTCTTGGTGCATCATATCATGGAAAATGATGGTCATGGCTCCCGTGTAGGTTTCCCTGGCATTCTTCAGACCAAAGGGCATGACCCTATAGCAATAGGTTCCCCAGGGTGTGGTAAAAGATGTTTTCTTTGCGTCTTCCATCAACACCTGGTGATATCCTGCGTAACAGTTTACGAAGGACTGTATCTCATATTTACCGACCGTTATCAACAAGGATGTGGTTGTTTGGCTAGGGGAATTTATCTTTGGGAATTGCCCTATTCAGATCTCTATAATCCACGCACACTCGGGTTTTCCTATCTTTCTTTGGTACTAGAACTACATTAGCTAGCCATGTGGTATACCGGACAACTCGTATCACCCCTGCTTCCAATTTTTTGTGATCTCTTCTTTGATTTTATCACTAACATCAGTTTTAAATTTCCTCTGTTTTGCTGGATTGGGGGGCAATCAGGACATGTTGGCAATTTGTGAACCACCAAATCAACATTCAGTCCTTGCATGTCATCATACAACCAAGCAAACACATCTTTGAACTCAAACAGGAGTTAGATTAATGCATCCCGAGTTTTCTCATTTGCGTGAATGCTTATTATAGTTTCCCTAATTTCTCCAGAACTTCCCAAGTTAACCGGCTCAGTGTCATTTAGGTTTGGCTTAAGTTTATTTTCGAAATGTTCCAATTCTTGATTTATTTCTCTAAAAGCCCCTTCTTTGTCATATTGCGGTTCTTAATTCATTATTTCACAATTAGACGACATGTTTGGATCTGGGCACAAAGTCCGCAAGCATGTCATGTTATTTAAAGCCGCATTATTACAACTAAAAGAAGAAATAAAAGAGAAAAATAGCAAAGATCAGAAAGAATAAAGTAAAATGAACAATGAAATATTGATTTCATTTCTTGGAATTTGAAGATAACAGGGTTTACATTTGGAAATTAAAAGACAAGAAAATAAAGAAAGCATCCAAGTTACGCCCTGGAATAACCGCGATGCAGAAAAAGCGACAGGAAAAGTCTACTGGGACTCCTGCCTGATTGGGAATGGCGTAGCCTTCCAATTATGCAACTTGGTGTTTGGTCCCATATACAGCACATCAGCGGTGCTTGAGCCCTCTCCTGGATGAACCATATTTCATATAGTATCTTTCTCATTACCCACATATTTCTTCAATCTCTTCGCCCGTAAAAGCCTCATCCTCTTCTTCTTCATTGTATTTTGCCTGACAAATGTCTCGTACAGATGTGGCAGTTGTTGAGGCAGGACCCATCTATCATGTTTTCTATCGTCCGCCCATTTTATATCAACTGGGGTAGGTTGGAAGCCTACCCCGAAGAACTTCTCAGTGGCAGGAAGAGAAACTGGTTTAGCTAATCCTTGCAAGGACCTCCCAAGTCCCTTCCCTAGTTTGAAACCCTGTCGTATCATTTCTTTAGCCACCAAAATTGATGCATTGGAAAGGAAGGGCTGGGGGCAAGGGTTTCCCTCTTCGTACTGGTCTGTCACTACAACTTCAAAGGCTTGATAAACTATGTGCTCGCTGCGTTCTCTTGCTTCAAGGCACGAGACTGAGGGATCTCGATAAATTGATTGCTTGTCCTCCTCATGGACCATAATATCTTGCTCATCATGCTTAAACTTTACCATCTGATGAAGAGTGGAAGATACAACCCCTGTTGCATGGATCCATGGTCTCCCCAAAAGAAAGTTATAGGACGTGTCCATGCCTAGAACTTGGAAATTCACCTCAATGTCCACTGGGCCGATGGCTAGAATGAGATTGAATTCTCCAATCGTTTCCCTTTTAATACCATTAAAGGCTCGTATGCAGACATTGTTGGGACGAATCCTTTCAGTCCCAATTTACATGTGTTGTACTGTTGAGAATGGGCAGATGTCCACCCCAGAACCTCGATCCACCATAACCCTTTTCATGTAGTATCCTTCACATTTGACAGCTAAGTGCAGGGTTTTGTTATGTGCAGCCCCTTGCGGAGGCAAGTCATTTTTGCTGAACGAAATCTGGTTGATTGCAAAAAATATTTCCGCCATTCTTTCTGATTGCTCCACATAATTCTCAGCATGTACATGCGCTTCATTGAGGGCCTGGATTAATACCTTCTGGTGTTCAGGGTATTTCATCAACAAAGAGAGCAACGAAACTTGTTCGGGAAATTTTCGAAGCTGGTCGATCACTTCATAATCCGCCATTTTTATTTTTTGAAAGAACACCTCCGTTTCTTCTGCACTCATGGGCTTTTTAGATGGGAAGCCTTTTCTACTAGTTTTGTTCGCTTTTTCCAAATTGGAGTACTCTTCAATAGGGTAATTTTCTTCTCCTGAGATTTCTTTGCCCTTATAAGTTACCACTGACTTGTTGTAGTTCTAAGGCACCGGGGTAGGGTCTGTCATAGGCTTCTGTGCCGCACGGCCAATAACCACGGGCTCACTCAGCCTTGGTGGATTAATTGGCCCCCGCATCACATAAGCTCCTTTGAGCACATACATCTGGGTTGCGTTGTTCAGTTCAAATCTCCTAGGAGGACTCAAAGTCATATGCTTTTCCTTGTGGCCCCGAGGGATATAGAGAATAACGTCTTTGGCGGGCGTTGCCCCAGTTTCTGCCTTAATTTTCTTTTCTGATTTGGGGTGTGTGGCTTTGTTTCTTTTCTTCCCTTCATCTTGCTTCGGGGAAGTTTTTTGTTTTTTTTCTACATTAGCAATGGCGATGATGTCTCTTAATACCGGATCAAATTCCTTATCCTCACAAATCATTCCGATTATCAGCCTGTTGTTATGGGATGGCAGTGGGTTGTTGGTCACATTAGGGATATCTTCAACCTTTAACATTACTCTATCAAATCTTCTACGACTCTTTTCAAAGTCCAACAGTTTTCTGTATCATTCCCCTCAGTTCCTGAGTGATAAGCATATCAGGTGCCCCGCTGGTAAGAGGGTGATTCCGGGTTTTACCTGTTTGGAGGTATGGGTTGCAGCAGGCCCATTTGGACAAGCTTAAAAAACAAACTGGATTAGGATTCACCAAATGGTGTAAAATTTGTCCTCCTAGGTGGTTCACGAGGTCGGAAGTTATTTTGTGGAGGACGAGGGTTGTAGTGGTTTTGGTGAGAAGGCTGGTTTCTATGAAATATAGCTTGGTTCTAGTTAATTTTTTGCTGAGGCTGGACATAAGGTTGAGCATTCATAACTGCGTATGGCTGAGGATCATAGGTCGTGTCCTAGTGAGGGTAATAGGCTGAGGGGCTCTTTATGGAAAAAGGAATTTGGGAGCACGATGTCTTCTTGCATCGGATGTTGGCATTGATGCTTCATCTTTCTTCATGCCCCTTGCTACTCCTCAAGACCCGCCCTGAATGGCTTGGGAGGTTGCTTAGATAGAGGATTGGTTTAGAATTATGCCTGTTTTTAATCCATTTCTCACCATTTCGCTGATTTTGACAGCTTCCGCGAATGGTTTACCCATAGCTGACATCATGTTATGGAAGTTTTCGGCTTCATGAGCTTAGAGGAAGATTGTGACCACTTCGACTTCGTCCATCGGAGGCTTTACTCTAGATGCTTGTTCACGCCATTTGATTGCGTATTCCCGGAAGCTTTTCGAGGACTTCTTTTTCAAGTTTGCCAGTGAGTTTCTATCTGGAGAAATGTCTATATTGTATTGGAATTGTCTGACAAAGTCTCTAGCAAGGTCATCCCAAATGTGCCAACGAGATATTTCTTGATCCATGTACCACTCGGAGGCAATACCAACCAGACTTTCTCCAAAATAGGCCATGAGTAGTTCTTCTTTTCCTCCGGCCCCTCATAACTGATTGCAATATTTCTTGAGATGAGCAATAGGGTAATCATGCCCATCGTATTTTCCAAGATTTGGAGTTTTGAATCCCAATGGTAAGTGCACATGGTAGAACATGCATACATCAACATAAGACACACTTTTTTATCTGCTCAAACCTTCGATGTTCTTGAGGCTTTGTTCTATACTCCTTATCTTTCTTGCGATCTCTTCTTGCTCGGGGGTTTTGGGAGTCTTTTCTAGTCCCGCAGTGAACTCAAATTGAGGTGGCTGAGAGTAAGCGTAAGAAGGGAATTGAGGAGGCTCCATTTGGAGGGTAGGTGTTTGGAATGTAAAAGCTCAAGGGTCAAAAGTGGGCCTAAGTAGTGTAGGCTAAGCTGTGGCCGAGCATGTGGGAGCAGTGAAAATGTTTGGGGTCGCACTGGATATGAACATCTGGGGGAGAACCTCATAAAGTGTTCCCACGAAATGAGCTGATATAGTTGGTTGTCCCAGTGAGATATTTGGGTGGTTGATTGGGACATTGGAGGTACTACCCGTCCTAGGGAAAAGTTCAGGCAATCACGGGTTTGTGCTTGGTGGCTCTCTTCCGTTTGCCCAAGCATCCAACATTTCCATAACCCTAAGACATAGGATTTTTTTCTCTTTGGGAGTTGCCGATTTAGAGGTCGGGATGCCCGAGATGGGGCCATCATCTGCAATGCGAACCGTTGGCAGAGTCATTTCTAAAGACATTCCAATGCTCCCTTTTGATCTAGTGAAGTATGGATGTAAGGCTAGGTTACCACTAAAACCAACCACCGTTCTATAAAAACCCTGGACTGGATGGGATAGTAGCAAATACTTAGTTTGTGACAAATAACAGATAGGTAATCGCACCTTGAGGTATGATGCACCTATGCAGTTAAATGGGTTTCTACATGTTTTGCAACGGCTGCATGCGTCATCCCAGCTTTTACTTATTCTTTCCCATTTTCTCTCCTTTTGATTTCGCTCTCTCTTTATCTTGCTTTTCTTTTCCTCTACCCTTTTATCATTATATACCTTTCTCATCTTCTTTTCTTGGTGGAGTTATTTACAAGATTATGACCGGATCCGTTGAGGATTGCCTATATATCATGACGCCGCATGAATCAAATTATTACGTAGTTCAAGAGAAATAAATACAAAAAGTAAAGAAAACATTTTTGGGAATATTTAATTTTCATTAATAAAACTTCTATTACAAAAGATGTTTTCTTGGAAATAAAACTACATACTCGAAATAAAGAAAAAATACATAATCAATGATTGAAAAAATAGGAATACAGTAAAGCTTCAACTGCTGGAGCCCGCAGTGCATCATTCGGCTTTGCCGCGGGCCTATGTGCAAGACCCCCTTGTAAATGTTCCAAATCACTCATAACTTGATGGAAAAAAGTCATCACCGCGGCAAAGAAGGTGGTACGATTCATGTACTTGCATGCTTGGCATTTCATGGTAATGTAGTCAGCGATGGTCCTGATCCTTTCTCTAATTCTGCCTTTTTCTTGAAGTAATCGCCCTATCTGCTGTTTCCGGGCTTCTAACACTTAGGAGTCATGAAAGTATTGATTTTGCAATTGTTGTACTTCATCCTCAATTTTAGTCATTACATTATAATAGTTCTCGCTATCAGCTTTGAAATCTTTAGCTCATTTGGTTGCCTCATCCTTAAGAGTAGATACCTTTCTTCTTAGGCTGGTAATGGTCCCTTCATAATTCCTCTTCACTTGTTGCACAAACTGTGCCCGTTCTTATTCTTTCTTTGTCCATTGTGCCCAAAATTTTACTAGACTATCTTCACACTTTTCCAGGACTTCTTGACATTCGAGGACTTTCTTTTTAGACCATTTATAAGTCTCTCATTAGCCCGACTTCTTTCCGGGTTATTGTTTCTCATGTTTCTGACCTGATCTTTAAGGGCCTCATTTTCCTGGTCAGTTTCTTCTTTTCTCCCTCGTTGGCTGCGACTTGATCACCATTTTCAAACTGAAGCTCCATGACTTGCCTTTCCAAATTGCTTATTCCGGCCTTGTATTCATTCTCTTTGGTCAACCAATCCCATTGCGGTTGTGCCCCAAAAGTAAATTGTTGGACATGTGGTCTCTTTGCAGGCTTGTCAGGAATTTGGAATTTCTTGCCGAACTAGTCAATGTACTTAGGGCCAACTTCACCTCTAGCTCGGTCTAGCACTAAGGTCTTGCGTTCAAGAAACCTACAATCATTCAACACCTGGCGAATTTTCCCTTCTTGAAATGCAGCTTTTGGGACCAGTTCAACGACATGTTTACTCAATTCTTCATCATTGTAGACGGTTTGAAATATTCCTAAATGGCGCAATACTATGTAGAGCATAAGCTTGGATGCTCTGAATGCCCATCAAGAGGATATAAGACACTTCAGTTGACATGTACACTGCTTCGGTAACGGGAAGCCATCCAAATGCCCTCTCAACTTTATCGGCAATTAAGGATCTCAAATGTACAAGCCAAGCTTCAATACCCGTAAGGAATTCAATACCTGCTATCCGGCTTTCAAACTCTTCAATGCAGCCCATACCGGTCAAACCGTAATTCATTTACCCAACCTAGTGACAGAGGTGTTCTTG
This sequence comes from Nicotiana benthamiana, assembly GCA_034376525.1. Lineage (NCBI taxonomy): Eukaryota > Viridiplantae > Streptophyta > Magnoliopsida > Solanales > Solanaceae > Nicotiana > Nicotiana benthamiana. The sequence continues at coordinate 17,737,685 of CM067324.1, read as the reverse complement.
CATCCATAATTGAAGGAACAAATTGCAACCCTGAAAAAACTTTTCCTCTTCCCGACAGATAGTCAAGGCTCGGTAGATTTCAGACACGATCAGAGGAACCACAGTGTTGTTGGCTTTCTTGATTGCAACATCGATCATTCCTCCAAGACCTATCTCTATATTCCCATCCTTCCGGGGAGAAATCACAACACCCAAGAAAGCTACCATAAAAGCTAAACCTCACCTAGCCTCCCATTTGCCTTTATTTCCGACATGGGTTAGACCAGTGTTCCACTCTTCAAAACGTCAGGGGTTACCATATCGTTGATACAAAAACTAGAGTGTGCAATACCCTTCAGATAAATTTCTGTCCTGAACATCCCGACTAATACATAGCAAATCTAGAAACCTGTGGGGGGATACCAGTCTTGGTGATAATGGATATCGGCTTCTAAGTTTTCCATTGAGGCTCGCATAACTCGCAACTTCCTCCAATATAAGTGTGAGCTCAAAGTAAGAGAAACGGAACACATTATGAGTCAGATCCCAAAAGGTATTAAGGCTTCAATTATATCCAACCTTGGCTTGATGGTAAATAGTCTGACGAGGCCTCCCAGAACTTTTACCACTGTTTCTCTACTGCCTTTTCCTAAATCATCCCACCACATGTGGAGCTTCAAGGGGATCTCATTAAGGATTGTAAAGGGTTCAATTTCATTTGTGCTCATCCTGCACATTTAGTAAGGTGATTCAATAACTCATTTTGTCCTAAAAATAACACTATTTTTAAAGAAAAACATGTTAAAAACAAAACCATGGCTTTGAAGATACGGCCTTTTAGCACTTCAGGGAAGAAGATTTTAAGGATGTGTCTGCTAACCATTGAAAAGACATTGCAAGGTGGCTGTTCTTCGAAAATAGCCTTTCAGCGCCCTTTTGGGGAACATTCGGCTTATGTCAAACAAGAATGGCATCACCTGACTTATTTGTGACTAAAATAAAAATTTTGTTATTTTTGGCTATTTTTCAAAAGGGAAGTTTGACCCGATGTGGGTTTCCTACATATCCTACATCCAGTGAGAATCAAACTAGCATAGTTCATGCAAATTTGACAAAATCAACCATTTTGCAAAAACCTTTCTTCTTTCTTCTTTCCCTTTTTTGTTTTTTCAAAAACTTTTGGTAGAGTTCCGGTACCATTTGGGTATTGGCTCTTAATAATGAGTGATTAGCTCGCTTAACCCTAGCATTGTTATTCTCTTTTCCAACTCTTTCCCATTATCCATAAGCCGGTCAACATGCGAATCCAAAGCAAATAAATGCACAAGTAGCAAGTAAGATGCATCAGGATGGTCTTTTCATTTCAGCGACACCTGTCCTAGACATACCCAACCCATGTGTTGAGTCTCCTAAGTCAAATGCACGTGATGCAAACAAATGTTCCTACTAGGGATCCTGCAAGAGGGTTTATATACTAGGTTTAAACCCTGGGTTTATTGTTGTAGACCTGGCTTACCCGAGCGGACAACTCGAGCCGAGGAGGGTCAGCGTACCAGGAATACAGAAGCTTTGCCAGCTTAGAAACTTGTTTGAACCTCGTTCTAAATGGGACAAGACTCTAAACAGAAGAGAAGTTACACGAAGTGCACACTTATCCATGATGTAGAAGACTCAAAGAAAGAAAGGGTTTCATAGCAGTTTATACATACAATTCACAAAATATCAAAACGGTAAAGCATTTAGCACATTTAGCATGAAACATGTAGGAAAATCAGATAATAAATAACCCAATCATAACAGCTATTCTAAGCTCGAATTCTTTAACCCTGAACTGATGTTCTGGATTCGGATCGCCAGCAGAGTCGCCATAGCTGTCACACCTCCTTTTTACATACCACCCCGAAGGATGGTATATAAGGGAGTTTTTCCAATTTAAGTGACACTATTCGAAATGGAATTATTTATTTTCAGAGTCGCCACTTGGGATAGTTTGTTTTCGGGTGTCCCAAGTCACCGACTTATTTTAAAATCCCAAATCAAGGAAAACTCAACTTTCCTTTTGAATTCTGCGAACCAAAAATTCTGAATAAGGAATTCTGTTAACCCGAGGGAAGGTATTAGGCACCCCCGGATTCTGTGGTTCTAGCACGGTCGCTTGAACTATTATAATTGGCCTATTATCTGATTTTAATACATGTTTCAACCTATAGTGAAATTTTAAATTATTTATCATTTTTAAATTAATTTTAAAGAAGGTTAAACGTAGTTTAAAACATGTCTTTGGATCGCGTCATATGAAATGCACCCGCAATATGAAGTACATCTTATTCAACGTTTTAGGATTTTCATTTGGGTCATATGAAATGCACACCCGAGTTTAAGAAGGTAAAATTATTAAATAACGTACCTAAAAGCAACTAACGCGTTGATTACTTTGCGGGAGGCCATGAAAATTCGCTAAATGGTGCGTCTATAGTTCTAAGGATTTTAAAGAAAATAATTAAAGAAGGCCATGCAATTTTTAATTTTTATTTGGCGCGGCATACCTCAACTTTGTTTTTTAAAGGATGTCTTAACTAAATTTTCGGGGACCATGACCATTATTATCCCTTATATGGCTCACCCCTAACATATTCTAGTTATTAATTAGGCAAACTTCTGAGCATGACTTTGTAAATAAGGGTCTAAATTATCGGAAATTCCAATTTCATGACCTGGGCCAACAAGGGATCCAAATTCGATTTTTGTGTTAGTAATGGCGTGGGACTAATTTTCTTATGAGACTCCTGGAATTGAAACACATACAAAGCTATATCTAGAACCAACATAAAATCTAAATTGAGAAATCAGCTCTTGATAGGTTCCCAATTCATACATGCCATAATCAGTGTTTAAACAACCTAGATATGCAACATGAAGCTGTGACTTCATACTTGAACTACAAACACCAAAACTATGCAAATCTAGAAACACATCATAGAAATTAGGATATTAAATAATAATGCGAGATAATCATGCTACATACTAATCCTGAAACTATCATGATACACTCTAATCGATTTAAACCAATACCACAGTGATGCTTTCACCCTTTACATATTCAAATGCACAGTCCACTGTCTTAATTATTGAGTAACATGAGGAACTAGAGACCTAAACATACAGTTAAAACTAGAATACAAGAACATCAATACAGCAGAATGAATAGCCAGTAAATGAGCTTAAATTAATACAAAGATAAAGAAGGAAATTCCGTTTAAACACAGACAATTGATTATAGAAGGAATTTATTCTCAGATCTTCTGCTTTAGTTACATGATTTCAAACTTGAATCCCATATGTCACTAAGAAAAGGCCAAGGAAGTACCTGGAGCAAAGAGATTAATTAAGAGTGAGGTCAACAATCAACAACAACAAGGATAAGAATCAGCTGCAATGACAACCCAAGATGACCAAAATTATACTAGAAGAGATTCAATCAACAAAAACTTTGTTCAAAATCTCAAAACCAACACTTAAGATCTCCAATATTCAAATTGTTTCACCTAAATCCAACTAGAAATTCCTTCAGGAATTTGGAAAATGAAGGAACCTCAAGAAATAAAACAGTATAAGCAATTGTATTTTGGCCGTCTATATTTTCTCTATTTTTAAGCTCTTCGAAATCTGATGTATTTTTTAGCTCTTAAATTCTGTAGGGTCTGAAATCTCTAGGCTCTAAATTCTCTAGGCTAAAAGAATCTCTAGGCTAAAAATATTTGATCCCCCTTCTAAGACAAGGCAGCAATGCCTTTATATGCAAGAAAGTAGGGCAACCTACAGATTATATTTTACAATTTTGGTCCCTTTTCAATTTATGCTTTTTGCTTAAAAGCCCCTAAAATTCTGACTTGTGACTCAAGTTATGCCGATTTTACAGCTTCTAGGAATCTTCCTATGGTGTTATTGAGAGATTTCCTAGTTGAATTACCCCAATTACCCTTTAAAGCTTCTGAAAATTACTTAGAAGATCAAACCGGGTCAGATTGACCCAAGGACACTCGGACCTGGGCCTTTAACCAATTGGAGTAAACCCTTCTTTTCCTAAATGGGTCATAAAAAGTTCCAAGACTCAAACAGCCTATTATCCCAATTAAGATTCTGAACAAACTAACCGAAATGCAACCATTTTTAGCAATTTAAATCCTAGACTAACCAACCTATTAATCAGAACTGAAATAGTGGACTAAATCAATAGACTAGTGTTACTGATTGAAGAAGCCATACAAAACTAATCATGCATGCGAGATAATTGAAGAAGGATTAAAACAAAATTAACCAGTGAACAAAAGCAACTTGAAATCAAAATGAACTTATGAACTAAATGAAAATCAAATAAAAATAAAACTAAAAGGAAGTTAAATAACGGTTAGCCTGGCGTGTAGAAACAGGAAAAAGAAGAAGAAGAAGAAGATAAAAGGAAATAATAAAAGAAATAAAGAAGGAGATCCTGAACACACCTGTTTGAGATAGGTAAGTAAAAACCTGGAATCGACCCTTTGAATAGCCTTGTTATGGGTCGAATTAGGCCTTAATCGCGTGTTCTCAATGAAAACACGCGACTAATGTCAAAATCGAACCCATACTTTATCCAACTGATCATTTGGAATTTTTATGGTTTTGAATTTCGATTTAAGATTTTGGGAGTTTGGCTAAGATTCGAAGGAACCTAGTCAGGGATTCGAGATAGGGAGGTGAAGGGGAGGCTGTGATGTAAATTTGGTTGGGATTGGATGGGTTAGGGTTTTGGTAGGGATTTTTATTCCAAATTTGAGAGATTCGGTTGGGATTCAAGGGAAACGGGCTACGGATTTGGAAAGAGCATGTCAGTGACCTACCGATTATACATATATAACAAGGTAAAATAGTATGAAATATGGCAGTATAGTTAAAATACTAACAGTCAATGAAAAATCGAAATACAGAAAGAAATAACTCAGTATACAGAGATAGCAACATGGGATCTCTAAGGATAACATCTCGTAGTCCCAAACATAAATGTACAGAGGATCTCCCGGCGTACTACCCCGTAGTCAGAATCATAAAATATTTGGGGGGATCTACCGGGAAGTCGTCCCATAGTCCTCAAATATAAATGTGTCGGGGCGGGGGGAAGGATCTCCCAGAATACCATTCCATAGTCCCAAAGTAAACATGCATGGGGATTTCTCAGAATACCATTTCGTAGTCCCAAAGTAAATACACAACCAAATCAATATACCCAAAAATCTTAGCCAGAAAGTCTACAGTTTTATTCAAGTTCGTATCAAAGAACAGGTATTTCTACCGTAAATATGCTACTCAGAATCCAAGTAAGCAGTTAAAACAAATAAGAAATTTAAGGCACGTAAGCATGCTTTCCTAAGCTAAGCAGAAGGATACATGAACTAAAATTTCTTAATTCAATGAAAAACACAGATATTTACTTAATGAAAATAGGGGTTTTCAATAATTAGCACGTGCACGCACTCGTCGCTTCACGTAAACGGCATTCATATAACAATAGTATCAAAATCCTAAGGGGAGTTCCCCTACACAAGGTTATGCAAGCCACCTACCTCGAACCAAGGTCAAATTAATACAATATCACGTTCTTGGCACGAATATCTAACTCCAAGTAGCCCAAAGCTAATCAAGTCAATTACATAACTAGCTATAAGCAACAAATTTAGCGCTCTATTCAATGATTTAGGAAAGGCTCACTCATCTCTCTCAAGAGAATGTCCCAAGTACGACTTCAAGTACCATAGGCTTTACCCTCATGTAGATCACCACTAATGTAAGCTCACTCGGCTCAAAATCAAGTAGGAATTCTTTCAATATGTAATAAAGGTTGTTGGAGTAGGGTTTGATACAATATTGGGTAAGTTGTTATGCTTTCCTTAAGCACTCCATCTTTCATTTCTCGGCTTACACTTGCCAATTCATAGAGGCATTTTATTTTCATTGGGGAGTAGAGAGACTTATCATCACTTCTTCTCAATCAGTTCATTCTTTGTCTACCCTTTTTAATTTCTCACTGCTTAGGATCATTATCTCTTTTTGAGTCCATTCAACCCTTTCATTTATTCAGCTTTTGCTTTTTTCTTTTTGTTCTTTTCTTTTCTTGATTTATCTTCCCATAAATATCATTTCTTTTCTCTTTTTGTGCCTTAATACCTTTTTCAACTTCCTCATATCTCCCCCCAAACTTACGTTTTGATCCATTTGTTTCATAGAAGTACTAAGAAAAGCTCTAGTGCCAAGAGAGGGTCACAATAAAATGAGTAAGGGCTTGTAACATGGTTTTCAAATAAGAAAGGCTAAAGACTTGAAGGGGTTGACTAGGGGTAACAACATTGCTTGGCAATAAAAAACTCAAATGGGCCCAGGAAACCCTATAATTATCAAGCCAAGCAAAACTTAAAATTTCGCCTTAAAACATATTCAGGGAAGTTCTAGACTTGAACTAGCAACAAATCATCTCACCCCCTAATGCAACTAGATTGTTGTTGAGGATATCTAGGCCCCATAATCACCACATTCAAGATTAACGATTTCGATGGTCCTATTAGACCACTCAATGATTACCAAAGTCAATACAAGAGTCACGAAGTCACTAACTACAGCTATTTTCTTTAAAACCATTGTCTCTAATCATAAGCACGTAGTCAAGTGTGTTGGTTCCAAATGAAGCATGTTTGACTCTTTGAGTATGACTTAATTTGGTCTATTTATTCATTACTAATATTATTATTACCTAAAAACAAAATGGACTTATTCCCTTAAAATGGTTTTCACGCCATCCATCATTGAGCTGATTCACCTGATTCACACTACAACTACCTTTGGAAAGAACCGTGCCATTAAGAAAGCGAAATGTTTGTTATCTACTAAAACATAAAAATAAGCAACTAAATCAAACAAAGAGGCTACTAAATCAACAAATAACTAATAAAGAAACAAAAATAAAGCAGTTCATAAGCAAAAACTATTGAAAGCATAAAGAATATACATAATTAAAGAGAGAGGGAGAGAGAGAGAAGATATATACATAATTAGATAGAAAGAGAGAGAGAATATATATACATGAATAAGAAAAGAAAGAGAACAAAATCACGTTATAACAGGCCAAAATGTCTCAGAATGTATCAAATATAATCAATTATCTCAAAATGTATCAAATATAATCAATAAACACCCCCCCCCCCCAATAAAGATAAGCATTTTCCCCAATGCTTAACAAAGTTAGACCAAACGAGGGAAAAGAGTGAAGAAAACTCCTGATGGCTCATTGGAAATCTCTATGTCCCTAAAAATATCACCACCCTCAGGCTCATCCAACTGAATCTCATCATCCTTAGCTTTGGGAGTGGCTGGGTTGGTGAACATCTAACACACTATCTCAGTAGTTTTGGCAGCAACGTTTGGCTCATCATACTGGCCAGCTGGCGCTACCGGTGCAGATGGGGTTGTAGGCTCTGGTGTTGGTCAAGTAACATGTCCAATGGTAGGGCTCCGCATGTGGCAATTCTATTCACTTCTCTTTGGAGCTTATCAACTGACTTCTTAGTGTCCTGAATTTCCTCATCTTCTTTAATTCTTTTCCTAGCTCTTCGATCATTGTCCTATGTTGTACCAATATATCTATAATAGTGTTCTGATTCTCTAGGAGCTTCTTCAGTTTCTCTTCAACGGTCGAGGGAATCTGAGGTGCCAAAATAGAACTGTGCTGCAATAGTACTGGATAGTCCAGACAGCTTTGCAGTGGCTGTCTGCGTCTAGTTGTTAAGACTTGCCAACATCTGGGAGACTCACAGCGTAGAGGTAGGTTGTAGGCATGAGCATTGGCTTCAAATATGAGGTAGGAGTTGTGGAAGGAACTGCAGCAGGGGCTGAAATGGGTGGAGGCATAGCTGCAACACTAAAGCAAGGCTCGGCCGAAGTGGATGGAATATCAACTGCCCCCGCAACTACCATGACTGGCCTGTGGTGGTAGACAACTGACCTTTTCTCTTTAGGTTGTTCGCATCCATAAATGAGTACCATGAGAAAGGCTTTTTCGGCCTCACCTTTGTATCAAAATCCCTTGGTTCCACCCTCACATTTGTAAGATCCTTTGTAATGATATTGGAATATCGGTAGGAAGAGTCATCCGGACAGGTGATCACTGAGATGTTGGCCGACATCATGGCACCCACATTGATAGGGTACCCGGCCATAATTGAACCAACCAAGACTACCCGAGGTGCTAGATGATCCATGTGAACAATAACTTTGCACCCATCAAGTACGAGCGGAACTTCTAAATTGCAAACACAACGGAAAAGAGCTTTTTCTCGGTAATGATATAGTTGACTTGGCACCATTCATGGTCTTTCTAGCATAGCAGACCGTATGAAAAATCTTATTGATGCACTGCTGTAAAACAGCCCCAACTGCTATGTCACTTGCATCGCACATGAGTTCAAAAAGGAGACTCCAATTTTGAGTGGTGATAATGGAGTAATTGTCAACTTGAGCTTGAAGAATTCAAAAGCACTAATGCAACCATTATTGAAGTTAAACTTCGCATCCTTCTCGAGAAGCTTAAACAACAGGTTCACTACCTTAGAAAAAGTTTTGATAAAATGCTGGTAAAATCACGTGTGGCCTAAGAAAATCCGCACACCCATCACTGAAGTTGGAAGTGGAAGTTTAGAGACCACCTCACTATTTTCCTTGTCAACTTCATTTCCATTCTTTGTGTATATGGCAAAATCGGAAGGTCCAATTTCTCGTCATTAAGGCATTTCGAAAGGTCATTTCGAGGCCTCGAGGCTGCAAGGCTGTGGCCGAGTCTCCTACCTCAGGGTTCGTCGACACCTAACCTAGGGACAATGGTGACCATGACCATGATAGGAAAGGGGGAATTCCCAAGGTATACAACTAGGACTAACAAAGTCTGTCAGTCTACTCTAAACCTTAGTTAGAGTGTCATATCTAGTTGTCTGATCCCTGTATATTTGCAATTAATGTGTTTTGTACTATATTAGAATTACCCTTCTATGTATAAGGGATTCTTACCATTTTGTAAGGGTTCTGTTGTTTCTCCAGCTACTCTACAAGAAACATACAAGAACATCCTCTTTACTCTCTAATATGCTCTCTTGATGTTATTGCTTCATTTTATCTTATTCATATATGTTCTTCATTTATTGCTTATCATTGTCAATAAAGAGCCTTCGCTGATTATTTTATAACTATTAAGCCATATCCCGATTACCCTCGATAGCTCATAGTCGAGCTAAGAGATCGAAATCAAGGCCCGAACCGACAGGCTCGAGGCCCTGAATAACTAGCTTATCAATTGGATTATAACTCTCTCCTTAGCTTTATTTTGTCTCTAAGTCTCATATATCTAGCATCAACTGTCTAGAACTAGCATAAAAATAGATCACGTATTTTTAGAGTTCCATCAGCAAGTTTAATTATTATTACCATTTTTACGGTAAACAGTTTGGCACCCACCTCGTAACATTGCCGACACATCCCACACCAAGGTATAACCGTCACCCTTTCATTTTTTATTTTCATACTAACCTTCATGCAGGCACCCGATCGAAACAACCAAAGCTCTTCCCAACCCGAAGGCCTTAGGTTTCAAAGGAATGCATTGTTTTAATGAGGCAAGCACTATAATGCTACCTAAGGAAGATCCTAAGTGTTCAACTCTTCTTTGGAAATCAACCTCAAACACTAGGGGCATTCCCCCAGAAGGTTATCCGGACACGAAATCCAAGAAGTGCCAAATGGGGTCCCAATAGGGATGTACCAGCCCAAACGGTCAAATGAACTGTGTCCATATAGTCGGATCCCTAATGGTGGAGATACATGTAGTTGTATCAAGTAATTAAAGAATAAATTTATCGTAGAAAATCTCATACCCTAAAGGAAATTCAGCATTTTCGGAAAAACAATTCCTCCATCAAAATATCCTGGACACTCGGTGACTGGAGTCGACAATTCAACACCTGAACGACCTCCGGGTTAGGACTACAAACTCATTATCCCTCAATGATGGAACATGCAAATCACAAAACATCTCTGAGGCTGAAAGTGCCCCGAATAATCGGGGACTAGCATCAAAATATCAACGAAATGCATGACCTCAGGGTTGGGATCTCCAAAATTGCAAGTCCTCAATGAGGCAATACAAAGTCTACAAGCAACAGCTTCCGAGCCAAGATACCTTCGATGATTCGGGGACTATCGTCAATCTCCATTCATCAAAAAACCCGAGGCTATAAGACCCTAAGTGGGTAGACTCGGTCTTGTAAGACCTATATAAGGCAACAACAATATTTTTAAGACATCAAGCAAGGCATGAACAATACGTGTACAAAGTATCCAAAACTATAGGACCTTATGAAAGGCATGAACAATACTTGTACAAACTATAAGACCTTAAAGTCATGAAAAATATGTAACACCTCAAGCAAGGCATAACCAAGTATCCAAAATTGTAAGATCTCAAAGGCATGAAAAATTTGTAAGTCCTTATTACAGGCATAAACCCGATCCTAAAGTTCAGGATATATATCGAATTTGTAAGACCCCTAAAAAGTCATACCCTCAATATAGACAGTAAACTACTTTAATCGGAACCAAAATGGCTCCAGCCAAGCACAAATGATTACAATACGACTGTACTAACCAAAATAACGCGACTCGGGGATGCCTGACCGTCGCTACAAAATCAAAGGCCTTCAATTACTTAGAATCTACTTAAAAAAGAATCGATAAAATAGGCTACTCCCGATAAAGGCAAAAGGGCTTTGACCATGTCAGCTCCTAAACATCGGCTTCGAGATACTAAGCCTCCGAGCCAAAACCTCCTGAGGTGCTTGATCATCGCCATATAATAACTCACAATCGAGACTTTTTAGGCCATCGAAGATCTAGTTAAACAATATTTTAAAAGGCCTAAGGGCAAAGAGTAAGAGCAATTGTCGCCAGCCCACATAAAAGGCCGCACTGTCCCAAAGTGTAAGAGCCATTGTCGCCAGCTTACACAAATTTGAAAACTTGAGGTTCAAATGAGCTCGAATTGTAACCCGATTCGAATATGGAACCAAAAATAGTTAAATAGAAATGCCTAAGGGCAAAGAGTAAGAGCCATTGTCGCCAGCCTAACGAGCCTCGGGGCCACACACGTAAAAGATCGCTTCGATCAAAGGCATAAGAGCCATTACTACTAGCCTATGCAAATATAATAGCTTGAGGATCAAATGCGCTTGAGTCGAAACCCGACTCGGAGACTAAAAACAAAAAACAATTGAACAAAAGCATAATATCTCAAATGTCAGCTTGTACAAAAGGTCGCATCGACGAAAAGCGCGTAATAGCCCACGGGCCAGCCTAATGAGCACAGGGTCATATCACGTATCTAAGGATTATCACCAACTGTGAGGCCAGTTCACCTAGCCAAATTTGAGATAGAGAGAGGTACAGAATAAATAAAGCAAGATTTTTTCTTCTATACGCAAATGCAAAAAAACACAACTTCCATCTACAAACATGCTCTGAAAATTCTTCATATAAAATGGAAAAATCTACGCCTTCCCCCTAGAAGCTACGACATGTTGGCCTCTTCTTCACTCTCATGTGTCGGACAGACGTAACCGAGCATCACGCTCATCCACCCACACTCGCGCTAACTCTTCTAGGAAAACAAAACCCCTAGCATAGACCTCCTCGAGAATCTTTCTTCGAGACTTGAAATGAACATATTCTTTGATCCTCTCTTCATGATCAAGGATCTTTCTTAACTCGGCTTGAGCTTCAGTAGCATCCTTTAAATAAATTTCCTTTTCCTTATCAACCTTAGTTCGGCTTAGTAAGGCTCCAGCTCGGGCATCAATGATCTCAGCCCTGACCTTCGAAAGCTCGAATTCGAGCTTCGTGAGCATATCCGCTTGAACTAAAGCATTGTCATGAGCCAAGCGGAATTGAACCTCAAAGGCAGGAACTTCGGCCAAGCATCCTTCTCCTCTGAAGCCTAATCCTCTGCCCGAGTTCTTAGCTCGTCGAAGTCACTATTCGCTCGATCAGCTTCATCCCGAAGACATTCCTGGCCTTTCGTCTTTTTCTGCTATGATAGATGAAGTATTAGCCTCAAAAGATAAAAGGCAGAACGCATACTCACCCAGGACGGGAAAACTACATACTCGATCAAGTAGCTTTCATAATTCAAGCTCCGGCTCGCCTCATATCACAAGTGTGCCAACTCGACTTCGTTTTCCTTGTAAAGGAGCCTAAGAGATCTATCCTCATCCAGAGCTTTCCGGAGCCTGGCTTCATAACGGCGTAGTTCATATCGAATCCTATCAAAGGCTTGCAAAAGGAATCCCGATGAGTAAAGAAAGACACACGGTTCAAAAGGCCTATGTCGAAACTCACCACGAAGTGAAGCCGCCGGACTTCCTTGAAGGTCGAGTGCACGTATGTGAATCTAACTCCCTCAGCTCTGGAAGAATTAACTTTGGTCGAGGCACGATCTCTTGGAGAAACCAACTTTTCGAAATCAGGAGCCACGGGCGCGGCAGGCTCGGACGATGTTCCCGTCTCAAAACCCCAGCCCCATTTTGCCTCACTCCGAGCGTTGCCGCCCTGCAAAGGAATATCTCGCTTATTTTTGTCGTTCTTTGGCTAGGGAACTGACAACCCCTCCCTCTCTCTGAAAGAGCACGGCTTTACCTCAAAAGGTTTTTCGATACCTATAGCAGCAAGATTAATATGCAAAAAAGGAAAGTGTCTCTCCAAATGAATGAAGGGAAAGAAAAGCATGGTACAAGCACGTACTGTGATGTTTTTCTTCCCATCTGCTCGAGATGAAGCTCCCCACTTGCTCTCCTTAAAAGTTGAATGGATCGCCAACTCTTGAACCCAACCAGGCAGATTAGGAACATCGCCCTATGCCAGTGAAACTGCTATAGAAGAGGAAAAACACTGTTATGAAACTAGCCTTCACCATAAACAAATTTGAAAAGGCACGGGATGTACCCCTTACGTGTATAGTTCCATTCCTCAGGGAATGGAATAAGTTCCATATGGATAACGTCAGCAGTCAAACCTAGATGAATTGACTCATCCATTTTTTATCTTCATCTTCCTAATCGTCAATAACAAAGGGCGTGGTCGACCGGCACCGCTAGGTTAGTAGACCTCGGTGGTGAAAGGGCCGATAAAGCCTAATGAGATGATTGAGTGTGAATTCAAGCATCGCCTTCCCTGTATGGAATCTCATCATCAACACTGTTCGCCAAGATGACAGGTGGATCTATGCCGAGGTAACCTGATACGTTAAAAAGAAGTTGAGCACAACCCTATTAAGGGGGCCCAATGTGAAAGGATAAGTATACACATTCAAGAATCTGTCAACATGATTCGAGATTCCCTCATCCAGGGAAAGTGTCTGCAATACAAATCGCCTCCCACATCCATAGTGTCTTCTCACTAACTCAAGGTGCTTCCCTCATACCGAAGAAGTAATCTTTGAGGAAACCTCTCATTGATCCTAAGCATCGGAAGTGAGGATCTCCCCTCTTTACTGAACAGACCCCAATGTAGCCATCATGGCTGTGTCAAGACAAGAAAACTGAAGCAGACATTTGTACAAAACTTTAGTGCTGAGGTAAGGAAGGGCTCAACACTAAAATGAAAAGATAACTATCTGAAAAGGTAGGATCTCCAAAAAAGAGGAAGAAACTCTACAAATGGAAATAAATGGCATCATTGATAATCCCGAGGAAGTACTCGACCTCGAGGATCTCCATCAAAAAGAAGATAGGCTCCAAGGAGCCGATATCGTCGCTAATCCAGAGGTGGTTCCCAACCTCGAGGATCTCTATATAAGAGAATTTAGGCTCCAAGAAACCAATAGATTCATCTCCAATCCCAAAGTGGTACCTGACCTCGAGGATCTCCATCAAAAAAAAAAGATAGGCTCCAAGGAGACGACATCGTCACCAATCCCAAGCCGGTACTCGACCTCGAGGATCTCTATCTAAGAGAAGTTAGGATCTAAGAAGAAAACTTTATCATCACCAACCCCTAGGTGGTACCCGACCTCGAGGATATCCATAATAAGAAGATAGGCTCCAGGGAGCCGACGACATCATCATCCCCTAGGTGGTACCCGACCTCAAGGAACTCCATCAAAGAAAAAGGTTAGGCTCCAGGAAGCCAACGACATCATTACAAGTTTAGAGGTGGTACCCGACCTCGGGGAATTTCGTCCAAAGGGAATTAGGCCCCAAGGAAATAAGCATCTAAGCTCCACAAGTATGGGCTCAGCCCTAGGGTACCATCTGAGCTTGGACAAACCCTCCTCTAGGATCTATCTATAGCGCCTTAAGGTTATCTACTCTAAGTCTGAAGCAAGTTTCCAGGTTGTCAAGATTTGTGCGAGTATCCACCCGGGAACTGCTCTTAAAAGTTTAAAGGCGGTCCTTTCCACTAGCCTCCGAGCAGTTTCTCCTTAAGGATTACAGTACAGCCTAAGTGGTAACTCACGGTTTTTAGGCTTGAAGCGTTACATTCATTTGACTCAAATTAAGGGGTCCGCAGATCCAAGCTTATCCGCCCAATCCTGGCTCAACATTGGCACCGACCGATAGAGCCATACACTAAGAGTCTTTGAATGTAAATAAAAGGGAACGTAAAGACACATTTGAGGAAACATCTTTGTACTCATAAACATTCAATTACAAAAGCCCACGAGGGGTCCTTATACAGAAACAAAGAAGCAAAAGAGTACACATACAACAAAACCCTAGAACCTAGTCTACTCTTGAAGGTCCATCTCCGGTAACAGTATCCCCGAGCACCACCTCCTCGAGCATGCACCCTCGACGGTGATACCTTCGAATGCCTCCTTCTCTAGGTTCCCATCTCAATCCCACAGAATAATACCTTCGAGGGAGAAGACGAAGAAGAGACAGGGGAAGATAAATAAGAGGAAGGTGATGCAGAGGAGGCGAAAGAAAGAGACATAGCCCACCAAATCCAAAGGTTGAAGATTTTGTGGGTATCAACCCAACTTGCACGTCCGCTTCGAGTCAACATTCTAGGACATAGGTGTAGAGTTTAAATGACTTTCTATGTCGGAAGAAGTTGGCCCCCCGTGTATCATCACCTCGAGCCAATAACAGCAGCAGCAATAGTCGTAACAACAACAACAACAACAACAACAACAACAACAACAACAACGATAAGATAGTATCATCTCGTTCGACAAGGGGAAGCTAGAGAGGAAGGCCATCACGCAGTAGATAGAAATGCTGCCATACAACCTTAAAGCCATGAATCCTAAACATAGTGGTTAATGAGAGAAGAAAGTAGTGGGGAGAAAAGAATGGATAGATGTTAAAAGACACTTGAGCAGAAGATAACACTGGAAAGCCTCATTTATAGGGGAGATAGTATGGCTAGTGACACCATTAATGCCATTGAAAGACGGATAGGTAGGCGCAATCAATGCATTATTGAAAAATGAGTCAACAATGATATTATGGCCTTGAAGAATGGGAATAGGCAGTGCATTGTATCACACTAAAAAGTCAAGTCTGTAAGGGTGCCCCGGTTATCGTGGAGGTTGATGTCATCAATGCAGCGTCGTCATAGGAAATTCAAAGAATTGGATGTTAAGGTAATTTCTTATCGATCCTCGCTAAGAAACGTGGGGACTATCTGTATACGGCAAAATTAGAGGGTCAAATTTCTCATTATTAAGGCATTCCAGAAGGTTATCTCGAGGCCTCGAGGCTGCAAGGTTGTGGCCGATTCTCCTCCCTCGGGGATAGTCGGCAACTAACCTAGGGACAACAGTGACCCACGACTACTGTAGGAAAGGGGGAATTCCCGAGGTACACGGGTAGCACAGACAAAGCCTGCTGGTCTATTCTAAACCCTAGTGAGAGTATCATATCTAGTTGTCCCATCCCTATATCTTTGCAATTAATGTATTTTGTACTATTTTAGGATTCCCCTCCAATATAAAGGGGATCCTTACCATTTTGTAAGGATTCTGTTGTTTCTCCAGCTACTCCACAAGAAATATACAAGAACATCCTCTTTGCGCTCTAATATGTTCTCTTGATATTATTGTTTCCCTTTATCATCTTCATATCTGTTTTTCATTTATTGCTTATCATTGGACATAAAGAGCCTTTTCTGATTATTTTATGAATAAATGTTAATCCCTATCCTGATTACCCTCGATACCTGGTAGCTAAGCTAAGAGATCGACTTCGAGGCCTGAATAGACAGGCTCGAGGCCTCGAATAACTAGCTTATCAGTTCGATTATAGCTCTATCCTTAGCTATATTTTGTCTTTAAGTCTCATATATCCAATGTCAATTGCTTAAAAACTAGCATAAAAATAGATCATGTAGTTTTAGAGTCTCGTCAACAAATTCAATTGTTATTACCATTTTTACGGTAAACACTTTGGATCTTGTGGCCAAGTATAATGCCTTCCTCGACCATGAATTGACATTTCTCCCAATTGAGCCCCAAATTTGTTTCTTCACATCTTGCTAACACTTTATCTAAATTTGCAAGACAATCATCAAAAGAATCCCCGACCATCGAGAAGTCATCCATGAAAACTTCAAGGTAGTCCTCAATCATGTTAATGAAAATAGCTATCATATACCTTTGAAAAGTCGTCGGTGCATTGCACAAAAAAAATGGCATCCACTATAAAGCAAAAGTACCATAGGTACATATAAATGTTTTTTAATGGTCTTCCAGAGCAATAAGAATTTGGTGGTACCCAAAATACCCATCAAGAAAGAAATAAAAAGCACGGTGGCCAATCTATTGAGCATTTGATCTAAAAAGGGAAATGAAAACTGATCCTTCCTAGTGATTTTATTAAGCTTGTGATAGTCCATACACAGTCTCCAATCGGTCACCCTCTTGTAGGAATTTCATTCTTTTCATTAGTAACCACCATCATGTCCCCTTCTTTGGAACACATTGAACTGGAGAGGTCTTAAACAATCAGAAATGGCATAGACAACCCCGACATCCAACTACTTGATAATATCCTTTTTAGAAACCTCTTGAATATCCCCATTGAGTCTCATTTGATGTTCAATATATGGTTTGGCACCTTCCTCCAAGTTGATCTTATGCATGCACGCCGGGTTATTCCACGAGTGTCCGCCAACATAGCCTTCTTCCTCTTTTTTAACACCGTCAAAGTGGAATCTATGTGAACATTAGTCAAACAAGAGGAAAAAATAACAAGTAAAGTAGACCAAGGACCAAGAACTTCATACCGAAGATATGGAGCCAATGGCTTAAACTCAAAACTAGGAGACTCTTAATAGAAGGTTTTGTAGGAGGAGTTGTCCTATTTTCAAGATCCAAAAACAATTTCCAGGTACCCATTCCTTGCAAGTAGTTCACACATTCCATGAAGTCATCCATCTCATCATCATCAAAGTTGAGCAAGATGGAATCCAACATATCACCAACATTAGTCATAGCACTTGTTTCATCAACAATAACATCGGTCACCAGGTCTACAAATGAGCACACATCATTGCTACACATGGACTTACACATATGAAAACCCACTTTTTCATCACCAACCCGGAAGGTAAGTTCTTTGGCTTCAACACCACAAAGATCATTCCCCTTAGCAAGGAAAGGTCTTCAAAAAAAATTGGAACCTCACAATCAACTTCACAATCGACAATGACAAAATCCTTCAGAAGAATGAATGTATTAACGCGAATTAGGACATCTTCAATCACTGCCAAAGATCTCTTCATAGTATGATCGACCATTTTCAATCACATAGAGGTGGGCCTTGGTTTCCCAATTCCCAACATCTTGAAAATCAAATAGGGCATCAAATTGATACTTTCTCCAAGATCACAAAGAGTTTTAGTAAATTCGGCACTTTCAATTGTACAAGAAATTGTGAAAGCACTAGGATCCTCCAACTTAGGAGCCATTGAATGAACAATTGCACTCACTTGATGAGTGACTTTGATAATTTCAAAATTCATTTACCGTTTCTTTGTCACAAGATCCTTCATGAACTTTGTAAAATCGGGCATTTGTTCCAAAGCTTCAACTAATGGCATGTTGATTGAGAGACTCTTAATCATTTGAATAAACTTCTTGAATTGGTTTTCACCATTTTTCTTGGAAAGCCTTTTAGAGTATGGAGGTGGAGGCTTAGGCAATGATGCCTTAGTCCTTTGCACTATTGCTTTCGGTATGTCAATAATGTGATACCTAGATGGGTTAACCTCTTCTTTTTTCCCTTTACAGTATCATCAATATCAATCCGAACCTTATCATAAGGTTGTACCATATTGTTTGGTATCTCCTCTTCTTGGACTATTTTCTCATCATTCACAAGTTGCCTTTGACTTGAGGTAGGTGCATTACCACCTCTTCCACTTCTTGTAATAACGGTCATGGCATGCCTCGTGTTGTTTCCACCCTTGGGTTTACCACCATGTCACTTGGTAGTGCCCCCTTTGGATGAGTATTTAGATCTTGAGACATTTGACTGGCATTAACAGCAAGTTGACCATCATCAAGGACCTTGTTACTACAACTCAATCAACTATTCAAGACATTATGCAATCTCCAAAGAAACAGGGTCTAATATTTCCAAGATAAGGGTCAAGATTCTCAAGTTAGTAGAAAATGTAATCAAAGCTTTCAAGGAAGTACATGATATGATCAATGGGTGTCACTTTCAGCAAATGCCAGCTTTGATCGTCTAAAAGAGGCGATTAACAACACTCTCATTTACTTTCTGCTTCATTATTTATGGATATTTCAGATAATATTTTTTTTCTATTTTGGATTGGTTTACGAGTCATTGGATTTATTAAACACTCTCGCTAACTCTGCACGCCTATACTACCTATATTTGCCTAGTTTTCTTGCCTTTTTTTGCGATATTTTATTGTTCTATGGGCATATCCCCTCTTTTCTGATGCCGAAAAGGAAGGGAAAGGGTTAGTTGTAGTGCAAGACATATATCAACACTTTTTAGGGGGTGTCCGATGTAGTATATAAGTTTACAGTGATGGAAAAATAATAGCACCTTTCAAGGGGGAGTCAACAGTAGCATTTAAGAAGTCAACTATAACAAAAAAAACATCGATAAACTACTTTTATATGTTATTTTATCATCATCAAAAGAGGGGAGGATTGTCACATAAAATTTTCAATGATGAAAAACAACATATTACTATAGTGCAGGATCACGAGAGAAGAAAAGAATGATTAAAGAAAATCTATCTTTGAAGTAAGAAAGAAGTCAAGAAAGGAAAGAGTAAAAGAATCAAGGAAAATATTTGCCAACGGAAGCAAGTAAGGAAGATAAATGATTGAAGTGACTTGACAGCCAGGATGATTGATACAGTGAAGGAAGGACCAAGATTCCCGCTCCCTGATTGCTATAGATATGTGTCGAAAAAGAAAGCCTACCAATCCCATGAATCAAGAAACAACATAAGGAGAACTTATGACAAATATCCTTTCAAAAATAGAAATTGTTGGCAGACATAGATCGTCTATGGAAGCTCTGTACTTATTGTTGGAAAGAATCACGACAGTTTCAATTCCAAGGATCAATTCCCTTGGGATTGTAAATCCTTAATTGTTTTCCAATGATTCTCCAAACCAAAAATCTCAATTATAAAATGAAGTATGTGAAGGGAGCATCATATACTTAACGAACCACTATCACTCTTTCTGTTCCACTCCAAACAAGCATTGTAGTTCACTCTAGATCTACTATGGAACTAGTGAGAGAGGAAAGAGAGAAAACACTGGTGAAGCATTGTATCAACAAGCAAGAAGTGACATAGTGACTAATTTGGTGTAAATATACATCAACTATCTTGTATTAAGAAACTTCAAATGCTGAAAGAGAACGCCCTTGTAACCCAAGGGGACTGGACATATGATTCACATTGAATCTGAACCAGTATAAAAATTCTAGTGTCTTTAATTCTTGCATTTTATATTCATTTTTTATTCTGTTCTTACCTTCAGTTGACTAATTAGTAAACTAGTCAACTGATTAGGGTACAAAATAAAAAATTGACAATTCACTCCCCCTCTTGTACTTTTTCCAAACCTTCTTATAGTTTAATATGGATAACTCTTAAAGTTATAGCACGTATTTCAAATACTTTGAAGCTTTTGAGCCATGTTCTACCAAAGAATTACGATATAGAAGCCAAGAAGTCACGACAGATTGGTATGGAATTTGTGATGACTCGGCCAGTCGTCTTATGAATTACCTTTCAGTTTCTCCCATTTTTGCTTTTTATTCTTTGTTTACCTGTGTTACGTGGTATCAGGTTGGTCGGATCGAATCCAGAATGATTCTGGTGAGTTTTGAGATGCTTAGTCACTTTTAAGGAAGTTTAAGTTGGAAAAGTCATCCGGATGTTGACTTGTGTGTTAGACGGCTCAGATATGGGTTCTGATGGTTCAATTAGCTTTGGGAGGTGGAGACTTAGGAGTGTGATCGCAATGGGTTTTGGAGGTTCGAAGTAGACTTAGGCTTGAATTGGCAAAGTTGATATTTTGGTAATTTCTGATGGTATGCGAGATTTTGATATAGGGGTTAGAATGGAATTCAGTGAGTTGCAATAGCCTAAATCCGATGTGTGTAATAACTTTTAGGTTATTCGGATGTGGTTTAGTTGGGTTTTTTATCGAAAGTGGAATTCGGAAGATTTTTGAATCTTAGGCTTGAATCCAATGTGTTTTTGGTTGATTTGAGGTTGTTTGGGGTGCTTTGAAGATTGGTACAAGTTCGAATAAGGTATTAGGATATGTTTGTGCTATTGGTTGAGGTCCTAAGGATTGGGGGTGATTTTGGATGGTTGACGGAGAAGATTGGAGTTTAATAGCAGCGATTGAATTTTTGCTTCTCGTGTTTTTGCACCTGCAGATTGGGGACACAGGTGAGGCACCGTGTATGCGAGAGAGGAGCCGCAAAAGTGGATTGTTGAGAGTTTGTCAGGAACTGCAGATGCGGTTTGGGACTGCACTTGCAGAGTCGCATGTGCGGATCGCTTATCGCATATGCGATTATTAGCTTGTTAGTGATTTTCGAAGAAACAGAGGGTTTAACCGCATATACGGTACCGCAAATGCGGTTTAAGTGCCACACATGTGGAAAGGTCTAGGAAGAACATATAAGTTATTTCATTTTGCGAATTTGAGATATTTCACTATTTTTGACTTTGTCTTTGGAGCTTTTGTGTGATTTCAAAGAGGGATTTCAAGGAAACGTCATTGAGGTAAGGAATTTGGACTTGAAACTCATTCCTATGCTAATATTCATGGATTGGAGCAAGAAATTTAAGGAAATTAAAGGTGAAATTTGGGGAACCTAGGGTTTTGTATAGGAGACCTTTTCTTAGGGATTTGATGGACCATTTGAGGTTGAATTTCTGAACTTTTGATATGTCTAAACTCGTGAGAAGATAAAGAATCGATTGGTATAAATATTATTGAATTTTGAGACGTGGGCTCGGGGGTCAGGTTTTGGTAATTTGGGGAATTGAGTCATATTTTGATTTTGATTAGGATTCATTCTCTTAGCATAGTTTTATGTCATCGTTATGATTTTGTATAGATTCGACACGAGTGGAGGCTGATTCAAGGGGCAAAGGCATTGCGAGCTGGGGATTTGACAGGGTCGAGGTGAGTAATGATTGTAAATGATGTTATGAGGGTTTGAAACCCCAGATTGCATATCGTAGTGCTATATTAATGTGAGGCACACACTTGATGACGAGCCTGGGGTCATGCACTATTGGAAATTGTGACTTGGTCCATCCCGATTAATGATTTTACTGTGTATTTGACTAAAATCTATCTGCTATCATTATTATTTGGGCTGCATGCCAACAATTTGAATCCTTCGGGGATTTTTATTGATATTTTCTCACTATTTTGACTTTATACTTAAACTCGGTCATGATAGTTTTCACTCTTTTCATACTTAGCCATGTTTACTCAGCTTCAATACTTAAATGATATTATAAATGATGTTTGGGCTGAGAAACACTATTTTACTATTGCCCGAGTGGCTTGTGAGGATTTTTGACTGAGTAATGCCGAGGGCCTAGGTTGTGAGGAAACACTGACATTGATTGGAGGCAGAGGGCCATAGATTGTGTGCCACGAGGTGACTTGATATTGATATAAGGCAAAGAGCCTATTTATGGTGCCACGAGATGACATGATACTGTGTTTGGGCTGTAACGGGCCCCTCTAGGAGTCCGCACACCCCCATTGAGCGGGTACCTATGTGATGTGAGATTGAGCCCGAGAGGATGGTATTGATCTAAGATATTGCCAAAGGGCGGTTATGTTTATATACCCAAGGGGCGAATCTTTACGTGATTATTTTCCGTATTGCCTATCAAATTATATGCTTACTTGATGGAAAAAGGACTTTTACTCATTTATTAACTAGTTTACTATTTTAAATGGTTTTACTACTTTATTGTATGATGCCTTGTGCCTTATGTGTTTTCATTCTTTCAGTCGTTATTTGCATTTTTTATTTATTGAGTTGTAGTACTCACTTTGCTCCCTGCACCCTATGTGCAGATTCAGGCGTAGCTGGTTCTGCTACCGAGTGTTGATTCTTCCAGCTTCAGGCGGACATTCGAAGTACACGAGGTAGTTTCCTGGCATCTGCAGTCCCGTGTTTCTCCTCCATTATCATTTGTATTTTGTATTGGACAATTTTACTAGTTTTCAAACTTAGCATACTTGTGTTATTGCATATAAACACTCATGACTAGTGACACCCCAGTTAGGGCTGTGTTTGGATTGTACTTCCATATTATTATGATATTATCTTCTACTTAATATTATTAAATCATGTTTTATACTGTTTTCTTGTTGATCTACTATTCACTTCAAATCGGGATTAGTTGGCTCGCCTTATCTTTACGAGAGGCACCATCACGACCAGTCCAGGTTTGGGGTCATGACAAGTTGGTGTTAGAGCCTAGGTTACATAGGTCTCACGAGTCATGAGCAGGTTTAGTAGAGTCTTGCATATCGGTACGGTCCTCGAGAGGCTGCATAACCATTAGAAAAACTTCATATTCTTGAAATTATTGTCCTGCGAATTTGTTAATCAGAGTACTAAACTTCTATTACTCTATTCTATCACAGATGGTAAGGACACGCGCAACGGTCAGGACAGACGACCACCAGTACCACCAGTTGTGGCCATAGAGGTCGAGGACGCGGTCGCAGTCGTGGTAGAGGCAGAGCAGCGAGAGCAGCACTTGTAGATCCACCAATTGCCCTAGTTTAAGACCAGGACCCAACTAGGGACACTCCAATAGCACCAACTCAGGCACCACATGCCTATTGTGATTCCGGGTCTTCGGGAGGCCTTGGATCAGATCTTATCAGTTTGCAATGGCCTACTCAAGCGATTTTAGCCAATACAGCCGCAGCTACTTATCAAGCTAGGGGAGGCAGTCAGTCTCCCGCTACTCGTACACCTGAGCAAGTCGTGCAGGGACTTCAGACGCTAGGGTCACATCCAGTCCAGTCGGTTGCAGCTATTCATGAATATATAGTTCCTGCCATGCTAGAAGACGAGCACCGTAGGTTGGAGAAGTTTGGTAGACTTTAGCCTCCGACCTTCAGTGGTGCAGAGGGAGAGGATGCCCAGGGCTTTTTGGACAAGTGTTAGAGGATGTTTCATACAGTCGGTATTCTGGAGACCAGCGGGGTCACTTTCACTACCTATCAGCTTTTAAGACCTTCTTTGACTTGGTGGGCGGATTTTGAGAGGCGTAGCCTATTAGTGCAGCACATGTTACCTGGGTAGCAGTTCTCCGTTCTCTTTCTAGAGAAGTATATGCCGTAGTCTCATAGAGAGGAGCTGTGTAGGCAGTTTGAGTGGTTGTGTCACGGGGAGATTAATGTATTGCAACATGAGTTGAGGTTCTCTGAGTTGGCTCTTCATGCCATCTGGTTGGTTACAATAGATAGAGAGAGGATCGGGAGGTTTTTTGATGGTCTTACTTATCATTTCCATATTCTTAAGACCTGGGAGAGGGTGACTGATTCTACGTTTGAGGAGGTTATGGATATTGCTCCAGAGATTTAGTCCATTCGTTGCCAGGAGCGAGAGGAGAGAGAAGCCAAGAGACCTCGAGGATCTGGTAGTAATAGTGGTGCTCCTTCGAGGGGCCAGTTTCAGAAGGCAGAGGCCACCCATTCAAGCCTGCTCAGCCAGCACCCGCAGGTTATCGTGGGACATCACCAGGTCATAGTTCAAATCAAGGTCAGTCGTCACATAGTACCCTTCCACCTTAAATCTCATCCCGTGCTCCCTCACTTCAGGACTCCTCTATGTTGAGTGAATCTACTATTTACTCCGGTGCGAGAGGTTCCCTTCAGTCCCCTTCTCCAGCACCTGGGAGTTGTTATGAGTGTGGTGAGATGGGAAACATACTGAGGCAGTGTCCTCATCATTTTGATAGTTAATCCCATCAAAGGGGTCAGTCATCGGCTTTAGCGCCAGTTGCGTTACCACCACCTGCCCAGCCAGCTAGGGGTGGAGGTCAGTCAGCCAGGGTCACCCAAGAGGGAGAGGTCGATGATAGGGCGGCCAAACCCATCTCTATACTCTTCTAGGCAGACCTAATGCCATTGCTTATGATATTGTTATTACAGGTATTGTTTTAGTCTGCCATGGAGATGCCTTTGTATTATTTGATCCTAGATCCACCTTTTCATATGTGTCATCATACTTTTATCATTATTTGGGTAAGCCCTGTGAGTTTTTTGTATTACATGTTCATATATCTACCCCGGTGGGTGATACTGTTATTGTAGACCGTGTGCACCGGTCATGTGTGGTGACTGTTGGGGGTTTGGAGACACGAGTGGATCTATTATTATTGAGCATAGTAGATTTCAATGTCATTTTGGGCATGGATTGGTTATCTCTATGTCGTGTTATTGTAGACTGTCATGCTAAGACAATTACATTGGCTATATCGGGTGTGCCACGGATCGAGTGGCAAGGTGTGACTGATTATGTTCCTAATAGAGTGATCTCTTTCTTGAAGGCTTAGCGTATGGTTGGGAAGGTTTGTCTTCCGTATCTTTCCTTTGTGAGGGATTTCGGAGCTGCGACTCACAGTATTGACTTTGTTCCTATTGTGAGAAATATCCTATATATATTTCCTACAGACTTGTCAGGAACGCCACTGCACAGGGATATTGATTTTGGTATTGACCTGGTTCCGGGCACTCAGCCAATTTCTATTTCACCTTATCATATGGCACCAGTAGAATTGAAGGAGTTGAATGAGCAGCTTCAAAAACTCTTTGATAAGGGGTTCATTCGGCCTAGTATATCACCTTGGGGTGCGCCGGTTCTATTTATGAAGAAGAAGGATAGAACCATGGGAATGTGCATTGATTATAGGCAATTGAACAAGGTAAAAATTATGAACAAGTATCCTTTTCCTCGCATTGATGACTTATTCGACCAGCTTTAGGTAGCGACGGTGTTCTCCAAAATTGTTCTCCGTTCAGGTGATCACCAGTTGAACATTAGGGATTTGAATATTCTTAAAACGACCTTCAGGACCATATATGGTTATTATGAGTTCTTGGGTATGTCTTTTGGGCTAACCAATGCCCCAACAGCATTCATGCATTTGATGAACAGCGTGTTCCGGCCTTATCTTGACTCGTTCGTCATAGTCTTCATTGACGATATTCAGGTATTTTCACATAGTCAAGAGGAGCACGTGGAGTATTTGAGGGTTGTACTGCAGAGATTGAAGGAGGAGAAGCTTTATGCAAAGTTCTCCAAGAGCGAGTTTTGTCTCGGTTCAGTGGAATTCTTGGGACATGTGGTGTCCTACGAGGATATTCAAGTTGATCCAAAGAAAATAGAGGCAGTTTAGAGTAGGCCCAGACTATCCTCAGCTACACAAATTCACAGCTTTCTTGGTTTGGAAGGCTATTATCGTTGGTTTTTTACGGATTCTCATCTATCGCATCGCCCTTGACCAAGTTGACTCAGAAGGGTGCTTTATTTGTATGGTTGGACGAGTGTGAGGAGAGATTTCAGAAGTTGAGGACAACCTTGACCACATCTCTAGTGTTGGTTTTGCTATCAGCTTTAGGTTCATGTAATGTGTATTGTGATGCTTCGAGAGTAGGGATTGGTTGTATGTTGATGGAGGAGGGTAGAGTTATTGCTCATGCTTCTCGACAGTTGAAGCCCCATGAGAAGAAATACCCCGTTTATGATTTGGAGTTGGCTGCCATAGTTCACGCGTTGAAGATATAGAGGCATTACTTGTATGGCATATCTTGTGAGATGTTCACTGATTATCGTAGTCTTCAGCATTTGTTCGAGCAAAAGGATCTAAATTTGAGGCATCGGAGATGGTTGGAGTTGCTTAAGGATTATGATATCACTATATTGTACCTCCGAGAAAAGCCGAAAAGCAGAGAGTATGGGGAGTTTGACATATATTCCAGTTGGGGAAAGACCTCTTGCAGTTGATGTTCATGCCTTGGCCAATCGGTATGTGAGGTTGGATATTTCGGAGCCCAATCGGATATTGGCTTGTGTGGTTTCTCAGTCTTTTTTATATGATCACATCAGAGAGCGCCAATATGATGATTCAAATTTGCTTGTCCTTAGGGATAGAGTTCAGTATGATGATGTCAGAGATGTGACCATTGGTGATGATGAGGTGTTGAGAATGCAGGGCCGGATTTATGTGCCCAATGTGAATCGGCTTCGGGAGTTGATTTTTAAGAAGGCCTATAGCTCGCGATATTCTATTCTGCGAAGATGTATCAGGATTTGAGGCAGCACTAGTGCTGGATAATAATGAAGAAAGATATTGTAGGATTTGTAGCTCGGTGTCTCAATTGTCAGCAGGTGAAACATGAGAATCAAAGACCGGGTGGCTTGCTCCATCGGATGGATATTCCAGAATGGAAGTTGGATAGGATCCTTATGGACTTTGTTGTTAGACTTTCACGGACTTTGAGAAAATTCGATACTATTTGGGTAATTGTAGATCGGCTGACCAAGTCTGTGCACTTCATTGCTGTGTGTACTACCTATTATTCATAGAAATTTGTAGAGATCTATATCCGATAGATTGTTAATTTGCACGGTGTCCCTGTTTCCATCATTTCAGATAGGGGCACTCAGTTTGCATTGCAGTTTTGAAGGTCAGTGTAGCGAAAGTTAGGTACTCGAGTTGAGTCGAGCACAGAATTTCATCCTTAGACAGACAGGCAGTCCGAGCGTCCTATTCAGATATTGGAGGACATATTGCGTGCTTGTGTCATTGATTTTGGAGGTTCATGGGTTAAGATTCTACCGCTTGCAGAGTTTGCATATAATAACAACTATCAGTCGAGTATTCAGATGGCTCCATATGAGGCTTTCTATGGGTGGCGGTGTACATAAATAGGTTGTTGGTTCAAGCCCGGTGATGCTAGGCTATTGGGGAAAAATGTAGTACAAGATGCTTTGGAAAAGGTGAAGGTGATCATAAGAGGCTCTGTATAGCGCAGTCAAGGCAAAAGAGTTATGGTGACAGGAAGGTGCGATATGTGTTGTACATGGTTGGTGAGAAGGTTTTGTTGAAGGTTTTTCCCATGAAGGGTGTTATGATATTTGGAAAAAAAGGAAAGATGAGTCTGGGGTTCATTAGGCCTTTTGAGGTACATCGAAGGATTGGGGAGGTGGCTTAAAAGCTTGCCTTTCCATCCAGCTTGTTGAATATGCATCCGGTATTCCATGTTTCTATGCTCCAGAAGTATATTGGGGGATCTGTCACATGTTCTGGCTTTCAGCTCAGTTCAGTTGGATGATAATTCGACCTATGATGTGGAGCCAGTTGCTATTTTGGGTCGTCAGGTTCAGAAGTTGAGGTTAAAGGATATAGCTCCAATAAAGCTGCAGTGGAGAGGTCGGCCCACGAAGGAGGCTACTTGTGAGACCGAGCGGGAGATGCGAAGCAGATATCCTCACCTGTTTGAGGCTTCAGGCATGTTTATTGACTTGTTCAAGGATGAATGTTTGTTTAAGTTGGGGAGGATGTGACGACCCGGCCAATCGTCTCATGAGTTACCATTTTGTTTCCCCCATTTCTACTTCTTTATGCTTTATTTATTCATATTATGTGGTATCGGGTTGGTCGGATCGAATCCGAAATGATATTGGTGAGGTTTGAGATGCTTAGTCTCTTTTAAGGAAGTTTAAGTTGGAAATGTCAACCGGATGTTGACTTGTGTGTTAGAGGGATCGAATAGGGTTCTGATGGTTTGATTAGCTTCGGAAGGTGATTTGAGACTTAGAAGTGTGATCGGAATGGGTTTTGGAGCTTGAATTGGCGAAGTTAATATTTTGGCAATTTTTAATTGGTAGGCGATATTTTGATATAGGGGTCCGAACGGAATTCTAAGAGTTGGAGTAGCTTCATTATGTCATTTGGGATATGTGTGCAAAGTTTCAGGTTATTCAAACGTGTTTTGGCTGGGTTTTTTATTTAAAAAAAGCGAAATTCGGAAGATTTTTGAAACTCAAGCTTGAATCTGATGTGTTTTGGTTGATTTGATGTTGTTTGAGGTGTTTTGAAGATTGGTACAAGTTTGAATAAGGTATTAGGATATGTTTTTGCTTTTGGTTGGGGCCCTTGGGGCCTCGTACTGATTTCAGATGGTTGACGGAGAAGTTTGGAGTTTAATTGCAGCTGTTGAATTGCTACTTCTGTTGTTTTTGCACATGCAGATTGGGGACCACAGATGCGGTGCCACATATGTGAGAGAGGAGCCGCAGAAGCGGATTGTTGAGAGTTTTCCAGGACTTGTAGATGCAGTGTGGGACCGATGGCTTATAGCAGATGCGATTATTGGCTTGTTAGTGATTTTCGCATAAGCGAAGGTTTTAACCATAAATTTGGTACTGCAGATGCGATTTAAATGTCTCGGATGTGGAAAGGTATGTCCAGAACATATAAGTTATTTTATTTAGTGATTTTGAGAGATTTTACCATTTTTGACTTCGGCTTTGGAGCTTTTGGGGCGATTTCAAAGAGGGATTTCAAGGAAACGTCATTGAGGTGAAACTCATTCTTTTGTTAATAGTTCATGGATTTGAGCTAGAAATTTAAGGAAATTAAGGGTGAAATTTGGGGAACCTAGGGTTTTGGATTAGAGACCTTTGCTTAGGGATTTGATTGACCATTTGAGGTCCGATTTCTGAACTTTTGATATGTATGAACTCGTGGGGAAATAAGGAATCTATTGTAAAAATTATTGAATTCCGAGATGTGGGCCTGGGGGTCAGGTTTTGGTAATTTCGAGAATTGAGTCATATTTTGATTGTTTTCGCTTGGGCTTCGTTTCCTTAGCATATTTTGACGTCCTCGTTCTGATTTTGGATAGACTCAATGCAAGTGGATGCTGATTTGAGGGGCAAAGGCGTAGCAAGCTAGGGATTTGACTGGTTCGAGGTGAGTAATGATTGTAAATGATGTTCCGAAGGTTTGAAGTCCCGGATTGCACATCGTAGTGCTACATTGTGGTGAGACACATGCTTGATTACGAGCATGGGGTCGTGCACTATTGGGGATTGTGACTTGGTTCATCCCGATTGATGATTTTACCACGTACTTGACTGAAATATATTTGCAATAATTATTATTTGGGTTGAATGCCATAATTGGGCTTCGTGCCAATTATTTGAAACCTTCGGGGATTTTTATTGATATTTTCTCATTGTTTGACTTTATACTTGAACTGAGTCATGATATTTTCCACCGTTTTCATACTCAGCCATGTCTACTCAGTTTTAATACTTAAATGATATTTTAAATGATGTTTGGGTTGAGAAATACTGTTTTACTGTTGCCTAAGTGGTTTGTGAGGATTTTTGACTGAGTAAGGCTGAGTGTCTATGTTGTGAGGAAACATTAACGTTGATTGGAGGTCGAGGGCTTGAGATTGTGTTCCACGAGGTGGCTTGATATTTATATGAGGCCAAGAGCCCAAGAGCCTTTTTATGATCCCACGAGATGCTCTTGGGCCGTAAGGGGTCCCTCCAGGAGCCTGCACACCCCTAGCGAGCGCGGGTACCCACTGTGATGTGAGATTGAGACCGAGGGGCTAGTATTGTTCTAAGATATTGCCCGAAGGATGGTTTTGTTGATATAGTGCTCAAGGGGCGAATCTTTACATGTTTATTTTCCGTATTTTCTTGCCAAATTATAGGCTTACTTGATGGAAAAAGGACTTTTACTCATTTATTAACTGGTTTACTATTTTAAATGGTTTTACTGCTTCATAGGCCTCATTTATTAATTGGTTTACTATTTAAATGGTTTTACTAGAGGGGGGAGGAGGAGTGAATACTGTATTGACTTATTAAAATTTATACAAGAAGTTCTCACATTATACCTTGAACCAAGTTCTTTAACTAGTTCTTGCAAATTTTGGTAACAAATAGGTAAGGAGTAAAAATCACGACTAACTCTGAAATTTTCCTCACAAACTTTACTAAAAATAACAAGTTGTTTTATGTTACACAACTCTTTTATAACCTAAAGAGTAACCTAGTTACGCAACAACTTGCAACCTAGATGATTACCGTTAGTCTCTCTAAACTAATTTCTTAGTCTATATCTAAAAAGAAACTCTCTCAGAAACAATCCTTACTGAATTACTTCTAGAATTGGTTGAGTAAGGTTACAACTCAAAACACATATTAAAAGATCAACATAACTGAAACTAGACTAACACAATTGTTGGAACTGGGTTCTTAGGTTTATCTTTCTCTTACTCTTGTATTATTTTGCTTGTGTGTATGTTTTCTTAAAGTTCTCTGTGTAGATGCATAAACATACAATAAGTCAAACTATGAAGGGCAGGTGGTGCCGGGCGATGCGGGTGTGAGACGTGTTCTGTCTGAACCTGTACAATTTAAATCCGCCCACCCGCATAGGATCTAAACCCGCATTCACCCACCTTTCCCCGCCCCACCCAGCCCCGCAAGATTTTTTTAATAAAAATTACTTATTTTTTAGGAAGCTAGATTTTTATCTGAAATAGCTAGGGCATTGTCGTGTCTTACTATTTTCTCTTTTGGGTGTAGGACCTATTTACTAGCTATCATTTTTGTTTTGCATTTTTCCTTTTGCATTTTATGTTCCTTTTTTCCTATGATCTCTGTGGTGAAACTAATATTCTTCTAACAAGTGAGGCTTGCTCAGTTGGTAAAGCACCTCCACCACGATCGTTAGGTCCTGGGTTCGAGTCATCAGGGAGAGGAAGTATTGAAGCACTATAGATCCTCCTAATTTGGGAGGGGTTTAAAAAAAACTAATATTCTTTTCGTTTTATTTTTCTTATTATCTCGAGCCGAGGGTGTTCCAGAAACAGTCTCTCTATTCCTTCGGGATAGGAGTAAGGTTTGCGTATATACTACCCTCCCCAACCCTACTTGTGGGATTTTACTGGATTATTATTGTTGTTGTTGTTAGAAACCTATATTTAAATCTAATTTTTGTACACCATATATAATTAAAGTTCTCCATAGTATCGACTAAAATTATTATCTTTTAATTGATTAATTCTTCATAATTTTGTCACTTCTTATCTTGTCAAAGGTGGAAACCAAATTCTGTAGCATCCAATGCTAAACAAATATGCACAGCTGTATGGGTCCAACTACCTAATTTGAATTCTACAAGGGGATTATTCTCCAAAAAATTGGTAACTCTATTGGGAGACTCTTAAAAGTTGATGCTTGTAGTTCCTCTATCTTGAGAGGGAGATATGCTAGGATTTGTGTAGAATTGCCAATGAACAAACCAGTGGTCAAATTCATACATATAGAAGAACACAAACAAATTATTGAGTATCAAGAAGACAAGATACTGTGTAAGAATTGTGATTCATTAGGTCACACAATATGCCAATGTTCTATGATATTAAAATCACTATCCCATATGGAGAACATTAAAGAAAGATCTGACAAATGCAAGACGCTCAAAGTTCCATTAAAATAGGGACGACAACTGGCACACCATTTCTTTTCATAAACAAAGAAGGTCAGTTAGAAAAATTCCAAATACAGGAATGGAAACATCCGTGGAGGCATGTATTGATGTTAAATTATTTAATGCTTCAACCAGTAAGTATATCAATACCCAAAAGTTTAAATCTGCCAATAAACATTCCAATACCTTGTCTTTAAACAAGGATGTTAAATACCCTACTCATATGGCTTATTCCACCAAGGCCATGATTAACGAGAATACTCATATGGCTTATTACACCAAGGCCATGATAAACGAGAATAAAGATGGTTTTCACCTGGAAATTAGCTTCTCAAAGTTGCGCAATCAGCATATTGTTTTGGATGCCAACCCTCCTAAAAATAATAATTTATTACTCAATAAATCTTAACATGCAACAGTCCATGTGTATGCTCGACACTACTAAACTAGTAATAATATTCCTACTAATCTCATTACCATAGTCCCTAATATATCTTTTAGTAACCATCAGCCAAGTCATCTTGATTATGACCCCAACAATACTAATTACATTGTCTCTAATGAGTTCACCACTAAAAACAAAAAGTATGCGCATGCCAATCCACACATATCTATTAAAATTTCTCCAAATGAACAAGTGGACGAAGACACACGACAAGTGGCAGAACAGTACCATGCACAATTCACTCCAAAATCCCCAAAATCTTCTTCTAATACTCATATGCTAACCAATTCAGATTGCATGCATGTAGATGCAATTATAACCTACCTTTGTACCCGCTCCATTTTGAGTGAAGACAAAGATCCCAAACATGCCAAGGCTTCCATTGAACAAGAAAAGGAGATGCAAGCTTATACAACTTCTTCATCCACCAACTTCTGAACATGGCGAACCTTCCACCACTACCAAATCAACTCCCATACAATCGAGTAATCTGTGTCCAACCACTATTACCTCAATACCATCACCCACTATCCTAGGTAGAGATAGGTCTAATGGGGAGAGGTCTGTTATTTAATGCCACCTTCAACGGGCAGGAGATTGTGATATTAATTTAAAACCCACATTAGTTAGCCCAACTAGTGTCAAAGGGCCTCCATCTGGCCATGAACAATTACATGAACTATGTTTGGGTGAACAACATCTTACAACCTTTAGCTCCAGCAATGAATCTTAATCTAGTCCAATAAATGAGCGCTCAATGGAACCTACCCCCTCACTTCAATCCCATTTCAATTCTACCCCAGAACTTAGGCCTAGATTTACCCTTCTTTCCTTCGGAAGCCCTAATTGTTGTGAACCTAATATTAATGCAGTGGGATGTACCACAACCTCATCCACACCCACAGAACCCCAACATGGAAGTCCCTATGGAAAATATCAATTTCAAACTCCCAGTAACTCCACACGTAGAAAGTCTCATGGAAGAGGAAATGATATATCCAATAGATTTGATAGGGTAATAAGTGGTGGAACTGGGAAACCTACGAGAGGTAAAGGTTTTCCTATTCAAATAAAACCAAGAGAAGAATCATTTCCTCTCTTTCCACAGAATCTTTTCAAGTGTTCAATGGATATTCATTCACCACAGAATCCAATAGTAGGGAACAGGGCAATGATCCTTGTACCAAAATTAGGGGGAACTCGAACCCTATCAAGGGAATACTGGAGAATGGTCACAATCCAACCCCAAATGTTGACATGTTTAAACCTACTAATTTCATAATATTGAACATTAAGGGAGGGAATAATGCAGATTTTAGAAGGAACTTCAGGGATCTTGTAGATACCCACAGACCTTGTATGATAACCCTGCTCGAGACTAGAATGCAATCACATGCACCACTATTAAATGAGTTTGGATTTTCTTAGCTCATCAAGGTGCCGGTAGATGGTCAATCTGGGGGCATGGTCCTCCTTTGGGATCATGCTAAAGTTAATGTCAACCATGAAATTCACGCAACCATTGAGGTACGTCCTACTAACTTTAAATGGCTTTTTTCATCAATATATGCTAGCACTAATACTGTAGATAGAGATGCAATGTGGAATAACCTAAAAAATATAGCTGACTCTCACAAGAACCCATGGCTAGTAGGAGGAGATTTTAATGATGCGTTTAGTGATAATGACAAAATAGGGGAGACCCCTTAATCGTAGACGTGCCTTTAAGCTCTGGGACAATATAAACTAGTAAACTACAAGAGTTAGGTTATAAAGGATGCAAATATACTTGGTCTAACCATAGATTTGGTAACAATGGCCTAATTATGGAACGTTAGACAAAGCTTTTGGTAATAATGCATGGATACAATGCTTTCCAAATGCTTCTATTACTCATATACCTAAGACCCATGCTAATCACAATCCTCTTCTTATATATCTTATCCCTAAAAAGAGTCATTAATTTGATAAACCATTCCGATTAGAACGTTACTGGTGCAAACACCCTCATTTTAAGGCAATAGTTAGTAACACTTGGTGCAACAACTCTTATAATCAAGCTTTGTCCACCTTTAAAGATACTGTCATTAATTGGAAAAATATTACCTTTGGAGACATTTTTAAGAATAAGAGTCGCATACTTGCAAGACTTAAAGGTATCCAAAACTGTCCATCCTACTATTATAGTACTTTTCTTCAGTCCTTAGAACACACACTAATTCAGGATATAACAACATTCTTCGCATTGAGGAAGATTATGGGAAGCTTCGCTCTAGAATCCATTGGTTAAACGAAGGAAATGTTAACACAAAATTCTTCCATATTGTAGAAACTAACAGAAAAAGAATGAATAAGATTAATTTCTTTGAAAATGACCTTGGTATATGGATTAAGAATCCTGAAGATATTATTAATCACAGAAAAGACTACTTTGAAAAAACTTGAGCAACTGGAGACATATTAAGGATGATCCTAGGTGTTTTATTAACTTAGATTTATCCTCCATGGATGATAGATTTATCCTCCATAGATGACCCCTTTACAAATTCTGAAATTACAAAAGCTTGTTTTTCTTTCAAACCCTATAAGGCACCCGGGCTTGATGGTCTTCACCCATTTTTCTTCCAAAAATATTGGAACGTTGTTGGAAATTCTATCACTACTCTCTGCCAAAAAGTTTTTAAGACTGCATTATCATTGGAAATGTTAATGATACTTTGTTGTGCCTAATTCCTACAATCCCCAATGCTAATAATTTTAAAAAATTTAGACATATAGGCCTTCGTAATACTATCTATAAAATTATTAATAAGATCATTTCAACCAGGCTGAACCCATTCTTGAACAACATTATTAGCCCATTTCAAAGTAGCTTCTTAAAAAATAGGAAAGCCTGTGATAATGCCATTATTATTCAAGAATTATTTCTTAAAATTAATAAATATTGTGGTAATAAACACAACATGATTTTAAAAATTGACTTGGAAAAAGCTTTCGAATATTTAGTTTGTTCCTTTGTCTATAGAGCTTTAAGATTTTTCAAATTTTCTCCTAATATTACAAAGCTCATAATGAACTGTATCTATTCTAATAGAATATCCATCTTGGTTAATGGCACTAGAACTAGTTATTTTTTACCAAGTAGATGCATTAGATAAGGTGACCCTATGTCTCTATATCTTTTTATACTTTATATGGAGATGCTCTCTACCCTAATTAACCATAAAGTTGATCTACGTTGTTGGGACCCCATTAAAATTGGCATTAATAAGCACCAAATATCTCATCTATTTTTTGTTGATGATCTAACCTTAATGCTCAAATTAATGATAAAACTGTTGAAGCCATCAAAGACTGTCTCAACTCCTTTTGTCACCTATCAGGAAATTCTATCAACAAAGCTATGTCCAAACTCATTATCTCCAAACACTGCCTTAAGCTCACACAAGCTATCCTATCACAAATCCTTAAGATCAAAGTTAGTAACTCATTTGGGAAATACTTAGGTTTTCCTATTACGAGCTCCAAACCCAGGGCCAAAGACTTTTAATTTGTTCTTGACAACATGATTTCTAGACTTAGTACTTGGAAATCAAATTTGCTAAGCATGGGTGGTAGATATACTTTAGCAACCTCTTGTTTGACCACCCTTCCAAATCACTTAATGCAACACTTTTTTACCGGCTAAAATTCTTAGTAAAATTGACAAAATCCAACGAGATTTTATATGGGATACTAAGGGAACCTCAAAAAAACTACATCTCATAAAATGGGATAATATCACTCTAAACAAAAAGGTTGGTGGGTTAGTTCTTCATGCTGCAAAAAAGAAAAACCTAGTAAGCCTGGCTAATCTCACTTGGAGACTCCTTCACAATACTCAATCTCCCTGGGCATAAACAATCTTAGGTATATATAGTATTAGGAAAGCACTGAAAAATAACTCCTTTATCTGGAATAGTATTGTACTAGGCTGGAAATATGTAGCAAAGGGATTACATGGTTGCCTCATAAATCCTCAGCCTTGAGTGTGTGGAATAGTCGTTGGATTACCTATTCTAACCCACTCCGTCAATTGTATTCAGGGTCCTCTGACCCTCCAAGATGACACCCTAACCATAAAGAATATATGGAAGCAAAACACATGGGAGTTATCTAAGCTCTCAATGACACTAGAACCAGGGATTATCAAGAAGATAAATGCTACACACCCTATAAAAAATTATATGATACTCATGTTTGGTCGCTAAACTCCAAAGATCTTTTTACTAGCAAATCATGCTACTCCCTCTTAGGCAATCAGATGGATTGCTACAAGGATTTTACGTGAATTTGGGAAGCTAAGTTCCCAAACAAGATACAATTTCTATTATGAAAATGCTACGATAATAGACTTCTAACAAGAAGCTTCTTAGACCATATTGGCATAAACATTAATCCTATATGTTCTACTTGTGAAATTGATAAAGAAACTATTAAACATGTTTCTTGGAACGCATGGCAGTTAAAAAATTATGGTCACACTTAGGAATTGATCCAAAAATTGGAGTAGTGTCACTAATTGGCTAACTTATATTCGAGACCATAACTCTACTTTTAAAAACTCTATTATCACCTGGCATGATCTATTTTACTTTATCATATGGACAATTTAGATTACCAGAAATAACAATTTATATAATAACTACACGCACTTAGCTACCCTTAAAAGTGCTATTAATTTAGCAGTAGAGTTTATGCTTTTTAACTGGAGAAGAAAATATTTTGTCGGTAAAAATTTCAATAAACGTTACGTGGAGTAAACCCCTTAGAGAACTCATTAAGTTTAATATTGATGATTCTTTCAATGAAAACCAATTGCTTTGTGGATTTTGTAAAGTGTTCAGAGACAGCAATGGTCAGGAATAACACCGCTTCAGGCAGAATTAATGGCCTTGAAGATTGGTAATTCCTCATTTTACGTTATAACGGTGGACATGTATTCAAAGCATGCATAAATTACACTTGCTAAATGAGTTAAGAGACACTTGAGATTCTCTAATCTCTATACATCCTCGTCATCCTACTTCAAGTTGATTTAGACAGGTTGCAAAAATTAAGCAAAGGACCCAGCGCCCCGAGGGAAATTTGGGTTAACATTTGTGACTCAACAAGTTGACAAAGGAACTTTTAGGTACTACATTTGTGTCAAATGTTACTTGTCAACAAATAAAATTATGTCAAATATCTATCTATATAGAATAGGAGAAGCAAAATAATTACATTAAAACAAGTGTCTTAATCATAAAATGCTAAGTGGTTCTGTTAAGACAAAATAAACTACATTTCTAACCAATTTGTTTTGAATTTTAAATTTTAAATTAATTGGTTACACTAATTGAATTAATAAATATAGATATCATATAATTATATAAAAAAAACAAAAATACAAAAAAATATTCTACTCATTCAAATTGGAGAGTAGTTTTAAGTTGGGGTTTAAAATTATTTTACAATAAAAAACTAAAAGCTAAATACTAGCATTTCAAATCTATATCTATATCTATCTATATAGAATAGGAGAAGCAAAACCACTACATTAAGACAAGTGTCTTAACCAGAAAATGCCAAGTAGCTTTGTTAAGATAAATTAAACTACTTTTCTAATCAATTTGTTTTGAATTTTGAATTAATCGGTTGCACTAATTGAATTAGAGTTTAAAAATTATTTTACAATAAAAAAACTAAAAGTTAAAAACTAGCATTTTAAATTTATATCTATATATATAGAACTATTTATATATATAGAATAGGAGAAGCAAAAGCACTACATAAAGACAAGTGACTTAACTACAAATTGCCAAGTGACTTTGTAAATACAAAATAAACTACTTTTCTAACTAATCTTTTTTGAATTTTGAATTTTGAATTTTGAAACTAATTGAATTAATAAATATAGATATCTTATAATTATCTATAAAAAAATGAAAACACAAAACAATATATTAACTATTCAAATTAGTTTCAAGTTGAACTTTTTTAAAATAATTTTAAAATAAAAGGGAAAAAATAGCTATAAAAAATGAAAAAAGAGAAGAAAAACTAACCATCCAGATTGAGAAATAGTTTCAAGTTGGAGTTTTAAAATAATTTTAAAATAAAATTAAAAAAATAATGAATTACCAATTCAAAATTGGAAATAGTTTCAAATTGGAGTTTTACAAGTTATTTTAAAATAAAAAATAATGAATTACTTATTCGAATTTGGAAGTAGATTCAAATTAGATTTTTAAAAATTATTTTAAAATAAAAAAAACGAAAATAAAGAAAATAAAAAACTTTCTAAGTAAAATATTAAATATTATAATATGCTAATAAATATTTCTATTAAAAATATAATATATTAAATATTAGATGATGTAATAAAGAAAAATACATAACAAAAAAATTTATTCAATGCGCTCCCTATATAACTCCCGACAGTTTACAAGAGATTTTATTTATTAAAATTTAGGTAATATTATTAAGAACTATAGAATATAAATTTTAAAAAAAATATTTTATCAGTAATAAATTACATATCTTCTTATATATTACAAAAAGAAAGCGAATACTAAACATTGGCTAATATAGTAAAGAAAAATATGAAGAAAAGTTATTGGCTATTATTTTTAAATTTAAATATATATAAAAATAAAAATAATAAAATAAAATTAAAATTTATATATATATATATTAATTGATTATTTTATTTGTATTAATAAATATAGATATCTTATAATTAAATATATTAAAAACAAAAAATAAATATATAAACTAATAACTACCTGTTCAAATTAGGTGGGAGTAGTTTCAAGTTGGAGTGTATAAATTATCTTAAAATATAAAAGGAAAAAAATTAGCTGTAAAAAATTCAAAGAAAGAGAAGAAAAACTACCCATTCAAATCGGGATGTAGTTTCAAGTTGGAGTTTTAAAATAATTTTAAAATAAATCGAGATTAAAAAATAATAAATTACCAATTAAAATTGGGGATTAGTTTCAATTTGAAGTTTTAAAAATCAACACAAGAGTATTACTGAACTGGTTACAGCAGGGGGGTCCAAGATTACCAATTCAGATGCTATTAAAAGGGAGGTCAATGATTTTTATAAGTCCTTAATGGGTACAACAGCTGTCTCTCTTCCAGCTATAAATCGACTGTATATGAACAATGGTCCTACGCTAACACATCAACAGAAGAAAGATCTAGTTACTGATATTACTGAATCTGAGATTCTGGACACTCTAAAGGCAATTGGTGATGACAAAGCCCCGGGAATTGATGGGTATAATGCAATGTTATTCAAGCAGTCTTGGAGCATCACTGGTAAACAGATAATTGGTGCAGTCAAGGATTTCTTCCAGACTACCAGGATGTACAAACTAGTCAATTGTGCCTCCCTCACTCTGATTCCTAAAGTTCCTAATCCAACAACAGTCAAAGAATACAGACCAATAGCTTGCTACTCAGTGTTATACAAACTGATTTCCAAGATATTAGCCAACAGAATGCGAAAATCATGGCTAGCATCATCTGTGAAGCCCAAGCAGGATTCATCCCAGGCAGAAAGATTGCAGAAAATGTTATACTAGCCCATGAATTAATCAAAAATTATTCCAGATCTCATGTAACTCTTAGATGCATGATCAAAATTGACCTACACAAGGCATATGATTCTGTCGAATGGATTTTCTTGCAACAGGTAATGAAGGCAATGGGATTTCCAGTCAGATTCGCAAGTTGGATTATGGAATGTGTCCAAACAGTCAGCTATACAGTGATGATTAATGGGGAAACAACTGAACCTTTTAAAGCTGCTAAAGGCCTTAGACAAGGTGATCCAATCTCCCCATTTTTATTTGTTATAGTAATGGAGTATTTAAGCAGATCTCTGGCTGAATTGAAGAAAGACCAAGATTTTATATTCCATCCAGGCTGTAAAAAACTGGGCATCACTCATATCAGTTTTGCTGATGACCTACTACTGTTTGCTAAAGGTGAAAAGCAATCTGTAATTACCATGTTCAAGTACTTCTCTCAATTCAATGAAGCATCTGGGCTGAAAGCTAATCTGACTAAAAGTTCAGTTTACTTTGGAGGGGTACAGATTGAAGTCCATCAACAAATTACTGACCATCTAGGCTATGTATATGGAGATTTGCCTTTCAAATATCTAGGCATCCCTTTATCTACTAAGAAGATGGCTTTGATTCAGTGGCAGCCACTGGTAGATAGGATCACTGCTAGGATCACATCATGGACAGCCAGGAAATTTTCATATGCTGGAAGACTCCAATTGGTCCAATCAGTGTTCTTTGGTATACAAGCCTACTGGGCTCAACTCTTCCTCATACCTTCAAAAATCCTAAAGCTTATTGAAGCAGTTTGTAGAAGTTTTATATGGTCTGGTTCAGTAGGTATCTCTAAGAAAGCATACATTGCCTGGGAGAGAATGTGCCTACCAAAGTCAGCTGGTGGGCTGAACCTCACAAACCTCCTGCTGTGGAATAAAGCAGCTATTGCTAAGCTATGTTGGGATCTGGCTCACAAGAAAGATACTCTGTGGGTCAGATGGATTCACACTGTGTATATAAAGCAGCACCAGCAGCTGGAGACCATGTCTACACCCAAACAAGCTAGTTGGATGGTCCGAAAGATAATTGCAGCAAGTGGACTACTGTATCAATATCAAAGTTTGCACAGACCAATATGCTCTATTAGACTACTACAGATTGGTCAACTCCCTAGAGTTACATGGAAGAACTTAACTGCTCAAAACTATGCTAGGCCTAAGGCTGTTTTCAATCTGTGGCTTACTTCAGGATAGATTACCAACCAAGGATAGGCTGCTACATTGGGGTATGAATGTGGATAGCATCTGTGTTCTGTGCTAGCAAGCTCCGGAGACCTGAGACCACCTCTTCCATAGCTGTCCCTTTGCTGCTCAACTAAGGCACCAGACACTGTCTTGGATTAGGGAATCTCATCCCAGTTTGCTGAATTGGGAACAGTTTGTTCAATGGACTGTTGCTAAAGCTAAAGGGAAATCAAGTCGGGCTCACATATTCAAAATGGTTGTAGCAAAATTGTTCTATGCTCTGTGGTTAGAGAGAAATGCGAGGATCTTTAAGAATGTCTTCTGTAGCAGTGATAAGCTACTTAGGACCATGGCATATACTTGTAAAATTAGAGGAACCCCCAAAATTAGGTTACAGCTTCAGCAATATCTTCTGTAAAATAGAGGGATAGGTATAGCGATAGTTGATATATAGTCTAGATATAATAGTCAGCTGTGTAGTAGCTGTATTATGGTTTTGTACTTTAAACTCTTTGGTGATTAATATAACCTTTAATTACCAAAAAAAAATTGAAGTTTTAAAATTATTTTAAAATAAATAAAACAAAAATAAACTTTCAGAAAAAAAATATTTAATAAAGAAATATACTAACAAAACTTTCTATTAATAATGAAATAATATTAAATATTAGATGATATAATATATATATATATATGTATATATATATATATATATATATATATATATATATATATATATATATATAAAACAAAAAAATTATTCAGTGCGCTCCCTGTATAAGTCTCATTAGTTTAACAAAGATTTTGTTTCATTAAAATTTAGATAATATTATGAAGAACAATAGAATAAAATTTAAAATAAAAAAATATTTCAAATGTAATAAATTATAAATCTTCTCATATATGACAAAAAGAAAGCGAATATTAAATACTGGTTAATATAGTTAAAAAAATGTAGAACAAAAAAGTTATTCACTAACTATATAAGTACCTTTAATTTAATAAAGATTTCATTATTGGATATATTGTATTGACAAGTAAAATGATAATTGAATTTTATTAAAGCAATATAATTTAATAGGATCGAACAAGCCCGATCATAATTTAATTTAATTAATATTTTTAATTACTAACCGAGCATTGCGCGGACACAATTACTAGTTAAGGAAGTAAAAGAAAGACCACAAAATCACGAAGAAAGAAAAGGTGAAATTGAGAGGCAGAAGGAGTATATTAATTATGATATGAGACGGAGTGAATAGATGTTTTGATATAAAAAAGCTATGGCTTGAAAAAGAATATAATTATGAACTGCCCCAAATTTAAAACTAACCCTTCCATGGCTAAACAAGCAAATCACAGTGTAGATTTTGCTTCTACAAAGTCCACGACTATTTTACCTCTCTTTATACTTTTTCTTTTTTTCCTATCTCCTCAATCATAGTTCTGTTACAAAAGTTTTTCCGCATTTATGTCTCGATTTTAAATAATCTAGATTTGTTGCCTGCTACCAAATTAAAGGAGCTACCACAGGCCATCAGCCACTTCCGAAACCCAACCAATTCATAAATCAAAATTTAACTCAAGGGACTAAACACGAACTTGCTCCAACTAACGAGTCAACTGTGATATATTTTAGGAGCCGGTCCTGGTTCGGATAGCTGAGGAGAAGGGGAAAGTGGGTAGTGAGAGATGGAGCGCTACAATAGGAAATCTATCGGAGATGGGATTCTCTGCAAAAGCTACTCGTGAAGAAAGCTACGATAGGAAATCTATCGGAGATGGGATTCTCTCCGAAAGCTACTCGTGAAGAAAGCAGTGTACGTCCACGAAGACACCTTTGCCAAAGACTCTCTCACCTTTCAGTTATATTCAATTACAATATAATATCACTTAAATATAATTTTTATATAAATTTTATATAATGTCTTTTATATATTTTGTATCTAATTTATACATAGTAAAATAAATTTCATACAATAAATTATATATTATACAATTCATATATAATTTATCTATAACTTTCACACATTATTTTTACTCGGTTAAATACAGCTTAAATACAAATTTTATACAATATGTCTTTTATATATTTTGTATATGATTTATACATAGTAAAAATAAATTTCATACAACTAAGTATATATTATGTAATTTATCTATAATTTTCGTACATTATTTCTACTCAGTTATATACAACTATAATATCATACAACATAAATATAATAGGGGTAAGGCTCGTCTACATATTACCCTCCCCAGACTCCACCTGGTGGGAGTATACTGGGTAGTTGTTGTTGTTGTTGTTGTTGTTGTTGTTGTTGTTGTTTAACTTTCATACAATAATTAAATAAATAAAAGAAAAATATATAAACATCATAATACAAGTTTACTACAATTTCTGTAGTATAATGCATGTCATGTCGTCGTCGTCGTCGTCTTCTTCTTCTTCTTCTTCTTCTTCTTCTTCTTCTTCTTCTAGTTTCAATCTGAAATTCAGCCAAAACCAAGCCTGATCTTCACTAAAACCCCTCAAATATATAAACTCCAGACCATATTCCCAATTATTTGCAACAATACTTAATCCAAACAAATAATAATTTTGAAAACCCAAATTGGAATTCAAAGTTTCAAAGCTTTTTAATGGTTATCAATTGTGGAATTGTTGCTCTCTTTTCCTTTGCTTTACATTACTGAAATTTGGGATTGAGAGATAGATAGAGACGTAGAGAGAATTCTCAATTCTTTGCAACAACATCTAATCCAAACAAATAATATTTTTTTGAAAACCCAAATTCGAATTCAAAGATTCAAAGCTTTGTAATGATTGTCAATGGTGGAATTGCTGCTTTTTTGTGCAAGATACATAGGGAGGGGTGTAGGATATAAAGAGAGAAACGTGAGGGAATGGAAGATATGTTAGAGAAATTTTAGGATACTAATTATTATCATTAATTTCCTTAAAATGTAATAATGATAATTGGGTATATAAAATATAATTATAATGAAATTAAATTGGGAGGGTAATATAGTTTCATATAATATATAAAAATTTAAAACTTTCTTTAATTTTATTGCGCTAGATG
This sequence comes from Nicotiana benthamiana, assembly GCA_034376525.1. Taxonomy (NCBI): domain Eukaryota; kingdom Viridiplantae; phylum Streptophyta; class Magnoliopsida; order Solanales; family Solanaceae; genus Nicotiana; species Nicotiana benthamiana. The sequence continues at coordinate 17,693,182 of CM067324.1, read as the reverse complement.
GTAGCCCATATATACTTAACCATGTATTGTGGACTGGGCTTGAACCGGACCAGACCGGGCCCGTGGTCCTGGCGGGCCTAACGGGCTTGGTGTGCCGGTCCTGGTGGTCCTGGGCCTGGTGTTACTCTTAAGCCCGTGACGGGCTGGTCTGCATCATTTAGCCCATGAGCCCGGGACCGTCAGCCGGGCCAGGGCTGGTCCTGGCGGGCCTAAACGGGCCCAATGGCTATATCTTTTTTTAAAAAAATGGTTTTAAAAATCACCAATGGACATATTTTAAAAAGTAGCCATTTGGGCTACAATTTGATCGTTTGGAGGTTTTAAAAATGGTCATTTGATCCCCAAACTTTATATAATTACACTTTTACGCATTTCTCAACTATAAATACCACTTCTTTCATTTTTATTCACCAATTCATAATTATCTCTCAATCTTTCTACTACAATTGCTTAATTTATAGTTGAAAATTCGTGAAAAATTATGAAGTTGTTGAATTGAAGTTTTCAGGTGTTCAACGATTTTCAATTTTCAAGAAGTTGTTCGGCAATCCAGTAAACTCGTTTCAACTCTTACGTTTTAATAATATATTTTTGCGTGGTTTAGTTTGCATAATTATAATTAATATGGCATTCTCTTTGAAAAAAATATTTGGCAAAGGAAAAGGTAAAATCGGTAAAAGTAGTGGCCAACCTAGACGACCTCCTCCTCCTCCCGTAATTCTTGATGGTGATTACCCTTGTTTTCAATTTACCGATAGTGAATTTCTACATGATGTTGCAGTAGGTGATAGATTAGATGATGAAATTATGAATGCTATTTTTCCTAATGAACTTATCTTAGAGGAAAATGAGGATGATGATAACGATGATGATGAAACCCAAGCACCACATTTAGATGATAGACCTACTAGTCCTGTTAATAACTCAAGTAATGCACTGGCCGACCCACCTGTAGAAACTCCAACTAATAGACAACCTGCTAAACGTCAAGAAACATCATTAGTTTGGAATTTTTTTACTCAAGTAAAAGAACTAAATAAGGCTAAGTGTAAAACTTGTGGAAAATTACTGGTTCATAAATTTACTGGAGACCGTAGCTGCACGAGTAGTTTGACTAGGCACATAAAAATACACCATAGAGATAAGGCTACATTTTTGCAAATGCAAACGCAGCAAAAAGGGACAAGTGTAGATTCTGCGGTTAACCCTAGTACAGGTTCAAATCTAGTTCAACCAGGAATTAACACTGTCGCCGGAGCTATTTTATGTACGATCCAAATCGAGATCGTAAAGAATTAGCAAAGATAACTACTGTTATGTGCTTACCTTATACTTTTGCTTCTAATCCTAATTGGGTTCATTATATTAGAAGATTTTTTAATCCTACTTATAAAGGTTGGTCTCGCGCAACAATTAAGGCTGATATTTATAAATTCAAACATGAATATGAACAATATTGCGCTATTTATTTACTCATATACCTAATCGACTTTCTATTACTACTGATATTGGTAGAAGTGGTAATGATTGTGATTATCTAACTGTTACAAGTCATTGGATAGATGAGGATTGGACAATGCAAAAACGTATAATTCCGTATAGAATAATTAATTCACGTCACACAGGTAAGTTTATACCTAACATTGTTTCAGATATTTGTAGATACTTTTACTTTAGCGATAAAATAATGGTACTTTCTTTGGATAATGCTTCTAGTAACACTAGTGATATAGGCATGCTTACAAAAACATTAAATCTTTCATTTACTAATATTTTTCATGTTAGATATATTTGTCATATTTATCATTTAATTGTCGGTGATAGTATGCGAATTTTAAACATAGAAATTGAAAAGTTCGAATGGCTCTTAATTGGTTTTTTTATTCAAACCGTAGAACTAGACTTAGAGAGTATTTTAAAAAATGTGATGAATATGACCTTAGAGAAAGAAAGGTTCCTAAACCTTGCCCGACTAGATGGAATTGTATGTACGAAAGTTTAGTAGTTGCATATGAATATAGAAACCCAGTTAATGCAACGTTTAATTCTCGGGTAGGTGGTGAGGATGGTGATGAAATGCTTACTCCTCAAGATTGGACGAATGTTAAAATTCTTTTAGATTTTTTAGAACATTTTCAAGTTGCAACAAATGCATTTTCTGGGCAATATTGTCCTACTATTTCAAACTGTTTAGTTTATATTGCCGCACTAGCTAATTTGTTTGTTGAATTTGGCGAGGGTGGGGATATTTATGAACTTGCTATAAATGAAATGAAACAAAAATTTAAAGAATATTTTTTGTTAGAGATAAAATGTAGATTATGATGTAACTTGTACTTTGGCACATCTTCTTTTAGTTTTTTTTTCTTTTAATGGTGATATTAGTACTTTGTTGTGCTCATTCCATTGGGGGAAGGAAGACTAAGAAAGATATGCCATTTTTTGTAATAAAAATTATAAGACATACCCTTGAATATCTTTTTTCTCAATATTTCTTAGTCTTTACTTCGAATTATTTATAAGCTACAATATATATATATATATATATATATATATATATATATATATATATATATATATATATATATATAACATACAATATATACTACAAGAAAATATATATGAGAATATATATACATAACATACAATCTAACTACAAGAAAATATATAAGTAATAACATATATACATAAGATACAATATATACAAGAGAATATATATACATAAGAGATACAATATATATACTACAACAAAATATATAACTATATAAGTTATAATATATATACATAAGGCACAATATATATACTACAAGAAAATATATAAGAGAATATATATACATAACATACAATATATACTACAAGAAAATTTAAGTGAAGGGACAAAAAATATAGAAGAACACAAAGCACAATATACAGGAAACTCTTTTCGCAACTTTGTATTTAATCGAGCATGCAAAGAAATTCAAACTGAAAGTACATACCGTGTACAAAGAAGATCGCTCTTGACCCTCACAAGACTACTCTTAGCGTTAGGTGTTTTCCCTCTTGAAAACCAGACTTAGGGCTCCTTCCTAACTCAATTGTGTACTCTTACACGTTTTTCTCTCATACTCAAAACATAAGAAGGCTGCCCATTTCTAACCATGAACCAGCCTCTTTTTTAGGCTTAGACACTTGCTCACTTAGCCCACTACTTTAGCCTAGTGTAGGTTACAACTCTCAACTACTAGGATCATGTAAATCGTGTTAAATAATAGTGGGATCATGGACCTAAAAACTTGCTAACACTCCTGCCAGCATTTTAGCTAAGCTCAACTGCTGCGCATGTGTATAGCATGTGCCGTAACCGTCATTGACTTGGTCAATCCCAATCTTGCTGCCCAATTTCGTGCCTTGGCTTGGATCAGACGCCAATTCCATTGTATACAGCTACATTTTAGCCACATTTGCCTATGCCATCGCCCACGAACTTGGCCTGTTTGCCGCAACTCAATGCCATAACAAGTCTGCCAGCACATTGCCTTCCTGTTGCACATTAGCCTGCCTTTGTCATTTCGTGTTTGCCTTGTCTTGGCATCCCTGTCTCATGCCTTGATGCCTTTGCCATGATCTAAGTGCCACCCTCAGCCTGCAACTCATTGTCAAGCATAGCCAAGTTGCATCGTCTCCATTAATGTCTTGGCCGTCACTTGTTCGTTTTCCATTTTTGCCTTGGTGTTGTTCATGCACCTTAGCTTAGCAATACTCTTGCTGCCTCAGACTCTCGTTTTCGTTGTCAAGTCGAGCTCAATTAACGGGGTTCTAATATCTAGGATGAATAGGAAGGGAGTCCTAATTCTTCCGTTGAACAACTTCTAAGTGGCATTATTATCCCCTTTCTCGACCAACCGGGTTTTAAGAAAGGAAGTGCTTAACATCCACTAATCCTTGTTTGCACGTGTCAATTTTCAAACATGTTCTATATATTTTCCTTATTATAAAATTCTGATATTATAATCCTCACGTTACAATCGTAAACATAACTTGTTCCCTCTCTGCTACCTATTCCAGTAGTCTTGGAGGTTTCTGGCCTAAGCGCCGAGTTCAATTGGGGTGATTGAACCCTTCTCCGGAAGCAATCTAGCAACGTTTTGGGATTCCATTGAGGAAAAAAAGGACTGTCAAGACGGCGAATCAAGTCCTTGTGTTACTCCGTTAAGACACAAGTGCACTGACGGAGTATATGCAAAACAAACGAAAAGAGATAGAAAAATTAAGGCTTTTTTAGTTTACGAATTACAAGGTGGAATCAAATTCCATAAAATGCTGCTCTATGTACAGTTTATCCAAGGGTAGCAGTGTCATTAAGTTCCTTCTAAATCAATGCAAAAAGAGCCAATGATTATTTTATTTTATTTTATTTTTTGGAATTTAATCATAAGAACTATGATTTCCAAAAGATTTTGGAGTCTAAAGCTACAAGTACTTTTTGATGACACCTCTAAGGAGGAATATTGTGACAAGAGGGGGAGGGAGGAAGATATATGACTAGGCGCAAAAAGTAGAAACTCCAATATAATAATTTTTTGGAGAAACAATGATCAATAACAGAAATAGAGGAATAAAACAGATCCAAATGTTTGGGCACTTAGATGCTGGACAAACTATAATAGAAGGTTTGTTTTCAGTGAAAATTCAAAACCAAGCAGTATGTACAGAGGGGAAGAGGATTTAAATAGAAGTATAGCAAAAAAAATTACAAAAAGCTGATCCAGAAATTAGTAGGAGTCCTTTATGTTTCTTGTTCTCTCGAACAAGCATCAATATTGCCATTGAATAGCTTAATAAAAATATCAGCAAGATGAGAAGCCGGAAGATACTCGGCATCTGTACCAGGCAAACGGCTAATCACTGTTCTGCAAAATCACAAAAAGGGATTATGTCAAACTTCAGAGCATATATGCCAATTGACACTGTAAGAGAAATGTCACTTTCCCTAGATTATCCTAGAAAGCTTAACTATTCAGAATGACTCAATATAGCCCATTTTCCAAAATTGGGAGCATTTTCATCAATATCAATTTGCTCAAATCACGGTCACTACACATTCAATCTTTGAAGCTCCGTGTTGTCAGATTTTCTACTCCGCAATTTCTACTGGGGTTCTAGCAAGTCCCTTCAGGGACATCTGTTAAATTGGAACGACACTGGAGTTCTAGCAACAAAGGTAATAAATCACTCTCAAATCTTCTCAACTGTTCAAGAACAACTTAGTTTGAAAGTAGCTTGGCATTTATACATCAACTTGCACAAATTTCCATTAAACAAAAATTAGAGCGTTTTTATTGTTAGTTAGAATTAGGCTTCCAATTTTTGGGTTATGCATCCACAAAAAGCACACATAACACGAGTATCAAAGCTCAAAATCTGTACCCCATGGTAAAGTATCTTATTCTTGATTCCTGCACCATCCCCCTGAATCAAATGAAAGAACTTTTACAAACTTGATTACTACATACTTTCTGCGTCTCAAATTGAATGTCTCCATATACTTTTAACGGAAAAAAGTTAAAAACGCCCCTAAACTATTGGAAAAGGTTTTAAAATATCATTCATCCACCTATTGGGCTAAAAATACCCCTCCATTCACTTTTTTTGTTCACTTATGCCCTTTGACCGTTAAGTCAATACTGAACTAAAAATAATCATTATTTTTTTAGTAAAATTTTCAGAAAAATTTGCAAAATAATTTTATTTTTTTAAACTATGCACCAGTAAGTAGTACATTAATTTACTAAAGTCTTCTTTTATTTTTTTTAATTTTAACAAAAAACAATTCAGTTTTTACAAAAAAAAATATCATTTTTTTCAGTTTTTAAACGTTTTTTTTTTGTAAAAACTGAAAAACAAATTGTAAAAGTGAAAAAAAATGTAAAACAGGAAAAAAAAATTGTTTTTAACAAAATATTTTCGTCTTTTAAAAATTGAAAAAAAAATTTAACAAAATATTTTCGTCTTTTAAAAATTGAAAAAAATATTTTCATTAAAATATTTTCGTTTTTTGAAAAATATTTCTTTTTTCAGTTTTTTTAAAGCATTTTTTTTTTGTAAAAACTGGAAAAACAATTTTGTAAAAACTGAAAAAAAGATTTTCGTTTTTTAAAAACTGAAATTTTTAAAAAAAGTGGAAAAAATGAAAATAGGGGTCGGGTTGTGGGTTCTTTTTAAACGGGACGGATAAGAAAAAAGAAATAGAACGTTTTAATCTGGTGCTGCCACGTGGCACTCCATCCAAAATAGGAGTATTTGTGTTCCTAAGTATGATAGTAGGAGTATAGATAACCAATAGTTATATGGAAGTGGCGCGTCTTTTTTTAGTTGAATTTTTTATTAGGGTCGGGTCAATATTTAGGGCAGGTTAATCCGAAAAATGGTTAGCTATGAGCTCTGTTTTAAAAGGCAGAATTGGGATTCATCCGGGGCTCGCCCCAAGGCAGAGCACTCGTAAAACGCCCCTGGGCTTATGTGCGTGAGAATTACGCCTTGGCCACCGGGGCTTATGCCCCAGACACGCCCTACGCCCAGCATACTGGGCTCGTCTAATAGAACTTTATGGAATTACATGTAACTAACCTTGTAAATCCTCAAATTTACTTAATCAATTGGTAACTATTTAAAATTACTTTTTTCTTAATCATAAATCATTAGGTTGTGAGTTTTTTATGTCATAATTAAATTAAAAATTATTGCACATCCACTAAGACTACTGTGATAGTTAATTTTTAAATAAACCTTTCATTTAAAAAGTATTTATTTATTACTTTTGTTTGTCTTTACTATATAACAGTCCGTAATTTTTTCATAATTATTTTTCTAAATATTATTTTTTCACATTTACGAGATACAATACTTATTAATTTAATAACTCAGTATTAGCTAGTAACTATTTACAAATAATTAGTTATCATGGTATTGTATGGCGAATTATGTGTCACTTTATTAACTTGTTCAAACTTAAAAATAAATGATGCTAGAGAATCATATTAAAATTGTGAATTATGTTTTTATATAAATTCTCTTTCAAAAGAAAGCATATTAAATAAAAGGAGTATTAAGAAAAATATCAAATTATAATATCAAAATTCTTTCTAGATTCTTACTCCTTAAGAGATACATATAAGATTTTGTATAAATTACTTTTGATGTTTGAGTTGTAACGACATTGCAGCTAATTTGCGATATATGTCATACTTTTCATATTATTCAAAGTTAAATTATAAATTATAAACATTTTAAATAGATTATTTGTTATAATTTTATGATTTTAATGTAATTTTTATAATTATTTTTATTTTATACTATCTTAAAATTCTTGAAATAGTAAAATTTAAAGATCTATGGGACTTACGCCCCATATCTCACGGCTTACGCATCGCGTCGTTAGAGGTAAAATGCCTCGTCATACGCTCTCACCTTTTAAAACGTTGGATATGAGTTAGTCTTTCTAATAGGTTAGATATTTTAATTTCGACCAATAAAAAATTGTCACGTGGATATTTTAATCTAATAGTCAAAGGGCATAAGTGAACCAAAAAGGTCGATGGACAACAACAACAACAACCCAGTATAATCCCACTTAGTGGGGTCTGGGGAGGGTAGTATGTACGCAGACCGTATCCTACCCTGGGGTAGAGAGGCTGTCTCTAAATAGACCCCCGACATCCTTCCCTCCAAGAACTTCCCACCTTGCTCTTGGGGAGACTCGAACTCACAACCTCTCGGTTGGAAGTGGGGGTTGCTTACCATCAGAGCAACCCCTCTTGTATAACCCCAAAAAGGTAGATGGAACGGTATTTTAATATGTTCACTTCTTAACACCAAAAAGGACAAGAGTCTTTCTAATAGGTTAGATATTTTAATTTCGACCAATAAGGATGTCAGAAGATGAGGTGTTAAGACAAATTAAGGTCCTGGTGAGGGTTGTCTATTAGGGTGAACAAACATTGCTCCACAATTAGTAGATATATCTATATTACCTAGGGTCTTTATTTTCCTCAACTTACTCGGTACTAAGAGGTGTAAAAAGGGATTTTGGTACATCATGTGGATCCTTGAACGGACTAATAACTTGCTCAAAGTTGCGCAGACGTACCAGATACTTGTCTACATCCAACCGCGTACATAAATGGGCGAGACAAGAAGCTGTTGAACAAGAGTTGTAGTGTATTCTTTTTTTTTTTTTTTGATAATTGTGGTGTCCGGTCCAACTTGCGTGCACCTCGACGAAAACCTTTAGAAACCTTCTACCTCCCACCGGCAAAAGGTACCAGGTAACTCTTGGCTTAGACAGATGGGAAAAAATCGCCTAGTGCTTTTGCCTCCGCTAGGATTTGAACATAAGACCTTATGATTCTCAACCCACTCCATTAACCACTAGGTCACACTTTTGGATGCAAGTTGCACTACATTCATTAGCAATAAAAGCATTTAAATTTGATCATATCGATTGTAAATCTCATCATAGATTAGGTGGTCAACCAACTAAGTGAGTTGAGATATGTATCCAAGTCGCATAACCTTTCTCTAGCCAAAAATCCCATCATTGAAGGTCTGCCTCTACTTATTTCATGGTATCAAGCTACAAAGAGAATTTGAATGATAAAAGAAACACGGCTTGAAATTTTTTTCAATATTAACTGCAATTGCCATACTATGAGAACTCTTAGAAGTGTTACCACTCCAGTGCTGCCAACTCATCTACTCCTCCCTCTTGGATCGATCTAATAGAGCTGTGGGCATCACAGCTTTGTTCCCGTAACAGAATTCACGAAGGAGTTGATAGTTGGGCCTAGAAAATGTAACGGAAAATGTGTGATGCTAGATCAGGGATTGGTAAACTAAGCTTTAATTGAAGTACGGAGCTCCCTTTGTATTAACCATTGACTATCCTTGGATAGCCATTCTTCGATCGCAAATTCATAGGTATTGATTTCAAATTTCACTAGCTGTAGGTTTAGGATGATAAAAAGAATCCAAAACATGGTTTGAAATTTCTTCCAATTTTAAATGCAACTGCCATACAAGGAGACATCTTAAGACACTTTCCTAATCCAATGTTGCTACCTCATCTTCTCCTGCATTTTGGATTGATCTAATAGAGTCGCAAGGGGACATCCAGGCTTGGTTCTCATAAAGGAATTTTCGAAGGAGTTGGTAGTTGGGCTACGGATTCGTTCATACCTAGAAAATGTGAATTGTGATGCTAGATCAAGGTTTAGTGAACCAAGCTTTAGTTATAGTATAGAGCTCCTTTTTGTTCACCAGTCGCAATCCTTGGACAGTGATTCTCAAATCACGATTTCTTTTCCTTTTTTTTTTTTTTGATAGAAAAGGTAAATAGTCTTAAATCACAAATTATAAAGTTCAGTAGCTGTAGGTATAACCAGTCCATGTAACATAGGCAAACAGCTTAAGATTCTCGATACTTGAAACTTCCCTGCTTGCCCAATGCCCAGCCACTTGCCTTTTCCCCATCCAAACCCAAAAACCCCTCAAAAGGAAAAAAAATGAAGGTCAATTTTATTATATCATTGGACTTCGGGAAGCAACAAATCCATTTTGACTTTTCCCACTATTTCTTATTTCATTAATATAAGAGGGTTATGTTGTTTCTTATTCTTATTTCTGTAAGCGTGCATTATGCAAACTGCAGAGATCGAGAAAAAGGCATTCCACCTGAAGCTGTTTTTTGGACTTTAACGAAAGAAAGGAACCAGATATGCTTCGAGGGAGTAGTCAAATGATCTGGTAAATCTATTTAGCTGGAAGAACCATTGTCATGTGAATGATTCTTTTTGATAAGTTCATTGCACGTAAATGATGCTAATCAGTTTTTTGAATTTGTTCCTTAAGTTTTATGTAGGAGTCAATGTTACATTTGTAAAATACGGATGCAACTAAGCAATAACATTTTGGTTACTTGAATTAAACAACACAGAAAAGTGTAGGATAAACAAAGTGATCCGACCAAGTCATGACATGAGGGGGTTGAATCTAGTAAAAGAGAGTAACTGCATGACAAAATATTTATAGATAAAAAGCACATAACTAGAGAAAGGGTTTTAGGGTAAGAGAACAACTTACTCAAAATTCATATTTGAGAGTTTCCATAGTCTAAGCCTTGTGCAAAAGTGCCTTCATAGACAAACTGTCATTTTTTATTAAAAATAGTAGGAGTCATATTAAAGAATATCCAAGTAACTTAATCTTTCAAGGTCGGAAGAACTACTACATAGTCAACTAACTGAACCAAAGAAGGGCCAGAAGCAAATATGACCCTCTACTTTACCTGTGTATTGGAGCCAAGCTGACTTCCAACTATATCTTTTCTAACAGATGCATCTCCAACCCTAGCAGATCCCTTGGCGTCTCCCTGATATCAGTTACAAGCCCACAGTACATTTTTTATGAAAATCATAATTTAAAAGAACAAGGAAATCTATCTCAATGATGTGGAGAAACTGTGTATACCTCCATCTAAAACAACATCATTGATCCATGTAATCCAGCAGAGGAAGTTGTTCAGCAACCACAAGAATAACATATACTCAGTGATTATAGCATAAAATATCCAGTCAATTTACAAACTCTTGAAAACTACAATAGTGAAGTTCATAACCATTACTGGAGGACATGACGAAGAATTGCAGTTACCTCTCTGTACCTAGCCAAATAGACCTTCAGTGACTGAATGTAGTCCTCAAATCCTAATGTAGCCAGCGCTGATAGCAAATCATCTCCATTAATTGTCTTCCTCTTCTCTTTCTGACACTTGTCACTTGCTCTATAAAATAAAAGAAAACACGTTCAAAACATGCAAGGAAAGTGGTTTTTACTTCCATGTGTCATCATTCTACTAAATATCGGTATCTATATGTATAGAAGTCTGCTCTCTATAACAACAAACATTTAACAATGTAGAACGTGTCTACACAAGTACCAACACATATTCCAACTTCCCAAGCATTAAATAAGTACTTGTGTAGAAAACACGTGATTGGGACAAAGTAACTGATAAGAATGGACCTTGGGCCTAACTCAACCCCAAAAGCTAGCTTATGAGGTGAGAATTGCCCAAGCCATATAAGGAGACCAAGGACCTCAAATCCCTCCGATTTGGGACAACTCAACACCCCCCTCACGCCCAGATCTCTGGAGCGTGGACAACATAAATGGGGGACCAACATCGGTAACAATAATTGGGATGGGCCTGGCTCTGATACCATGATAAGAATGGACCTTGGGCCTAACTCAACCCCAAAAGCTAGCTTATGAGGTGAGGATTGCCCAAGCAATATAAGGAGACCAAGGACCTCAAATCCCTCCGATGTGGGACAACTCAACAGTAACCTTGTTGAATGTGCTTCCATGCTATATAAAGATACCTACATCTAATATACAGCTTGTATGATCCAGAAAAGGAAATAATAGTAAAGATTTTAGCTACATGGATACTTTTTATGTAAGAGTTTAGGGCTTAAGGTACATATCATGCTGGAAATGACAGAAAAAACTCAATCTTCCAAATTCTGAATCCCCCCCCCCCCCCCCCCGGGGATTGTGCACTAAAACTAGTGAAAAGTCAGGTGTGCCATACTTTTGATAGAAACATGATTGGGATAGGTAACCTTGTCAAAGTGCGGTAAAATAGGAAAGAGGATTTCTATTTTGGAAAAAGGACAGCAGTGTGAACATCCAAACAGGGGAAAATTTAGGGATGGCAAGATTAGCTGAATAAGAATGTGCAGATCTACTCTGCATGATCCCTGGAAAAAAGTGCAGCAGTGGATTGTTGTACATTCTATTTTTGAGGATTAAAAAGTACTCACTCCCTTTCATAAAGACTGAACCTATTTCTTTTTTAGTCAGTTTCAGAACGAATGACTTCTTTCTAAATTTAGAAAGAATGTAACTTACTATTTTACCCTTAATGACATGATTTATAACCACATAAAATATCTGTGAATTGTTTTAGACCACAAATTTCAAAAGTCTTCTCTTTTTCTAAATTCCACGCCCAATCTTGCTTCACACTAGCTATTTTTTTTGTTTCCCGCCTAGTGTCTGTTACACGCTTAGGGGCCCCAGTAATCGGGATTCGGGGCAAGAAGTCCCATCTTGGGAGGTAAAGTGCTCGCTACGAAAGACTACTCTATTCTCAGGGCTCGACTCGAGACCTCTAGTTAAAGATGGAGGGGTATTTACCACCCACCACAACCTTTGGCAGTCACAATAGCTCTTGCTTTTGTCTCACTAACCTAAAACCAAAAGCAGATATTCTTCTTTTGGTTCAACTACGATACATTCTAACCACTGTCACAAGTAGAAACGGTAAATTATTTGATGATGTGCTCCTAATTTTCTTAGTAAGTGCGGGGAAGAATTGTAGTAGAGAGCATGCCTTTTATATGGGGGATTGACCATAGACAGCGGTTGATTACATGCTGTCATGCCCACCTTTTTCCTTCTATTTTTTTGCCTTCTGGCTCATTGATGCAAGTACTACTATTCTCGTCCTCCCTTTTTTCCTGTTTCTCTTGAGAGCATAATTAAAATGGCAGGTCATTCTACTCCACCTCTATTATAGTCAATTCCTCTTTTTGGTGTTCTTTCCTTTCACAAAGCAGACGACTTACTTTACTCCATTAAGGGCATGATGCCTCTACTATTCCCTTGTCTACTAATCCTTATCAACACATCTTTCCTGTATTCTTTTTCCCCTAATGGACCAGGAGGTGATCACATGTCCATGATCCCCCTAGCTCTTGAATGCCGTGAACAAATCAACTTTTATTCATAGCCAGGGGAAAGGGAATGGTGAAAAGGGATTTCAGAAAGGAATATAGCAGCAAGCAAAGAGGGGGAAGGGAGCTTTATGCTGTTTGGCAAATCATGGAAGAGTCGTAGCCAGAGTTTATTTTTAGAGTAAGCTATTACCTCCCCTACCATCTGTTAATGCTATCAAAACAACAACACCCAAACATCCTATTGATTTTTCAAAGGGGAATATTTTGTTAAAAGGCTATATTTCTCATGCATACAAAATTTTGGAAAACAAGAGAAACACAACAAAAGTTTCTAACTCTAACAGATTATCGATCTAAAAAGGTATGCCAACTAGTTATCTGTTTCCATATACAATAGCACAGAAAAAGATTCAAGGACATTACCGAAAAAGGGAACCATCTGATCCTAAAAGGAAATCCAAAAAAAATTCTTGAAATGAGAAATTAGCCAAATTAGATGACCTCCAAGCATACACATTAAAGCTGCAAACTTACACGTATAATGCCACAAAACTTCAGTTGGCATAGCATTCGTTATCCATTAGTATAACGATTTAAGTTATACGCACAGTCTAATTTAACCTTTATAACAGATTACTTAACATTTATTAAAGATCACCAATCCATGTTATTAAATAGAGTTACTTGCAATTAAACCTAATTGTGTAGGTATTCTTTCACTGTCAGCACGAACTTAAACTCGTAGAATAAACCTACTATAAAATTCTCATTCCTCCATTTCAGCAAATAAAATTCTGGTATAAATTACATAGGTCTCTATTATTTACGAATTTATAGAAGCAATAAATAAAAATTAAAATAACCAAAGCTTACTCGCTGGTGATGAAGCTGATGAACTCAGAGACGCATTCCTGAACAGTATCCTTAGAATCCTTAGCGATCTTTCCATTAGCAGGCAATGCCTTTTTCATGATGCGTCCAATGTTCGCGATCGGGAGGTACCTGTCTTGTTCTCGCAAGTTTGACTGAGGGCTCCGCTCGCCGCCACTCTCATGGCTTCCGCCGCCGCCGCCTGGACTCGCCGGTTCCGCCATCATTCACTCTACCGGAACCCTAACTAACTTTTATGTATCCTGGAAAGAATGATCGGAAGTAGTGATTCGTTTCGTTCAATAGTATGAGAGAAAGAACTTTGTATTTGGCGGAAAATGGTTGCTTTTGATGGCTTTTCTAAGCTGTGTTTTGCGACAGTGTTCACATATAGCAGCAGGGAAAGAACCTATTTTTAATACACAAGGCCTAGTTTCTTTTAATATAGCCTTTGAATAATTTTAATTTTAAAATATTAAATTAATCTAATTTAATTAACTTAGAAGTTAGTCAAATAACTCTAAAAAAATATAACAACTAAAAAGGGATGGAGGGGGAATTTCTTTTAGTGGCACTGCCACATAGCTTCAAACGTGGTAAGTTGAACTCGCCGCATATGTGTGTCATATATGTTTTATGCATATATACTAAGTTATAAACATATTTAGTAAAATTTCTGCCCACTAATAGTGAAAACATAGCATAATGGAGAGAGAGATTCGGTTGAGAGAGAGCTTCTAGAGAGCTCGATGAACCAAAAATAAGTCAAACCCCAAAATATCTCCCTTGAGTCTTTTATAGAACCTTCTAGGAGATATATCTACAACTTGGGCCAATATTAAATCGGGCCAAATATAAGACCAAATGAAAAATAAAAGAAAATGGGCCCAGACCTATTTCTGGCCCAACATACACGATATACACAATGTACAGAGAGTATACAATAAGTATACACTACAAAATCAATGTATGTGCCTAGGTTTGGAAGCTAGATAATCTTGTAGCTCAACACCCCCCTCAAGTTGGAGGGGAAAATCACCTTCAACTTGACAAGCAAAGAATGAAGGATAGTGCCAGGTAAGGGCTTGGTGAGAAGGTCAGCCAGTTGATGAGAAGTAGAGACATGAGAGAGAGAAATCATCCCAGCATTCAACTGATTTCGAACAAAATGGCAGTCGACCTCAATGTTCTTGGTCCGCTCATGAAAGACTGGATTCTTGGCAATATGTATAGCAGCCTGGTTGTCACAAAATACAGAAAAGGGAAGAGAGACAGAAATACCAATGTCAGTGAGCAGTCGAGAAACCCAAGATAATTCAGCAACCACCTTACTAAGTGCCCTATATTCAGCTTCAGCAGAGGACAAAGAAACTACTGGCTGCTTTTTGGACTTCCAACTAATCAAGCAACCACCCAAAAGTACACAAAAATCAGTAACAGACATGCGAGTATCAGGACAGGCAGCCCAATCAATGTCAGAATATGCATGTATGGAGAAATCAGAAGTGGCAGAATAGAAAAGACCCAAACGCATAGTGCCCTTAAGATATCTGAGGACATGTAGGGCAGCAGTCATATGTGGAATTCTGGGACACTTCAAAAACTGACTCAGATGCTGAACAGCAAAAGGAGATGTCAGGCCTGGTGTGGGTCAAAAATAAGAGCTTACCAATGAGGCTCCTATATTGATCAGGGGGGGAGAAGGGGTCACCAGAATCGGCATGGAGTTTGACATTAAGATCCAAAGGACAAACAACAGGAGAGACATTCATACAGTCAAATTGATGCAGCATGTCAGAGACATATTTGTGCTGATTAAGATGCATTCCACCAGGAACAACAGATCTCAATGCCCAGGAAATAATGCAAAGACCCAAGGTCTTTAATCTTGAACTGGTCATCCAGAAAAAGTTTCAGGGCAGAAAGCTCATCATTGTCATTCCCAGTAATAATAATATAATCCACATAGACTGCCACAACCACAAGAGAATCAGGTTTGCCCTTGATAAACAGAGAATAATTATTCAAAGAATGTGTGTATCCTCTGGAGTAGAGGGCAGCAGACAGTTTAGCATACCACTGTCTGGAGGCCTGTCCCAGGCCATAAAGAAACTTCTTCAACTTGCATACAAGAGGAGGGGATGTAGAGGAAATTGAAGCAGTAGAAGAGACAGAAACTGTTAAACCTGGAGGAAGTTTCATATAAACTTCCTCATCCAGATCACCATGCAAGAATGCATCGTTAACATCAAGCTGAAAGAGATCCCAATGATTCTTAGCAGCTACAGCAATAAGACATTTAACAGTGGACATCTTAACCACAGGAGAAAAGGTGTCAGTGAAATCAACTCCTCCAACTTGAGTATCCCCTCTAATAACAAGTCTAGCCTTATACCTTTCAACACTACCATCTGCTTTGTATTTGATCTTATAAACCCACTTGCACCCTATGGGTTTCTTACCAAGAGGAAGAGGAACAACATCCCAGGTATGATTAACATCCAATGCATCAAACTCCTTTCTCATGGAATCCTGCCATACTGGGACTGATGCAGCTTGAGAATAATAAAGAGGTTCAGATTCCAAAGGAGAAGAAGAAGAGCCAGAAAAGGCAGGAAGGTGACACACATAATCCTTAAGATAAGAGTTAAGGGTATGCTGCCTCCCAGATTTTCTGGTAACATTAGGTGCTGTGAAATGAGGTAAAGCAGGAGGAGGAATATCAGGATTAAAAGGAGGGCTGGAAGCAGGAAGGGTGGGAGGAGGAGGCAGTGATGGAAGAACAGAAGAAGTAACAGGACTGGGAGAGGAAGGAGAAGCAGCAGAAGGAGAAGAAGGAAAGGTAGAAGTAGGAATAGACAGGTCAGTGTCAGAAAATGACTGCTCAGGAGAAGAAACAAAAGGAAAAGAAGATGAAGGAATAGAAGGGGTAGAGGCAGTTCTAAAAGGAAATGAAGTCTCATGAAATACAACATCCCTGGATACAAAACATTTATTTGAACTGAGATCATACAACTTGTAACCCTTTTTGGCAAAAGGATATCCAATAAAAACACAGGAAAGTGCTCTAGGTTTCAGCTTATCTCTCTGTGGGATTGGAACAGAAGCATAGGCAAGGCAACCAAAGACCCTTAAATGAAAGTAAGTAGGGGCCTGGCCATGTAAAATTTCATAAGGGGATTTGCCTTGAAGGAGCCTGGAGGGTATTCTGCTAATAAGGTATGTAGCAGTCAATAGACAATCTCCCCAGAAAGAGATGGGTAAACCAGATTGGAAGAGTAAGGCTCTACAGGTCTCAAGAAGAGTCCTATGTTTCCTTTCAACAACACCATTCTGTTGAGGAGTATGGGGACAAGTTGTTTGGTGAATAATGCCTTGTTGGCTAAAGAAGGATGCACCAACAATGCTAGACCCCAATTCCAAAGCATTGTCACTTCTAATAGTTTGAACAACAGCATTAAACTGGGTTTTAATCATACACAGAAAAGACTTAAGCATGCAGAAAGCATTGCTTTTAGACCCCAATAAATGTGTCCAGGTTGCTCTAGAAAAGTCATCAACTATTGTTAGAAAGTATCTAGAGCCAAAAGAAGTGAAAGTGTGATAAGGACCCCAAGTATCTACATGAATCAATTGGAAAGGTCTAGAAGTACTTGTTGTCCTATCAGGAAAGGGAAGTCTAGTTTGTCTAGCCATAGGACAAATAGAACAAGGGAAGGGCTGTTTAGAAGCAAATGGAAAAGATAAGGCAGAAATATGTTTCATGTTTGCAAATGAAATATGAGCCAATCTCAAATGCCAAATATAATTCATGTCAGTGGTAACAACATTATTACAGATGGAACTATTTACAGTTGAAGGTAAAGCAACAACTTTATGGCTAGAACAGTCATGATTACAAGAATCAGAAAAAGAAGAACATACAGAAGCAGAAAAACAACAATTAGAAGAAGAAGAGGAAGTTGGCACCCAAGCAAACTTGTACAGACCAGCCTCCTCTTTACCAAGATCCAAAGGCATTTTCAGAGAAGGGGCCTGTAACATGTGGAGGAAACAGGAAGTTGCAGTAAACAAGATTATGCAATGCAACTGTTTTACTAGTTTGTGGACAGAAATCAAGTTGTGTTTGAAAGAAGGAACAAATAAGACATCATGAAGAATGATGAATGGATTTAATGCAAAAGATCCTGTGCATGTCACTTTCACTTTATATCCATTAGGAAGAGTTACAAGATAGGGCACAGTTAAAGGTGTGAGGTTGAAGAGTAAATTTTTATTAAATGTCATATGGTTAGATGCCCCTGAGTCTATTATCCAGGTGGCAGAATTAATGTGAGTAAGCATGCAAAATTTGGAATCAGAAACAGGGCTCTCAGTTAGCATAGTACCAGCAAAATTGGCAGCATACATGGGAGGAGGAGTCTGGGCAGTGGAGTCCCCTAACTGAGTTTGTTGTAGCAAGGTCATCAATTGGTCATATTGTTGTCTGCTCAACCCTGTTATCACAGAACTCTGGCCATCCATGTTTGGAACAGGGTGATGACTTTCAGGAGGATTCCCATAAGGAACAGACATATTTCCTTCAGAAGAAGGGAAATCCACACCAGTAGTGAGATGAGCAGCAGCAGGTCTCTTCCCCTTGTTAAATGTTACACTTTGTGGATACCCATAAATCTTGTAACACTTATCAATTAAGTGCCCAGATTTTTTGCGGTATCTACAGAATAAAGAACCTCTAGCTGGGTCAAAATTAACTCTTTGTCTGAAAGGAGAAGGATTAGGCACTATGACCTTATTGATTCCAACTGAATATTTGTTTGTGTGGACATTGAAAGACATAGAGTCTGGATTAAACTGAGAAATGGACTGGACTTGTCTCTGTTTCTCATCATTGAGGACCATATTATAGACACTGTCAAGGGTAAGTGGAGGCTGCATCATCAGTAAGTTACTCCTTACCCACATGTATGCTTCATTAAGGCCCATGAGGAACTGGAACACCTAATTCTCATCATCTTCCTATATGATGCCATTTCTGGCAGGACAAATGCATCTTTGCCCATAGTTTGTACACATTGTTCCTAATTTATCCCACAATCCTTTAAGTTTGTTAAAGTATGACGCTACATCTAGAGATCCTTGAGAAGTATGCGAGAGTTCTCTTTTTAGTTCAACAATTTTGGTTCTGTTAGCAGTACCATATCTAGCTGCGAGTTGTGCCCATATACTCTGTGCAGTATCAGAATACTGCACACTCTCAGCTATCTGAGGGGATAGGGAAGCAGTTAACCAGGAGATTACCATATTGTTACATTTGTCCCATAACTTTTGTTCAGCCACATTAGTGTCTGGTCGGGGACATGTACCATCAACAAAGCCAATTTTATTCTTAGTAGACAGGGCGACAATGATTTTCCTCCTCCAACCCCCATAACCACTACCCGAGAAGGGAGTGGAGACAAGAGAAACTCCAGGAATATCATAGGAGTAAACGAAAAGAGGGCTGGTAGGGTCAACAGAGGATGCATTAACACTCATGTTAGAGGTCATAAACAGCAATAAGTTTGAAACAAAAAAAAATAGTCTCGGTAAACAATTTGGAAAAATAGAGTTGAACCAAACCACATGCAAAGCATATAGCACCTAGAACAAGAATAGATTTCCCCGCCTTATTCGCGACCGGAGAAGAACGGCCTTCAACTGACAGAGAAAACCCTAACTCCGAACAGCAGAAACCCTAAAACTTGAAAACTTATCGGAATCAGGTCGAGGACGTCGGAAAGTTACCCAAAACGTCCACCCAGGTAAGATCGAACCATCATATAGCGGTACAAGTTCCGATTGACTGCTCGATAAACATAGGGTTTGTCAACAACAGAATCTCTCACAAATATCCAAAAAAAATCTTCAAAAACAACTCTGACAGAGTTGATAACAGATGACGGAGGAGCGACCGAAGATTTCCTGCTCTGATACCATGAAAACATATCAGAATGGAGAGAGAGATTCGGTTGAGAGAGAGAGCTTCTAGAGAGCTCGATGAACCAAAAGTAACTCAAACCCCAAAATATCTCCCTTGAGTCTTTTACAGAACCTTCTAGGGGATATATCTACAACTTGGGCCAATATTAACTCGGGCCAAATATAAGGCCAAATGAAAAACAAAAGAAAATGGGCCCAGACCTATTTCTGGCCCAACATACATGATATACACAATATACAGACAGTATACAATAAATATACACTACAAAGTCAATGTACGTATCCAGGTTTGGAAACTAGATAATCTTGTAGCTCAACAAATAGTTTGCATCTTCACTCGTTACACAGAGTTAGTTTTGTATCCATGAATAAATAATTTTCAAAATTGGATGAGTTTTGTAGTATTGATCCTTAAACATATTTTTATTAACTGTTAGAGCAGAGAATAAAAGAAGCCTCGAGGAATAAATTGAGCTGCAATATATATATATATATATATATATATATATATATATATATATATATATATATATATACATATATATATATATATATATATATATATATATATATATATATATATATATGAGTTTGCTAATCTATTGCATGATTGTAGTAGGTTAATATTATATACATATTTAATTTGACCAAGTTATTCCTGCTATTGCTTTTAAGTTCCCTGATATGTCGTAGGTAATTATGTCTTTTTACCAAAACAAATTATAAAAAAAAGTTGCAGAAAAATCTTCATCTGTTATGAAATAATATAAGAACAAGAACAATATAGAGAAAAGTAGAGAGAGGAGTATTCTTATTGATACTTTTGGGATGATTTACAATGGGGTAAGACCCCTCTATTTATAGGAAAAGAAAAGACTTAGCCTCAAAGTAGAACTCTTCTATAAGATAGACATTCACTCTAATTAGAGTTCTATTTATAACACTCCCCCTTGAATGTCTATTCAATAATGTGCCTCGTTAAAACCTTAACTAAAACAAAACCCAATGGGAAAAAAATTATAGAAAAGGAAAAAGAGTACACATGTTTGAATATGCGCCTATTGGTTGCCTCGTTAAAAACCTTGCAAGGAAAACCCAGTGGGACAAAACCTTGTAAGGGAAAAAGAGTGCAACGCGCATTAACTCCCCCTGAAAAGAGCATCAATTCACATCCTTGAGCATTTGCATTCCAATCTTGTGCATCATTTTCAAGAGATCGTTGGTAGGGATTTGATAAATAAATCAGCGATATTGATTTGAATAAATATTCCACACCTTGAAATTATCATTCTTGATAGATATGAACATCTTCATATACTGTCGTGGAATGACTCTTCAATATCTCCATAGAGGTATTCTCGATGCCATCATGCTTATAGTTATAGCAAGATACATATGTACACAAGTTGCACTTAGGATGTGGTACTTCAGGACCAAGAATTGTATATGCTTCAAGCAACTTCAATCATTGACTTTATACTCAAGTATTTGAACTACATGTCTTTCATATGGAATCAATTCTGCTTGAATTGTATCTCTTCCATTTAGCCAATATTTTTGTTTGTATTCGACAAACATAAGATCCTCATCGATATTTAGCGCTATCATAGATGTCGTCGACGAACATTTTATATCGGTTCTAGTAAATTTTCATAAAGACATAACATGGAGATCTCTTTATTCATATATTCAGGTACCTGAATCTCTCATGAGATTTTATGAAGTGTTATGTCATGTGATCTTCTAGATCACTTGCCTCCCCATTATGATCACTTTGATCATTTGCTCATCTTCTTTATTAAGGAGTTATTTTGAAACCGATTTGTCTATACGCTTTAAGCGTTTCAAAGACTTTGTCCTTCTGGGACTTAATATGAGCATTTGCAGTGAGAATATAGTTACTTTCTTTGGGTCAGCA
The DNA here is from genome assembly GCA_034376525.1 of Nicotiana benthamiana. NCBI lineage: Eukaryota > Viridiplantae > Streptophyta > Magnoliopsida > Solanales > Solanaceae > Nicotiana > Nicotiana benthamiana. The sequence goes on along the minus strand of CM067324.1, from coordinate 17,671,630 downwards.
AATGCGTATAGCATGCTTTGCAATATGTTGCAATTGAATTATCCTTTATGAACTTCAGGTTCATATTATGATATTCGAGGATCTATATATACAAATGATAATTCATCCCATGTAACCTTTTCTCAAGTGTTTATCATGTCTCCCCTTCATGTTAGAAAAGCTAACTTGTTTCCTCAACTTTGAGAGTCCATCTTTGTGCATTATGGTGTTAAAGAAAATATACACCGCACATCAATAATAATAAGATGAAATTATTTTAGTTCCTGACCCTGAACCACTTGTGAGGGGAGAATATAATATACTCTCGCATACAACGTACATCAAACTGATATATATATAACTTTTTCTCATAAGAAACAGTTTAGCTATTGAGTGGAGGCACTCAATAATTATCTTGCTAAACCAACTATGATATAAACCAACTTATCAAGATGACCTATCTTGAATAGAAAATCTGGAAATTATGCTCGAAGTTATATTACTGAGCAATTTACCTCGCAAGCACCGGCCAGGCTGCGGGTTAATAACAATCGCACTTGTAACCATATCATATATGCATCATATGTGGTATACATGGCAGGTGAATGGGTCCATATTCACCTTTGATATTTCCAGAATTTATGGGATTCAACCCGAACTCTTTAGTTGGTCAATTAATTAATGAGAACAAGTAATACAAGAGAATTCGTAAAGAACTTTCTAGTTCTTTAATATTTACCCATGTGAATTCTCTATTACTGCACATCATACTTAAAATGATATGGCTAACCTGAATGTCAACTGAATAAATTATCAATATTGATAAACTTCAAATTTACACCATGACATGTGCAATTATCAATAAACTTCAAGTTTATAATGATATGGGTTTTTATATCAATAAACGTCCACTTTATTGTGGTATTCTTGTGTAGTACAAACTGGAGAATAAAGCGGGTAATTTTTCATATACAGATTATCCCGCTACAAGTTGTAGTAATAGAAGATATCAAATCTTTCCTTTATTTATAGTCTCAATATAATCAATCGCTTTCGCATATACTTTGGAAACTGAATAAGTTTCTTTGAGACTTACTACAACACAATACCTTATTGGTAATCAATTGTGTTTCTCCAACATAGTAATAATTGGCTCTTCTAGAGCTCTCAATTAATTTTGCACTACCACAAATTCATCAACATCCATGTGGTGAATATCTCTTTTAAAGAGAAAGTTATACCATTATGGTCATGTCAAAATTATATGCAAGATATATTTCTTGCATTATTATTGTCCTTTGATAATTACATTGACAAATTATTTTGGCGTACAATAGGTACGTGACCAATGACTATTCATGCCATAACAATGACATTATTTTCATATATCATCTCAACCCTCCTTCTAGGGATGAGTGTGGTATATTCAATACCAATTTCATGTTCATATTCTTCCAATAATGAATATGTATTCGTGAATCAGATGTTGTCACATTCACTGCGGGGATATGTGATTTTGTTATCCTTTTCAAATCTGTAAATGCGTCTGGCATTCGATTTGCTATTCTTTGCAAATGGATAATATTTTGCACCTCTTTTTCACAAATAGAGGTATGTGGATCAAGATGAGATAATGACGCATTTTTTCCACAAAATTTCCCGTTTGGTTTCGCCAACTTCTCCCCCTAATTTTGGGAAAAGTGTCTCATCGAATTGACAGTCTGCAAATCGTGCAGTGAACAAATTCCCTGTCAATGTTTCGAGGTAGCGAATAATGGAGGGCGATTTAAACTCAACATATATTCCTAACCTTCTTTGCAGACCCATTTTGGTGCAATATGGCGGTGCTACAGGCACATATACTGCACATCCAAAAATTCTTAAGTGGGATATATTAGGTTCATGACCCAAAACTCATTGCAACGGGGAATATTTGTGATAATTCGTCGTTCTGAGACGAACTAGCATTGCTGCGTGCAAAATGGCGTGACCCCAAACCGAAGTGGGCAGCCTCGTTTTCATGAGTAAATGAGGAATTCAAGATTATTCTCATCTATTGTCTCAATATGATATCCATTTTGAATGATATCTTTAAAACTCAACAAGTTCCTTTTAGACTTGGAGGAGAACATTGCATTCTCTAAAATGTTGTTCTTTTAGGCAGAGTTATAGTTGCTCTTCCGGAGCCTTTAATCAATTTACTACTACCAGAAATTGTAGTAACATCTGCTTTACACATACTTAAATGAGAGTAATATTTTTTCTCTTTGAATATCATATGTGTGGTACATGAATCAATTAATCAAAAGAGATATACGAACATGAGAATAAACAAATTTAATCCGTTGCTTCATAATTAAACAATATTTTCAAAATCTGCTGAGGTTAATCGATTAACTTAGTTAATAGTCAACTATCTTGGGAAGCAGTCATTAGGTTAATCGACTAACTAAATCAGATAGTCGACTATCTTGCCTTGCGGAAAAGTCCAGTTTTAATGCGAAATATTAGTTAGTCGACTAACTAAGTTGATAGTCGACTAACTTAGTAAACAGTCATCAGGTTAGTCGACTATCTAAATCAGATAGTCGACTAACTTAGCTTGCGAAAAAATCCAATTTTAATGCGAAATATTAGATAATCGACTAACTGTTAGGTTAGTCGATTAACTCTACTGGAAAATAAAAATATCTTTGAAATTTAAGCATATTGAAACATTATAAAGAACTAATACTAACATTATATCATAAGCTAACTAATACGAGCTGATACTAATGACTATTAGTTTATTCACTAACTAATACAAATAAGTAAAATAAAATCAAACAATTTCATCTTCCTTCATCACAGATCCATCACCAATTAAGTAGTCTATTTTCCCCTCAGGGTGCTCAAAGAAGTCTGCCACATCCAAGTGGGTGATGTCAAAATTGTCGTCAGAGACAGAATTGGTTTCAGGGCATTTACCTTTTAGAGATGCTTGATAAAGCTCAACCAAATGTCTTGGTACACGGCAAATTTTCGCCCAGTGCCCTTTTCCACTGCAACGATAATATATAGTTTATGAACTATTTGCTTTTGGATTCTCATCGCATCGTGCTTGTGGCAGAGTGACCAACTTCAGGTTGTCATATCTCTCCTTTAAGCCATTCCACAAGATAGGTGGATCTTTGACTGTGATATATTCAATTTTCAAACCTTTATCAATGTGATGGCGCAAGAAAATCAAGGCCTTAGCACAATTTCAAACCTTCATCAAGGTGATGGCGCAAGAAAATCAAGGCCTTAGCACAGTTTCAAACCTTCATCAAGGTGATGGCGCAAGAAAATCAAGGCCTTACATAGTCTTGGGTGGATGCATTATTTCTGTCTTTAATGGCGTCTCCAAGCCCCATTGTATCCAAATGGATTTCAGCATCCAACACCCATGTCATATAGTTCTTGCCCGAAATTTCAAGGGCAACGAACTTTCTTTTCATAATGTCAGACATAAAACAAAATTACATCAAGAGCGTGTCCATACTTACGGGCTTTATTACAATTATCACATTCACTTCATGGAATGGATCATAATCATCTGTATGTGCTATATACAATCTCATGTCAAATATTACTTTCATAAAGTGAAAGATTATTTTGAGAATCTTTATTATTCTCATTATCACAATGATGACGATTATAATTCCGTCTATTGCCACGTCCACATCCATTGATACCTTCACGGTAATAATTTTGTCTTCTTTCAGACTTATCACATACTGCTATCACATTCTCTAAAGGGAATGAGAATGAAGCAAATTCAATGGGACGGATTTTGAATTCTTTGCCCACAATCATACATGAATTTAATCATGGCAAGACATAGAACTTTTACCACTTCACGTGGTTATAATTCCTTACAAACTCCATCAGAGTTATCATCAAACTTTGTTGTTTATGTTTGTATATGAAATCAAATCGTAGAATTTCAAGAATTTGAAAGGGAAAAGTAAATTACTTACCTTTAAGGTATACCAATAAATGTTGTGATATCAAATATACCTCTTGAGTTTCCATCCCGTTGCATTACTTTATGATGATACCATCTCTTTTATTTTTCCATATAGAAATTCTCATATGGAGCAGTAGCAATCGTTATTACACTCTTTTGCTTGGAAATTCACCTTCAAAAAGAAAACAAAAGTAAACAACAAGAAAGAAAAAAAATTGAAGAATTTCAGAAACCAAAATATCACAAATCTCGTTTCACTCAAATAGAAAAATCCAAACGACGGAACACGAATTAGAGTGGATGAATCTGATTGCAACTCGAGATTCTGAGAGCGATAATTGCTGAATATTAAATTCAATTGGTTAGAGACTCGTACTGATAACGTGTTATGAAATAATATAAGAACAAGAACAATATAGAGAAAAGTAGAGAGAGGAGTATTCTTATTGATACTTTTGGGATGATTTACAATGGGGTAAGACCCCTCTATTTATAAGAAGAGAAAAGACCTAGCCTCAAAGTAGAACTCTTCTATAAGATAGACAATTAGAGTTCTATTTATAACATCATCTTTTCTCTTCGGATATGGCATGGCTTCAGTTATCTCTTGGAAAAGAGGGGTGACTGAATAAGGGAAACCAAAAACAATTATTTTTCTGGATCTCTCAAAAATACGTTGGAAAAACAAATGCAGCAATTATTCAAGATGGTTTAGATGGAGAAGCATTCTTTCTGGGTTTTCTTCATATTTTTATGCATTTTAGAAAGAAATTATGCTATGGGAGTCTCAACCTTCCAACAGATCAATCAATTAAAGATGCTCATTCTAACAAAACGACATTTAATTTGAAATTTAGAACTGATCAACCTTGAAGCCTTAATTCTGTGCTTAATTGTCAAATTTGATCTTCATATTTCAAACGTTTTGCAGTATCAAAATTTGAGGTATATGAAAAATTGGGGGATTTTAGATGAAATTCATGAAAGATCTGGATTACGCTTCCAAAAATGATGTTGAAAATAGAAGATGAAGCACAGATTTTTCTTCAACTTCATCGTTGCAAATAGACATGACCCGTTTCCACGATTTGTTCTTCGACGATGGATAGATTGAGAAGAGAAAAGAGGTGAAGGGGATCGGGAAAGAATTCAGAAATGTTGGACTTTATCTTTGGAAAATGTAGATGTGGAATTTTGCAAAATGACAAGAATGTCCTTAAGTTTAATATAGTGGCAGTAACTAATGAGGGATAATTTGGGCAAATTAAATATATACAATGCTAACTTACTACAACCATGTAATAGGTTAGCAAATCTATACACAAATTTTGAAGAGGATAAATGTAAGTTCAAAACTAATGAATGTTGAGCCTATTATACTTAAATAACACATAATATATTTTACATATGAATATGAGTGACGTCAGATATTGTTGCAAGTGTTTCACGTCTTAAAAATTGTGCCTTATGTTTAAGAAAGTGTAGCCTCCTCTTTTTTCAATCACATACATGTCAGGATTTGTAGAAATTGCAGAAAAATCGATCAACATATGTCTTCCTTATGATGGTTAGAAAATCAATATCAACTTGTGATAGAGATAGATAATAATTATTGAAATCAATAAATTTGATTCATATTTATAAATCATAATTTTCACATACCTGTATCATTTTGCTGATTCAAAATTATGAGCCCTTTCATTTGTGAATTTGACCGAAGAATATTAGTTGAATTGCATTAATGTAATAGCATCAATAATTTTGACACGTCAATCGCATGTCATATGTTAATAGTTTGATGTTTTAATTGGTCGCGCTTCACGAAAAATTTAATTGTAAATTAGAGAATATTTCATACAAATTAGTTTTTCAACGAGAATTTAAATATTATCTCATAAGTTTTTAAGTAAAAGTTTTTATATTAAAGAAAATATAGAAGATGATAAAATTTATAATAATATATATATAACAATAGTACAAACGTGATGTTTGGTGTGTGCTTAAGATGGTTCTTACGTTTGTACTATTATGTTTTATATATATAAAAACACAATAGTACAAACGTAAGAACCATATATGTTTGGTGTGTGCTTAAGTTTGCCAACATAGATACTTTTTTCTGCATCTTTATAGAGTGCAATGAAGAACTATAATGCAAAACTATTATAACAATTGAAGATGGAAGAAACAGACAATCAAAGTTGAATAATTAAGAAAATTAAACATAAAAAATTAGTATGATACAAATTAACCAAAATCAAAATCAAACAAGCAAATAATAATGCCACTACAACAATAACGACAAAAGAAAGGATTGTATATTTATTGTTTCACAAAAAATATGTAGGTATGAAGAATATTTGAACAGTACATACGCAATCATCATTCCTATAAGAATTATCCTATATTAACAAATGAAACAAAATTGAGGTAACTAAATAGAAAATAGCCAATTAAAAAGGAAAAATCAATTAGCTAACATAGAGCAATGAATACAAGAAAAAATCTCAAGTCTACAAATAATTTTGTTTAGGAAGATGAGCATATTGATCAATTCTAACATTACATAAATGTATGCAAAAAATTCTTTCAGGTTGTGCAGCAACTTCCTTTATCCTCCGTTTCATAATGATTATAGAAAAAATATTAGAAGCCTTTCTATTGAGTATTGTGTTGGAGAATAATACTTAAGCCAATTCGACCGTGAAGGTTGGCATTTTTCATTTTACGTTAATTAACTTTCTCCACCCTTCAGTTTTGTCATAAATTAACAGGGAAAAGGGTTCAAAATGCTCCTTTACTATAGGAAAAGGTTTGATATCCTTCATTTACTTATTGGGCTAAAATACTCCTTCATCCACTTTTTTGGTTTATTTATGCCTTTTGACCGTTAAATCATTGCTGAATTAAAAATAAGGGAAAGTGCATGGTTAGCCACTAATAACACATGTATTTACTTTTAAGTCACTGTTTAAAATATCTTTAGTCTTTAGCCACTGCTTTAATAAATTTTAATTGCCTGAACGAAAATACCCTTCTACTCATGTCCTTAACTTTTGAACTTAAGTTCAGGACTTCAGGACTAGATATCCTTAACTTTTGAACTTGGAACTCTAAGTTAAGGATTTCAGGACTACATGTCCTTTTTTTAACTTGAAACTCTAAGTTCAGGACTACATGTCCTTAACTTTTGAATATGCCTTTAACTTTTGAACTTGAAACTCTAAGTTGAGACTTCTAGACTACATATCCTTAACTTTTGAACTTGGAACTCTAAGTTCAGGACTTCACAATGACATGTCCTTAACTTTTGAACTGGGAACTGTAAGTTCAGGACTTTAAGACTATATGTCCTTTAACTTTTGAGTTTATCTTCAAGATTACATGTCCTTAATTTTTGAACTTGTAACTAAAATTTCAGTACCAAGTGTCCTTAACTTTTGAGTTTCTTTGTCTAAGTTGAGAACATATTGTCCTTAACTTTTGGACTTCTTAGCCTAAGTTCATGGCCTATTGTAATTAACGTTTGAGTTTGTTAGTCTAAGTTCAAGAATAACTAAAACTCAAGATCAACCACCCTTTCATTGTTTGAGGATCCTGTACTGCATTTTTTATTCTCATCTAGTTGACTTCAGATCAATTTTAACAGTATGTCCTTTCCTTTTCTTGATTTAAATGTGCAGCTTTTACATCTGCCATGATTTGTCTAATTTTTGACTGCAGAATGAAGTATATTTGCAAAAGAAATATAAAATGCTTTCTCAAATTGATGTAGTATCATGGTGTGTGCTAATTTGAGAATTATTGAAACATGACAATAACTGTTTGATTGAATGACAGGTTAAAGAAGAGACCAAATAAGGTTATGAGTCAAAAAGACGAACCAGAGGCTAGATAAAACTCTCTGTCATCTCGATAAGATCTCTGATATTCTTTTCAGAATGGCGAGGGTTTGGGAAGAAAGGGTAGAAATATCTTTTCATATTAATTTTAATAGAGTAATAACTATTTTTGTTCAACATTAAAATTTTTGGATAAAAAATAAATATAACCTTAAATAGTGGCTACCCACGTCATTTGGTCTTAAAAATAATAATTATTATTTTTGTAAACATAAAAAATATTTTACAAAATATTTTCGCTTTTAAAACCTAATGCATCAGTAGTCCACTGATTTAGTAAAGTCTTCTTCTTTTTCTTTCTAGTTTTTACAAAAACAAAAAAAAAACAGTTTTTACAAAAAAAAAATCATTTTTAATGACATTTTTATTTTTCAGTTTTTTTTATAAAAAATGAAATATTTTTTCTTTAGAAAAAAATAAAAAACGAAAATAAAACGAAATGCTTCAAAAAAACCTAAAACAAATAAAAAAAAATTTTTTCAGAAACAAAATTATTTTGTTGAACATATTTTTTTTAGTTTTAAAAAACGAAAATATTATAGTAAAAACATTTTTTTTGCTGTTTTTACAATTTGTTTTCAGTTTTTATAAAAACAAAATACTTTAAAAACAAAAAACAATTTCGTAAAAACTGAATTGCTATTTGTAAAAATGAATTAAAAAAAACAAAAAAAAACTTTACTAAATTAGTACTATTGGTGCATTAGCTTAAAAAGATAAAAATTACATATTGGAGTTAGCAGCACTGCACTAACTCTAATTCCCAAAGTACAGAATCCAACCAAAGTCAAGGACTACAGGCCCATTGCCTGCTGTATAATTCTGTACAAGATCATCACAAAGATTATTACAGCTAGGTTGAAAGTGGTTATTAACCATCTGGTGGGTAGATCACAGTCAGCATTCATTGAGGGTCGTAGTATTATTGATAACATCTTATTCACACAAGAACTGTTCAAAGGCTATTCCAGGAAGGGCATTTCTCCTAGATGTGTGCTGAAGGTGGATTTAAAGAAGGCTTACGACTCAGTAGAATGGGTGTTCCTTAACAGACTGCTGCAGGATCTGGGTTTCCCTTATAAATTTATCGGGTGGGTTATGCAATGTATATCCTCTGTTACCTATTCTCTCAATTTTAATGGTGGTCTCACTGCTCCATTTAAAGGGAAAAGAGGTCTGCAACAAGGCTACCCGATGTCTCCATACCTCTTTGTTCTGGCCATGGAGTATTTACATAGGCAGCTTCTGCAAATGATGATGAGGAAAGAGTTCAAGTTCCATCCTAAATGCAAGAGGTTGGGTGTAGCACATGTTTGCTTCGCGGATGATCTTCTTTTGTTCTGTAAGGCAGATGTTCAGTCTGTCAGCTTACTGAAACAGACTCTCCAGGAATTCTCTAAGGTCTCTGGTCTTCAAGCAAATATTGATAAAAGTGCAGTGTGCTTAGCAGGGGTAACCAACTGGCAGAAACAGGAGATACTACAGGTGCTGACTCCCTTTCAAATATTTGGGGATGACTTTGGATTCAAAGAAGCTGTCCATTTCTCAATGCTGGCCACTAGTGGAGAAAATTACACAGAAAATAAGTTGTTGGTCATCAAGGCTACTATCATATGCTGGTCGGCTTCATCTGATTAAATCTGTTCTATTTGGTATTCAAGCTTACTGGTCCTAGATTTTCCTACTGCCTAAATAATTTTTGAAGATGACTGAAGCTATCTGCAGATCATATCTGTGGACAGGTTCTGCCACAGTTTCAAGGAAGGCTCTGATTGCCTGGGATACTCTGTGTATGCCATACAGTGCAGGGGGACTGAATGTTTTGGACCTATCTAAATGGAATAAGGCTGATGTGGTTAAGCATCTATGGGCACTGACTAAGAAGAAGGATAGCCTATGGATAAAATGGGTTCGTACCTTCTATATTAAGAACTACTGTTTTGAAGACGTGCCGGTGCCTGGGGCTGCTGCCTGGGCAATCAGGAAAATTTTTGAGTCGAGGAAGTGGATCAAAGGCATTGCAACACTCAGTGGAAATCTGGACAATAGATTGAGGCAGGTTCAACAGGGAGAGTCTTTTAGCATCAAAAAGCTATACAGACAACTTCTACCTCAGTACAACAAAGTTCAATGGAAGTCCATCATATTGCAGCCTCAACTACATCCCAGATACAAATTTATACTGTGGTTGGCTTTGCATAAGCGACTTGCAACTGGGGAAAGACTTCAGATGCTAAATATTTGGTTCCACAAGATTGTATTTTCTGTGGTTTGCATCGAAAGACCTTTGAGCATCTTTTCTTTAATTGTTTGAAGACCAAATTAATCTGGAATCGACTCCTTAGCTGGTTGGGATATAAGTGATCCATTGCAGACTGGAAGGAGGAATGTGAATGGGTTAGTAAGCTGGCGAAGAGTAGAAATGGGTTAGCAGAAATCACTGCTTGTCTCTTTGGGATCCTGGTGCCAACGATATGGAGGGGGCGGAATAAAATGAGATTCCAGGGAGGCAAGTTGATGAGTGATACTGTCTGTAAGGAAATTGTAGTCCATCTCCATTCTAGAGGGGCTTCAAGTCAAAAATGGAGGGCTTTCCTACAAAGTTTAGATCATTTCCCCTAGACTTCAAATGAGATAGACCTTTCTTGAGATAGATTATATCACACGTATTATCAAAGAGTGATCTGTTTTTTTAGATAATAGTGTAGTGATTTGTATAGCATATGAAAATAGATGGTCAGCATCTATGTCTTGTACGTATACCTTTTTGACGGAATGAAATAGAAATCTGTTTATTCAAAAAAAAAAAAACAGATGTCAATATTAGTTGATTCAAAAAAAAAAAGATAAAATTTATTTTGCAAAATATTTTTTAAGTTTTACAAAAAAAAATTTATTATTTTTAATTTAGCATTGACCTAACGATCAAAGGGCATAAGTGAACCAAAAAGTGGTTGGAGGAGTATTTTTAGCCTAATAGGTGAATGAAGGATATTTCTATACCTTTTTCAATAGTTTAGGGACATTTTAACCATTTTCTCTAAATTAAATGACAGTTTTTAAGAACCATTAGTAAGGGATACTAATTGCAACAGTTTTGAATTGCAATGAGAAATATGAAAGATTAGAGAACTCTAAATTGCAAGATTTGGTATGCCAGCATGTAAAGGTTCTAAACTACCAGCTAATCACGCGACTCCACACATAAATAAGAAAATTTACTCTCATTTGTTGTCTATTCATAACTATTATGTTATAATAAACATAAATTGTTTGATTTGATATAAACACAGAATATATGTAAGTATTTTTTTTGGGGGGGATTGTTCTCTCATATTTGAAAGGATTTGTTATTCAAGACGCAGAGTTTAATATTCAGCTTGTAGATAGGAACATCGTACATTTGCTCCAAGTTTTTGTTCATAATGCTTGATCCAATATATTACCAGTTGAATGTAAAAAAGATGGTGTAATTAAAAATTAAAGTTTCGGAATATGTTGGATTTACAGTGAAAGTAGATGTCGCCAGAAACATGATGCAATAACATATATATGAAATATGCTGCAGTTGCAATGTACATATGAATCACCAGAGTGCCAGTGCCAACTCCTCTTGTTCGTTTCTCACTGATTTGTTAACGAAAAAGTGCTCCTTTTAGACGTTAATTTGATCTAATGGTCTAATTCAAGACAGTCGTTTAAAGATAGCAATTTCAGTGAGCTTATTTTGGTTGTTAGATCAACTTTTAAGGAATTTTTGAAAACCAACTTAACCAACCGAATCGTATCGTACCGAATTGATTTTTTATATGAATCAATAACTAGGGTAGGTTTTTTATTTTATAAAAATAAACGAAAAAATATCGAATCGTACCAAATATATTTTATATGTGAAAAATATATTTATTAGTAAGTTTAAAATTTATAAAGCATTAAGTTTTTCATTGGATCCTGGAATTATGAAAAATATTACAAGCCAACAAGTAATTAAACTCACAATAGTAATTCCTAAAATCTATTATGCTATTTATACTTAAACAAAGTTATTTCAAGTATCTTTATTAGTAAGACACATAGGGTACTAGCGATTATGTGTAGCAAACTACAATGTATTGAATATGTTTCCTTTCATATAATTTAAATTTATCTTTTTGAATATTTAATATAGACTTGATTCTTTAGTTCCGGCTTGGCTAATATTTTTTTGCTCGTGTTGTATAGTTGGTTTCTTTCACGTTGCTGGGGAAGATCAATATTCATTCTTGAGTATAAACATCTTTCATGTTTTTTAAGTCATCACATTTTAAACACTAAAAATGTCTAGAAAGTTTTGTTAAGTCTTATAAAGAATATATGTTATTGCATTCTTTTTCTACTGATGAATTTTACATCATATTTAAAAAAATATCGAAAAATAACCAAACTGTACCGATACCGAAGTGAAACCGACATGATTGGAACGGTTTCGAAAAGTCTAGTTTTGGTTATACATAATAGAATAACCGAAGAATTGATATAGTACAAAATTTATAAAATAACCGTCCGAACCGAACCATTGATACCCCTACTTTAAACTAAATTTTTTTTTGAGGAGTTAAGTTTAGTTTCCCTTATTGTAGAAAGAATACTACAATAACAACAACAACAACAACAACAACAACAACAACAACAACCACCCACTATAATCTCACTTAGTGGGGTCTGGGAAGGGTATTGTGTATGCAAACCTTACCCCTACTCTGGAGTAGGGAGGTTGTTTCCAAATAGACTCTTGATATCCTTCCCTCCAAGAACTTCGCACATTGCTCTTAGAAAGACTTGAACTCACAACCTCTCGGTTGGAAGTGAAGGTTGCTTACAAAAAGCAACCCCTCTTGTCTTATTGTAGAAAGGGTACGTTTCAAATATACAAACGCTAGAAAAACAATCATCTTTTCTCTATTACTATATTAAAAGCATGAAGACTTTTAGTCAAATGTCGTTTGCCGTTTTTACCCTTTAAATGTGAAAGACAAAGTTATAATTTAATTATTCTCCTAATATATAAGATTTTAAATTAAATAAAACTTTTCTTATAAAATATTTTCTTATTTGAATCATATAGAAACTCATAATATTTGAACTATTAAAATTTACTATAAATAAACCATTTTGGCTTTTCTATGTCTTTTTACCATAAAAGACGTACTCCAAAATTAGAGGGAAAAAAACTAATTTGAACTATAATTACTTCAAAATGCGTATAAAGGAAATTTAGTCTACTTTTGCCTTTGAATTATGTTAGTCTCACAACCAAAGGATAGCAAAGGATCTCTAATAAATTTTATTGTTAATATGTTTCCTTTGAAATAATCTTTTAGAAAAAAGTATCCTATATGTAGTTAAAAAAGAAAATTATCTTTTTAATAAGAAAAAAATTTCTTTGAAGTATTTATCTATTTTTAATTTAAAGAAAGAGAAATATATTGAGTTTAATTACAATTTTGTCTAATATGATTTATGAAATGCACTTCCATTTACATGGTTAAAAGAAAAATAGAGCATAATTATATTAAAAGCTCCAAAGCCCCTATCAAAATATTATTCGCTTTTTTTACCCCTTTAGAATAGGTTTCACATCGGATAAAATTATAATTATAAATTAATTATTTCTCTAATATTTAAAAATTTGAAATCAACTAAAATACTGCTTATTTGCAATAATGCAAAATCTGTAATATATAGGAACTTAATTCATTTAAGGAAGTTATATTGTTACATTTTTTAATCCTAATTAGACTATCCAAGACAAGTCGCATGAATTATCATTCTTTCTTTCTAATCTCTTTTAGTAATAAAAAAATAAAAATAATAATAATAATTGCATAACAAAAACACCTATCACTATTTAACAAATCACTAATAAAATATTTAGGTGGTTGACAGGAGTCAAGTACATTAATAATTTTACAAACACAAAAATTCAAAAAGTGAAATTTCAAATTATTTTTTTACTCTTTGATATATAATTATATAATTAATTATTTAAATTAGTTGAGTTAATATAAAGAATTTGAATCAACAAAAAGTAATTATTCCTTTACTCATCCAAACAAATAATTAAGACTTTGAATTAACAAGAAATAATTTAATTGTTTTTTATATTCATCATATAAGTAAATTATTTTCAAATTGAAAAATCTTATAGGATACAGGTATTTATTTTGATATGAATTGCATTAGCATATCGCAAATTTGGTTATAATTGTATTAAAAGTCAAATTCGTAAAAATAAAAACTTGAAGCAATAAGGAGGAAACAATAGAATGCAAACTATATTCTGAAAGAATTGTCATTCTTTATTATTATTATTATTTTACAAATGACACCCCTATGTTCTATACTAAATTATTTGTTGTAAAAAAAAAAGTCATTTAGACTTTACGTTTCCATTTATCAATTTTTCCTACGAACATAACACTAATCTCTTCATTCCCAAAATAGCAAATAATTTTTTAAAATTTATATTAACTGAAAAATCTTTGTTGATAATAGTATTTAAATATTTTTTGCTTATTTTAGTATAAGATCATAAAAATACCAATATCCTTTTATCAGATATTTCTATAAAAATCTTCAGAAACTACAATAAGACATCTAGGAACTTTTATAAAAAGAATTCTTTCTTCATTGAGTCGGCTAAATAAAAGATTTAGTCGCCACAATTTTCAAGAACTTATACATTTTTTGTTAATTTTTATTTTAACGGTCAAACACATTGTTTATTTATTTATTATTATTTAAAATCGTATATTTTATTGATATAGGATACACGCGCAAAGCGCGTACCTAAGACTAGTCTTATACAAAAGCAGAACGGACTTCAACTCAAATCAAATCATCACAGGCGTAATCAACGCTTCAACGCCAAGTTAATTGGGACACCACAATTAGAAGGAATGCCAGTTTAGCTAGTCAAGCAAAAACTAGCCCTTGCATCACCGGAAAACCAGATGTGCTTTGAAGATGGGACCATTTCAAAAGGTCTATCAGTCATTAAATAGAATCACTGGATACCCTTCAACGCTTGCCATTTCCATGATCTCCTTCTGCACAAAAACAAAGACGAGTCTACCATAACAGGCTTCACAATTATATAACTGTTCCACCACATTAAGCTTAAGCGACAAACATAGTGCATGTCGACCAATGATTAAAGTCTATACAAGGAAAGACTACACAATAAATCAACAAAAAGATCCAATGCTGCAGTGATTGTGTGCGTGTTGGTTGGGTTTTGGGGTGGGGGGGGGGGGGGGTGGCGTCTCTATTAGACATCCTTGAGAGTTCTGGTCTTATGCCCTCCAAACATGCCCAGAATGCTTCTTCTTACTATGAAGTCGAGTTACAGCATTCTAAATTAGGTCTATGCAGAAAAGTGGGTGGGGCTTTGGGCAGCTGGCTACTTAAATATAATAAATCAAAATTACATAAATTGTAGTTAGTGATTGTCTGGGTCGAAGAAGAACGGCCGGGCAGCATCATACTCTTGAGGATTGAGTCATGTCAATTTTCATAGGTACGAGAGCTAGAGGCAATGGGAAAGGAGAATCAACAAGATAGGATGCTCTGAACAGATGAATATTACAGCCTATATGATCCAGGTAATAGCATCTTCTTCTACAAGCAAACCATAAGGGCAACAAACCTAGTGCAATTCCACATGTGGGGTCCGCAAGCAAACCATAAGAGGAGGTCTCTAAATAACGACTTCTGTTCACATAGGTGTTCTACCCTTTTCAGTATGTTAAGACTATTTCAGTATGTGAAATTATGCATTTTGACTGGTGTTTCTAATTTTTGGGAAAGCAGGATGAATACTCAAGTCTCATTGCAAATACTCAAGTCTCATATTTTAATCAATTATCATGTAACGGTGGACAAATGTACTATAACATTAAAAATGGTACAGAATCAAACAGGTAATCTCTATTAAATGGCACAGACGTTAAGAAAATTAATCTCTTTTATTACCTGGATGAGTGCAGTGATCCTTCCAGGCGCATGCTGAAATTTACACAAACATCAGTAAGGGAATTATTCATTAAGCAGCTTCAAAACTTCTTTTATTTCCCCTCTTTCTTTTCTTTTTTGGGTGGTTCCAGGGGTTTTTTTTGGGGTGTGGGGTGTGGGGGGGGGGGGGGGGGGGGGGTTAGGCATACATGTATTTTACGTGTTAGTGCATGGATCTATGATACCTCAAATAGCTTCCCCTCCCATGTTACGTCCCTCAAAGTTTTTGCTTCGAGCGATTCCCATGAACTAGGAGCTTGAATAAGTTCCACATGCTGCAACAGCCTCAAGCTATCTACAATAATAGTTCTAGTAAGTATTCCAACAGTAAAAATAGATCCTCTTACTGTATATAGGAATACATATTATGATTGCACATTAAGCACTGCTACAACTAATATTTATCTTAACACAAACCACAAGAGACGGTAGTAGATGTTTCTTACAGCAAGCAACTTAGACATTACAACTTAGTAATAGAGTAAACATAAGAAGAAGATTCAACAGAGAGGGAAGGATAGAAATAGAACAGAGGAAGGGAAACAAGGAAAATACAGAGAGGGGAAGAAGTTTCTGACAAACAACTCCCCAAATACATAAACTGCTATGCACTAAGTAACTATTTTATCCAGTAACTGCTTTTCCTTCTAAATAATTAGATCAGATTCCATTGGTAATCTACCAAGTTTTGACCGAGCCTCTTTGTTCTTTTGCTTCGCCTCAAAGTGCTATTAAGCCCATCAGTTTTCTCTCTATATTCTGGCCCAATATCAGATATGACAAGCACACTTTTTACACTACCTTTCACTTTTCAACTATACAGGAATATGCAATTCATGATGGCACATTGAGCCCACTTTTTACTCTTCCTTTCACTTTTAAACTGAGTCCAACCTAGGGGTGTACTGTGGCCCGGGCAGGGCCTAAACGGGCCTCACGGGCCGGGCTTCGCGGTCCCGGATTTCGTGTGCCGGGCCTGGAGGGTGAGACCAGCCCGTGACCGGCCTAAGCCTACAGTGATCCTGGGCTTAGCGGTCTGGGCCTGGCGGGGTTTTTTTTTTTAAGGCAATATCTTGTATAATAGTTATTAGTATAGTATAGAATATATTTTATAATAGTATACTAAGTTATTAGTACAGTATATATACTATATATTTCATTGTATAATGTATTGTAGTAATTAGTATATATTGTATATTATGTATATATTGTGTTGTAGTAATTAGTATATATTGTATATTATGTATATATTATTACCCAAAATGATATATCTTTCTTAGTCTTCCTTCCCCCAATGAAATGAGCACAAGGTACTAATACCAAGGAAAAAAAATTAAAAGAAGATATGCCAATGGTGGTACTAGTAATTAGTATATATTGTATATATATATATATATATATTCCCTTATATATTTTCGTGTAGTATATATTGTATGTTAAGTATATATATATTCTCTTATATAATTTCATGCAGTATATATATTGTATATTATGTATATATATTATAACATATATAGTTATATATTTTGTTGTAGTATATATATTGTATCTCTTATGTATAATGTATATATATTCTTTTATATATATTGTATCTTATGTATATATGTTATTACTTATATATTTTCTTGTAGTTTAGGTTGTATGTTATGTATATATATATTCTCGTATATATTTTTTGTAGTATATATTGTATGTTATATATATATATATATATATATATATATATATATATTGTAGCTTATAAATAATTCGAAGTAAAGACAAAATATTGAGAAAAAAGATATTCAAGGATCTGTGTTATAATTTTTATTACCCAAAATGACATATCTTTCTTAGTCTTCCTTCCCCCAATGGAATGAGCACAACAAGGTACTAATACCACCATTAAAAGGAAAAAAAACTAAAAGAAGATGTGCCAATGTACAAGTTACATCGTAATCTACATTGTATCTCTAACAAATCTCATAAATCCGTCAAGGTTGGGAGGAGGTTGTGCTGGTGGTGGTGGAAACGAAGCTTGTTCATCACCACTTCCGGGCGAAGCCGAATCCTCCGAAAGTTCCGCTATCATTTCTTCATAAGCTTCATCTATCGCCGGTTGTGATTCTGCAATTACAAAGTTTCTTTTTTCCGCGCGGATCCAATCTCTAAAAAGTACCGATTTTTCCAAGCTATCCCTCATCGCCGCTCTATGATCACCGATTTGTAGTCTTGCTTGACTGAAAGCGCTCTCCGATGCAACAGTTGAAGCTTGAATAGATAAAACATCCCGAGTCATCCTTGCAAGAACCGGAAAATGTTTTTCCCTTGACTTCCACCATTCCAAAAGATCGAAAGAGCCATCTGGATTCTCCTTTTCAACTCCCTGAGACAAGTAAACTTGAAGCTCTGAAGATTCATCATAATTATCACCTTGAGAACCCCGGAACTCCGTCCAAGATTTAAGAGCTGTTAAGCCCGCAGCTCTTTTAGACGATTGTGAGCTAGACGAAGTAGGGGTTGGAATATTTGGCCTAGGATGCTCTAAGGCAACTTTATAAGCATTATAAACTGTTTGAGCATTAATTTTAATTGATGCTTTTGCATCTGCAAGTGTAGCAACTTCCTCGTTTGAAAGATCTAAAGCCTTATAAATATTTGAATACCAAAAATGAGGACCTCCCAATTTCATTGTAGGAATTAACATTGCAGCAACACCAAAAATAGGAGGGATAGGGAAAAAATATATTTTAAATTTTTGTTTCATTTCATTTATAGCAAGTTCATAAATATCCCCACCTTCGCCAAATTCAACAAACAAATCAGCTAGTGCGGCAATATAAACTAAACAGTTTGAAATAGTAGGATAATATTGCCCAGAAAATGCATTTGTAGCAACTTGAAAATGTTCTAAAAAATCTAAAAAGAATTTTAACATTTGTCCAATCTTGGGTAGTAAGCATTTCATCATCATCCTCACCACCTACCCAAGAATTAAACGTTGCATTAATTGGATTTCTATATTCATATGCAACTACTAAACTTTCATACATACAATTCCATCTAGTCGAGCAAGGTTTAGGAACCTTTCTTTCTATAAGGCCATATTCATCACATTTTTTAAAATACTCTCTAAGTCTAGTTCTACGGTTTGAATAACAAAGTCAATTAAGAGTCATTCAAACCTTTTCAATTTCTATGTTTAAAATTCGCATACCATCACCGACAATTAAATGATAAATATGACAAATACATCTAACATGGAAAATATTACTAAACGCATGATTTAGTATTTTTGTAATAATGCCTATAGCACTAGTGTTACTAGAAGCATTATCTATAGAAATTGCCATTATTTTGTCGCTAAAGCAAAAATATCTACAAATATCTTAAACAGTGTAGCTATAAACTTACCTGTGTGACGTGAATTAATTATTCTATACGCAATTATACGTTTTTGCATTGTCCAGTCCTCATCTATCCAGTGACTTGTAACAGTTAGATAATCACAGTCATTATTACTTCTACCAATATCAGTAGTAATGGAAATCCGATTAGGTATATGAGTAAATAAATAGCGCAAATATTGTTCATATTCATGTTTGAATTTATAAATATCGGCTTAACTGTTGCGCGAGGCCAACCTTTAAAAGTAGGATTAAAAACTCTTCTAATATAATGAACCCAATTAGGATTAGAAGCAAAAGTATAAGGTAAGCACATAATGGTAATCATCTTTGCTAATTCTTCACGATCTCTATTTGGATCGTAATATAAAATACCTCCGGTGACAGTGTTAATTCCTGGTTGAACTAGATTTGAACCTGTACTAGGGTTAACCGCAGAATCTACACTTGTCCCCTCTTGCTGCGCTTGCATTTGAAAAAATCTAGCCCTATCTGTAGGGTGTGTTTTTATGTGCCTAGTCAAACTACCCGTGCCACTACGGTCTCCAGTAAATTTATGAACCAGTAATTTCCCATAAGTTTTACACTTAGCCTTATTTAGTTCTCTTACTTGAGTAAAAAAATTCCAAACTAATGATGTTTCTGTACGTTTAGCAGGTTGTCTACTAAAAGTTGTAGTTTCTATAGGTGGGTGTGCTGGTGCATTACTTGAGTTATGAACAGGACTAGTAGGTGTATCATCTAAATTTGGTGTTTGGGTTTCATCATCATCATCATCATTTTCCTCTAAGATAAGTTCATTAGAATAAAGAGCATTCATAATTTCATCATCTAATCTATCACCTACTGCAACATCATGTAGAAATTCATTATCGGTAAATTGAAAACAAGGGTGATCACTATCAAGCATTACGGGAGGCGGAGTAGGACGTCTAGGTTGGCGACTACTTTCAAGTTGCTTATCTTTTGTAGGTCGGGGAGCCGGGGGAAGGGTAGTATTATGGCCACTACTTTCACCGGTTTTACCTTTTCCTTTACCGAATATTTTTTTCAAAGAAAATGCCATACTAATTGTAATTATGCAAACTAAACCACACAAAAATATATTATTAAAACGTAAGAGTTGAAACGAGTTTACCGGATTGCCGAACAACTTCTTGAAAATTGAAAATCGTTGAACACTTGAAAACATCAATTCAACAACTTCACAATTTTTCACGATTCGACAATAAATTAAGCAATTGTAGTAGAATTGAAAGAGAGATTGAGAGATATTGATGAATTGGTGAATAAAAATGAAAGAATGAGGGGTACTTATAGTTGAGATATGGGAAAAATTGTAATTATATAAGTTTGGGATTAAATTAAAGTTTGGGGGCCAAATGGCTATTTTACAATGTTCCAAACGGCTATTTTTACAAAAGAGCCGTTACTGATTTCTTTTTAAAAATTTTTTTTTTAAAAAGGGCCGTTGGGCCTGCCTGGGCCCGCCGGGACCGGCCCAGGCCCGTCAGGCGGTCCCGGGCCTTGCGGTCACGGGCTCACGGTTCTTCAGTTTTGGACTGGCCCGTCGCGGGCCTATAGGACCGGCAGGCCAGGGACCGGCACACCGGGCCCGCCAGGACCGCGGGCCCGATCTGGTCCCGGTTCAGGCCCGGGCCACAGTACACCCCTAGTCTAACCTTATATATTTGCACATAATAAGCATGAACTGGAGCTGGAGAACTGAGCCAAGAGGTTTAAGCATTAGGACCACAACTCATACTAGAAACTCTGTCTCCACTGGATCATGTAAAGAGAAATAACTTTGGAGCTGTCGCAGGGGAAAAAAAGCAAGCTTTGAGTATATAATGCTGTCAATGATAATTCTGAGCTTAGACTGAACCACATACTTGTAATGAATGCTTCCAGCCACATTTCACGCTTTGACCATGAAGGTGCAATTTCTCTGACAGGGATTTTGTTTCTTGAGCATATGCTGCACAAACACAGGATCATCATATTCATTATTTGACCCAAAACAAAATGAGAGATCTCCTGTGATTATGAAAGCTTCTTTCTCTAAAAGCAAGCAGCTCCTAGCTGACAAGGTTAGTGCATTTCTCTTGACAGAGACTACTTGAAACATATAAAAACAATATGATTTATACTTTCGATTCAAAAGCTCCACTTTTCTCATTTTAGTCAAATTCTCCAATAATCCACAGAGCCTCAATAGCTTCAGATTGCCCTTGTGGTTCAAATATGGTCATTATGCACAAGGACAAATGTCAGACCATTCTATGAAGTACACCAATGAGTTGTTATTACTAACTTGCCTCCTATATTATAAAAGGAGATCTCTGTCCAAGATCTGATTCAGACTCCCTACCATTAAGGAAATTTTTTATACTATAGTACGTAATATGTGCATAACACATAAAATTAGGGCAACAGAGAACCAACCAACAACAACAACAACAACAACAACAACTACCCAGTATATTCCCACCAGGTGGGGTCTGGGGAGGGTAATATGTAGACGAGCCTTACCCCTGCCCGAAAGGGCAGAGAGGCTATTTCCAATCGACCCTCGGCGTATAGGATAAAAAAAAGGGAAAGCTGCATTAAGAAAACAAAGGTAAAATTAGAGACACAAGCAAGACAAAAAAAAATAATAAAGCATAAGTACTCCCGCTAGGGCAACAGAGAACCCTCTAGAATAATTCTGTGCCAACCATATCGAGCATTAGGCAAAACCAAGTCGATATAATAATAACAACCCCTTCCAAGTTGACCAGCATTTATTACATTCTAAAGATAACAACAACAACAACAACAACAACTACCCAGTATATTCCCACCAGGTGGGGTCTGGGGAGGATAATATATAGACGAGCCTTACCCCTACCCGAAAGGGTAGAGAGGCTGTTTCCATTCGACCCTCGGCGCATAGGATAAAATGAAAAGCTGCATTAAAACAAAAACTTGGCTGTAGAATGTAGAGACAAGTTCCAAACAGTAAAGAGAAGTACAAAATCTAAATATGTCAAGTTCCACCACCCAGAAAAGGAACGTACTCAATAATTACTTGGCGTAGAACTCCTGGAAGGACACCATCTCTTAGAGGAGCAGTTTGCAATTCAACTGATACTGTAGATTCATTGTCTCGTTTGCTAGCCTTGTGATAATCGTCGTTAACCTCCTACAACAAAAAATTTAGTAATTTCTGTAAGAAACATGATAGACCTTGCATAAGTTATACACCATTTACGAACAGTTAAAGCAAAATGATAAGAGTTATTAACTCCTCATACACTAGATTACAGTTCCAAAATACCATTTGACCTTTTAAGTTTCATCCCGTGAACATATTAAGTGAGCAAGATAAGCTTTCAACATGAAGTTAAGAGAGTCATGCATTCACTTTCTAAAGGGGAAGCTGGAGTTTTGTCTCCAAGGATTTACCACATCCTAGCAAAACAGCTAATTGCACTGTTCAGATGACTTGGTTAGTAATAGCTAGAATTCCTGCTAGATAGAAGTTGATATGCCTTCAGTATAGATACCGTGCCCATTTTGAAGTAAAGCTTAGCACTTTGTTTTTATACCGTGCCCATTTTGAAGTAAAGCTTAGCACTTTCTTTTTCTTAAACAGTAAAAGAGCATTTTTATTGACATCAGCACTTAGATGGTGCTGTATCATGTCATTCCAAAAAGCAAAAAGTATAGTTCCTTCCTTCAGACAGTGCAAAGAACCTATAAGATCAATGAGTGGTGATTCAGCGTCCTATGCATATCCCTTCCTACACCAAAAGTACAACAAGGGCAAATAATTACTGTTGATCTTCAGCATGGAGTTAGTACATCTTCCATAGAACCTCCTGTTCCTTTCTTTCCAGATTGATCGCCAAATGCACACAGGGATTGCATTCCATATTGCCTTCAAGCTTTACTCGAACCTTCATAGCCCCAATAATCGGTTTTCTTTTTTTCTTTTTTTTTGGTAGCCCCAGCAAACTTACACTTCAGGAGTAGTTCCACGCATAGCTTAGTATTCTCAATGTGCCCAGACGTAAAGCTTAGCACTTTTTGATCACTAAGGCGTAAATTTTATTAATTGTTACCTTACTGGAACAAGTTTCATTAATCGCTAGAGGACAAGCAATAAGCTGGTGATTGTCTATACAACCAAATACAGCCAATAACCTTCCTGTAATTGATTAATAAAATCTATCATGTTGATCCTGTACTACTAGAAGAAAATCCCAGCACTCAAGATCTTTTCTTCTCATACAGAGATTCCAATCTGATCACTAAATTCACTGATGATTTATTTATGTATATGCGACAATGTCAGATTGCTTAACTACAACAGCAAGGATTCCAAACACAGTGTAAAATTCAAAATTCACAAGTCCTCCACCTATAGAAATGATGGCAGTCCTACAGAAATCAACTGTTTCTTCAATAAATGAGATCTCTAGTGAACACAACTACAGCTTTGTATTCTATTCCTTTCCCTTTCTTAAGCAATAAAAACTCATGCATCAGCTCAATTCGCTGAAATTTAACTTCCTGAGAAACCATCAATGGAATAATAAAATCAGTACTCCTACAACAGGATCAAATACGATCTCGGAACCAGTTGTTACTAACAAATCGACTAAACAAAAATGTTTGGCCATCTGAAATCCAGCCAACTATATGGAATACAAGAAAAAGTCCTACTCGTTTTAGTGCAACACAAAACTTCAAAAAAATAGGGTGTTTAACAGTGCTGTAATGACATATCACCTTGCGACAAACGACAAAAAGATTTGTCAAACAACCCTCTAAGATCTGATCACCATTGTTTGACAACAGGAGCTCATTGACAGAAGGTGGCCTCAGCTTCTCCAATTGCTTCCTTTGCCTACCTATAACAAAAACAACAAATTCCCATCACCACAGAAAGACTGTGTCGACAAAGTTCACCTATTCACTATGACCAAATTAGATACAAAAGCTAAATCACCATTCATTAGTATGCTGAAGAAATTCCATGAGTATATCCCCGTTAAAAGGACCGCAATCAGTTGTTTGCGCATAATTACCTAACCCAGTCTGAGTATTTGGCATTTGCTGCACGCCTACCAAGACCAACAACTGCCAAACGTGCTGCATTTTCATGGCTACCAAAGAGTGGAGGAACATAGGGACCAACATGGACATATACATCAAAAGCTGTAGAAATAGTTTCCTCATCTAAACCCTCAAATTCCTCCAAACTATCAACATTTGCACTGACAAGACAAGTAATGGCCAATTCCTCCCCACTTCTTCTTTCTTTCAATACAAAAGGCAGAGCTTTTCTCATTGAATGATTCACAAGAGATTGAACCAATGAATCCCCCATGGTTGGTTTTGTTGATACTAAGGAAAAAGGGAGTCTACATCTTTCTGAACTGAATAAAAGTTCTGGATTTGAATTTAAAAGTATTCTTAGAGAGTTGGAGAGTCTGCTCATATGCCTTTCCCAAAACAATAGCTGTGAGCCACCATTATGAGTCCTAGTTGTTGTATATGCGCCTGAAATGGAAAAGAAAGGACCTTTAAATTTCTTTTTGTTTTGTTTTAGCATTTATTAGTTGACGTAGTTCTAAAACAAAGATTCCTGTGTGGGGAACTTCTTTTTTGGTTTACAAAACAAGAATTCAAAAGAATGAAGATGAAAAGCAGTTACAATACCTCGGTGGGCTTCAAGTAAGGTTGTTACTGATGGGGTTTCTGCCAAATTTGGAATAAAGCCATTTTTGAAGAGAAATCTGCAGCTGCTGCTCGTCATTTTCGCCTGAGACAAGAAGGTGAATGACCGATTTCCTCCCAGAAAACAAAAAAGAAAAAAGAAAAGAACAAGGGGACTTAGTGCCCGTTTGGTGAGTCCGGAAGCCAATTGCGATTTTTTTTGACTCAAGTTATCTTAATAAGTGTAAAAAAAAATACCGTAGAAATATAAAATGCTATACCTTATTGATAACTTTTACCATTAAAGTATAGTATTTTATATTTGCATGATATACTGTATAAAAACAAAATTTTATACCCTTAAATATGGACCCACTAATAAATTAACTGACATAACAATAATTTAATTGTGTACAACGTATATTTAAAGAATTCTATACATCAAAAATTTCAACCCCGGGCTAGCAATTTATAGTTGTGAATTCAATTCAACAACTTCATAATTTTTCACGAATTTGCAACAATAAATTAAGCACTTGCACTAGAAAGATTGAAAGAGAGCTTGAGAGAGATTGAGAGATATTGATGAATTGGTGAATAAAAATGAAAGAATGAGGGGTATTTATAGTTGAGAAATGGGAAATAGTGTAATTATATAAAGTTAGGGTTAAATTAAAGTTTGGGGGCCAAATGGCTATTTTTTAAACTTCCAAACGGCTACTTTTTGCAAAGAGCCGTTGTTGAAATAATTTTAAAATTTTTTTTTTTTGAAAAATGCCAGTTGGGAACCGGCAGAACCGTTTGGAACCGCCAGAACCGGTCCAGAACCGCGAGCCGGTTCCGATTCTGGCGGTTCCGGTTCTAGCGGTTCCAACAGGTAGAACCGCCCCGCCACGGTTCCCTGGAACCGGTAGAACCGGAACCGCCGGAACCGGCAGGACCACGGTTCCGGTCCGGTCCAGTTCCGGTTCGGAACCGCGACACTAACAACCTTAGTTACGTTCGAGCAAGAAGAAGACAGGTCTGTGGAAAGTAGGTAATATATTCCCACCCTCGCATGCGAAATGGACACATTCAACGGGAATCACTTCAACTTGGATATTGGCTTGATTTTTCTTGTCCTTATTCCACACATCGAGGCGTCCATAAGGTATAAACTTAAAGAGTGCATTACAGTAGTCCACCAGGAATATGGCCACACCATTACCAAAAGAAAGGCATATCTCGGGCGAAATAAGCGTTTGAAATAGTCTATAGTAACTGGGATAAGTCATTTGCGACTCTGCCCAGGTACATGGCCGCACTGCAGAAGTTTAATCCCGGGATGGTTGTTGAATGGAAACTAGAGTGAAGTTTGGAAAAACAAGAATATATATTCAATTACGTGTTCTGGGTGTTTAAACCAGCAATGGTTTTTCGCATTGTCGGCCCGTAATATTCATATAAGGCACTCATGTCTATAGAAAGTACGATATCAAGCTGTTGATAGTTGTGGTAGTAGATACAAATTGACAGATATTTCCTATAGCCTTTGCTGTTTTTGCCAATAAAAGCCAAGAGACATAGACGTTTTTTTTGAAGCACTTAAAAGAGGACGTTGTCAAACAGTTTTCTAGTATTTGTCTAATCGGCACAGTGGTGGCACGACCCTAACCACAAACTCGGTCATGATGGCGCCTCTCGTGAAGACAAGGCTAGTAAGTTCAACCCAATTCACCTATTAAAGCAATTAACCAACATAAAAATAATCGAAACATGATTTAAATACACTAAACAACGGAAAATATCGATAATAATGCGGAAAAATCCAATCCGACACACCTCTAACATGGGCGTCACAAGTCACAAGCATCTATGAGCAATAATACAGTCTGCTAAAGTCATAAACTACTACAAATGTTTGAAAAGGAACATAAATGATAGAGTAGTAGAGACACGGGGTTGAACGTCAATAGCTACCCCGTAGTCTCCGAAAGGCCCGCCTGAAACTAGAGGAAATCAGCACTCCGGAGCGGAACCAGCTATGTCTGAATCTGCACACACAGTGCATAGAGTAAAATGAGTACTCCAACTTAGTGAGTAACAAATATAAATAACGACTGAAAGTAAGAAAACACATAAAAACACAAGGCATTCTATAATGAAGCAGTAAAAATCACTTAAAATAGGTAAAGCCAGTAAAAAACCTAGTAAAATCCTCTTTCAACCAGTAAACAGGTACTTGACATATAATTAAGATAAAGTAAACAAATAGAAATTCTCCCCTCAGGCACAGTAACCACAAATCGTCCCTCGGGCAACATCTCAGAACGGTGCCAGCCTCTCGGCTCAATATCAGAAACAATATCAGCCCCTCAGGCTCAATCTCACATCATAATGGGTACATACGCTCACTAGGGGTGTGCAGACTCCTAGAGGGACCCCTTACGGCCCAAGCGTAATAATAAGCCATTTCGTGGCATCAAATCTAGACCCTCGGCCTCATATTAATCAAGTCACCTCGTAGCGTATATGTATCTTAGGCCCTCGGCCTCAAATCAATATCATTTTATCCTTACAACTAGGCCCTTGGCCTTACTCAGTTCGAAAATCATCACAAGCCCCTCGAGCACTAGTAAAACGATATTTCTCAGCCTAAAACATCATTTAAAATATCATTTAGGTCTCAAAACTGAGTAAAAATGGTCGAGTAGTAAAATAGTGGAAAATAATATGACTGATTTCAAGTAATAAGTCAAAATAGTGAGGAAATATTAAATAAAAGGCGTGAAGGGTTTAAATAGTTGGCATGAATCCCAAATATGGAATTCAACCCAAATAGTGATGATAGAAAATAGTTTTCAATCAAATGCGCGGTAAAATCATCGATCGGGACGGACCAAGTCACAAATCCCCGAATAGTGTACGATCCCACGCTCGTCATCAAGCGTGTGCCTCACCTCAATATATCATTACGATGTGCAATCCGGGGTTTCAAACCGTCAGAACATTATTTACAATCATTACTCACCTCGAACCGGCTAAAACTCTAGCTCGTGATGCCTTTTCCCCTTGACTTGACCTCCACGTGCGTCGAATCTATCCAAAATCAGAACGAGTATGTCAAGATATGCTAAGGGAACAACATCCAAGTGAAAACAACTACAAATGGCACAAATCCTGAAATTACCAAAACCTGAGCCCTAGGCACACATCTCGAAAATCAGAAATTTTTACATAAATAGATTCCTCGTCTCCCCACGAGTCTATGCATATCAAGAATACCAAAATCAGAGTTCAAATGACCCCTAGAATCCTCAATTTAAGGCCTCTTAAACTAAAGCCCTAATCTCCTATTTTTAGCCCTTTAATTCCTTTAATTTTACAACACCATCAAGATCTTATAGCCAAGTTCACCATCTTTTGCATTCTTCTCCCTTATGTGCTTGTCTCTTCACTTTTGTTCCTAGAAACCCCTCTTTTTTCACAGTCATGGCCAGGACCTCTAGAATGGTAAAGCGGAAAGAGGGCAATGCCTCCTCATCACGCCCATCGAAGGGCAAACCAAAAGTATCCCTGATTGTCGAGCAGTGTGCCCCTACCTAATTTGATACTGTATCTGATTTTTCTATCAGAAACCCCCATGCCACACAAGGCCAATGTGAGCACATATCTCAATACATCAGCGTGGTGATCGATATGAACAGAGTGAAGAAAGACTGCCGACGGGGGGAAGCAGCATTAGTAGAAATCCCCAATTTTGGGGAGAGCATAGTACACCATAAAGTTGACTTCCTCAGCATGTATACATACCTTTTTACTTTATGCCCCACAGACTCTTTGGATCCTTCTTCCCCGTTGATAGATCCTCTGATTTTCTATTTTTTCCATGAGTATCGAGTGACACTCGGTCAGATCTATCCTTCTTTTTGGAGTATCGTTCACATGCTCTGGTACTTCTCCAACCAAGTCGAGGGTATGACCTTCACCCTCAATCACTTGGTCAAATTATATAGCCCTCGACTCTTCTGGGGTTTCATCAAGATTTATCCTCTGTGAGGTTGTTCTTTTCGAGCATCGATGAGGACGAGGATCAGGAGTAGATGAGCCAGTTTGTTTGAATGAGGTCCTCGGACATTATCCTAGATAACACGATGTCATTCTCAGAGGAGTGGAATATGAACCGTAAGTACCCCTACCTCGAACATATTCTATTGCCTTTTTATCCCTTTCTAAAAAATGATATTCTTTTCATTATGCAGCAACCATTGGTACCCTAGTGCGGTATAGAACCTATTGAAATGGATCAAACAATTGGATTTTTCTTTCCCTTATCCAGATCATTATTGCCATGACTTGGCCAAAATATGGTGGCAGGACAAGAACCACAGTATGCTCTTTACTGCTACCTTCACAATTATTCTTTATGAATATCTTTTATGGTGGTACGTTTGATATATCACGCATGTGTAAGCCTCGGTGATGGAGTGTTGATGAGACTTCTCCTTGATAGTGAGGAACCTAAAGTTCAAAGGCCTCGGACTAACGCCAAATTCAATGTTTCGATTGCTGTGGCAAGTCCCTTTGCTGAGGATGAAGGTGATGATGATGATGAAAGCCCTTTGGTACAAAGTATGGGACGAGGTGCAGATGCTTCGCAAGTTAATGGGGAGAAAGCCACCGAATTAGGGATGGTCAATATAGACCTAACCCGTGCTGAGGAGACCTTCGAGTAGGGTACAAGCACAATCACTAAGTTCCAAGTCGGATATGGTACAGCTCGAGCTGATGATCCCACTGCTAGTGTCTCTAGAGGGCCTAAACCTGAAGCTTCTTGGGGGCAAGACGAGACCCTTAGAGAAATTAATGCCCTAGGTGGCTTTAATATGGGCCATTCATAGTCACCAGGGGAGTTCAGGGATGCTCAGGACACAGTTGCGGCTGATATGGAGGCCTCTTATAGAAAGGAATATATGCCCGAAGCCTTCTCAATGATGTTGATAAGGATATTGAGCTCGATGCTCCCATCGCTCCCGAGGAGGCGGAAAGGCCTTCAGCAGAAGGTAATATTCTATGGCATGTTTTTAGCGCTTCAAATTTTTTGCCTTTTTTTTTCTAACTTCCCTGCTTTGTTTCAAGCCAAGAAAATGTACGACCATGCCTTTTCTAGGCTTCAAGACGAAAGGAGCCGAAGGTCTCCTCTTCCTTGGAGCTAAAGGAGCCGAAGGTCTCCTCTTCCTGAAGGGGGGGGGGGGGAGTTAAGCAGGCTTCAGGCTAGTTTGAAGGGAGTGTGCCAGAAAAATGCTTGCCTTGCTGAGCAGGTAACACGGTATCCATGAACTCATTTTTTATTCTTATAACTTGATGCTTACCATCTTATTTTGCCTTTGCATATCGGGCAAAAGGATGTCCTCTTGGGGAAACTTTAATAAGAGGTTGTAGCCAAGGATATGAAGATCTTCGATCTGAGTAGGCAAATGAGGTCGTGACCTTGGATAGAGGGCTTTCGTGCAATGGAGTTGGCATCGACCCAGGGTCTTTTCCGAGATGCTTAGGAGGAGGCTGCTGAACTATCTTTGTCCAACTCTGAGGCCAAAGAGAATGCATCTTCGTACATGAAAAATGATACCACTATTAATGACCAAGCCCGAGAGATATTGGAGAAGGCCAAGCAGAAGCTGGATTGGGCCATTGCTTATGCTCGTTCACAAGAAGGAGGCAGGCTCTCGAAGAAGCAAGCACCAAAGGCATCAATCTCTCAACTGAGATTAAGGAAGATCGGGATTTAGAGGAAGAATCAGCATTCTCAGTCTCTTCGAACGAGCCTTCCGGAATGATCCAGAGAGTAGCGATGGTGAATAATAGACCTGTGTCATCTTCCTTTTTTTTGTATGAACTTCTGGGGGGGAAAAGTTCTTGTAAAGACACCTATTTGTAAATGTATTTTTGGTAATGTAAGAAGATTTTTCTGCTTTATGCCTTCGAATTTTTTATTCCATCGCTTACGCAAAGTCAACCTTTGAATTTTGATGTTGGCTCCTCGGAGCCCATACTTGGAGTAATCGGGACCCTCAAGATCGGGCACCATATCGAGATTAGGTCAACAACTTTTTTAGCATCGATTCTTGTAACAACATAAATCCTCGGGATCTCAACGGCTCACGAGCATTGTGCGGTAGTATCATTTTAGTGCCACGCTTGTGAGGTGACCAGGGTGGTACCACCGATACACTTCCCTAAAAATGGCAACATGGTCAGAATCGATTGGCCTTCATGATAGGCGAACAATCGTTGCTTGCTTTATATATGCATTTGCTTATTCCTTATTTGAGGACTCCTCTACTTTGAATAAATATCCCTTTTATAAAGATCTTTTTTGTGCTAGTTCTCTCACTATTTCAAAAGATTTCGCCCAAGCCTTTACCTTCTATTTTCTTATTTATTGTAGCCATGGCTGCTACATCCAAACCCATTCTGAAGGAGAGGAGTGTTCCGCCTCTACTTTGCGCTCGGTCGGTGGTACACCCCCAGTATTTGATGAGCTAACTTTGAGGTGCTTTCAAGGCTATCAAGAGCATGCATTGAGGTTTATCTACTCAATTGGGGAGGAGCACCTCAAGGTAGTTAGAAAAGAATACGGATAGGGAGAAAAAGTGATACTACAGGTACCTTCCACAGAAGAGAGCATCATGGCTCATGTTGAGGGGTTTTTGAATGTATATATGTACACCTTTACGTTGGTCCCTCTCGATAAGGTCGTGCTCGAATTTTGTAGAAGATGTCAGGTTACCCTGGCATTGGTTCAACCATCGTTTTGGAGTATAGTGTTGATGATAAGGTATTTTGCAGATAAGACCGAGCTCGAGTTTACCCTTAGCCATGTTCTCGGAATGTACTGACCCTGGCATCATCGATGCCTGATTACCTTGAGACCTTGATCCGCTCAGCCCTTTGTTGCCAACAATGAAGAAGATGTGGGCTGAGGGTGGATGAGTCATTTTGTCCGAGTATGAACCATCGATATTATCCCCCCGGAGTTCCTTCCATTTCCTGAGAAATGGAATTTCACACGTAAGTGGTACACTTGTGTTCTTGTAATTTTTTCCCATAGTGGAGGCGAACTCTATAAAGATGCTTTCTTTTTCTTTTCTTTTTTGCAGCAATCCCGTGGATACCATACAAGGTTCTCGACCTGGTGGATTAGTCTTAGAAACTGGCTGCTTGCTCGACCAACGATGAGTGTAAATGGCGAGATCTAGCCACAGATATATGGAAGGCAAAAAATCACGATACATGGTGTGTGGCTTGATTTCTTGAAAGGTACTTTCTTTTATGTGTACTAACTCTATCGGCGCAGGCATTGGAGATTTTTCTCAGATGAGGCCGTGCCTCCTTAGGGAGGAGGAATAATCATCGGCTTTGGGGTCGAGGACCGATAACAAACTAAAAGAGTCCTCGAAAGACGAGGGTACTCATAGCGAGGCAAGCCCTACTCAAAGTCTCAAAGAAGATGTATCTGATGATGATGCAGCATCTGAGGCTTCTTGCCTTACAAAAGAGGTTCCTCGTTGCCGCCGTCTTCATTTCCCGCCGAAGGTACTTCGAAGGATAAAGGTGATCAGTTTTCATGCTCCTCCCCCATCGAAGGTACTTTGAGGGATGTTCTAGACCAGGGGCCGCCTAAATCGAGTGAGGTCTCGAGTGACCATGTCCCTCCCTCGAGATTGGTTCAACTAGTGCTGGTGAGACCAGACCAGTAGTTGCACGTTCATCCTTTTAGGAGGCTCAATGGATTTGTTGTGAGCTTTGATCAACTTTGTTGATCTTCTGATTTTTCATATTATTTTTTCTCATTGAGCTTCTTTTTCACAAGCCTTTAACAAGCTCAAGTCCGAGCTGCTCCGTTGTGAAGCCCGGTTAAGAAAAACCTTGGGCAGGGGGAAATCCCTCAAGCTGGTGCCACATCATGCACCGCGAGTATATCCCTTACCGCATGTTGTTCTCCATACACGGTTTTTATTCCATTCTTTGTCGGGAACTTCATCATTTGATGATGGGATGATGTTACTGCTCTTATATAGTGTATCTATGGCCTTCCAAGCAAGGAGTTGTACCTTATGTCTCCTTCAATGACATTGAATTTGATATTTTGGATCGTTCCAACCACGTTGATTGGGAGGAAGATTTCCCCTTTCGTTGTTTCACTCGCCATGTTGAATCCCTTGAGGACTTGAGAGGCGGCATGATCTGGTCGACCAGCCCGAGATGCTCCACCACCCTCGGCCTGATAATGTTGGTTGATCTGCTTGGATCCACAAGAACACATTTAATTTGAAATTTACTCATAAGAAAAGAGATTACCAAGGCACCGTTATGAGGTTGAGATAGGGTCTCGATGTCCTTGTCACTAAATGGGGGAGCATCTTTGGGTCTGTAACTCTGAGTTCGCTTCTCCCTAATGATGGATATTTTTGTTCTTTTGACAATGGGTACCTGTGGGATGTCGATTCCTCCAACGATCATGTTGATGACATGTTACGGCTCATCTATTATTCTTCATGTTTGCCTCTTTTTCCAGGAACTGATTTTTGGCTCGGTATTAAGGATTGCCCTTTACTGAGTAGTCGGGATACTTCTTCTCAAAGCCATTTGCAATCTTCGGTCTTGTGACCATGCATGCCGTGAAATTTGTATACTAAGTTGGTGCTCCTCTACAATGGGTATGCTAGTACAGGTCTTGGCCACCCGGTGTCTCCGATTTTATTGATGGAAGATACAATTTCTGAAACATCAACGTTGAAGTTGTATTTCGACAGGCAAGTTGCCTCCATAGGTCATGTGTGTCTATCAAATCTGACTCTACTCACGAGTCCCTAAGAATTCTGACCTCGGTCTATTCTTCGATTATTTTGGGGTATGTTACGTCTTGGGGCGTTTCTTCTAACTTCAATGTATGGTTGGTACCTCTTCTTGTTTGTCTTGGATCATTTGCCAGGTGTTTGGTTAGATATACCGAGCCCGAGGTAGATCCTAGTTGGTCGTCCTTGACCCTAATCTTCGACTTGTATATGGTTACGGCATTCGACCAAGTTATGGAGGGGTATTCAACCAAATTCTGCTTTAGGTGATTCGAAGTCATCGAGGTCCATTCATTCTAGCCTTGGGTGAAGGCTTGTACTACCCAGTCATTAGTGACTGTTGGTAATTCCATTTGTTCCATTTGAAAGTGAGATATGAACTCCTGCAAAATCTCATTTTCTCTTTATTTAATTTTGAAAATGCCAGATTTCCTTGTCGCCACCTTAATTGCACCGACATAGCCTTTATGAAAGAATATGCAAGCATGGCAAATGAGTCTATTGAATTTGGAGCTAGGTTGTGAAACCACAACATGGCCTCTTTCGAGAATGTTTTTTCGAACCTTTTCAACAAAACTAATTCGATCTTGTTGTCTCTCAGGTCATTTACCTTCACTTCACAAGTGTAAGCAGCAACGTGCTCGTTGGGATCCGAGGTTCCGTTGTATTTTAGATGATCGGGTATTTTGAATTTCTTCGGGATGGGCTTTGGAGCAGTATTTGACGAGAATGGCTTTGTACGAATTTCTTTGAATCAACACCCTTCATGACTGGGGGTACGCCCGGGATATGGTTGGCCCTTGAATTTTAGGTTTTCACCTTTTTGTCGTTAGCTTCTATCATCTTCTTGCCTGATTCAATCCTCTTTGTGAGGTCGTCGAGCGTCTTCATAATAGCAGGGTCGGCTGTTGACCCATTGTTACTCGATCTTTCCGATACCTATTCAGCTGGGGGAGTCGTTTCGAACGTTGCTGTGCTCAGAGATTTTTTGTCGCTTTGTAGTTGAGCAATCGCGAGCTATTATGACTGTAACATCACAGAAATAATGTGAAGGCTAACCTCTTGTTCGCCTTGCACTAGGAGTTTCGGAGCTTCTTGTTGGTTTTCTTGGCGTATAATCTTGTCGATGTGGGAGCTGATGTTGACGTGTTAAGCATTGCGCAAGATCACGTCAATGGGAATTGGTTCAAGTGCATCTTCAAGGTTTTGTGGTGGTACACCTGCACCTGGAACAACTATATGATTCTCTCCATTGCCCTGAAGACCATTTTTTTCATGTGTGTTAACTGAGTTAGACATTTTGACCTAAAATCAAAGATTCTTGGACCAGAAAAAGCGTGAAAGATAACTTGCGTTATGTAGTAAACCGGCAAGAAAACAATCACTACTTTTTTAGCCCACTGTCGACGCCAAACTATTTACCTTGAAAATGGTAATTATAATTAGATTTTATTTTGTGGTTATAAAAATACGTAATTTATTTTATGCTATTTGTTAGGCAGTAGATGCTAAGTGTGAGACTAGAAAATAAGATAAGAACTCAAAAGCAGTATGTTTTAGCAAACTGAGTGGTTGAGAATCAGGGCCTTGATCCAAGTTATATGGGCCTCGACGTTGATCTAGGTTCTAAGCTGTGGACGGACGATGAAGGCTAAAAGTACTGAGTTCTTTGATGAAGACTCTTTATGACCAATAATGAGCAATAAATAAAGATCAATCAATAGAACACAATAAATATAAGCGATAAATGTAGATATTAAAATTAAGAGAGAATTTGTTAGAAAGCAGAGAATGTTATTGTATTTAATGTTGTATGTGATACTATCTGTCTTACAAAACAACAAGTGTCCCCTTTATTTTTGAGGGAGAATACTATTATAGTACAGACGCATTTATACAAGGATTTGAGGCTAGTACAACCATTTAATGCCACGGTACGAGCTTGAACTAGCCTAATAGACTTGGCTAACTTTAGTCACATTCCTTGGGAACTTCTTGTAAGTCCATCATACCATTGATTCGCACTCCCTCGAGGTCGATCATTGAGAACCCTTGGTGTCGAACCCTGAGATGAACTTCGAGCCTTCTGGGGGCGGTCTTTACGAGGTGTTTCAATGATCACACAATTGGACCCTCTGATTTTTGCCGCATACGCACTCCATTTTACCTTATAATAAATGAGATATATCGGTTTCAATATTTGAAAATAGTGCAAATTTTTAAATACGAATTCACTGGCTATTTCGTATTTAATTTAAATTAATTTGGCAACCCAATTCTTTATCAAATAACCATAAATTTCTCATACGATGTCGAAACTTGATGAATCTAGTTGATATGGTTCCAAAATCAAGATAAGATATAATGATTTAGTCGAGACATGAATCAAAGGTCGTTTGCTTAATATGATGACTTTTATGCACAAATCAACCTCAAAACCGAAAACAATTACCATACAACACAAACTTATCCAAAACTCATCAGAATCTAACCAAACTTTGCGAACATGTTAAAAATCACCATACAAACTAGAATAATTAAAACCGGATTCCGGGTCCATTTATCCAAAAGTCAAACCTTTGTCAACTCTTCCAACTTAAAACTTCTAAATAAGAATCATTCTTCCAAATAAATACTGAACCACTTGAAAACCAAAACTAACCATACATAAAGTCATAATACATAAGATAAAGTTACCCAAAGTCCCAAACTACCAAATGGAACGCTAAAGCTTAAAACAACTGGTCGGGTCGTTACATTCTCCCTCGCTTAACCATACATTCGTCCTCGAACATGCCAAAAGTTGTTCCCAAGCCATCAAATCGCCATATACTCTCACCATACAAATAACCATGGATGATCCCATGTCACCCCAATCTATATAAACCCGACAAAAACACCTAACAGAGGATCCTTACTTTGACCTTAGTCCAAAAACCTTAAAACCCAAATCCCCATAATCAGTATCTCTTAATAAGACCTGATTCTTGCATCTATGCACCATATAACTCTAAACAAGATATATCAATCCATAACCATATCTCAAGACATGATCATATGATATACCACATAACTCATATACTTATAGCAGTAACTTTCGACCACAATAACTACTCAATAACCAACCCGACACTAGTAACATATCAAATAAAATCTTGTTCTGAACCTTCATAGCTGCCAATGATGAAAGAAACATACAGAAAACCATAACCACTCATCATATTAACAAGTAGTGGAGCTCTCTTGCCCGATAAGAACTATAGCCATCTAAGCCCACTAGTGATGCAGTTCTTGCAAATATACGTTAATGAAATTCGATGGAACTCATTCAAGGCCCAATAACCTCACCTCCAGTACAAGCTACTCGACTGACCTATCATACAAATCCTATTTAGATCCACATGCCATGCAATCCTTGCACCAACGAACAATAACTCAAGTATACCCAATAATGGAAATAGATTGGTTAAACAGATACCACTATGAAGCGCAATGTTATCAATCCTCCGCAAAAAGGGGAACATAAAACACGAAATAAGAACAAAGGATCATATCCTAGCTTAACGCAGCTGTGATGCATAACCTAGTCTGAACACCTATGAAATACCTCAAGCCAGTGCTCAAAATCAACAACCGCATGCAATTCGACATCAAGTAGACGAAGTGCATGCCTATAAACACGGAAAAGAAAATAACACAATATACCACAACACGAAAAGACGATAATCAAGGCGTAATCAACCATTTAATGCCCCAAAAATCATCTCGCTCGAATTTCACTATAAGGACCAAATAGAACCGTACCATGTGTGTGTGTAACCAATGAATCACCACCCCATATAACACAGAAGTGTAACCCATAGAACACATCAGAACACGAATAAGCTCAACTCAAATTGAATGAATCACCCATTACCATTAATAGCTCTGAGTCAACACATCCAACCTACTGTAGAAAGCACATCACACTCGAGCCTACTAATGGGCCCAAGTCAACTACAATCATCTCCAAGTGGATAAATAACACACCAAAAATCCACAAGGATATAACCTATAAGGCCCCGTGAAAACTTGTCCTCAAAACCTAGTAGCTCGTAAGGTCAAGCCTCGAAATCACTACTGAAATAAAAATATGAAAAAGTTGTGAAATCATTGAGGTGAAAATATTGAAGGGGAAATGGAGAGTTTATAATCTTGTTTAGGTTGATTCTTTTCTTTCATGTGTATTTGATTGTTGATTCCATTACCACTTGCTACTTGTGTATGGTTCGAGTTTACTTAGGGCAAGGTTTGTTCATACATACCAGTACAATTCAAATGTATTAACGTCCCTTTTGATGGGGGCTCTGCATTCGTGTTATGATTGTAGGTGAATGCGTAGTAGGTACTCCAGTCCACCGGCTATAGCTCTCCTTCACCTTCCATCAGCTACATTGGTGAGCCCCTTTCCTCTCGAGGCCCTACGTGGTTCATGCCACTTATTATTTCGGAGTCTTGTTATGGTTTTTGGTGTAAGGTATAGCTAGAGCCTTGTAACCAGAAAGTATTATATCATCCTTTTGTGTCCTTAGAGGCTCTGTAATCAGTAAATGTGGGTTGAAAACTTATGTAAATATGTATTTTTTATGTTAGGGGATGTAAGATGTAAACCTCTTTAAGTAACCATGTATGTTTGTAAAATCGTGTTGTAATTATAAAGGGCTAATTCCTTTGATTCATGAGCAATGAAATTACGGGGTAACATGTGGGATAGGAAAGGCACCCAGGTCCGCTTAACGAGGGCTACCAAGTCGGGAGCCGGTTGCGCTTCTCAGTTTTGGGGCGTGACAAACTTGGTATTAGAGCCTAAGGTTTTAAAAGTGTCCTGTGATGTCTCAGAGCCGTGTCTAGTAGAACCTTTCTTATCGGTGTGTTGTCGACCACATCTATAAGTAGGGGGTTGCATGGACATTTAGGAAACTACCCTCTTCTTTGTTATTCTATATCGTGTGTTGAAGTAAAAAGTGAAAGTATTCATACCTAACTCATGCTCTGTCTCAAACTTTTTAGTGATGGAACCTAAGAAGAGAGCTAGACTCGGCCTAGGGGCCAATGCCACCCCGAGTGGGGCTATGAATCATATACCTGACGACGTGGGCGAGAGTGACTCCTTGGTCTTGAATCTACTAGCCCATCTGTTTCAGATCAAAGTATTCCTATTTCGGCTACGGCGGAGGGTGCTACCATCCCTCCCGCTGATATTCCTAACTCTGATGCAGTTCCAACTTCCGGTCCCGAGGTTTGTGATGGAGACCTTAGAGGAGCCATACATATGTTGACCCGGATTGTGGCCGCTCAGGTCCAGAGATCTCATGATGCCCCTGTGTCCTCCAGCAGACAAGGAGATTCTGGCAGCTCCAGAGTCAACCAGTTTCTATAGTTGGCCCCTCCATAGTTCTTAGAAACACACCCATAGGCCGATCCGTAGGATTTCCTTGATGAAATGTACAAGACCCTTTGAGAAATGAAGGCTTCAGAGATGGATGGAGTTGAATTGGCTTCATACAGGCTGAAGGGGAGAAACGTACTCGTGGTTCGAGATGTGGGAGGATTCTCTTGGGGAGGGAAGACCTCCATATCGATGGGATGAGTTTGTAGATGCATTTCTGGACCATTTCTTGCCTGCCGAGACAATGGCAGCCCGTGCCACCGAGTTTGAGGTCCTCAAGCAGGGCAATATGAGTGTTTGGGAGTACCACATGGAGTTTGTGAGATTGTACAAGTATGCTCCTCAGTTAGTGTCGACCATGGATGCTCGAGTTTGGCGATTTGTTCAGGGCCTTAGTGTTGGAAATCATGTATATCTATGTGCGCTTTGGTTGTATGAGCATGATTTTCAGGTATAGGTTTTGATGAATGACAAACAATGAAGTCAAGTGTCAAACAACGATATAATATGACAATCAATCAAATGGCGAAAAGTATACTGATGACGGAATTGCATGAACGAGCCAAAGAGTTCAAGACCGAAGACCCAAGACGTAGGTCGTCTGGTAGAACCAATGTAAGGACAACGTTTAAGTTATCTTATCCTTTGGCTCAACATTAGGTCATCATAAACATGCATAAAATATTTTATTAAATCATATTTATCATAAACATGCATCTTTGTGTTAAAACAAAATGATGTTAAAGGTTTTAAACATGTCTTTTAAATCTGGGTCTCAACAATCGATTATTTGAATCCTAAAATCGATTGTATTAAGACAGTGTGATCTGAAGTTTTTCAAAATAGCAAACAATCGATTGTCTACTTTTAACAATCAATTATTTTGAGACAGTGTGCAACCGAAGTTTTTAAACATCTAAACAATCGATTGTTTTTGTCATACAATCGATTATATTCATAAACAATCGATTGTCATTTTCATACAATCGATTATATTTTGACCATTCCCACAGAATCAATTATATTTTGACCGTTCCCACAGAATCCTAAATTGATTTTTGAACGTTGAATAACAATCGATTATTTAGTCCATACAATCGATTGTTTCCTAAAATCAGGAATCTGTCTTTTGAACGTTGGTCAAACAATCGATTATCTACTCCAAACAATCGATTGTTTGAGCACAGAATCAGGGATTTTACTTGTCAATTAAGCAACGGCCAGCACCACTTTTTCTCCTATAAAAAGAGGTCTTTTGAGCTGATTTTAAACACACAACTCCTCCATACATTGTTATACATATTGATCATTTTCAAGCATCATTTTAGAGCTTTTGTTGAGCCATTTGATAGACAACTTTGTATTGTTCATAGAGCTTATTGTGTATCTCTTTATCCACTCTATTGAGAGAGTATTTGTTGTAAAAGAGAGTTGTTTGAGAAGAACATATCTTCTTATTTGTCGGGTTTGCTAAGTACCCAAAGTCTTAGTGGTTGAAGTCTTGGGGTGAGGTATCCTCAAGCAAGTGAAGTCTTAAGGTGTGGTATCCTTGAGCAACTGTAACGGTTTGTTAAGCACCCGTAAGCTTGACGAAGATAGTGGAAATCTCGAGAGAGTCTCTCGGGGACTGGACTAGCCACGGGTTGTGGTGAACCAGGATACATCGGTGCGTTCGTTCCTTATTATTTACTTATCGCACTTATTTCATTCCTGCAATTTTTAAATTTCGCAAGTTTACGCTGTTTTTTATTATAACGCTATTCACCCCCCCTCTAGCGTTAAGCGTATATTCTAACAATTGGTATCAGAGCCTCATCCTCTAAATTTCGCCTTCAAAGCCTCATCCTCTAAACGAGAAGAGGCAAGTGATTCGGAAAGGGATGAAGATAATATTTCAAATGATATAATTGGAAAGTCTTGTAAGTCTATGAAGAAGGACAAGAAAAAGAAGAAACACCATAGGCGCGTATCACGGGATTCGGACAGCTCAGGCGATGAAACCGCCGCATTGTGTCTCATGGCAAACAAAAAAGAAGAGGTAAGAACATCTAACTCTCACTCGTTTGAAGAATTACAAAATGCATATGATGAACTATATGGTGAATTTGTTAATGCTTCCAAAATGATAAAAGATTTGAAGAAAACACTTTCTTTGCAAGAAACAGATTTTCAGAAAACACGTTCTTTATAAGAAAAAGATTTTGAAAAATCCTCTTCTTTGAAAGAAATAGATTTTGAAAAATTGAATAATGAAAATGGTGTTCTTAAAAATAAAATTGAAGTTTTAGAAAAAGAAAATAAATTTTTGAAAAATGACATTGTTGATTTTAAAAATAAAATCAAGGAATTGAATGAAGCCTCTTCTATTGATAAATGTTCCAATTGTTCTTCTTGTAGTTCTTTAATACTAGAGAACACAGAACTTAGGAAAGCACTAGAAACACGTAGTGTTGATAGTCCTAAAATTGAAGATATTAAAGAGGATGAAAGTAATGAGGTCGGACCATCTAGAAAGAATTCTAGGAACCTCACTAATGAGTCTAAGATTAATTGTTTTAGACCACCTAGAAACAACTCTAGGAATTTTGTTAATGAGTCTAGAATGAATAACTTTAGACCACCTAGACACAATTCTAGGAATTTTATAAATGAGTCTAGAATGAATAATTTTAGACCACCTAGACATGACTCTAGGAAATTCAACGCTTCTAGGGGGAACAACTTTAGATCACCTAGAACGCATTTGGCTCA
Source organism: Nicotiana benthamiana (assembly GCA_034376525.1). NCBI lineage: Eukaryota > Viridiplantae > Streptophyta > Magnoliopsida > Solanales > Solanaceae > Nicotiana > Nicotiana benthamiana. The sequence continues at coordinate 17,629,598 of CM067324.1, read as the reverse complement.
ACCTAGACATATGCACAATCCTAATGTTAAATGTCACTATTGTAATCGGGTAGGACACATTGTACCCGTTTGTTTTGCTAAACATAGAGATTTATGTGTTGATTATGACTATTGTTATCCTAACCCCCAAGGACCCAAAAGAAGTTGGGTACCAAAAACCTATTTTTAGGTTCTTTTTGCAGGTGTGCTTGAAGACTACAATATTGTAGTGGATGCACCAAGCACGAAACCTTAATGCATTAAGGGGGAACGTCGGTTAGTTATCGTATTTTGAATAAAAACGCAATGAGTTGATATGTGCAAATAATCTATATCAGTTTTGGTTGATACATGCTTTAACAAGTTTTATTTTTGAATAACAATTAGTATCAATTGGTTTTATAATAAATGATTGATTCATGTTTTGATGAATATTTTTAGTTTAAATAACAATTGGCATAGTTGAGAAAAATGATCGTTATTATTAGTATGCCATTTACTAACTTTTTATATGATCTTGTCTATAACGATTGGTATCGTCAATAGTTTAAATAACTTTTGGTATACTCTTTTTGCTAATGCCAAAAGGGGGAAGAATATGGGCGATATGCATGCTTTAATTGAGGGGGAATATTCAATTAAGGGGGAATTATATTGAATTGAATTGGTTGCATAAATTGTATGTTGAGATATAGCATCTATTTAGGGGGAATTCAATATGCATATCTTCCGTTGTTTGTCATTATCAAAAAGGGGGAAATTGTTGGAAATCATGTATATCTATGATATGTGCGCTTTGGTTGTATGAGCATGATTTTCAGGTATAGGTTTTGATGAATGACAAACAATGAAGTCAAGTGTCAAACAACGATATAATATGACAATCAATCAAATGGCGAAAAGCATACTGATGACGGAATTGCATGAACGAGCCAAACAGTTCAAGACCGAAGACCCAAGACGTAGGTCGTCTGGTAGAACCAATGTAAGGACAACGTTTAAGTTATCTTATCCTTTGGCTCAACATTAGGTCATCATAAACATGCATAAAATATTTTATTAAATCATATTTATCATAAACATGCATCTTTGTGTTAAAGCAAAATGATGTTAAAGGTTTTAAACATGTCTTTTAAATCTGGGTCTCAACAATCGATTATTTGAATCCTAAAATCGATTGTATTAAGACAGTGTGATCTGAAGTTTTTCAAAATAGCAAACAATCGATTGTCTACTTTTAACAATCGATTATTTTGAGACAGTGTGCAACCGAAGTTTTTAAACATCTAAACAATCGATTGTTTTTGTCATACAATCGATTATATTCATAAACAATCGATTGTCATTTTCATACAATCGATTATATTTTGACCGTTCCCACAGAATCAATTATATTTTGACCGTTCCCACAGAATCAATTGATTTTTGAACGTTGAATAACAATCGATTATTTAGTCCATAATCGATTGTTTAGCCTAAAATCAGGAATCTATCTTTTGAACGTTGGTCAAACAATCGATTATCTACTCCAAACAATCGATTGTTTGAGCACAGAATCAGGGATTTTATTTGTCAATTAAGCAACGGTCAGCACCACTTTTTCTCCTATAAAAAGAGGTCTTTTGAGCTGATTTTAAACACACAACTCCTCCATACATTGTTATACATATTGATCATTTTCAAGCATCATTTTAGAGCTTTTGTTGAGCCATTTGACAGACAACTTTGTGTTGTTCGTGGAGCTTATTGTGTATCTCTTTATCCACTCTATTGAGAGAGTATTTGTTGTAAAAGAGAGTTGTTTGAGAAGAACATATCTTCTCATTTGTCGGGTTTGCTAAGTACCCAAAGTCTTCGTGGTTGAAGTCTTGGGGTGAGGTATCCTCAAGCAAGTGAAGTCTTAAGGTATGGTATCCTTGAGCAACTGTAACGGTTTGTTAAGCACCCGTAAGCTTGACGAAGATAGTGGAAATCTCGAGAGAGTCTCTCGGGGACTGGACTAGCCACGGGTTGTGGTGAATCGGTGCGTTCGTTCCTTATTATTTACTTATCGCACTTATTTCATTCCTGCAATTTTTAAATTCCGCAAGTTTACGCTGTTTTTTATTATAACACTATTCACCCCCCTCTAGCGTTAAGCGTATATTCTAACAATTAGTCCCTTGGTGGTGTATGAGGCTGCTATAGCGTCCTTACACTGATATATGAATTATGGGAATATCGTAGGATTCGCTCATGCCATAGAGACTAGAAAATTAAGGATACATGAGGAAAGGGAGAATAGCAGCAGGACCCGATCAGCGGGTCATTCAGGGAGGCCAGTTCAGGGGAGAGGGCCATCAGGGTCGTTCCAGTCATATGCTCAGTCCTCAGCAAGCGCACCACTATCTATACTCAGTTATCAGTGGAGCAGCCAAATAAGACCAGGTTCAAACTGTAGGAGACCCCAACAGTCCGGTCGTTCGCGAGGGAGACCACAGCAGCGGGGGAGGGCTCCATGCACCAAGTGTGGGAGATTTCATATAGAGACTTGTTATTTTGATATCCGAGTGTGTTTTAGATGCGGATTAAGAGGTCATATCTAGAGGGACTATCATGCACCCTATCAGGGCATGGGTAGGGGATTTGCTCAGTCATCTGGATGTTCAGTCGCCATATCATCTGTGCCTTCTCCAGCCCCAGCAGGGCCTGGTGAAGTTAGGGGTGGAGCTCGTGGTAGAGGTGGACCTAGCCGATTTTATGCTTTGAGTGGTCGCCAGAGTGCAGAGGCTTCTACATAATTCGTTATAGGTATCTTATCCATTCAGGCTATTGATTGTTATGCTCTTATTGAATCGGGGTCCTCTTTGTCTTATGTCTCCCCATTCATTGCTTCAAGCTTTGGGATAGAAGCCAAGTAGCTTCATGGGCCATTCTCTATATCGATTCCGGTTTGTGATTCTATTACAGCCGTGCGAGTTTATTGGAATTATATTGTCACGGTATGTGGCCGTGTTACCACGGCCGATCTTATCGAGCTTGGGATGGTCGATTTTGATGTGATTATAGGAATGGACTGGCTTTATTCCTGTTTTGCTAGACTTGATTGTCGAATGAGGATCATGAGGCTCGAGTTCCCTAATGAGAAGGTTATTGAGTGGAAGGGGAATGGTGTGGTGCCAAATGGGAGGTTTAGTTCTTACCTTAAGGCTTCAAAAATGATCAAAACTGAATGTATCTATCATTTGGTCCGTGTGGCGGACACCACTTCAGAAGTGTCTACCCCCGAGTCCATCCCAGTCGTGAATGAGTTTCTTAAAGTGTTTCCGAACGAGCTTCCAGGGATTGCGCCAGATAGGGAGATTGAGTTCAGGATTGATATATTGCCATATATGCAACCAATATATATTTCACCGTCTAGAATGGCTCCAACAGAGTTAAGGGAGCTAAAGGAGCAACTAAAAGATTTATTAAAAAAATGATTCATTCGGCCGAGTTTGTCACCGTGGGGTGCTCCGATTCTTTTTGTCCGAAAGAAGGATGGGCCACTTTGGATGTGAATTGATTATCGGCAACTCTACAAAGTCACCATCAAGAATAAATATCCTTTGATAGATGATTGTTTCGACCAATTTCAAGGTGCAGGGTTCTTTTCCAAAATTGATCTACGGTCCGGGCATCACCAATTGAAGATCAGAGAATAGGATATTACTAGGACAGCTTTCAGAACTCGCTATAGTCACTTTGAATTATTGGTCATGTCTTTTGGGCTAACCAACACCGCCACAACTTTCATGGATCTTATGAATCAGGTCTTGAAGCCATTTATAGACTCGTGATTGTTTTCATTGACAACATCCTCGTTTATTCATGGATCCGAGGGGATCATGCCGATCACCTCAGCGAATTTTTGCAGACTCTTCATCAGCACCAGTTGTATGCTAAGTTTTCGAAATGTGAATTTTGGTTGGGGTCCGTTACCTTTCTGGGTTATGTTATTTCTTGTGAAGGGATTCAGGTAGACCCCAGAAGATTGCAGCAGTGAAGGATTGGCCTAGACCCATGACCCCGATGGAGATTCGTAGCTTCTTGGGATTAGCAGGGTATTATCGAATATTTGTGGAGGGATTCTCTACCCTCGCCTCCCTATTGACTAAATTGACGCAAAAAGTAGTGAAATTCCAATGGTCTGACGTTTGTGAGAAACGTTTTAAGAAATTGAAGTCAAGGATGACCTCGGCACCAATATTGACCTTTCCAGAAGGCACGAAAAGATTTGTGGTTTATTGTGATGCCTCCAGGGTTGGTTTGGGGTGTGCGTTGATGCAACCCGAGAAGGTTGTAGCGTATGATTCAAGGCAGCTCAAGAATCATGAGAAGAATTATCCAACCCATGATTTAGAGCTTGCGACAGTTATGTTTGCGTTAAAAATATGGTAGCATTATCTTTAGGGAGTCCATGTGGACGTATTCTTGGACAACAAGAGTCTCCAATACTTGTTCAAGTAGAAGGAGTTGAATTTAAGGCAGCGACGGTGGTTAGAATTGCTCAAGGATTATGACATGAATATTTTGTACCATCCAGGGAAGGGAAATGTGGTGGCCGACATGCTCAGTCGGAAGTCCATGGGTAGTTTGGCTCATTAAGGAGCGGATTAAAGGCCCTTGGCTCGGGAATTTTATCAATTGGGTAGTCTAGGGGTTTGCAGTTTGGCCTTAAACGAGGGGGATGTTATGGTGCATAATGGAGCAGAATCGTCACTTGTAGAGAAAGTCAAGGAAAAGAAGTTTATTTATCCAGTATTATCACAAATGAAGGAAGCAATTATGAATAATAGGATTTCAGCATTTTCACTCGGCTGCGATGGTGTATTGCGATGTCAGGGTAGGCTATGTGTTCCAGATGTGGATAACCTTTGGGAGAGGGTAATGGTGGAGGCTGATAACTCCATGTATTCTGTGCACCCAGGCTCTATGAAAATGTATCATGATCTCAAGACCGGTGGGTTAACTCAGCTTATGGAAATACCAAAGTGTAAATGGGAGATGATCATATGGAGTTCGTGATGGGGTTACCTCGCACTCAGCGCAAATTCGACTCAATTTGGGTAATAGTGGATCGACTCACCAAATCAGCTCACTTCTAGCAAGTCAAGTCCACTGATACTGCAAAACAATATGCTCAATTGTATATCAAGAAAATAGTAAGGCATTGTGGCACTCCACTTTCTATTATCTTAGATCCAGGGGCCCACTTCACAGCTAATTTTTGGAAGAAATTTCAGCAAGGTTTGGGTACTCAGGTGAATCTCAGCACAGCTTTCCACCCACAGATCGATGGTCAAGCAGAGCGGACTATTCAGACGCTTTAGGATATGTTGCGGGCATGTGTTTTGGATTTCAAATGTAATTGGGATGAACATTTACCACTCATAGAGTTTGCTTACAATAACAACTTTTATCCCAACATTCAGATGGCCCCATTTGAGACATTGTATGGAAGGAGGTGTAGGTCTCCATTTGGGTGGTTCGAAGTAGGTGAAGCGGAATTATTAGGGCCATATCTCGTGCACTATGCTATGGAACAAGTTAAAGTTATTCAAGAGAGGATGAAAACTACTCAGAGTCACCAGAAACCCTATGCAAATGTTCGTCGAAGGGAGTTGGAATTTCAAGTTGATGATTGGGTGTTCTTGAGGGTATCTCCTATGAAGGGAGTCATGCCGTTTGGGAAGAAAGGAAGTTGAGTCCTAGGTGTGTCAGGCCGTATCAGATCGCTCAAGGGATAGGTCATGTGGCTTATAAGCTAGAATAGCCCCTTGAAATGTCATTACTGCACCCGGTGTTCCATGTGTCCATGTTAAGGAAAGTGGTTGGAGATCCATCCACCATCGTGCCAGTTGAGTCTATAGAGGTCAATGAAGAGTTTTCGTATGAAGAAATCCCAGTTGCAATTCTAGAAATTCAAGTCCATAAATCAAGAAATAAGAAAGTTGCTTCAGTTAAAGTATGATGGCGAAGTCAACAAGTTGAGGAAGCCACATGGGAAGCGGAAGATGAAATGAAAGAAAAATATCCCCATCTATTTGATCAAGTCTAGTAGTAATCGTGCAAACTCTTGTCCCTAAAAAAATTGATATTGTGCCCAAACTGGTGCAAAGACACCCCATCTTTTCTTCCTAATTGCTTTACTATTGAAATTCCTCAAGTTGTGCAAGAATTGTATATATTGTGATTTTTTTAAGTCATGTGAACCTCTCCTTGGTAAATGGAAGTTTTATAAGAACTCATGTGATAAGTAAACAACTAATGGTAGTGTAGATTGGTAATGATTAATTAGAATGCATATAGTATGTTTAAGTGGTTAAATTGTATGGGACTCCTTGAAGTGACTAACTTATGTGCAAAATGTAACAAGTGATTGAATATGTGCAAATATTGAGGAAATGAATTGTGTAAATGTTATAGGGATAACAAGAATTGTGTAATGGTGTTTTTGGAAATATGTTTCGGGGGCTCTCTAACAGGTAGATGTGTCTATTTACAAAGGAAACTGTAGCGAAATTTTCTAAACATATGAAAATTAGTGAAAAATTGGGAATTTGCATATCCTGTTTTCAAAACCAACTGATTTCAAGATCCTCATTCGAGGATGAACGATTTTAAGTGGGCGAGGATGTAAGGCCCCGTGAAAACTTGTCCGCAAAACCTAGTAGCTCGTAGGATCAAGTCCAGAATATGTGTTCGGGCCTTTTGTACTGGTTTAGCATTTAAAAATCAAAGAACAAAAGTTTCTAGAAAAATGCTATTATGCTGGTCCAGAATGTGGTCGCAAATCAAGTAAGCGGATCGCATTTCTGCCGCAGATTGAGTTAGTAGTTTGGTGAAAATTGAGGTCAAAATGCGGTGCGTTATGCGACCACATAGGTGATATGTGGACCGTATTTCTACCGTAAATCGAATCAGGGTGTCAGTCATATTTAAGGGGAAAAAATGGTGCGTTATGCGACCGCAAATCGGGTATGCGGACCACATTTTCATCGCAAACCAAAACAGAATGTCCAAAATTTTAAAGCACTTTTGCGGTCCATTGTGCGGATCGCATTCCCACTATGCTATCGCAAAGCATGACTGCAAACCCGACTTGGCTTCTTTTTTTCTAAATTTTCAAACCTGACCCCTTTTCAGTAAAACACCCCAACCCCTAATCTTTAGCACATTTTCTGAACGAATAAGAGAGAGGAAAGATAGGGTTCTTGAGAGAGAAATTCATCTCCATCAAGTTGATTCTTCAATACTATCCGGGCCAGGGAATTTCAAAGTAGTTGTCTTCACCCCCATTCTTGTAGGTAAAATCCCCAACCCTTTTTCATTGTTATTTAGGTGTAAACTAAGGGGGGAGTCTCATGCATTGATTTTTGAAAATAATGGTTGAAAATATAGATGTATGCCTTTTTAAAACCTAAAAACCTCTAAGAGGAATTGGGTAGGAGTAAATGATTGTACATAGAGGGATTGATAACCTAAATAAATTTGAGTAGAAATTGTGAGCTTCAATTCTAAGTCATATGTGTTAACTTGTGCACTAGATTGACGTTGCTAGAATATTTGGTGAATTGAAAGTAGAGGTTAAAAGGAAATTCGACTTCAAGTATGTATGGCTAACTTTGACCTTTGTAGAATCACCTTGTTTGGTGTACAAATATTTCGTATGTGATATCTACGTAGATTACTTGTGAAATTCTTGTGATTGGCATGATTTGAGTGGTTGTGTTTAAGTCCCTCGATATAATGGTGTAAGTAATTGGCAATAAACCGAATTTGTGGTTGTAAATGTGTTGTGTGGTATGAGTAGAGAAACAAATGATGTAAAGAAAAATCAAACAGGGTGATATTGTAACAATGACCATTCCTAAGTCAGCTTCTTGGGTTTTTAGGAAGATACTGGAAAGCAGAACTGCTATAATGGAGAGCCAGAAGCTTCAGGGGGATCTGTTTAGCAGGTTGAAAGGAGTATGCAGACTGGATAAATTCAACATTCAGAAACTTTACCTCACAATGATTCCCAGCTTCAATAAGGTTGAATGGAAGAATCTGATGCTGATTACAAATGTTCAACCTCGACACAAGTTCACTGTATGGCTAGCTGCCAACACAGACTTCCTACAGTTGACAGACTATAGAATTATGGCATACAAGTCCCAGCAACTTGTGTGTTCTGCAATCAGAATGTTGAAGTGTTTAATCACCTGTTCTTTGAGTGCTCAATTACTAGTAGACTGTTGTCCAGACACTGTTGCTGGCTGGGGCACGACAGAATTGTTGGTAACTGGGAAACAGAAATTCAATGGATTTGCAGTAAATCAAGGAGCAGAATGTGGCACAATGCTATTACAGCCTCTGTTTTTGTCATTATTGTTGCTCTTATCTGGAGGGAGAGGAATAGCATTCGATTTGATGGGAAAGTATTTATGGAAGAACAGATTTGCAGAAAAGTTGCTTTACTTATTCATATACGTGGCAGAAACTGCAGACGATGACAAAATGGCTTGCGACAACTTAATTGTTTTCCTTAGTTATAGCCTTTAGATTGCCCTATACTGTGGTGGCATTTGTGTTTATAGATAGTTATCTTAGTATAAATGATTGAGTGTAAATGAGTAGCAGCTAGTCCAAGCTACTATTATAGAGCTTTACATTGTACATTCCTTTGATAATGAAATATAACAGTTATACAACTAAAAAAAATGATGGAAAGAAATTGTAATTGATGCGATTGAAACAACTGAGGTAATAATATGTTTGGCTTGTTGTGGGCAATTATTGTGGTGACCTAAATTGCATATGAACTGTTGAATATGATGGAAGAGGTATTGATGATTGAGGAAATCCTTTGTGAATTGTTGTAGTTGTCCTTGAGAATTGGTGTTGTTGCTCCTTGTGAATTGTTGTTGTTGTTTTGTTGTTTGTGAATTATAATTGTTTTCGTAGGATCGGGTTGCGCACAACAACACAAAGTAATAAGGTGTGGGTTGTGATGATAAGGGTGGCCGAGGTAATAACGGTGGCCGAGGTAATAATGGTGGGAAGTGATCGAAATCACTGCTGAAATGAAAATGTGAAAAAGTTGTGAAATCATTGAGGTGGAAATATTGAAGGGGAAATGGAGAGTTTGTAACCTTGTTGAGATTTTATTGTTTCCTTTCATGTGTATTTTATTGTTGATTCCATTACCACTTGCTACTTGTGTATGGTTTGAGTTTACTTAGGGCAAGGTTTATCATACATAACCGTACAATTCAAATGTACTGACGTCCCTTTTGCCGGGGGCGCTGCATTCGTGTTATGATTGTAGGTGGATCCAGAGTAGGTACTCCAGTCCACCGGCCGTAGCTCCCCTTCACCTTCCGTCAGCTGCATTGGTGAGCCACTTTCCTCTCGTGGCCCTGCGTGGTTCATGCCACTTATTATTTCGGAGTCTTGTTCTGGTTTTTGGTGTATGGTATAGCCGGAGCCTTGTTACCGACAAGTATTATACCATCCTTTTGTGTCCTTAGAGGCTCCGTAGACAATAAAGGTGGGTTGTAAACTTATGTAAATATGCATTTTGTATGTTGGGCAATGTAAGTTGTAAAACTATTTAAGTAACCATATATGTTTGTTGAATGGTGTTTTAATTATAAGGGGCTAATTCCTTTGATTAATGAGCAATGAAATTATGGGTTAACACGTGGGATAGGAAAGACACCTAGGTTCTCTTAACTGGGGTTACCTGATCAGGCACCGGTCACGCCCCTCGGTTTTAGGGTGTGACATAGCCATAACATGTACCACCATCTGGCTGACTTTGGCCACATCTTCACAATTCGCAACCACAAAACAATCTACTTCTAAGAACTCATAGTCTTAAGATACATAGAACATACGAACACACTAGTTGATCCTAACTCCACCGCTTGAATGTCTAACACATCTCTCATACACTATCATCCCACGAGGAATATAATTCTTCTTTGCTACATCAAAAAATTTAAACATCTGCAGCCGATCAACTAGGCGTGTACCGTGATACAAATAAAGCATATAAGCCAAAACACAGTGAGCCTTCTAAATGTGTGCCCTTCACACGCAATACCAAGTAGTAATAGCATTCATCCAAGGCCTCATTTGTTTTTTTAAGATTACGACGTCTGAATTTGAATACACATCTAAATATCAAAATGTGTATTAAGATTAAGACATCAGAATTTGAATACACATCTAAATATATTAAGATGTATATTAAGATTTGAATAGAAATAATTAAGACTGTTTGATTTTTAACATCTGAATGTATAAAATTTATCATTATTGAAAATTAATAAATATAAAATTCAAATAAAATACTAACTAATCTAAAATTCTATAAATAAAATGTATAATTTTTTAAAAATATGATAGTTGTTAGTGGTGATGGCTAACGGCTAGTAGTGATTGGAAGTGGTGGCGATTATGATTTAGAATGGTGGTGGTGGGTGATGATAGTTAATATTGACGGATGGTGATAGTAGTTGTGATTGATGAAGGTGGTGGGTTAGTGGTGGTAGGTTATAATGATGGGCAATGCCGGCTGTGGTTGTTGATAGTGATGGGGTGGTCAATTGTGCTAGTTGAGGTAGATGAGTGCAGATTGTCGGTGAGAATGATTATGGTTGTCGGATTGGTAGAGATAGTGGGTGGTGATGGTCGATAATGGTGGCGGCTAGGATTGAGGATGATGGTGGTGTAGTGGTGGTGGAGGTTGGTGGTGGTGGTGGTTGAGTATGGTGGTGCTGGTGGCATGGTGGTAGTTGATAATGGTAGGCGATGGCGGCAGTTAATAATGAATATGCGATAGCATCTTAATGAAATTAAGTCTCTGCTATAGATCTTAATCATACAGACCTATTCAGGCCCAATAAGTGGTTGTGAAGTGAAAAAACAAACACACTTAATGATTGAGATCTGAATAATTAAGATTCAGACTTTAAAAACAAACGCACTAATGTCTAAGATCTGCTTTGATTAAGATTCGGACCTCCATTTAGTGCAAACGAATGAGTCCAAAACATCTTAAACTGTCCATATTGTTCAATATTCATGACATTCCCTACAAAACTAAACGGTCACCTTGTACATGAAAATCTCAATCCGACAAGTATCATATCTATTATGCCAACATGTAAAAAGAACGAGAATCTCGTAATCAACTCTGACTCACAAGAAAAATACATACATGTTCGGTCAGAAACCTTCCGCTTGATCCCATCCAAGATAAATTCACGACACGACACATACCCGTCATACATGTAGATAATACCCATCTCAATCTGTGGCAGAAATCATCAAGGATACTTTGGAACCCATTTGCACGTAAGCTAGTCATGCTGACCGCCAAAGCTCAAGAGTATTACCACAAAACACTTGCAGAGACTCACCACATCATAAGTACCCAAATAACCGGTCATATCCATTACCGTGTTGATCTAACCTACTACCAAGTTGTTCTATTTCTCTAAGTTCTTTCCGAATTACCCTCAAGTTAAAAATTTTCCTTACCAGAACACCACGATCCTTACCTAAACTCATTACAAGACACCCTAGCATAAAACCACACCGTCCTAAGGCCCATAAGCCGTTGTATTCCCTTTAAATCACCCCAAAAGTACCACAACCGAGACAACCACTCTGAAAAGACCAATCTAAAGTTGTTTCCTTTACCTTTCTGATACTAAAATGTGGAATCCATAAAGATATAGAAATACCGCGAGTCGCGACACCATCTAATGTAAATCTCAAATTCTATCCATATACAAATCTGAAAAATTCTCAATTACTATATATAAATCTTAAATCCATTAGAACCTTCTCGGGAGTCATCCACAATGTTCAAATCTCAATTGCACCACCTAAATGGGCCGAACAAACTATGCCCCATTTGCACAACAATACCCAAAGAAGTAACCGAATTCCCACTCTATGTGTGCTACATCCTTCACGAATAATAAATCAATCATTCCATGATTCCCATATACCCATAAAGTGTAATATAACCCATATCCAGAAATTTCCTTAATCGATTCATCCTTGATTTCAATCTCTGCAAGTCATAACTAATCCATAAGAGTGCCTCACACCAAAACTAATATTTAAAACATAACCATGCAATCAAATTGTTGATAGCAGGCTTCCCCATTTGGCTCAAAGCCATAGATCAAAACATTCGATAACTCACACTACCTATACTCCATTATTTCCATAATATTGTGGTGATGTTCAATTAAATTCTTCACAAGCTTATGCAACACCAACCATAAAATACCTCAAATTATCCTCTAAGCTCGCATTCATCCTCGTGACAGCCAAGTCAACTTCCTCAAGCGATCCAAACCAAATCGCAACACACATAACCTACTGATAGAAACAAACTCTCCACACAACCATCATAAGGATCTCACATTCGTAGATTACTCCGCATGTGATAACCCACCCTCTTAGTCTCAAACAGACATCTCTCTATACCCTTTCACATCCACAACTACTACACAATCACTTAATCTTCCTATGTCTGAACTCATCAATAAACCATGAAAATCTACTTCGTTCCACAAAATGAAATAACACGTAAGAATATCTAAAAAAAACTTCATCACTCAAGACTGTATGACACATCCAAATAAATAGAGCATCCAATAAACCTTTTCACATCTCAAGCAAACTCTTATCGTTATATTCAAACCACCTGAACACATCACGTACTCACATCCTACTCATCATATAGCCATACAATCACTCACTGAGCCACTAGTCCTACTCATAGGGACACCACTGCACATACAAAGCACATCCCCAACCTCATCCATGAAATCTATAATTCGTCGATGTACAACTAATACCGAGCGCCAAAGCACACAAATGAGTGGAAAAAATTCAAAGATATACGCTTCAAGCTGAATCAATGTCGCACCATACATAAAGAAATATGGGAAGTTTATCCTAAATGCCCTGTAGCCACTCAAAGATAGGTATGGACGCTATTATATTGATCCACAAGACTCTATTAGACACTTGTTCATGACCAATATGAACTTGGCTCCATACAAACTTATCATGACACAAAAACCAATCCACCGTGATGGCACCTAAACCAACCCACTAGGTAAGCTAAATAACAATAAAATATAATATAATGATAATGATAATAGTAAAAAATGAAATGGTTGAATTTTATACATCTCCCCAAGGACTGGCAGTACAAGTCATGAGACACTAAGACTTAGATTTTACAAAAACTAAACTGAAATAATTACAACATTTGTTTCGATTATACGTGAACAAAATTCAAATCTAAAGCTAACAAGGACAAATGATTGTCATAACTGGAATGCGGGTACATCTTTAATGCCAACTCCCGCCATAAACAGAATTATAGATGATACTCACTAACACTTATACAATTCATAATTTTAACAAGTATAGAATAAATATATGATCAAAATAGGAAATCTCTAGTAAATATATTTTGATGCTCATAAGTCTTTATTTTTAAGGTGTTTCGCTCAGTCAGCAATCTAGCATATAAGAAAGATATGCAAATAAAATTAGGTAAACAATCAAGGAAATTTCATTGTAAAGATGAAATGCAATAACCAAATATCAGTCTATTGCAGCACGCAACCTAATTCAATAAGAGTAACTAGCTCTCCCAAAGCTCACATCAACCAGAAACCCATCGGTTTCTCATAATCCGCGTATGCACCATCAAGAGAGAAACATGAGAGGGTGACAATAAGGGGATGGGTCTGTATCCACGTGTTAGAATGACCAATTGAATGCGCTACCAGCTCGGCATGGTCATAGGCTCATTATCAACCGTACAGACAACTCACGTGCTGCACTATATGGATATGTACGGACAACTCATATGCTGAACGGACCGCTCACATGTCGATATTCACAATCTTCCGGCATGGTCACATGCATAACAACACAATTCACCTGGCGTGGTCACGTGCATAACAGTACAATCCGTTTGATATGCACAGGAATAACAACACAATCTGCCTAGCGTGGTCACAGGTACAACAACACAATCCGCCTGGGATGGTCACAGGCATAACAACACAATCTTCCCAGCATGTGCACATGTATAACAACACATTCATCCAACATGGTAATAGGCATAACATACAATCCGCCTGGTGTGGTCATAGGCATAATAATACAATCCGCTCGACGTGGTCACAAGATCTAGTCCATTCGTATCACACAGGAGCAAATAAACAAGAATACATGCATGTGATCAATAAATAACAAATCTCATACTCATGGATTGGTATAAATGACATGTTAAAGTGTAGGCATGTGAAAAACAGTCTTATCATAGCTCAAATCGGCAATTTTATCACAGAATATTATTTATCAAGTTCATTCAAGGATCAAACCTTTATGTAGCCTCAAAAATGGCTTAAATTGTTCACACAATATTATAAATATGATAAATATCATAGCTTAAAGCTTAACATTCTAATCTAGGCTTATCATTTCTAAAAACAACTCGATCATAGATAAATACCGGGTGTATTAGCACATGGGCTCAAACCCCACACATGTATGCACCTATAACACACAGTCACAAATAATTTAGGCAACCAGTGCCTCAACCAAGTTTAGATAAGATACTTACCTCAAGTAAGCTAAACCCAATACCGATCAAGCCAAACAATACTCCAAAAATGCCATCCCTCGCGTACCGACCTTCAAATGGCTTGAACTAGCCAAAAGAAACTCAAGGACATCAAATAATGGCAAACAAAACAAACCCAATTGATAAAGGTATAATTTTTAATCAAAAGCCCAAAGTCAACCAAAAAGTTAAACTCGGAACCGTACCTCGAAATCTAATGAAACATACAATATTCGATAACTCATTCAATTATGAGTCTAACCATACCAGTTTCACTCATATCCAACTCCGAGCCAATATTCAAAATTCAAAAATTCACTTCATAAAGTTTTAGACAAAAATCCCAAACTTTACTCTGAAATTATCAATCAAATGCCAAAAATAAGGATGCATTCATGAAATATAACCAAAATCGATTATAGAACACTTACCCCAATCCATGTGGTGAAAATTCCCTCCAAAATCGCCCTAATCCGAGCTCCCCAACTCAAAATATTACCAATAACAAGCCCTCGATATCATCCGCTTTTGCCCAGCTATTTTGCCTCGTTTCTTGTACCAAATAATCTTGAAACTCACTTTTGATACCTCTAACAGATTTCTTATGAAATTCCGGTCAAGTTAGGCTTTTGAATCACTCTATTTGACCTTGTAATGAATGGGATATGTTGGTTTCAATATTTGGAATAGTGTAGATTTTTAAATACAAATTCAGTGGGAATTTCATAATTAATCTGAAAAAACATCCGCCAATCCAATTCTTAGTAAAATGAGCATAAATTCCTCATACAATGTCAAAACTTGATGATTCCAGTTGCTATGGCTCCAAAATGGCTTAGTCGAAACTCGAATCAAAGGCAGTTTTCTCAATATGGTAATTTTTATGCTCAGGTCGATGTCAAAACCGAAAACAATCACCATACAACCCAAACTTATCCAAAATTCATTGGAATTTAATCAAACATTGTTTACAAGTCCAAAATCATCAAACAAAATTATTGGAATAACTAAAACCCGATTTAGAGTCCGTTTAGCTATAAGTCAAACATTGGTCATTTCTTCCAACTTAAAACTTCCAAAACTATAATCATTCTTCCAAATCAATGTCGAACCGCTCAAAAAATCAAAACCAACCATAAAATAAAGTCATAAAAAATAATATAAATCTACTGAAAATCTAAAACCGTTGAATGTAATGTGAAGCTCAAAACGACCTGTCACGACCCAAAATCCGCTATGGGTCGTGGTGGCGTCGGACACCGCTGTCAGGCAAGCCAACAAAAATACTCAATGCAATTCCAATTTTAGTAAATGTTGAAATAATTTTCTTTATACATTAAATAACAAATAGTAAAATGTACAAAAATAACCATGAAGTCTTTAACAACTTGATCTTTAATAATCCCAACCGAAAATACTCCCAGAACATGGTATCACAAGTGTATGAGCAATTTCTATGAAATAATATAATAAACCAACTGTCCGGAATACAATATTGGATGGAGAATAAAATAAATGACTGAAAGAGACTTTGCTGGCTGCGGGTCGCCTCGAGAAGTACAGCTCACCTAAGTCTCCATATCAACCATGCTGCTACGCCCAGTAGGCCGCTAGAGATGCATATGTCTGTGCAACAAAAATGTATAGAGGTGTAGTATGAATACGAAAAAAACGTGTACCTAATGAGTATTCCGTCTAATCTTGAAGAAGCAGAGACGAGATGGTCAACCTCGACACTTACTAGTGGTCCAATAATGACATAATATTAATGCGAATAACCAAGAAATTATTAAGAATTACAGTAAATTCAAGTTAGGAATGAACATGTGAAAGTTACTTTTTATATTAAAAGTCTACGGATTCATGATCCAATAGTTACTAATTATCTCAAGTCGGGGAGAGCAAATATCAGTCTCAAATAATGTCAAGGAAATCAATACAAACATGCAAAAATCATGCCGAGTTTGTACGGCCCGATCCAATAGAAATATAAACTATGCACTGCTGACGGTCGAACGGCTCGAACTATAGATGCATTTATTACCCTGTTCACGTATCACACATGTGACACAGTCAATATTAAATAAACAAATATCCCACTTTAAAAAACGACGCGGGCACATATATATGTACACACAGTCAAACAACCAATTAAGAGTTCATCAGGAAAAGTTTATTTCAATAAAAGCAAATTTCCTTTAATGATTTAAGAAAAATAAAGTTTAATCCTTTTTGAAATTCATTTACTAATTCAATGTGATTTAAGCAATTCTAGATGTCAATAAGTTTACAAATGATCCACGTACATCATGTTTTTTGGGTCCTGGACTACTTAGACAATAGTATAATAGTGCTATGCAAGGACTCTCGTCATCTCATGTATACGTAGCCGCAACAAATAATAGCACATAACCAATGAACTCACCTATAGGGACAATTCCCTCTTACAAGATTAGAAAGGAGGCTCGCCTCGCTCCGAAGCCTATATTCCCATTCAATAACGCACTCAAACCTCCACATTCGGAGCCGAACACTCCAAAACTATTCAAATAGGGTAAGATTTAGTCAATATATGCTCAAAAGTTTATATTCTAATTATTAAACCAATTTACCATCCCTAATGCAAGGTTTCTAATAATCATCCCTGTGCCTACGCGCTCGGATTTCAAAATTTTTTGAAGAAAATTGTTACAGAATATATGATTTTTACTTCATTCCTTAATAATTTTCGTGGTTAAATCTTGTTTTTACCTAATTCTAGGTTTTTCATCTAAAACCCTTGATTTTTCTAAATTTTCACATGTTAATCTACCCATAATATATATATATATATATATATATATATATATATATATATATATATATATATATATATATATATATATATATATATATATATATATATATATATATATAATTTATGATGTGTAGAAATTACTTACCTCTTTGATGATGATGGAATCCCTCATCAGATGCTCTCAAAAATTGCCTAAGGCCAAGTGAGAAATGAGGGAAATGGGCTAACTCTTGGAATAAAAAGCCACAACTCCAAACACAGAAGTTGCATTTGCGACTCCAGGCTCGCAATTGCGATGTCGCATTTGCGGCAATGCATCGCAAATGCGAAGCCTAGCCCACCCCGTCCTGGTTGCATTGTGATAATATCCTACGCAATTGAGAAGGTGACAGCCTCGCAAAATCGATCCCTCGTTCGGAAAAGCAAACTTTCCCTCTAGAAGCCCAGGCTCGCAACTGCCAGTCGCATTTGCGACCAATGCATTGCAAATGCGATCATACCAGTACCATCAATCCTATTTCTTAGAAAATTACTCCGAAGTTATCCTGAATCACCCACGAGCCCCTTGGCTCCAAACCAAACACCCGCACAACTCTAAAAACTTCATACGGACTTTCTCGAAGTCTCAAATTGCATCAAATAATGCTAGAACCATGAATCGCTCCCCAATACAAGCTTAATGAACTTTGAAATTTCAAACTTCCACTTTCGATGTTTAAACCTATCAAATCATGTCCGATTGACTTCAAATTTTGCAGCCAAGTCATATTTGACATTAGGACCTACTGCCACTTTCGAAATCGGATTTCAATCTCTTTATCAAAATGTCCACTTCTGGTCAAACTTCTCAAAAACCTTCAAATTTCTATCTTTAGTCAAATGACTCCAAAATGACTTACGGACTCCAAATTCACTTGCGATCGTGCTCCCAACTATAGAATCATCATACGGAGCTATTCAAAGACCCGAAATCCCAAACGGATATCGATAACACTAAAATGTTCATCAAGCCAAATTTATGAAATTCCTTCCAAAATGCTAACTTCCACAATAGGCGCCAAAACGCTCCCGGGTAATCCAAAACTCGATCCGGGCACATGCCCAAGTCCGAAATTATCATACAAACATGCTGGAACCTCCAGATTCTGATTTTGAGGTCGTTTGCTCAAAAATACAGTCCATGTTAATTCTTTCAACTTAAAGCTGCCGAGTTGAGAATTCTCTCCGAATCAACTCTGAACTTTCCAAAAATCAATGCTAACCACGCGTACAAGTCATAATACCCGAAATGAAGCTGCTCATGGCCTCGAACTGTTGAACGGTACACTAAAGCTCAAAACGACCTATCAGGTCGTTACACAACTGGTCGTCGTTACATTGGATTAGTTTTGAATACTGTGATATAATTTAAAAGATATTTCTTTGAGGCTTTTAAACTATGAAACTATTTTAGAAAAGTCAAATATTTTGGGAGTTACTAGTAGAGACTATCGAAATTGGTAGGAATCTTGAATTCGCTACTACAAAACTAGACGTACCAGTATAAAGACACATTCCAAAGTTAAACCAAGGTTTGATGGATAAAATCCCCTAATTTTTGAGAAAATGTTCATTACTAAACGCTATGAGATTAAGCCGACCCGTACGATACTACGGAAAGCCGCTCAGACAGGTAGAGTCAAATATTTGTGACTAGGTTGATCATTTAGTGTTGTTTTTACATGCAGTGTCAGTCTAGTGTTCCCGTTGAAGGTAAAACCTTATGCGATTTTGGTTGATATTAACTGCTAAGAAAATAACTTTGAAATATGTTCATATTATTGATTTCCTTGTTTAACTTATGAATTAGTATAAATGCCTCCTTGTTATATCAATGCTTTGTATATTCTTCCTTTCTTATCATATCCCACTGGGAAAATGATTCATGATTCATACTAGGCACGTGATCTTAGGCCCTTTGGCCAAATATTTATTTATGTTTTCAGGCATCGGTCCTACGCAGTGCGAGCTCCGTGGATAGGACATCTCTACATCTCTAGTTGATACTTTTGGTGTGGCTCTACTCTTACTATCATGAAGTAATATTTACTTTATCATAAATACCATAAAACTAGTAGTTTATTCTTTCCGGTTATAAGCTATGGCAACTCATATGGCGTGCATGAACAAACAATTATCTTTATGCATTTTGTTTAATGAAAAGAATTATTTTAATTGTTAAATTTTATGCATGGATTTTATTGTTTAAAATGCTTATGTTTCGAAAGGCTTCCACATGCACATAAGAGAGGGTTTATACATGAAATTGGTTCACTAGGGTCGGGTTGTATCCGGAGTGCAGATCACGTGGATCTTGGATCATGAAATCAAATCCTAAATATAACGTTATAATACTTTTTTTAATCCCCTTATATAAATTTGTGATTTCCCATTATGGTTGCTTCTTCAATTTTTTTTATTTAGGTGTTCAATTCTTTGGAGACATATTTTATTTATTCACTACCATAAAACACCCTGACACTAAGGCTGTATTTTTCGCGGTTCCGAACCGGAACCGCGGCCCTGGCGGTTCTGCCGGTTTCGGCGGTCCGATTCTGGCGGTTCCCGGGAACCGTGGCGGGGCGGTTCTACCCGTTGGAACCGCCAAAACCGGAAGCGCCAGAACCGGAACCGGACCGGTTCTGGCGGTTTCAAACGGTTCCGGCGGTTCTGTAACAGTATTTTTTTAAAATTTTTAATAAAAAAATATAATTTCCAAACGGCTCTTTTTCAAAAGTAGCCGTTTGGAAGTTTAAAAAATAGCCATTTGGCCCCCAAACTTTAATTTAACCCCAAACTTTATATAATTACACTATTTCCCATTTCTCAACTATAAATACCCCCTCATTCTTTCATTTTTATTCACCAATTCATCAATATCTCTCAATCTCTCTCAAGCTCTGTTTCAATCTTTCTAGTGCAAGTGTTTAATTTATTGTTGCAAATTCGTGAAACATTGTGAAGTTGTTGAATTGAAGTTTTCAAGTGTTCAATTTCAACGATTTTCAATTTTCAAGAAGTTGTTCGTCAATCCAGTAAACTCGTTTCAACTCTTACGTGCTAAGAATATTTTTGTATGTTGTTATTTTGCTTAATTATAATTATTATGGCATTTTCGTTGAAAAATATATTCGGTAAAGGAAAAGCTAAAACCGGTGAAAGTAGTGGCCAAAATACTACCCCTCGCCCGGCTCTCCGACCTAGAAAAGATAAGAAAGTTTAAAGTAGTAGCCAACCTAGAAATCCTAATGAACCCTTCGGAATCCTTGATAGTGATCACCCGTGTTTTCAATTTAGCGATATTGATATTCTACATGATGTAGCAGTTGTGATAGAATAGACGATGATATTATGAATGATCTTTATCCTAATGCACCTATATTAGAGGGAAATGAGGATGATGATGAAACCCAAGCTCCATTAGATTTAGATGATACACCTACTAGTCCTGCTCATAACTTAGGTGATGAACCTGCACACCCACCCGTACAAACTCCCACTTTTAGTAGATAACCTCCTAAGCGTTCAGAAACATCATTAGTTTGGCAATTTTTTATTCAACTAAGAGAACAAGATAAGGCTAAGTGTAAATCTTGTGGGAAATTACTTGTTCATAGGTATACTGGAGATCGTAGCGGCACCGGTAGTTTAGTTAAGCATATAAAATTACACCCTAGCGATAAGACTAGATATTTCCAATTGAAAGCGCAACAAGAGGGGAGGACAAGTCCTGATACTACAGTTAACCCAAGTAGTGGTTCAAATCTAGTTCAGCCAGGAATAAACACAGTCACCGGAGGTATATTATATTACGATCCAAATAAGGATCGTGAAGAATTAGCTAAAATGATTATTGTTATGTGTTTGCCTTATTCTTTTGCTTCTAATCCTGCATGGATTCATTATATTAGAAGAGTATTTAATCCTACGTATAAAGGCTGGCCTCGCGCCACAGTTAAGACAGATATTTATAAATACAAGCATGAATATGAACAATACTTGCGCTATTTATTTTCCCATATAACTAATCGTATGTCTATTACAACTGATATTGGTAGAAGTAATAATGATTGTGATTATCTAACCGTAACCAGTCATTGGATAGACGAAGACTGGACAATGCAACAACGCATTATTGCATATAGGATAATTAATTCACGGCACACGGGTAGGTTTATTGCTAACACTGTTTCAGATGTATGCATATATTTTTATTTTAGTGATAAAATAATGTCAATTTCCATGGATAATGCTTCTAGCAACACTAGTGCAATAGGTATGCTAACTAGAACACTTAATCCTGCTTTTACTAATATTTTTCATGTTAGATGTATATGTCATATTTATCATTTAATTGTTGGTGATGGTATGAGAATATTAAACTTAGAAATTGAAAAGGTTAAAATGGCTCTTAATTGGCTTTTTTATTCAAACCGTAGAAGTAGACTTAGAGAATATTTTAAAAAGTGTGATGAATATGGCCTTAGAGAAAGAAAGGTTCCTAAACCTTGCCCGACTAGGTGGAACTACATGTACGAAAGTTTAGTACTAGCGTACGAATATAGAAACCCAATTAACGCTACGTATAATTCTCGAGATTGTGGGGAGGAAGATAATGACATGCTAACTACACAAGATTGAACTAACGTTAAAATTCTTTTAGATTTTTTAGAACATTTTCATGTGGCTACAAATGCTTTATCTGGCCAATATTATCCAACTATTCTAACTGTTTAGTTTATATTTCCGCACTTGCTAATTTGTTTGTTGATTTTAACGAGGGAGGGGAAATTTATGAAATTGCAATAACTAAAATGAAAAAGAAGTTTAAAAAATATTTTTTCCAATTACTCATATATTTGGTGTGTCTGCTATGTTAAATCCTACTATGAAATTAGGAGGTCCTCACTTTTGGTATTCTACTATTCATCAATCTTTAGATCTTTCAGAAGTAGAAATGGCTACACTAGCTGATGCGAAAGCATCAATTAAAGTGAATGCTCAAACTGTTTATAATGCTTATAAATATGCGTTAGAGCATGCTAGGCCTAATATTCCAACCCCTACATCATCTACATTACAGTCGTCTAAAAGAGCTGCTGGCTTAATAGCTCTTAAATCGTGGACGGAGTTCAGGGGTACTCAAGGGGAAAATTTAGATGAAATTTCCCATCTAAATGAGCTTCAAGTTTATTTGTCGCAGGGACTAGAGAATGAGAATCCAGACGGCTCTTTCGACCTTTTGGATTGGTGGAAGACAAGGGAAAAGCATTTTCCTGTTCTTGCAAGGATGGTTCGGGATGTTCTGTCGATTCAAGCGTCAACTGTTGCATCGGAGAGCGCTTTTAGTCAAGCAAGACTACAAATGGGTGATCACAGAGCGTCGATGCGGGACAGCTTGGAAAAATCAGTGCTTTTTCGAGATTGGATCCGCGCAGAAAGAAGGAACTTTGGGCTAGCTGAATCACAACCCGAAATAGATGAGTGCTATGAAGAAATGATAGCAGAACTTGCTCAAGAAGCAACTTCACCCGGAAGTGGTGATGAACAAGCTTCATTTCCACCACCGCCAACACAACCACCTCCAAACCTTGAAGGTTTTATGAGATTTGTTAGAAATAATGCATAAATTATTATGTAACTTGTACATTGGCACGCCTTTTTTTAGTTTTTTCTCTTTTAATAGTGTTATTAGTACCATATTGTGCTCATTCCAAGACTAAGAAAGATATGCCATTTTGGTCAATAAATATGCTCTTTATCATATTGAATATCATTTTGTCTCAATATGACTTTGTCTTTACTTCTATATCAATCCTTGTATATTTGTATAACATACAATATATAACATACAACACAATATACTAACTACAACACAATATACACTACTTATATACAATATATACCACTTAAAATACAATATATACTACTTATATACAAAATATACACTACTTATACACAATATATACTAATTACCAAACACAATATATACTATACTAATAACATAGTATACCATATAAAATATATTCTACAATATAATAATGACTACTATACAAGATATTGATTTATTTTTTTAAAAAAAATTCGGAACCGCTAGAACCGGAACCGGATGGTACCCGGAACCAGATGGTAGCGGTTCCGGCTCCGGAACCGCTAGAAGCGGAACCGCCAGAACCGAAACCGCAGACCCAAATAGACCCAGAACCGGAACCGCATACAGCCTTACCTGACATTACCATTTTTTAAAATTTTTTATGATCCTATTTTTAATGCAAAATTTTGGGACCACCATCAATTTTGGCAGCTTCACCTATACTAGGGTTCAACGCAATGGATCTGAAAAGAGCGGTGGAAGAGGTTGATTTTTGGTAGGTATGCGTTTGATGTGAATAAGAAGATGGTTCTATTGCATTTAACTAATGGTGAACGGAATTCTAGCTAACTAATCACTTGAATTGGATGAATATCATCAATTAAAGTTTGTAATTGCTTATCATATAAACAACTATTTCTAAAAGGAATGACTATAGATAACTTCAGAAGATTAATTCTAATTACATATTTAGGTAATTGTAAAAAGTCTCCATAATCGAATTTATATAGATAAATAATTAAATTATTTACTTTTTTACTCCAGACCAAACAAAACAATAAACTTATTTGTAAAATAAATTATGACATATATTTATTTTAATGTAGAAGATCCGAGTACCATAGCAATTTACCACTTATTCAACATAATTACCGCATTTTGCCTTTTTGTCGGCTATATAATATGTAAATGCAGAATTGCTCGCGACCCCTGAAATTGATGAGTTTTTTTCGGTTTACATATACAACAACAATAATCCAGTATAAGTGGGGTCTGATGAGGGTAGTATGTATGCAGACCTTACCCCTACCCTTGGGTAGAGAGGCTGTTTCCAAATAGAGCCCCACCTTCCTTCCCTCCAAGAACTTCCCACCTTGCTCTTGGGGAGACTCGAACTCACAACCTCTCAGTTGGAAATGGGGTTGCTTACCATCAGAGCAACCCCTTTCGGTTTACATATGAACTGTACATTGGCTTAATTACTCTCTAAACTTGGTAATTTGAAGTTTTAATCCCCTGAGGCTGATGTGATCAAGAGTGTGAAAATACTTTCTTTTAAGCGTGTGAAATGGGAGAAAAAATAAAAATTAAGTTCCAAGTAGGATATTTTCTAGCTATTAATGTAACATAATCTAATATAGCAATTTATTATTCCAATTGTATTTCTCCTTTATATACATTGCATATTGTATCCCAATTGAATTTTTTTCCTCTTAGATACGATGTTAATTTATATATTATGTACTTTTTCTAGGTCAATCTACAAAACTTCATTGAAACTCTATTATTTTAGCTAAATAAAAAAAAGGTTTAATGAAAGTAATGGAGTTCAAACGATGTAATTTCTTGAGAAAAAAAAAGAAAAATATGTGTTCTTCTTTGTATGCAATGGTTATTTACTTTTTTTGGATCAAATATGCTTGAAATTTTGAATTTTTAGCCAACTTTCTTAGCCATATAATGGAGTTTCAACTACGTATTTCTTTTTATTCTTCTTATTATTCAATAATATATATTCTAGTATGTATTTTTTTGATAAAATATAAAAATAGCTTGATTAGAATATTATTATCTTATTACACCAAATAAAAAAATTGTAGCCAAACTGTTGTACCAATTATTTTTTTTTACATATTTGGCCCAAAAAATGATCCAAATAATTGATGGATATATAAAAAAAAAATATTAAAAAAATTCACGTAACAATAAGTGTGTCCCACTTTCATGAATTATTAGCGCCCCGAAATTGTTAAATTTAGAGGGTATAGGGTAATGTAAGGTTCAAATATGCATGGAATAAAAGTGGTGAAGTTCAAAAAGGTCCTAATCGATCAATTATGTTGGAGTAACCCTCCCATCATTTGGTTTATTTGTTGTATTCTACACTCTCGCACCCTTATCGGTTTTCAATTCAGCAAAGAAGGCAGGAAGCTACCTCTTTTGTGAAACTGCATGCAACTACATAGAAGGTATTGATCTCAACTTACTAATATTTGGCTCGACTGGACAACTTTTTCGCGCTTAAATGCATCGCTATCTGTTATTATTGTAACCCGTTTTTAATATTATGCATCTATTTAACCAAAAAAAATGCAATATCAATTTGAATTATATTACCTAATACATACATACTAGCTAGCTAATTAGTTGAATTAGATCCGTTTCAATCAAAGTTGGTAATTAGTTATCAATAAGAAAATGACTTTCTAAAAGGAATGCCAATAGATTACTTTAATAAGGTTACTTCGTAAACACATACTTAAATATTGTAAGAAATATCCAAATTAAATAAGTAAGTAATTAAGTCATCTACTTTTTAAAATCATTCAAATGAAGTAATAAACTTATATGTAAAATTAAATTATGATTTGTATATTTATTTCCTAATATTTGAGAACCATAACATTCAACCACTTAATTAAACTCACCATGCTCTAAACATTAGAATCCTGAAAAAATAATGGTAATTAATGTAGAAAACAAGTGTTGTATTTCCAGCAATAAAGAAGATTATTCTTAATACATAGGTGAAATTAGATTTTATTTAAAGAAGAAAGAGTAACAATTTTTAATCACTTAGCTACAAATCTCGGAAATGTAAGCTGTTTTTTATTCAATTTATTGGTGGAAAATCAATAAATAAAAAAAGAATTCAAGAATAAAAGAAAATGATAATTAATCACTGTCCCAGTGATTGTGATTACAAAGACAGTAAGCCAGAAATAGTAAGTACGTCAAAACATTTGAACAGAAATAACCGTTAGAACCCAAAGTGAAATCTAATGCACAAAATCTCGTTTAAATTTTGTCTTCATACCTCTTCTTAACAATGGCGCCTCTTCGAAATGTTACTTCATTATCAATAGCCACAATAGTAACGCTTCATCTCTTTATCTATATAAACTCTACATCAAAAATCCATTATTCATATCAAAAAGAAAAGGGTAAAATAAAAAATCAAAGATTACAGATGGATCGTCTTTCTTCTTCATTACCCCCTTTATACGATCACCTTTTTTCTCCAATCTCAGATGAAGATTTCAAACTCTTTTACTCAACTGATCGCAGACTTTACGCGAAATTGATCAATCTTTTAGGTCGTGACCCTAATGAATCCATGCAAATCATGGCATTTTTCCAGTGGCTTGAAGTAGTTGGGAAAGACTGGTCCTTTATGAGGAAGATTTATGATTTTCCATTCCCGTTGTTGAATGTGGCGGCGGAGGAGGCCTTAACCTGCCTAAAGTGTGTGGAGGATGATAAGTTCAGTACTGAAAATGTTTCCCAGGAAATATTCTTGATTCCAAAATTGTTGAACCACAAATTCACTCTCAAATACATTCATGAGAATCGGGCAAGCGCCATTCGTGGGGTCACGAAATTCTTTAAGACAGTTTGTCTTAGAGCTTTTGGTGATATAGTGCAACATCCAAAGTATTTTACTAAGGAAAATTTGGTTTCACCAAATGTTTTAGAAGAAATAGGAAGTAGTAGTAGAATGGTGCCAATTATCAACCCTAGTCATCATGTCCCAAGTCATGTTGGTGGTGTATTTTTAGAGTCTATGCACAGACAGGAAAACAAAGAAGAAATTGGAATTAACAGTACGAGAATGATGTCAATTCTCAACCCTAGCCATGTCCAAAGTGGTGGTGGTGGTGGCGGAATTTTTTTAGAGCCTATGCATAGTGAGAACATTGAAGAAATAGGAAGGGCTACCAATAGAATGGTGCCAATTAACCCTAGTAGCCATGCCCCAAGTGGTGGTGGTGGTGGTGTTGTTTTAGGTTTGCCTCTTTTGGTTCCTACTAATCAAATACAATATATGCCACAACCTTTTCTTGGAGGAAACATGAATTTGCCTAATTATGGACTTTTCTCTCATGTGAATGCTTCAAATATTGGAAGTGGAATTCATCAAATTTTGCCTAGTTACCATCACGAATTTGGTGCACATGAGGAAGGCACCCCTCAGGCTATACACAATGATATAACAGAATTGTTGAAGAACAGTTTGAAAATTCATGCTGAAGAAGATAAAGAAGTCCCTCCTGATGCTAGGACTGTGTTTTTGACTTTCTCCAAAGGCTATCCAATTACTGAAACTGAAGTTGTAGAGTTCTTCACCAGGTACAATCTCTTTTTTTTCCCCCTCTTCTGAATAATTAATTTCCTTTACATTTAGTTCCCCTATTCTTTCATTTATTTATTTGTTTTATTAATTGATTGATTTATTTATTTATGTTTATCAACTAGTAGTATATGGCTGAATCTTAATACGAAATTTCCAACCTTTTGCATCTCAAAACATAAAGTGTCAATCTTGTAAAATAACTTGAATGATCTTCCTACCACAACCTATGATCTCATTTAATTTGACTAGAAAAAGGTGCGCATATCCGTCTTTTAAGGTTTAAATCCATGAATAATACACTTTTAATAGGATGAGTACAACCATTCTACCGAATGAACAATCTTAAAGAGGCAAAGCAATATGGCCACATGAAGGGGTTTCTACTAAGAATTTAGCTTGTATACACTTATTTTTTACACGATTAGTGTTGATATAACATTTATACCTTCTTGGACTTTTGGTTAAGATCAAGTGTTGAATTTTCTTTTATCGGTTTAATATCTAATACGTGGGTCATCGACTCACATGATATTAACTCAATCTTTTCTGGGAAAAAGTCCACCACGGTAGCTTGTTATCGCTGCTTTCAAGTGTCATCTTGGTATTGCACTATAGCCTTGGCCCGACACACCCCAACTAAAATAATAAATGCAATAGAAGGTTATATATTTTTGTCTTAATAAATTTTCAGGTTAATAAAAACTTTATACAGTTAGCATGTACGGAAACTAAAATGTTTCTTAATAGAGTTTTTCTCGTTAAGTCACTTATCATTTGATCCATTTAATATATGGTTAAATAATACTTGGTGATGGCTGGTAGGAAATTTGGGGAGGATATTGAAGCTATTTACATGCAAGAGGTTTCGGATGATGAGCAACCACTGTACGCACGCCTTGTAACTCGATCTCTTGCTGCACTTGAGGCTATTGTAGATGGTGGAAAGGCTAAATACAACATCAATGGAAAACATGTTTGGGCACGAAAATATGTGAAAAAACAAAATCCAAAGAACCAGCTTTCGCAATATGAGCTTTTTGAGGGACAAACCAGTTCACCACTTGGATCCACTTCAGAGCTCTCTTAGATGACTGCTTTATATGTGCTTAATTAATTACTTGATGTCTGGGTTGTTGTTGTTTTTATATTATTATTTACTTGGATGTTTTATTGGATTTATGTACTTTGATTATGATTTTTGCTTAAACTGGATGTTTTGTTGTGTTTAAGATTTGAAAAATATATAAGTATTTCTCTGTTGTTAGAAAAATTGTCCTTTTGACAGCCATGTTTTCTTTCTACGCATTTGAAATAGCCATTTGCCAGCAACCTTTTTATTAAGTTTCACCATGTATTAAAATTACAAAAAATAGATATTTAAGGGTGGAAGACGTAAAATATTTTAGTACAACTTACTTTTACAAATGAGGAACTATGTATACCTTGTAAAGCATTAGCAGGAATTTTTGTAATGGTGGGGGAGTTCATTAGTGAACATTATGTGTAGTCAAAGTCTAGAACTTTGTTTCCTCGAGACGATGCATATGTCGAAGCCGATCCCCTTGTATGCAAAATTAGTTCTTCTATCTTTTTCTTTTTCTTTAAAAAAATCACTTTTAGAATGATTCTGAAGTGGAATCGTAAAATCTGTCTCAAAGGACAAATAATCTTTCATAACAGTTGCATATATATTTTGTTTAGCGCTCCTACAACCTATAAATGAAGTAGTGTCATTCCAAGAATTACCCGGCCACCTTCTGTTTTCTTTTTTATATAAAGCCAATCACCCAAATTTTCATCTTCTCATGTTTGGGGTTTAACAAATCCCTTACATTATCTATTATATAAACAAAAAGTGCACAGCGAGGGCATAAACCTTACTTCATGAATACCTTTTTACATGAAGAGAGAATAAGTCTATGGGCAAAAATACATATTAGACCATTTCTTCTTACTACACACCTATTTAACTTACACAAAAATTAGATTTTTCATATCTAATTCTAAGCGACGGAACCTGCCACATATCCATGAAAAAGGGTCCTTTAGCCGCTTTTGGAAACTGACTGAAGTTCGTATGGATGATGCCTTCGTTTGATGTGGTGGCCTCTTTAGCAAACCTATCTGCCACTTGATTTGCTTCACGAAGGCAGTGGTTGGTCGTTGTCCTGCATCTTTCCAAATTATCCATTAAGTCTTCTGTCTCTTTTTTCATTTTGTTATTGTCTAGATTCTTGGCTTGGAATATGTCCCAGATCATCCTAGAGTCCATTTTCTCAATGAAGTTTGAGAGTTCTTTGTTTTTGCACTAGTCACACCCAAATTAGATAGCTTTCAGTTCTGCCTCACTGCTGCTATTACAGAAGATAGGCATCGATGCCATGATAAATTCTCCGTCTTCATCTCTAGAATCCCTCCAATTCCTGCTTTCCCATTACGATTGTTAAAACTTACATCTATGTTCAACTTCAATTTACCATGGGGAGTGATGATAGTCTATGATTGTGTATTTTAGTCACTGTTAATACTTTGGTCTTTTGCCTATCAGGGAGTCTCTTTTACCCTATTGCTATTTTCAGTGTGCATTGAGGACATTGCACAATTTTAAGTGTAGGGTGAGGAGATCGTCTATTTGATTTTTCGTGCTATCTTAGCTTAGTTATAGTACTCGTTCTTAGTATAGAGTTTTTGTTTAAAAAAAAATATAGAAAAATTAAATTTTTTCCGATGATATTACATTGCACAATTTTAAGTGTAGGGTGAGGAGATCGTCTATTTGATTTTTCGTGCTATCTTAGCTTAGTTATAGTACTCGTTCTTAGTATAGAGTTTTTGTTTAAAAAAAAATATAGAAAAATTAAATTTTTTCCGATGATAGATCTCCTAGACAGTTTTCTTAAGGGATTTAAATCTAAAGAAATAGGACAAAAATATTTTCTTTGTAGGTAATGTAGTAATTCCCCCTTCGTTTTTCTTTGTGACGTGGTTCTTTTCCAAGGGATTTGTTTGAACCGGGTGAAGTTAGTTTTTTTAGCAGTAGAAAATCTTGTGCAATGTATTGAATTGAAGTAATATCTTTTAATTATATCATGCCTTGAGAACAGTGAGTACTTTGGTGGTGACCTTTAGACTCAGGTTTTGACTCTTGTATAAGTACCTTAAATCGTATGATCTTAACCTGAGCCTAACTTTACTTAACTTCTTTGACTAGAGTATCTTTATGAGTCAAATACTAAGTGAATTATGTGCCATATGTGTGTAAGGTTTGGTATTATTCTATGCATTGCATTTGATGTCTAGAACTTGCCCCGTGTGTTTGCCAAGCGAAATAGTAGTTTTGTTCAGTCTTGAAAGTGATATAGGCATTTCTTTGTTGAGTCATATACATATTTTAGCCGCCTAATTGTTATATATCATAATAACCACTTTGAGCTTGTAATCATATTTCTTCGGTAATCATATTACAAGTCTCATCTATTTGTTTGAACTAACTATGTATTTAAACTTTTTCACCTCTCGTGAGTACTTGAATTGTTATGAACTTTGTAAACGTTAAAGTATGAGGTATTTGGTTTGGCTTTTGAGTGGAACTAATGAAATAAGGAGAAAGGTGCATTGTTTTGAAAAAAAAAAGTAAGAGCCCGAGGAAGCGAAAGTGCCTCCCATGTGGCGCACCCGGAACAACATCCATTGAAAGAAAGCGGAAGCCCCAATTGATTAACTGATTGCGCCTATGAAAAAAAGAAAAGAAAAAAATAGTTGTATTGCTGTAAAAAAAAGTCTTTAATAGTGGTGACTCTTGATATAATTGTGCTTAAAGAAGTGGGGAGTTAATATAATATTGATGTGAAGGTGGGTTTATGGTTTGACATAAGTAAGATGTTTCAATGTTAAATTGTATGCATTAAAGTGCTTAGGGAGGTGAAGTCACTATTATATCTAAATGTATCCTACCTCTCCTCAGTCCACATTATAACCAAATAAAGTCCTAGTTGATCCTAGGCTGAATGAGCTCAATTAGTAGCAATACACTATGGGCAAGCCTATGGTGCATCTTTTTGTGGCATATGAATATTATTTCTGAGCGTGAGCGAATTCTTTATAGTTTGAGTTCCTGATTGTTCTTAAATTTTATTGTGTGTGGAATTATACTCTCTTTTGTTTTGTGAGGGCACGTAATTCATGAAGGAAAAGTAGTTTCAATGACCTCAATGTTAGAGAAAGTGGTGTTGCGAATAATGTGTAGTACTTGTGAGTCAAATCTTGAGGTGAAGATGTTACACTCTTTTGCTTAGGCTATTACTCTTGTGATGAGTTAGGAGAATTATTTACAAAGATCGTGTCTTTATAAAGTGTAGTTTGATTAATCGAGAATGAGTAATGGTTTATGTGTAGGGTGTTGATGATAGGCTATGATTGTGTATTTTAGTCGCTTATTACACTCTAATTTACTGCACTTTAATTGAGTTTGAACTCTAATCGCTAGTGTTTTGCACTAAATATATATTTTACGTCTTGTAGAGTGATTCCGAGCTATATAGGTGTTATGTAATGAATTCAAGTGATTTGAAGCTTTGAAGTTTGAGTAAAATCCCAAGGAGTCAAGCCGAGATTGTGTTTGGAGATTAATGGATGATAGTTAATGAACGAAACAGAGAATCGAGCGGACAACGACGCCAAAAACTTATTGTTCCCAAACGCACACATAAGTATATGTGTTCGAGAAGTAATATAGAATTGTAAATCCAGATATCGTACTCACAGGGACTTATGATTAACTATCAACTAAATTGAACCAAAACAAGTAATCTATTCAAGCGAATTCTAAAGTATGAATATTTAACTAAAGATAATCTATAGTCGTAAACTTAGAGATTAAAAAATTAAGTTGGTGATATATAGAGACCAATTCAATGTGAGTGAATATTCTGGAACAAAGGTTAGCTAACAATCCGGTTGAGTTTTCCAATTAAATCGTCTAATTAATTTATCTAGTTTACTGGTTGATATGGTTAATATTGCTCGTAGCTTTCTTCCGAAGTACAACTCGCCTACTCAAGATAACCTAACGCCTATAGGGGTAAGTTCCTCCATGTGAATTTCCCTCCGAAATAGTCTCCCTAGGTCTCAGATGTGTCAAAAATTTTCAAAATAGCATTTTTATATGTATTTATACCAAGTAAGGTCGGGCCCAGACAAAACACTCTTTCCTGCACGAAATAGGACTCTGGCTCTATACACAGTGCGTCGCCCCATGCGGTACGCCAGTGAGTATGGGTTTTAATTGAAGGATATTTGCTGTTCTTCGCAGCATTAGTGTTCCAAATTCGACTTCATCTTGTATTGGACAAATTTCTTTCTTTGTTTGAACTTGCAAAAGATATAGCTTTTCCACAATTCCCAGCAGATATTAATAGGCAGAATGTGAAGGGTCATCTGTTTCAAGCCTAAGATGGATTATTAGACGATTCAAGGAGGTAGCAACTAGCAACAAATCATCTTCAAAACAAAAACAAAAGAAGAGAGAGAGAGCGAGCTTGCATACAAGGGCAGTGGTTGAAGCCGAGATACGAGTTTGAATCCAATAACTTTTTGTTTACACATAATATTTGTGTTAATAAATTTATCAAATATTTACATAAATTAAATTTAAAATTCAATTATGAACATTTAAAGATATCGTTCTTAAATTCAAAATCCTTAAAGTTGAAATGTTATATTCTGCTAGCATGTAAGATGGTGGATCGAGCCGAAAATGAGCGACAGGTTTTTAAGTATACAAATTACTGATAAAGTGTTAAGTTCAGCGTAGGATAACACTTCACAGTTCTCTAACAAATTAAAGGGATTAGTTTGAAATATAAACATTTAGTCTCAACTAGCTAGGGTTTATATACTGAGAGCATGATGGAACCTTATAAGTTTAATTTGAGGGCGTTATGTTCATCCAATATGTAAATTAGGTCACCGAACACAACACGTCAGAGGGGTTTGTGAATCCTTCAGTGCGGGATATACCAGACGTCAGTTGCGATAAAAACTTTTTTATGCATATATGTGTAAATAATATTTTCCTATAAAATAGCATGGATACACACTACCACATGAAAATTATAGAAACCATATCTCAATTTAGTGCATAGATTAAAACCTCAGGAAATTTTGTCGGGGTGAGTTTGCTCACATTGCTCATCCCAAATTCGAATAAAAGAGGAAGACTATAGTAGGAGACGATCATTAGAAAATTAGTCAATTTATGATGAATCTCATAATACAAATATCGTTAGGACGTGTTCACCTAGGCACTTGTTACATCAGCACAAAGGCGAATGAAGTACTATATGTATAGGTTCAATAACTCATATTTTTGACACGAAGTATAAATTTATATGTAAAATCCATTAAAATTAAAATAAATAGTATGTATAAACCCATAACTTTAAATCATAATGGGTTCAATATTAATAATTTAAAAAATTAAACTCATAGGGATTAAATCGTGAATCCGCCTTTACATCGGCGGACTGATGTGATAGAAAATAGTACGAGAGAGTCGGATACGGATAGGTAGTTGGAAGATAGGCTCTTTTATGGAAAAACCAATAAAATCAGTAGATACTGTAAGAAGGAGAAGCTAAGAGTTGATATAACATGCTATAATAAGAAACTAAATGGACAAGCCAAAAGGTTAGATAGGCATCATACGTTGTAAATCCTGATTTTTTCAGATAGATTAAAACATGAATGAGTTGGGGATTATATAAAATTAGGACTTAAACATAAGATTGTAGAGATAAAGCGAGTTGATATAAAGGATTATCTCATTAAGACTTGTATATGAAAATATGATAATAAATGTCATTAAAGCTTATGTTCTACAAATAGGATTAGATACGACAGCTAGTTACACGGTAGATATGGTGATGGTACTAGTAATGATGAAGGAAAGCTTATTCTAGAGTTCACTTTAACTTATGATGTAGTTGTATTTAATACATAATTTAAAAAGAGAAATTATATATTCCGGGATAACTTTTAACTATGAAGGTAACCTTTTTCAAATAAGCTTTATTCTTATTAGAAGACGCGATAGAACCACATGTAAGTGGAGTGGTAAATTGGCGGGTCGGGCCGAATATGATTTTGGTCAAAAATGGATAATGAAAAAACGGATAAATTATCTGATTCGACTCATATTTAATACGGATAAAAAATGAGTTAGCCGACGGATAATATGGGTTACTCATATTATCCATGACTTCTTGTATATGATCATTTTTGGGATAATTCTTAGTATTTCTAACTTGAGGAACCTCAAATTCGAGGCTTTACAAATATAAAAGTTAGACTCCTTGATTATTCATTAGTTACTTATTAGTTATCAATTTTCTAAATGAATATTATAGTTTTTATCCATATTTAAATCATTTTTATAAAGTTCATTATCCAACTCAATTTTTAATAAATAATATGAGTAATTAATTATTTTTTTTGAACTATTTTGTCACCCTTGCCACTCAACATGGGCTTCTAAAGCCTAAAAGAAGAGTGAGAAGGATGGGCATTAAAGTCGTTAACTAGTTAGCGTCTTAAGAAAAATTATTGGGGGAAGGAGCACGAGACTTAGAAGGGGAGACAAAGATGCATCATGTGTAGTCGGATAGATTTCGGTGGGTAGGAACATCTATGTAGTCCATATCCTAGCACCTTTTTTTATTTTTTATTTTTTGAAGATTATCAATCTTCTGTTGTATTGTAAACAACTTCTGGTATTCTTATTTTTGGAATTTGCACCTAAAAGCTCCACAAATTGATTCATGAAGAAATCTTCTAAAATTCAATTATCAGATCAAGAGAGGACCAACTCAATCGCAGCATCAATAAACCTAAAGAAGCTATGAATACAGATGAGGAACTCAACACTTCAACAACAAATTCAAACAAGGTAAGCTTTTGTGACACTGCTTCCCCCTCTCCTCTACCAATCAACAACACCCTAGAAGCAGAATTCCTAAACAAATTATCACTAGAAGAAGAAAATTCCAACTCAACTAAACACCCTTGTTTTATACCCATATCCAAAGATGACAAGATAAGGCTATACCGGCCTTGGCAACAATCCATTATAATGAAAGTTCGGAAAAAAAGTGTCCGATACAAACCTTGAGACCAAATTAAATTCACTTTGGCAACTGGATGAAACTCTTCAACTCATAGACCTAGTTTACGATTTCTACTACATCAAATTCCAAAATATTGATAACTACAACAAAGTATATCAAAAGGGACCTTGGTTCGTACGTTCTCAATATCTCTCCATACGTCAGTGGGAACTCAAATTTAATCCAACCTTACCACACTCAAATTTTACTAATGTATGAATCCGTCTCCAAGAACTATCCACTGAATACTACGACCTGCATATCCTCAAACAAATTGTAAATTTCATTGGCTCACTCATAAAAGTGGACACATGCACAGAACATATATCAAGAGGCCGATATGCCAGGCTCTGTATCTTAGCACCACTAGGAAAAACCCTTCCTTCTGAAATCTTATTAGGAAATTACACCCAACTAATACACTACGAGGATTCTTCTATTATATGTACAAAATGTGGTTGTACGTCTCGGTCATAACTTACACTATTGTATGATCTCTACAACACCTTCAACCTCCAACAATCCTAACCAAAACTATTTCAAATCACTAACTGTTGGGAAAAAAGAAATGACCCTTTCCCGTAAACCCCGAGATCTCCGCCTCTTTTGTAAAGAGAAAAAATGAGAAATAAAAACAACACAAGAATTTAACGTGGAAACCCAAAACCGGGAAAAAACCACAACCGTTGTCAAAAGACGACAACCGATCAATATGTGAAAAATTCTTACAATCACATCAACCTTAGTACTTTCTCCTAACAAAAAGTGTTAGAAATACATTTGGTTTGGTACATTTGAAAACATAACTTAAGCCCCCTTATATAGGGAAGTCTCCAAGCTACTCTTCAACATTTTTTCAATGTGGGACAATGACCATTCTCATTTTTAAGTAAAATCCCAACAAACTCCACCTTGATTAAAAATGATCATAGCAGCAGCTATCCGTCACACTCCACATTGCTGAACACTTGTCATACTCCACCATAAAGAGTATCGCCACTTAGAATAAACCATTCTAAGAATTTTCACTTCGGCTCATGTCGAAAAACACCTTGCTGATTATTATGGTGCAACCTCCACTATTGGCTCTCCTTGGAAGTCCATCAGCTATCGACATAACTGTTTCATCACACACCTTCCATTCCTGCCAAACCAATGCCCGTGTGTAATTCCGCTATTAATCTCAAATCCTTCACCATGGCAAATAGCGGCATGCCATAAGGATGTACATGTCTTGGGTCATATAAGGTCATATGGGTCCCTATCAAAGACCATATTAACAGCATCACTTGACTTGGGGCCTGTAGCCGAACCTGCTCCACCTGCTGGACAATATTTCTTCATGTGTCCAGGCTCTCCACACTTCCAGCAAACAACATTCCTCTTCATGGGATTCCTCTTTTCATTTCGTTTCCCGTAGCACATATACACGCCTTCAGAAGAAGTATCCCTCCCATCTCCTTTGAGTCTTCTTTCTTCAGAGATGAGCGTGCTGATAACTTCTGAAAGATCCACCTGCTCCTTCCCATGGAGCAATATTGGCTTCGTGTGCGCAAAAGACGAAGGAAGAGACCAGACGAGTCATAAGGCTTGATCCTCCTCATCTATCTTCACCCCAATAGCTTCAAGCTCAGAGACAATCCCATTGAGAACACTCAAATGATCCGAGATATTAGTACCCTCACCCATACGCAATGTATGAAATTGTTCCTTCAGGTATACCCGATTTGAGACTCCATTTGTTTGATACATCTTTTCGAACTTTTCCCATAGCTCCTTGGCCGTCGCAATTCCATGCACATTTGCAAGGACATTCTTTGCCAATGATAAGTGTATCGCACTTGCAGCTCTCAAATCCAAATCATCCCATTCTTCATCTCTCTTGCTTGATGAATCATCGCTAGAACCTGCTTCTGGTTTTCCCTTAAGGGTCTTGTGTAGACCTGATTGAATCAATATATCCCTGACTTGAACTTGCCACAAGCCAAAATTGATTCTTCCATCAAATTTCTCAATATCAAACTTGTTGCTTCCCATTGTAACCGTATCGCTAACCAATATTCGTGGATGAAAAACACTTGCTTAGAACCTCGTCTGTAGCTCGTGAACAGCACACCAGGTAAGTTCCCAGGAAAGAGAGGTGGGTCCGGCGTGACCACTCAATTACCAAGTCATTCCTAGCCAGAGCTTACCTAGACATGTACCTCCACACTTGATTCTAACCGCCAGAATTCACCACAAGCCTCGATACTGCAATTGCACCAACTTCTCCTCCTACAAGCTTCTTGAACCAGAAAATCTTTTCTGATGTAGAAGATCAGCCAAAGCTGCGACTACAGAGCATACTAAGATTCCTTCCTCAAGCTAGGCGACCTCGCTTTGATACAACTTGCTGGGAAAAAAGAAATGACCCTTTTCCGTAAACCCCGAGATATCCGCCCCTTTTGTAAAGAGAAAAAAATGAGAAATAAAAACAACACAAGAATTTAACGTGGAAACCCAAAACCGGGAAAAAACCACAACCGTTGTCAAAAGACAACAACCGACCACTATGTGAAAATTCTTACAATCACATAAACCTTAGTACTTTCTCCTAACAAAAAGTGTTAGAAATACATTTTGTTTGGTACATTTGAAAACATAACTTAAGCCCCCTTATATAGGCAAGCCTCCAAGCTACTCTTCAACATTTTTCCAATGTGGGACAATGACCATTCTCATTTTTAAGCAAAATCCCAACAACACTAACTTCCCATAATCATCGATCAGTACCTACCAACCCCCACCCCCTCCCAAAAATCTTGGAGAAACAAATAATCACCCTAAGTCACTACCCGTACACCCTCTCGTTCGTAAATCCTTATCCAAAAACATACCTCCAAACCAATACAACAACAAGAAACAATAAAAAAATATCATCATGATTCTACTACCCTACTTTCAGTCACTTACAATCACTTACATGAGCAACACTCATCAAACTCCAATAAGGCAATTGAATCAAAGACACCCATGCAACAAATTATAAACCCTACGATACCCACCTTGCTCAAAAGATCCAAACTCAATTCATACACTTCACCTCACTTACCACACTTAATTACCTCAACATAATCATCACCTAAAAGATCAACATTCAATACTACTTCCACAGATCTTTCATTCTCTAGAACACATAGTATTCCACTGAATGAATACTGCCCTAGCCCTTCAACCAATAACAATGGCATCTTGTTTACCATTCCAAGAAATTGCATTCACTATACCCTCAATGACTCCTTCAAATACTACCTCATCTTTGGTTAACTGCATTACAACTCAAATTACCAAATTGCTGGAAAATTCACCACCAATCTCATCCAATGTATAGAACTCAAACCTATAGGAATAAACACCACCAACAAAGGCACAGAAGACATGTGAACAACATTCACATCAACCATATCATCACCCTCCCCCACCTCACATAATAATTCACCATCAACCTCATCATCCCCCCAATGTATTCCCTCTCCCACAATCCATCCTCTAATGAATCAAGCATTGCTCTCCCAACAAATACCACCTGCTCGCTAAGTTCCACTAATAGATTTACAGCTTCTACAAGCCACATCACACTACTACTAGAGACCTCAGAAGAAATGACCTTTACTATACAAGAAGGAATGTCAAACCTAACAAATCAAGTCCTAGAACTAATACCACCAACAAGATATAACTCTCTGGCAAATGTAGTTCCAATAATGTCAATCCCAAATGCCTCATCACCAACCCTACCGGAATACACCCCCATATAACAACTTCTTGCCATGGTCTTTTCCTCCTCTCCAACCAGTGATTCCCCACCAAACCCCAGTACCATCACAAACAAAGCCACCACAACAACATGCAGTATTCAACAACAATTTCAACTCCACCACATTCATCATAACAGGAGAATCATCAACAAGCAGATGAAGGAAACGATCTCCCGGAGACCTTCATGAAATCCAGGATTTTGAATGACTTTCTGATGATCTCCATGTCAGGAAACAGAAAAAAAAATTCTAATCTTCACATTCCCCCCCCCCCCCCCCCCTCGAACCTCCAGAAAATCTCATTGAACTTACGTTTAAACCCCTCTTCAGTGGAATAAAAATATGCCATACTCATGATTCTAACCCTATAAGACAACCTACTACCAACAGCTCTATACGATTATCCCTACTTGTTAATGCACTTGGAACTATCTCTGGCTTAGAAAGAGAGCTACCCACAACATGAGGGATTAATGAAGATCATGCTATGGAATTGCAAAGGAACACATAATCAAGAATTTCATCGGAACCACATGTTTTCTCACATGGAACGACCCCTCCATCCTGTGCCTCACAGAAACCAAACTTGCTGACCACAGTGACATACTTATGGAGTTCAACTTCACAGACTTAATTCAAATAGCAACCCAAGGACAATCAAAAGGCATTGTACTTCTTTGGAAAGCACACGAATTGGATGTCAATCCAGTGGCAATTACAAGTCAAGAAATTCATGCCTCTGTCAATAATCAAGGTGATCAGCATCCATCAAACAAGTTGTGAAATGAGAGGAAGCAATGAAGTTTTTGTGTTTCATCATTTTAGAAAGTCTAATGTATCAACCCGCTCCCACCCCATACTGTATTTTAAAGAGCCCCTCCACCCTCCCCTCCCACCACCACCACCCTCATCCTGTTTACCCTATTGTATCCCTAGTAATACTTTAGTCAGCTATGTAACTTCGCCTCAAATCATCAATGAAATCCTTCGTTAAGCAAAAGAAAAAAAGATGCATCATGTGTCAATTTGCACAAAAAATTAGCAATTGAAGTACTGTTAGATGCGTTTAACAGTTTAGGATCTCGACCACAAGAGCTCAAGTGATGGATAAAGAGGTTCAGAGAGTTATAATTAGAGTTTTAAAAGTAGTTGATCTATAGGATGTTACCAACAAACAAAAGATAAATAAGCTTTTGAAGAGTACAACTGAGCTAAAAGGAAGCTAAGATAAAGATTGAGGGGAATCCCGAGATGACTTGTACCAAAAGATAGAACAGGAGAAAGGAGAAAGGAGAAAGAGTATATATTTAATCTAGGAAATAGCGATTTTAGTCTTGAATTATTACTTTATTCTAATTTTAAACTTCAATTAATCCAAACATGTGCTATTTATCCCTAAAATTTACGGAAGTTAAATACTTAATGAAATTATTAATTAAAAAATTAAATTCCGCTAACATGGCTGCCAAAGAAGACCCTCCTTTCTTATGACCCAAATATATGCCTCCCTTGGCGACCTTCACCAGTCGTTGCCATAGAAGCATTTGTCAAGAAAGATTATTCATCACCTAAAAAGCATTTGGCAAAGATTAATTCATGTTGCAAAAGTAATTCAAAGTTATAGTTGGAAATTTTAATTATTTATGTCTAAATAGGATTTGCAATTAGAATAAATATATGAATATGCTTTTATGTTTTTAGTTGAAAGAGGTTTCATACAATTATAAACAAGGGTATTGATAGCTTATTTTATGTGTGGAGATTTATGATAGCTATGTCGAAAATAAAATTAAAATAAACTTGATTTTGTAATAATTATTTGGGCTTAAGAAATTATGAAAAAAAAAAATCAAAAACAAGTTTGAGTAATAAAAGTTTCTCTTCTCCAAAATCTTTCTACTCTTCCAAAATTCCCTTAGCCTAAAAGCTTCCCTCCAAATATTAATAGCAATCCTCTTCCAACAAAGTGGTATCCGAGCCACAAGATTCTAACCAAAAATTTCTAAAACCATGGCAAATGGTGTTGCATCCTTCCAAGTTCCTATGCTCAACAAGAGCAACTATGATAATTGGAGTATCAAGATGAAGACTCTCCTAGGTGCACATAATGTTTGGGATATTGTAGAGAAAGGCTACAATGAGCCCGAGATGAATCCACATTATCCCAAACTCAAAAGGATGGTGTGAAGGATTCAAGAAAGAGAGACAAGAAATCTCTCTACTTCATCTACCAAGCATTGGATGACGATGGGTTCGAGAAGATCTCAAGTGCAACCACTGCTAAGGAAACGTGGGAGAAACTCCAAACGTCTTGCAAAGGTGCCGAGCAAGTAAAGAAGGTACGTCTCCAAACATTAAGAGGAGAATTTGAGTCTTTACATATGAAAGAAGGGGAGTCCATTTCCGACTATTTTTCAAGAGTTTTGGTGGTTTCAAATCAAATGAAAAGAAATGGTGAAAAATTGGAAGATGTTAGAATTATTGAGAAGATACTCCGGTCATTAACTTCCAAATTCGAGCATATTGTCATAACAATTGAAGAAACTAAAAATTTGAAGGAGATGTCAATTGATCAATTAATGGGATCCTTACAAGCATATGAAGAAAAGCATAAGAAAAAACAAGATATAGTGGAGCAATTATTCAAGATGAAAATAAAAGATAAGGAAGAAAATATCGGAAATGGACGAGGTCAATATGGAAGAGGTCGTGGTCGTGGACGAGGTTGAGGCCATGGACGTGGACGAGGAGGTTTCAACAACAATGAAGAAAGAAGAGAATACCCAAGTCGTGGGAGAGGCAACCAATGTGCAAGGTACGATAAATCTCAAATCAAATGTTATTCTTGTAAAAAATACGGACACTATGCTTCACAATATAGAGGGTCTCAAACCAAAGTCGAAGAGACCGCCAACCTTGTGGAGGATAAGGGCCAAAAAGACCCGACCCTACTTCTAGCATACAAAGGAGAAGAAGGGAGACAAGACAAAACTTGGTACCTTGACACCGGGGCGAGCAACTATATGTGTGGAAAGAGGAGCATGTTCGTGGAGCTCGATGAATCAGTGAGCGGTAATGTTTCTTTTGGTGATGAATCCAAAATACCAGTGAAAGGCAAAGGTAACATCCTAATCCGCTTGAAGAATGGAAATCACCAATTTATCTCAAATGTCTACTATGTGCCCAAGATGAAAAATAATATATTGAGTTTGGGGCAACTCTTAGAGAAGGGCTATGACATTCACATGAAAGATCATAGTCTTTCCATAAGAGATAATAAAAATAATTTAATCACTAAGGTGCCTACGTCCAAAAATAGAATGTTCTTGTTGAACATTAAAAATGATGTTGCAAAGTGTCTTAAAGCTTGCTACAAACTATCTTGGCTTTGGCATCTTCGATTTGGGCACTTGAATTTTGGAGGCTTGGAGCTACTATCCAAAAAGGACATGGTGCGAGGACTACCATCCATTAGCCACCCCGATCAATTGTGCGAAGGATGCCTACTCGGAAAGCAATTTCGGAAGAGTGCCAAAGGAGTCAAGCTCGAGAGCCCAAAAGCCATTGGAGCTCATACATACCGACATATGTGGTCCTATCAAGCCAAGCTCCCTCGGTAAAAGCAACTATTTCCTTCTATTTATTGATGATTTTTCTAGAAAGACATGGGTGTATTTCTTGAAGCAAAAATCGGAGGCATTTGAAGTATTCAAGAAATTCAAAGCGGCAGTGGAGAAAGAAAGGGGACTACACATAAAGGCCATGAGATCCGATCGTGGAGGCGAGTTCACTTCTAGAGAGTTCCAGAATTTTTGCGAGGAGCATGGAATAAGGCGTCCACTAACGGTACCAAGGTTCCCCCAACAAAATAGAGTGGTGGAAAGGAAGAACCGGACAATTCTAGACATGGCGCGGAGTATGCTAAAGAGCAAGAAGCTACCAAAGGAATTCTGGTCCGAAGCAGTAGCGTGTGCAGTCTATCTACTCAACCGATCACCAATAAGGAGCGTGTGGGGAAAGACACCACAAGAAGCTTGGAGTGGAAGGAAGCCAGGAATCTCCCATCTAAGAGTCTTTGGAAGCAAAGCATACGCACATGTACCTGATGAGACACGGAGCAAGCTCGGTGACAAAAGTAAGGCGTTCATCTTTATCGGGTATGATTCCAACTCCAAAGGCTACAAATTATATAATCCAAATACTAACAAGCTTGTGATAAGTCAGGATGTGGAGTTTGATGAAGAAGGAGAATGGAATTTTGGTTCTCACGAGGACTTTAATTCCATTATTCCAACCGAAGAAGAAGAACAAAGATCTACAGCAGAGGATGCCCAGCGAGAGCTAACTACTCCACCTACCTCGCCAACAGCAGTTCAAAATGACTCGCCACCATTGTTTCTGAATGAAAGGAGCAAGGAACGCGCAAGGAGTTTGGAAGACATTTATGAAGACAATGAAAGGTTAGAGGACCTAACTCTTCTTTGTCTATTTGCTGATTGT
Source organism: Nicotiana benthamiana (assembly GCA_034376525.1). Classification (NCBI taxonomy): domain Eukaryota; kingdom Viridiplantae; phylum Streptophyta; class Magnoliopsida; order Solanales; family Solanaceae; genus Nicotiana; species Nicotiana benthamiana. Next base: position 17,585,415 of record CM067324.1, on the reverse strand, counting down.
GAACCAGTTACCTTTGAAGAAGCCGTACAAAGTAAGAAATGGCGAGATGCAATGGATGAGGAGATCCAGTCCATCGAAAAGAACGACACCTAGGAGCTGACTTCACTTCCAAAAGGGCAAAAGGCGATCGACGTCAAGTGGGTGTACAAGGCAAAGAAAAACTGTAAGGGAGAAATCGAAAGATACAAGGCGAGGCTTGTTGCACAAGGATACAGTCAAAGAGCCGGCATCGACTATGACGAGGTATTTGCCCCTGTAGCCCGTTTAGAAACTGTAAGACTAATCATTTCTCTGGCAGCTCAAAATAAATGGAAGATACACCAAATGGTTGTAAAGTCGGCGTTCTTGAATGGAGTCCTTGAGGAAGAAGTTTACATCCGACAACCTATGGGCTATGAGGTGAAGACGCAGGAAGACAAAGTCTTAAGATTGAAGAAGGCGTTATATGGACTAAAGCAAGCACCAAGGGCGTGGAACAGTAGGATCGACAAGTACTTGCAAGAAAATGACTTCGCCAAATGCCCACATGAGCATGCGCTCTATGCCAAGATGAAAGATGGAGATATCTTGATCGTTTGCTTGTACGTGGATGATTTAATCTTTGCAGGAAATAACCAAAGGATGATCGATGAGTTCAAGCAAGCGATGGCTAAAGAGTTCGAGATGACCGACATTGGGCTTATGGCGTACTATCTTGGCATTGAAGTCAAACAACTTGAGGATGGAATTTTCATCTAACAGGAGGGCTATGCGAAGGAGATCCTAAAGAAGTTCAAGATGGATGATTGTAACCCAGTCAACACACCGGTGGAGTGCGGGATCAAGTTGTCGAAGCATGATGAAGCTGAGAAAGTGGACACGGCGATGTTCAAGAGCTTAGTTGGGAGCTTACGATATCCGACATTCTCTACGCCACCGGCCTCATAAGTCGCTACATGGAGAATCCAACTACTACACACTTGAAGGCTGCAAGAAGAATTCTCCGCTACCTCAAAGGTACAATCAACTTTGGCTTGTTCTATTCAACTTCTAATGATTATAAGCTTGTTGGTTATAGCGATAGCGATTGGGCTGGAGACATTGATGATAGAAAAAGTACCACGGGCTTCGTGTTCTTCATGGGAGACACCGCCTTCACTTGGATGTCCAAGAAACAACCAATTGTCACTCTATCCACATGTGAAGCTGAGTACGTTGCCGCTACCTCCTGTGTATGTCATGCAATTTGGATGCGAAGTTTGCTAAAGGAGCTCGGATGGCCACAAGAAGATCCAACTACAATTTGCGTGGATAATAAGTCGACGTTGGCGTTGGCGAAAAATCCGGTGTTCCATGATCGAAGCAAGCATATTGACACACGCTATCACTACATAAGAGAGTGCATCACAAGAAAGGATGTACAAGTAGAGTACGTGAAGTCCAAAGACCAAGTTGTGGATATCTTCACTAAGCCACTCAAGCAAGAGGACTTCATCAAGTTAAGAAGTTTGCTTGGAATGACAAATCAAGTATAAGGGGGGGGGGGGGGGGGTGTTAGAAAATAAAATTAAAATAGACTTTATTTTGTAATAATTATTTGGGCTTAAGAAATTATGAAAAAAAAAATCAAAAACAAATTTGAGTAATAAAAGTTTCTCTTCTCCAAAATCTTTCTACTCTTCCAAAATTCCCTTAGCCTAAAAGCCTCCCTCCAAATATTAATAGCAATCCTCTTCCGACAAGCTATAGAGAATGTCACACCTCCTTTTCTTTACTACACCTTAAGGGTATAAGGGAATTTTTTTTCAACTTAAAGTGACAATCAAAACGGGACTATTTATTTATTAAATTCAGAGTCGCCACTTGAGATAATTTACGATATCTCAAGTCACCAGTTTTAAATCATGAATCGAGGAAAATATTGACTCTGTTTATGTCTGCAAACACAGAAATTCGGGTAAGGAATTCTGTTAACCCATGAGAAGGTGTTAGGCATTCCCGAGTTCTGTAATTCTAGCACGGTCGCTTTGATCATACTTGGCTTATTAAATTATTTAATTACCCGTTTTAGAACCTTTGTGCTCTTGCCTTTTTCATCACTTTTAATTAAGAAAATTATCTTTAAATGGATTACGTGTAAGTATACCAATTTGTTTGGCGCGTCAAAAATCATGTCACACGAACGTGTCCGCAATTAGTAACGCGTTATTATTTTTTAGAATGTTTGACCAAAGTTGCACGAACACATACTCCAATTTTGTTTTTAGAAATCGCAATCATGTCATGCGAACATGTCCACAACCGTGATGGTATATTAACAGACCTAAGCAAACTACGAACATTTGTTATTTTATATCTAAATCATATTAAATTAATATGAGGGTCATATGTTATTTAATTATGGATGACACACCTCGATTCCAATTTTAAGGGAGCTCAAACAAAATTTTAGGAGGGCTATAAGCTATTTGTATTATGTGGTATAGCTCACTTCAATTATTTAAAGGAACTTAGTTATCTAATCACTAAAGGAGCTGGGTTCTAATTATTTTATACTATGTTAAGCTAAAAATTGATAATCAATACTAGCAATGAGCAACCAACGTTTGATTGTGAAGGGCTTTGGATTCGTCGTAAGCCAAGGACTAACCATCCTTTACTATAAGTCCGCATAAGGACCAAACGGGCCCAAAATGAAGCCCAGTTAGGCAACCAGGTCGATGAAAGGGAAAACCAACACAATTGGGCCAGAGCTGGTGGTCCAACGTACCCACTTAAACATTAATTTCATGAATCAGCATTAAATGTAAAATTTAATTAACATTTTCTGTCACATAGCAATCTAAGAGAACATCACTACCCCGAGGAAGGTCCAAATTCAATTGAGAATTGGTTTCAGAAGCTTATTGATATATAACCAAGACCCAACATGTTTTTCTATTCAAACAAACGAGTGTGTATTTTCCAAAATTCTATTTTTGTTCAATTTTGTGACTTAACATGGTCCCTACTGATTTCAAACCAAGGTATGAAGAAATGATATACCAACCAAATAAAACCAAAATCAGACCCAAAATTCAAGGTTAATATTTCAAAATGAGACAATCATCAAAACATTTCCTGCTTTTACTTATGTGATCAAACATAACGGTAGGCCTCATTAGCACTTGAAAATCAACACAACGCTACCATACATCATATAGATTAGTCCCTAATGAAAGCCATATTTATATAATGACGAGAGTTCAGCTATTACAACTAAGATTTAGCATACAAAAATCCTGTAAGAGCGTACCAAATCTGCGCATCTACAGTTTATCGTAACAGTAGTAAAATCCCTATAACTTCAGTAATCAAAGAAGCCACTCAAGCTAAATGAACTACTACTACATTTGACTAATAGGATTCATGCATTGTAGACATTAGATTCAAAAGAGTTTAAACAACACTAGAGCTTAGAATGACAAGCTAAAATTCACATAAAGGAGGGTTCGAACAGTAAGTTTAATACATCAAAAGAACACGCGATTGATCCCTAAAGAACCTATATCTTTGTTCAAACTCATTCTAATTGATATGCAAGCCAGGTTGTTTATATAGCTTTGATGTGCAATTCACATGTTAATGGGATCCAGGAAGTACCTAAAAATAAAGAGAGAAATAGAAGGGGTGAATAGTCAACAGAGCAGCAAAAGAACAACACCCAACTTTAATGAAACAGTAACCCCAATAGCAAAACTCAGAACCAATCTTAAAGAAAACCAGATTCAAGCCATTGAAACCAAGATGTAGGGCTTTGATCTTTTCAGGAAAATAATAGTTTTATAACTAAATGAAACTAAAAAATACCAACTATGCAGGATTTAAGCAATTTTATGAACAAGAAATGCAGAGAATTCAGAATTCTCTCAAAGAACCTAGCCGCTTCAGTTTTCAAGGATTTTTCTTTCTTAAAAATCTGACTTGAATATCAAGTAAGGGTGACTTTATAGGAAACGCATTAAGGCTACAAAAATAAACTAGGATTTGTACTTATAATCTTCTAGAGTTTTCATTTTTGCTTAGGAGGCCTTAGTTTAAATTTCAGAACTTCAAAATAGTCCTCACCCCAGCTTTCTAGAAGCTTCCTCAATCAGTTTTCAAAGATTCCTCTACCTAGAGTTCCTAAACTATCCACTAAAGCCCATGTTATTATCCCTTGAGGCCAGGCATAACCAGGGTCCAATCTACCCAATTTAATGGGTCTAAAAAGAACGAATTCGATTCCCTTCCAGGCTATTTGATCTTCAGAAACCAAATCAATATGATGAAAAACCAAAACACCCAAGTGTTCAAAGTTAGAACCTTACAGACTCAAAACAAAATTGGGCCCAAGATAAGAACGAAAAATCAACCAATTCAGACTTAGAAACAGAACACAAATAATAATCAAACACAACCTAAATCTAACATGAGGATATAGATGGTGAAAAATGAAAAATGATAAATCAGAAAATAAAAGAAAGAGTAGAAGAAGATGAGAAAAGAACACAAAATATCCAGAGGTAAAGAAAGTACCTAAGAATCTCGGACAAATAAAAAATATGAACTGATTCTTCGAAATCTTTAATTTTCGGTCCAGTCCGAGATTAATCGTATGTTCTTTACCAAAACATATGAATAAAGTCAAAATGGACCGAAAATCTTCAATGAGAACCTGAATTGGAAATTTGGGATTTTAGGATTCATCTTTTAATTTAATATTCGAGAAGCTCTGGGGTGCTTCGAGGGAAACGGAGTGGGGATTTGGAATGAGGGGAATGAACGGGTTCTAAGGTGTGTTTTCGGGGTGGATTGGGGTGGTTCAAGGTTGCGCCGCCACCGGGGGTAATGGGGGATTTTTAAGGCGGCGGGCTCTAGGGTTCATTGGATTCTCTGAGGGTGAAGCGGATGAGAGAGACGAGTTTGGGAGGAGGGGGGGATAATGAGATTCAAACACTATTATATCAAACCCACCCCACTTTAGGACCGTTCAATCAAAGAAGGTCAACGGTCTTGATCACCTACTGTTGAAACGTGGTCGTTTTGGATCGTTCAGTGGGGGAACCGGGTTGGACATGCGTTTGGGCTTAAACTAGGGCGGGTTTTGGGGAAAATGGATTCGGCCGGGGAAATTCAATTGCAAAAACCCAAAAATCAACCTTCTTTTTCATTCTCTTCCTTTTTTCTTTAATTCCTCTTTTTCTTTTCTTTTCTTTTATATTAAAATTAAAAATAAACCTGAATTAATTCCTAATCAAATTATCCTATCAAATTAAATTAACTAAATCAAAATAATAATTACCATAAATAATTAAACACCAAATTAAAAGAAAAACTTGCAAAATTCGAAACTCAAATTAAATTGCAAAAATGAGTTATTTTTGTGTTTTTTCTCATTTTTATAAAATAAACTAATTTATTAACTAATCCAAAAATATAAAATTAAATCCTAAATGCAAATGCAATAATTTGAACAAAATTAAAATACATAGACAAAATGCAAATAATTAACGAAAAGTGCTACAAAATCTACGATATTGTACATAATAGGAAATTTTTATTTTTCTTGAATTTATGGGAGTAATTAATATAGGGCAAAAATCACGTGCTTACAGAGAGCTTTCAGATATTCATAACAACAATATTTTTCCTTCAAATTGGTATCAGGGTTTCTACGATCTTGGGAGAGAATCAAGCTTACGCTGCCGGCTGGGGCCGCTAGCTAATGGGTGTCGCCCGTCCGGCCAAAAAATATGTTGGAAAAATCATTGATGTTTGTCAATAGAATGAAACTATTAGATGGAAAGTCCCAAAACAAAATCAAGAGAGAAAAATAAGTTTAATGAACTCTTCTCTAAAGTTGGAGAGAGGTTTAAGAAAAGTTGGAAGTTGATTAAGTGTTTCAATAAAATTGAGTATTGGTGACAAAGTGCATCAACGAGTGTTGAAGACAAGTTCTTCAAAAAAATTGGGTGTTGGTGACAAAGTGAATCAACGTGAGTTGGAGATAGGGGTTTCAACAAAGCATCAACATGAGTTGGAGACAAGTGCTTCAACAAAAATTGAGTGTTGATGACAAAGTGCATCAATGGTTGGTGACAAAATGCATCAGCGTGAGTTGGAGACAAGTGTGTTAACAAAATTGGATTGGTGACAAAGTGCATCAATGTGAGTTGGAGATAGGTGCTTCAACAAAATTGGGTGTTGGTGACAAATTGCATCAACGTGAGTTGGAAACAGGTGCTTCAACAAAATTGAGGAATGGAGAGACGTGCTTCATTAAAAGTGAAAGTTGGACAGAAGTGCTCCAACATTACTACATAATGAACAAGTCAAGACCTATACAACTTTGAATTATGGGAGAATGTTGTAAAACTAATTCAAAGTTGTAGTAGAAAACCTTAATTATTTATTATTTGCTTTATTTTATTCATGTCTAAATAGGATTTGCAGTTAATAAATATAGGAATAGGCTTTCCTGTTTCTAGTTGAAATATGTTTCATACTATTATAAACGGGGATATTGATAACTTGTTTTATGTCTGAAAAAGTGTAGAGAGGTAGCTATGACGTAGAGAGATTCAGGAATTTATGAGTTGTGAAAAATCCTTCTACCAAATTCTCTCCCTAATTTAATAAATTTCTTCTGTATAGCTTTTTCTAAATTTTTTGCTTGTGTCTAAATTATTCTTCAAGGGTTTTCAATCCTTCATTCATCACCTTATAAGTGATGATAAGGTGGTTCCACGCAGACACAAAAAGGTCCCCAGCTTATATATTACGCCGGGCATATTAGTGATGATAAAGTAATTTATCTTCTATATTATTATTATAAAAGTAAAAATATTGCATGCTAAATGTTAAATGATTAAAATATTCCAAAAGTATTAATTGACTTGTATATCTTTCAAAAACTAAATTATTCGCTCAAAATATTATCAATGTTGGATAAATTTGTAATATTTAGACTTTTCCTAATAGCTGAGTTTGACTTTAACTATAACTTCGACGACAAAATATACAAGAATTTGGGTTTGTTCAAATTGCATCCCAATTCATATTGAATATGTCAAGACTTGTAACACAAAAAGAAATCACTTTTAGTCTCTTACATTAACTTCATCCATGAAGAAAAGTATATATCCTTACCCACAAATTAATCTGTGAAGTTATTTATAAGTTATTATACTTTATTCTAATTATGGCTTTACAATTCGATTCATGCATCTGAATATTGCCTCTAAATTTGATCTACATACCTTTTTGTCGTATGAACTACTAATAATTTGTTGATTCCACAAGCATTTTGATTCCGACCAAATACGGTTTTGTCTTATGAACTACTCCAAATTACGTTTTTGTCATAAAAACCAATGCTATATTATTCTCTTTCGCTGAGGTTAAGTATATATAAAGCCGTAGAAGTTTGGATAGTACTTTTATTTGTAATTTTTTGATATGCAATAACTTATTTTAGTTGTGATCTTTTGGAGGGACATGCATGTTGAATTCAAATATCGGTTTATATACTATAGTAATTTATTATATACATTAATTGGTTATTTTATTACTCTAACAAATGTTATTGTATTAAAGGCGATATCCAGAGATGTAACAACTATAGGGGTATCAAATTTACTAAATCATACCATGAAAGTCTGGGAGAGAGTGGTAGAAATGAGAGTGCCAAGGACGGTGTCTATTTCATACAGCCAGTTCGGGTTCATGCCGGGGAGATCTACCAAAGAAGTTATCTACCCTACTAGGAGGATGGTGGAACAATACAAGAATAAGAAGAAGGATCTCCACATGGTGTTTATCGATCTAGAGAAAGCATACGACAAGGTTCCTAGGGAGGTCTTATGGAGCTGCTTAGAGGTTAAAGGGGTCCCGGTTGCCTATATTAGGGTGATTAAAGAATTGTATGATGGAGCTAAGACTTGGATTAGGACAGTAGGAGGCGACTCGGAGCATTTTTTGATTGTTATGGGATTGCACCAAGGGTCTGCGTTTAGCCCTTTCCTATTTGCCCAGGTGATGGATGTCATAACGCATCGTATTCAAGTGGAGGTGCATGCTGCATGCTATTTGCTGATGACATAGTCCTAATTGATGAGACACGACGCGGCGTCAACGAGAGGCTTGAGGATTGGAGACATGCTCTTGAGTCTAAAGGTTTCAGGTTAAGCAAGACAAAGACGGAATACCTCGAGCGCAAATCTGGGGCCGAGCCGTTGGAAGCGGGAGTGGAAGTGAGGCTTGACTCTCAAGTCATCCTAAGAGGGATGGTGTCAAGTACCTTGGATCAATTATTTAGGGGATCGGGGAGACTGACGAGGATGTCACACACCGTATAGGCGTGAGGTGGATGAAGTGGAGGTTAGCAACGGGATTCCTGTGTGACAAGAAAGTGCAACCATTACTAAAAAGCAAGTTTTATAGAGCAGTGGTTAGGACTTTCATGTTGTATGGGACCGAATTTTGGCTGGTTAAGAACGAACATATCTAGAAGATGAAACTAGCAGAGATGAGGATGTTAAGGTGGATGCGCGGGCATGCAAGGATGGATAAGATTAAGGAATGAAGATATTCCAGAGAAGGTAAGCGTGGGCCCCATGAAGGACAAGATGTGGGAAGCAAGACTCAGATGGTTCGGGCACATTCATATGAGAAGCACTGATGCACCGGTGAGAAGGTGTAAGCGACTGGAGGTGGTGGGCACGAGAAGAGGTAGAGGGATACCTAAGAAGTATTGGGGAGAGGTGATCAAGCAGGACATGGCGCGACTTAGGATTACTGAGGACATGACCCTTGACAGGGAATTGTGGAGGTCGAGCATTAATGTTGTAGGTTAGGGTAAGTTGCGGATATTTCTACAGTGAACTAGAATGAGACTAGCCAGTTAGGAGTTATTCTTAGGATGCTACTGATTAGCTACTGATGCAGGGATTTATCTGTTGGATATTAGTATACCTTCCATCTTTTTCGTATTTCCTATATTTCGTACATTGTATTTTGTTATTTTTGTTTTATGTTTTGTTATGTATTTTATGTTATTTTATTATGAGTCTATTGATAGTACTAATATATCATCTCTTGTTTCTTTCTTGAGTCGAGGGTTTCCTGGAAACAGCCTCTCTGCCCCTCAGGGTAGAGGTAAGGTCTGCGTACATACTACTCTCCCCAGATCCCACTTGTGGGATTATACTGTGTGGTTGTTGTTGTTGTTGTTGTTGTTGTTGTTGTTGTTGTTGTTGTTGTTGTTGTTGTTGTTGTTGTTGTTGTTGTTGTTGTTATTGTTGTTGTTGTTGTTGTTGTTGTTGTATTCCATATTTGACTTGGAATATTCATGCAACGCATGAGCAACAAAGACCGGTACTATATTAAAAGCACGAGGATTCTTAGGTGAAATGTCGTTTGTCTTTTTTACCTTTAAAAAAAATTGTATTATATAAAATTATAATTTAAGTTATATTTTTAATATTTATAAATATGAAATCAACTAATATATAGTTATATTTTTAATATTTATAAATATGAAATCAACTAAATATCGGCTACTAAATTTCTCCTTCTGTAAATAAATAAAAATTAATTTATTAATTTTTCTATCATTTAGAACTTTAAATTTAAATGATTATGAAAAGTATTCATGGAGTCTAATAAGAATATGCATGAACTTCTAATACTTTCTGCATAGGGTAAAATATATTTATATTAAATGATTGCATGAGGAAGTGGCACGTGGAGCCTAACACAGAAGATAGTTGAATCCGAAGGCAATGATCCCGTCTATTATCAGAGAAAATGATACTCATAAAGATGAAGTAAATGCATGCCTGCCGCTCGGTAACATTTAATGAGGAATATTCTACGATATTAAGTACACGGCCCATTTCAAGGAATACGACATTCATGGCATGTCGTTACACATTCTTCAATGTACCTCATAATTAATATTAAAGAGGGGCTTGATCCAAGGACCTTGTTCCCTAACTGCAACTATAAATTGTAAGCTATATTATCATTGTATGGGGATGAATTTTCTGATAAACATACGCTACACTCTATTTGAAGCTCAATATAAATTTATCTTCTTGTTTACTGATATCGTTGCTATTGTGACCGGAAGCCTTATCCTGGAATTACTATTTTTGTTATTTTATCTCCATCTCAAGGTTAAGTATTAAATTTTTATCCAATTCATTTATTATTTCAGAATCAGATTAATTTATTTGTTTATAAATCACATATAAATTCAACTATACTATTTTACGGGTGAACACTTTAAAACTTCCAAATTCCATAGAGTATTGTATTATATACCTACGTTTAAATTTCAGCCATACCAATTCAAGATGGACAAGAATATATTGGACCACTTCCGTCCTCTATATGGAAGATCACATTTAACTTGAACTGCTGTAAATATTGTTGGAATAACAGTTTTTCTACAAGTAATTTCTTTATTGTGTATATTCTATCTAAAATGTTATTAACTCCGTGCATCTACTTTAATCGAGAATAAACTATGAGACTTAGCATGCTTTATTCCTTTAATTGTGTTGTTGTTTATCCATTTAGACATGACGTTTTGCATTATTTAGTAATAGGTATGGCTGTTCGTAAAAATTCAAAAGCCCTAATCAAACCGAAAATAAAATCGAACTGATTAAATTTTTGGTTTTGTTTGGTTTTAGTTTTTAATTTTAAAAACCGATCAAATTTAACTTGGTTTTGATTTTAATCAGAAAAAAACCAAACCAACCAACTATATGAGTAGCTATTTCAAATTTATTATCACATGCACACACACACACACACACACACACACACACACACACACACATATATATATATATATATAAAGTTTCAAAAATTTAGTGGTAAATGTTAATAGTTTGCACTTTTAATATAGTTCTTTGCATTTATATTCTAGTTTGATTGGTAGTTTTCTTTTATTAAGTATAAGAATCTATTTCGTATTAAAAATAATATAATTTTAATTGAGTCCTTAATTTATTCATCACTATTTGATTCAATTATCATAATATATCTTGGTAAATAATAGATTTCTCAAAAGGAAATTGATTTGATAGTGTTACGTTGAAAATGTGATCGTCAGAATATGTGTTTGGTAGTGTATATCTTATATTTAAGAAAAAACCGACAAATAACTTAAAAAACCAAAAAATCAACAAAACTCGACATAAATTGAATTGAGAAAAATCCGACTTTATTGGTTTGATTTGGTTATAATATTTGAAAAATTGACTTACTTGGTTTGATTCTATTTATCGTAAAAATTTTAATGACAATTAAAATTTATTAATGGGACTCTAAAAATACGCGATCTATTTTTATGCTATTTGTTTAAGCGGTTGATGCTAGATGTATGAAGTTTAACGGCGAAATACAAACTAAAGCAGAAGTATGGTCAAACCAAGGGGCTAATTATCCAGCCTCGGACTGACCGACGAGGGACCTCGAGGTCGATGCCTGGGCTCGGGCTTAAGCTATCGGGGACAGTCGGGGAAGGGCTAACAGTTAGGATATAATTTATGGAGACTCTTTATGGCCAATGATAAGTAAATAAATGAAGAACAAGTATGAAGATAATAAAATAGAGCAACAATACCGAGAGAGTGTATTAGAGATGAGAGAGAGAGAGAGAGAGTTATTTTGTCGCGTAGAATAGCTGGAAACAACAGCATGTGCCTACAAAGTGATGAGGAACCCATTTATATAGGAGAAAAAATTTACATAGCACAAAAGTACATTAACTGTAAAGGTATGGGGATATGACAGCTAGATGTGACTCCTTGATACAGGCTCTGGATAGATCGGCTTTGTCAGGCTTAGCCGCGTGCCTAGGGAATGCCCCATTTGATCCTAGCTTCGATCAGTAATCTCTCCAGGTCGGGCATTGACGAGCCTCGAGGGAGGGAACTTGATCACAGCTTCGTGACCTCGAGGACTCGAGCTGATCTTCTGAAATAGCAAGAAAGTGGACCCTCTGAATTCCCCACATACAAATAATCTCCGCATTTTCAAGAACGAAGTGATGGTAAATAATTCTGATGCCCAACTCTTCAAGCTCCCTGTGACGGAATAATGATGCAACCTATGACGTGAGATTTCACGATAACCGGGACATCCCATGGACTTGTCTTTTCGATGCCATTCCATACACTATCGATTCCTGTCCTTCAAAATGACAACGCTGTTGTTGATTTAGTTTTTCAAGGGCACATTGATTGCATATGCCGATTAGTCTTTTCAAGGGCATCGATGGCCGAATCATTACCTCCTATAAATAGGGTGTATTCCGGTAGTATGTCCCTATCCAAATGCCCTTCTTCATTCATTCATCCATTCCTTCTTATCATCTTCCTTTGTTGTTAACCACCATGCTTGGAGCCCTTGACTATGAAGTTGTATAGCAGCATTCTCAATTCAGCTGTATGGTGGCCTTTTTCCTATGCTTCCCTTTGTCGAATGATATCATATCGTCTTGTTGTTGTTGTTGTTGCTGTTATGCCTTCTACTGTTGTCCTCGTTGGCTCGAGGAGATGATACAAGGCGGTTGTCTTCTTTCGATATAGAAAGGTGTTCGCACTCTACACCATTGTTCAATCTCTTACCCTAGAATGGTGTGGAACTTTATTCCTTGGGTTTTTTAATTTTCCTCCCAAGGGATAAAATGGTACATCCGGCCGTTGAGGCTAAGGCTAGCCGACTCTTCAACCTTTGACTTCAGCGGGATATGTCTCTTTTTTCTGCCTCTTCTGCATACTCCCTCTTTCCTCATCTTCATCTTCTCCCTCAGTGATGTTATTCCGTCGGATCGAGGATGTGAACTCGAGGAGGTGGCGCTCAGAGATGCTACTATCGGAGATGAACCTTCGAGAGTAGACTAGGCCCTTAGGCTTTCACTATGGGTGTACACTCTTCCGCTTCTTTGTCTTTATGTAAGGACTTATTTTTATGAGAGCTTGCCCATACTTAGACGGTGTCTTGGGGTCGATCCCTCAAGGACGGAACTCGAAGCACCTATTTTTCTTCTTGGGAGAAATCTTCAAGATTGGATACCATATTGAACTTTATAAAGGTGTATAAAGCTTTCTGGAGCCTAACTCCTTGCTGACGGAGATCTTAGAGGTCGGGTACCATCTCGAGATAGAGATAATGTTCTTAGAATTTTGAAGCCTAACTTTGTTTTGATGGAGCTCCTCTAGGTCGGGTACCACCTCGGGACTGGAGATGATGTCATTGGCTTCTTAAAGCCTAACTTCTTTTTGAGAGAGGTTCTTGAGGTCAAGTGCCAACTCGGGACTAGAGACGATGCCATTGGTTCTTAAAGCCTAACTTCTTTTTGATAGAGGTCCTCGAGGTCAGGTACCATCTCGAGACTATTGATGATGTTGTTGTCCTTTTGAAGGCTAACTTCCTTTTGATAGAGGTCCTCAAGGTCGGGTACAATCTCGAGATTGGAGACAAAGTCATTGGCCTCCCGAGGCCTATCTTGGGTAGGCGAATTGTTATTGTTTCAACATATATGTGGGGCTGCTTCCATTTCTTGGGAGATCACACTTTTTTAGATAGCTATCATTGCATTTCGATGTTGATTCCTGCTTTACCTTAGCACCAGAGTGTTTGCGTAGGTTCCCACTTCAGTTTGCTAGTATGTCCATAGTTATAACTGCCACTTCGAGGTTTTGTCCGATAGATGGGGGAGAGTTCTATTCCCTGTGCTCAAGATCAATGAGATTTTTCCTTAGATACTACGTCTTTGATAAGAGAGGAGCATCTTGAGTTAATGAGGAGTGATTGCAGATGGGGCGAGGGGGTAGCGTTGCAGGTGTTTCCCTTCGATGAGGGTATCAAGACCTTGGCGATGGATTCCTGAATGTGTATGTTCCCTTTCGCATTAGGACCCCTAAAATAGGGTCGTGCTCAACTTCTATTTAACGTATCGGGTCACTTTGGCACATATACATCCTCCGTTTTGGCAAATCATGTTGATGATGAGGTTTTTTTCAAAGAAAGCGGGGCTTGAATTCATGCTCATCCATCTTGTCAGGTTGTACCAGACCTTTCACCACTGAGATCTGCTAACCTTGCGGTGCCATTCGTCCATGCCCTTTGTTGTTGACGATGAGGAAGATGGAGATCAGGAGTGGATTAATCGGTACGTCTGGGTCCGGACGACTGATGTTATCCCCGTGGAACTTATGCCATTCCTCAAGAAATGGAATTATGCACGTGATTGGAGTGTCCCGCGCTTTCTCAGACTTGCTCCTAGTGAAAGATAGTGTTGTAACTCTATTTCTTCCTTTTAAGTAGCAATTTCATAGGTGTCGGGAAAAGTTCTTGATCTACCTGGTTGGGTCCGGAAGTTGGCGACCCACTCAACTTGTGATGAGCGTAGGTGGTGAGCTGTGTCCCGGGACATATGGGAAGAGAAATATCATGGTATGTGTGTATACCACCTTTTTCCCTGCTTTTTGTCTGTTTGGGGAGACATTTTCCTGTTGAGGTCATGCTCCTCTAGAGAGAGGGAAAGCTTGCCAGCTGCCGGGCTTAATAATGACAATAATAAGCGGGACATACATTCGCAGGCGATGGCACTCAGAGTAAGGAGAAACGGGGTAGGGGTTTCGAGATAGAGATACCGTCCAATTCTACTACGCCCAAAGTTTTTGGCTCTGGAAAGATAGCTTTTTTCAAGCGATCGTGCTTCGACCGGGGTCGATTCTTCCAGGGATGAGGAGACTAGATCCATATGTGTGCTCGGCCTTCGAGGAAGTCCATCGGCTTCACCTTGCGGTGAGCTTCGACATAGGCCTTTCGAATACCGTTTCTTATCGAGTGTTTCTTTTGCAGGCCTTTGCCTAGATTAGGTATGAGTTGCTCCGATATGGAGCTAGGGCTCCGGAAAGCTCTAGATGAGGGTAGGTCCCTTAGGCTCCTTTGCGGGGAGGGGGAAGTTGAGTTGGCACACTGGTGATATGAGGCGTACCAGAGCTTGAATTACGAGAGCTATTTGATGGAGTAGGTACTTCTCATCCCGCGCGAATACGCGTTATGCCTTTTAACTTCTAAGGTTAACCCTTCGCCTATCCAGCTGCAGAAAAAGACGAAAGTCCTGGAACGTCTTAAAGGTGAATCCGACCGAATCAGGAATGACTGTGGTGTGCTAAGAGCTCGAGAGCAAGTTTAAGCTTCAGAGGAGAAAGGTGCCTTGGATAAAGTTCCTTCCCTCAAGGTCCAACTCCGCTTAGCTCGCTATAATGCTTCAGTTCAAGTAGATATGATCATGAAGATTGAATGTGAACATTCGAAGGTTAGGGCCGAGATTGATGATGTTCGGACCGAAGTTGTACTGAGCTGGGCTAAGGCCAATAAGGAGATGGCGATTTATTTAGGATGCTAACGATGCCCAAGCTGAGTTGAAGAGGGTCCTCGATCATGAATAGAGAATTAAAGAATATGCTCGTTGTAGATTCCGAAGAAAGGTTCTCGAGGAGATCAGTGTCAGGGGTTTGTTCTCTCGGAAGAGTTGGCGGGAGCAAGGATGGACGAGCGTGGTGCTCAGTTACTCCTGTCCGAGCCAAAGAAGAGTGGAGATTAGGCCGATAGGCTATAGCCTTCAGGGTCAGGGCGTAGATTTTTCCATTTTGTATGTAAGATCTTCAGAGCATATTTGTAGATGGAGAATGCACTTTCTCGTGTGTGTAAAATAGAAGAAAACTTTAGGTTTCACTTATTCTGTATCCTTTTCTGCTTTACTTATAACCAGGTGGACTGGTTTCGGAGTTGCTGAGAATCCTTCGATTCGTGATATGGCTCTGGGGATCATTAGGCAGGCCCCGAGGCTCTTATGCATTTGGTCGATGCGACTTTTAGTGTAAGCTAGAATTAGAGCTCTTATGCTTTTGCTCAACTTTTTTGGATTTTGGTCTCCATGTCGGTCTTTGACTCGAGCTCATTCGATCCGCAAGATTTTTTGTTTGAATGGGCAGGTGACAATGGTTCTTATGCCGTGGGTCAGAGCGACCTTTTATATGCACGGCCTTGAGGCTCATTAAGCTGGCGACAGTGACTCTTACGCTTTTTATTTATGCATGTATGGTGAACTATTTTGGCTCTTACGCTAGTCTACGAGTATTTTGGGGCGTTCTCAGTGGGGGGGATCTTTGCCATGAAAATGCTGAGTTTCCTTTGAGTACGAAATGTTTTGGCAAAATATACTTGTTGACTGCTTGGCATATGTACATGTCATTTTGTTTTCGTGTGTCCGGCTTATTCGGACATGATTCATTTGAGTATTTGGCCCGCTACATCATTTCCTACTGGAACCTTGCTCGGCGTTCCTTGGTTTTCTGAATGGATAACCCTTCGAAGGGATTCACTCCAGTGTTCTGGGTTGATTGTAAAAGAGGCCTTTAACACTTGTGGATCCCCCTTAAGTAGCATACAGGTGTTCTCCTCATTAAAAACCTTGCCGACAAAACCCTCTTCGGGACAAAAGCTCGATCGAAGGAAAAGAGTGTGATAGATGCTTTTAAGGCCTTGAGAACCTCGGGATGGGTTAGCACTTTCGACTGCTCTGATCAAGCGCCTACATATGGTTTAGTGTAAAATAATGAAAGGGGAGGTGGTTGTACCTTATTGTGGGATTCTCCGGCAATGTTCCCAGGTCTGATGTATCCATGTTGCTCATAACGAGGACTTAGTACGGTCCTCCGTTGTGTTTAATCGGGATTATCTGAAGATGTAGTTTGATTATCCTTTGGCTCTTTCGAGAGTGGAGATATTTCTATCGATGCTGCGTCATGCACCGCGAACATTTCCCTTGCCACGTGTTGTTCCTTATATATGATTTTAACCCTATTCATTGTCGGGAATTTCATCATTTGGTGAAGAGTGGATGGTACGACTCTCATGTGGTGTATTCACGGCTGTCCGAATAAGGCATTATACCTCATGTCTCATTTGAAGACATGGAATTTGACATTTTGGGTCGTGCCAACCTGATGACCGGGAGGATGATTTCTCCTTTAGTCGTTTCACTTTCCATGTTGAATTCATTCATGACTCAAGTGGCGGGCATAATTTGATCAAGTAGTCCGAGTTGCTCTATCACCCTTGACCTGATAATGTTAGCCGAGTTACTTGGATCCACGAGTGTACATTTTATTTGAAATGAATTAACGAGAAAAGAGATTACCAGTGTGTCATTATGAGGTTGGGACAAGGTTTCGGAGTCCTCATCGCTGAATGTGAGGACATCTTCAGGTATGTATTCCCAAGTTCACTTTTCTCTTGTGATGGATATTTTTTTCCTTCTCATCATGGGTTCCTGGGGAGTGTCGACGCCCCCCAATATCATGTGGATAACATGTAGTTGTTCATTTGTTTCGTTCTTCTTAGCTGCCTCTCTTTCTCGGAACAAATTCTTAGCTCGAGTGCTAAGAAATTCTTGGAGGTGACCTTTATTGAGTAGCCTAACTACTTCCTCTCATAATTGGTGGCGATCTTCGATCCTATGTCCGTGCGTATTATGAAATTTACATACTAGTTATTTATTCCCTAGGAAGGATTCGACTGAATAGGCCTGGGCCATCTGGTGTCTCGGATTTTGCTGATAATGAACACATTGTATTATACATTAACATTGAAGTTGTATTCTGATAGGCGCGGTTCCCCCGCTGGACCCTCGTTACCATCAATTTGGATCTACTGATGATTCCCCGAAGGTTATGTCCTTGGCTCACTAATCGATCATTGCGAGGCGGGTTGAATCTCAGGTCATTCCTCCTATCTTCGGAGTACGGTTGATACCTCTCTCTGTTTGGTTTTGACTCCTTCACCGGGAGCCTGATCTTTGACTAATACCAGTTGTGGATGTCCGACCAGGTTACGCCGTGATAGTCGACCAGATTCTCTTTTAGCTACCTTAAGGCCACTGACATTCGTTCATTTAGGCCTTGAGTGAAGGCCTGCACCGCCCATCCGTCGAAGATCGGGTGTAGTTCCATTCGTTCTGTTTGGAAGCGAAATACGAATTCTCGCAGCATTTCATTCTCCCTCTTCTTGATCTTGAATACGGCGGACTTCCTTGTTGCTACTTTGATGGCCCCGGCATGTGCCTTAATAAAGCAGTCTGATAGCATGGCAAATGATTCTACAAAGTTGGGAGCTAGGTTATGATACCACATCATGGACCCCTTCGAGAGCTTTTCTCTGAATTTCTTCAGTAAGACGGACTTGATCTCATCATCTTTTATGTCATTGCCCTTTACTGAGAATGTATAGGAACTGATGTGTTTGTTGGGATCAGTGGTCCCATTTTTTTTTTGGGAGTTCCACCATTCTGACTTTCTTTGGAATGGGTTTCAGGCCGTTTCTTCGGGAAACAGCCGTTGCATGAACTTTTTCGAATCTATACCTTTTAGAACGTGGGTGCGCACGAGATTTGGTCGACCTTGAGGTTATAGGTTTCGACCTTCTTGTCGTTGGTAGCTATAATTTTCTCCCCCGAATCAATCATTTTGGTGAGGTCCTCAAGTATTTTGAGTATGGCAGGATCGACTATCGATCCATTGTTGCTCGATCTCTTTGGTATATGTTCGGCTAAGGGAGTAGCTTCTGGTGCTACTGTGCTGGGAGTCTTCGGGTGGGTTTGCAGCTGAGAAATAGCCAGCTATTGTGCCTGCAGCATTTCAAAAATAACGTGAAGGATAACTTCCCTTTCTTCCCAAGCTGGAGTTTTTTAGGTTTCTTGTTGGTCTCCATGTTGTATACCCATGTCGATGTGTGAGGTTTCGTCGACCTACTGTGCATCGTGCGAACCCACATCCACTAAAATCGGTCCATGTCCGTTATCGATGTGGTGGCGTGCCAACAATTGGAACAACTACACCATTTTCTTCGTGGTTTTTAGGGTTGTCGTTCTCAACTTATTTACTGAGCCAGATATTTTAACCTGAAACTGAAGATCTTGGATAAGAAAAAGTGTAAAAGATAACTTGCGTTGTGTAACAAAACCAGCAAGAAAATAATCACTATTATTTTTATCCCCACGGTGGGAGCCAAACTATTTAACGTGAAAGTGGTAATGACAATTAAATTTATTAATGAGACTCTAAAAATACGTGATCTATCTTTATGCTAGTTGTTTAAGCAGTTGGTGCTAGATGTATGAAGTTTAACGACAAAATACAAACTAAAGCAGAGTTATGATCAAACCAAGGGGCTAGTTTTTCGGCTTTGCACTGACCGAAGAGGGACCTCGAGGTCGATGCCTAGGCTCGTGCTCGAGCTACCGGAAACAGTCAGGGAAGGGCTAAGAGTTAGGATACAATTGATGGAGGCTCTTTATGGCCAATGATAAGTAAATAAATGAAGAACGAGTATAAAAATCATAAAATAGAGCAACAATACCGACAGTGGGTATTAGAAAGAAGAGAGAGAGAGAGAAAGAGAGAGAGATAGATAGAGAGAGAGAGAGAGAGAGAGAGAGAGTTATTATTTCCTGTAGAATAGTTGGAAATAACAGTAGGATCCTACAAAGTGATGAGGATCCCTTTTATATATAGAAGGGGAAATCCAACATAGTACAAAAGTGCATTAATTATAAAGGTATGGATATTGGACAGCTAGATGCGACTCCTTGATACAATCTCCGGGCAGGCCGACTTTGTCAGACTTAGCTGCATGCCATGGAATGCCCCATTTGATCCTAGCATCGATCAGTATTCTCTTCAGGTCGGGCATCGACGAGCCTTGAGGGAGGGAACTTGGTCACAGCTTCGCGATCTCGAGGCCTCGAGATGATTTTCTGAAATAGCTAGAAATTAGACCATCTTATTTCGCCGCATATAGTTTCTTTTAAAAGAAAATTCGATCCAAACCGAACTAGTAACACCCCTAGTAATAGGAATTTCAACTATTGTTGCGTGCACAAATGTAATCTTTCTTTTCATATTTAATTTCTTTTATTGATCAAGTGAACTTTTTCTCTAATATAATCGTATCTATTTCAATGGAGAATAAAATAAGGCAACATCTATATGTTTTTGTTATTTATTTTTAAAACTTATTTTAACAAAAAAATTATTATATATTTGGTATGTATAAAATCTATTGGAAATAACCAAATAATAGTATAATCAATATTTTGTATAAAGGCGACTACCAATAAAACCGCACATAGCACGAGAGGCAGAGATCTAACAGTCAATCTAATTTAAGGTGAGAGAAACTCCAACTTTTCCCTAGAATGAACTCCCAACTCCTTGAGAAATAAGACAATATTCCCCAAAACCACCGGACTTAGTCCATAAAAATCCTTTACAAAATGATATGGAAAAACTAACATCATATAAGGAGATATTTTTGGAATCAAACCCAATGGATTTCACTCTTACCATAGAACAAGAGGATATGCTATACACAACAAATGCCATGGAAACCAAGGAACCTATGCATGATCCAGGAGTTATTGCAAGAGATGACATACATATTTCCCTTTCATTAGATGATAGACAACATATCTATAAGCCATGCAAATATTCTATTATAATCAAGTTAGTAGGTAAACGTATGGTGCATCATTACCTAAAGAGGAAGATCTAAGAGATGTGAAAACTAACGGAAGACTTCACATTAATTGATCTTGGTGAGGACTATCACATCATCAAATTCACAAAGAAAGAAAACATGGACAAAGCTATCCACCTAGGTCATGGTTCATTAATGGCCATTTCATGTCTATCTCCAAATAGAAACCAAATTTTGTGGCTAGAAATGAAAAATTAACTACCTCTGCAGTTTGTATTCGGCTACCTCAATTACCAACAGAGTTTTATGATTGCAAAATACTAGAAAAAATTGGTAATTCAATAGGATGCCTACTGAAAATTGACACATGCACTTCAACATACAATTGTTGGGCAGTCTCCTTGAAAATCAATATGCAAGGATTTGTGTTGAAATCCCCTTGGAAATCCGAGTTTAACCTACCTATTTGTTGGACAGTATAAGCAATATATACACTATGAAGGGGAAGATTTTCTCTGTAAAAATTATAGTCGTTTTGGTTACACACTAAGGCATTACACCTATATCAAGGAAAAGCATAGATCGCCACCATGCATGACAAGAACACCAACAAGCAGCTATAAAGGAAGAAAATGAAACAGAATGGAAAATTTTTTCATTCAACAAGCAGAAGAATTAAGGTAAAAAAATTCCTAACTAATCGGCCACAATCCAAGCAAAAGGAAATCATGGTCCAGGTATTCCAATTAAATTATTCAATGCAAATACAGGTACATATTTGGTTACTCAAACTCTTCAATACAAAACTAAAGATTACTCCTCTAATAACCATAACTCATCAGTTAATACCTACATTAATACTGCTATTGATCAATCCACTACCCTCGATAAACACCACCAATTTGATAAGAGGAAAATGGTTTTGCCAAAAACCACTATTTTTTCTTTGTGGAAACAAATTCAATCCATTAAGTGATGACTTGGACACTTGCATGGAAAATTCCAACGTGGCACCATGTGTCACCAAATTTTTAGATACTAACAATCCCATGCAGATTGGCCCTAGCATGGATGTTTCTAACCCTTCCTCAAATCCTACCCCTACTACCCTAAACTCTCCCCTTAAGAAAAAATCTGCTCAAAATATTTTGTTATCTAAAGGATCTCCAAAAGATCCTTCCTTAAGATATGGCAAGATCTCCCCACCCCCCACACAAGTATGTTGTCCAAATGGAAACGGCTATAGAAAAAAGTAGCCAAATGGATATTCTCTTAGAAAACCCAAACAAAGCAATTAAGTGTCCTATAAATCAAGACCTAGAGCAACCAAAAGACACAAACTTGGAAGAAACAATCATTATTTCTCCAACCAATCAGCTAACCCCTTCTCCTACCCAAAATCCCACGCCTACTACCAGTGTATTAAATACCTTCCATTTCCTAAAATGCCAAGAGTTCCTTCAACCCTAAGAAGAAGGCATCATCTAATCCAAATTCTAAGGAAACACCGCCCTCTCAACATAGAAATCATCTCCCCCCCCCCCCAATCCTCAAGAACAACCCCAAATAATATACTCTCAACCTCCCCAAGCCCAAGACTACCAACTATTGATTTAGATGGAACTAGCTCTCATGGGTCATGCACTATCGTTCACGATCCCAATCGATGGCCAAGAGGCAATTGTGATCCTCCACAACACTCAATATCTAGCACAACTCATCACGGAGGAAATGAGGTTGGCCCTGAACAACTATCTCAATCAAGTATGACTCAACAACATTATCCACCTGATGGCTCCATCAATGAACCCTCAAATGGCTCAAACGAAGAGAGAACAATGGAGCATTCCACCCCAGTTCAACCCCATAAACCCTCAAAATACCCAATTGGATCTTCCCTTCTTTCCAACAGAGATGTATCTCAACTCAAACCAAATTTTCTTCTTTGAGATATCAATCAGTGGAACCAAGGGATGGTACCCCCCTCCACCCCCTCCAATACCTCGACCTCAACAACAAGACGACCTAATACAAGGTCCAGTGGAGGCAGAAATGGAGCAGGACAATGTCCCTCTAAACCTACACTTTGGGCCAACCCTATAACTCTCAAACCTATAAGGAATAAAAACATTTCTCTTCACAGAGAGTCATGAGAAGAGGTATGTGCTCAACTGCCCATTGGTCCTATATAAGTTCTTGATGAATATCCATCCTCCACATGATCCAACTGTGGGCAACAAGGCAATGATCCTAGTTCTATCATTAAGAAGAAATCATGTCCAAGCGGGGGGGATAAGGGAGAATGGAGATATGGTCAACCCTGAATCAAATTTAGTCATGAATCAGCCTACTAATTTCGTAATATGGAATATACAGGGAAGGAACAATGATAATTTTAGGAGAAACTTTAGGGAGATGATAGACACACATAGGCGGTGTTTGGTGACTTTGTTAAAAACAAGGATGGGCAACCATGCATCCATGCTCAATGAGTTTGGGTTCAGTGAGATGATTGAAGTTCCATCGAATGGACAGTCTGGTGGTATGGTAATGATGTGGAAAGAAGACAGAATCAACATTCAAAATGTTGTGCGTAGGGGTCAGGAGATCCATGAAACTATTGAGGTAATTCCTATACGTAAACCCTAGATTTTTATTTCCATATATGCTAGTACTAGTATTCATAACAGAATATCATGTGGGATCGCCTATAAAGTATAGCAATTCTAATAAAGGACCTTGGTTAGTAAGTGGTGACTTCAATGACATTTTAATAGTCAGTGAGAAATTTGGTGGCAAACCTATTAAGGATAGTAGAGCTAGTTACATTTGGTCAAAAATCAACAAGTGCAACTTGGTTGATCTAGGCTTCAAGGGAAGCAAATACACTTGGACAAACAATAGACATAACAAGAAGGGTCTTATTTTAGAAAGACTTGATAAAGTCTTCGGAAATGATGAATGGATTGAACTCTTCCCTAAAAGCTATATTATTCACTTGCCTAGAACCCACTCTGACCATAATCCTATTCTTATTGAATTGATTCCAAGGAATATGTCTCCCTATTAGGTTCCTATTTGATTAGAAACCTTTTGGTGTAAATATCCGAAATATTAGGCTATTGTTAGAAATATATGGAATGATAGTGATTACTTTAAAGCTAGCCTCAATTTTGTTGATAAGGTAAAACCTTGGAGAGATAGTACATTTGGCAATATCATGGGAAGGAAAAGAAAATTATTAGCTAGACTCTAAGGCATCCAACCTTATAATAGTTGTGCTACCAGCTCTTTCCTTAAAAAATTAGAATTAGTCCTTCAAAATAAGTTCAATGATATTCTAAAAATATTAAAAGATTACTGGAAACTTAGGTCTAGGATCATGTGGCTTGGAGACACTAATACAAAATTCTTCCATATCTCAATGACTAATACGAATAGAAGAAACAAGAATATCTATTTCAAAGATGACGTAGGTAATTGGATAAATGACCATAGCTATATTATGTCTCATGTTCAAAATTGCTTTCGTCTACATTTTCCTCTTCTCATTCTCATTCTATCTGGGAAAACCGCCTAAATCCCCAATCCAGTTGTAATAAGATTAACCTAGATAATATGGATATCTCTCTTCTAGATAATGAGATTAAAAGAGTTCTCTTCTCGTTCAAACCTTTTAAGTCTCCTGGTCTAGATGGTCTGCACCCCTTCTTTCTTCAAAAATATTGGTATCACATAGGGCGTTCAGTTAGTAATCTTTGTCATGATATTTTTAACACTAAGAAAATCCCTGCGAAAATTAACAATACTTTTCTCTGCCTCATTCTCAAAATCTATAATGCTAACAGTATTATAATTTTAACACCCACTGGCTTATGCAATACTATCTACAAACTAATCACCAAGATTCTAGACAACTGTCTTAAACCTTTGCTAGATTAATTGATCAGCCCGTATCAGGCCAACTTCATAAAAAAAAAGAACGTCTGATAATGCTATCATCAGCCAGGAAATGATTTCTAAGTTTAATAAACTGAAAGGTAAGAAGGGCCATATCATTCTCAAAATTGACTTAGAAAAGGCTTTTGATCGTCTAGAATGGTCTTTTGTTCATCACACCCTGGATTACTTTAATTTCCCTCCAAAATTCTTTAAATTGTTGATGAGTTGCATTTCTACCAATAAAATAGCAATCTTAGTCAACGGATCTGTAACAAATTACTTTCAACCAAGTAGAGGTGTTAGACATGGAGACCCCACTTTCCCCTTTATCGTTATCCTCTACCGAGAAATGCTCACTAGATATATAGGACATCAAGTGGACATTAAGAATTCATACCATATATCTTTAGGTTATAAATGTCCAAAAATCTCTCATTTATTATTTGCTGACGATCTTACCCTAATGGCTAGAGCTAATACTAAGTCTTCTCAAGCAATTAAAAATGACCTTGAACAGTTTTGTTCACTATCAGGTCAAAGCAGCAACACTAGTAAGTCAAAATTACTTTTCTCAAAAAATTTCAACCACACTATTATCAGTTCCATTACCACTTTATTAGGTACTAAGAAATGTAACAGCTTTGGCACATACCTAGGTTTCCATATCCTTCACTATAGCCCAAAACCTAGGGACTATCAATTCCATATTGATAAGATGAGAACTAATCTTGCCTCCTGGAAAATGAAATTCTTTAGTTTGGCAAGAAGAACAACCCTTGCAGCATCTTGCTTAATTCCATCCCAAACCATTACATGCAATACACCCTCCTCCATAGGAAAACCTTAAGAGAGATTGACAATGTCCAAAGGGACTTCATATGGGATAGTACAGCAGAGAAAAGGAAAATTCACATGGTGAACTGCCCGCCTTATACCAACCCAAAAGATATGGTGGATTAGGCATCCACAATACTTTTAATAAAAATCTATGCACTCTCGCTAGCTTAAGTTGGAGACTTCTCACAAATGCACTAATTCCATGGCAAATTTTATCATCTCTTGCTATTGCAATAGTTCCTCTACAAATAGATCCTCCTACCTTTGGAAAAGCATTTGTAAATGATGGGACATCTGCTCTAACGGGATCATATGGTCCCCATACATCCAATACAATCTTAACCTATGGGAGGCCAATTGGATTCCAAATTTTGGTAACCTAAGGAACCACGATATAGGGCCTCCTTCAGCAAAGGATATTTCCACAAAAATAAAAGATATCTTTGATGGTACCAATTGGAATTTAGACTGCTTAAACTTCTCTCTTCCTCCGGACTTACTAGCTAACATCACTAGAACCAAAATCCGTCACAAGGGTGCCTAAAATGACTTACCTATTTGTTCTCACCACTATGGGGGTCTTTACTACCAAATCTTGTTATACACTCCTGGAAGCTTCTAATAATACTAATTTAGACTTCGAGTGGACTTGGAAATTGGAATGTCCCAATAAAATCAGATTTTTCCTATGGTAATGCCTTCACAATCGAATTCCTTGTAGAAAATACCTTTCACAGATTGGACTAATCACTGACCCTAATTGTCCCATCAGTAAAAGCTCTTATGTAGAATCAATAGAACATATCTTCCTAGAATGCAAAGCTGTCAACAAACTCTGGACCCACCTTCAAAGAAATCAACTAATTAACCAAAATGGGATACATTGGCTTATCCAAATAAAGGACTTCAACTTTCCACTTAAACATGATTTCTTAAATTGGAACATATACCTTCCCTTCATCATCTCGCAAATCTGGGTTAATAGAAACAGTAATAACCACAATAACACTTCCAACAAAACTAATGGTTATCAAATCATGCAAAGGGCCATTTAATTTAAAGTACTCTCGAAAAAATTCTTTATTCACCCTCCCAAATTACTTATAAAAATTAACTAGTTCAAACCCCCGAGGGGATGGTTCAAGCTGATTTTGGATGCCAGTTTTCATAGCTATAACCAAAATTTTGGTTTAGGTGGTGTGTTCAGAAACAAAAGTGGTAGTTGGGTAGTTGGTTTTACAAAACTAACACATGCAAATGGCTCACTAGCAGCAGAATTAAAAGTTCTACGAGAAGGTCTAGGAACAGCAAAGGAGTGAAATTGGTTCCCACTTGAAATTGAGATAGACTGCTCAGAAGTAATCCAAGCCATATAAGTTGGTAATAAATTATTGAATAAAACTATTAATGATTGCAGGTCCTTAATGCACCAGCAGAGGGTTACTCTCCAACACACTTTTAGGCAGGGGATTAGGATCGCTGAACAACTAGCAAAAAGGATCCTAGGTAGGGACAACCAAGCTTTTGAAGAAGCAAGAGGAAGTAAAGCTCAGAAGACAAGTAAAAAAGTTTTTCTTGAACCACCTTTTGATGTAATAGATTTTGTGGAAAGTGATAGACTTGAATCCACTACTTATGAAAAATTGCTATGTGATGAAGATTGTCAACAGTTAGCAAGCTTAGTGCGGCTACCGAATGTGAGCATGTGATTTTTGGCAATTCAAAACAAAATAACTTTTTTATTATTTCCAATTTCGTAGATTTTTGTAGCATTTTTTGTTTACTGTTTGTATTTGTCTGCGCATGTTAATTTTGTTTAAATTATGAAAAAAATACAAAAATAGGTTGCATTTGCATTTAGGATTTAACTTTGCATTTTAAAAATTAATTAGTAATTTAGTTGCTTTATAAAAATAGTTTATTTTTGCTTGTTAATTTTAGTCTTGAATGTTGGTAATTTTTCCTTTAATTGGGTTTTAATTAATGGTAGTAAATATTATTTGTAGTAATTAATTTGATAAGATAATTTGATTAGGAATAATTTAGGTTTATTTTTAATTTTAAATTAAAAGAAATTAGAAAAAAGAAGTGAAAAGGAAAAGAAAACAAAATAGGGAGTTCAACTTGGGCCAAAATTTGAGTTCACCCCATCCCAAATCATTTTATTCCTCTGAAACCCATGCAAAACCCAGCCCAAATACGCCCAACCAAGTGTGGTCCCTAATTGAACCAAATGACGTCGTTCGGCCATCCTTTCATCTGAGCCATTGATTTGTCTTCATCCAACTGTCCAGTTTCCTCATCCCAATTACATAAGAATGTCTTAATTCTTCACATTTAACTCAGTACCCTGTTCACTTCATCTCCTTCTCTTATCTCTTATTAGAGAACACCATATTTGGGCAAGTAAGCCACTTTCACCGGCATCACACCTTCAAACTTTCACCAAAATGTCACCCTACAATCCCTAGCTTCCCCCCCCCATCCTTTTATCACTATCAATTCCCCAAAAGTCACGGCCCATTGGCATTAATTTCAGATCTAAAATCCCAAAAGATTAGAAGAATCTAAATCCGTTGCTTTGGCTGATTTCAATGATCCCTGAAGTTCGATTTGTGTCGAAGATTATGCCAAACGTTTGTTCTTTACAAGAACAGTCTCTTGATATCATCCTTGGATCATTATGAAGCATGTCGGATTCTAGTAGGCTCTTCATTTTCCTGTCCAAGCCTGTCGCCTTCGTTGATCCGTTCCGGCAAAACCAGTATTACTCCTTCCTTGATTCTTTTCTTCATGTCTTTTTCTTGTTTTCTTTTCCCTGTTCTTGTATTTTTATGTGTTCGATTTAATATTAGTTTAACTAAATTAATTTTCCAGTTGCTCATTTGTGTAATTGCGATTAATATCCATTTAAGTTTGTTTTATTTCAATTTTTATTTTTGCCGCATTTTTTAAGTCCAAACGTTAATTTTATTAAAGGGATTGATGAAGCGGGTTTCCTTATCCCTTATTCATTTTTAGTTGTAGGTTTAGGCAGCCTCATGGTTTGGGCTGGGTTGGATTAATTCGGCCTTGGATCAACTTTGAACTATGTTAGGTTTTGGGTTTCAGGGGTAATAACAGGAGCTTTAAGGGATAATTTAGGTAATTAATTTAGGAAATCTAGGTGTAACAACCTTAGGAAACTTCCAAGAAAGGGGTGTGGGACTATTTTGAAATTCTGAGATTTACACTAGAATTTCTAAGCTAAAATGACAACATGGAAAGGTGCAAAGTGCAAAAAAATTGATCCCTTATGCTACCCTCATAACTTGCCTATAAAGGCACCTTTACTTGACCCTTAAGAGGAATTTTAAGAGAAAAATCCCAGAAAAATGCTGAAGCGGTTGACTCTGATTTTTCTACACTTCTCTGAAAAAGTAGCAGAATCTTTGCTGATTTTAGTTTCTAAGTATTGATTGCTTAGTAAAATCAGTAAAGATGATAAGGTCTTGTAGTTGGGGTTGAATTGGATTGAGTTTGGATCTCTAAAAGTCTGAGTTGACGTTTTGCTTTTGGTTGTACTATTCGATCGAAATTGGTTGAGCTTGCTTGGAGATTGTTTTGGAAATTTAGCTTAGAATTTTGCTGGTTTCTGCTTTTCGAGTTCCCTTTAAGTGAGATTTTTTTAAAGCTGTCAAAATGGTATTATTTCCAGGTTGAATCTGGTGCAAAAGCTGAACGATTGCTATGTTGTTGTGGCTATTTCCACTGCTGATTATTGATGTTGTTTCCTATTAAACCCTTCAGCTTATCTTCTTTGTTTTTTGCTATAATCAGGTATTCATCCAACCTCCAATTGCATGTTGAAATGGAAATGAAATGATGTTGATATCGTTATTCATAGTAGCAAGTTTTAGAGTATTTGATCTCATGTTCATTAAGTCTTACTATGTGTTTATATGCTTATTAAGTTTTCATAATTAAAGCTTCTATAAAGTCGTTAAGTTATGAGCTGATAAGGGACTATTGTTATATGAATTCAACCTTTCTTTAGTACTATTACAGTGTTGATATGGTATTCAGAATTGTAGCATGATATTTTGTTAATAAGTTTGTGGTTGTCTATTTTGATTTTAATGTCGAGTTAGGCTCTTAAACAAACTTGGCATGTGGTATCATAGTTTGAATGGCTTAGCATTCTGCTGAGTTGACTAGGGATGTCTTTTAAATCAATGGTGCTGATTTCTAATTAAATCTGCTAGAAATTGATTGCAACATGTTAAAAGAATGCCATATATTCCTTCATTGAAGTGTTAGTCGA
Organism: Nicotiana benthamiana; assembly: GCA_034376525.1. NCBI lineage: Eukaryota > Viridiplantae > Streptophyta > Magnoliopsida > Solanales > Solanaceae > Nicotiana > Nicotiana benthamiana. The sequence goes on along the minus strand of CM067324.1, from coordinate 17,555,765 downwards.
ATCAATTGTTACTGCTGGTTTTTTTTTCATATAGCAAATCTGACTTTTAATGTATGCAAAAGAAAATTGGAAGTTTCGCTTAGTTAATTTGGATCGATTAGTAAAAAATGTAGGGTTATTTGATTAGTCCCATTTCTTGTTTGTTTGATGCATATTCTTGATCTATTTTCCCCTCTTGATTTGGCAGAATTTTGTTCCTGAATTTTGGACCTAATGTTGGCCTGATAACAAATGTTTGGTCTGATAATTTGAAGTCACTTTTTGGGACCGGCTATCTTTCTCCATTGAGAATTGGGCCCAATCTTGAAAGCAGCTGGAAACTTGATTTTGAGTTAGCTGGCCCTTTAATTCAATGTTCACTAAATTAGTTAGTAGGATTGAGATCTTATTTAAATAAGTAGAAATTTCTTAATTTTGTTGTTAACTAATTGACTTTTAAAATTAGATTGGAGGTGTGCTATATTAGGTAACACAAATAACTTATGGCCCTCCAAGTTTAGTTTGAATTCTCTTTAAAATTGGAAATCAAGGTGTGTCGTGCCTAATAAAATCTCAAAAACGCACGGCCCTCGCTTAATTAATTTTTAATCCTTAGAAATCGAGGCGTGTCATTTAGTTAAATTTCCATGGCCCTCGTACTAATTTCATAATTTAGATATAACAAATAACAAATGATCGTAGTTTGCTTTAGGCACATTTTATATATTATCGTAGTCGTGAACACGTTCACGTGATATGATTAAGATTTAAAAACAAAATCAGAGTATCATGCAACTTCGACTAAATTTTCTTAATAAAAATAAAGTGTTATGAATTATGGACACATTCGCGTGACATGATTTTAGACGCGCCAAACAAATGGGTAAACGTGCGTATGACATGTTTCAAGATAATTCCCTAATCAAAAGTGACTAATGTACATAAGTTCTAAAATCAGTAATTAAGCAATCTTATTAGCGAAGTATTATCAAAGCGACCGTGTTAGTACCATAGAGCTCGGGAATGCCTAATACCTTCTCCTAGGTTAACAGAATTCTTTACTTGAATTTATGTGTTTGCAGACATAAACAGAGTCAAATCTTTCCTCGATTCGGGATTTTAAACTGGTGACTTGGGAAATTATAAATTATCCCAAGTGGCGACTCTGATTTTTTTAATAAATAAATAATCTTGTTTTGATTGTTACTTTAAGTTAAAAAACTCCCCTACACCCTTCCATGGGTGTCGGTAAAAAAGGATGTGTGACACCTCTAGCAACTCTGTTGGGGACCGAACCCAGAATCTCTGGTTCAGAGTTCAAGAATTCGAGCTTGTTAATATGATTCTTACTTGGCTTTATTTTTTATTGATATTAGTGTATTTTGTGAATCTTCTGTGCTAAATGCTATCTGTTTACCACTTTAATATTGTTTTAATTATATATAACTGTCTTCTTACGCCACTCCTCTAAGTCTTCTGGAAATGGTGCATACGTTCGTGTAGCCCACTTTTTCTACAGAAATTATACCAAATAGAATGAGGCTGCGCAAGCGACAAGGCCGGGTAGACTTCAGCGCTCCGATATGTCACCCCCTCTTCGGCATCAGTTATCCACTCGGGTACCCAAAGTATAGACAAAACCCCCAGGATTTAAACCTATAAAAATATAGCTTCATGTTGTATCCCTAGTATGAGCGCTTGTTTGCATCATGTCCATTTGACTTAAGGGACTCAACACAGGGGTTGGGTCTATCTAGGACAGGTGTGCCCAAAAAAATAGACCATCCCGATAAATTCTATGTTCTACGTAAACATTTATTTCAGCTTGCATATTGATCGACCAGGGAAAATAAAGCAAAAAAAACAAGAGTGACGTAGGAAATGGAATAAAGCCCGGTTCTAAAGAAAAACCCTGTTACTTGAAAAATCCTGAAACTCTGCCAAAATTTTTCAAAAGTATAAGTTATTTCAAATAGTCAAACACTGTTTCCTTTTCAAATGTGTCAAAGTTAGCCGAGCTACGCAGGTCTAATTCTCACCGGATGTGGGATACATAGGCAACCTACATAAGGTTCGGCCTTATTTTTGAAAAAAAAAACAAGAAAAAAGTGTCAGTGGTCAAGTGAATGTAGTTTGGAGTTTTGGTCAAAACGAGTCGATCCAGCTTCAACAATATTTTAAACCGTTCTTACCAAGATAGCCTTAGAGTATTTTCAGTTCTCAAAGGGCTATTTTTGAAAAGAATGGACAAGTTTGTGAAGTGATGTGAAAAAGTCCTCCCCAGCCAAAAATTCATGGGGAACTGGGAGGGGGCCAAGGTAGTTTGGTGAAAATTGGAATATAAGGGAAGGAATCATTGCTTCTTTAATTTTTCATTAGAAACTTGTTATACAAAAAGGTCTGCTGGATCAACCCTGACTTTAACCTTCCACAGGAACAAATGAATATATCCAGGATCTGCCAGAAGTGGTCAACAAGCAGTGGTGGAACGATCTAGACGAAGATAGTTAGAAATGGGTAAAACAGCAGTTGGGTGCCCTCAAAAACATTTTTGAGATTACACCATAGGAAGATCTAATCAGCGCTTTGGTAACATTCTGGGACCCTATCCACAATGTTTTCGTTTCTCGAATTTTGAGATCACCCCTACATTGGAGGAGATGGTCGGGTACATTGAGTTTGGCCGGGGTTTGAGGAAGCAACAACTTATATTTCCAAGGGCTCCGTCAGTGCACAAGTTCTTTAACCTCTCAAATATCAATAAACAGATGAAGAAAGCCCACGTAAGCAAAGGATGTTATTCTTTCCATTTCTTGTACTTCAGGTTCGGGCATTCAGCTGGGTTTGAAACACGTGAAAAGGGTTTGAGAAATAAAAAAGTTAAGGTCCTTTGTAAATTTCATCGTTGGTTTGCATTTATTGTGGCATTCTTAAGGATCATGGTTTTTCCTAATGTGGAAGGGACAGTGGATACTCGTATGGTTAGAATTGCACAAGTTCTCACTACAAAGGAAGATCACACACTTGTCCTGTTGGTGTTGTCAAATATTTATCGAGCATTGACATTGTGTAAAGTCGGGGCTCAATTCTTTGAAAGTTGCAATATCCTTCTAAAAATGTGGTTGATCGAGCATATTCACCATCTCCCCAGATTCATAAGTTATGGTTTGAGCCCGGGTAACTTCATCACCAGCTACGAGGAGAGGGTAAAGTATTACAATATGCCAAAAAGGTTTAAAGCATGGGTCTCCCACTTAAAAGCTTTCAACGCATGTCAGGTCGAATGGATTATAGGATGGCTCCCGAGAACAGAAGTCATATACATGACTGCTAGCAAGGGCTACTTAAGGATAATAAGAGTAAAGAGTATCCAACCATATGCACCGCAGAGGGTCTTGAGGCAATTAGGAAGATATCATATTGTGCCCGAAGATTAAGATCTAAGAACCCAGGTCATAGAGCTGCATCCCGAAGCTACATTGCCCGAGGCTTTAGTTCAACTGGATTGGAATAACTACCGGTATCTAAACAATGGCACTCAGGTATCGGATATGGAAAAGGGGGAAGTAGGTCCAAACTATGCTAAATGGTTTGAGAAAAGGTCTTGCGTAAACAAAGAGCCGGAGCCCGAGCTTGAGAGGCCTGCCAAAAGACCTCATATTCAAGCTTTTGAAAACAAAATCCAAGAAATGTTGGCATGGGGAGAAAAATAAAAAAACAGATCAAGCCGAGATTCGCACCTTGAAAGAGAAGCTAAGAAACATAGAATTCAACAATGATCTCCAAGCACAAGAAGCCAAAGGCTAAATGAAAAAGTTAGTCAAAGAAAATGATGCCCTTCGAGCCCAGATTCGAGAAATAAAAATGGAAGCTGAAAATTCCCCCCAGAAGTGTAAAAGATGAAAAGCTTATAAATGACCTTAGGCAAAAGGTAAGTGAGTATGGTTTTGATCTGAACAAAGCAGAGGGTCAACTAGCTAGGTAGAAACCAATTGGCTAAAAATACGGAGGAACGAGCATGCCTGATTAAATAGTTAAAAGACAAGCACGACAATAAGGTTGCGGGATTGAAGAAAAGGGCCATCGTTGAGAAAAAAATGGTCAAGCAGGTGAAAGACTTTACGGTTGAAAGAGAACATTGTTATACAGCAATGGCACAGTTAGAAAAATATTTTCAACAACTTCAAGAGCAGAACCAAATAACTGAACAAACTTTGGAAGCCAAGGCCCAGTAGATTGGGTTTTTGTTGAAAGAAAAAGGTGTCATAAGAGAGAAAGAGAGAGAGTCAGAAGGATCGCTGATTGCATCACGATGAAGTGCAGTAGTTGCAAAGATATGACTAGATCCATGTTCTTTACCACTACAATGACCTTTGTCCGCCAGGTAATGGAAGATCTCCACCACCTCCAAGAAGATTTAGCATGTAGGCCCGTGGCGAGACTGAATGATGTCCTGCAGGCCCCATGAGCAGTAGAGGCATTGATATATTCATGATTTTCATTAGAGTCTGTTAGTTTGTCGTCAATTCTGTATTTTCATATTCTGTGGAGTCTGTCAGATTTCTCTTAAGTATGTATTCTCATCTCTTCATCAAAGTCTATTAGTTGCTTTTGAGTCTGTTAGTTTTTGAGTCATTGTAGTCAAAGCATTTCTTTTTATGAAAATTTGAAACTCCTAGAATATGTTACTACTTATTTTTATACTTATCCCCAAAACTACGCTCGGTCTAATTCATGTGGTATCATGATACGTAGGAAATCTCCATAGGATTCGACCATGACCAAAAGAGGGAAAAATAGAAGAAAAAGAGAAGAGAAAAAGAGAGGAAAAACAAAGAAAAAAAAAGAAAAGAAAAGAGAGGGAAAATAAGAAACCATGAAAAGGAAACAATGGCAAAATAAGAGAGGGAATAAAAAAATAAAGATAAATCAAGCGCAGATAGGCGTGAATGTAAAAGAAAAAAAGAGAGAGAAAAAGAGAAGTTGTGAATGGAAATAAGGAAAAGCCGGGATGACGCAAGCAGCCGATCAAATGCATAATAGAGACCGTTAACTGCTAGGTGCATTCATTCCCTAAAGTGCAATTGTCTATCTATTAAACCCTAATCGCTAATAAGTTTGTTGTTGTCACCAGTAGCAGGAAGGTGATTAGTTTTGTGGCATTCTGGCAACCCACCCATTCAACACCCGGTCTAAAAACAAGTTGACCATGACCAACCAGAAGCCTGATGTAAGTATCATCGATCCCTCGAGAGAGGTGGATGAGTTGGATGTTAATGTGATGAAAGAAGAGATGTATAAAACTGAAACAATGAATAGCTAAAATGTACCAAGCATGGGCAAAAGGGCAATCACCACCATTTTAGCCCGCCAACCCTACCTTCATTGGCTCAGTCGCAGGATTATCCTGCTACTGATTCGGCCCCGAGCCTTCCCATTTACCAACACTACGAGAGCACCACCTCCCAAACACCAGCAGCTCCACCATCCAAATCAGTTCCATACCCTCCAGCACCAGCCACTCCTATCTTTGTGGCACCCCACTCGTCACACTCCACAGATCTTCCAGCGAACCTTTTTTCCAAGCCCGTGATAACAGTATTACCCCCCAGAGCCCACTTTTAAAGCCCCATAAACCTATTCAGACACCACCCCCCATTTTTATCTCCCTTTGGAAGCTGAGAAACAGTCCAAAAATCCCGAACAGGAAGAGATGTTCAAGAAAGTTAAAAGAATAGAACAGTTGTTCAGAGAAATACGGGGGTTAGGAGGTCAAGTGAGTGTGGCTTACAAAGATCTATGCTTATTTCCAAATGTGTAGTTGCCAGCATGGTTCGAAATGCCCAAGTTTGATTTGTATGATAGACACGGTGATCCAGTGGCACACTTGAGAGGGTTTTGTAGCAAAATGAGAAGGGTTGGAGGGAAAGATGAGCTGCTAATGACATACTTCAACCAGACTTTGAGCGGGTCAGTGCTGGAGTGGTACACTCGGCAAGATCACGGAAGGTGGTATACGTGAGATGATATAGCCCAGGCATTTGCTTGCCACTTTCAGGACAATCTTGAGATTATTTCGGATCTTCTGTCATTGACGAAACTTGAGAAAAGGCACAATGAAAGCTATAAGGAATATGGGTTTCGTTGGAGAGAGCAAGCAGCGAGGGTCGACCCTCCGATGAAAGAAAGTGAAATGCTGGATTATTTCCTGCAGGCCTTAGAGCCCACTTATTTCAGTCATTTGGTATCGGTTGTAGGCAAGTCCTTCAATAAAGTAGTGAAAATGGGGAGCATGGTAGAAGAAGGGCTTAAGTCAAACAAAATCATGAGCTATTCGGCGATCAATGCAACCAACCAGTCCATTCAAATTGAGTCAGGAGCTTGGTTTGGGCCCAGGGTCCACCTCACTATTATCATCAGCCTCGCCACCACCACCAAACAAACCCTCATACCCCGTATAACCTGCCCCTACACTAATACCCACAACCGGAGCCCCATTTTTCTATCCACCATGCCTAAACATACAGCCAGCCTTTGACCCACGTACAATGGCGTGTACCAGTCCCACAAAATACATACCCAGCTCCACAAAATGCCTATGCATCCTCAAGTGGCTACCGAAACCCTCCTAGATCAGGTTTCTTGCCCAACCAAGCATTTAAGATTGAGAGTTTGCAGCAGAAGAAAACCTTCACTTCATTGGGATAATCCTTTACTAGTTTGTTCCACAGGCTGAGACAATTGGGTATCCTGAGGCCGATCAAACCAAAACTGCCAAATCCTCCCCTGAGAAATCTTGACCATTCTGTAAGTTTTGAGTATTGTTCTAGTGCTTCAGGGCACGACATGGAGAAATGCTAGCAATTGAAAATAGCTATTCAACAACTTTTTGATACCTATCAAATTGAAATCCAAGCACCGGAGGTGCCTAATATCAACCAAAACCTATTGTCGGCTCATCATGAGGCAAATATGATTTAGATACTGCATAGAGGAGGGGAGCCTAAGAAGCCTTCACAGACCGTCATGATGATTTGGTCCAGTGAAGCCAGACCGTTTGAAAAGTCAACAAAGGAGAAGTCAGTCATCAAGTAGAACAGAGCGAATAGTGAACTATCTGTAGAAATCAAGATGAGGTCCTCAAGTGATGGTGCGGTGAAAGTAGAAGAAGCAAAAATGGTGGTACCAGGGATGGCAAACAAGCCCGTTGTGGTTGTGGAGGGTATTCGCACAGAGCCCGTCATAATCAAACTTGTAACTCAGCTACCAATAGTCAACAGCAAGGTCGTACCTTGCAATTATGAGCAAGTGACAATGACTTACAAAGGGAAAGAGGTTAGAGAAGAAGTCTGTGATACCCATGGTTTGACTCGATTGGGGAGATGCTTTGCCCCCGAGGAGTAGCTAAAACCTTAAAAGATAACCCGGTGCTGGTGAAGAAAACTATGATCGAAGAAGAGGCCGAAGAATTTTTGAAGAAGATGAAAGTACAGGACTATTCCATTGTGGAGCAGTTGAGGAAAACACCTGCTCATATTTCATTATTGTCATTATTGATCCATTGAACGAGCACCGTCGGCCTTTGATGAAAATCCTGAATGAGGCCTACGTTCTTGAAAAAATTCTCAGTAAACCATTTGGAAAGGATAGCTAACAAGTTATTTGAGGTAAATAGAGTCACTTTTTCTGATGATGAGTTACCCGTTGAGGGTACCGAGCATAATAAAGTCCTCTATCTTACAGTGAAATACGAAGATTTTGTGGTTACTCGGGTTTTGGTCGACAACGGGTCTAGTGCGAACATTTTCCCTCTCTCCAAGTTGAACAAGCTGAAAGTGGATGATGAAAGAATTTACAAGAACAACATTTGCGTTCAGGGGTTCGAGGGTGGAGGTAAAGATTCGTTCGGTGATATAGCGCTCGAACTGACAATCGGACCAGTTGATTTTACCATGGAATTCTAGGTGTTAGATGTGGCTATTTATTATAATCTATTGTTGGGTCGACCCTGGATTCATGCTGCTAAAGCAGTCCCTTCTACTCTGCATTAGACAGTCAAGTTTGGATAGGATAGACAGGAAATAATTGTTCACGGCTAGGAAACTTTGTATGCCCATAGTGATGCCATTGTACCATTCATTGAGGCTGAGGATGAAAAGGGCCTTGGGTCTACTAGGCTTTTGACACGGTATCGGTAAAGAAAATTCCAGAAGGAGTGCATTTCAGTTTCGAAGATAGCTGCCGCATCAATCGTGGTAGCCATTGAAATGTTGAGAAATGGTTTTGTCCCGGGCAAGGGTGTGGGTGCATCTCTGCAAGTTATCGTACAGCTGGTGTGTCTCTCCAAAAACATGGATTCGTTTGGTTTGGTATTCAAGCCCAAAACTGTAGATGTGAAAAGAGCGAGAAGATCGAAATAGAGGGCATGGGTCCTCACAAAGCCTGTCCCATGTCTCTTCAGATCATTTATTCGGCTCGGCACTAAGAAACGCCCATCAACAACAGGTCCAAGTTCTATGGTTGGTCCTGATAAGTAATTGCTTGAAAGGTTTTAGAAGTTATTCGACGATGTGAATATGGTGGAATATGGAGAGGGTTATAGCAACGCGGATGTGCAATTTGTTGAGCCTAATGCAAAAGATTAACAATTGGGAAGCTACTTCTCTCCCCACCAGGAAGAGTTTTGGAAGTTTTCTTTGATTTTATTTCAGTTTGTCTAGATTATTCCATGGTTGTAATTCAGATTCTATGTTCCGTTCGTTGGATGTATGAACCTTGTTATCCTTTAATTTCAATGAAATGCAATTTCCCTTTTTTCATCATTTCTGATAGTTTTATTTTTTGCTTTTCTTTTCTTTCTTGTACGGTTCTTTTTATGCTGGTTACAATGGCATGAGATGCATGAGGAATCTTTGTCCCAGTCTTAAAAGCCAATCTAATTTTGAAATAATAATTCAAGAAATAGAATGTGATGATGAATCAGAGTATGATGAGGATGAGGCTTTTGAAGAAATTACTAAAGAATTAAGCCATTTTGAAGAAACATGCAAGCCTAACCTGAGTGATATAGAAGCAATCAATTTAGGGGACCCCGATAACATCATAGAAACTAAGATAAGTGTCCATCTTGAACCGCAACTCAGGGAAGAGATAATCAAGCATTGTTTGATTACAAAGATATTTTTGCATGGTCATATGATGACATACTGGATCAAAGCACTCAATTGGTGGTTAACAAATTGCCCACTGACCCGGCTTGTCTGCCCATCAAACAAAAGTTAAGGAAGTTTAAAACTGACATGAGCGTAAAGATTAAAGAAGAAGTCACAAAGTAGATCAAGGCAAAGGTCATTCAAGTCACGCAATATCCCGCTTCGTTAGCCAATGTTGTGCATGTACTAAAGAAGAATGGTAAGACCAGGGTGTTTGTTGATTATCGCAAACTCAACAAGGCAATCCCGAAGGATAACTTCCCACTGCAAAATATCCATATTTTGATTGTCAATTGTGCCAAACACAAGATTGAGTCTTTCATGGATTGATATATAGGTTATCATGAGATTCTAATGGATGACGAGGATTTAGAAAAGACGGCATTCATCACGCCTTGGTGAACATACTACTACATGGTCATGCCTTTCGGGTTGAAAAATGCTGGGGCAACTTACATGAGGGAAATGACGACCATATTCCATGACATGATACACAAAGAGATTGAGGTTTATGTGGATGATATGATTGTAAAGTCAAGAAAGCATTCTCACCATGTAAAAGATTTGAGAAAATTCTTCCAAAGGCTTCGCATGTACAATCTTAAGCTCAATCCTGCAAAATGTGTATTCGATGTGCCGTCTGGAAAATTATTGGGATTTATAGTCAATCGTCGAGGTATTGAACTGGACCCGTCAAAGATTAATGTTATCCAAGAATTGCTACCTCCGAGGAACAAGACTAAGGTAATGTGTTTATTAGGGAGGTTGAACTACATCAGCAAGTTAATTGCTGAACTTATGACAACTTGTGAGCTATCTTCAAATTGTTAAAGAAGGATGTTTCGGTCAAGTGAATAGATGAGTGTCAAGATGAATTTGATAAGATAAAAGGTTACTTGTCAAACCCACACATGTTAGTGCCACCAGAACTAGGGAGACCTTTGATTTTGTACTTGAAGGTTTTGGATAATTCGGTTGGTTGTGTACTGGGTGAGCATGACATCACTAGTCGGAAGGAGCATGCCATCTATTATCTCAGCAAGAAGTTCACATTTTACGAGTTCAAGTACACTCAGCTGGAAAGAACATGTTGCGCCCTAACTTGGGTGGCACAGAAGTTGAAGCATTATTTTTCATCTTACACTACTTACCGTATCTCTCGTTTAGATCCATTAAAGTATATCTTTCAGAAGCCTATGCCCACAGGGAGGCTCGCAAAATGGCAGACTTTGCTCACAGAATTTGACATTATCTATGTGAACTGGACTGTGATGAAAGCCCAGGCAGAGAATCCAGTGGACAAAGAATATGAGCCTTTGAAGACTTACCTCCTTGATGAAACGGTAATGTACATTGATGAGTTGGAGCAAGTTGGAGATCCAGGTTGGAAACTTTTCTTTGATGGAGCTGCCAACATGAAAGGCTTTGGGATAGGAGTTGTACTGATTTCTGAAACAGGACATCACTACCCTGTCACAGCTTGGCTTCGTTTCTACTAAACATGACTGAGTACGAGGCATGCATTTTGGGTTTGAGGTTAACTGCAGACATGGGTGCCCAGGAAGTCTTGGTCTTTGGGGACTCGGACCTTCTGGTGCACTAGATTCAAGGGGAATGGGAAACACGAGACTTGAGACTCATACTGTACATGCAATGTTTGCTTGATCTTTGTCAACAATTTCACTCAATAGAGTTCGGGAATATTCCAAGGATGCATAATGAGGTTGCTGATGCTTTAGCCACCTTGGCATAAATATTTACATCATCCGGATAAGGCTTATGTTGACCCGTTGCATATTCAGGTCTATGATCACCATGCTTACTGTAATGTGGTAGAAGAAGAGCTTAATGGTGAGCCTTGGTTTCGCGATATCAAGGAATATATCAGGAAGTGGGTGTATCCGGTACAAGCCACAGGCGATCAAAAGAGAACAATTCGGCTGTTGGCAAGCGGATTTTTCTTCAACAGAGGGATTTTGTATAAAAGGACTCCGGATCTTGGATTATTGAGATGCATGGATGCTAGAAAGGCCATTGCTATCATGATCGAAGTACATTCTAAAGTCTGCGGACCGCATATGAGTGGGTACGTGCTGGCAAAGAGGATTCTCTGAGCATGGTATTACTGGCTCACTATGGAGGGAGATTGTATCAGTTTTGTATGCAAGTGTCATCAGTGCCAAGTGTATGGAGATGTGATTCATGTGCCACCATCTGACACATAATGTCTGCACCATGGCCTTTTGTTGTGTGGGGCGTGGATGTTATTGGCCAATTGAGCCTGCAACATCGAATGGGCATAGGTTCATTTTGGTAGCCATCGACTATTTCACCAAGTGGGTTGAGGCTAAAACGTTCAAGTCTGTAACTAAGAAAGCGGTGGTCAATTTTATGCATTGAAATATCATTTTCCAGTTTGGGATACCAAGGGAAATCATTACAGAAAATGGTGCTAATCTTAATAGTCATCTGATGAAGAGGTATGTCAGCAGTACAAGATTACACATCGCAACTCCACCCGATAGAGCTCCAAGGTAAATGGAGCAATCTAAGCAGCCAACAAGAAGATAAAGAAGATACTTCGAGAAATAGTAAAGGGTTCTAGACAGTGGCATGAAAAGCTGCCCTTTGCATTGCTGGGTTATCGCACTATTGTTCGTACTTCAGTAGGGTCAACTACTTATTTGCTCGTGAATGGCACCGAAGCACTAATACTCGAAGAGGTCGAAATCACATCCCTTACGATTTTTGTAGAAGCTGAAATTGATGACGATGAGTGGGTCAAAGCTCGCTTGGAAAAACTGAGTTTGATCGATGAGTAAAGGTTGGCAGTTGCGTGTCATGGCCAGTTGTATCAACAGATAATGGCAAGAGCATATAATAAAAAGGTATGTCCCCGGGAGTTTGAAGTGGGTTAGCAAGTGTTGAGACGTATCCTTCCACATCAGGCTGAGGCTAAAGGCAAGTTCGCCCCAAATTAGCAAGGGTCATTCATCGTATCTAGAGTGTTACCAAATGGTGCTTTGTATTTAACAGAAATAGAAGGCATGTTTGTAGAAATGGCCATCAATTTTGATGCAGTCAAGAGATATTATGTGTGCTTTTCTTTGGTTAAACTGTATTTATTTGTACTCGGCATGTTTTGAAGATTGGAATGACGAAGGCATTTTGTTCTGCTATCTAATCACTTCATCCTTTGTTACCCTCTTTGAGCCTTATTTATTTCCTTTCATACCCCTCTTTCGGAATCAATAGGAAAGATTATAAACACAAGCGTGAAATATAAGTAAAGGGAAAAGAGAATGAAAAGAAAAAAATAAAAGAAAAGAGGAGAAAAAGAAAAAGAAAAAAACAACAACAACAATAACAATAATAACAGAAAGAAAAGAAAGAAGAAGAAAAGAAAATAAGAAAAAGAGGAAGAAAAGAAAAGAAAAAAAATCACAACAACGAAGCAATTTCTATGACATGAACTACGTTTGGCCTGATTCCTTTTAAGGAAACATAGGCAGCCTCACAGTTCGGCATCATCAAAGTAAAAATCCAAAGTCCACAGCAATAAAACTGGGGCTGAAGTTGTGGTGGTTGTAAAAAATCCGATTCCGAAAGTTGTACTTTTGAACCCATTTGAATTGTTTTGAGCCTTTGATAACCTTTCTTTCTAACCCTATCCAAAAGCTCACATTACGGTCCAAAGAAAGACCTTATGATCATTCTTCGAGAGATGCCAAGTCAAGCAAGTAAAGGTGATTCATATCAGGGGCAACACTACGGTCTGAACAAGGAAAATGAAAAATGAGAGAGTCTTATTGGAGAAAACCCTCACGAGAATCGTAGGGCGATAGAAAGCTGAGGGAAATCAAAATGAGAGAGTCTTATTGGTAAAAACCTTCACGGGTACCTTAAGGCGACAGTGAGTTGAGAGATATACAAATGAGAGAGGTTTGCCGGTGAAAACACTTCGGGGCACCGCAGGCCAAACAAGTTCAAGGTTTTGGTATAGGAATTGGGATTTGAAGATCTCGAGGCACAAAGTACAATGACTGAAAGTTGATTGGTTAGACAGATTGGGCCAATTAATCCGAAATGCATGTCAGGATCATTAGCGCCAGCTACTCCACTCAGATAAATCTTTTTTCTTATTCCTTTTCAAACAGTCTTCCAGTTTTGGATTTTTCTTATCCTTAACTCTCAAAATCATTGCATTTCATTTCTTTTGGGTTTATTTCTCTAAGATGATTCCAGTGTTAGTTTTGTTTAAGAAAATAAGAAGGGACTTAAAAGCTTACTACGAACTTCCAAAGTTGCACAGGGCAGTATGACGTTGAAATGGGATATAAAAGATCATGGGAGTTCCATCAATGAAATGGTTTAATAATTTTGTGGGAAATGTAGAGGTTCAAACAGATGGGTCAAAGATGTAACACAATGGTTTTGGGTATAGAGCAATCCGGTCATCCAAGGTCATGGAGATTGAAAGTCAGTTGGAAAGTCAAAGGGGTTCTTGGCCATTTGAGAAAGTAAGTCAAAACAAAGCACGACAGCGGGGAGGCCACTTTCAACAAGAATTCCAGAAACTAACCACCATATTTTTTAAACTGACAAGATTTTTTGTTGATTGAAACAGGGGCAGAAAATTGCATTTGTTTTGGAGAAACCCTCTGTAGGGGAAAAGCAAGCACCAAACAGGTATGACCGTAAAGTTTTAGGACTCTCCTGGAAAATGGGACCTAGTTTAAAACTCAAAACAATCATGAGTAGCATAAGCTAGCATAAGTGTACCCCCGAAAGGCATATAAGTTGGTTTCAAGGTTTTCATTCTTGAGATAGGATTTAATTAGAAGTTTTGAGGACCCTCCTGGAAAGAGGGACCTAGTTTAAAATTCAAAACAATCATGAGTAGCATAAGCTAGCATAAATGTACCCTCCCAAAGCCATATAAGTTTTTTTTAAGGTTTTCATTCTTGAGATAGGATTTAATTACAAGTTTTCAGGACCCTCCTGGAAAATGGAACCTAGTTTTAAAAATGAGTAGCAAAATCTAGCATAAATGCACCCCAATGGAATATAAGTCGGTTTCAAAGTTTGCATGTTTAAGATAGGATTCAATCAGGAATTTTCAGGACCCTCCTGAATAAACCTAGCGTTAAGATTTCTATTAGATAACAATATTTATCGTAAGTTCTGCTATATGCTAGTATATTCAACCTTAAAGAATTGTCACTCTTAGGATGAAATTTGACTTTTAATTTTTAGGACCTCCTGGATAATGGGATGTAGCTTTAATACTTTCTTAGATAATAAGATATAGTGGAATTAATACCTTTAGAAGATATAACTTAGTTTTAAAATTGTCGTTTAATTAAGAGTTGTCAGGACCTCCCTCCACCCCCCACCCCCCGAATAATGGGACCTAGCTTTCAAATTCTTAGTAATATTTCGTAACATGATTCAATTTAAAACTCACATATGTGCCCAGCTACCAAACTGGGGAAGAAAATTTTCTTTGTTTTGTCTATTTTGTTGAAATTAGGTACCCACTTGGAGAACATGGAGAAGCAATTCCAATTCTGCATCCAGGCGCCCATCTGGAAAGAACGGGAATACATTCCAAGTTTAGTAGTCAGGCGCTCACCTGGAGAGCACGGGAATACATTTCAGTTTCAGCAGTTAGGCACCCACCTGGAGAGCATGGGAATATATTTCAAGTTCAGCAGTCAGGCGCCCACCTGGAGAGCACGGCAATACATTTCAAGTTCAGCAGTCAGGCGCCCATCTGGAGAGCACGGGAATACATTTCAAATTCGGCAGCCAGGCGCCCACCTGGAGAGCACGGTAATACAGTTAAAGTTCAGCAATCATGCGCACACATGGAGAGCACGGGAATATAGTTCAAGTTTTGGCAATCAGGCATCCACTTGGAAAGCAAGGGTATACAGTTCAAGCGTTATAATCAGGCACCCACCTGGAGAGCAAGGGAATACAACTTAAGTGTCGGTAATCATGCGTCCACCAGGAGAAAGGGAAAGCATGTCAGTTTATAATTCCAGTTCAGCAATCAGGCGCCCGCCTGAAGAAAAAAGAAAACATCTCAGATTATAACTCAAGGCGGCAACAAAGGAACTTCACCTGAAAAGTACAAGTCGACAAGGCAACAGGAACTGCAAGATCAAGTTTGAACATATAGATAGGGTTCTTGAAATTCATAGATCATAGTTTAGTCTAGCTTCTTTTCTTTTTGTCACGGTGTAATAAGGGGTTCAGTAAGAAGTAGCAGCAGCAGTAGCAATAGTGAAATCACAGCTTCATGGTAGTCCCAGCTACCAAAACCTTTCGAACTACACTGACATAATTCCTTTATAGCCAAGGATATGTAGGCAGCCTCGGAAGTAGGGTGCAGTCAAATCTTTAAAAATGCTTCTCACGGAGTATTCAAACAGGTGAAAATCGCTTCGTATACGCTCACTTTATTTTTGCATGAAAACTCTTCGTGTTTCCGAGCAAAGAGGGGCAACTGTGAGCACATGATTTTTGCCCTATATGAATTACTCCCACAATTCAAAATAAAATAATTTTCCCGTTATTTGCAATATCGTAGATTTTTGTAGCATTTTTTATTAAATTGTTTGCATTTGTCTGCGCATGTTAATTTTGTTTAAATTATGGAAAGTACAAAAATAGGTTGCATTTGCATTTAGGATTTAAATTTGCATTTGAAAAGTTAATTAGTAATTTAGTTGCTTTACAAAAATGGAAAAATCATAAAAATATTTTATTTTTGCTTTTTAAGTTTGGTCTTGAATTTTGGTAGTTTTTCCTTTAATTGAGTTTTAATTAATGGTAGTAAGTATTATTTGTAGCAATTAATTTGATAAGATAATTTGATTAGAAATTAATTTAGGTTTATTTTTAGTTTTAAACTAAAAGAAATAAGAAAAAAGAAGTGGAAAAGAAAAGAAAACAAAAGAGGGAGTTCAGTTTGGGCAAAAATTTGAGTACACCCCAGCCCAAATCATTTTCTACCTTTGAAACCCGTGCAAAACCTAGCCCGGATCCGCCCAACCCAGTATGATCCCCAATTGAGCCAAACGACGTTGTTCGGCCATCCTTTCATCTGAGCCATTGATTTGGCTTCATCCAACGATCCAGTTTCATTACCCCAATTGCATAAGAATGTTCGAATTCTTAACATTTAACCTCTATTCGTTTCATCTCCTTCTCTTATCTCATATCAGAGAACACCATCTCTGGGCAAGTCTACCATTTTCACCGGCGTCATACCTGTTAGAAACCGTGAACAACGCTAGAGGGGGGGTGAATAGCGTTTTACAGAAATTATGCGGAATTAAAAATCTATGTTTCAGAAATATAAAAATACTGCAGGAATTTAACAAGTGCAGGAAAGTAAAGGAGGCAGAGATGTATACTGGTTTACCACACCTTGTGGCTAGTCCAGTCCCCGAGAGACTCTCTCGAGATTTCCACTAACAACCCTGTCGAGCTTACGGGTGCTCAACAAACCTTTACACTTGAGACTTGAATCACACAAGTCTCAAACACTTGCTCGGAGGTTCCTCACCTCAAAGACTTCGATGCTAAGTTTACAGGTACCTAACAAACCTTTACCACCTGAGATTTGAATCCCACAAATCTCAGAAACCTTGCTCGGAGGCTCCTCACCTCAAAGACTTCACTTGTTAAGCTTCCGGGTGCCTAACGAACCTTTACAACTTGAGAACTTGATACAACACAAGCCTCAAACAACCTGCTTAAGGACACCTATCCCTAAGACTTCCCAAGAAGAAATACAACACTCCTTCTTGTTACAAGTGCTCACAAAGAAACACTCACTACTCACTTTACAATAACTCTCTCAATAGAGTGGATTATGAGTACAACAATATCAGCTCAAGAACACAACTACTTAATCAATAATTTTGGCTCTCAAAAAACAATGTATATGATATGAAATAATTTCAAGGATAGTATTCAATCTTTTCAGCTCAGTTGTGTTGTATAAAAACGTTTTCAGGCAGGCTTTTAATAGGCAAAAAAGAGTTTTAGACCGTTGCCTATTTTGTCTACTGAAAACTTTGATATTAGGCAATGACAATCGATTGTCACCGTACACAATCGATTGTTGCCAAGATTTTCAAAGGGGTTCTGACAAAAATAGATTCTGTAATAAATGCATGATTGAAAATGATAGATTTTGTTGTCAGATAAATATCAAACGAATCTGTAAATAGGTGAAAAATTTATTGAGCATTTATTGGGTCATTGACTATGTGAAAACAATTTTTAAATAATTTTTCAAATACAAAAGAAAGACTTTAAAAATTGTTTTTGAAAGTCTGACACATCATTTGAAAAAGATAGATTTTGTTGTCAAAAAAATATCAAATGAATCTGTAAATAGGTGAGTAATTTACTGAGCATTTATTGGGATGTTGACTATGTGGAAATAATTTTTAAATAATTTTTAAACTGCCAAAACATGTCTTCAAAAATTGTTTTTGAAAGTCTGACAGCCTAACAATCGATTGTGAACATTTACAATCGATTGTTCTTCATTTTTGAAGATATTGAAAACTCACTGTAAGTTGCCCAAATTTTTGACGCTAAGTAAAAAATACTTCAACAATCGATTGTTAGTAGTGACAATCGATTGTGGGCTCAAAAATGATTTTAAACGAACTCTCTGTCTCAAGACAATATTTTTGAGGCTAAGTAAAAACACTTTGACAATCGATTGTTGTCTTAGACAATCGATTGTTTAAACCCAAAATTCACAAGACGAGTTTAAAAATCATTTTGGCTAATATGCAACTTATTTCTTTAAAACATGATGATGCATGATTTTATAAAAATCATTTTAGGTGAGAGCCAATATTAGAAATAAGTCGTTGAGTCAAGATTACAATTTAAAGACGACTCAACAGTTGATTGCATTTGCTAGTCTTGAACGCGTACTGTCCATCTTGTACTTGGACTGTTATTGTTCCATCACCGATGTTTGTCTCAATGTTTGGCATTTATCAAAACCTACATGAATCAACACACGTTAGTTCGAGAACGTGTTTCCAACAATTTCCCCCTTTTTGATAATGGCAAACATGTATCGGGATATGCATATTAATAACAGTTCAACACAGTTCAAGATATATATTCATATGTTTAACAGTTCAAGATGTTCCCCCTAAATATAAGATTCCCCCTAAATGTATGCAACATCATAAAGAGTCATAAACATGCAATCATGTAAGTATGCATATACCTTATTCTTCCCCCAATGTAATAGATATGCATATACCCTTTCTCTTCCCCCTTTTGACATTAGCAAAAAGGAAGAAAAAGGTGAGGATCACAAGTTTCACAACTTCCCCCTTTTTGACATAAGTGAAAGGTGGTTAGAGAAGAATATAATTCCTCCTTTTGACACGTTGCGTAACTTCCCCCTTTTTACAAGAACATTAATACAATATTAATAAGAATATTTGGGAAGAAATTTATAGGAATCAATAAAAATGACAATCAATTATGCAACAACGCCTGCACATCAAAAATATTAGACACAAAACAATTTTGTGGCAATTAAACCATTTTGTAGCACCAACATTAGATTCCTCTTGTCTTTGAGGAAATCTCTGCAAAAACACACTTAAGTCAGTATTTAATTAATATAAATACATCCTAAGTGAATGCAATTGATTAACGTAGAGTCAAGAATTCCGAGTTCACAAAGAATACGGAAGTACAACTCTTTAATCTAAAGGCTTGAAAAGATGTCATCAAATTTTAATTTCGACATCACCTTTGAGAACGTGATCTTTCATACAATGGTGCATAATTAGCTTTGTACTTGAATGAAGAATTGGAATCTTCGTCAAGCTTATGGCACTAAGAGTTATCACATCGAAGAGGGACGTGATCAAGACTAAGACCATAATCCAAAAGTTGTTATTTCATCTAAAGGATTCAACAACTTCCGGTGGCAGAATATTCAGCCTCGGTTGTGGACAAAGCGACACAAAACAAGTTTCTTGCTAAGCAAAGAAACTAAGGAGTTATCGAGCAAAAAGGCAAGTGCCAAAAGTGCTCTTGCGGACTAATTTGCATTAAGCGAAATTAGAGACGGAATAGCCAAGTGATTGGCATGAAGAATCTTTGGGATAGTAAAGTCCCACATACAAACTTACTAATAATATACTTCATTTCCGTTTTAACCGCATTAGGACGACTCCTTTTGGACATGATTCATATTTAACAAGCGCTAAATATTACATCAAGTCTACTAGCAGTGAAGTAAAGTAGGGAACAATCATACCTCGGTATATCTTTATGTTCAACCTCCTTACCTCTTCACATTTCAGTCAAGATGGTCATATTCATTGAAGTGGCCACTGCTTTGGTGTTGCTTTAGCAACTCCTTGCAATATGAAAGTTCCTTCTTCCATTTGCTTAATTTGCAGCTCCAAGATGAAATTTAAGCTCGTCCATCATTGACATCTTAAATTGCTAGTAATGAGTTTTACAAAAACTCCTTGCATACAGACATATTAGTTGCTCAAGAATATCATTAACAAGCAGATTTATTTTGATATTAAAATATGAAAATAATATCATCATATATATATATGAAAATAATACCATCAATAGTACTATTAAAACATAATAGTGTTTATCAAAACAAGTAGTCATGCAGTAATCAAAGAATGATTTTAGTTAAAAGAAACATTTTGGAGATATACCAATAATAGTATCAACAATCCAAGTTTTGTCAAATCAAATTTATCAAAACATGATCAACACATGTTGACATACAAGAGAGCCATCATCAATAAACATTCATGCATTTCATTTCTTTCTAAAAGAAAATTCCCCCTCAAATAAGGCATACCAAAAAGAAAGCATTTTTCCTTATTTGAAACAAATTGCCTAAATACTTCTTCACAGAGATAGAGTATTAAGACTACTTTCCTTTATCGAAAAATCTACAATACAAATAGGAAAGATATTGAGGAATATGCATGATGAATGATCGGTAATAGTTTTCATGACATATCAACTGTTTAATCAAAACACATCAATTTGACATTTTAACAGGAAATACCGATTGTTATAAAATCAACGATAAATCCATTTGATGGAAAGCATAACAAATGCATCAAATGTTATTTTATTAACAGTGATACACATTGTTATTTTCAGCTAACCATATTAAAACAAATGTCAATTATTTGAATTAAACACATTTGCAATAATGGGAATCAAATCAACACATGATTCAAGAAGAATTGATACGAATGGTTAACAAAGGCAACTTAATTGTTAACACATATCAACAAATATAATTAGGCATGATAAATATGAAAGCCTAACTTTTTAAGACTTTTGAAAAAGAGTTCAAGAATGAGTATTGCCTATTTTGAACTGACAAGATGATAATTGATTACTGTCAAGTTCAGAATTCAGAACGGTAACAAATTTTGAGATTTTTACCGTTGGACAATCGATTGTTTAGAATGGACAATCGATTGTTTGCTATGTACAATCGATTGTTTAGAGTGCACAATCGATTGTTGAATTTGACAGGCAGAATGTTTTCAGAAATTCAGAAAAACATTGACAATCGATTGTGACCTATAACAATCGATTGTGCACAAGGCCAAAAACGTTTTAAGTCCTGAAAATCGATTATGGAAGTATGCCAATCGATTT
Source organism: Nicotiana benthamiana (assembly GCA_034376525.1). Taxonomy (NCBI): domain Eukaryota; kingdom Viridiplantae; phylum Streptophyta; class Magnoliopsida; order Solanales; family Solanaceae; genus Nicotiana; species Nicotiana benthamiana. The sequence continues at coordinate 17,534,853 of CM067324.1, read as the reverse complement.
TGAATGTATGATAATCAATTATGGAAGTATAACAATTGATTATGATGACAATGCCATCAACAGATGGTGGAAGACATCAAAACTTTCAGAATTTGGAGAATCGTTTTTAAGAAAACATTTTAATAAAACATGAATACATATAATCAATACCAATTGTTATAAATACCAATTGTTACTGATTGTTATGAATACACATAATCAATAATACCAATTGTTATAAAATCAAAACTTAACATAATTGAAGCACATAATCACATATTGCATTTTATCAAATCACCAAACTATCAATCACAAACATATTCCCCCTATCTATGAGGATATATCAAAAATACAGCATTTATCAAAACATGTATCAATAAACATAATTGATATCACTTTGCTGTTTTAAAAAATATTGTCAAGACATGAATCAATCCAAACATGATTCTAGTAGATGTTCAACAGCAGATTTTCAACACAAGGATTAACAATTGTCAAACATAGATCAATCACTTAATAAATGATGCTTGTGAAAATAGATTTTCCAGCATGTCAATCAATAAGTATAGTCAACATGAAATCTCACATATTGATTTTTACAAATAAAGCACATCAACATTCTTCAAGGTCAGAGTCAAGTTAACAACTCATGTTAATAACAACAGCTGCCACAAAACAATAATAACAACAAATCTGTTAACAACAATCATTTGCACAGTTTGGTTCTATTTAAAATGAATAGCTAACCGAAATTCCTTTTGATGCATTCAGGTGTTGTGCTTGGTGCATCTACTACAATTTTGTAGTCTTCAAGCACACCTGCAAAAATAAAATACCTACGGAGAGGTCTTTGGTACCCAAACCATCTTGGGTCCTTGGGGGTTAGGCAAATAATTATAATTATGAGATAAATCTCTATGCTTCGCAAAGCACACGGATGCAATATGTCCAACACGATTGCAATAATGGCATACAACGTTCGGGTTGTGCCTATGCCAAGGTTGAGCCAAATATGTTCTAGGTGATCTATGATCATTCCTAGATGTGTTGACGATCCTAGAGTCATTTCTAGGTTGTCTAGTGTAATTCATCCTAGACTTGTTCACAAAAATCCGAGAATCGTTTCTAGGTGATCTAAAGTTATTAACTCTAGACTCATTATACCAATTCCTAGAATTGTATCTAGGCGGTCTAAAATTATTAATTCTCGACTTATTAAGGAACCTAGTTTCGTTTCTAGGTTGTCTAAACTCATTCTTAGAAAGCTGCCTAAGATTATTGTTACTAGGCTTGTTTTCAAAGATCCTAGATTCGTGTTTAGGTGTTCTAACGACATTGGTTCTAGGATTATTCGCGTACATCCTAGCATAGTGTCTAGGTGGTGCAGTAAAGTTTCTAACAATTTTCTTGTTTTTACGCCGTCTATTGTTTTTCTTCGGCATTTTCTTTTTGCTTTTATTAACAGCCTTAGAAACATTTACACTACGTGTTTCTAACGTTTTCCTAAGCTCTGCGTTTTCAGATTGCAGAGAAGCATACGAAGAGCATTTAGAACAACAATCACTATAAGAAGCTTCATGCATGGTTTTGATCACATTTCTAAGATCAATGCTATCATTTTGTAAAAACCGATTTTCTTCTACAAGATTCTCTTTATCACGAGACAGATTTTCAAACTCTTTCTGTTTCAAAGAAAGTTGATTTTCAAATTCTTTTTCTTTTAACAAAAGTTGATCTTCAAAATCCTTTTCTTTTAATGAAAAATTTTTCTTCAGTTCTTTCAAAGATTTTGAAACATTTACAAATTCACCAAACAGTTCTTCATATGCATCTTGTAATTGTTCAAACGAGTGAGAATTAGACGTACTTACCTCTTCTTCTCCGTTGGCCATGAAACATCGTGCATTTCGTTCATCACACGAACTGCTTGTTTCTTGAGGAGTATATATGTCCTCGAGTTTATCCCACATCTCTTTTGCAGTTTCGCAGTGGGAGATTTTTCGACAATCTTCTTGATTTACAGACCTGCACAGCAAATTTATTGCCTTGGTGTTGTATTCACTCACCTTGGCTTCTCTATATTTTATGGTTTGCCAAATACGGAAGTCGTTTGCTCGGATGAACACTCTCATCCGTTCCTTCCAGACTGTATAGTTACTGCCATCAAATTTCGGAGGTGAATATATGGAGTCACCTACGCTCATTGATCCTGCATTCAACATTCTTGACAAAAATACAGATCTTTCTCTCAACCGGTTAAGGCTTACAGAGAGTTAGGCTCTGATACCAATTGTTAGAAACCGTGAACAACGCTAGAGGGGGGGTGAATAGCGTTTTACAGAAATTATGCGGAATTAAAAATCTATGTTTCAGAAATATAAAAATACTGCAGGAATTTAACAAGTGCAGGAAAGTAAAGGAGGCAGAGATGTATACTGGTTTACCACACCTTGTGGCTAGTCTAGTCCCCGAGAGACTCTCTCGAGATTTCCACTAACAACCCTGTCGAGCTTACGGGTGCTCAACAAACCTTTACACTTGAGACTTGAATCACACAAGTCTCAAACACTTGCTCGGAGGTTCCTCACCTCAAAGACTTCGATGCTAAGTTTACAGGTACCTAACAAACCTTTACCACCTGAGATTTGAATCCCACAAATCTCAGAAACCTTGCTCGGAGGCTCCTCACCTCAAAGACTTCACTTGTTAAGCTTCCGGGTGCCTAACGAACCTTTACAACTTGAGAACTTGATACAACACAAGCCTCAAACAACCTGCTTAAGGACACCTATCCCTAAGACTTCCCAAGAAGAAATACAACACTCCTTCTTGTTACAAGTGCTCACAAAGAAACACTCACTACTCACTTTACAATAACTCTCTCAATAGAGTGGATTATGAGTACAACAATATCAGCTCAAGAACACAACTACTTAATCAATAATTTTGGCTCTCAAAAAACAATGTATATGATATGAAATAATTTCAAGGATAGTATTCAATCTTTTCAGCTCAGTTGTGTTGTATAAAAACGTTTTCAGGCAGGCTTTTAATAGGCAAAAAAGAGTTTTAGACCGTTGCCTATTTTGTCTACTGAAAACTTTGATATTAGGCAATGACAATCGATTGTCACCGTACACAATCGATTGTTGCCAAGATTTTCAAAGGGGTTCTGACAAAAATAGATTCTGTAATAAATGCATGATTGAAAATGATAGATTTTGTTGTCAGATAAATATCAAACGAATCTGTAAATAGGTGAAACATTTATTGAGCATTTATTGGGTCATTGACTATGTGAAAACAATTTTTAAATAATTTTTCAAATACAAAAGAAAGACTTTAAAAATTGTTTTTGAAAGTCTGACACATCATTTGAAAAAGATAGATTTTGTTGTCAAAAAAATATCAAATGAATCTGTAAATAGGTGAGTAATTTACTGAGCATTTATTGGGATGTTGACTATGTGGAAATAATTTTTAAATAATTTTTAAACCGCCAAAACATGTCTTCAAAAATTGTTTTTGAAAGTCTGACAGCCTAACAATCGATTGTGAACATTTACAATCGATTGTTCTTCATTTTTGAAGATATTGAAAACTCACTGTAAGTTGCCCAAATTTTTGACGCTAAGTAAAAAATACTTCAACAATCGATTGTTAGTAGTGACAATCGATTGTGGGCTCAAAAATGATTTTAAACGAACTCTCTGTCTCAAGACAATATTTTTGAGGCTAAGTAAAAACACTTTGACAATCGATTGTTGTCTTAGACAATCGATTGTTTAAACCCAAAATTCACAAGACGAGTTTAAAAATCATTTTGGCTAATATGCAACTTATTTCTTTAAAACATGATGATGCATGATTTTATAAAAATCATTTTAGGTGAGAGCCAATATTAGAAATAAGTCGTTGAGTCAAGATTACAATTTAAAGACGACTCAACAGCTGATTGCATTTGCTAGTCTTGAACGCGTACTGTCCATCTTGTACTTGGACTGTTATTGTTCCATCACCGATGTTTGTCTCAATGTTTGGCATTTATCAAAACCTACATGAATCAACACACGTTAGTTCGAGAACGTGTTTCCAACAATACCTTCAAACTTTCACCAAAACGTCACCCCATAATCCCTAGCTCCCCCCCCCCCCCCCCCATCCTTGTCTCACTATCAACTCCCAAAAAGTACTGGCCCGTGGGCCTCATTTTTGGATTTGAAATCCCAAAAGATTAGAAGAAATCTAAAACCGTTTCTTTGGCTGATTTTAATGATCCCTGAAGTCCTATTTGTGCCAAAAATTATGCCAAGCATTTATTTTTTGCAAGATACTAGTAGGCTCCTCATTCGCCTGGCCAAGTTCGTTGCCTTCGTTGATTCGTTCCGGCCAAACTAGTATTACTCCTTCCTTGATTCTTTTCTTCATGATTTTTCTTCTTTTATTTTCCCTGGTTCTTGCATTTTTATGTGTTCGATTTAATTTTAGTTTAACTAAAATAAGTTTCTAGTTGCTCACTTACACAATTGGGGTTAATATCCATTTAAGTTTGTTTTGTTTGAGTTTTTGTTTTGGCCGAAATTTTATTTAAGTCCAGTCGTTAATTTTATTAAAGGGCTTGATGAAGCAGTTTCCCTTATCCCTTATTCATATTAAGTTGTAGGCTTATTTAGGCTCATGGTTTGGGCTGGGTTGGATTAATAGCCTTGGGTCAACTTTGACCCATGTTTGGTTTTGGGTTTCAGGGGTAATAACAAAGGCTTTAAGGAGTAATTTTTGTAATTAATTTAGGGAATCTAGGTGTAACAACCTTAGGAAACATCCAGGAAAGGGGCTTGGGACGATTTTAAAATTTTTAGATTTACACTAGGGATTTCTAAGCTAAATGAAAACATGAAAACATGAAAAGATGCAAAGTGCAAAAATCTAATACCTTAGGCTGCCCTAATAGCTTGCCTATAAAGGCACCTTTACTTGACCCTTAAAAGGGATATTAAGAGAAAAATCCCAGAAAAATACTGAAATGGCTGACTGTGATTATTCTACACTTTTCTAGAAAAAACCTGCTGAATCATTACTGATTTTAGTTTATGACTCTTGATTGCTCAGTAAAATCAGTAAAGATGATAAGGTATTGTAGTTGGGGTTGAATTGGATTGAGTTTGGATCTCTAAAAGTCTAAGTTGAGCTTTACTGTTTGTTGTATTGTTCGATCGAAACTGGATGAGCTTGCTTGGAGATTTTTTTGGAAATTCTGTTTAGAATTTTGCTGGTTTCTGCTTTTCGAGTTCCCTTTTAGTGAGATTTTTTTAACGCTGTCAAAATGGTATTGTTTCTGGGTTGAATCTGGTGCAAAGTTTAATGATTGATGTGTTGTTGTGGCTATTTCCACTTCTAATTATTGTTTATGTTTCCTATTAAACCCTTCAGCTTATCTTCTTTGTTTGCTACTGTAATCAGGTATTCATCCAACCTCCAATGGCATGTATAAATGAAAATGAAATGATGCTGATACATTATTCATAGCAGCCTGTTTTAGATTACTTGATCTCGTGTTCATTAAGTTTTATTATGTGTTTATATGCTTATTAAGTTGTCACAATAAAAGCATTTGTAAAGTTGTTAAGTTATGAGCTAATAAGGGACTATTGTTATATGAATTCGACCTTTCCTTCAGTACTGTTGATTACAATGTGGATATGGTATTCAGAACTGGAGCATGATATTTTGTTAATAAGCTTGTGGTTGTCTATTTTGATTTTAATGTCGTGTTAGGCTCTTAAACATACTTGGCATGTGGTATCATAGATTGAATGGCTTAGCATTCTGCTTAATTGACTAGGGGTGTCTTTCAAATTGATGGTGCTGATTTCTGATTAAATCTGTTAGAAGTTGGTTGCAGCATGTTAAAAGAATGCCATATATTCCTTCATTGAAGTGTTAATCGAATCAATTGTTACTGCTAGTTTTCTTTCACATAGGAAATCTGATTTTTAAAGTATGCAAAAGAAAATTGGAAGTTTCGCTTAGTTAAGTTGGATCGATTAGTAAAAATTATTAGGGTTATTTGATTAGTCCCATTTCTTGTTTGTTTGATACATGTTGTTGATCGATTTGCTCCTCTTGACTTGGCACAATTTTCTTCCTGAATTTGGACCTAGCGTTGGCATGATAACAAACATTTGGTCTGGTGGATTTGAAGTCACTTTTCGGGACTTAGGCCATCTCTCTCCATTGAGAATTGGGCTCATTGGGTCTAAGCTTGAAAGCAGCTGGAAACTTAATTTTGAGTTAGCTAGCCCTTTAATTCAATGTTCGCTAAATTAGTTAGTAGGATTGAGATCTTATTTAAATAAGTAGAAATTCCATAATTCTTTTTTTTAGTTAATTAATTGACCTTTAAAATTAGATTGGAGGTGTGTTATATGAGATAACACAAATAGCTTATGACCTCCAAGTTAATTTGAATTCTCTTTAAAATTAGAAATCGAGGTGCGTCGTGCCCAATAAAATCTCAAAAATGCATGACCCTGCTTAATTAATTTTTAATCCTTAGAAATTGAGGCGTGTCATTTAGTTGAAGTTTCATGGCCCTCGTACTAATTTTATAATTTAGATATAACAAATAACAAATGATCGTAGTTTGCTTTAGGCACGTTTAATATATTATCGTAGTCATGGACACTTTCGCGAGACATGATAAGAATATTAAAAACAAAACCGGAGTATGCGTTCCCGCAACTTAGGCTAAACTTTATTAATAAAAATAAAGTATTATTAATTGTGGACACGTTCGCGTGACATAATTTTTGACGCGCCAAACCAATGGGTACACGTGTGTCTCACTTGTTTCAAGATAATTCCCTAATTAAAAGCGACTAATGTACATAAGTTTTAAAATTAGTAATTAAGCAATCTAATAAGCCAGGTATAATCAAAGCGACCGTGCTAAAACCACGAAACTCGAAAATACCTAATACCTTCTCCCGGGTTAACAGAATTCCTTACCCGAATTTCTGTGTTCTCAGACATAAACAGAGTCAAATCTTTCCTCGATTCGAAATTTTAAACCAGTGGCTTGGGAAACCACAAATTATCCAAAGTGACGACTCTGATTTTTTATAATAAATAAATAATCCCATTTTGGTTGTCACTTTAAGTTGGAAAAAACTCCTTTATACCCTTTCGTGGGTATAGGTAAAAAGGGAACTGTGACATCGGACACTAAGGGGAAACTAAAAAAAAATATTCATGATGTCATGAGAGAAAACAAAAATTAAATTTTATATAGTTGGGAAGTGTTTGTTTTCACGAGATTATGTTGATCATGCATAATAGTTTGATTCAAAATTGTGTTGGCATCCTTACCTAACCGGGGTGGCGTCAACCCTCATGATGTACATGCAGTGCGCATCGATACTTAGCCGATCAATTGGAATTGATAGCACTCCTGGTACGCATGATTTCAAACACTAGAGACATAATTATCCTTTTTAAAAAAATTTAAAAACCTCTATAATCACCTAAGGTTATGTATTTTTATGAAAATTAAAAATAAAAGCATGATAACTTATGAAATTAAAGTAGAAATTATACACAACAACAAAAATAGCAACAACAACAACAAGAAGCCCAATATTATTTCACAAGTGGGATCTGGAAAGAGTAAGATGTACATGTCACGATCTGGAATTTTCATCGTCAAAACCATGGTGACGCCTAATATTTCAATTGTTAGAAAAACCAACTTTAGAGGATTCCTAATACCAACTTTAGCGAATATCAATGATAAGAGCCATTCTATACAGAAGTTAAAATTGCTTTGTAGAAAAACATAAATCCATAACATTTGATACAATTAGGATCTTGAGTCACAACTCACGAGCTACTACGATTTACTACAAATAGAGTCTAAAAGAAAGTACAGTGTTCTAAAGAGGAAGAGTAAGTACAATAATAAGTCTAGGAAGAGATTGCAGGATCTGCGGAAGCCAGCAGATCTACCTTGGTCTCCTGACGATCAAGCCCAGTTGTTAACCTCACGATCAGCTAGGATAGGTACCAAAATATGCACAGAAGTACACTGTAGTATTAGTATGATCGACCCCATGTATTGGTAAGTGTTGATCCTAACCTCGAGGAAGTAGTGACGAGGCTATGACACGACACCCACATAATAAACATGTGCAATTTAATAGTATACGTACAAATAAAGGCAAGTAGAAGATAGACAGAAAATTTCGGGAGGGGATTAAAAGAGAGAAAATCACAGCAGTAATGAGAACTTGATCAACCAATATACCCTAAACCAATAATAATAAGTAAACACAGTAAATGAAAATACACGACGTTAACCATCGTGCTTTTGCTCTCAACCTCACCATATACTCAATAGAAATGGCACGGCATCGCCCTTCCTGCATAGCTCTCATAACATGGCATGGTATCACCCTTCGTGCTTTTAACACCCATAATATAGCACGGCATCACCTTTCGTGCTTTTACTCTCTCCTAACGAGGCACGGCAACACCCTTCATCCATTATCAATCTCCCTTAGCATAAAGCAATGAACATAAGACAACAGGGACATAGAAATAATAAAAAGCTAGTCTTACTTCAACATTTGGTTCCACAATGCCAACCTCAACTTTGAAATAAATTATCAATTATCACCAAAAGATCTGTAAACATGATAAGAACGATCAACTTAGTTATGCTAGTCTAAACATGGATATATGATCAAATAAAGCAATAATGACAAGAAACCAAGTCCCACCCGCATGCTTTAGCCCATCAACAACGCGTAGGTACTTGTCACTTCACCTATACATTTTACCCAACATCTAAACACATAGAAAATAGAAAAATAAGTCCTAATATCTCGAGTTAAGGTTAACCATAACAGTTATCTTTCTCCAAAGACCAAACTCAAAGCTCAACCACCGCTTTTCCTTTCAAGAAAGCCTCCGAACAAATAAAATCTAGCAATTTACCAACCAAATCCTCATCTGATGATAGTTAGACCTCAAATCGATATTTTAAACACCTTGGTACCAGAAGCTGATCAAATAAGTTATCAATCCATGGCGATGGATACTTGTTCTTGATGGTGACTTTGTTCTATAAAGCCTTTGTCAAGCAAATTTTGCAATTGCTCCTTTAATTATTTCAACTCTGGCGGGGTCATACGACATGGCGTAATAGAAATGGTCTGAGTGACTGGAGCCAAATTAGTATAGAAGTCGATATCTGCGTCGGGTGGAAATCTCGGTAGGTCTATAGCTGGAAACTCACAAACAACCGGTACTAAATTTATAGAAGGAACCTCCGCATTAGAATCGCGGGCATAAGCCAAATAAGCTAGATAACCTTTCTCGACCATATGCCAAGCCTTCACATATGAGATAACCTACTGGTAGAATGTCCCGGAGTCCCTCTCCACTCTAATCGAGGCAACCATGGCAAGGCTAAGGTCATCGTCTTAACGTGACAATCCAATATATCATCATAAGGTGACAACCAATACATACCGAAAATGACATCAAAATAAACGGTATCGAGAAGTAGGAGATCTACACGAGTCTCAAGACTCATAATGGTACCATACATGAATGATAAATACAATACAACAATAGTATCACCCATGGGGGTGGACACATAAATAGGATAACTCAAAGAATCACGAGGCACAATCAAATATAAAGCAAAATAGGATGACACGTAAGAAAAAATAGAACCTGGATCAAATAGAACTGAGGCATCTCTACTGCAAACTGAAGTTCTACCTATGATAAACGTGTCAAATGACTCAGCCTCAGGCCTGGCTGGAATGGCATAGCATCGGGGTTGGGCCCCACCACTCTGAACTATATTTCAAGGACGGGCCCTGGCTAGCTGGCCTCCACCTCTAGCGGTCTGACCTCCACTTCTAGATGGCTGAGTGGGTGATGAAGCACCTGGTGCTAGGACCATAACGATAGCCCTGATATAGAGAATTGCTCGATGCTCGAGGGTAAAATTTAGTAATGTGCTTCGGATCACCACAAGAATAACAAGACCTTGGCTACTGTGGCTTCTGACCTTGAAACTGACCTTGTCGGCCTGAGTAACCACCATGAAAACTCTAGAGCAGAGGTCCAAAAATAGGAGTTGGTGGTGCACTGTAGGCTAGCTGGTCGGAATAATGCATATGAGGGCCACGACCACCTAAAGCACCGTCTGTGTTAAACAAAATGGCCTGGAGGATAGCTTATACCAAAAGTACCCCAGCTTCCAAATAAGGCCCCATTAAATCCACTAGAATGATGAGGTCCCTTGTCGGATCACTGACCACTCCCCTAGGAAGAACCATCTCGACTCGATCTAGCGACATTAGCACCCGTCTGAAAAGAAATCTCACTCCCACTCTCCTTGTCCATCTGCAACTTGATAGGCTGAGTAAGTCCCTCAATAAACCTCATCACCCCCCCCCTCTCTCTCTCTATCTCTCTATCTCTATCTCTACCTCTCTCTCTCTCTCTCTCTCTCTCTCTCTCTATATATATATATATATATATATATATATATATATATATATATATATATATATATATATATATATATCTCTGTAGCAAGTAGAAAAATAGCATGACGGGCCAAATCCAAACAAATCGGGTCTCGCACTGAGTGACAAACATAGAGCCATGCTGAAGATGCTCGAACTTCCTCCCATAGCCCCCTCTCAATGTGACCGGAAGGAAAATCTCATAAATAGCTAAGACAACTAGTCCCAAGTGAGAGCAGGCGACCCAGCTAGCCTGGTCAACAAATAATCCCTCTACCATTCTTGTCAGAACACGATGACTAAAATATAGCAAAATCGACCCCATGGCTCTCAACTATACCCATGTTCCGTAGCACCTGATGAAAGCTGTCAAGATAGTCCTGGGGGTCCTCTGAAGATGCACCACTAAAGTGAATTGGAAAGAGATTAGTAAACCTATCCAATCTCCATAAATCCTCAAAAGACATAGCTAATTCATCAGCAGCCTATGCCATAATACACTGCTGAACTACCCCAACAGGCTGGACTGCTGGGGTCTAAAACTGGAGAACAATCTGCTCCGGAGTGTGAGTAGCGGGAGTCTATGTTCCTCACCCAACCTGAGGGATAGCCGGTGCCATACGAAATGTGTCAATCTGTGCCACACTCTCTATACGGCCCACTAGACGGACCAAGGCGTCATGAAACATTAGGGTGGAAATGAACCCCTCCAACACCTGAGCTGGCTTGGCACGACCTCGACCTCTGCCCCTCATAGGAGCTGCCACTGGGGGCTCTGGATGCTTCTCGACTGAATATGTCGTACGTGTTCTCACCATCTGCGAGAGAATATGAGTAAAAGAGTTCAATTAGCAATGAGAGAACAAAATCGCACGAAAGAGAATATAGAAGTGAAATTTGTTCCTAAAGTTCATATCCTCTGGACGATAAGTAGAGACGTCTCCATACAGATCCTCTAGACTCTACTAAGTCTAATCGTGAATTGTGAGACCTAGGCAACCAAGTGTTCTGAAACCAACTTGTCATGACCTGAAATTTCCACCATCAGAACCGTAATGGTGCCTAATATTTCACTTGCTGGGTAAGCCAACGTTAGAGGATTCCTAATACCAACCTCAGCCAATTTTAATGATAAGAGCAACTAAGCTAAACCGAAATTAAAATTGCTTTGTCAAATAACATAAACCCATAACATTTGATACAACTAGGATCTGTAGTCACATCTCACGATCTACTATGATTTACTACAAACGGAGTCTGAAAGAAAGTACACTATTTTGCAAGAAAAAGAAACAGTAAAGTAATAAGTTTAGGAAGAGACTCCAGGGTCTGCGGACGCCAGCGGATCTACCTTGGTCTCTTGACGATCAAGTTCACCTGCTAACCTCGCGATCATCTAGGGCCGGTACCAAAATCTACACAGAAGTGCAGTGTAGTATCAGTACAACAGACCTCATGTATTGGTAAGTATTGATCCTAACCTCGACGAAGTAGTGACGAGGCTATGAGATGACACCCGCATAATAAACATGTGCAATTTAATAGTATACGTACAAATAACGGCAAGTAGAAGATAGATAGATAGGAAATTTTTGGAGGGGGACATGCTGATGGGATTACAAGATAAAAAATCATAGCAGTAATGAGAATTTGATCAACTAATATACCTTGAACCAATATTAACAAGTAAACACAATAAAGAAAAATGCACGACATCACCCTTCATGCTTTCACTCTCAACCTTACCATATACTCAATCCCTAATTTACCAAATCCCTAATTTCTACCCAAAACCATCCATTTCACCAAAAGAACTCTAGATTTTAGGTTGAAAACTTACGGAATATAGTGAAAGATTGAAAGGAAATAAGTTAGAATCACTTACCATTGATTTGGGGAAGAATGAGTCTTGGAAAAATTGCCTCTAAGGTTTTAGGTTTTAAAAATTTGAAGAACGAACCAAAAATCTCGTCTAAGTCATATCTTGTTCAGCTGCAGATGTTGAATTTTCCACTTGGGCTTTGCAGTGTGAAGCTTGCAAATACGAAGGAACCATCGAAAATGCGAAGCGCTTTACACCTCTGCTTTCTTCACAAATGCGAACATGGCCCTCCGCAATTGCGACCCTATGATCGCATTTGCAATCACCGTCGTCCCTAGACTTACTTCGTGAATGCGAAGAATATTTTACAAATGAGAAATCTATGTGGGCCAGCTACTCTTCGCAGTTGCAACGAGTAGCTCGTAAATGCAAACCCCTCAGAGGTTGTAAATGCAAGATCAGAGGCATGCAACGAAACTAAAACACCAGCAACATTTTCTATGTCAAATCTCACTCTGTAGCCTATCTGAAACTCACGCAAGCCCTCGGGGCTCTAAATCAAAAGTGCAAACAAGTCTAAGACCACTATCGAAACTTGATGGCATGATCAAATCGCTAAAATAACACCAAGAACTACGAATTGAACACCAAAACAAATGAAATTTTTCAAGAAAACTTTGAAACTTCTATTTTCACAACTGAACGTCGAACGAACTCCATTTCTCACCAAATTTTATAGACAAGTCATAAATATGGTATTAAACTTATACTGGGTTTCGGAACTAAAATACGGACCTGATATCCAAGAAGTCAAACATTGGTCAAACATTTCAAATTCATTTATCCCTTAACTTTCAAGTTTCAATAAAGTCTGATATCTCCGTCTAGGGACTTCCAAATTCAATTCCAGGTATACGCCCAAGTCTTAAATCACGATAAAGACACACCGAGACTGTAAAGATACAAATTCGGGTATGTTTACTCAAAATGTTGACCAAAGTCAATCCAAATGAAGTTTGTAGGCAAAAATTCTTATTTTTATCAACTTTCAACATAAAAGCTTTCTGAAAACACGCTCGGACTGCACGCTTAAAAAGAGGAGAGATAAAATAAGGTGTTTAAAGATTAAAAGCGCATAATTGGATTCTAAATCTTAAGATGAGCTTTTGGGTTATCACAGTATGCATCCTTAACCCTATCTTTAAGGGCATAAAAGCTATTTCCGATAGGCCCTCGGCTGGAGAATAGATGAAAGAAGAGAAAAGATAAAGGTGGCAACAAATAGGGATAACAACAAGATAAAAAAATACTGGGGTCAAGAATGAAGTTAAACTCTAGGTAGTAAAAGTCAATAAATAGAAGGATATTATACTAACACTAATGCTAGAAAATGGAGTAAAACAAAGAGAAATGATGGTAGGATAGAAACTCTTATTTTAGCGGTAATATTGTACTATAATTACTGCATTACGTGTATTTGAGCTTAAACGATAGTGATTTACGCTTATTATGTGTTTTATTCCTTGTAGGAAATGATTTCGAGCTATTAAGGTAATTTGGAGCTAAATCGAATAATTTGGAGCTTTGAAGTCTGAGTAGAAGCGTATGAAATTAAGTCGAGATCACGTTCGGGGGTTGAGGACCTAGTTCGGATGTCAAAAAATAATGAAACAAAATTACTTTGTAACCAAGCTGGGATCATGGGGTGCCACGAGGCGCGGCGTGGTTGTGCAAAATATGGCCAAGTTGGATTTTGAAAGTGTTTTGGAATTCTCCACATGCGCGCCGCCTTGTTAGAGTTTTTTCCTACTTCGGCGTGTTAGAGTGTTTTCCTACTTCGACTAAAAAAAGGTAGTTTCATCTGGATATATTTTGTGGGCGGCTTAGGTATACCAAAATACCATTTTACAGTATCTTTTGACCTATAGAAGATTAGAGATCCAACCTAGGAAGAAGACTCAAGAATTCCAAGATTTCAACCTACCATCAGTGCAATATGAGAATTTGTACCAAATCATTAGAACTGTGTCTTTGTTCCTAAACTTACTTGAGATATCTTACTCAATTTTTATGGAGTAATTTCCATTTGGGTGTTGATGGATATGGTGTTTTAATAACTTGGTTAGCGATTCGATTCTTAATAATTGTTAGAATTGTTTGATGGAGTTTTAATATGTATTGTGGAGCTATTTAGTATTTTTCTTAATCGAAAGAGGAGTTTTATATTGAATTTTTTCACATTTTATGCTCTAGTTTAAATTCGTGATTCAAATATGGTAATCGAAATAGCCTCTTGAATTGCTAATCGAACTAAAAGAAAAGGAAATATTCGTGAGAAGTTACCCTTTAAATCATAAACGTCTTGTTCTAATTGTTTACTGTTCTTCAATTGGATTAATTACTAAAACTAATGTTTAATCGAAAGAGGAATATTAGCTTCAAGTGTAAACTGATTATCGGTTGAATCCATACGAATCAATCGTATTATATAGTGAATTAACTCAAGAATTGGATCCTGAGTCAGTTATCGAATACTATCTAGTTAATTACCCTTATTTCTCTCATTGATATTTCTTCGTGCTCATCTGTGGTCTTTTGTCGTCAATTGTTATATACTTAAACTTTTGTATTTAATCGTAGTAATAGTCATCAAATCAAGTGTTAATTTTCCTGGATAGTAATCAACTGGAGATTATTTGAACATTGTTTAATTTCAGTCCATGTGGGTATGATAATTATACTATACTTTCTGAGCACAATTTAAGTTTGTGTTTTGTGTTCGTCAAGAAACACTCGACTAACTACTAGTCTTATACCCTAATCTTCTACCTCCACACCGTCCTATACAGAGTCGTGTCCTGCCTAATAACCTCTCCCCAAGACTTCTGAGGCCTACCTCTATCCCTCCTAATACCTATAGAGGTTAACCTCTCGCACCTTCTGAATGGGGCTTCTATACTTCTGCTCTTAACATACCCAAACTATCTCAACCTCGCTTCATGCATCTTATCCTAGGGACTACTCCCACCTATCTAGAATAACTTCATTCCTAATCTTATCCAACCTGCTATGTATGCACACCCGCCTTAACATCCTCATTTCATCTACTTTTATCTTCGGGACATGAGGATTCTTAACAGGCTAACACTTTGCTCCACACCTCATAGTCGGTCTAACTACAACCTTGTAGAATTAGCCTTTAAGTTTCAGTAGCACATTCTTATCACACAAGACACCGAAAGCGTACCTCCATTTTATCCATCCTGCTCTTATATGGTGTGTGACATCCACAATCATCATTTTCTGGAATTATTTTTTTTTTTTTATTTTATAACTCAAAATAAAGTTTACTATAATATTTATGTGATTTTTTACAGTTTTGTACCTATCAAGATGGAGACACGCGTATCTATAGATTGGTATAATTAATATTACCCCTGGCTATTTGACATAGAAATACTAACCTTCTAATGATGGGAGATTCTGTCCTTTTTCTTAATTCAAGTAGGCTCAATGATCATCTTTTCAAGCCTGGAGGAACACATCTTTTCTTGTCCGAAAAAGGCCTATCACTCAACTTATAAAAATGGTCAATTTATATCATCCGTTAAAAGGTCACTATCTTCATGTCACTACCATTCATTATACTTTTGACCTATTTGTGCCATTTATTGCCAAACAGTTCCACTTTTTTTGCTTTTGAATAATTAGATTAATTTTTCGACCCCACATTTCCATATGTTTTTATATTATTGATTATTCTTTACCCGCCCTACATTTCCTTTAACCCCGATTATATTTAATTAACCATGCCACCATATATAGGAGGAGCTAATGCAGTCAATTTCTGAATACTGCATCCCAGAAATAGGAAACTGGAATTTTGCTAGGTTTGTTGGTAGAGATTGTTCTCCATCATCGGGCGCACCTCTCCACCAAATTTCAGACAATTCAAATCGTCATTTCCGACGAGTTGCAGATCTCCCGTGTAACAAAAATGGCCTACCATGGAGTTCTAGGTATTAATTTGGGGAAAACTCGATACTGGTAGCGCGATTAGGAGAACCCGTTTGCACCTCCAATTTCCCATAGGTATCAACCACCAGCTTTAATTTTGGAATCAAAGATCACTGGTAGCACAAACACACCAGGTGTTTGACAAAATGACACTTTCATTTTTGGGGCTAATTGTGGCCAACTAACCATTGGAATTTCTTTTACAACACCTAAGGGGAAGGTTTGCAAAGTTTCAGACCAATCCAATAAGGTAATTGATCACCATGAGAGCCAGAAATGCACCAGTTGGCAGGAGATGATGTTCTGGTGATCCAAAACGGCCAATGCCAATGCCAAATAGTTTGTTACGCCGAGGATATTGATAATTTTCTATTAGACTGCCCCAAGAATAAAGCAATCGATGCAACAATGAAAAAAATGACTTCACCAAACTTAACTATTTCAGAACTAAAGTGAAGGAATTAGGGGTTGGGTTAAAAGATTGGTTTGTTTTATCGGGTTGGTATGGGTAATTAAACATAACCAGATGTTAAACGAAATGTATGGTCAGATAAAGAAAAACCAATAATATAAAGACACGTAAAAATATGGGGTCAAACAATTAATTCTATGTTATGAAATAATATAAAGACAAGAACAATAATGTAAGAATAAGAACAATATAGAGAGAGAATAGGGAGAGAGAGAAGTATTCTTATTAATACTTGGGGTGATTTACAATGGGGTAAGACCCCTCTATTTATAGGAAGAGGAATGACTTAGCTTCAAGCTAAAACTCTTAGACATTCACTCTAAATAGACTTCTATTTTATAACACTCCCCCTTGAATGTCTATTCAATAATGTGCCTCATAAAACCTTAAAACCAAAACCCATTGGGAAAAATTAAAGAAAGGAAAAAGAGTACACATGTTTGAATATGCGCTTATTGGTTGCCTCGTTAAAAACCTCGCAAGGAAAACCCGGTGGGACAAAACCTTGTAAGGGAAAAAGAGTGCAACGCGCCTTAACTCCCCCTGATAAGAACATCAATTTATGTCGTTACGTCTTCGCATCCCGATCTTGTGAACTAGCTTCTTGAAGGTTGACTTTGGTAGAGATTTTGTAAACAAATCAGCCATATTGTCGCTTGAACGAATCTGTTGAACATTGATATCACCATTCTTTTGAAGATCATGTGTGAAGAATAACTTTGGTGAAATATGCTTCGTTCTATCTCCTTTTATGAATCCTCCCTTCAATTGAGCTATACATGCTGCATTATCTTCATACAAAGTTGTGGGTAGTTTATCACACTTCAAACCACATTTGTCTTGGATATGATGTATTATAGACCTCAACCACACACACTCTCGACTTGCTTCATGAATAGCAATTATCTCGGCATGATTAGATGAAGTAGCCACAATTGATTGCTTAGTCGATCGCCAAGATATGGCGGTTTCTCCACAGGTAAACACATAACCCGTTTGAGATCGAGCCTTGTGTGGGTCGGACAAATATCCAGCATCAGCATAACCAACAAGATTCGGGCTGCAATTCTTGCCATAAAATAAGCCCATATCGGTAGTTCCCTTTAGGTACCGCAATATGTGTTTGATCCCATTCCAATGTCTCCTTGTAGGAGCCGAGCTAAATCTTGCTAAGACATTAACTGAAAAGGATATGTCAGGTCTTGTAGTATTTGCAAGATACATTAGTGCGCCAATTGCGCTAAGATATGGTACTTCAGGACCAAGTAGCTCTTCATTCCTTTCTTGTGGTCGGAATGGATCTTTGTTCACATCAAGTGATCGAACAACCATCGGTGTACTTAAAGGATGTGCTTCATCCATGTAAAACCGTTTCAGTACCTTTTCTGTATAGGTAGATTGATGAACAAAAATTCCGTTTGCCAAATATTCAATTTGCAAACCAAGACATAGTTTAGTCTTTCCGAGATCTTTCATCTCGAATTCATCCTTTAGATAATCAATTGCCTTTTGGAGTTCTATAGGGGTTCCAATAAGGTTTATGTCATCAACATATACGGCAAGTACAACAAATTCCGATGTTGTTTTCTTTATAAAAACACACGGGCAAATGGCGTCATTTATATAGCCTTCTTTTAACAAGTACTCACTAAGACGATTATACCACATTCGTCCAGATTGCTTTAGACCATACAAGGATCTTTGCAATTTAATTAAGAACATTTCCCGAGATTTTGAGTTGTGCGCGTTTGGCACCTTGAGTCCATCGGGAATTTTCATGTATATCTCATTATCAAGTGAGCCATAAAGATAGGCAGTAACTACATCCATTAAGTGCATGTCAAGCTTTTCATGGACAGCAAAACTTATGAGATAACGAAAGGTTATCGCATCCATTACAGGCGAATATGTCTCTTCATAATCGACACCAGGCCTTTGAGAAAAACCTTGTGCAACAAGGCGTGCCTTATATCTTTGTACCTCGTTTTTCTCATTTCTTTTGCGTACAAAGACCCATTTATAGCCGACAGGCTTAACACCATTAGGTGTTTCAACTATAGGGCCAAAAACTTCACGTTTTGCCAGCGAATTCAATTCTGATTGAATTGCTTCTTGCCACTTTGGCCAATCCTGTCTTTTTCGACATTCTTCAACAGATTGAGGTTCGAGATCCTCACATTCTTGCATAATGCTAGATGCTACATTATAAGCAAAGGCATTATCCACCACAATATCCACTCGATTAATATTTGCCTCAATATTAATTGGATTTAGGGATAGTTCCGTATATTCCAGAGTCTCGGGCTCAATGGATTCTTCATGAATCTCAGAATTTGTTAAATCATGAGATTCTTTCGTGGTGTCATTTTGATCGTTCTTTTTTCTCTTTCTAGGATTTCGATCTTTGGAACCTAATGGTCTGCCACGCTTCAGGCGTGCATTCGACTCATTGGATATGACACTAGATGATTGTCCAATAGGGACATCAATACGGATTGGAACATTTTCCGCGGGAATGTGGGATTTCGTTATCCTTTTCAAGTCCGTAAATGCGTCAGGCATTTGATTTGCTATTCTTTGCAAATGGATAATCTTTTGTACCTCTCTTTCACAAATAGAGGTATGTGGATCAAGATGAGATAATGATGCATTTTTCCATAAAATTTCCCGTTTGGTTTCACCAACTTCTCCCCCTAATTTTGGGAAAAGTGTCTCATCAAATCGACAGTCTGCAAATCGTGCAGTAAACAAGTCGCCTGTCAATGTTTCGAGGTAGCGAATGATGGAGGGCAATTCAAACCCAACATATATTCCTAACCTTCTTTGCGGACCCATTTTGGTGCGGGATGGCGGTGCAATAGGCACATATACTGCGCATCCAAAAATCCTTAAATGGGATATATTGGGTCCATGACCCAAAACCAATTGCAACGGGAAATATTTGTGTCAATTCGTCAGTCAGAGACGAACTAGCATTGCTGTATGAAAAATGGCGTGTCCCCAAACCGAAATGGGCAGCCGACGAACTAGTATTGCTGCATGCAAAATGGTGTGACCCCAAACCAAAGTGGGCAGCCGATGAACTAGCATTGCTGCATGCAAAATGGCGTGAACCCAAACCGAAATGGGCAGCCTCGTTTTCATGAAGAATTCAAGATTATTCTCATCTATTGTCTCAATATGATATCCATTTTGAATGATATCTTTAAAACTCAACAAGTTCCTTTTAGACTTGGAGGAGAACATTGCGATTGATATCATTAAAACTCAACAAGTTCTTCTTAGACTTGGAGGAGAATATTGCATTCTCTAAGATAAACGTCATGCCTTTGGGCAGAGTTACAGTTGCTCTTCCGGAGCCTTCAATCAATTTACTTCCCATGGTTTGACATATAAAAGAAATACACGAACATATGAATAAATAAGTTCAATTCGTTTGTGTCACATAATATTTTCAAAATCTGCAGCTAACAGTTGACTAACAATCGATTGTTGAACATTGACAATCGATTGTTAAACACACACAATCGATTATTTGCTATTTTGAAAAACTTCAGATCACACTGTCTTAAGACAATCGATTGTTATGCATAGACAATCGATTGTTGGCTATTTTTGAAAAATTCCAGACCTCACTGTTTCAAGACAATCGATTGTTATGCATGGACAATCGATTGTTGGCTATTTTGAAAAATTCCAGATTACACTGTCTTAATGACAATCGATTGTTAGACAAAGACAATCGATTGTGGATGATTTTTGAAAAATTCCAGATTACACTGTCTTAATGACAATCGATTGTTAGTCAAAGACAATCGATTGTTGATCAATTGTTTTTCAGTTTTAATGCGAAAATAGTTGATAATCGACTAGTTTTTCAGGCTAGTCGATTACCCCTACTGAAAAATAAAAATATTATTGATATTTGAACATATTGAAGATATTCTAAAGAACTACTGCTAACATTGCTTTATGAACTAACTAATACGAGCTAATACTAATGACTATTAGTTTATACAAATAAGTAGAACAAAATCAAATAACTCCATCTTCTTTCATTACGGACCCATCGCCGATTAGGTGGTCTATTTTCCCTTCGGGTTGCTCAAAGAAGTCTGCCACATCCAGGTGGGTGATGTCCTCATCGTCGTCATAGACAAAATTTATTTCAGGGCCTTTTCTCTTTCGAGATGCTTGATAAAGGTCAACCAAGTGTCTTGGTATACGGCAAGTCTTTGACCAGTGCCCTTTCCCACCGCAACGATAACATATAGTTTCTGAACTATTTGCCTTAGGATCTTCATGACCCCGTTTCTGCTTTCGGCGGTTATCTCTCTTTAGGGGTTGACGGACTTCATTGGAATTTCTTCCTTGTCTACGTCCATTGCTATGACCCCGTTTACGACCATGACCATGGTCCTTTTCATGTTTGGCATAATGAGAGTGCACCTTATCTGCTTCAGGCAGTGGTGTAGACCCAGTGGGTCGATTTTCATGGTTTCTCATGAGCAGGTCATTATTTCGCTCAGCCACTAGTAGAAGAGAAATCAGTTCAGAGTACTTTGTAAAGCCTTTCTCTCTGTACTGTTGTTGCAGTACTATATTGGAGGCATGAAACGTTGTAAACGTTTTCTCAAGCATATCATAATCGGAGATATTATCCCCGCATAGCTTCAATTTAGAAGTAATTCTGAACATTGCAGAATTATATTCAGAAACGGACTTAAAGTCCTGGAGCCTCAGATGAGCCCAATCATATCGTGCTTGTGGCAGAGTGACCAACTTCAGGTTGTCATATCTCTCCTTTAAGCCGTTCCACAAGATGAGTGGATCCTTGACGGTGAGATATTCAATCTTCAAACCTTCATCAAGGTGATGGTGCAAGAAAATCAAGGCCTTCGCACATTCTTGGGTGGATGCTTTTTCTCTATCTTTGATGGTGTCTCCGAGACCCATAGCATCTAAGTGGATTTCAGCATCCAACACCCATGTCATATAGTTCTTGCCCGAAATTTCAAGGGCAACGAACTTTCTTTTCGTAATGTCAGACATAATCGAAAATTAAATTAGGAAGAGGGAAATACCTTAATTTTTTGGGAATGGTTCTTGAGATGGTAGAGTCTCGTGCTGATAACGTGTTATGAAATAATATAAAGACAAGAACAATAATGCAAGAATAAGAACAATATAGAGAGAGAATAGGGAGAGAGAGAAGTATTCTTATTAATACTTGGGGTGATTTACAATGGGGTAAGACCCCTCTATTTATAGGAAGAGAAATGACTTAGCTTCAAGCTAAAACTCTTAGACATTCACTCTAAATAGACTTCTATTTTATAACATTCTAATTATTTAAAAACGTAAAAGTGGAACCATTAAGCAATATATAGTATAAATAGGTCAAAAGTATAACAGTAGTGGCATGGAAATAAAGACCTTTTAACGGATTGCATAAATAGGTCATTTATATAAGTTGAGTGGATGTTTTAGGCCTTTTTGGTTTGAGAAATTTACATAGAATACAACCCTTTAAACAACAACAACAACAACTACTACCCAGTATACTCCCACCAGGTGGGGTCTGGGGAGGGTAATATGTAGGCAGTCTTACCCCTACCCAAAAGGGCAGAGAGGCTGCTTCCATGCGACCCTCGGCGCATAGGACAGAATGAAAAGCTGCATTGGAAAACAAAGACAAAATTAGTAACCAAGGCAAGACAAAACAAAATAACAAAACAAAGCATAAGTAATCCTGCAGAAATAACGTAAATGGTTATGTAAACATAAGGAACATAAATACCGTCGCAACCAAGAGGGGACCAATACAACCCTTTAAAGACTTATTTATATTCCCTACAACTACTTTTATAAATTTACTTTTAGTACAACTTATTTTAAAATCTTACCTTTTTAATTAAATTATGTACAAGTTTTCATCTCCTAAAATCTCTCCCTTGAGATTCTCTCTCACCTAACATATCTATCGCTATCAGAATCATCTATTGAAAGAACCAATTAATTTGTCAATATCCCATAGTTCTTGGATATTATAGTTCTGGCCTAGTGTTCCGCATAAATCCTAACATTACAGAATATTTGAAGGAAAATCTATCATCTAAACAATTGAATTTGCTTAGGAACACACGTTTTGGACATTTCCTTGAACTAAAGAAGATCAATGTACAGAGCCGATTATATTTGTTTCCCCCAATTTGCTTCTTCTTTATCACTCCATCGGCAAAATATATTCACTTTTCCCAAGTTTTTATATATATACAAACATTTAACTGGAAAAAAGAAAAGAAATATTATTAACAAATATACAATACACAATATAATATATACATGTACTATCTATTACTGTATATTTTCTTTGAAATTTTCATACCTAAAACATATCAATAGCTATTAAGTTTTCGCTAATTTCTTCATTAAAAGATTTGAGTATATCCCAATATCTCATGCCTCTTCCCCATTATTAAAAGATATATCTCGTGTATACCAATAATAAATCTAGTATATAATATAATTTATAGTATAAACTTATATGAAAATGTATATAAGTATACAATACAACTTACCTTCATTGTATAGTATCACTTTAGTTCATCTGGTATATACATTGAGGGGAAAAATTATCTAATGTATACTATTAGTAAATACAGTATACAATATATGATATAATATAAACATATGATATTGGTATAAATATATAATACAACATACTTTTTATTGTATAATACCCGTTTTAGTTTATCAAATGTATACTACTAATAAATATATTATATAATATAAACTTATATGACTCTTCGTATGTATAATATACAATACTTCATATCTTTGTTATATAATGGTAGGCTAGATCCTATTCAATTATTTCACTATTAAAGTTTACATGCTATATATTGATTTTGATGTATTTTTGTTCTCTTTCTTTTGGGATAATTTTTACTTAAATATAATTTCTCCTACTACTAGATTATGTTATTTCCTTTATTTGTTTTTTCGTGTTTTAGTTGTAGAAGATGTTAATTACTTTATAGTTGTAGATTATGAAATATTTTATGATTCTACATGTAAACTTCCCTTTTCGTTTTATGTCTACTTGATCCAAGTCGACAAACGAAGTTAGTTGGTCTTCCTAATAGCAATACGGAAGTCAACAACTTGCCAGAACCTTGGCCAAGCGTACATAGCGCATTGAGGTAAATGTGTTCTCTCTTTTTCCACATAGTATTTCGATTCTCTTGATTATTTTTCACGTTACTTTGGTTTCAGACTCCACCACACCAGATCCCCCTCTACCCCGGTTCATATATGTATGGGGGGCTGGTATGATATGTATGAGAATTATTGAGCGCGTAAGAATCACTCCATTATGACAAGTAGGCTTATTCTGATGGTAAGCAACCCCCTACTTCCAACAAAGAGGTTGTGAGTTCGAGTCTCCCCAAGAGCAAGGTGGGAAGTTCTTGGAGGGAAGGATGCCGGGGGTCTATTTTGGAAACAGTCTCTCTACCCAAGGATAGGGGTAAGGTCTGCGTACACAGTACCCTCCCCAGGTCCCACTAAGTGAGATTATACTGGGTTGTTGTTGTTGTAAGAATCACTCCATTATACCTTTGTATTCACAGGTACTGCTGAGTTTAGCATGCATTTTTGCCTTATCCAAGTCGCAGTGGTGAGCTTCCCCTCTACTTTCGTAAAGGCCAATTATTTTGCTACTTTAGTTACGGGTTGTGTCCCATTTTGTTAATATCCTTAGAGATCCATAATGACTCTCTGGGAGGTAGTTTATGTATTTTGGATATTTAAAAAATGTAGAACCATGTAGAACGTATTATGTATGTGAATGGATAAAGAACCAACATTTTGAAAGATTGCCAAGTAATGGTCATATGTAGTTTTGGCTTAGGGCGTGTCCCAGTATGGGTCAAAATCTGATGGCATATGGATTAGTTAACAAGAACAGAAGGAAGTCGACTAAGACACGGTCGTATCCACGAGGCGTAATAACGATGAAGACCTCGGTCGTAGCCGAAGATGGAGCTCTCGAAAAGCCTGTATGGCGGAGTGAATATCGTGATATTTAAGAGAGCCGACGTGAAGGACAGTAAGGAGACGAAGGCACTCCGGTTAAGGACCGATGGACAAAATAGAAAACTGATAATATATTTATATATATATATAAATGACAAGAAAGAGGGGGGTTCTATTAGAGAAAAGAAAGGGAGAAGAACTGAAGACCAAGAAGAGGGTTTAGATAGCAAATACACATCTCTATAATTTTGTTTTCCAAATCCATAAATGTAGATCTCATAGTCATCAATAGCATTCTTTCTTTGTTCTTACATTACAGAACGACACTCCAAAGATGTAAGTTTATTATCATGCTTGATGTCTTTTGATGATCTTAAATCGAGCTACAAGCTTTGTTATATCTCACTTTTATTCATTGCATTTAGTCTAGAGTTAACTATTCTTGGCTAGGATTTATCCTCTATTTCATCATTAATTAGTTTAACTAAAAGGCTCAACACTTTATGATCAAACAATTTGGCGTCTTCTGTGGGGATTTGTTAGTCAAATTTTTAGTTTCCTTTAGATCTAAAACCAACCAAGTACCCTTCCTCTGTCATAGCCTCACCATCACGGTGTAGACACCAATTCGAAAAAGTGGTAGATAAGCTTGTGGGATAACCGAACCAATCTAGGTCAGATCTCTACTTGAAATTGAAATTATGTCCGATGTATATGTGAAACCCATGTCTCATCTGTAGCGATGGGTTTGGCACATCGTATGCATGTTTAAAGTAAGGTCACGGTGCACTCATCACCACAATTTTATTTGACGTATTCACCTTATATATCGGCCAATAACTCCACCTCTTGGGAAGGGACGATAGCTTACTATGTGATTCTTTGAAATAACGGGCGTATGCTGCCTTATTTTTGTACCCGCACGCACTATGCTATCTGCGAGCAAAGTATGTCATGCCCTTATTGTTTGCGCATACCGGACTGGATCGGATTGGGGCTCGATCTCAATATCCCAACGATTAAGGTAAGGCCAACCCACGAGAAGCTTGGATGTAGCTGACGATGGAGCCAAACACGGCCGCCAAATCTAATACCGCCATCCGAGCATGAGGCGAAGCGAGCGATCCCACAACACTTCTTCTCCCTTTTCTTTTGCCGGCTTACCAGGCCAAGGTAATGGGCAATTTCGTTAGGCTTAACTTACCACGCTCTCTTTTTTGGTTCAGAACAGGAATACGAGCATTCTCACAAGAATACGAACAAGGAATGAGTGCCACCAAACACACTAGGAAAATGTTATGTACCATACCATTTCTCAAACAATAACCGAGCAAAGCCTTCTAAGCTGCAACATACCACAAATGATGAGAACGGCCCAGAGCAGGCCGACAGTATTAAGAAACAATCTCCGGAACCAGGGGCTGAGCGATAGACCCACAAAACGCACATTACTCTCCAATAAAAGCAAAAAGTAAGCAAACCGGGACTCACCTTGACACACGCTTAAACAATATGGCAACGAGTAACATTTTCCAACAATAGAAAGAAGTACTACCATCTGTCATTGCCAAAAGAAAAATTCGACCTCACTCGAATTCACAACAACTTACAATTTCGACCTAGTTCGAATTGATGCCCCTACTGCCATCGGTTGTCGCCAAAAGAAAATTTCGACCTCGCCCGAATTCACAACGGGTTACAATTTCAACCTCGCTCAAATTAACACCCATACGGCCATCAGCTATTGCTAAAAGAAAATTTTGACCTAGCTCAAATTAAGAACGGGTTACAATTTCGTCCTCGCTCGAGTTAACACCCCTACCGTCATCGGCCATCACCAAAAGAAAAATTAGACCTCGCTCGAATTCACAACGGGTTACAATTTCGACCTCGTTCGAATTAACGCCCCTACGGTCATCGGCCGCAGCCAAAAGAAACATTCGACCTCGCTCGAATTACAACGAATTACAATTTTGACCTCACCAAATTAACACCCCTATGTCCATCAGCCATCGCCAAATGAAATAAATTTGACCTCGTTCAAACCTATAAATCAAAACTGGTTTTACCCAAGTTGGCAGATTTAAGTTCGACCTCGTTCGAACATAAAAGTCAAAATTGATTTCGTCGAAGTTGGCAAGTCTAATTTCAACCTCGTTCAAATACACTAATCAAGGTTTATTCCGCCTAAGTTGGCAAATCGAAAGTCAGCCTCGCCCGAACTTGTAGAGCCGAAGTGACCTCATACAAACTCGCACAACGGGATCTGACTTCACTCAGATCAAGCAAACTAGGTCCGCCCTCATTCGAATACCCGATTAAAAGGACATGGACTCATCACGGAGGAGTCCAAAAATAAAATAAAAAAAAGAGAAATAGAAGAGGAGGAAAAGGAAGTCAAAATATACACAAACAAAAGTGAAGCAACTATTTTATTCAAATATACGTGCGCAACAACCGCGCTTTACAAAAAGGCCAAAACAGGCCCCCAAGAAAAAGGTAAAAATGAATGACAAAAAAAAATCTAAGTACAAAGTTGCAACAAAGTTTCACTCGTCCTCATCTCCGCCGATGTTCTCTCCAGCATCCTCATCATCAAAAAACCGATACTCGACCTCAATGCCCTCACCAGCCTCCGATGTCGCATGGTTGTAACCGCAGGAAATATGAGCCTTGCCTACCTTCACCCGAGCATCTTCAAAGGCAGCCTCAGGAATAATCCCCGCCTCCCACGAACTCTTGTATATATCTCGTTAGGTCACAGCATGGACCCATAGCTCATACAAGAGGCAGGGTACCGCAGCGAGGCAAAATTGGCTTAAACAGTTGTGCCTTCTCGACCGCGAGAGCCACAACCCAGTCTCCTAGGCTCGAAGCCTTCTGGTCAATTTCACCGATACACTCCTCGAGCCACGCCTCTCTCACCGTGGTCGCCTCTCTCTCAGACTCCTGCACGGATATGCGAACGTGAATAGTATCCTCCAGCGCCGCCGCTCTCGCCAAAGCCGACACTCGAGCATCCTCTACTTTTTCCATCTCGACCGCTTTTCTTTCCAGCTCGACCAACTTCCCACCCATTCTCCACTGAAAGCTTTGACTCTGGTCAGTGTTTTGCTCAAGTTCGGCTTCCAAAGATAACACCTTCACCTGAAGGCCCTCTCACTCCGCGACAACCCCCTTTGCCCACCTCGAGCTCCTCGCCTTTGGAATGGAGCAGCTTTTCGAGCTCACTACATCTGCGGATATACTGCATAAGTTCATGATGTCTTTTCTCTAACTTCTCCCTAATAGACTGGGTACTAGCGCCTGCTCTGAGCTTCTCATGCAATTCGTGACACCTATTGTGATACCGGCGATATTCTCAACCATTTTCAGAAAAATAGCGGCCCGCATCTCAGCCCTACATGCACTCTCGACCTCCAGCATGTAAATCTGAACAACAAAGGAGAGGAGAAAGGAGAGAACGAGGTGCAAAGACAAAGGTCACAAAACAAAAAAGTCAAAACGGAGCTCACCCTCAAGGCCATCCCGGCCACACCACGTGGTAGCTCAAAATTGCTGACCTCCTGAAGGGATTGGCTCTCAGTAGCGGAGCATAAAAGATCAAAATGTGGCACCAAGTCCACCTTTTCTTGCAACAGATTGAGATCCGTCGGAATTTCAAGTATATGGGAAGGGCCTTCCGCCCTTACCACAATTCGAGTAAAGCCCTCCTCGAACATCCTCACGTCCTCACGATCGAGGTCGGATTCTGATTCATAATCCTCAGCCATGACGCCTTTTTCCCTTTCCCTGGCCGAAGATGGGGCGTGGTTCGGCCGAGATGACGGTGGCCTACTCGGAACGACAACAGCAGCCTCGGAGCTTCGCCCTTCCATCATAATAGTCTCCAGAAAGCCCGTAATGGACGTTCCCTTCACAGCTTGGTTGGCACACCGCCAATCTCAGATGTCGTTGAAACAACATCGTCTCTCGAAGGCGTTTCGGCTGAAGAAGCCTCCTCTAACACTACCTTTCGCCTCTTCAGCAGAATCTCTCCACTACCGACACGGGAGGACTCGCCCGTTGAACGAACTATGGGACCGGAGTCTCCGGTTGAGGAGTAACCTCCAAGCGTATAGTTTTGGCCGTGGACACGGTCTGACGAGCGGCCAAACTTTCTACGCCCTCACCTGTAGAAGCTCTTGGTGCAAGCCAAGTAGAGGGCACCGGTTGACGGAACGCGAGCAGAGGAGCCCTCGTCATTCTCACTCCTCTCTCACCTGTTAGTAAGGAGGGACTTGCTTACATAACGAAGAGGTAAAAAGAAAAACTGAGAAGAAGAGAGCAAAGCGAAACCACATCGAACCAACTCACTGGGGGGCGGCTAAAAAGAAAAACTGAGAAGAAGAGAGCAAAGCGAAACCACATCGAACCAACTCACTGGGGGGGGGGGGGGGGGGGGCTTACGCCCAAACTTCTCGTGGAAAGATGCCCACTCACGAATACCCACTGTGTAGGGGAGAATCGCACTCACCTAGTCGCAAATATCAGCAACCAGCGGGGGAATTAGTTTCTCTGCTGATTAAACAAAAGCAAATCCTTAGTGAAGTAATTAAAGGGAGACGGCCAATGACCATCTTTACAAAGATTACACCAGGTAAATGAAAAAGAGAACTTACGAGCGAAATTCCACGTCTCACGAAATTTCGTCGGGTTCGATACAACATGCTCTGTTCAGACATAGAAGTAGTTTTCCCAGAAGTGGCGGTTGGTCTTGTCATCCATCTTCATCACCAAGCTCTTGGTTCCTCGATGACACATGTGAATCATCATACCCCAAAGAAAATGGGGGAGGGGGGGGGCGAAGAGATGGAGCTTGTTGTACCCTAACGAACTTCCTCAGCCGGCCAGCTCTGCGTACTTGATAAGCATGAGGAAAATCTTATACACATACAGAGAGAGTTGGGGCCAGGCACACCTCGTAAAAATGGCATAAAACAGCCCCTTGGAAGGAAGGGGAAGCGTGTACCAACAACAAAGGGATACACGTAAAACGTGCAGTAGCTCAGACGATGTAAATGGACTATATCCGTACCTGTCGGCACCATTTCAATATGGTCGGGGATCCCCCATTTGGCTTTGAATACGTTGATCGCCGCAGCATCCATCGTGGAAGGAACAGGCTCCAGTTCATTTCCGACAGGGCTGTTGAAATCGGACCTCGCCTTCCACGTGCGAGGAACCACCTCATCCACCATCGGAAACCCCTCATCTTTCACCACTTCCACTCCCTCTTCGAGTAAGGATGCGTCATTCTCCGGCACCGAAGTACCCACAGTTCTATCGGAAGAAGTACTAGCCATTTGCTTTCTTTAATCAAAAGATGTGAAGATAATAAATGGAAAAGATAATAGTCACCGCAAATCCTAGCAGAAGCAAAGATATGAGAGATTAAGGAAATAGGAGCACTTGTGAATTCTCTCTTAAACAATTGAAAAATGCAACATTCAAATGAGGAGCTCCTCCTTTATTTATAGGGATATAAATGTCCTGAGCGGGAAAATCAAAAGTCGCCAGTTAGAAAGCGAAAAGGGCACGAGAAATGACACTACCTAGAAAACGTGTGCCATGATGACGCATATGGAATATTGATGACACCCTGAACTGACATGACGGTCCAATCTTGATCTGGCATAACGGTCCGACATGAATCTTGAAGCATCACGTCGCACCTCGCTATAAGATTCTCGCCCGTCGCATAAAGCTTCAAATTTCCCCGTTCTTGAGTCAACAAGGTCCATCCATTGAGCTCGCCGATAAGTTATCCCAATCCCAACAGGCGGAGGGACTTACACCTCAACAATCAACATATTGCCACCCGCAATTATCAATTATCTGTCGTTCACTCACTTGCAGATGTCCAATCTTTGCTCTTTCAATAACGAAGAATCGAGTTTATAAGGGCAAAAGATTTACTTTACTTCATCAAGACAAGTGAAGACTCAGATTGATTTCACCTTTTTAAGATGACGATACTTCTAAACTTTTTAGAGTTTGATGCTTTCTAAACTTAAATTCTCTAAGAAGATTATCTTGCAAAGAAAATTGAATCTCTCTTCCAAAAAGAACTACAGAAGTGGGTGCATTCATGTATACTCTGCACAAAGTATTTAACCAAAAAAAAAGGCACCACCGGCGTTTCATTACTTGGAAAATGTAAAATTCTCTAAAACAAACTGAGGGGCAAAAATCAAAACACAAAACAAAGGAAAGAAGACCAAAACTTACAGGAGAAAGGCACCAAAAATGCAATCAATTTCCACTAAATCAAATTCCCCCTACTTTGGGACACTGGGCTTAAATGATGTACCTCCCCTGCTGTAATAAAGTGACCATGCATTTACAATTAAGATAGACCAAGTGCCGTATAGCATGTAGATGTGTTATTTAAGGATTTCATATGTACAGCAACTCCAGGCCACAACTAGAGTGCAATGTGATATTTCAAATTTCCAACACTTCAGAAGCTAAACCTACAGAGCAATTGACGACTTATGGGCAATGTCATAAACCGAAATGAGGATCTCTGCACCTATCAATATAATTATGAGCCATTCAAGGAAATCTGACTTCCGATTCTGAAGAATTTCTTGAAGGAATCGTATATTATGCTGCAGACAAATATCAAAATGTTAACCAGAGCATCTACTAATGACAGAATCGAGTACTACGTCAGTAAGAAAAGCATGAGATTTAGATAACACGTCATTTTAATGAAAGGCGAACCTATTAATAAGAATAATTTAGGCCTGAATAGACCGGATTGGTTATAGAGTTATTCATACAGCCGACTTATTTGAGATTGATGCATTGTTGATGATTGAGATATCAAATACTATACCTCCACAAACTTCAACTTAAAATCAAGGCTTGCAAATCTTTGAGTCAACTCAAACTCATCTCTGAGATATTCCCAAATTTGAGCATATTTTGCATCCTTCCATGCAATATCGGATCTGAAAACAAACAAAAATTTTATCTGATATCACCAAATACAGCATAGAAATTGTCATTTTCCAAAAAAGCTAAAGTCCATGTAAAAGCGGGTGTTGCCTTTAATTAAATTCACAGGACATCAAACAGAAATTATAATTCCAACAAAGACATGTTTTTTCCATTTTTTTATAACAGTTTTGTTAGAGCTAGTTTGCATGTGCCTCGCCTATTCCTCCAGATACATGTTATATTCCACCAACACAGGTACCACGTAACTTTGCTTGGGTAAATGGAAAGATAGCACCTAGTTTTCTTTTTTTACTCTACTTGGATTTAAACGCTAGTCACCAAGGTTGACACCTAATTCACTTACACTAGACCACACCTTTGGGTGCAACGTGTTCTAAAAGTAATTACTATCATTAGGCACGTTTACATACATACATATATGCATATATATTGATAACTACACACACACACACTTAATATAATTAGCTTTCCTCTCTGCAGCAATCAAACTGCATCAACTAAAATTGGGTAAAGGGTGTGGTTGTAAGAATGGTCAAATTAAATGCTTAAATCAATATTTTGAAAATTCCCTGTGAAATTCATATGATAGAACCAGATTCATAAGGACTTCTACTACAAACACAGAAAGATTAGGAGAAGCAAACAGGGGAAGATGATGAAATTCAAACATTTTCCACATCATGAATGACATTAATTGGAGTGCAGCAGTTAATTGTTGTTTCTTGCAACACGCGAGGATCCCAGTTCTTGAATTAAGATAATAATAAATAGATAAATTAATAAGCATATTTCCAGGCCACTTCTACTTCACAAAGTTTACTAGTTCAAATATAGAAAACTTAACTTATATACCATGCTCTTCCAAATCACAATTACTGTTTTTTTTATATAGCCAAATCACAATTACTGATATAAGAGGGAAAGAGAAAGAAGATAAAAGAAATAGAGAAATTTGTAACATATTTGCAAGTTTACCTTTCAAAAAGTCCTAGCTTAAGAATAACATCAGCAAGATTAGAATTTGCCTTGCCAACCAGTTGGAAAAGCTTTTTCCTCTCCATTGTGAAAGTTCCAGTCTTTTCCATTCCACGATTGATGTCCGTGAACTCAGCAACCATACCATCAACCTGGAAGGGCAGAGAATACTAGTCAGAAAGTTACTACAAATAAGAACCTTCTCAGGCCACATATTAGTTGGTAGAAACCTACTTGGCGGACATAGTAATCAAGAGCAATACTTTGGCCAAGAACACTGCCGATAGTTCGGATACCATCTATATTCATGTACTGCAACATTATGTAGTCTAATCCACCTTGCATCCATGTGCTCAAAGTTGGCTTCTCTCTTACTTCATATTCTATTATTCCACAATATAGACATCAATGAGAGTACAGAAAGCTTCTCTTCTTAAAAGAGATGAGAGAAATTAAATCACTCTCAAAGTTAGTACAGAAGCACACATGAAATGACTTGAATATTCCAAAAAAGACTAAGAAGACAATTCTACAAACTGTGAACAGAAGAACAAAACACAAGCAAAGGAATGATCATTTACATATGCCACAGATCACCAAAATTGTCCAATGTACTTAACCAGATTTTACTTCCAAGTAGCCAAACTTTGCTAGACCAAGAACTAACATCCAACTTCAGTATGACACTCACTTCAGTCGGTTAGTATAAATGAAAATTATTAAGATGCACTCCTAACCACCCTGGAAAGTGATTATATTTCTGCCGCTTCCCAGTAAGCCCATCAATTAAGGGAAAGTGAGGTTTAAGAAGTTAGAGAGAATTCCAAGAATAAATTTTGTGTGTTGTATTAAAATGGGACTGAGAGAGCATGTTAGAAGGAAAAACATAGAGGTCTGCATTTGATAATAAAGTAACTAATAATGCAACCAAAAAAATTACATATGAATTAAAACTGTCATATGGATCTTTTTTCCCAAAAAAAAAAAGCAGAAGAGAGAAACAGAAACCAACAATAAAAAAATGCAAAATGCTAATACGACTGTTTAATTCCCAAACACCTCCACCCCTCCCCCGGGGAAAGTTAAAATGTTTTTATCGTTGTTCTTTTTTCTAGAATTCTCTTCAGTGAATCCTTGAGGAGAGCAGAAATTAGAATTAGTGGCAACAGATTTTAGGCCAATTCCTAGCATCATACTGACATCCCAAAGCCTTTCAATAAGCATTTTATCTTAAATATAACTATTAGTACCTCCTAATTCACAAAGTTACAGTTTTAAACTGATGGTGTCCAAAATACAAAGACAGAATACGAATAGTAAACATTTTTCTAAAATGAATAAGAAATATAAACAGACAAATAATAAATTATAAAGCATTTTCTTTTTCTTTATTGACAAGGTAACAAGTAAATTTACAAAGCATTTTATAATTTGAATTTTTTTCGCATAAACTCACCATCCTTTCTCATCTCTGGTAATAACCCCGAAGCATGTCTCTCGACAATCTTCAGGTATCCGTCAACCTCGTGATCGGAGACATTAAACAAGACAATCGAGCCATACTGGAAAACTACCATGTAACAACAGTCGCTGCCACTTAAGTTAGCACCTAGAGCCTGAAAGCATAACACATAAAAATTATATTCGAGAAAATGCCATAACGACAACTAAGTAACATCGAAATTTCTTAAATTCATATCATTTAAGGAACAACAGCAACTATGCCCCAATCGAAAAACTTCTCAACCCAAAAAAAAAAAGAGAAACCTCAAACAAACCTACAGTCAGGAACAAGCATGGAAAAGAGTATAATAGGGAAGAGAAAAGTGAAAACACAGACCAAAATAAATTTTCGCCAATGCCTTTGAACAGAACCACATCAATAAATCAACTATGAGTCTACCATTCTCCACTCAAATACTAGACTTGATTCGCATGGCCCAGGGGTCCAACCTGTGACACTAAGTCAGAAGTCCCTCAACCTTTGTCACTTGAACTAAGGCCTGAGGGGCCTTGATTGCAAACTAGCTGGGCTGACTATACAGATGCTCTATATCCATTTTGTTGTAATCGGATCCATTTCATTGGACTACTTACTATAAATTTGTTTCTTAAGGCAAATCAGGAGTTCTCTAGATCTATCTAAAATCTCACGTTCATTCACATTCAACCGATCCATGCCTCTTTTGGGAAACATGAATTTGAAGCGGAAAACACTGAAGATGCTCCAATAACGTTTGTCAACTGGCACTCTCAGCTAAAAGAGCACCTAGTCTAGCACCACCAGAACAGCAAAGGGGTAGTTTCTATTTTTCATCTTGCTTATGCTTCACTATTGTTGGTGCTTGTACATGCTGAATATTACAGATCCATACATGTTCCACTCCATAAAATAAATAAAAATTGATGGGATAAGAGAATTGCATTAAAGGCCTCAAGAAGATGCAAGAAGTGCAAAAAAGAGAGATGCATAAAGACATAGTCAACTCCACAGACAAAAACTAGGCTAAAGCTAAGGAGCTAACAAGTCCAAAAGATTAATAGGGCAATTAACAGGAGCTAAGTTCTGCAACTATATAACCATAAAAGCCACTCCATAAATATCTATACCTTTATGCATTACAAAACCACAAATCAAGTGCCTATGATTTAGAGATAAAAAGTGAAAGAATCAGCAATCTCTCAGCAGCTTTGTATGCACAATCTATGCAGCAAACACCTCTAGAGTAGTTTTTGCTTTTTCTACAAAAAATAAAAACTAATGATGTTTGGTCGAATAATTTTTTAAAGCTTTTAACTTTTCCAAAAAAAAAAAATTCAACCTTGAACAAGTGCCACCTTCTCCTGGAAGATAAAAGAGATCGGTTGACAAGCCAAACCATCTCCCCATGACTCAACCTGATATTATCTTCCCGATGAGCATTGTGAATTAGTTCTAGATTCTCCTTGTGAAACTCATCGAGATGTAGTGATTAGTAAACTTTGATATATAAATCTGCTCCGTCAAAAGGATTACTCTACAATGTCCAAGGAAGGGAGAAGAGTGTTGAGTAAATAAATGTAGATTGAGCAGGATCACTGTATGACAAAGATCTACTCGGGACACTCCATCTTAGTTGGAGATAATTTTGTGTCGTGGAAAAGCAAGAAACATATATGATTGCAGATTTTAGTGCAGTGCAGAAGCAGAAAACTGAAGTATGAGTGTATGACAGTGGCAACTTGTGAACACATATAGAGAAAGAAATGACTCAAAGAGAAATTTGATAGGTAGAAAAGATAGAACTTGCGTAAAATATCATAAAGTA
Source organism: Nicotiana benthamiana (assembly GCA_034376525.1). Classification (NCBI taxonomy): domain Eukaryota; kingdom Viridiplantae; phylum Streptophyta; class Magnoliopsida; order Solanales; family Solanaceae; genus Nicotiana; species Nicotiana benthamiana. The sequence continues at coordinate 17,498,688 of CM067324.1, read as the reverse complement.
CTTCATATTGCATCACATATAATGTTTCTAAGATATTAAAACCCATAATTGACCATGGTTTCGTTGGGGGAAAGATAATCTCAGCAGACATAGTCATAAAGATTGCAATTTCAAATAATTAGCTTGCGGAGTTACACACGGAATCCCTCTAAGGGTACCCGAACTGGTTTTATATGGAACGAACACGGTTCATACAATTTTTATGCAAAAGTGTACACACGCATTCCGCATCGACAAATGTAACTATGAACACCGAAGAGCGTAAATATGAAAACCACCAAGGCTTTCATCTTCAAGCATTCTCTCAACCTCCTTTCGTATTGATCTTCTACCACATTTTATTTTCATAATATCAACCAAACAAGGTCCAAACCACCAAAGCAAAATTTAGATCATTTGACCCTCATACTATGAACCAGGTTATTAATTCTTGGGCAGTAGGTATTCTACTACCAGTGCAATTTATGGCGCTTAAACATAAGTCAAGTACATCTAATATACTCCATGAAACTATTCAAACACAAAGGCAGAAGATACATAAAAAGAGACACTCACACTAGGTGCCTTCTTGGTGTCCCCAAATCTTAAAACAACATAATTGGTCATTCGAGATGTGGGTGGAATAAAATTCTGCTTGTTCTTTTCCACTAAGCTCCTCAAATCCACACTGTCAAACAATCACAAATCATTCAACAATCATTTCATATATTGAACAAAAGATTAAACAAAAGTAGAAAGACAAAACGAACCTAGTAGAGAAAAAGAAAGCCCTAACGGGGATATATGGCTTAATAGCAGTAGCACTAGCATCATCATCCTCTTCCTGCTCCAAAGCCAATTCTTCAGCTTCACTCAGCCCAATCTCCGAACATGAAACGGCATCGTTCCAGTCCACAGTGTGCGCCAATGAGGATATAGAAGAGAGGCATTTGGCGACGGCGAAGTTAGGCTTCTTACGAGAGGAAATGAAGCCGTGGTTCACAACAGAATGCGATTGGCGACGGAGAATAACTGAGAAAGTGAGAGTAATCGGTCGACGGCATAGCGGAGAGTTCTGTAGGGCTAGGCCTGGGAGAACGTGGAGAGCAGTAGGATTTGTTGTGGCGGAGCGGAGAGTGAAGAGAGTTCGGAAAGCTTTGTTCAGAGAAGGAATGGAGGAAATAGCAGTGACAGACTTCATTGGAGCAGCGTTATTGGGTCTCCACACAGTCCTCAACATCTCATTTCAGCCGCATTTGCGCCTCCAAACCTATAGCAGGGCGGGGGTTATATGGGGTTTTGCTTTCCCTTTGATTTCGTCTTCTTTTTATTTTTTCTTTTTATTTTCCGAAACAGTGGTTTCTTCTTCTCCAAGTTCTATTTTCTTTTCTTTTTTTTGGCTTTTACAACCATTTTCCTGTGCCATTTACATTTATACCCGCTTTTTATATCACATTTTATTTGTATACGTTGTAAAAAACAATTGCAAGTGTACTTGCTTTCTCGCATAATTTTAGCATACGCGACTGAAGTAGCAAAGATAATCACGCAAAACTTCAACATTCTAATAAACGGACCTGAAATAACAAGTGTACTGAACCAAGAGTGATGAAGTTTTTGTTTGTAATTGCTGAACTTAGGCATAGCAGCTGAAGTTTTGTTCTATATAGCAAGAAGTTTTTGTTTTTGTAACTGCGAACTTCAACTCTAGAGCTGAAGTTTTTGTTATTGTAACTGCGAACTTCAGCTCTAGAGCTGAAGTTTTTGTTTTATAATGTAACTATCTAACTTCAGCTCTAAAGCTGAAGTTATTTAGTTCATTTGTAAAACTTCATCACTATATAAGTTGAAGTTTTTGGAAAAGCTTTCTAATATACGAGATAAATTAGATTGCCAACAGTATCTAAACCATAAATTTGGAAATAATAAACGTGAAAAGAATATAATTATCATTGTCTACTTACATACGTGAAAATATTCATAAATTATGTCTACTAACTTACGTAATTATTTATAATTTATTTTTAAATAATTTGATAAATATATTTATGGGAATTATCATATCAACTGAAGTTTCATAGCAAGAAGAAGAAGAAGAAGAAGAGAAGAAGAAGAGGAAGAAGAAGAAGAAGAAGAAGAAGAAGAAGAAGAAGAAGAAGAAGAAGAAGAAGAAGAAAGAGGAAAAGGAGAAAGGGGGCTGAAGTTATTTAAAAAGTAGGTACAAGTTAAAAGTTTTTTTTAAAAATGGGTATAAGTTAAATGGGGGCGAGCAAATAGGACACCCCGTGTAATTTTTATTATTTCCCTTGATGTGTTTATAGTGCAATACAATGAGATTTTAAGCAATTGGGCTTAAAAGTACGAGGTAAAAATAACACGGACTAGTCAGTTTTTGGATTGGTTATTCAAAAATAGTCCGTCTTTGCAAATTCATTGAAAAATAGCCATTATTTTGTTGTAACACGGAAAGTTCCAGCACAATATACTGGAGATTGGTGCATCTGTATATGGAGTTTCAGCACTTCCAGCATATTATGATGGAACTCGAACACGCAGAAAGTTCTAGTATATTATACTGGAGTATATTTCGTATTTTGAACAGTATTTTCGTTCAGATTTATCTTTGCATGAAAAGTGGCTAAATTTTAATTATTTTTTAAGCTATGACTATTTTTGAAAGACCACTTGTAAATATAGTTAATTTTTTAATTTCATTCCTTTTGAAGTGATGGAGCTTAACTTTAAAAGAAGTTACGTTTGGTTATAAGTATTGAAACTGAAAATAAACAATTAATGTGTCTGATTAAAAAGTGTTAATATACACTATTTTATATTTAAATAATTAAAATATCTTTAAAGTTGTTAGCAATAAAAATGAACTAAGTATTGCAAGGAAAAAAACAAAGCAAGGAAGTATCTGTTAATTGGGCTTTGAAATTGATTGGATTGTTTATTTTTATTTTTTTTGCAAGTTCAGCGGTTTCATCGATTATCAAATTTATGGTCTATGCATTTTACTCCATCTTCTTTATGAGATCAATAACAACCGCAAGGAGATGAACTATTGGTGCTCTCATTCATCTACGTCTACAAGTCTAGACACTTTTTATGGCATTTGGTAGTTTATAGTACGTCATTAGCCTAGTTTTTCAAATGTTAAATGATGAATATCTATATTTTATATCTATATATTAATATAAAGGAGGACTTTCTCAATTCCCTCTTTCCCCTTGATTTCATATTATGTTTTTCTCCTTTTAGAAAGGAAAGTTTGGACATTCTTTTCGGTATAAGTCTCCAATTTTTCTTTGTTTATATTTTCTTTTGCAGACGGGAGAGTCGGCATGTTTTTATGCTATATAGGAGATTTTCTTATGCCAACAATCCATGAGGTTATCTCATTTTCATATGACTAATTCTATATCGAACATAATTCTTTTCTTGAGAGGAAATCAACATATTTGTAAAGTTAACCATTTAAATTTGACCAGAAGTGTTTATTGACTTTATGCCAGAAGCTTTTATTGATTTTATGCCAATCAGTACCGAAAATTGGTATTTACTCATATTTTTTTATAATGCCGCTATGTTTAATATTTCTATGATACCTAAATATCCTTTATTAGCTGTTGTAATTGCATTTTTGGATCTTTTAACATTTAATTTTTTTTATAATGAGTAGGTTGATGAGCTTACCGCTATATAAAATAATGTAACTGTGTTGAATAGGTAAGTAGGGTTTCCTATACTACTGGAGTATAGACTATGAAACCTTTCTTCTTTAAATTAATTCCCTTCTTTTTATTTTTACTTGCGTGATAGAAGTGAAATGTTGGAGAAAACTAAAAATATTTTTAAAAGAACGGAAAAGGCCTAAAAATAACCATTCAATTTTCAGAAATAGTTTATTCATGTCATTCGTTAAAAAGTACTCATTTCATGTCAGTGCTACTAAAGAAATGCCTCATTGATGCCATTATTGACTAACGACAGTGATGGGCCAAATAAAAATTGAGCCGTAAGTCAATAATGACATGGATGGGCCATTTCTTTAACGTCAGTGGCATGAAAATATCAATTTTTTAACGAATGAAATGAATAAACTATTTCTGAAAGTTGAGTGGTATTTTTAGGCATTTTCCGTATTTTGTCCAATACTAATGGAGTATCTTAGGTTACATACACGCATCATGGTATGAGTTTCTTAAAATATCTACTTTATTATTATGTTTTGAGTCTTTTGGTTTCCTACATTTATTATTGGGATGTGAGAGAAGAAGAAGAAAAAAGGAAAACTTGGTATTCTTTTCAGAAAAATGAACTGATAAGAACTAATTAGGAAGGGGGAAAATATAGAAGGAAAGGAATAGATGAATAGGTAAGCAAAAGTAAAATCAATGGAAAAAATTACAGATTAGATTCATGTACAGTTTGATTTCTTGGATTTGGGAGCCATGGTTTCGGTTTTTCCTTTTTCCTTTTTTACTTATATGTATTCTACTATAAGAATTGATTTATAGTACCATTCTTATAGCCTCATAAACATGGTTTATTATTACTCCACGGTCCATAATAAGTGATTTTTATTAATTTTTCCGTATGATTCAAAATATTTAATTTTTTCAGATTTTAAGAATAAATTAATTATTTTGTTTACATTGCTTTTGGCGTGAATAATATTGGAGTATATCTTAGGAGTATTTTTGTTAAAAGATAGTAAAGGTTAATATGATCAATTTAATTGTCATTGCTAATTAATGTTAAAAGATACATTTTTTAATCTATGTGAAAACAATCAAAAACTCACTTATTGTGGACCGGATTGAGTAATTATTTTTAGAAGTAAACAATAATAGTAGATCGCACATTTATTGAAGAAAGATAAGAGTAAATTAGTCAAAAATTACAATACGTCTTATTTTGATTTTTTATGGGGCATAAAAAAGGAAAGCATATCATATATATAGATTAACAAAAACCATGTATCTCTAGAACTTTTAGTAGTATATATATATATATATATATATATATATATATAAAGTTAATTCATGAAAGTTTACTCAATCGCGTAAAGCGCGGACAAATTAACTAGTTGTACAATAAAACTGACATTTGTCCTTTGGCAAGAAAGCAGAAAAAAAGTAATAAAAACTAATTAGTTTAAATTCATATGGTTCTTTAACAAATGATAATGGGAAGGAAAATTTAATAAATTATTAAAGGTTTAGGAATAAATAAAACTAAATTAAAAAAGAAAAGCAATATCCAATGAAAAAAATTAGTTTTTCCAACTTAACAAATCTCAAAAATTGGCGAAATAACATATGGAAAATGTTAATGTCCATGGAAGCCCAATACAAACTAATCCCTCGCTTATATCAAAAATACACAAAAAAAAGTAAAATAAAATAACTGTGTGTGTGTGTATACAAGTGTATGTATTAAATAAAGAATGGCTATATTTACAATGTCTTAAAATGGCTACTTATGTAATATCTGTTGCTGTTTGTTTGTTCTTCAGATTGGGCTGCAGTTGAGTTGAGCCCAGTATCTCAACACCCCCCCTCAAGCTGGAGGGTGGATGAACACCCAGCTTGGGCAAGAAGGAATGATGCAGGATACATGTCAAGGGCTTTGTAAAAATGTCAGCAAGTTGTGAGCCAGAAATAACATGATGTAAAGTGATGAGACCCTCCTGAAGCTTAGTCCGAATGAAATGGCAATCAAGTTCAATGTGTTTGGTGCGCTCATGGAAGACAGGATTGTTGGCTATGTGGATGGCAGCTTGGTTGTCACAAAAAACAGGGACAGGAGAAGAAATAGGAAACCCAAAATCAGAGAACAAACGAGTAAGCCAAGTGATTTCACCAACAACTTTGCTCATGGCCCTATATTCAGCCTCAACTGAGGACAAAGACACTACAGGTTGTTTCTTAGCTTTCCAGCTAATCAAAGAACCCCCTAAAAGGATGCAAAAACCAGAAACTGATCTCCTTGTGTCTGGGCAAGATGCCCAGTCACTATCACAATAGGCAGAAAGAGCCAAACTAGGAGAGTTATTAAGGAAGATCCCAAGATCAAGAGTCCCCTTAAGGTACCTTAAGGTGTGTAAAGCAGCAGACATGTGTATAGAAGAAGGAGATTGAAGAAACTGACTGAGATGTTGGACAGCAAAGGCTAAATCAGGTCTGGTATGAGTAAGGAAGTTAAGTTTCCCAACAAGACTTCTGTAAGTCTCAGGGGAAGGAAGAGGAGTACCCAAGTCTTGTTTGAGTTTGACAGATAGATCAAGAGGGCAAGTGACAGGAGTAGCATCAAGACAATTATAGGAAGAAAGAAGGTCAGTAATGAACTTTCTTTGGTGAAGGAGAATACCAGCAGAAGAATAACAGACTTCAATGCCAAGAAAATAATTGAGGACACCCAAATCTTTGATCTTAAAAGTAGAATCCAAAAAAGACTTCAAAGCATTAATTTCTAGCAAGTCATTTCCAGTTAAGATAATGTCATCAACATACACAGCCAACAGCACAATAGAAGAACCAGATTTCTTATGAAAGAGAGAGTAATCATTAAGGGAGGAAGAATACCCCTTAGAGCTCAAAGCTTCAGAAAGCTTGGCATACCATTGCCTAGAAGCTTGTCTTAAGCCATACAATGATTTCTGAAGCAGGCATACCAAAGGAGGAGAAGAAGAAGAGGAAGAAATAGAAGAAGAAGAGGAAGGAACAGAAGAGGAAGCAGAAGAAGAAGAGACAACCAAACCAGGGGGCAGTTTCATATAAACCTCCTCATTCAAATCACCATGGAGGAAAGCATTGTTGACATCAAGTTGGAAGAGAGGCCAGGACTGTTTCACAGCAACAGCAATCAAAGATTTAATAGTTGAGAATTTAACAACAGGGGAAAAGGTATCAGTGAAGTCCACACCCTCTACCTGAGTGTCACCCCTAACAACCAACCTGGCTTTATATCTTTCCACACACCCATCAGCTTTATATTTCACCTTATAAACCCATTTGCACCCAATTGGCTTCTTCCCAGGTGGGAGATGAACAATGGACCAAGTATTATTGGCTTGCAAAGCCTCAAACTCCTTGGTCATGGCATCCTGCCAGGCAGGATCAGAGGCAGCTTGCTGGTAGGAGGATGGTTCAGCAGGTGCCATGAGGACTGAGCTATTACAACAAGGGGATAAAGAACTAGTGCCAGAAAGGGAAGGAGGTAGGTTGCAAACATATTGTTTAAGATGGGCAGGTGGAACATGGGGTCTGGATGATCTTCTAATAGCAGGTAACACATGGTCTGGTTGAGTAGAGGAAATAGGAAGAGCAGGAGGGCAATGTGCTGAAGAATCAACAGGAGAGGAAGGTGGAATAAAGCTGGAAATAGGTGGATGTAAGGAGGAAGGAGGATGGAAGGAAGAGATACTGAGGGAAGAATCATCATCAATAGGTGGACACACAACAGGAGGAGGAATATGGAGGAGCCCCCTGAAGGAGCAAAACGGTAAATGTTCTCATGAAAAGACACATCTCTAGAGACAAGTGTGAGTTTAGTCTTCAAATTATACAACTTATAGCCTTTCTTGCCCAATGGGTACCCCAGAAACACACATGGATCAGCTCTTGGATGGAACTTGCCTCTATGGTGTTTTGGTATAGAGGCAAAGCACAAACAACCAAAAGATCTAAGATGGGTATAAGATGGACTGTGACCAAAAAGTAATTCATATGGGGATTTATTGTTAAGTAACTTGGAAGGAAATCTATTGATAAGGTAGGTGGCAGTGAGGACACAATCCCCCCAGAAGTGTAGAGGAAGATGGGATTGGAAAAGTAAAGCTCTGGCAGTTTCCAGTAAATGTCTATGTTTTCTTTCAACTACACCATTTTGTTGTGGTGTATAAGGACAAGAAGTTTGGTGAATGATGCCTTTTGCAGCAAAAAAATCAACCCCAGCAGTGCTAGACCCAAGTTCAAGAGCATTATCACTTCTTATGGTTTGGAAATGAGATTGAAACTGAGTTTTGACCATAGCAATAAAGGCTTTGATAATGGGGAATGCATTACTTTTGGATCCCATAAGGTGGGTCCAAGTGGCTCTTGTAAAATCATCAACAATGGTTAAAAAATATTTACAGCTAGTATAAGTAGCAGTGGTATATGGTCCCCAGGTGTCCAAATGAATAAGTTGAAAAGGATGATTTATTTTTATAGAGCTGTCAGGAAATGGTAGTTTAGAATGTCTAGCTAATGGACAAATAGTACACACAAAAGGCTGTTTATTTGAAAACTTGTATGGAATAGAAGAGATGGTTTTCATTTTTACAAAGGGGATGTGTCCCAGTCTATTATGCCATAAGACCTCCATTTTATTCAATTCAGAATGTTTTTCACAATGATAAGAAGATTGAGAAGAAGAAGCAGAAGCAACAGCTAATGGGGAATTGTAAAGACATGGGGAAAGGGAAGAATCAGAAGACTGAACAAGTTTGTAGAGACCATCATCCAGTTTACCAATTTCCAGTGGCCTCTTCAGAGAAGGGGCCTGTATCAAGCAAGAAAATTTTGTAAATAGAACAATAGAATTCAGTTGGTATACAAGTTTGGAGACAGAGATGAGATTGTACTGAAAGCTAGGTATATAGAGCACATTATGCAAAGTAAAACACAAAAATTTGATGGATCCAGTACAGGTTACTTTCACTTTGTAACCATTTGGCAAGACAACTAAGAAAGGCACAACTAATTGTTTGATGTCAAAGAGAAGGGTTTTATTAGAGGTCATATGGTCAGTGGCACCAGAATCTATAATCCAAATGAATGTATTAACTCTAGTCAACATGCAAGCACCATAAGAAACATCTTTTAGAGGACTGAAATAAGAAGGAAGAGTACCAGCAAAGTTTGCAGACCCCATAATGTTTGGTTGATGCTGAGATTCTGAAATCTGAGTCTGCTGAAGAAGCATCATGAGCTGTGCATATTGCTCCTTTGTTAAGCCAGGTATACCAGATTCTGAGCTAGACTGCCCCTGATTACCTTCATTTGAGCTTGAAGAATCAACAGGGCTGGCACATCCTTGTGTTTCAACATTAGCAGCAATTCTTTTGTTTCTGGTAAACTTGAACTCTGGTGGAAAACCATGCAGCTTATAGCACTTATCAATTGAATGACCTGGTTTCTTACAGTATCTACATGTAATGTTTGGCTTTGTGGTGTCAAAGTTGAGTTTTTGGTTAAATTGCTTGGCATGTGGATATGGTGCAGGGGTTTTAGTAGAAGGTTTATTGATGAAGTGAGTGTTGAAGGCACTAGACTCACCACCAAATTGTGATGGCACACGGCTGACCTGTCTTTGTCTTTCATCTTGAAGTAATATGTTGTAAGCAGTGTCTAATGAAGGAGGGGGTTGCATCATGAGAATGTTACTTCTAATCCCTAAGTATGTGTCATTCAGGCCCATGAGGAATTGATGTAATTTGTTCTCATCATCTTCCTGCTGAAATTCAGCTCTAGCAGTACATGCAGCACCACAAGTAGATGCATTACACCTTGAAGACCTCATAAAATTCAACTCATCCCATAACTTCTTTAACCTATTGAAATATGATGCTATATCCAAAGATCCCTGAGTGGTGGAGGCTAACTCTAGTTTGATTTCAAAGATTTTTGTGCCATTGACTGCTCCATATCTAATGTTTAGCTGATTCCAAATACTCTGAGCAGTGTCGGAGTATTGGACACTCTCAGCTATTTCAGGTGAAAGGGAATTTGTAAGCCAGGATATGACTAGATTATTACATCTATCCCACTTCTTAGACTGAAGGGAATTTGCAGCAGGTTTTGGAACAGACCCATCGATAAAACCTAATTTGTTTCTAGCTGATAAGGAAACAATTATACTCCTTCTCCAACCCCCAAAACCAACACCTGAAAACTGGTTGGTAACTAGAGAAACCCCAGGTACATCAGAAGACATAAGAAATAGAGGATTCGACGGGTCAGGAACGAAGCTAGTAGGTACATGAGGAGGATTTTCACTTTGATCAGTCATTTTAAGTGTGAGTGACAACAAATGAACAAAAAAAAAAGAACAAAAATGTGAGATACAAAACTGTTACTCAAAACTAATTGATTTAAGACACAAAACTTTGTAAACACACCATGAGTAGTACCGATGAAACAACAAGCAACTTCAAAATTGATGAATCGAAGAAGGAACACAAAACTTTTGTGAACACACCACGAGTAGTGTCGATGAAACAACAAGCAACTTCAAAATTGATGAATCGAAGAAGAGATACTAACCGACTGCGAAGAAAAACGAAGAAAACCCTAGTTTGTGAAAACTGGTGAAAACTTGAACGATAGACGACGAGGCTAGTACCGGATGATAGCTCTTGACGAGAAGAGTCGAATGACCCGCTCTGATACCATGTTAATGTCCATGGAAGCCATGGATTTGGAGAAGAAAAGAGACGGTGAACAGTATCGAAGAGAGAGAAGGGAGAGAATTCTGAAAGGGTGGTTTGTTTATTGTCTCGAATGTTCCAATACAAACTGACCCCTCGCTTATATCAAAAATACACAAAAAAAGTAAAATAAAATATCTCTGTGTGTGTGTGTATACAAGTGTATGTATTAAACAAAGAATGGCTATATTTACAATGTCTTAAAATGGCTACTTATGTAATATCTGTTGCTGTTTGTTTGTTCTTCAGATTGGGCTGCAGTTGAGTTGAGCCCAATATCTCAACAGAAAACGCAGAAATGGAGGAGAGGCGGAAGAAAGAAAGGAAAAGAAATAGGAGTATCTAAATTAGGCTTGGTTTGTAATTAACGGAGAAGAGGCGGTGGAAAGAAAGAGGAAACGACATAGGAGTATCTAAATTAGACTTGTTTTGTATGTTATTTTTAAAAATTTTAAAAAGTTATAAGGGATAAAGTCGCAAATACTTGGTCAAATATGAATAGTTTTTTAACTAAAAAGTAATAAGTTAAACAACTTATGTTTTTTTGTTTTTTGCTTATTGCACTTTACAAGTAAGCCAAATATCCAAATAAGATAAAAATAACTTAAAAGTTGGTTTGACCAAATTAAAAGGACATACAAACACCCTCAATATTTCCCTAAAATCTTTTTGCAGTTTTCTAGACCATATGATGTAAATACTAAAGGAGTATGATGATTTAAGGTCGTTTGGCAAATGATTAGGGGCAAGTTATTTATTTATTAGGAGTAGCATAACTCATACCATGGTTGGGTAGCCTTTATTTACTTTGTATGAAAATTAGCATAACAAGTAAAGTAATGTTTGGTTGGCATTTTCTATTTCTACACTAATAAGATATGTATAAGTTATGAGTCAATTTGTATTGTTTTATGTTGGTAAAAAAAAGATAAGATGACTAATAAGTACATATATTAGTACTATTAGGGGTGCTTATCGGGCGGATTAGGCGGCTTTTTACTCTTAACGGTTTGGCTTAACGGTTATCGGCTTTTAAATGTATTAATCCGTTAGCCACCCGATAAGATATCGGGTAGATTGGTATCGGGTTAGCTCTTATAGGGCGGTTAATGGACGGTTTATCAGCCTAACATACATGTTCACTAAATATCTCTTATGCTGGATAAAATTTGTAACGACTGGACCGGTTGTTTTGCTTATTAGATTCCTATTACCCTAATTAAAACTCTTCGTATGTGCTTTTACTGTTCTCTGACTTGTGGGGAGGGTCTGTTTAGATTTGGAAGGGTTCGAGTTAAAATCGGAACACTTAGTTCCTTAATAGTGGCCTAAGGTGACCAAGTTTGACTTGAGTCAATATTTTTAATAAAGGACTTCAAAATTGGGATTTAAAGGTCTCAATATGTTCATATGATAATGTTGGACTTAGAGCGTGTGTTCGGTGGGGTTTTGGGTAATCTGGTAGCGTTTCGGCACTTAATATGGAAAGTTGGTTCATTGAAGGTTTTTCTAGTTTCTTAAATTTGGTTCGGAGTAGATTTTGGTGTTATCGGGGTCCGCTTGAGATTCTGAGCCTCGAAATAGGACATGGTGATTTATGACTTATGGCATGTTTTGGTGTCATTTCGAATAGTTTAAGTATGATTCGGCGCGTTAGAACTATCTGTGAAGTTTGAATTTTATAAGTTTATTCAATTAGGTTTTGGGGTGCGACTCGTAGTTTCGATGTTGTTTGACGAGGTTTGAGGCCTCGACTTAGTTCGTATCATGTTGTTGGATGTGGTTGTGTAGTTAGATGGGGCTCTGGTGCGCCTCGAGTACGAATCAGATTAAAATCGGACGTTGGTTGGAACTGGGTGGCCGCAAGTACAAGGTTTGATTTGCATCTACGCGTCCACAGATGCGATGGAGGCTCCGTAAGAGAAAAAGTGGGCCTGCTAGCTGATAGTGCAGAAGCGAAGGAGTCCGCAGAAGTGGTGGGAGTCCGTACAAGTGTGTTCCCGTCTGCATAAGCATGAAGGCTAGAGGCTGTGAGGGATCACAGATGCGAATGTTTTGACAGCACCTATGGTACCGCAAATCGTTGGGCAGTGGAGTGCATTTAATTAGAAACATAGCCTATTTTCCACCCACTTTCTCTTGGTCTTGGGCAATTTTTAGAGCACTTTTGTGGGGGATTTTCATCAATATCACAATGTAAGTAAACTCGCCCATTTTTAAGTTGCATACGCGAAATATAAATAGATTAAACATGAAAAATTAGTGAACCTTGTGGGATTTTGTGAATAACCGAGGGTTTAAGTAAAATTGAGATTTGATCATGGATTTAGTTGTGGAAATTGGAATTAATTATATATTTGAGTTTAGGAGGCCATGGGGTAGCATTTATATTCAGAAACTTTTGGAATCCAAGCATATGGGCTAGGGGTGAATTTTAGAAATCTTCCAAATTGGGTTGGGTAATTACTCTAATAGCTAAATTATGAATTTTGAGCATATGTTTATTATTTTATGTGACTTTTGGTTAGTTTTGGAGTCCTCGACATCGTATGAGGAGTCCTAGTGAGGTTAAAGAGGTAGATTGCGGGCTTGAAATTAAGGTAAATCTCTTGCCTAACCTTGTGAGAGGGAACTTATCTCCTCAAGTATATTAATTGTTGTGTGCTACTTATTGTGTGGAGCTATGTACAGATGAGGTGACGAAATTTCATTTGTAGCTATATTCAAGATAGGTCCGGGTAGACTTAGATTCACATCATGCCTTTAATTGTGCCATTTCATGACTATTCTATGAATTAATTATCTTGATCAGGGCTGAGATTGTGATTTTTAATTAAAGATACCTACTTAACCCCTTACATTGTAACATTTGGGAAATATTTGATAAACTATAGCTCTGTGTCTTCTCGCTTCGCATGTGTATCCGCGAGAGAGGTAAATTTCTCTACTGGGGTCGGGTCGTTCGCTTCGGTAGTATAGTTACTCTTATGGGATCGAGTTATTCACTTCAGCAGTGATATTATTACCCATATGAGATCGGACTGTTCGCCTCGTTAGTGATATATTTACACTTATGGGATAGGATCATTCGCCTCGGCAATGATACAATTACTCTTTTAGGATTGGGTCGTTCGCCTTGGCAGTGATATAATCCCTCATATGGGATCTGGTCGTTCGCCTCGGCTGGTTGGTTGCGCTATTATTATGGGATTGAGTTGTTTGCCTTGGCAGTATTGAGTATTACTATTCCTATGGAATCGAGTCGTTCGTACCGGCATCTTCATGCTTAATAATCGGAACTGAATTTGGTTTGGTAACAATTGATTTAGCAGCTTCAGGACCGGTTATGATATATTTAGTGATTTGATATAGACTCATGTAGGGCTATTCAAAACCAAACCGAAATTGTTAACCGAACCGAACCATTCGCTTATTGGTATAGGGTAATGGATGGGGAACAGATTGAAAATTTATAATTAATGGTATTTGGGGAGGATTACTTAATTTTTTTTAATCAGGTAAAATTGTTAACCCATTAAAAATTGTATTTACAATTTTACCCCTATGTATATAAAGTACCATTATTTATCTGTCTTTTATTCCCATTGTTGTTTGTATATTACTATTCTGTTTCCAACTTCTTGGTTTAATTATAGGTGGTTGCCCGGTTTTATATAAATATAGATTTTTTCCACATGTTGTACCTTTATCTATTTGCATATTACAGAATCGAATTACAGCTTCTAGCTAAGTTAAGCGTTAAACCTTTGAGGGCGATGGCTGAAGCTTTTGCCTTTTGATTGATTATGAATGAATGTCTTTTTAAAAGTTTGACTGATTACTGAACAAATGTGTTGTTCTGGTTTTTAAAATTTGGTTAATATGTGTAATGATAGTGTGTGTAGTCTTGGTATTGATTGAATGATTGTTCAATTTTTTTATTTGGTTTAGCCGATAAACCGCCCGGTAATTGTTAATCTGACACCAATTCGCCCGTTGTCTAATTGGATGGCTAATGTATTATTACATTTATAATCCGATAACCATTAAGCCGAGCCGTTAAGAGTAATTATTCTCTCTATAAGCACGCATAGACTTATGTGTGGAATTACTGTGATTACCTTTATTTGCTTCGCTGCTACTGTTGTACACTCACCATTTCTACTTTATGTATTTATATATTTGACCTCTAGTAAGTGTCAAGTTGACTCCTCATCACTATTTCTTTGAGGTTAGAATAGATACTTACTAGGTACGCATTATTTTTCGTACCCACGCTACACTTATGGACTGAATTTGCATGTACTGAGGCAGGTACACTAGTGGTCACGAGGGTGCGTAGCTGATCATCTACGGAGACTTAGTGATGAGCTGCTTGCCTTGCTACGATCGGCAGCACCGGAGTCTACCTCTACGTTGTTTATTATTTATGTCTATCACTTATAGATAGTAGTTGTTTTAGTTTTGTAAATTCTCTAGATTGCTCATGCACGCGTCGCGTAAGATTCTGGGGACTTTTAGCATTTATGTATTGTTGCACTTTTGATTTCTATCACTAGAGTGGGTGTACTCATAACACTGGTATTTTTTATGGAAAAATTATGTACAGTTGCATGATATCTTGCTAATTTTTTCTCTTAGAAAGGAAAACTTTTGTTTTAAATGTTAAAAAGGGGCAAAAATTGTAGTTTCACTTGTGGGCTTGCCTAACAACGGCATTAGGTGCCATCACGGCCTATTATGGGTTTTGGGTCGTGACAACTTGGTATCAAAGCCTTAGGTTCATATAGGTCTCACGAGTCATGAGCAAACCTAGTAGAGTCTTGCGGATCGATGTAGAGACATCTGTACCTATATTCGATAGACTATAAAGTGTTAGGAAACTTCTCTTTCTTCATATCCTACCGTGCAGCTGATATCGTGCTAAGTATCTTTTTGTTGATCTCCCACAGATGGTGAGAACGCACGTGATTGATATACTAGGCAGTAGAAGAGTTGCTCCCCCCCCCCCCCCCCCCCCGCCCCCCGCCCCATTGTTAGAGGCCGAGGAAGAGTTGAGGGAGGGCTCTGTCTCCAGTTAGAGGATGAGGGCATCCTAGAGTTTCTCCCATTGTACCACTAGTGGATCCAATGGAGGATACTGTTATTGAGAAGCAGGATGAGGGGCATGAAATCGAGCCAGCCCTAGCAGATTTCATGACTACACGAGGATTCCAGGAGGTCGTGGGCTATATGCAGCGGTTCATGGACTCTATGATGCATGCTGGTTTATTTCTAATGGATCGTGCCACGCCTCGCGTGGGACGGGGAGCACAGACCCCTACCACTCAGGATATAGGGCACACTGCTATCGTTTATCAGACCCCAAGCACTATATGCGGTCAGGGTCTAGCCAGTTGCAGCGGTTGTGCCAGCATTTGTACAGTCGTGACCATTGATCAGCAGAAGCAGCTGGACAGATGGGCTCAACTTTTCCCCCTAACTTTGAGGGTGAGCTGTCAGAGGACCCCCGTGATTTTATTGATGGTTCAAGGATAAACTATAGAACATGGGGCTATTGGAATCCAACGGGGTGGACTTCACCACCTTTCAATTGGAGGGCAAGGCCCGCAGATGGTGGCAGGCTTACCCTCTTAGCAGGATAGTAGGTACACCTCCCTTGACTTAGGATTAATTTACATATATGTTCTTAGATAAGTACATACCACCTTCGGAAAGAAAAGAGCTTCGGGGTCAATTTGAGTGACTCCTTTAGGGTATATGTCTGTTAGCGACTATAAGGCGAGGTTCACTGGCTTGTCGCGCCATACAACTATTATACTCCCTACCAATGCAGAGAGGGTGCGAAGGTTCATTGTAGGTTTGCACCTTGAGCTTTAGTTTTCTATGGCTCGTGAGGCAGATATGGGGGCTCATTTTCATAAGGTTGTGCATATAGACCAAAGGATTGAGCATATTTGCAACCACTGTGGAGAGTTTGCACCGAATGACAAGTGGCCCTAGCAATTTGGAGGATTCAGTGGCGCCCCACCTGGGGAAAAGGTCAGTTCATAAGGGGTCATCCTTGTAGGTCTATGCCGTCAGCGCTATTATGCTCGGAATTCTCCAACCCGGCCCTACTTCACTGCCATTATAGAGAGTACTTTCCATCTTCCAGCTATTTAAGGTTCTTCCACTGGTATTTAGGCCATCGGGGTGAGACTTCAGGTCATCAGTCTACGTTTTCGAGGGGTTTGTTTTGAGTGTAATGATCTTGGCCATGTGAAGAGGTTTTGTACCAAACTTCATGGCCGGCCAAGCAATAGGACCATCAGCACATGAGAGCGAGAGAAGTGGAGCGAGAGCTACCGCTTCCCCCGACCCACCTGCTAGACCGACCAGAGGCAGAGGGCTATTGGGTAAGGGTCACCATAAAGATGGAGGCTGGTCAGGTGGGACTCCGGCAAGATTCTATCTTTCCTCACTAGGCAAGAGTCAGTCACCTCTGATGCAATGATCACAGGTACTATTTCTATCTGTCGTAGCGATGCCTCGGTATTATTTGATCCATGATCTACTTACTCCTATGGTTCTTCTCTATTTTCCCCTTATGTGGATGTTTCCTCGCGAGTCCTTGGGAGTTCCTCTATATGTGTTCATGTGAGTAGGTGATTCAGTTATGGTGGATCGCATCTACCAATCCTGTGTGGTGACTTTCTATGGATATGAGACCAGAGCACATTTTCTATTGCTCGATATGGTTGATTTCGAGTTTATCTTGGGCATGGATGGCTGTCCCCGTACCACGCCATTCTTAATTGCTATGCCAAGACTGTGTCCTTGGCGATGCCTGAGTTACCCAAAATAGAGTGGAGGAGTTCATCTGTTGGTACTTACAACCGGGCTATTTCTTTCTTGAGGGCTCAACATATGGTCGAGAAGAGTTGTTTGCCTTGTTTGGCCTTTTTCGGGATACTACTATAGAGACTCCCTCGTTAGATTCAGTGCTGGTGGTACGAGAGTTTTCCGATGTATTTCTTGCTAATCTATCAGGTATGTTGTCGAATCAGGATATCAATTTTGGAATTGATTTAGTCCCATGCACCTAACCTATATCTATTTCGCCCTTTCTTATGGCTCCTAATGAGTTGAGGGAGAGAAACTTCAAGGGTTGCTCTAAAAGAGGTTCATTAGACCCGGTTTGTTGCCTTAGGGCACACTGGTGTTGCTTGTGAAGAAAAAGGATGGTAAAATGCGGATGCGTATTGATTAGTGCCAGTTGAACAAAGTCACCATCAAGAATAAGTACCTGTTGTCGCGTATTGATGATTTGTTTGACCATTTTCTAGTGCCAGGATGTTCTCTAAGATCGACTTGAGATATGGGTATCATTAGTTGAAGAATCATGCTTCATACATTCCAAAGACATCTTTCCTGACTAGTGATGTCCTTTGGCTTGACTAATACCCTGACGTCATTCACGGATTTGATGAACAGGGTGTTCAGACCATATCTTGACTCATTCATCATTGTCTTTATTAACGACAGATGTATATACTCACATAGTATAGAGGAGTATAAGCAACATTTAATGTTAGTGCTTCAGACCTTACGGGAACAAAACCTTTACGCTAAGTTCTCCAAGTGCGAGTTTTGGTTAGATTCCGAGGCTTTCTTGGGGGATGTGGTATCAGTGAGGGTATTAAGGTGGATCACAAGAAGATCAAGGCAGTCTAGGGTTGGCCTTGTCCTACCACATCAATTGAGATTGGGAGTTTCTTAGGGTTAGTAGGTTATTATCATCGGTTTTTAAGGGTTTCTCGTCTATTGCAACACCCTTGACTAGGTTGACCCGGAAGGGTGCTCCGTTCAAACGGTCCGATGATTATGAAGCAATCTTTCAAAATCTCAAGACCGATTTGACTATATCACTAGTGTTGGTGTTGCGGCGCTTTACTAGTTGTCTTGGTTTGTGTATTCATGCATGAGGGACGAGGTATTGCATATGATTCATGTCACGTGAAGCCTCATGAGAAAAATGACCCCATGCATGATCTAGAGTTGGCCACGATAGTTCGTGATCCCAAAATCTGGAGGCATTATCTCTATGGGGTGTCCTATAAATTTTACCCCGATCATCGCACCTTGCAACATTTGTTTAATTAGAGGGAGCTTACTTTGAGGCAACGCAGACGGCTTGAGTTACTGAAGGACTATGATATTACCATCCTTCATCCAGGCAAGGCGAATGTGGTTGTAGATGACTTGAGAATAAAGGTCGAGAGTATGGGTTGGCATTCATTTCGACAGAGGAGAGGCCTTTGGATTTGGACATTCAATAATTAGCTAACAGACTTGTGAGTTTGGATATTTGAGATCCTAGTCAAGTTCTTGCATGTGCTATGGTTCAGTCTTCATTAGTCGAGCCTATCAAGTCTCGTCAGCATAATGATCCGCACTTCTTGGTTCTTAGAGAGATGGTACTATAGGGTGGTTCCAAGGAAGTTACCATCGGTGAGGAAGGTGGTATGCGACATCATGGTCGCCTATGCGTTCCTAATGTTGATGGCTTGAGGGAAAAAATTCTAGAAGAGGCATAGAGTTCTCGGTATTCCATCCATACAAGTGCTGCGAAGATTGTATCACTATTTGAGGCAGCATTATTGGTGGCAGCGAATGAAGAAAGACATAGTTGAGCATGTAGCGAGATGTATGAATTGCCAGTAGGTTAAGTATGAGCACCAGAGGCCAGGTGGCTACTCCAACATATGGTTATAAAAAGTCAAAGTGGGAGCGTATAACTATGGACTTCGCTGTTGGGTTGCCGTGGACGTTGAGGAAGTTTGATGCCGTTTGGGTAATTATTGACAGGCTGACCAAGTCGGCACACTTTATTTCGGAGGTGACTATTTACTCTTCGGAGAGGTTGGCTCATGTTTACATTTAGAAGATTGTTCGATTGCATGGTGTGCCTGTTTAAATCATATCATATTGAGGCCCTTAGTCACTTTGCATTTCTGGAGACCACTACAAAGCGAGTTGGGTACCCGAGTAGAGCTTAGAACAACATTTCATCCATAGACCGATGGGTAGTCAGAGCAGACAATTCAGATTCTAGATGATATGCTCAGAGCATGTGTCATTGACTTCGAAAGGCAGTGGGATAGATTCTTGCCCTTCGCTAAGTTTGCTTACAATAGTAATTATCAGTCCTCGAGATGGCTCCATATGAGGCTTTATATGGTCGGCCCTATTGTTCACTCATCAGATAGTTTGAGCTCGGAAAGGCTAAGTTATGTGGCACTGATTTAGTGAGGGATGCCTTGCGAAAGTACAGTTGATTCAGGAGCGGCTTCGCACGGCACAGTCCAAATAAAAAATCTACAAGGATCAAAAGGCACGTGATTTATTATTTACGGAGGGCGACAAGGTTCTCTTGAAATTTTGCCGATGAAGGGCATCATGAGGTTTGGGAAGAAGGGCAAGTTAAGACCAATGTTTATTGGCCCATTTGAGGTGATAAGGAGGGTTGGGGAAGTTGCTTATGAGCTTGCCTTGCCTCTATTGGGAGTTCACTCGGTCTTCCAAGTGTCTATGCTCGAGAGATACCATGCCAATAGGTCGCATGTGTTAGATTATAGCATGGTTCAGCTAGATTAGTTTCTGGTTATGAGGATGAACTAGTTGCCATTGTTGACATGCAAGTTTGACAATTGAGGTCCAAAAATATTTCTATGGTACAGGTCCATTAGAGAGATCAACCAGTCATGGAAGCGACTTGGGAGGACGAGGAGAACATGAGGAGCAAATATCCGCACTGATTCGACACTCCAGGTATGATTCTAGAACCGTTCGAGGATGAACGCTTGATTAAGAGGTGGATAATGTAACGACCATACCATTCATTTTGCTTACTATATTTCTGTTCCCCTAACTAAGACTCTTCATATGTGCTTTTACTATTTTATGGCTTGCGGGCAAAGGTTAGTTAGGTTTGGAAGGGTTCGAGTTGAATTCCGAACTCTTAATTCCTTAATAGTGGCCTAAGATGGCCAGGTTTGACTTGAGTAAACATTTTTAAAAAATAAGAGATTTGAAAGTTCCAATAGCTTCATATGATGATTTTGAACTTGGGCATGTGTTCGGATCGGGTTGCGGATAATTCGAGAGCATTTCAGTGCTTAATGTGGAAAGTTGGTTCATTGAAGGTTGTCTTTAGTTCCTTAAATTTAGTTTGGAGTATACTTTGGATTTATCAAGTTCCATTTAGGATTCGAGCCTGGTGATATGTCCGTTTGGTAATTTAATGTGTATGCAAATTTTGGCAAGTAGTTTAAGTATGATTCGGTGCATACAGAACTAGTTGTGAAGTTTGAAGTCATAAGTTGATTCAATTGGATTTTGTAGTTCCGATGTTGTTTGATAAGGTTTGAGGCATCGACTTAGTTCGTATCATGTTGTTGGATGCATCCGTGTAGTTGGATAGGGTCACGAGGGGCCTCGAGTGCGAACCAAATTGCAATCGGACTTGATTTTGGACTTGGGAACTATTGGTGGCTACAAATCTGCTGCAATCGCACTTGCGAGGAAATGGAAGCTTGTACGAGCATGTAGAAGCGGCAATGTGGTTGCAGAAGCAGACGTTGGCTGGAACTGGGTGGCCGCAGTTGCAAGGTTTGATTCGTATCTTTGTGTCTGCAAATGCGATGGAGGCTTCGGAAAGTGGGTTGGCTGGCTGAGATCGTAGAAGCGAAGGAAGTACGTAGAAGCGGGAGTCCATAGAAGCGTGTTCACATCCATATAAACGTGAAGGATGGAGGCTGTGGGGGATTATAGATGCAGCTTTTTGACTGCAATTGGGGTTTCGCTGATGTGATTAAGTGACCGCAGGTGCGGAAATCATTGGGCAATAGAGTGCATTTAATTCAAAACTTAGCCTTTTTTCCACACTTTCTCTTGGTCTTGGGCGATTATGAGAGAACATTTATGAGGACTCTCATATACATCACAAGGTAAGTAAACACCACCAATTTTTAAGTTAAATACGTGAATTATAGGTAAACATGGGAAATTAGTAAAACTTGTGAGATTTTTTTGAAGAATCTAGGGTTTAAGTAAAATTAAATTTTGATCATGGATTTGGTAGTAAAAATTAGAATAAATTATATATTTGAGTTTGGAAGGTCATGGGTAACATTCATATTCAAAAAAATTAAGAATTAGGGCGCGTGGGCCAGGGGTGAATTTTAGGAATCTTCCAAATTGGGTTGGGTAATTACTCTAGTACCTAAATTATGAATTTTTAGCATATATTTATTTGTTTATGCGACTTTTGGTTAGTTTCAGAGTCCTCGGCGTCATTTGAGGAGTCCTTAGTGAGGTTGGAGAGTCGGATTGCGAGCTTGAAATCGAGTTAAGTCTCTTGCCTAACCTTGTAAGAGGGAACTTATCCCCCTAGGTGTATTAATTGATGTGTGCTACTTATTGTAGGGAATTACGTATGTACAAGATGACGAGAGTCTGTACATAGCTATATTCAAGATAGATCCGAGTAGACTTAGATTCACATCATGCCTTTAATTGTGTCATTTCATGGCTATTATATGTATTAATTATCTTGATCAGGACTGCGATTGTGGATTTTAATTAAAGGTATCTACTTATACCTTTAAATTGTAAAATTTTGGAAATATTTGATAATCTATAGATCTGTGTCTTCTCGTCTCGCATGTGCATTCGCGAGCAAGGTAAATTTCTCTACTCTTATAGGATCGAGCTGTTCGCCTCAACAATGATATAATTACTCTTATGGGATCAGGTCATTCGCATTGGCACTAATATAATTACTCTTATGGTATTAGACTATTTGTCTCAACATTGATATAATTACTCTTATGGGATATTTGATAATATTCTTTTGAGTACAAGTAGTGAATCTTTATGCACGTCTTACATTATTTTTGTTTAAGATAAATAGTGAATCTTTATAAATGTCTCCCATTATTTTTCTGAAGGCAAATATAAAATATTTCTATATGCCTTATGTTGTTTTTTTCTTCTTGGACAATTTAGTTGTTTTATAATGCCATGACCCAATTCTCATTATAGGTTATGATGAAGACCAACACTACCATCAGGCAATCCAATAAATCAACACAACAACACAATGATCGATAGTTCATAACCCTTTTAAAAACAAATGTCAAACAAATAAGTTGAATCGCTAACATCATCTTCAAGGTTGAACATGATCAAAATATTTTTAAAAAATAAATATCATAGCAGTAATACAACCATGAACAACGGTCTAAAATTTCTAAAAATTTGGTGTCACAAGTGCACAGACATCTACTAGAATATATAATAGTAATACAACAACTATCTAGAATAGAATGTAGACGGAATACAATAAAAATAAGAGGAAGAAGGCTCTATGTGCTGCGGGCTGAAGCATAGAAGGCAACTCACAACTTTCCTCAGCAAATGCACCTATGCATCTATCTGACCACTAGATGAACCTGTCTCAGTACATGTACAATTAGCGCAAAAGCGTAGTATAGACACGTAAATTAATCTGTATTCAATTAGTATCTAGTCTAACCTCATATTATTAGTAGCGAGGGATCAACACCAACACTTACGAGTAGTTTAATAATCAGATATACATAAGAAATGACAAGTACGAGGCATGACAAGTAGCACCGAAATAGATAAATATGTACGACATGCTTTTCAATCAAAGAAATAAATACAAAACCATCTAATATCAATTACTTATCGAATGGAGTATACATGATATATATCGGGTGCAAGATGTTTATATACGCACTAATTCCCTATTGTAATATTCTACACAATTCTATCGAGACGAACGATCTGATCCCATAAGAGTAGTACTGAGGCGATCAGAATTTTCTCATAATCCTGCTGAGACGAATGACTCGATCCTATAAGAGCAGTTCTAAGGCTATTCGCCTATATTCCATATAATACTTTTGAGGCAAAAACACGATCACATATAATCCTGCCAAGACGAATTGCCCGCTCTTATAAGGTTACTGTTGAGTCAATCAGCTTGATCCATAAGAATATTAATATTTTCGATAGAATACTAGGCTAACTCACGGATACACTTACAAGTTAAATAATCTAGAAATTTCCAAACAAATAAGTATAACATGAGATTATATATTTAAAAGAAGGAAAAATCACACAACATATCAAGTATACACGCTAAGTTTTTAGAATAATAGAGCTCGATAAACTACGCAAGTCTATTCTTATGCTAAATCATGATTTAATGCATTTAAACAGACAATATTAACTCAAATAGTGCAGTTAAAGAATCGCATATGCCTAAGTATACCCCGACGTATCAAAATCTAGCATACATACAGACACTCGTCACCTAGTACGTACATAACTCCCACAAATATATTATATAGCAAATAGAATACCTACATGGATAAGTTCCCTCTTACAAAATTAGGAAAGAGATTTAGCTCGCTTCGAAATCCGATAACCAGCTTCAACACCACTCTAACACCTCAAATCAATGTCGAACAATTTAAAACTAACCAAATAATGTGCATATTAGTCAAAACATACTCTAGAACCCATAATTTATCAATTAGAAGCAAATTTTCAATCCTGCACAAAAAGTCAACAAAATTCAACCTCGAGCCACACGGCCGAATTTCAAAAGTGATTAAAGAACAAGTTTACTCATAACTTATATAGTCTATATCCAAAAAAATCTTCCTATTTTGCCCATAAAACCTTCAAACTAACGTTTACCATTCTCAATTTTGGGGCTCAAAATTTCATTTTCTACCATGTAAATAAGGATAGAAAAGATAACCAACAGAAATAATCATTAAAAATATCAAAACAAAAGTTAGATACTTACCTTCCTTCAAAAATGAGAAGAACACCGTGAAAATCATCTCAAACCGAGCTTTAACACTCAATTATGCTCAAAATACTAAAAATATTCGATTTGCCAATTTAAAATATTGTTTCGGGTAATTTTTATTCATTGCCTTTACGAAACACCTTTGCCTTCACGAAGACTTTTTTTTGCATTAACAGGTCAATTTAGAATTCCTTCTTTGTGTTCGTGGGAGCCTCCTCGTATTCGCGAAGAACAAATGTCCACACCTGAAATCAAAAATCTTTTCAGATATTAAGATGGACATAACTCTCCTATTGACCTCAAAATTTAATGATTCTTATTTCTATGATTCTGAAATCATGATACGGATCTAATGGTTCAATTAAAATATAATTTAAAACTTAGTTTCTCTATATTGTACCCTTTATGGCAAATAAACAACACCGAAATATCAAATAAGAGCACGACACAACCCTAACCCATCCGAACTAATCAGAATATAACCAAAACTTATAGACAAGTTTAGAATCATCATACAAACCTGTTAAAAATTTTAAATTATTAATTCGAGATTGTTAAGTCTAATATTTGGGAATTAGGCATTGCTGAAGTAGATCAAGAAATGAAGAGAGAGAAAACGAAAACAAGTATAAGATTATGATGGTAGGGGTTCGGCAATAAAGATTATACATAATTGAACAGTAAAAATATTACATGGGTATTAATTAATTTGAAAAATATGTGTAAATCATGAAATAGTTTTGGGTTAGTGGAAAAAGTATTTATTAAAACACTTTATATTTGCAATTGTGCGTTTAAGTTTAGTCCATATTTGAAAGCGAATCAAATTTGTCTCCAACCAAATATGTCTACTGTTATGTTTCGGAATTAGGAAAAACAAAGCTTCAACAAATAGAAGCTTCTTGGCAAAGCTTCAAACAAAGAGGTTGGGCTGTTCACTTCATTGATTTGACTTCACTTTACTTAAGATTAGAGATAGGGACCGGGCGGGTAGTGAAGAGGAGGTCACCGGTAGGCTCATCTCAAAGTTGAAATGAAGAAAGCAAAATTCTTGCATTTTTCAACCATAAGGTTGGTTTTTCACTAGAAGCTCAGCCTATAGTTGATCGTGTTGGAACATATGTATATGTTCATACTTATATGTTTTGATAATTGACAAACCAATTTAATGGAAAATAATATATGCCAAGTAAATGTGAGTTATTATTGAATACACTTTAATTTATATTTTACCTAAAGTGCTATTCATTTTGTAGATATGCAAAAAGAAGATAAAGAATTGATATGCAAAATTACAATGAGCATAGAGGAAGAAAAGGCTATGCAACGTTATTTGAGCGGACAAGAATTGGAGTCCAAGAAGTTCAAGACAAGATCGAGAGAAGCAATGAAAATAAATGAAGACCTTTTGTTGAGTCTTATTTATATTGTCTTTATTGTGATCTTGATGCGACTTTAAGTTTGAGTCTTGGCTTCTCTCATAAAATGATTTTACAATGCATATCATAAAATGATTTTACAATATATGCATATCATAAATGATTTTACAATATATGCATATCATAAATGATTATCATAAATGGTTTTACAATATATGCATATCATAAATATTTTTATTGCATTTAAAACAAATTGGTTTTAAATGTTATATAATAAATATTTTCAATACATTTAAAACAAAATGATTTTAAATGTTTTTATTGATTCGGAATAGTCATTACAATTGTTTTTCATGTTTAAGATATTTATATCTTCAAACAAAGCTTTGAAAAACATTTTATAACTTATTTTCAATAAGTTAGTTGTTTTAAAAACGGACCATTTCCGCAAGGTCAGATAGTCGAATATCTGATATTGGATAGTCGACTATCCTGATGACCGTTGCCAAGATAGTCGAATATCCATATCAGATAGTCGACTATCCTTGTGACCGTTGCCAAGATAGTCGAATAACCATATCGGATAGTCGACTATCTAACAGATTTTCAGAATCTGTATTTATGATCATAGCAACGGCTAGGAGTGATTTTGGAGCTATAAATACACCTCAAAATCACTCATTAAACACACAACTTCTGACCAAAACAATTCATAAGCTTTCATACATTTCCAATATCATTTATTAATCATTTTTATCATATTTTGAAAGCCAAGGTCTTGAATTTATTGTTGTGTTCTTGAGCGTATTTGTTTACTCATATCCACTCTATTAAGAGAGTCTTGTTAAGTGAGTGTTAAGTGTTTTATACACTTGAAGGGAAGTGTTAGTCCCTTGTGTTGTAAGAAGGAACTTGTGTTTCCTTGGTTGAAGTCTTGAAGTGTTGTATCTCCGAGCAAAGGTTGTTGAGGCTTGTGTCCTCAGGTTGTAAAGGTTTGTTAAGCACCCGCAAGCTTAACAGTGAAGTCTTGGCGTGAGGTATCCTCGAGCAAGTGAAGTCTTAAGGTGGGGTATCCTTGAGCAACTGTAACGGTTTGTTAAGCACCCGTAAGCTTGACAAAGTTAGTGGAAATCTCGAGAGAGTCTCTCGAGGACTGGACTAGCCACGGGTTGTGGTGAACCAGAATATATCGGTGCGTTCATTCTT
Source organism: Nicotiana benthamiana (assembly GCA_034376525.1). Classification (NCBI taxonomy): domain Eukaryota; kingdom Viridiplantae; phylum Streptophyta; class Magnoliopsida; order Solanales; family Solanaceae; genus Nicotiana; species Nicotiana benthamiana. Next base: position 17,471,753 of record CM067324.1, on the reverse strand, counting down.
ATTTATTTACTTATCGCACTTGTTTATTTCCTGCAATTTTTAAATTCCGCAAGTTTACGTTATTTTTTATTATAACGCTATTCACCCCCCCCCCCCCTCTAGCGTTAAGCGTATTATCTAACAATTGGTATCAGAGCCTAACTCTCTGAAAGACTTAACAGTTTGAGAGAATCCTTCTATGGCTTCTACTAGTAATGCTTTTGCAGGAATAGGTGAAGGTCACTATACCTTCTTGCCTCCAATATTTGATGGAAGCAATTACACATATTGGAGAGATCGAATGAGAATCTTCATCAAATCAAGCAACTTTCGTCTATGGCAAATTATCGAGCATGGTGAGCAAATGACGACTAAAGTTGGGGAAGCCATGGTAAGTAAATACAATACCAAGGCGATAAATATGTTGTATAGCGCTTTGAATCAGGAGGACTATCGGAAAGTTTCTCAATACAAAACGGCTAAAGAGATGTGGGATAAGCTTGAGGATACTTATGAATATGCGCCTCAAGAAGCAGACAGTTCATGTGATGAACCAACTGCCAAATGCCTCATGGCCGACGAAGGAGAAGAGGTAAGTACTTCTAACTCTCACTTTTTTGAAGAATTACAAAGTGCCTATAATGAACTGTATGGTGAATTTGTTAATTCCTCCAAAATGATAAAAGATTTGAAGAAAACATTTTCTTTGCAGAAAACACTTTCTTTGCAAGAAACAGATTTTCAGAAAACACTTTCTTTACAAGAAAAAGATTTTGGAAAATCCTCTTCTTTGAAAGAAATAGATTTTGAAAAATTAACTAATGAAAACGGTGTTCTCAAAAATAAAATTGATGTTTTATAAAAAGAAAATGATTTCTTGAAAAATGACATTTTTGATCTTAGAAATAAGATTAAGCAATGAATGAATCTTCTTCAATTGATAAAAGTTCTATTTGTTTATCTTGTGATTCTTTGAAACTAGAAAATATTGAACTTAGGAACACACTAGAAAAACATAGTGTAGATGCTCCTAAAACTATTGAAGAGATTAAGAAGAAAAAGCCTTAGAAAAATAGAAGGCGTAAAAAGAATAAGAATCATACAAATGAGCCTAGAAATAATAATTTTAGGCAACCTAGAAATAATTCTAGAAATGAGACTAGACCACCTAGAAACGATACTAGGTGGTTTAATAAGTCTAGAGTTAATAACTTTAGACCACCTAGAAACGATTCTAGGAATTGTGCAAATGAATCTAGAAATAATTATTCTAGACCGCCTAGAAATAACTCTAGAAATTTCAACGCCCCCAGGAATGATGTTTTTAGATTACCTAGAACGTATTTGGCACAACCTAGGCATATGCACAACCCGAATGTTGTATGTCACTACTGCAACCGGGTAGGACACATAGCACCCGTTTGTTTTTCTAAACATAGAGATTTATGTATTGATTATGATATTATTATCCTAACCCCCAAGGACCCAAAAGTGTTTGGATACCAAAAACCTATTTTTAGGTACTTTTGCAGGTGTGCTTGAAGACTACAATATTGTAGTAGATGCACCAAGCACGAAACCTCATTGCATCAAGGGGGAATGTCGGTTAGTTATCCTTTTTCGATAAAGATCGAATTATTGATATGTGCAAGCAACCGATATTAACATGTTTGTTGTCAATTTGGTTCTTATATTGTTGAAATTATTGACATGCTTAACCGTGATAGTTGACATGTACAATTATCTTTGTTGATTCATATGTTGAAAATTTGTTGTTAAACAACAATTGGTATCTAGTATTAAATGATTGATCCATGTTTTGATAATTATTTTTGGATATCAATTACTTTTATCAACTCATGTTTTTGATGAATGCTAATTTCAGTTTGAAAAAAAATTGATATATTCCTGAAATAAATGATTCATGTTTTTGACAGTTGATAAAAGCATTTCTGTTAAAAATAGACTCTTGATGAATATAATTTTTTTTTTTGAAAAATGGTTGGTATATTTTTGATTTATAGTTTTAATAAAACTGTCGATCTGTTAACAGTTTTTTGGGAATATGTTTTACTAAGAACAACAATTAGTATCACTGTTAATAAAATAACATTTGATACATTTGTTATGTGTTCCAATAAATGGCTTTATCATTGTTTCATAACAATGGGTAGACCTATGTTTTGTCGGTATGTCTTAATAAGTTTCTATCAATCCTCATACTGCATACTCCTCATAGTTTTTCCTTAATATACTCTCTTCTTGCTAAATGCCAAAAAGAAGAAGTGTTTAGGTGATATGCTTCAAGTAAGGGGGAATGTCTTCACATTCTAGTTTGCCTTATTTGAAAGGGAATTTTTTTTTAAGGAAAATAGATTGCATGAATTTCATTGATGATATTTCTTGTATTCTTATTGGTGATATTATGCGTGGAGCAACTAATAAATTTGTATGCAAGGAGTTTTAAAACTCATGACTAGCAAATTTTTGAAATATCATGATGGTCGAGCTCAATTTCAACTTGAGGTTGCAAGTAAAACAAATGAAAGAGGGAACTTTCATTTGTCATGCTCAATATTGCAATGAGTTGCTAAATCGCTTTGAAATAAGCAACACCAAAGCAATGGCCACTTCAATGAATTCATATGACCGTCTTGACAGAAATGTGAAAGGTAAGGAGAGCAATACCAAGAATTACAAAGGTATGATCGTTCCTCACTTTACCTTATTGCTAGCAGAATTGATATAATATTTAGCGTTTATTGAAGTGCTAGATATAAATCATGTTCAAAGGAGTCACGTCCTAATGTGGTTAAACGTTGATCTAAATGCATACATTTTTTTTTGGTTGCATTTATATTTTGAATATTACTGACTTGAGCGTGGAAGATGCGTATTTTCTTTTGCAGGTATCGCCCTAAATTCAGGGGGAACCAAGATAAAGTTTCAATTCAAGTCAATATTATCTTTCTTACTTGACTTGTGAATTTAGAAATAGCATATTTGATTTGATAAAATTATGTTCATAAAATTATGATATACATTTTTACCAAAAATATAGTTTATTTTTTTAATAAACGAATTCCATAAAATGAAAATTGTTTTTCCAATATTTTCTGCTTAAACGATTTTTTCAAAGTCGTCGAAGTTAATCGACTAACTAGAAGTTATTCGAATAACTTGATTATCCAGAAAATCAAGCTATTTCTCCAGATATTCGACTAACCAGAAGTTATTCGAGTATATCTGTTTCTAGATATTCGACTATCCCAGAAGATATTCGAATATCGTTCCCAGGTAGTCGACTATCCAATAAGTTATTCGACTATCCTCAGTCAAATTTCAAAAATTTGACCGTTTTATAGCCGTTCCAATCTGTCCAAAAATCTGATTTTTGTCATTCAATGCTATGTTTTCTTGAACTCTATAAATAGGATGAGTGTGCACTCTTTGTTTCACACCAAAATCATTCTTGTTCAAGAAATTCTCTTCAAAAATTCTATTCCAAACTTCTTCCAAAAGTTCTTCTTGCCTACAAATTTCAATGGCAAATAGAAGCTCTAAACGCTCTCGTGCCGGAAAGAATATCCCTTCTTCTTCAAATCCTCCTCCATCTCTACATTGTTATGATGATGGATCCGTTCTTTGGTTTGAACAAGAAAATGAGCTTCAACGATTTATTAGAAACTTTTAAAATCGAGATATTCTTCCACCTCCATTCACAACCGCAAGATATCTAGCGGATTCTAATCATTCCAATATACTCCTACAAAGTTCAATCCTTGACTTTGTTTATTTGAAGTATGATTTTATTCATCCTCTTTTGATTCAAGACTTTTATTCGAATCTTAAGAAAGATGAAGATGGAGTTCTTTCTACCAAAGTAAATGGTATTCATATTCTTCTAAGTGAAGAAAATATTCAAGCTATCACAAATCTTCCTCGTGATGACCAAGACATCGACCAATATACCGGTGTCGAAGGAATACTCTATGATGAAAATGTCCTCTTCAACCTTATTGGAATTGGACAATTTGAATTCTCTCAAGAGCAAAAGAGAGCTCCTATTAAAGGAATTTTTCCGGAATTTCGTTTGATTCTCTATGTTGTCACTCGGATTCTTAAACCGAGAAAAAGCAATCACACGACAATTGGCCGTGAAGATGCAAAAATCATGCATGCTATTATTTCCAAAGCACGCATAAATTGGTGTAAATTTGTTCTTACACATATGTTGACTCAATAGGAAGTGACAAACCCCTTCCTTATGCATTACTTATAATGCATCTTCTTGAAGCATCTCAAGTCAACACCAATGTTGGTATCAAGAAAACTCGCACCAAGCATTGGGAAATTCAAGAGACCTCTTTTCATGTCCATGACCAACCACATGATCAAATTCCAAATCCTCCTCCTCCAATTCAAGCTCGTCGTCCTCGTGCCCAACCGGATGTGTCTCAAGCCATCTTGGATCAACTTGCCTCTTTATCGACTTCAATTAATCGAATCGATAGTAATGTGTCTCGCACGGAAAGAAATGTGCGTAGGCTTAGTGACGAAATCCACGGATATTTTGACCATGTCAATTATTCTAATTCTCGCGTCTAATCCGCAAGTACTTCTAGCGATGACGATGATTTCGGCGACGATGAAAGTTTTTGACTTGTATCTTCATTATTTGTAGTTTCATTATTTGCAATGTACTTTCATTCATTGTAAAATATTTTCAATTACTCTTATAGTAATTTTCCTTCTTCATTAATGAAATTATCTTTTTGTTAATGTCAAAAGGGGGAAGATTAAGGGTATATGCATATTTATCTTTATTCATGCTTTTGGGAAGATTAAGGGTATATTTATTTTCCATGCATTGGGAAAGATAAGGGTATATGCATACTTATTTATTTATATGCATATTTATTTGTTTTAAATATTTATTGCATAAATTGAGGGGTAACTCAATAATAACTTGTCTTATATTTGGCATAGTCTTTTATAAAGGGTATATGCATATTCCCATGAAGGTTTGCCATTATCAAAAAGGGGAAATTGTTGGAACATATGTATATGTTCATACTTATATGTTTTGATAATTGACAAACCAAATAAATGTGAGTTATTATTGAATACACTTTAATTTATATTTTAACTAAAGTGCTATTCATTTTGTAGATATGCAAAAGGAAGATAAAGAATTGATATGCAAAATTACAATGAGCATAGAGGAAGAAACGGCTATGCAACGTTATTTGAGCGGACAAGAATTGGAGTCCAAGAAGTTCAAGACAAGATCAAGAGAAGCAATGAAAATAAATGAAGACCTTTTGTTGAGTCTTATTTATATTATCTTTATTGTGATCTTGATCCGACTTTAAGTTTGAGTCTTGGCTTCTCTCATAAAGTGATTTTACAATGCATATCATAAAATGATTTTACAATATATGCATATCATAAATGATTTTACAATATATGCATATCATAAATGATTATCATAAATGGTTTTACAATATATGCATATCATAAATATTTTCATTGCATTTAAAACAAATTGGTTTTAAATGTTATATAATAAATATTTTCAATACATTTAAAACAAAATGATTTTAAATGTTTTTATGGATTTGGAATGGTCATTACAATTGTTTTTCAGGTTTAAGATATTTATATCTTCAAACAAAGCTTTGAAAAACATTTTATAACTTATTTTCAATAAGTTAGTTGTTTTAAAAACGGACCATTTCCGCAAGGTCAGATAGTCGAATATCTGATATTGGATAGTCGACTATCCTGATGACCGTTGCCAAGATAGTCGAATATCCATATCAGATAGTCGACTATCCTTGTGACCGTTGCCAAGATAGTCGAATAACCATATCGGATAGTCGACTATCTAACAGATTTTCAGAATCTGTATTTATGATCATAGCAACGGCTAGGAGTGATTTTGGAGCTATAAATACACCTCAAAATCACTCATTAAACACACAACTTCTGACCAAAACATTCATAAGCTTTCATACATTTCCAATATCATTTATTAATCATTTTTATCATATTTTGAAAGCCAAGGTCTTGAATTTATTGTTGTGTTCTTGAGCGTATTTGTTTACTCATATCCACTCTATTAAGAGAGTCTTGTTAAGTGAGTGTTAAGTGTTTTATACACTTGAAGGGAAGTGTTAGTCCCTTGTGTTGTAAGAAGGAACTTGTGTTTCCTTGGTTGAAGTCTTGAAGTGTTGTATCTCCGAGCAAAGGTTGTTGAGGCTTGTGTCCTCAGGTTGTAAAGGTTTGTTAAGCACCCGTAAGGTTAACAGTAAAGTCTTGGGGGGAGGTATCCTCGAGCAAGTGAAGTCTTAAGGTGGGGTATCCTTGAGCAACTGTAACGGTTTGTTAAGCACCCGTAAGCTTGACAAAGTTAGTGGAAATCTCGAGAGAGTCTCTCGAGGACTGGACTAGCCACGGGTTGTGGTGAACCAGAATATATCGGTGCGTTCATTCTTATTTATTTACTTATCGCACTTGTTTATTTCCTGCAATTTTTAAATTCCGCAAGTTTACGTTATTTTTTATTATAACGCTATTCACCCCCCTCTAGCGTTAAGCGTATTATCTAACAGATCGACCAATTCCCCGAGCTTAGGGGTCAATTACGGGGGAGTCGGAAACCATTGTGTCTTTTCTGATGCAGCATTCTCCCTTCTATCTATCTTTAATTGAGTTATGGAACTTTCTCCCCAAGCTGTGGAACTAACGAGTCTGATCAATAGAGTCCATCATTTTTTTATTCCTTCCTACTTCTTCTTTCTCTATTATGTGCTTTATTATATTTGCCTAAAACTCGAGAATATAGAGTTGTTTGAGTCCAAATGTTATAGAGTTGGGGGCTCTCTGGGGAGGCACACCTTCACTTCCTTCTTAATGAAGGGGTTCCAGGGAGTCTAGCCTTGTCCTTTCTTTTAATTATCGGTGCCGTCATGAGTGCCGAAATGGATTTCGGCAAGATGATGATGGCTCCTTCGGGTGCATCAAGCTCTAAAGATCCAAACTGAATGGAAGCCCTAAGATCTTTTAAAGGTAGGGAGAGACTTTAGAAAGGTAAAGCACAGGAACATCTTCGTACATCAACCTACAAAAAGAAAGAGCATGTCCGGCGCCTACCCCAAATGAAGTAGCTTCCCCTTCCCATGTCGCCCCCTTTCCATATTAAGAAGATGAGATCATTGGGGGCGACAGTGTAGAAAGCATCCAATAACGGCCTTTGAGTTTGAGGAGAAAAACCCCTCTTTCTGCCGAGGTCATACATCATACAACATGCCCAAATTGAAGCCGAAGATCTATTCGAGGTCAAGGTCAATATTTTCAGGGTCATGTCTGGCCTTGTTCCAGAAGGATATTGGATGGGACGGGAAGCTCGGGCCCTCGAGAATCCACTTACCACCATGGGAGAGCATTCATTGGAGAAACTCCATACCCTTCTTTCGGATCTCGAATCGAAGGGAGTCAATTCCGAGTCCTATTAAAAGGGAAGGTAACCATACAAAGGGATGGGGACGGACACTCTACCATATAGTGGGGTGGATAGCTAGGACTATTAAAATAGAGATCTTGTTCTGCAAAAAGGAAAAAATAATCATCCAACTACTTTTAAAAGTAAACTTTTGCGCATTAAACTCATAGAGATACTAAGAAGTCATACGATGCAAATAGTTTGCTTATAGAATAAAAGGCAAGTTTTTAAAACGAATCTTGAGTATTGAATGAGATGTTTTTTTTTTGTTTGTCAAAGGGGGTTGATTGTACTACTAGCTAAACTGTTGAAATGGAACATGAGAGGGGATATTAGGATTCCTAATAGAATTCGAAAAGTTAGTTAAAGCATAAGGCCATAAATATTACAGTTCAAAATAGTCCTAGAAAAAGTAGTTCCTAGGATGTCTGCCCAAAAAAATTTATTGGTAAATACTGGAGGAACCAGCAGCATACACAATTTAAAAAAAAAACTCTTTCTGGCTCCTTCCTTTCCTGGAAGATTAGCTACTATGTTTTGTGTAGTACTGCTTGATCGCCATCTTGCCCATCCTTTGAATATGCTACATGTATTCAGAGACTAACAGGATTGTAAGTGTCATTACCCATTGTAAGCATTCTTATAACCTTTGTAGAGTCAGTGGCTATTTCCAGTGGTGTGAAGCCTTTCTGTTCAGAAAAATTTACAGTCCATACAGCAGAGCAATTAAATCAGCTTGAGTTTTAGAGGTGTGTGGTAGGCTTCTTATGTAACCTAATATTAGTATCCATTAGAATCATAAAAGCATCAGTTCCTCATATACTTTGATTATCTAATGCGGCACCAACAGTGCTTAATTTGTAGTACCGCCGAGTAGGAGGCTCCCACTTAATCCACATGGTTATATCCTTCCAATCTAACTCCCTATACGTGAGGATGTAACATATAGTGGATTTTGATATAATATTGGGGACAGATGTATGATCTCTCTCTCTTTTTATTGAAAAGGTTGTTATTGCTAGTCAACCATATGTGCCAGAAGTAGACAGGGGAATTCGCCTCCCAAGATAAATTATTATTGGAAGGTCCTAAGTTTTTTCTGAGTATGTGACCAAGCCTAACTAGTGAAGATGAGGTAGTGATAAGCAGGCTAAGATTATGCCAGAAAATCTTGGCATTGGGACAATCAAAGAATATATCAATAGTGGTTTCACTAGTGGTAGAACAAAAATAACACACGGGGTCACAAGTGACACCAATTTTCTGGAGAAAGGCTTAACTAAGACACAAGAAGGTCTTGATTATTATGCACTTTAAGCTTCCAAATCCAGTTAAAGTTCTTGTTTGGTCTAACCTTGGAAGGATTCGCTTGTGAACTAAGGAACAAATTGGCTGACTTAGTACTGAAAATGCAATTATTGGTTAGGCCCCAAATCATTTTGTCATCCTTAATGGTAGTGTTAGGGATAAATATGGAGGTTATGTTCATGATGCTGTTTGGAACAGTGATTGAGAGGGTAAAGGTTTTCCAATTGCCATTATTGTAGACACTGGCCCCCTTAGTGGTCTAATCAGTGGAGATGAAGGGGCCTTATGATATTCGGCTTAAAGTTTGTATAATTATATGCATATTGCCTCACATTTTACTAATGTTTCATAGATATTGAATGTATAATGCAATAATTTATGCTAATTTATGGTATTTTATGTGTAGAAATCTTCGGAAGTAATGTAGGACGAAGGTGCATGATTTGAAGAAAAAAGGGAGCGAAATGGAAAAAATGTCACAGTGTAACTCCCAGGCTAGTGTGGGATGTTACCTATGGTGTATAATCAGAACCTTAAAATCACCAGCAGCAGTGTCAGCGCCCCACACTATCATGAGTGCTTTGTGATGGGAAACTATCTATCTCGATCGGGACAAAGTTATTTCAACCTATGACACCCCAACTTGTGTAAAAGCAAGTCTAAACCTATTAAAGAGAGAGGGGGAGCCACTTTGAGAGGAAAATACACACATGAAACAATCGGGAGCAATGATTCTCATTCTTCTTCATCTTTCTTAGATTTACAATTATTCAACACTTGTGATTTTTTTTAATTTTATCATGAGTGGCTACAATCCATAGTTATGGGGTTATGATTTAGCCATGATTATTGTTGTTTAAAGTTAACTTAACCTTGATATAATTCGTTAATATATGGTTGTTTTTTCAATTATTTTATTAATTGCTTAATGTTCTGGCCCAAAGTTAGTTTCTGTTTATTATTTATGCTATGCTTGAGAAACCTATGTCTAGATTAGAGAAGAATTGAAGAGGACATAATCTTAACTTTGAGGGTGGGGGGGAGCATTTTTTATTAGAATAGGAATATACCTAGTCATCTTGTTCAATTAAATATTGTAATCTTGGTGCATTTTAAATAGATTGATTGTCATAGGAATATAAGAACTAATCTATTTTGAATAAGTGAGTAAAAATTCAGGAGAATACTACGAGAGCAATTATTCGATTAATTAGCAACCATGCATGAATTGCATAAAAGGGAGGGTTAATTAGAATACAATATAATTGGTAAATCGATCACACCTCTGGAATACCTATCTCTATCAAATACGCAACAACTATTTTTTGCTTGATTAATTAGTTACTTGTTACATCTATTGCTTAGTATACTCACACTTTCAGATTCTGATTGACTTAGTCGAATAAAAATCTTGGTGAAATCAATGGATAATTAATACAAGTGTCAATGGGTTCAACACTCGACTTATCATTTTATTACTTGTATGACCATGTATACTTGCATGTGCTTTAGGAAGAAACAAGTTCTTGGCGCTGTTGTTGGGGATTTAAATATTGACTACTTCACTAGCTTTTACTTTATTTGTTTATTTCGTCAAGTCTAATATTTCTTATTAGTTGCTCTACTCTTAGGAACTTTGATGGAGTGCGAAGGGTCAGGAGCCAGGATAGACTTCAAGGCTTTGACCCAAAACTCTGATTGAGTCGAGCAAATAATAATCTTGGAGAAATCAGTGGGTATTTAACACAAGTCTATGTGGGTTCGACACTCGACTTATCATTTTATTACTTGTATGACCACGTATACTTGCGTGTGAATTTAGGAGCAACACCTTCAGTCATGCTTCTGATAGAGTTGTTATTTGGAATCCAAGCATAATTAGGAAACTGACTCTATCCCCTTCGTATACTACCCATCTAGCAGCATCTCCATATGATTTTCAGCCCCAAAGAATGCATTGCGAAATGGGAGATTTAGCTTTCTTAGGTATGTGTCCCATTTGAAATGTTTAGAAACCAGGACTCTAACCCAGAGGGAGGATGGATTATGGTATACCATGCTAGTCCTGTATGAATAGTTCCATTCTTGGACTCAGCTATATACATACCCGAATCCCCCCAAATTCTTTTTCTTGGTTATAGCGTCCCAACCTGCAAAGTCAATTATTTTATTAGTAGGTGTAGTGCTCCAGATGATGTTCCTTTGTATCCTATTGATAAACTTAGTTCTATGGGAAGGCAATTTGGTAAACTGCATGACATGGTTTAGGATACTACTCAGGAAAGCTTTTCCTACGGTAATTCTACCTATCATGTTAAGGTGAGTGGTTTTCCAGCTAGCTTACTTAAACTGCAAATTGTCAATGATGAATTCGAAATCATTATCAGTTAGCCTCTTGTAGAAGATTGGAAATCCAGGTATTTGTCAAAAGGAGATGGTGGGTTCAATTGAGAGATTGGAAGAGTGAGCGGCCATATGGTCAGACTTGCACTTAGATGAGAAGAAGACCTTGGATTTAGCTAAGTTGATTTTCCAGCTATAAGCTTTATTGAATTAGTTTAGGGTATTGATGATGGTGTTACAATTCTTAGCATTTGCTCTTGTAACGAGAGTTAGTTCATAAAAAAGAAGAGATATGAGATCTTGGGGTCGGATCTGCTGATAGTTATTAGAAACTATTCCATTATAACCCATAAAGTCCTAATTGATCATATACATGGCTAGCTTAGATTAGTAGAGATATACACTACAATCAAGCTTATGGTACAACCACGAGATGCACGAGAATTCTTTATGAGAGTGAGCGACTTTTGTTCAATTATGTGATGTCCTTAATTTATGTTCAAAGTCATATTTGAATGTGTGGACTATTTCTATATTCATTCTCTTGTTGTTGGCGAGGCACATGATCTCAAGACGAATTAGTTATGTTGTAAACTTCTCTTATTGGGTAAGTGCGCAAGTTGAGGATACTTAGTGGTAATGATTCAGCTCTTGAGATAGGGTGGTTACGGATAGGTTGTTTGAACTGGTTGAATTAAATTTGTATACTTGGGCATGTTTAAAACAGGAAGAATATGAATTTCGTATGTTCATGCTTGATTGCCGGTATTGACCATAGTCAAATGTAGAGTGTATTGATAAATATTGAATTGCTTCTCTATGGTTGATGCGTACGTAGTTCGGGTGTAGTCTATATTTCCATTGCTCGAGGGCGAGCAAGTGTCTAAGTGTGGGGCATTGATATTCGGCTTAAAGTATGTATATTTATATGCATATTTCCTCGCATTTTACTCATGTTTCATAGATTTTGGATGTGCAATGTAATAATTTATGCTCATTCATGGTATTTTTATATGTAAGAATCATCTGGAGGCAATGTGGGATGAAGGTGCACGATTTGAAGCAAAAAGGGAGAGAAATCAAAAAAATGCCATAGTATAGAGCCCAGGCTAGCGTGGGGCGTTACATGTGGCGCAATAATCCGAACCTTAAAATCACTAACTCCCTACACTACCCCTAGCGATTGGTGATGGGAAAGTATCCTATCTCGACCGAGGCAAGGTTATTTCGACCCAAGACACTCCCAACTCATATAAAAGCAAGTCTAAACCTATTTTTGAGAGGGGACGTCACTTTGAGAGGAAAATACACATATGAACACTTGGGAGCAAGGATTCTGAGTTTTTCTTCATCTTTCTTAGTATTTTCAACAATTCAACACTTGTGAAGTTATTTTAATGTTATCATGAGTGGATAAAACCCACATTTCTGGGGATGTGATTTAGCTATGAATATTGTTGTTTGAAATGTACTTAACCTTGATTATAATTCGTTAATATATGGTTATGCCTTTATTTCTTTAATTAATTGATTAATTATATGGCAAACAGTTAGGTTCTATTTACTCTCTATGTTATGAATCGGAAAGTTATGTCTAGGTTAGAGAAGAATTGAAGAGGGCATGATCTTAAGTCTGAGTAGGGGCGGATTTCTGGTTAGGATAAGAATATACCTAGTAGCATGCCCAATTGAATATCGTAATCTTAGTACATTCTAAATAGATTGATTCTATAAAAATATAGGCATTAATCTATTTTGAATAAGTGAGTAGTAAATTGGGAGAATACTACGAGAGCAGTTATTCAATTAATTAGCAACCGTGAGAGAATTGCATAAAGAGAGAGTTAATTAGGACACAGTATGATTGTTGAATCAATGACAATCCTAGAATATCTACCTCTACTGAATACACAACAACTATTTTCTGCTTGATTAATTAGTTACTTGTTACATCTAATGCTTAGTATATTCACTCTTTTAAACTCTTATTGACTTGATAGAATAATAATCTTGGTGATTAGTGGGTAGTTAATACATGACTATTGGGTCCAACACTCGACTTATCAGTTTATTACATGCACGACCACGTATACTTGCATGTGCGTTTGGGAGCAACACCTTCAGTCATGCTTCCGATAGAGTTGTTATTTGGAATCCAATCATAATTAAGGAAACTGATTCTATCCCCTTTTAAACTACCCATCTAGCAGCATCTCTACATGTTTTCCTTCCCTGAAGAATGCATTGCTTAATGAGAGATTTAGCTTTCTTGGGTATGTGTGTGTAGTTGAAGTGTTTATAAACCAGGAATCTAACTCAGACGGAGGATAGATTATGGTATATCCTTCATGCTAGTCTTGCATGAATAATTCCATTATTGCACTCAGCTATTTGCATACCCAAACCCCCCAAATTCTTAGGCTTGGTTACAGTGTCCAACCTGCAAAGTCCATTCTTTTCTTAGTAGGTATGGTGCCCCAGATGAAGTTCCTTTGTATCCTATTGATCAACTTAGTTGTGTGGGAGGGAAATTTGGTAAAATGCATAACATGGTTTGGGATACTACTTAGGGAAGCTTTTCCTACAGTAATTCTACCTATCATGTTAAGGTAAGTGGCTTTCCGATCAGCTTACCTAAACTATATATTGTCATTGATGAATTGGAAATCACTATAAGTTGGCCTCTTGTAGAAGATTGGAAAGCACATTTATTTGTCAAAGAAGAGGGTGGGTTCAATTGAGAGATCGGCAGAGTGAGCAGCCATATGGTCAGACTTGAACTTATATGAGAAGAAAACCTCAGATTTAGCTAAATTGATTTTCTGGCTAGAAGCTTTATTGAAATAGTTTAGGTTATTGATGATTATGTTACAATTATTAGCATTTGCTCTTGCAACGAGAGTTAGGTCATCAGAAAAGAAGACATGACAAATCTTGGGGTTGGATCTGCTGATACTAATTAGGAACTACTCTATAGTATCAAGAACTCTCGCAATGAGTCTTAAAAGTCTCTCCATATACACGATAAAGAGGTAGAGGATGGGGTTGGCGGGGGCAGGCAGGAAGTTGAAAGTATGAAGGGTATCTATGATATAAGACCATTCAAGTCTGTCAAATGCCTTTTCCAGTTTAATCTTTAGGATCATATTAGCACTCCTACTTTTTATTTTCCTGAAGTGACTATGTCTTTGTAGATTATTATTGCATTATTAAAGGGTTTTCTATGGATAGGAACCTGGCTTGGATATGACTTATGATCAAGGAGGTAGAATTTTATCCTGTTGACAATAATTTTTGTTATTATTTTATAGATTGTGTTGCAGATCCCTGTTGCTCTAAAGTTCTTAAGAATGGTGGCATTGGAGCATTTTGGGATAAGACACAATAATGTTGCATTCATAGTGGGGTGCATGGTTTGCACACTATATTCTAGTATTTGTAGTAAAACAAAGGGTACAGCCTATCATGGCCTAGAGCTTTGAGGGGTTTAAAGGAAAAATATCCGTTTTGACCTCACTATCTCTGAGGGGTAAGACCATGTTGTTCCTTTGGATATTGGAGAGAGTGTGGTCCGAAATATTTAGGATGGAATTCAGCATGGGGGATTGCATGCGAGAAGAAGTATATAGGTAATTGAAGTAGTTGAGGATAGTCTTTGATATCATGGTGGTCATATTGTCGATTCCTAGCTTCATCCTTAAGAAAGGATTCTATTATTCCTTCTCCTATTGGAAGTTGATGTGTGAAAGAACCCGATGTTGGCTTTACCATTATGGAGCCAATTAACTTTGGACTTCAATTTCCATAAGTCTTCTTCATTCTTGAGAAAAGAGTAAAGCTCTTCTATCAATTTATTTTCCAGGTTTAGTAGGAACTAACTATGTTGGTAGTAGGAGGATTTCTGGATGGCAGATAGTCTATCAATAAGTCTCTTATTCTTATGGAATACGTTACCAAAAGTATTCTTATCCCACTAGGTAGAACTTTATTTAAATAGGTGGGTTGAGTGGATAAGAGTGCAACTAGGGGTGAAGGAATCATGGACAAGGTTGGGGGAGGATGGATAGTTACACCATATAGTTTCAAATCTGAAGGGTCTATTACTTCTAGGGTTGGTTCAATCTTTAACCTAATGAATAAGACAATGGTTAAAGTGGGTCCTAGGTAAATAGGTTACAGTAGCCTAGTATTCTAAAATCCAAGAGTCAGTAGCAAAAACGCATGTCAATTCTTATATATATATATATATATATATATATATATATATATATATATATATATATATATATATATATATTAATATGCAAAGTACCTCAAAATGGCATATGTATGCATATATAAGTATATCCAAGTATTTCATTATTTTTTTCTTAATTTTTAAGGATTTTAAATCAATTTATTCCTCTATTTTATCCAAAACAAATCCAATAATTATTTCTAAAATTATCATTTTGGTGATGCACTTGTTGAACTTTTATGTTTATGCTAAAATATAGCTAAGGAAAGTTTTTCATGTTTTTACAAAATTATTTAGTATTTTTTAAGGCTAAAATTGTATAATTGCAACATTAGCTTCTTTTAGGATTTAATTATGTTTACATTTACAAAATTAACTCTAGTATTTTTGACTGTTAATTATATGTTATAAATCATCTTAGTACCTTTAATTTATTTCTAGAAATTAATTTATTATTTTTTATAAATTAAATAGGGAAAATTGGATATTTAAATAATGGCCCAATTTCATTTCAATTATAGCCTAAGTTTGGCCCCAATTGAACCCAATTGAACCCTGATCCAATTTCAATTAAATCCGACCCAAACCCACTTTCACTAAATCGCCCACTTACCATTTTAATCCTGGGATCAACGGCCAATGATCACTTTTGCCTTAATTAATTCCAAACGACTCCCTAAACCCTATCATTTTCTCACAATCCGCCACTTTAGAACCCCTTCCATATCAAACACTCTCTGCAACACCCCAAACCATAGCTGCCGCCACCCTAATCCATAGCCTTCCGGGGTCATCTAAGACCTATACCACCTTTCCAAGGTTTCTATGTATTTGGTTCAGTGGTCTCGTGACCTGACCTTGAAGGGATTTGGTCTAGTCTTTGCTCAATGGCCTTCTCCGGTCATCCCTGACCTTTCTTCGGCCAACCATGGCCATTCGAGTCAGACCTTTGACTCTCTTGGTTAGATCGGTATTTTCAAGGCCTTTCTCGTTGCTTTTGGGTTTTTCTGAAACCCTAATCTCTAAGACTTTCTTGATTTCTTTCAGATCTATCTTAGATCTATGCTTGCCATGAACTTTTAAGCATCTTCTCGAAGCTTCTTTAACTTTTCTTTCAAAATGAATCTTCATCTTTTCCAATTAGGTTTTTCCTTTGAAATTATTTGATACCTCTTCTCAGATTTTAACGTGTTTCCGATTCTGCTATGTTTTGCTCATGTTGTTCTTCTATACGATTGTTGTTGAAAATCCTAATTTCTTTTGGGTTCATTGGAGTTTTTGAAACTATTTACTAGTATTTGTTTGATTTATTTTTTATCATCTTTAAACTCGAGTGTTGTGAAAACCCTAATTTCTTTAGGTATCATTCGAGTTCTAAAGCTTTTTGTTAGATGAGTACCTTTTTGGTTAAATATTTGTTCGATTTATTTGTTTATCATCTTTTAAGCTTGACTATTATTGAAAAAACCTATAACTTTGGGTTTGAAACTGTTCGTTTGAATACCTGACTCGATTTGAAAGTTCCTAGTTTCAGATCCTCTTTTCTTTATGTGAGTCCTCTGATTTTGGGTTTTTACCATCTTTAAATCTCGCCTATGCTTGAAACCCTAACTTTCAGAAGGGTTTTCTCATCTATTACTGTGAGACTCTTTGCATGCTTCTAATACTCTATTTTTCGTCGCTATTGATTTAATGTGACTTGTCCTACTTGATTATTATGCTTCGAATGTTTGCTATCTACTAAACTTTGGTGCAACTATTGCATGCTGTTTCTTTTGCCAATAGGTTTGGCCTCGCATGTCTAGTGTTTGTTCACTCTAGTTATATCCATTGGTTCATTCGGTGGTTGATCTTCAATCTTAGGAATGATTTTAAAACTTTTCTTTTGTGAACTCTGATTTCACTCGCCCGTCAAAGTTAATTGATTCTTGTCCTTATTTTGCCTTGTTGAATCTTTTTCTTAATATTTCTGTACTTGGACTCGATTGCTTTCTTAATGTTTTTACTACTTCTTTTATGGCAATAATCAGTCTGCCTACAAACTGATTTTCTTTCCTTACTTTGAATCTGTTACCCCCGTTAAAGTGATTTCTCAATTAAAAGGGAATCACTTGGTTAATTAATTCTGACTGTTGATTGTTTCCATATTTGCATTGAAACTTTACTTACTACCTTATTTCTTATATTTTTTCAAAAGGCTATAAAAACCATGCACTTCTCTTCTTTCAAACACACGAATACATGGAGTAAAAACACTTGAGTTCAAAATACACACTACACTAAAAGTCTCTCTATTTTCTCTGTTGCTACTTGTATTGCTGCCTTACCTAGCCGGCTGAAAGCCAAGGCTGGCTATGGGAATCTTGTTTACTTTTTATTTCTGCATTTGCATCTTTACTAGTATGTTCTAACTAATTTTCAGCATCAGGAACAATAAGTTTACTATTTCCTTCACCTTTCTTGTTTCCTGCTTGTGTTTAATCAAGTTCCATTATTAAGCATGATGTAATATGCCCTTTCTATTCTGAATCAATGCTTTCTTATCTATGAATTATGTTAGTCCTTATTATGACTTATGAGTCCTAAACTCCCATATCCTCTATATGTTTGGTATATTTGGTTGGTTTAGGGCATGACAACATTGGACATTGCTATGCATGACCCAAACTTGACCTCTTTGGGGTCATAACCTCTATATCCCCTCTATATATTGTGTGTTCTAGTCAGTTTATGGGCATGCCAGCACTATCTATTGTTGTGCATGCCAAAACCTGACCCCTGCCTAGGGATATATGCTCTTTGCAATGTGTTCCCAAAACCCTAGAGACCATCAGGGAACTCTGTCACACCCAGGTCTGAGAAAGGCTTTGAAACAAATTACATTTGAGGTGGTTTATTCCTAACTCAGAGAGGAAGTCAAGAATCAGGCTTCATTTGGTTGTAACTTCTCTTGTTATATTTTGATGTAATTCATTATTTTATGTGAAAAAGGGATGGGTAATTATGCATGAAGGGTAGAAAACATGTCTACAGGACTTACTTTAAGTTCTGTATGTTCAATTCTGTATTTAGACACCATGTCTATAGGACTTACCTTAAATTTTGCATGTTCAACTCTGCATTTAGACACCATGTCTGTAGGACTTGTTTAAAATTCTGCACGTTTGTTACCACTTAGACACCATGCTTTAAGATCTAAATGGCTATAAGCAGATAACATGTTCATAATATATAGAAATCATGCCTATAGAATTCCCAAGTAAAATCCTGCATGTTTCCGTATCACATTCAACTAGATATCACGTCTATAGGGATTAATATCAACATACTAGATATCATGTCTATAGGGATCAAAATCAATAACATTAGATATTATGTGTATAGGGATTAAATCAGCAACAAGATATCATGTCTACATGGATTAACATCAGCAATAATAGGTATCATCGCCTGTAGAATCTAAAATTAGTTTAGCTTAAAATCAGCTTAATTCCTACTATTCTGAACTAGTTTTCAAGCTACCTAATCTTCCCTCATTGACACGATTAGCAAGCATGCCTATAGAATCTCAAACCATTCGTTTTTAAGATGTTACTGCTTGGCCACACTCTGAGTGAGTAATAGATACCATGTTTATAAGAGCTAACCCAAACACCTAAGCAAGCCTTAGGTAATAACAACAAATAAAACTTAGCCTGATTCTGTTAACTAATTCCTACAACCAGCAGGCAGGCCTGATTCAGACTTCTTATCTGAGTTACGTAATAAATTGGTCCGCTTCAATAACTTAAACTCCCCTTGCCTTAGTAATTTTAGATTCAAACGTTGATTGTTGTTTGAATCACGCTATTTGGTTGCTTTGCTTGAAGAGGTATACCTAAGCCTTCAGTGTTTTATATGCTTTCCCTTTTTAATGTGCAGTCCTATATGTTTTGTATGTCACCTTAGATTTTTCACCTTTGAAACTTTAAAGTCAGTCTAATATCAACCCCCTTTTAGGAACAGTAATCCTAAGTGCCTTCGGGACTGATAGGAATGGGACGGGTAATAGCATGCAATAGTGGTGGAGACAATTCGTGCTTGAGAAGGGTATATAAGGATATGATGATTGGTGCACTAATACCACGAGTAGCCACTCTTTTGAGGAGTGATTACCGGGTATTGCATTGATATGATCCATATTACAACTAAACCAAGGACCTCCCTCCTCGTTCTTTTCCCTTCAATGTTTACAAAATTGTAACTTCTTTTCAAATCACCCTTTTAATATTTGCCTTTTCAAATCTCTTTTACTTTCAAACATTCACGTATTAAGATCCCCTCTTATTTGAGCCTTATCTGTTACATGTTAATTGCACCAAATTCCCAAAAGAACTGTCTGGCTGGGAACCACACTAATGGATCCTGAGGGGTGCCTAACACCTTCCCCTTAGGATAATTTCAAGCCCTTACCCTATCTCTGGTTATCAAGCAAAATTAGAAGTGAACCTTGTAGGTGTCATAATGCACCAGGGCAGCTAGTAGGTGTCATAATGGGTGAAGAGTCGTTACGAGCAGGTAGCTCTTACAAATGGGAAAAGAATGAATACAGCTTGTCAAGATCAACTCTATCTGAACAGAATCTCTAGAGCCTTCAATAAGAGAGTCAATCCCAGACAGTTCACACCAGGGCAGCTAGTATTAAAGAAAATTTTGCCGCATCAAGATAAGGCCAAAGGGAAGTTCTCTCCAAACTGGTAGGGTCCATACATGGTTCATCGGGTTTTAATAGGAGGAACCCTTATACTTACAGAAATGGATGGAGAGATCTGGTCAAAGCCGATTAATTTAGATGCAGTCACGCATTACTATATGTAATCTTTATGTTTTACATATATGATATAAATTGAACTATGCCTGACTTGGTTCCCATTTAAGAGGGGATACACAGAAAACCCTATGGGTTCGGTCAAAATTCAATAAAATTTTAATTTCCCCCAAAATTAGAAACTGGGGTAGAATTTTGATGAGGACCCTTAAAGTTTTGAAGTAATTTCAGCCGATCTTCATGCAAGCAACAGTCATAAATGTCAACCTATCAAACTGGGTTAGAATTTGAAGGAGGTTCCTCAAATTCCGTAGCAGGAGAGGTTGCAATGTCTCAAACAGCGTCACAGTCATCGGTTCATCTAAGAAAATATTTTATTATACATTTATGTAACACTCTTGCAAAATCATGCATGTCTACTGTTGCAACTGCTTGTTTGGCAACGCTACCCCAATGATACAGACGGTATCACTAGATCAAAGTTGCACGAGTCAAGCAGAGCCAGTGGGGATAGGAACTAACCATCCCCTTCACAAAACTCACGATTTTTCTTTGGATGCAGGCACCCGATTACGAAATTAGTAAATGTACTGTATGTCTATATAACAAACATTGTTCAAGAACACGATTCCTCGAACTATTGCACTTACAACAATCTACTATCTGCACACACCCATAATGTTTTGTATGTCATAATTCTCCCAGTAATCACCACGCCACAATCTGCTATCAGCTAAGAAACTCTACTGCCATTCGCTATTTTATTTCTTGCATAAGGCTACTATTCTCCGTTCCAACTTGCATAAGGCTACTATTCTACCTTCCGAGGTTAAGCTCTACCTCTATCTGCATTTGCATTGCATAAGGCTACTACTCTGCCTTCCAACTTGCATAAGGCTACTATTCTGCCTTTCGAGGTTAAGCCCTACCTCTATCTGCATTTGCACTGCATAAGGCTACCATTCAACCTTCCAATTTGCATAAGGCTACCATTCTGACTTCCAACCTGCATAATGCTACTATTCTGCCTTCTAACTTGCATAAGGCTACTATTCTTCCTTCCAACTTGGACAAGGCTACCATTCTGCCTTCCAACCTGCATAAGGCTACTTTTCTGCCTTCCAACTTGCTTAAGGCTACCATTCTGCCTTCCAACCTGCATAAGGCTACTATTCTGCCTTCTGAGACTAAACGCTGTCTCCATCCACATTTCATGCCTGAAAGATCACCAAATTGCACGGCTGAAAGATCTCCACATTGCACGGCAGAAAGATTGCCACATTGCACGGCTAAAAGATCGCCACATTTCACAGCTGAAACATTGCCACATTGCATGGATGAAAGATCTCCACATTTGCATGGCTGAAAGATCGCCACATTGCACGGCTGTAAGACCACCACATTGCACGGTTGAAAGATCATCCCTGACCTTTCTCCGGCCAGCCATGGCCATTCGAGTCAGACCTTTGACTCTCCTGGTTAGATCGGTACTTTCAAGGCCTTTCTCATTGATTTTGGATTTTTCTGAAACCCTAATCTCTAAGACTTTGTCGATTACTTTCAGATCTACATTAGATCTATGCTTGCCATGAACATTAAGCATCTTCTCGAAGCCTCTTTAACTTGTCTTTCAAAACGATTCTTCATCTTATCCGATTAGGGTTTTCCTTTTAAATTATTTGACTACTCTTCTCTGATTTTAACGTATTTCTGATTCTGCTATGTTCTGCTCATGTTGTTCTTCTATATTATTATTGTTGAAAACCCTAATTTGTTTGGTTCATTCGAGTTTCTAAAATAGTTTGCTAGTATTTGTTTGATTTATTTGTTTATCATCTTTAAACTCGAGTGTTGTGAAAACCTAAATTTCTTTAGGTCTCATTCTAGTTCTATTGTTGTTTGTCAGATGAGTGTTTTTTGGTTAAGTATTTGTCGATTTATTTGTTTATCATATTTTAAGCTCGACTATTGTTGAAAAAACTTATATCTTTGGGTTTGAAACTGTTCGTTTGAATACCTGGCTCGATTTGAAAGTTCCTTGTTTCAGAACCTCTTTTCTTTATGTGAGTCCTCTTATTCTAGGTATTTACTATCTTTAAAATCAACTATTCTTGAAACCAAATTTTTCAGAAGGGTTTTTCTCATCTTTACTGTGAGACACTTCGCATG
Organism: Nicotiana benthamiana; assembly: GCA_034376525.1. Lineage (NCBI taxonomy): Eukaryota > Viridiplantae > Streptophyta > Magnoliopsida > Solanales > Solanaceae > Nicotiana > Nicotiana benthamiana. The sequence goes on along the minus strand of CM067324.1, from coordinate 17,449,403 downwards.
CTTCTGATACTCTATTTTTCTTCACCATTGATTCAACGTGACATGACCTACTTGATTATTATGCTTTGAATGTTTGCTATCTACTGAATTATGTGCTACTGTTGCATGATGTTTCTTTTGCCAATAGGCTTGGCCTCATATGTCTAGTGTTTGTTCACTCTATTTATATGGTGAGGTTCCTTTTGTGATTGATCTTCAATCTTCAGACTGATTTCAAAACTTTCTTTTGTGAACTCTAATTTCATTTGCATGTTAAAGTTAATTGATTCCTATCCTTATTTTTCCTTGTTGAATCTTTTTCCAAAATAAGTATATTTCTGTACTTAGACTCGATTGCTTACTTGATGTTTTTGCTACTTCTTTATGGCAATAATCAGCCTGCCTACGAACTAATTTTCTTTCATTATTTTGAATTTGTTACCCCTGTTAAACAAGTGATTTTTCAATTAAAGGGGAATCACTTGGTTAATTGATTCTGACTGTTGATTGCTTTCATAATTTTCTTGAAACTTTACTTACTACCTTATCTCTCACATGTTTTCTGAAGGCTATAAAAACCATGCACCCCTCTCCTTTCAAACACACGAACACAAGGAGTAAAAACACTTGAGTTCAGAACACACACTCCACAAAAAATCACTCTATTTTCTATGTTGCTACTTGTGTTGCTGCCTCACCTAGCTCGCTGTAAGCCAAGGCTAGGCTGTAGAAAGCATGCTTACTTTTTTTTTCTACATTTTCATCTTTACTGGTATGTTCTAACTAATTTTTAGCATCAACAACAACATGTTTACTATTTCCTTCACCCTTTCTTGTTTCTGCTTGTGTTTAATCAACTTCCATTATTAAGCATGCTGTAGTCTGCCCTTTCTATTCTGAATTAATACTTTCTTATGTATGAATTATGTCAGTCACTTATTATGATTTAGGAGTCCTAAACCACCATATCCGTTATGTGTTTGGTATCTTTGGTTGGTTTGGGGCATGACAGCACTGGACATTGCTGTGAATGACCCAAACCTGATCCTCATAGGGTCATAATCTCCATATCCTTTCTATATGTTGTGTGTTCTGGTTGGGTTGTGGGTATGCCAGCACCATCTATTGCTGTGCATGCCCAAACTTGATCCATGCCAAAGGATATAGGCTCTTTGCAATGTGTTGCCAAAACCCTTGAGACCTTTAGGGAACTCTGACACACCCAGGTGTGAGAAAGGCTTTGAAACAAATGGAATTTGAGGTGGTTTATTCCCTACTCAGAAAGGAAGTCAAGAATCAAGCTTCTTCTAGTTGTAACTTCTTTTGTTTTATATTTTGATGTAATTCATTATTTTTTGTTTGTAATAATTTGTAATAAACGCTTGGGGCTGGCTAATGAAAAAGGTATGGGTAATTATGCATGAAGGGTAGAAAACATGTCTATAGGACTTACTTTAAATTCTATATGTTCAATTCTACATTTAGACACCATGTCTATTGGAATTACCTTAAATTCTTCATGTTCAACTCCCAAAAGGAACAAGTTGTCCTATACCCAAAAATATCATAAACCCGATCTCCCGATGCGAAGAGGAAAAAAAAGGGACGCGACAGCATGTTGACTCTGCTGGGGATTAGTAGGCTTTTACCACTTCAGATTGTTCTTATGAATTAGTGCCTTCCCTTTATATGTAATTACTTATTTAAATTCCTTGTTACGTCCAATGTTTTTGTACGAGAGAATATGTCGTAAGCCAATTGATATAAGCTCGAAAATGAGATCGTTTTCAAAAGTACATAACGTATGTTCATATTTTTATCTTGGAGGTTATAAATCTTTAAGATCATGAATAACAAGTACCAAAAGGGTTGGAAAGCTTAGACCCTAATCGAATTGAAGAAAATAAGTTTCATCGAAAGTTGACAAGTTTGGAAAGTTATAACATATACTTTTGGGGTGAGACTAGGGTGATTAACATGATGAGGAGGTTAAGTTATGTGTTATCATGTGTTATGTTTTTAAGTCAAGCGATTTGTAGAACAAAAAGTTGGCAAAGGTCATCATAAGTTGCATTCATAATGTGCTGAAATTTAGGTCAAATGTAGCTGCGCTTTTCTCATAATATACTTGGAATCAAGGGATGATATACATACCAAATTAAAGATATATGAGTCTAGTGTCAAGCTCATTTAACCATTTTTCAGTACGGTATTGGAGTAGAGAGATATTTGCCTTTTTCGAGCCTGCACATATTGGTAGGTGACAAGTAGGTGCATCACCTACTTGCCAAAAGGAATGGACAAATTAAAAGCCCCAAAGTCGGAAAAGCGGGGACATTTAAGGGCTTATAAAATCACTTAATTCACTCATATTTCAAACCGTGAGAATCATATTTAGCGCCTGCAACTCCTCCCCACATAAAGATTTCACATAAACCTTAGGATGTTACGATGCGACTCTAGGGCCGAAAAGGTTGGACAGCTTGCTAGTTTCTTTATCTCCTTCATGTAGCTTCATTGGGGGACTCATTTTTATTGTAGAAGGACTAGGTTTCATGGTTCTACTCAGTCCAGGGTAAGTTTATACTTGTCCTTCCATTATTTATGCTTGTACAAGTTGTAACTCGGCCGTAAAGACTAGACCGAGCGAGTTTTGAAAGAGTAGTATGTTGTTTGTTGTTGCATCACTATTGGCTGGTTGTAAAGCTACTTTTAAGTTGAATTCTTGGCTGGTTTACTGGATTAGAGTCCTAACTATTTTTTGTGGGGCTCAATTTGAAAGAAAAGAAAAGTCGAAACATGTTTAAATAAACTGAAAAATGAATTTTGAGTTGCTGAACCTGTGGGACTGTTTTGTGGGTTATTTCGTGTTGCTTTTGGGTTGTCTCTTTTGCTAATATTTTATGGAGTTGAGAAGAGAAAGGGTGTTGAGAAATAACACATAATGGCAGGGTGGTTTGTTGGTTGTTCGTCTAACATCTTCGAATTATTTGACACTATTATGGTTGTTGTTTTGTATATGAAGTGATCGGGGTATGTTGGGATGTTTGGTGATTTTTTTGACTTGTGTGAAGTCATATATATAGGGGAGGTTATGTCTGCTACATCGTAAATGTCTGTTACATCGTAAAATAGGTTGTGATCGGTACATAATAGTTACGTCGCTTAAACATTAATGAGGGTGCCATTTCTCCTATTGTAGACTAAGGAGTCATGAAATTTGCATAGCTTGAGGATTGACAGTATATACAAGGTATGTGAGGCTATCCTTTTCCTTCTTTTGCATAATCTCAATTTTGCAGAATGCAATGAACGAGCTTCCAAAGGTACTTTACTCTTAAAAGCTAGTAGTACTTACATTGTTTCCCTTCTTATGGGACAATTGATGTTGAGGTTGATTCTCTTAATCTTATGTTATTGATGTTGTTGGTACTTCTTGATTCTTATAATATTTTTGATGAAGAGTTATTCCTAATAACGTATACGCAAAGTATCGACCTTACGTCACTCCAAAAGGTTCAAAATATGATTCCAATGAGTCCTACATGCATTGTATATATGTATCTATTTTACTCTACCGAGCCTTGGTATAGTCAGCTAGGTACGGCACCTATTGTGCAACCACTGATCAGTTGGGTTTTACTGAGCTTCATGTGGCCGGGTACAATTCAACCGAACCTTGTGATGGTCGGGTACGTTTTTACCGAGCCCTCTTTAAGGCCGGGTACAGTATGACGATGATGATTTCTACAAAGGCGTATGTTTTTAAAAGTTTATGTATATACATGTGTTATGCATGTCATGTCAGTAGCCTTAGAGGCACCCAGATGTTACAGGTTGTATCTCCCATATCTATCTTTACATTACTGTTCTTGTTTATGTTTTCCTGCCTTACATACTCGGTACATTATTCATACTGACATCCCTTTTGCCTAGGGACGCTGCATTTTATGCCCGCAAGTCCTGATAGACAGGTCCAGAGTCCTCCTAGTAGGCTATCAGCTCAGCGAAAGATGTTGGTATACTCCACTTGCTCCAGAGTTGCTTATTTGGTGGGTATGTCTTGGATATGTATTGATTGGTATGGTGGGGCCCAATCCTGAACTTAATGATTTATGTACTCTTAAAGGCTTGCAGAAAGACATTGGGTGTATGGATACTTGAATGGCCATGTCAGCCTATGCTTTGAGTTTACAAACTGCTGTGTCGGCCTTATAGGCTTGTATGTCATATGTATAAGTTTATATATCATGTTGGGTCATCATAATTTGAGTATTACCTTATGTTTATTCTTGTTTTCTCATGACGGGTTTCCTGGATCATTTACTCATGATAGTATGATAAGAAAGATATGTTACATTGGAACTCGGTTGAGTAAGGCACCGGGTGCCCGTCGCGGCCCTTCAGTTTGGGTCGTGACAAAAGTGGTATCAGAGCATTTATGTCCTAGGGAGTCTACAAGTCGTATCTAGTAGAGTCTTGATTAGAGGTGTGTTGTGCACCACACTTATTAGCAGGATGCTACAAGGCATTTATGACTGTTACTCTTTCTTCTTATTATAGATCGTGTGGTAGAGCTCAGTTGTAAGAACTCAATTATCTAAACTCTATCTTATTCATGATAAGATGATGTCTACATCCAGAAAGATAGTTGGTAAGAGATTGAATGCGGGTGTGGAAGAGTTTATAACAGGAACTCGATATTGCAACATGTTTATAAGCAAAAATGTTAGGTCTTCACCAGATCATGTGTGTACTAAGATGTGTGAGCCTCTTGATAAGAAGCCCGAAGAAAAGAATATCTATCCACCCATATGGTAAAGAGCAACGAGAGAATAGGAGGTGTGTACCCAGCTAATGAAGATTATCAGTATATGCAATTCAGGTAGAGAAATATAGGCATTCAGAGTTACTTTCAACAGTAACAGAGTTATATACAACTGACCACACCCATATCAATTATGCCCTGTAGGAATTGACAAATATAGTTTAAGAGAATGATGTAATATCAGGATCAAGCTGGGGTTAGAGTAGCCAAAAATTGTGGATGTATTGTTATCTTTAACTAACATTTCCAAAGGGTAGTGCAAATGTGGTAATAGATCTCTTTGTGAGACACCCAGATGGTGAACTCTAGAATATTGCAATTAGATATGAATACTAGAACATTCAAAAATTTTAGAAGATATGCAGCGGAATCCTAAAAGGGATAAATATTTACCGTAGTATGACTCTCGCCCCTTGAGAGCGAGAGAGAGAGAGAGAGAGAGAGAGAGAGAGAGAGAGAGTGTGTGTGTGTTTTAGGCATCCCAAAGAGCCAATGAGATGAAGTAAGATGAACTAAAAGTGAAAGAACGTTTTGTTGAAGTTTTCAGAATAAAGTGATAAATAGAAAATTAGTCGGAGAATAAGAAGTGTGTAAATGAAATACTATGAGTAAGATATGATAAATGGGTGATAATAGTAAATAAAAATATGAGAGGATGACAGAGTCTACAATCAAGTGAATTAAAGGACAAGAGATGACATGCCTTGATGAAATGAAAGTGTATAAGCCATAAAGTCATATCCCCATTACGAAAAATGAGTTGGTGACTTCGACGTGATTACCAGAAGAAAAAGGTATACCTTGGAGTAATAGAAAGAAGTATGGGCTGGTGAACAAGATAAACTGAACATGAATTGGGGATTGAATGATTTGATAATAGTCACCATCATGAGAATTTTAGATATTGCGTTCTAGCAATAATAGAATGGACAACCGAAGAATAACCTTTAAAGGTCATTTAGTAAGATGCTTCCCTATCGCTAGCACTATGAGCAGAGTTAAACATAAGGGACTAAGTATGCTAGTAACACTAGTTGTCACCTTCGTGCGTAAGCAATTTACTTATTCCTGTTACATAAGGTTACTATAAGGAAATTATGTAAGGCCCCGTAAAACCTTTGCAAAAAACCCGAGATCTCATAGTGCCTATTAGGAAAATGTTTTTCAGAAGCACGTGTTTTTGCAATCCATTATGTGGTCGTATAATAGCTATGAGGATCGCATAGTCGCCACAAAGTGAAGCACTGTGTTGGTCAATCTTGAGGTTAACTATGCTGCCACTTATGCGATCGCATAATCAATATGCAGGCAGCATAGTAATCGCATAATCTCCTTGAAATTTTGTGAGGGGCAGTTCTACAGTGCATTGTACGACCGTAGAACAGGTTGCAGACCGCATTCTTGTCGCATACCCGAGCAGTATGTTTATAATTTGGGAGCCATTTTGCGGGCCACAAGTCAATTATGCGATCGCAAATACTTCCGGGCTTCAAATTTCTATTTTTCTTACCCAACCCCGTGTCGATATATTACATGCTACCCTTCATTTTAGGCCTATTTTATGATGCATTTAGAGAAAGAGAGATATGGGGTCCTAGAGGGAGAAGGGGTTCTTCACCAACATTTCTCCTAAGATCTTGCTTAAGCCTTGAAAATTTGTCAAGAAAAGCACCTAGGTCTGCTTCCTAAGATGTAAGGTTCTATAACCCAAGCTCTTAATTACTGAGTATAACTATGGTAGGCCACTAGAAGGGTAGTTGATAAGGATAGAAGTGAGTATCTTGCATGCATGAGTTCTTAAAAGTATTTGGTTAGGTCTTGAGCTAAGGATGGGATGAGAGATGGTAGGATCTTTCACAAAATTGGTTTTAAAAGCATAATGCATACTTAGTATTCGAGAATATGCTCAAACGAGCTTGAACCATGATCACCTCTCTAATTTGCGGTTCGATTTGTCATGTCCCTAAAATATTGACATTGCTAAGAGTCTCGGAGTATAGTAGGACTTAAGGAAAGCTCAATCCAGGTATGTAGGCTAAACTTTCTCTCTCGGAAGTAAATTCCATATTGTTTTGTGAGTTTCAGTGGGGTTTGTCTACCAAAATGGTATAGCCTTGAGTCACATTTTTAAATGAAGGTTAGTATACTAATTGGGCGAGAAGAAATCAATATGTTTAATGCTCCTAGTGTCTCTTATGTGTATTAAATGCCTTGATTGAATATGTCTACTTGTTGATAAATTGTAAAGATGTATGGAAATTAATTGAATGAGAAAATGTGAAATAATTATGAAATAAGTATTGACCATATCGTTATGAACTAACTTCAATGTGTATTTCAATTGTTGATTGACATGTCCCTCTTTGGCAAGAATCCCTTGTGTTTGATTATTCTATTACTATTGAACTCGAATTCATATATATATATATATATATATATATATATATATATATATATATATATATATATATATATATATATATATATATATATATATATATATATATATATATATATATATATATATATATATATATATATATATATATATATATATATATATATATATATATATATATATATATATATATATATATATATATATATATATATATATATATATATATATATATATATATATATATATATATATATATATATATATATATATATATATATATATATATTTATACTATATTTATATACTTGTATTTATACTACGATTGTGTGAAATACTAAATCGAATCAAAAATGTTTTTGGGAGTATCATTAGCAATATCGAGGAAGGGTGGGTCATAAGGCACACACCTGAAACTACACGTGTCGGTGTGGGAGTGGAGTGTGATTTGGGATGAAATTCAAAAAATTGGTAAAATTGTGACTATTCCCCAATGTAGGATGAAACTAATACCTTTGAAATGGAAAAGAAAAATCCAATCCACACGACATATGTGGGAAGGCGGTCTAGCTGATCGGGTGGAGATCAGACTCCATGTTACGCACATGGTGGTATTATTCTTGTGACAAGTTTCTTTCGCATCATAATTTCAAAACACATTGTTCCGTGGGGAGATGGGCTAGCCGATCAGGCGTGATCAGACTCCGTGCTAACAAAGGCAGTGGTAATATCGGTTCTAGTGATCTCCCAACCAAAAATATATACACTATTTTTGTATTTTAAAATTGTTATGTTTCAATTAGTTATTTGGATATTGTTGATTGTGGCTTGCTGTTTCTATGTGTTGTTTATGCTTATATGGACATTCCATTTTGAAAGAGAACTTTTAGCCTTACATACTAGTGCTATTTGACGACACTAACATCCCTTTTGCTAGGGTGTTGTATCGTTTTATGACATAGGTTGTTCCACAGCGAGCAGCATCAGCCAGTGACAACAGTATTCCCTTCCCAGCAGACTTGGTGAGACCCACTCTATCCCGGGGTCATGTCAAGTATCTTTTGTCCATTTTCTCATCATGTTTTGAGGTATAGCTAGAGCCTTTTTACTGGCATTTCCCTACTTCTCTTCTATTGTACTTAGAGGCTCCGTAGGTTGTTTGTAAGTGGTGGTTGATGTTGGGCTTTAGGACTAGAAATGTTAATATTTGACAAGCATGCCTTTCATTAAACTTGTTACCTGTAATATTTTGAAACTATGGATGAAGTTATTAATAGAAATAATATAAAATTTGGTAGTGGAAGATAGTTTAGTGTTTTGATTAAATGGGATAACATTCCCTCTTTATTCATGAACTAGTTTGGGTAGAATGAAATCAGATAGGCTTGCTTGGTCGCGTTTACTCGGTTGAGCTCCGGTCACGCTCCATGGTTTTGGGGCATGACTAACTTATTATCAGAGCCTAAGTTTTTAAAGTGTCCTAGGATGTCTCGGAGCCGTGTCAAGTAGAGTCCTTATCGGTGTGGTATCGACCACCCCTATAAGTTGGAGGCTGTTTTGATACTTAGGAATTCTACCCTTCTTTGATATCCCAAATTGTGCTATAGAGCTCAAGGTAGAGATCTAATTTTTTTGTTATGTCCCATTTCCCAGATGAGTAATTCACGAGTCTAAAGCAGCAGGGGAGATTACACATGAGTTCGTAGGGATGATGCATCAAGCAGTGGAAGGATTGGAAGAACTTATTGCTAAGGGAAGTGTCCTTGTCCTTGACAATGTCACCATACCACCAGAGCATGTGGTGACAACATTTAAGAAACGAAAGAGGGTTGTTTGGGCTAATGAGCCGAATTGTTCAGTTTGCAAGAAAAATCACTTGGGGAGATGTTGAATGACTCTTAAAATATGTTATGGTTATTGAAGGAGGGGGCACAAGAAGAATAAATGCCCCAGATTGGGTTCACCTATCCCCGCCTGCCCGGTGTGTGGGAAGGAATATTTGACGACACGTTGTGAGTATGCCCAGCAACGTGCTTGGGGTGGTAGATCAGGGCAATTCCAAGGGCCCGCATAGAAGACCAATACTGGAATTTGTACTCCCACATTAGAAGCTTAGAGGAAGGATAAGGGGGAAGTTTATAATGTATGCAAAAATAGTAGGTAACACGTCGGTGGGGCAAGTCAGTTTAGGGACCTCGTCCCCGTTGTGTGAAATGTGGGAAATGTTATCAGGGAGTATATCGCTATGGTACCAATGTATGCTACAAGTATGGTATGTCAGGTCACCTTCAAAGAGATTGTCATTCATCTAGCCAGATCATGGGCATTGGTGTGGTGTAGCCAGCCAGTTCTACAGGTACTTCATGTAGTGCCTTTAGGACGTGGAGCGGTCGGGGGTAGTATTCAGAGCTCGAGAGGTCCCAACAGGTTTTATGCTATGAGGAGGCATCAAAGGTCGGAGGCTTTTCCGGGTATGGTTACAGGTATATTGACTTTTCAATCTCGTGCTGTGTATGCTCTTATAGATTCCGATTTCACTTTCTCATATGTCAATCCTTACATTGCCATGGAATTTGGGATAGAGTCAAGGCAACCTTATGATCCATTCTGTATCTACTCTCTGAACGAATGAAATATTTGTGAAGCCTATTTATTACAATTATCTTACTTGCAACCTTTTGAGAAATTGAGTCCAATGATGATCTCCTGAATTGAGTCAGAATCCAAGGGTAACTATTTCAACATGGTTTCCTAAACCCTCACCAAGGAACTATATCTGATAAATTTCTTACAAGTTGTTTTATTCAAATGGATAACATCTACTCACTTGTGCTTACGCATGAACCGTCGTAAAATTTGCATATTTGGTGCCAAATTCAATGTAAGGCAGCACAATGTTGTGATCCTCCTTGAGTCACTCTTTTCTCCCTAGTATAGATGGTTCCTATGGCTTAAGCCATCACTTTGCTCTTTCATCAATATTGTCATGAAGTATTTCCACTATCTAGTAACATGAGAGCCTACCTCAGCTCCCATCATATGTGTCATATCAATTGAAGTAGCTCGTATATCTATAGAAGTTTCTGAGAAATTTGAGGTTTTCACAGATCAGCCATAAGAATATCTTTTCCTTGCCTATTGTAGTATGACATTCATGCTTATTTAAATTGTTCCGCAATAAGTAGCTTACTCTATTCTTAGTATTGAAGTTTCTTATGAAGTGGCCCAGTATCGTTGCTGGAGAACTATGATAACAAAACCATGTCAATCGCATAGAAAGAGTTTATTCCTTCTCCAGCCAGCACATGACCCGCTTTATATTTTTAAATAAGTCCTAGCAATGTGGATTCAATCATGAAAGGCTCAACACTACTCTTCCTCCTACCAATAACATCAACAACAAAGTCTCATACATTATCTCCTAGCAAGAAAAAAAATGTTTTTCAGAAGAGCGCATTTCTACGGTCCATTATGCGGTCGCATGATAGCTATGCGGACCGCATAGTCGCCACAAAGTGAAGTAGTGTGTTGGTCAATTTTGAGGTTAACTATGTGGCCACTTATACGATCGCATAATCAATATGCGGGCCACATAGTCATCACATAATCTCCTTGAAAATTTGCGAAGGGCAGCTCTGTGGTGCATTATGCGACCGCAGAATATGTATGCAGACCGCATTCTAATCACATACCGGGGCAGTATGTTTATAATTTGGGAGCCATTTTGCGGGCCCTTTTTCAGGCCACAAGTCAATTATGCGATCGCAGATCTGTTCCGGGGCTTAAAATTTATAATTTTCTTACCTGACCCCATGTCGATATATTATATGGTACCCTTAACTTTAGGCCTATTTTATGATGCATTTAGAGAGAGAGAGAGAGGGTCCCAGAGGGAGAAGAGCTTTCCGTCAACATTTCTCCTAAGATCTTGCTTAAGCCTTGAAGATTTGTTAAGAAAGGCACCTAGGCCTTCTTCCTAAGAGGTAAGGTTCTATAATCAAAGCTCTTAATTACTGAGTATAATATGGTAGTCCATTAGAAGGGTGATTGATGAGGAATAGAAGTTCTTAAAAGTATTTGGTTAGGTCTTGAGCTAAGGATGAGATAAAGGATGGTAGGATCTTTCACAAAATTTATTTTAAAAGCATAATGCATACTTAGTGTTCGCGAATATGCTCAAATGAGCTAGAACCATGATCACCTCTCTAATTTGTGGTTCAATTTGTTATGTCCCTAAAAGATTGACGTTGCTAAGAGTCTCGGAGTATAGTAGGACTTAAGGAAAGCTCAATCGAGGTATTTTGGTTAAACTTTCTCTCTCGGAAGTGAATTCCATATTGTTTTGTGAGTTTAAGTGGGTTTGTCTACCAAAATGTTATAGCCTTGAGTCACATTTTTAAATGAAGGTTAGTATACTAATTGGGCGAGAAAAAATCAATATGTTTAATGCTCTTAGTTGCTCTTATGTGTATTAAATGCCTTGATTGATTATGTCTAGTTGTTGATAAACTGTATAGATGTATGGAAATAAATCGAATAAGAAAATGCGAAACAATTATGAAATAAGTCTTGACCCAATCGTTATGAACTAACTTCAATGTGTATTTCAATTGTTGATTGACATGTCCCTCTTTGGGAAGAATCCCTTGTGTTTGATGATTCTATTACTATTGAACTCGAATATATATATGATATTCGGAATATTTGGTACATTCATATTGGTTGGTGATAGTTGGAAATAAAGGAGATGAAAATGTGGAAAATCATATGCGGCCTTCTTGCCATGAGAAAGATGAAACTTTTGAAAGGCCCAAAGGGAAAAAGAGATATTGTTATCGAGAGAGATTGAGAATATTAATAAAAGCTATAAAATATGAAAGTTATTGAGATAAGAATGGTTGCATTAATACTATATTTGTATACTTGTATTTATACTATAATTGTGTGAAGTATCAAATCAAATCAAAAAAATTTTGGGAGTATCATTAGCAATACCGAGGAAGGGTGGGTCATAAGGCCCACACCCGAAACTATATGTGCCGGTGTAGGAGTGGAGTGTGATATAGGATGAAATTGAAATATTGGTGAAATGTGACTATTCCCCAATATGGGGTGAAACTAATACCAGTGAATTGGAAAAGAAAAGGCCAACCCACATGGCATACGTGGGAAGGCAGCCTAGCTGATGGGGTGAATATCAGACTCCATGTTGCGCACATGGTGGTATTATTCCTATGGCAACTTTCTTTCGCATCATAATGTCAAACTACATTGTTCTGTGGAGAGATGGCCTGGTCGATCGGGTTTGATCGGACTCTGTACTAACAAAGGCGATGGTAATATCGGTGCTAGTGATCTCCCAAAATATATATACTATTTTCGTAATTGAAAATCGTTATGTTTCAATTAGTTATTTGGACATTGTTGATTGTGACTTGCTGTTTTTATGTGTTGTTTTGCTTATATGGACATTCTATTTTGAAAGAGGACTTCTAGCCTTACATACTAGTGATATTCGACGGCACTAACGTCCCTTTTACCGGGGCCGCTGTATCATTTTATGATATAGGTTTTTCCACAACGAACGGCATCGGCCAGTGACAACAGTATTCCGTTCCTAGCAGACTTGGTGAGCCCGACTCTATCCCAGGGTCATGTCATGTATCTTTTTTTTCTATTTTATCATCATGTTTTGAGGTATAGCCGGAGCCTTGTTGGTATCATTTTCCTATTTCTCTTATATTGTACTTAGAGACTATGTAGACTGTTTGTGGGTGGTGGTTGATGTCGGGGTTCAGGACTAGAAATGTTACTATTTTACAAGCATGATTTTCATTAAACTTGTAACTTGCAATATTTTGAAACTATGAATGAAGTCATCAACGGAAATGAAATGAAAGTTGCTAGTGGAAGATTGTTTAGTGTTTTGATTGAATGGGATAGCATTCCTTCTTTTTTCATGATCTAGTTTGAGTAGAATGAAATCTGGCAGGCTTGCTCGGTCGGGTTTACTCGGTTGAGCGGGGGTCACGCTCCACGGTTTTGGGGCATGACATATTAAGGTTCATTGATGATGTGAAAAGACGCCAAATATGAAGAGTTAAAACATCTATAGGGAGATCGTCGTAGTACTATATGTTAGAACTCCCCTAAAGGGGGGAATATGGTGTGATATGGTATTAAGTCGGAGTTAAGCGGTTCATGTAATTATATTAATGATAAAGGAGGAATTTGGTAAAAAGGAGAGAGGTATGATGTTGCATTTATTCAATTACTATAGATATGTTGCGACTCTAGAACATTATACAAGCACGACACCGGGGAGAGGCAGTAAAAGTTTTCGGCTAGGATGTTATTGATAAATAAGTGTAATGGACACTAATACATTTGGTGCTAGTGACTAGAGGTAAGTTAAGACAAAGGATATATCCCAAGAGAAATTATGTAGAATATATATAAGAGAGTGGACCAACAACTAATTAGTAGTTGATTCAGGATGAGCCCGGTTATGGCTAGACAAGAGGCCACAGATAAATCAATCAATCATGCTAGATAAATGTAGTGAACCGTTGTATAGCGAATTGAGTCACGTAGATATGAAACTGCAATTATAAAAAAAAAATTAAATAGGATTTGAGGTAGCTAAAGGTACCGTTTAAGTTTTATGAAAATAAGAGAGAGTGCCCCTAAGGAGACAATCAAAATTTGAACCTTGAAGTAAACCTATGAGCACAAAGGCACGAAGTTATGTAATTAAGGATTATTATAGGCGAGTAAGAACAACGAAAATTTTCTTCGGGTGCACGATATGTCAAGCTCGCAACTTTACAAGACCCAGAAGGTCTCCCTAAATACTGCAACGAAAGACTAGCTGAGAAAATAAAGGAGAAGATTTCCACCTAAGCATAGCGAGCTAAAGAGTAAAATCTTGTAACAACAGTGTCACTACCGTATTGTACACACTCCATAAGAAAGTGGCACCTATCATGGCTAGTGAATAGGAAGAAAAAAAATCAAAAGGTGATGTTTGAGATTATACAAGGTACAGAAAATTACAGTATTCGTGGGCAATAAGACAAGCCAAGTATTCATGCAACAAGTGATAGAACGACCAGGAAAAGTAATTGGTTATTTTTAAGGACAATTGAGAAGGCACGAAAGGAAATTTATGGTGCTAGCAAGTTAAAGGAAGGTTGGGAGTAGTATAAATAGATAAGGTTAAGTATCGTAGAGCAACAAGGTTTTAGGTAGATAGGAGTAAGGATATGAAAAGGTGAGTGAGAATATGACGAGAATATGTAAGTCCTCGGGATTAAACCCATCAAAACAATAGAGCTGATGATTGCCATATGTAATAAAAAGCTCGGTACAGCCTGAATGAGCATAGAGGAGTCTAAGAATAGGAGCAATTAGAAGACATGACATGCTTCCCTGATAGTAGAATAAGGGTGCAATTGTGATAGATAAGAGGATGACATTTAGGCCTTTGATTGAGGAATAATATAAAGAGAAGGAATTTTATGAATTTCACGGAATTGGAATACCCTCATAAACCGAAGTAAGAGTTAGGATATAGTATGACCTACCTAGATGTAGTAAAACCATAGCATAGATAACGGAGGTTATGAAGCAAGGTATAGAAATAGTCGGAAGTTCAACAAAGTATTAAGAGAAGAACTTTAGTACATCTATAGATGTCTAAAGGGACATCTTATCATAGTTTTGTATATGTTGACAAAGTGAGACCTAGAGATTGGCTAAAAGCTGAAGGAAAAAGAAGGAAGAAGAGTCCCATAAGAACACATTCAAGTACACGGTTATACATGATGCATGACAGAAAGTAACAACAGTTACGAGATTAGATGAATTCTGGCCACAGGTCGTGGTATGAGAAAGAGGCCTAAAGGGGGAAATACCCTAGCCCTTTGATTTATTTATAGAACAGTTTCCTAGAAGTCAAGGACAATATTAAAGTATTCATAAGGGCTACAAGTTATGAGACTAATAAATGCATCAGTCAATATTCGAGGACGAAATTTCCAAAGGGCGCAATGATGTTACATCCCATGTTTTTGTACGTGAGAATATGTCGTAAGCCAATTGATATAAGCTCGAAAATGAGATTGATTTTGAAAGTACATAACGTTTATTCATTTTTTTATCTTGAAGGTTATAAATCTTTAAGATCATGAATAACAAGTACCAAAAGGGTCGGAAAGCTTAGACGCTAAACGAACTGAATAAAATAAGTTTCATCGAAAGTCAATACGTTTGGAATGTTATAACATATACTTGTCGTACTAAGGAATTTTTCTTTTCATAAAATGTAATAAAGCCAATAGCCATTAGTGATTTCCATTTCCTGTTTAATTAGTGTCAACTTGGGATTCGTCTATTTTTGTCAATAAAATGAAGCGTTTAGCAGTCTAAGTTCTCTAAATCAATTTGTCGCTAGGCCTACGTCGGGCAAAACGAGGCTCCCAAATTAGGATACACTTTATGTTCCTGCACTATGTATTTAAATATTGCAACATTCTTTTTATAATCCTCACTAACTTGGTTACTTTTTTTGTTTTATTTTGTTTTGTTATTCCCCTCCCCAAAGTTTAATTTGTGTACTATGACATCATCATCTTATTTCACAAGACTTAGGGGCCCTCCACCCACTCCGCCCCTGCTGTGTTATTATCGAGGAGGAGGGGAAGGAAGGTCCTTCCATACAAGCTGTAAGTAGAGGAGCACATCCCAATAATTGGACCACAAGGTCAACCAGAGCCCGATGAGCCTCGGGGTAGCAAGGTAATAACAAGAACTATTAACTATTCTATTTATTAAATGATTTTCTTTCCGTATTTTTCATTTCTCACAATAAGATCTTCAATGTTCGAAACTATTATTCAATTTTGTCAAAGCATATTTGATTTTTCTTGTAAATTAATATTTATTGCTTTCATTTTCCTAATTACTTTACCAACACAACATTACTATTACGTATCTTGATGAATCAATAACTGTGAAGTGCAATGATACAGTGCAATAAATGGACCTTGATTTAGAGGAAAATGACATACCAGAGGAGATCGTCAAAGAAGTTGAGAACTTTGAGAGCAAACCTAAGTCCAACCTGGACGAGGCCGAAATTGTTAATTTGGGAGATAAAGAAAGCGTCAAGGAAATGTGAATTAGCACACCATCAGAAAAGAAGGAATATATAGAATTTCTAAAGGAATATGAGGACATATTCGCCTGGTCGTATGATGACATAACTGGTCTAAGTATGTCTATTGTGGCCCATAAACTGCCAACTGATCTGACATGTCTGCTGGTAAAGCAGAAGCTCAAAAATTTCAAGCCTGACATGAATTTTAAATCAAGGAAGAAGTCACTAAGCAAGTCAAAGCAAAGGTTCTTAGGGTAGTAGAACACCTGACATAGTTAGACACCATGCCAGTTCCAATAAGAATTTGTTTGTTGCGCAATGCCAAACAATAAGAATTTAGTTTAAAAGTGTTTATACCTAAGTGCGGAAATGTAAACTAACCTAGAAAGCAGGTAAAATGATCAATGACTACAAGTATAGATACATCGGGAATTACACTCAAGTAACGATACAATGTATTTCATAATTTTACAAATATGAGCGAGTTTATGTTAATTAGCCACGGGAAATAATTCTTAATTATCTTCTTCTAAAGACCAGCAAGGCTCCCTAATTGAATTATCCCTAAAACAATTAAGAGATTAAGCACTCCCGGATATGGCTACAAATAGTTCAATCATATCCCTAGGTAGAATCTATAAAATGAGAGTTAACACCTCAAGTTCTTGTTAATTAATCTTTCCCAACCCCAAATTATCTTTTTCAAAATTAATTCGGAGTAAGTGGATGAGTCCAATATTTAGCTAATCCCTTTGGAAACATTAAAGAACAAGAATAATTAAAGGAATAATAACTCACTTCAAAAAAGGATAAAAATCATTCAATACATAAGCACAACAAGGTATTTAATCCACACTTTAAATATGTATATTTCCATAAACAAGATTCAAGTGTTGAATAAAATACTACACACTTAGATGTACAATACAAAGCAAGAAAATGAAGAATTAAACATAAATGGGTAAGAAAATCTTTACCAAAAGATTCAAATTGTCAAGACCAGAGTATGTATGCAAAGCCCTAGCTTCCAAAACTTGTTCTCTCTATCCCTAAGAACTGAAAATAAGCCAAAGATATGCTTGTACGAGTACAAAAATGGTTTGGGGATGGGAACATGTGAAATGCCCAATTTGCCCAGGTCTGATGCCCGACTTCCGCAACTGCGGAAGAATCCTCGCAGGTGCGGCTCTGCAGATGCGGAGATTCCACCGCAGAAGCGAATTGTAGCTAAAGCTCTTGTACTGAAGATGCGGTTCACCAGGCACAGATGCACCACCGTAGAAGCGAAAAACCAATCGCAGTTGTGATTGGTGATCAATTGTCCAGCTTTGCAATGCGTGTTTACTTCCGTAGATGCAAGGTCGCTTCTGCGACCACTCTTCTGCAGATACGGAATCACTGGAGGATTTTGCATTATTTTCACCCTCTTTTTCTCAATTCCACTTCAATTCAATTCAACTCAAGTTGTAGCATCATTTACTTGAAAATCTAACGATACACACCATAAATGACCACATGTTATAGTTAAAGGACATATAAGCTAAGGAAAAGAGACTAGATTGAGTGGTAAAATCACCACTCATCAACACCCCCAACTTAAAGCCTTTTCTTTTCCTCAGGAAAATCAAAACCAACACTTCAATGAGGATTTACCATTCAAAACACAAGTGGTATTGCTATTATTTACAAATCACATTCTCCAATTAAGCACCATACTTATGGATTTGGTTAGTACTAATAATTAGGCTCAAGTATGTGTATCTTTCCCGAATGGCTCCCTCATTTGAAAACAACTTCAAGAATGTGCAAGGAAATTTCAAAATAATCAAGTGACAAGAATAAGCCTCAAGAAGTGACTCAAAAGCACTAGTCCACTACACATGCTCAACTTACTCAATTTCACCAATCCTTCCTAATTCGTGTGTTCTCACAAGAAATAAATCCCAAAATCACTATATTTACAACACAAAATAAGGGACAAATTTTCAAAGACACTCACCATCACAAAGAATTTCAAGTATTACAACATCTCATACAATAAGCTTTCCTTTATTTCAATTCATTTCCTATTCAAGAATGTTCAGTTAGAGGTCCCATAAGGACTTTTTAAGCTTGTAATATAGGATTAGTGAAGAGTCGGATAAGCATTTGGATACAAGTGAATTCATCCTCCTTGAACACTACTCACATTTTCCATTCTTTTTGCACTTTGTTTCTTTTCAAACCACATAGACACATTGGCATCTAGTTCCTAATATAGAACCACCTTAAATACCTCTCTAATTTTCTTCAAGGCTCCATAATTATATAAATAAATATCTCTTCTTCTTATTCTTCTTATTTTTTTACACATTTTTGTTTTGGAGCTTGAATAATTTTATATGAACACTTTGAGTTATATGTTCCTACACTCAATGTACAACCTTACCCATTTCCACTTTGACACCACACCCCTAACTTAGGCTTTTAGCCTCATTCTCAATGTTCAAGGAGGGACGGATTCAAAACAGGGAATTATTTTACAAAAAAGGGAAAGGTTTGCAGCGAGGTGGCCAAAGAAAAAGGTTAAAGGCTCAAATATGGTACTAATGATATTATTTATGCAAAGGTAGGCTTGAAAGGCTAAAAAGGTTTTGCAAATAGAACAAAGAATGCCTAAGATCATCCCTCCAACCAAACATACTTTCATTAGTATTGAAAGACCAACCGGGTAAGTTCTAGATGATAGAAGTAAACACAAAATTTATTTGTACGAACACTAACACACATGGCACATGAATTAATCAAGATAGATCAATCATTTTCTGATAAGAATGTCTAGAGCAATATTATTCAAACTCATGGGTAAAGAGTCACTAAAAGAGCCAAAACTTTGTCACAAAAATTATTCTTCACTATGAAACTTGCTTGTTTTAGTTCAAAGCCAAATTTCAGAGACGTATTTTTAATTCACACTTCACATACAAGAGACTAATTTTATTAGTACCAAATAATCCAAAGGTCTCCTCCTAGCAATAGAAGACTAATTCCCTTAAGAAAGTTCCACGCCATCTATCATAGGGAAAAGTCACTCGGTTTACTTCAAAAATATTCCTTGGGAAAGAACAGTAGCATGAAGAAAACCCAAGGAAATATAACTAAAAGAAATAAAAATAAAAGAAAACAACACTACTTAAAAAGGATACTAAAAATAAAAGCGACTATTACTAATAACAACAAGTTACTAAAGAAAACAAATACCAAAAGAAAGAAAAATATATATACTAATCATACCAAGCTTATGAAGAGCGCCTGCTACACACAATAGCCCAACAGGGGCACACAATATCCACAACAGCATAATAAGCCCGACAAGGGCACACAATATCCATAGCAACAAAATAAGCTTGGCTAAGCCACACAATAGCATATCATGAATATAGTATACTCTTACAGCTAGCTCCCACTAAAACATTGTAGTGTCCTCACTGCACAATATCAAATATAAAGCATAAATAGTTTGAGGGTTTCCCTGAGGTTTGCCTCAGACTAGCAGACTATGGGAGGACGACTGATCAATGCTGTGCACAACTCGTGGCCTCTTCATCATTGGTCTCATCATCCTCATCATCATCACTACCATTACCAACATCTTCTAACATGAAGGAATACTCCTCGCTATTATCTTTGTCCGCTGGTGGTATCTTCTTGCCTAGGTTTCCCCATTTGAAGATGGCCTTTATGCCTCTCCATATTTTGATGATGAACTTGCTCATCTTCTTGTTCTTCTTCTTCTCCTTCTCAAAGTTTGACTGGAGATCTGCATGTGCCTTGGCCAAGGTGCTGTAGGCTGTCTTAAGTCTAGTCATTGATGCTGCCATATTCTCATGAGAATCTTTCTGGCTCTTTTGCGCATCTAAGCAACTCTGCATTTCTTCCCTGGAGAAGTATGAGGGCCCAAGCTGGGAGGATGAAGTCCCACTCGGAAGCTGTGACAATAACTCCCGAATAGATGCAAGCTCAGAGTTTAGCACCCCATATGGTCCCTCAGGTGCAGCTGCCTGTGATGAAGGCTCTGGACCGGTAGTAGAAATGGAGACCTTTCTTTTCTTTCCTTGGATTGCACTACCCTTTCCTGTCACTCTCAGTGGGTGAAAGGGTTGTCAACTGCTAGCCATCGATCAGTGCTACTCACCTGGAACTCTGCTCTCATGCATAGCTATGTGATCAGTGAGGGAAACATCATCCCTACATCCCTATCTCGCAAATACTCCCTCAGCTCCTGCATGATATAGTACCCTACATTCACAAGAATGTCGTGAATGAGGCATGCAATAATCAAAGCCCTGGTGTAGGAGACATTTGAGATGTTCCTACATGGAGAAACTCTGTTGCAATAGATGTATAGCCACATTTTTGCTTCAGCAGTGAAGTCAATTGATCTCAAACCTTTTCTCCGATTTCCCCATTTGGATCTCTTGCTTGGAGGGTAGAGTTTGGATATAAGCCACTCCCCATTGTCACATTGATCTTTCTCCTGCACCGACTTCATTGGATAGTTGGGAATCCCAAGAGTGTCATTTATCTTTTCTATCCCAAACCTTACCAATTTCCCTCTGATGATGAGTTGCATTTAAGGTTGGCATAGAACTCGCGCATCCACTCCTCATTAGCTTTGCATGGAGTGGGAATAAAGTTGGACCATCCGGATGTATGGAGACTGGCATAGAAATCTGGGAGTTTCTCGGCCTTTTTTCTTCGGTTATCCCCTTTTCCAGCACTATCCTTTTGTTGACAAGGTCATCCAAATATCTACAATGGTAGTCAGCTGACATGAAGCGTGATTCATCATATTCCTCAATATCTTTCTCAATTTCATGTTGTTGTTCCCTCATGTTTGGGTTCATTTTAGCTCAAATCACCTTCATAAGATTAAAACAAAATCAGTCGGGTAATAGAATCATGCTAAGCAATTCAAAACATTGCAATTAGGCCAAAGAATCAGGTTGAACAGGCCCAGGAAAGCGCTGTTTCAAAGCTACTGAAATTGGCAGTTCTCCCCAGTTTCCGCGTTTGCGGAATAGTGACCGCAGAAGTGGTTCTGCTTCATCGGAATTTGACTGCATCTGCAGTTTTGCCCAAGTTTTCAGTATTCGCACCTGCGAAAAATTCATCGCAGGTGCGATATCGCATCTACGAAAATTTGACCGCATCTGTGGTGTTCATCAGGTTCTTCAACTTCCCAGATTTGTTTTCCAATTTTTGATTCTCAAACCCAATTGTGGCACCTAATTTATACTCAAGATTTCTAAATTAGTGTAGTATATGAAATGTGGATTGTAATGCGACCGACTCTGTGATATTTAGCAAGAGATTCTCTTTTAAGCAATCTGTCGAACATCTTGCAAGCACTTGAAAAGACCTATTCTTTATACAAATTGGGTACTCAGATTTCCCACAAATTTGTTTCAACAAGAGCAGCACACACATGAATTTCTCAATCAATGTCCCGCACTTCCTAAAACTAACAGCCATGAAATCGGAAAAAAATAAAAACATCAAAGAAAATAAAATAAAACAAATGTGGGTTGTTGGCACTAAAGAAGAAGAGAGAAAAAAAAGAGAAGAGAAGTGGATGAGGATTAAGAGAAAATTACCCGAGTCTTGTGCAATAGAGGCAGATTCACGAGCATATTAGAGATTTGTTAGAGTTTATGGGAATTAGGGTTGGGGGAGCAGTATGCAGAGAATATACATGTGAAGAAATGAGGCTTCTAATTTTTTTTTATTTAGGACCTTCTCGATTTCCGCATCTGCGGTGCCGCGTATGCGGCCTGCTCGCAGCTTCTGCGAGATTTTCCGCTTTTACATTTGTAAACTCACTTCAGCGCGACTGCTTCTGCGGTCATATATCAACAAATGCAGTTACACCAGAAGATTGAGTACACAAATTCTGCAACTACTGGTTTTGGCCCTCCGGACTACTCCGACCAGCTCAAATCAACTCTAAAAAATCTGAAACTTAGCAGATTAGTCAAAAATAATATTCTAAGCTATTCTAAAAAAGAAAATTTTAAAAACGACCAAAAAATTTAAAAACGATGGGTTGCCTCCCAACAAATACTTCATTTAATGTCATGGCACGACGCAAACAACTTTATCAGTTTTCTCGCCTCTAAGATGATATGAACTGGGCACCTAGATTGGAATCAAGCTTGTGACCACGAGCGATAGGGGATGGTAAGTTAATGACCAAGACAAGCCTTAAATTCTTCAATTTGCACCTCTAGGCTTTCATGTGAGGAATGTCATTTTGCTTTCTTGTTTCCTCAAGTTGTAAGATGTATGGTTGTTTCCTTTCTTCTCACAATCCCTCATTGTCTCGTGTAGTTCAATTCTCATATCACCATACAATTCCAATGTTGAAAAAAATGCTTGGAATGTGACTTCGAACCTCCAATTTGTAATTTTTCTCGGATTTTAACATCCTCTTCTTCCCCCCTAACTAGAGTCAATCTCAACCAAATTTTCATTTACACTAGTTGATTGTAAGTCCATATTTTTCTTTGCATTATTAACACTCATGGAGTC
Organism: Nicotiana benthamiana; assembly: GCA_034376525.1. Lineage (NCBI taxonomy): Eukaryota > Viridiplantae > Streptophyta > Magnoliopsida > Solanales > Solanaceae > Nicotiana > Nicotiana benthamiana. The sequence goes on along the minus strand of CM067324.1, from coordinate 17,426,468 downwards.
CGTTGGCGGATGTTCAATTCTTGATTCCTCGAAGTAAAGCTCACTTTCTTCCTCGAAATTGGACTCTTCTTGGCTTCCTTCAACACTCTCAAGTTGGTGGGCATAGTGAGCCTCAACCAATATTTCATTTGCTCTTCCAAAGTGTGGGTATGTTCATCACTGTAAGCCAAGCCCTGTTTCAAGTCCTCGAGGGAAAAGTTGCGCTTCTCCTCATTTTCAAGAATGGTCTCCAACATGAGCATCATCTTCTAATTTTGAGCATTTGAGAGCTCTTCTTGGTTTTGATCAAGTGCCAAGGAAGGATTTTTGCTTCCACATCTAAGGAAAATTCTGGCTCTCATTAACTTCCGAGGCTTTTTGGACCTCTAAAGTTCAAGCATTTCTCCCATTTGTGAGTGCAGCCTTGCAAGTGCCAAATTGTTTTGGAGACTATTCTCCAAAAGCTCCTACAAGGCATTATGCTCTTTGTTTCCTCCTTCAATTACGCACTCCAACATGAGCTTGAACTCTTCATTTCAGCCATGCTCAGCTTCTTCCATTTCCATAGCCCTAGTATTTTTATCAAAAACAATAGAATCATCATAGCGGGGGCTTGGGGAAGGGAGGGATCAATAAGCACAATCATCCCAATGACCATTTTGAAAACCACACTTATCACAAACACTCCACTTATGGGTTTGATATTGTGTGCACAATCCACCCCCGGAAGAATTTAAATAATTTTGCGACGAGTGTGGTCCTCCATTATAAGGACAAGGGTCATCAGAGTATGAACAACTTCCATCCGACCGATTATTATTGAATGATGCCATTTTAATAAGGAAACAAACAAGAAACAAACAAGAAAAATAGACCAAGGTAAGACAAAATAATTACACAAATATTCACAGGTTTGGACCAAAGCACTTACTCTTAAATCTCAAACAACCTAAATTACGCCAAATTGGTCCCCGACAACGGCAAATTTTGATGACGTCCAAATCCACTAAAAAAGAGTAAATGGACATGATGGCGTGCAATATAATTTACCCAATTATGAGTCAGGCTCGAATCCCACAGGGAACAATGTGTAGGCGATTAGGAATGAAAGAAAATTATCGCTTGTCGCGCAATGCCAAACAATAAGAATTTGGTTTAAAAGTGTTTATACCTAAGTGCAGAAATGTAAACTAACCTAGAAAGCAAATAAAATGATCAATGACTACAAGAATAAATGCATCGGGAAATACACTCAAGTAACGTTCCAATGCATTTCACGATTTTACAAATATGAGCGAGTTTATGTTAATTAGCCACATTCAATAATTCTAAATTAGCTTCTTCTGAAGACTAAAAAGACTCCCTAATTGAATTATCCCTAAAACAATTAAGAGAATAAGCACTCCCGGATATGTCTACAAGTAGTTCAATCCTATCCCTAGGTATTATCTATAAAATGAGGGTTAACGCCTCAGGTTCTTGTTAATTAATCTTTCCCAACCCCAAAATATCTTTTTCATAACTAATTCGTATTTAATGGGCGAGTCCTAAGGTTAAATAATCCCTTTGGAAACATTAAAGAATAATAATAATTAAAGAAACAATAACTCACTTCATAAAAGGATAAAAATCATTCAATACATAAGCACAACAAGGTATTTAATCAACACTTTAAACATGAAAATTTCCATAAACAAGATTTAAGAGTTGAATAAAATACTACACATCAGATATACCATACAAAGTAAGGAAATGAAGAATTAAACATAAATGGGTAAGAAAATCTTAACCACAAGCTTCAAATCTTCAAGACCAAAGTGTGTATGCAAAGCTCTAGCTTCCAAAACTTGTTCTCTCTAGCCCTAAGAACTGAAAATAAGCCATAGATATGCAAAAGATATGCTTGAACGAGTATAAAAATCGTTTGGAGATTAGAACATGTGAAATGCCCAATTTTCCCAGGCCTAACTTCCGCACGTGCGAAAGAATCCTCGCAGGTGCGACTCCGCAGATGCGAAGATTCCACCGCAGAAGCAAATTGCAGGTAAAACTCTTTTACCGAAGATGCGGTTCATCAGGCGCAGATGCACCACCATAGAAGTGGAAAACTATTCGCATATGGGATTGGTGATAAATTGTCCAGCTCCGCAGATGCGAGGTCGCTATTGTGACCACTATTCCGCAGATGTGGAATCACTGGATGATTTTGCATTATTTTCACCCTCTTTTGCTCAATTCCACTTCAATTCAATTCAACTCATGCCGTAGCATCATTTACCTAAAAATCTAGCAATACACACAATAAATGACCTCATATTATAGTTAAAGGACATAAAAGCTAAGGAAAGGAGACTAGATTGAGTGGTAAAATCACCACTCATCAATGATGAGAAAATAGATTTAATTACGCCATGGGGTATGTACTGTTACAAGGTGATGTCGTTCGGCCTAAAGATTGTAGAGGCCACCTACATAAGGGCCATGACTATTATTTTTCACGACATAATACATATGGAATTTTAGGTATATATGGATGATGTTGTCATTAAGTCAAAGAAGGCCAATAATCACATGGAAGATTTGAGGAAGTTCTTCAAAAGATTGTGAAGGTACAACCTGAAACTAAATCCCGCGAAGTGTGCATTTGGGGTACCCGCTGAAAAATTATTGGGTTTTATTGTGAGTCCCCGAGGTATAGAACTGGATTCATCAAAGGTCAAAGCCATTTAAGAGATACCACTGCCAAAGAATAAGAAGGAGGTGATTAGTTTCTTGGGAAGACTTTACTATATTAGTCAATTCATAGTACAGTCCATGATTATCTGTAAGCCAATCTTTAAGATGTTGAAGAAGGATGCCGCTACCAAATGGATCAATGACTACCAAAAGGCCTTTGACAGAATCAACAAATACCTGTTAACACCACTATTCTTGATCCTGCCCGAGCTACGACGCATTGTTAGATGGAGCCTTCGGCTGCGTTTTGGGGAAATACGATGAAACGGGGAGAAAGGAACAAGCCATTTACTATCTTAGCAAGAAGTGCACTCTGTATGAAGCCCGATATTCTCTTTTGGAGCACACATGTTGTTCTTTGACTTGGGTAGCTCAGAACCTTAGACATTACTCATGTTCCTATACCATGTATCTCACATCAAGGATGGATCCTTTAAAGTACATCTTTCAGAAGCCCATGCCCACTGGAAGGATAGCCAAGTGGCAAATTCTGTTGAGTGAATTTGACATTGTTTATGTAACTGAAAAGGTGGTCAAAGGACAAGCATTGGCATACCACCTTGCTGAAAACCTCGTGGATGGAGAATATGAACCTTTGAAAACATATTTTCCCGATGAAGAGGTATCATTCATAGGAGAAGAGATTGCAGAATCCTATGATGGTTGGAGAATGTTTTTCAATGGAGCGACAAACTTCAAAGGATGGCATAGGAGCGGTGGTATCAGAAACAGGTCAGCATTATCCGGTGTCTGCCAAACTCAGGTTCCCCTTCACCAGCAATATGGCTGAATATGCAGCCTGCATCTTAGGGCTCAAGATGGACATTGACATAAATGTGCAGGAGCTGCTAGTGATTAGAGATTCAGATTTGCTCATACATCAGGTACCAGAAGAATAGGCAACCAAGAACTCCAAGATACTCCATATCTGCATCATGTACAGGAATTGAGAAAGAGGTTCATAAAGACAGAATTCCAACATGTTCCTAGTGTCCAGAATGAATTTGCTGATGCATTGGCCATCCTACCATCTATGATACATCATCCAGGCAAAAATATCATTGATCCCATTCCCGTAAAGATCCATGATCAGCCAGTTTATTGTGCTCATGTTGAAGAAGAGGCAGATGGAAAGCCTTGGTTTCATGATATCAAGGAATATTTGGCAAAAAAGAGGGTATCCGAAGCTTGCCAATCATACTCATAAATGCACACTGCGGAGATATCCAACAACTTCTTCCACAGTAGAGGAATCCTGTATAGGAGGACTCCTGATTTAGGACTACTAAGGTGTGTCGACGCAAAGGAGGCATCCAAGATGCTAGAAGAAATTCATGCTGGGACTTATGGTCTACATATGAACGGCTTCATCTTAGCTAAGAAGATACTCCAGGATATTTACGTTTGGATGACTGTGGAAAGAGACTGCATCCAATATGTTTGGAAAGGTCATCGCTGTCAAATACATGCAGACAAGATAAAGGTGCCTCCAAGCGAGCTCAACACGACAAGCTCACCATGGCCATTCGCCGCCTGGGGAATGGATGTTATTGGGCCAATCGAGCCTGCTGCTTCTAATGGACACAAGTTCATCCTAGTGGAAATTACCTACTTCACCAAGTAGGTCAAAGCAGAATCTTACAGAGCATTGACTAAGAAGGTTGTGGTAGACTTTGTCCACGACCACATTGTTTGCCGACTAGGGATTCCAGAGTCAATTATTACTGATAATGGCTCCAACTTCAACAGTGACTTGATGAAAGCTATACGTGAAACCTTTAAAATAAGACACAAGACTTCTACAACCTACAGGCCTCAAATGAACAATGATGTGGAAGCCACCAATAAGAATATAAAGAAAATATTGAGGAAAATGATAGAGAAGCATAAACAGTGACACAAGAAGTTATCATTTGCTCTGTTAGGGTATCATACCATAGTCTGTGCATCAACTGGGGCAACCCCCTATGTGCTGGTTTATGGTACAGAACTCGTCATTCCCGCCGAAGCAGAAATTCCTTCCTTAAGAATCATACAGAAAGTTGAGCTCGACGATACATAATTGGTGAAGAGTCGTTACGAACAACTAGCTATTATAGATGGAAAGAAAAATGAATGCAGTTTGTCATGGTCAACTCTATCAGAAAAGAATGTCCAGAGCCTTCAATAAGAGAGTCAAGCCCCAACAATTCACACCAAGGCAACTGATATTAAAGAAAATTTTGTCGTATCAAGAGGAGGCCTAAGGGAAATTCTCTCCCAACCGGAAGGGTCCATACATAGTTCATCGGGTTTTGACACGAGGAGCCCTCATACTTCCAGAAATGGATGGAGAGATCTGGCTAAAGCAGATTAATCCAGATATAGTCAAGCGTTACTATGTGTAATATTTACGTTTTCCCTATATGATGTAAATTGAACTAAACCTGACCTGGTTCCCATTTAAGAGGGGAACATAGGCAACCCTATAGGTTCGATCACAATCAGTAAAATTTTTATTTCTCCCGAAATTAGAAACTGGGGCAGAATTTTGAGAAGGACTCTCAAAATTTCGAAGTAATTTCAGTCGATCGTCGCGCAAGCAACAGTCAGAAACGTTAACCCATCAAACTGGGTTAGAATTTTGAGGATTTTAATGTCTCAAATTGCGTCACAGTCGTCGGTTCATCTAAAAAAACTATTTTATTATACATTTATGTCACCGTTTTACAAAATCGTGCATGTCTACTATTGAAACTGCTTGTTTGGCAACACTATCCCAATGATACAAACGGTATTGCCAGATCAAAGCAGCGCGAGTCAAGTAGAGCCAGCGGGAATACAAACTATACATCCCCTTTACAAAACTTATGATTTTTCTTTGGATGTAGGCACCAGGATTACGAAATCAGTGAACCTACTGTACGTCCATATAACAAACATTGTTCAAGAACTCGATTCTCTGAACCATTGCACTTACCAACATCTACTATCAGCACGCACCCATAATGTTCCGTATGTCATAATGCTCCCTGTTAGCACATGATTTTTGCCCTATATGAAATATTCCTATAAAATTCCAAGAAAATAGATTTTATGTTAATTATTGGCCATTCTAGAAAACTTTTAGCATTTTATTTAATTGTTTGTATTTTGTGCATGTTTGAGTTTTATTTGAATCATGAAAAAAACCAAAAATATCACGCATGGCATTTAGGCTTTATTTTTACTTTCTTAGGATCAATCGGTAGTTACTTGTTTTATAAAAAATTATATATCACAAAAATTACTACAATAGTCATGTGCATCTTTTAGCTTTTAGTTTTAAATTAGTGAAAATAGTAATATTAACTTTACAAAATATTTAAGGTAGAGCTAATTTAGGATTTTATTTAGCTTGTTTAGTTAATTCAATTAGATTTTGTTTTAAGATCAAAAGAAAAACAAAGAAAGAGAAGTAGATTTGGTCTTTCAATTTTGTCTATGCCAGTTTAACTTGAAGTTCAAAAATCCGAAATTATGCAAGCCCAAAATATTGAGCTCACACCCATTTTTCATTGATCTAACCTAATCCCTAACCCTATAAAATAATCCCTAGTACCTAATTTATCATAGGATCAAAAAATCTCTTACTCCTAGAACGGCACAAAGACCATTGGACGCCTCTTGGTTCTTCTTCTTCATTTTCTTGACGTCTTTCATTCTCACCGTCACTTGCCCCAGAAAGAGAATGGGCGCACTCGTCCAATTGGGACTTCCAGGAAAATTCTTCCACATTCACAAAGAAAAAACAAAATCTCAATCCAAATCTTGAACCTCCGATCGAAAACAGAAAAAATTCAAAAAAAGGTTAAAAACAAAAAGTTTAAACTACTAAGAGATCTCTGCAAGTTATATGAAGTTGTAGCTATTGATTTTTCCAAATTTCTGAGTTTTCTAAAGCTTTCGACTGAGAGAGGATGTTGATTCGGCTGGTCTTGTGAAGCTGAGCTCCACTTTGCCTTTTTCTTAGCCATTATTTGGCCTCACAAGTTTGTTTTCAAGTATTAGGTATGTACACTTCTAGTTCTATGATTTTTGCTAGTTCGGGTGAATGAAATATTGATTTGTTTGTTTGAATCTGTTGCTTTACTTTGGATAAACATATTGAATTATTATTTGTTTGCGTAATTAAAAGTTTTATTGTGATTCAGGATTGTGACAATGACTAAAAATGTGGAAATCAATGTATATCAACTCAGATGTATGAATTTTATTAGAGAACAATTACATCTGAAGCAAGTAGAGTAGTAGTTTGGCAGACTGAGTTGGATTCCAAGGATCAATCTCGTCCCTCAGTTTCTAAGCTAAATAACGGCAGTCACAATTTGTAGATGATCCCACTTTTGCTTCTTTGTTAATTATTATGAGCATGCCTTTGTAATGAGATGATTGTATTGGGTTCCTTACCTTTTCGTTGGTAGGAGTAGTTTGATAAAATTAATGTAGGAAATTATTTGTTTCATTTAATTTATGGATTGTCCGTCAAATCCTTATAGGTTGGGTTGTAACATTAGCTTTAACATTAGTACTTTTTTATATAAATAATTTCATAATAGCTTAAGCCATAAAATTTATTCCAAATAATTCCATATCCATAATCAAAAACCTTATGATAATCTCAAAATTAGCCTAGAAAAATAACCAATGATCGTAGTTTGCTTTAGGCTTGATTTGGATTAATATTGCGATTATTTAGACGTTCACTTAATATAATTGCGAATTTAACTCTAAAAAGACTCGAGGGATGTGTTCGCTCAACTTCAACCAAACTTTCTTAATAAATAAACAAAGTGTTATTCATCGTGGACACGTTCGTGTGTCATGGTTTTGAGGCACCAAAGTAAATGTGTATACGTACGCGTAACTAAATTCTTTAATTACGAATAATCAAGTGATTTAAAGGCGGTAAAAAGATAAATGCACGTATGTCTTAAAAATGAGTAACTAAATAATTTAAAGCCTAGTAATAATCACTAAGGGACCATGCTAGAACCACGGAATCCGGTGGTGCCTAACACCTTCCCTCGGGTTAACAGAATTCCTTATCTAGAATTTCTGGTTTGCAGACTTCAAAAAGGAAAGTTTAAATTTCCTAAATTTGGAATTTAAAATAAAGTGGGGACTTGAGACACCATAATTTATTTCAAGTGGCGACTCTGATAAATAAATAATCTCATTTCGAATAATGTCACTTTAATTAGTAAAACTCTCACATACCTCGACAGGGTGGTAAAAAAGGAGGTGTGATAGCTCTGGCAACTCTGCTGGGGAGAACAACCCAGAACTTCCGGTTCAGGGTTTAAGAATTCAAGCTTGTTAATGTGATTTTTATTTGACTTTATTGTTGATATTACTGTATTTTGTGCACTTAATGCGCTAATTATCATTTACCGCTTTGATATTACTTGAATTGTATCTTTTTCGAGTTTGCCTAGGAGCTCATGTCTTAAAGATGAATACGAATTAGTAGGGCTGCTCCCAATAGCTCTTTTTGAATGGACATCTGAGATAGCATCAAGCCGAGCACAAAAGAGATCTGGGCTGCTAATAAGAAGGATTGTTAAGCCTTCTAGCATAGGTGATGCCTTCCCAAGGTCTGGTCTCTTCGGTACAGGTACGGACTTTGAGACATTCGTCTTTTTCTGGTCTCAATAGGGAAGACATTCTTGTGTCCTGCTTTTTCTGTACAAATTATATCAAATAGACGAGCATGGGCCATCAATAAGGTCGGGTGGACTTTAGTGCTCCCGGTACGTTGCCCCTTCTTCGACCCCAGTTATCCGCTCGGGTAACTCAAGTCTAGAACACAAACCCCAGGTTTTAAACCTAGAATAACACAACCTCATACCGGATCCCTAGTAGGAATGATTATTTGCATCAAGTGCATTTGACCTTGGAGACTCAACACATGGGTTGGATCCGTCTAGGACAGGTGTAACCCAAAATAAAGACCATCTTGATGCATCCTACGTGCTATGTGAATATTTATTTGTTTCGTCTTGCATGTTGACCGGCTAGAAAAAAGAAATAAATGGAAAAACCAAGAGTGACATAGGATAGAGAATTTATCTGGGTCTAAAAAACCCCGCTATTTTAAAATATCCTAAAACTCCGCCAAAAGTTTTGAAAAAAAAAAGGAAAAAGGAAAATGTATTTCAATAAAAAAGAGTGAGTCAAATATTCTGTTTTTTATGCCAAAATTGACCGAACTATGTGGATCAGATTTTTATCGGACGTGAGATACGTAGGCAAACCTCATCAGTTCCGGCACCAATTTTAAAAAAAATCCAAAATATTTTTCTTTAGTCTCTTCTTTAGAAATCTTTCCCTAGAAAATCCAAAATGAAGAAGTTTTTTTTAAAAAACTCAAAAAAGTAGTTTCCTTTTTTCTAAAGTCTTTCATATAGAAAAAAGAAATAAAAAATCAAAATCCAAAGTATGGGTTTCCTTCATTTTGAAGTATTTTTCTAAAAAAAGTCCAAAAAGAAAAATCAGAAACAAAATCTCAAACATACTCTTCAGATGTCTTTCTTTTGTAAATATCCATAAAAATTTTGAAAAATTGAAGTTCAAAAATATTTTCGTTTTTCTTTAGAAGTACTTTTGTAAATAAAGAAAAAAAACATAAAAATCCAAAATATATTCTTAAAAGTCCCTCTTTCGAAAATTAAGAGGCAACATCCGAAATCCAAAAATATTTTCTTTCTTCTTTAGAAAAAGAGAAAATAAATAAAAATTCAAACAAAAATATTTTCCTTTTACTTTTGAAATTCCCGAAGTTCAAATCAAAAGAAAATGAATTTTGAGAAGTCTTTCTTCTAAAAATAAAAATAAAACCTCAATCAAAAAAAATATTTCCTTTCTTCTTTAAAAGCATTTCTTTCAAAAATATTCAAAAAAAAGAGTTAATTTATTTACTCTATTCTCGATCTTTCCGGACTATGCAAGATCTGATTCATGCGAGGTCATGATACGTAGGCAATCTCCATTCGATCATAGCCACAAAATTAGTTGAGTGATAAAATAAACTGAAAAAAATTGAGTGAAAAAGAAAGAAAAAAATGAAAAACAAGAGCGGCAAGAAATAAAAGAGTGACAAACAAAAAGAGAAAAATAGAGTGCCAAAAAAATAAAAGAGCGGCAAAAAACAAAAATCAAGAGTGATTAGAGAGAAACTAAGATGAAGAAAAGAGGTCCATACTAAAAAGGGCTAGTTAAGGCCGGGATGAAATATGCAACCATTCAAACACACGGTAGAAGCGTTTAATTGTTAGGTGCATTGCATCCCAACGTGCGATTTCCTATGTGTTAAATGCTTCAAAAGTAACAAGGTTGTTGGGTGTGCAAAATAGCTAGGTTTTGGTGGTTGGTTTTGTTGGTAGTCCGACCTCCCCTCCTTCACAAGACCCAAAGGAACAAATGGCCTCCACAAGCAATTTACCAATCATCAGTCCCGAGGATAGCCCAGCATCGGCTATTCTGCAGCTAGAATCAACAGCTACTAAAGAGAATAAAATATCGTGTCTCCGTATATTAGAAATATGGAATGCATGTTCTAATGGTAAGGAACCGCCAAGTGCAATCCCTGGGTTCCCTGAATTGATCCCCATGTCAAGTGAGGTTACTAATGCCCTTGTTCCCAACCAGCTCATCCCATGCGGGCACCCTCCAATGCCCTCCAATGATCCGCATATGCATTCTGTGGTTCGTCCCCAGGCCCCAATTCCCAGGGCACAACCAACTTTAATACGACCGTATATTGAGCCTCTAATGTTCACCCTTCAGGGTCCGCATTTTCAACCAAAAATAACATATGTGACCCCGTACTCTTTCACTCAACCTTTAAAATATGATCTCTTAGGGGAGCAAGGAAAAGTTGCTAAAAATCCCGAGCAAGAGAAAATGGCTCGGTAGATCAAGAGCCTGAAATAAAGCTTGAAAAACATGCAAAGTCTGAGTGGCCAAAAGCGTGTCTCATACTCTGACCTCTATATGTTTCCCCATGTCCACTTTCCAGTTGGCTTCAAGATGCTAAAATTTGAAAAGGCAGGCATGGAGACCCGGTCTCTCATCTAAAACGATATTGTAACCAGTTGAGGGGTGCTGGTGGAAAAGAGGAGCTGCTAATGGCCTATATTGGGGAAAGCCTCGCCGGAATCGCTTCTGAGCGGTATACGGATCAAGAAATTGCTCATTGGCACGTGTGGGATGATATGGCCCGAGATTTTATCCGCTAATTCCAGTATAAATATGGACATCGCTCCTGATAGGAACACTTTGTCCAATTTTAAAAAGAAAGCCACGGAAAGCTTCTACGAATATGCTGTCAAATGTCGTGAGCAAGATTCTAGGGTAAATCCTCCAATGCATGAAATTGAAATGGTCACTGTCTTTCTACAAGCCCAAGAGCCTGACTACTTCTAGAACATGATGTCTGTTGTGGGCAAGACATTTGCTGAGGATATCAAAATCAGGAAAATGGTTGGAACGGTTTAAAACAGGTCGAATCTTGAGTCATGCTGCTTTTAACTCCATATCACAATCTTTTAAAAATGGTTCGGAGATTTTGATAAACAGAAATGGGAGTGAAGAGGGAGTCATGATGGTCTCAAGTTCAAGGGGAGGTGTAGGTCATTCACCCAATCATATGTGCTTCCTATTGTCTAACCACACTATTATCCCTTTCAAGATGCTGCTTATGCCGTGGCACAACCTCCATATGCAGTGATGAATATGCAACCTTACCCGCGGCCACAACATTATACACAAAATCGAGCTTCACCTCTCAAAAATTCCCATCATTACCAAGCTCCATATAATCCCCAACCAAATGATCCTCAATACAATCCTCGCCCAAAAGAGCCTTTCAGAAAGATTAAGTTCACCCCTATTGGTGAATCGTATTCAAGCTTGTCCCAAAGTTAATCAGGCTAGACTTATTACAGCTAGTGGCCCTGAACTGGCCAAACCCCGAGTCCCTCTCCTATTGAGTATTTGATTGAAGCTTAAAGAATCGTTCTTCGGGATGAAGAAGCTCATGATATGATGAACAATCTGTTGCTTGCCCACAACATCGAGCTAATAGTCGGAATAATTTGTGAAGCTAAGGAATTTGATCTGACATTTAAAGCAATTGCAGCCATCGCTGAGACAGAAGAAAATCCAAAAAGTGATCGCCAAACATGAAAGTTCCCCATCAGACGGGAGTCTCGGTAGTAAACCTTGCTATCATTTTTGCATACGGATTATCTAGGTGTGATTCGGATTTTTTACTTTTTTGTCTTACTTTTCGATGTAAACCCTTCTATCTCAAAAATAAAAATAAAAAAATCAAAAATCAGATGAAATTAATATTTTATTGTCCAGGAATGTCTCTCTCCTTAGTCTTCTCATTTTTCTTTCTTATTCTCTTTTTAGTTTTGTTGAATTTATATTTCAATAATATGACATGCTTGCGGACTTCATGCCCGGATCCTGAAAGCTATTAGACCTTGAAATAATGAATCAAAGATTAGATCCCAGTGAGGATAAAGTTTAAGGAAATAAAACAAAGAGTTGGAGCAACTGAAGAAAAACTAGTTCCAGAATTGGAAAGGTCCATACATTACAATAAGGGTACTGCCAAAAGAGTACGGTGTACTTGGGACACATAGAAAGAAATGTCCCTGAAACAACTCTCATTGCAAATGCAGCCAAAAGGTACTTTGATTGATCCTCCATATAGTATTAATATTCCCCGGTTAGGATGACGAAGGCTTTTATTCTCGCTACCTAAAAAATATCAACCCTTTGCAAACCCTTTGAGCCAGTTACTCTTCTTTGATTACCCTCTTTGGAACTTGAAAGTGAAAAAACGAGATTAGAAAATAGAAGAAAAAGAAAAATAGAAAAAATAGGGGAAGAAAAGACAAAAAAAAAAGAAATTGAAAAAAAGAGATGAAAAAAGGGAAAGAAAAAAAGGAAATGAAAAAGAAAGAGAAAACAAAACAAAATAGAAAAACAAAAGAAAAGCAAAAAAACAAAGTTTTCTAAATTACGTTCGACGTGATTCCAAAAGGATACGTAGGCAGCCTCTCTCTGGGGTTCAGTCACACCAAAATAAAAATTCAAAGTCCCCCAAAAAGTAAAATTGGGGCAAGTGTTATAATGGTCGGCAGTAATCCTGCCCAAAAGGTTCCAAAGTTGTAACTCAATCCAAATCCTTTTTACCCAAACCCTGTTCAAGTCCATCCGATCAATCGGTGAGAATGTTCAAGAATAATAGAATACAACTGCTTGGATTCGATACAATCCAAATTAAGAAAAATAAAATGAGAGAGTCTTATGGGTGAAAAGTCACACGGGCAATGTAAGGCGATGGTAAGCAGAGAAAAATAAAAATTAGAGAGTCTTGTTAGTGAAAACCCACACGGGCATTATAAGGTTATGGTGAGAAGAGTAATGAGAGAGGTCAGCAAGTGAAAACCTGCAAAGGGCCCCATTGATCAAAAGAAGATCCTCACAGTCATCGGCATCGACAAAGTCCTAACAAGGTTCTCAAATTTTGAAGTAGAAGTCACGATGAATTTCTGAGAGTCGAACAGTTAAAACAGATCAGGCAGTTATTCCATACGAACACATTTCGTTCGACCGTTTGGACCGGTACATTATTTTCTCATTAAGATCCCATTTGGCGTATCTTGGCTTCTTCGAGTAGGTGATCTTCCGGGGGAATACCCCCCAGTATTCGAGGTTGATTGCAAAAGAAGTCTTGAATACTTGTTGAGTCTTCCTTAGGTAGCATGTGGATGTTGCTTCGTTAAAAACCTCGCTGGTAAAACCCTTTTTGGGATAAAAACTCGATTGAAGGAAAAGAGTGCAATAGATGCTTTAAAACCTTAAGGTCTTCGAGCTTGGTTAGCGTTTCGACTATCTCGGTCGGAAACCTGCATAAAGGTTAGTACTATGTGTAAATTGAAAGGGAGACAGTCATACCTTATTGGTGGTGGTGCTTTGAGCCTCGGTAGGCCTTCTGTTATTTGCTTGAAGGACACAGTACGATCCTTTGTTTGTTCATTCGGATACAGTTGAGAATATCCTTGTGGTCGTTATTTCACTGTTGTTTATCCTTCAGCCCCTTCGATGGTAGATATATTGGTGTTTTGGGTTGTGCCGGCCACATTGACTGGTATGGCAGTTTTTGCTCATTGTATTGAATCCGTTGGTGACTCGAGGGGAGGGCATAATTTGGTCAACCAGTCTGAGCTACTCTATTACCCTCGACCTAATAATATTGGTCAAGCTACCTGGACACACAAGCGCAAGTTTTATTTGAAATGTATTCACAAGAAAAAACGTTACTAGTGTGTCACTATGAGGCTGATATAGAGCTTTGAGTTCTCTTTTTCCCGGTGAGGGATGTTTTCGTTCTCCTGACCGTGGATTCCTGCAGGGCACCGACACCGTCAAAAATCGTATTTGGTGACATGTTGTGGTTATGGCGATCTTTACATAATCGATTATCTATTCTATATAATCGATTATATGTGTCCAGTTTTGAAAGACATGTTTAAAAATCATTTTGGCTAAAATGCAAACTTTAACATCATTTTGTTTGAAGTATTTTAAAATATGTTTATGATAAATATGATTTAATAAAATAATTTTATGCATATTTATGATGACCTATGTTGAGCCAAAAGACGAGATAACTTAAACGTTGCTCTTACATTGGTTCTACCTAACTACCTACGCCTTGGGTCTTCGGTCTTGAACATTTGAGCTCGTCTTTGGCTTGTCTATGCAATTCCCTCATCAATATGCTTCTCGCCATTCAATCTCGATTGTTTGTCATATAATATCGTTGTTTGACACTTGACTTCATTGTTTGTCATTCATCAAAACCTATACCTGAAAATCATGCTCATACCACCAAAGCGCACATATCATAGATAAAGTGATTTTCTACAATTTCCCCTTTTTGATAATGACAAACAATAGGAGATATGCATATCGAATTCCCCCTAAATTCATGCTATATCTTAACATACAATTTATGCAAACAATTCAATATAATTCCCCCTTAATTGAATATTCCCCCTCAATTAAAGCATGCATATCGCCTAAATTCTTCCCCCTTTTGGCATTAGCAAAAAGAGTTTACCAGTTGTTAATTAAACTATTGACGATACCAATTGTAAGAAACAAAATCATATCAACATCAAATGATACCAAATGTTAGTAAATGCATACTAATCATAATAACGGTCATTTTTCGCAAATATACCAACTGTTATTTAAACTCAAAATA
This sequence comes from Nicotiana benthamiana, assembly GCA_034376525.1. Classification (NCBI taxonomy): domain Eukaryota; kingdom Viridiplantae; phylum Streptophyta; class Magnoliopsida; order Solanales; family Solanaceae; genus Nicotiana; species Nicotiana benthamiana. Next base: position 17,411,443 of record CM067324.1, on the reverse strand, counting down.
TTCATCAAAACATGAATCAATCATTTAATATAAAACTAATTGATACCAATTGTTATTCAAAATAAAACTTATCGAACCATGAATCAATCATTAACATCAATAGTTAGCACATATCAACTATTACATTTTTATCGAAAATACGATAACTAACCGACGTTCCCCCTCGATGCATTAAGGTTTCGTGCTTGGTGCATCTACTACAATGTTGTAGTCTTCAAGCACACCTGCAAAAGTACCTAAAAATAGGTTTTTGGTACCCAACTTCTTTTGGGTCCTTGGGGGTTAGACAAATAATAATTACAATCAAAATATGAATCTCTATGTTTAGCAAAACATACGGGTGCAATGTATCCTACCCGGTTACAATAATGACATATAACATTAGGATTGTGCATGTGTCTAGGTTGAGCCAAATGCGTTCTAGGTGATCTAAATTTGTTATTCCTAGAAGCGTTGAAATTCCTAGAGTCATTTCTAGGTGGTCTAACATTATTCATTCTAGACTCATTTGTGAAATTCCTAGAGTTGTTTCTAGGTGGTCTAAAATTATTCACTCTAGACTCATTTGTGAAATTCCTAGAGTTGTTTCTAGGTGGTCTAAAATAATTAATCTTAGACTCATTAGTAAAGTTCCTAGAATTATTTCTAGGTGGTTTAACCTCATTTCTAACATCCTTTTTGATTTCTTCACTTGTTTTAGGATTATCAACACTATGTTTTTCTAGTGCGTTCCTAAGTTCTATGTTCTCTGTTTTCAAAGAACTACAAGAAGAGCAATTTGAACATTGATCAATTGAAGAGGCTTCATTCAATTCCTTGATCTTATTTTTAAAATCAACATTGTCATTTTCCAAAAATTTGTTTTCTTTTTCTGAAACTTCAATTTTATTTTTAAGAGCACTAATGTCATTAGTCAATTTTTCAAAATCTATTTCTTTCAAAGAAGATGGTTTTTCAAAATCTTTTTCTTGCAAAGAAAGTGTTTTCTTCAATTCTTTTATCGTTTTTGAAGCATTAACAAATTCACCATATAATTCATCATATGCATTTTGCAATTCTTCAAATGAGTGAGAGTTAGAATTACTTACCTCTTCTTCCTCGTTAGCCATGAAGCATAGTGCGGTGGTTTCATCGCCCGAGCTGTCCGAATCCCGTGTTTCGCGCCTATGGTGTTTCTTCTTTTTCTTGTCCTTGGATTTTGGACAATGTGATTTGGTGTGGCCAAGTTTTCCACACTTTTGACATGAAGGACTTGGTTCTTCCTTCTTTATTTCCTTCTTCATAAACTTATAAAACTTTTCAATTATATCATTTGAAATAATATCATCATCGCTTTCCAAATCACTTACCTCTACTCTTTTAGAAGATGATGCTTTGAAGGTGAAATTCGAACTTCTACTTCTAAGATAGGGATTAAGAATTGTACTTTCATAAGTTTCGAGGTTACCTCTTAGTCCATCAATTGTGACATCCGTGATTCCTATCGACTCTTGGATGGCATCTGCTTTGGAACGCTATTCGGGAGTGAGACTCCGTAAGATTTTTTGAACTAGATCTTTGTTCGAGTATACCTTTCCGAGAGCATGAAGATCGTTGACGATTCTTGAAAATCGTTCAAACATAGTATCGATAGGTTCTTACTCCCTCATTCTAAAAAGTTCATATTCATGTGTTAGAAAATCAACTTTAGATTCTCGGACTTGAGACGTACCTTCATAAGTGATCTCGAGTTTATCCTGTAGGAAACACGTTCTCAAGGCATTATACTAAACGTGTGTTCATATTTGTAGGTTTTGATGAATGACAAACTATGCGCAAATTGACATATGACGAGGTCCAAGCACAAGCGCAAAATTGATATATAACGAGATTCAAGCACAAGACAAAGATCGAGATTAAGTTTTATATGAGTCTGTATTTAATTGTGATCTTGATCCGACAACTTAAACTCAAGACTTGGCTTCTCTCGTAAAAATATTTTTAACAAATCATACATATTTAATTTAGAGCAAAATGATTTTAAATAATGCATATTTACTTTAGTCAAAATGATTTTTAAACATGCCTCTAAAATCTGGACTAAGATAATCGATTATGTACTTATGATAATCGATTATGTTTAAGTCAGCTGCTTGACAATCGATTGTGAACTTATGACAATCGATTGTGTTAAGGCAGTGAGCATCAGATTTTTCAAATCTGCATGACAATCGATTGTGATGAGGCAGTGTCCATCAAAGTTTTTCAAAGCTCAAAATAATCGATTGTGAAGCTAATGACAATCGATTGTGAAGAGACAGTGTCCATCAGATTTTTCAAAGTCACAAAATAATCGATTGTGAACTTATGACAATCGATTGTGTTGAGGCAGTGTCTTCCAGACTTTTTTAAAGTTATTAAATAATCGATTGTGAACCTATAACAATCGATTGTCAAGAGGCAGTGTCTAAATTGATTTTTCAAGACTGATATATAATCGATTGTTAACTTAATATAATCGATTGTATAACTGACCGTTGCCAAAATGTTTTCAAATACCGTCAGGTAATCGATTATTGATTTCCTATAATCGATTGTTTTAATTAAAATTTGGAAAGGATTTTTTGAACGTTGCTGAGTAATCGATTATTGATTTCCTATAATCGATTGTTTTAATTAAAATCTAGAAAGGATTTTTTGAACGTTGCTGCGTAATCGATTGTAGATTTCTGACAATCGATTGTTTTAAGTAAAATCTGGAAATGATTTTTTGAACGTTGCCAGTAATCGATTATTGATCTTAGATAATCGATTGTTATGCGTAAAATCTGGGATTGATTTTTGGAAGAACTGGCAAACAACGATTGTGGTAATTTGACAATCGATTGTCACAGAGTAAAATCGGCAACTCTTAATTGGCAATTAGGCAACGGTAATACAATGTTTTTCAACTATAAATACAGCTTCAATTCAGTCTTCTAAGAACAACAACACACAACAACTGATCATACAATTGCTAAAGCTTGCATACTTTATTGCTTATCATTTTATATTCATTACATAAGCTTTTGAGAGCCAAATTCTTGTCGAAAGTTGTTGCGATCTTGAGCGTATTCTTTTTACTCATATCTACTCTTAAAGGAGTGTCTTGTTTGAGTGCTAAGTGTTTTTGTACACTTGAAGGGAAGTGTTAGTCCCTTGTGTTGTAAGAAGGAACTTGTGTTTCCTTGGTTGAAGTCTTGGAGTGTTGTATCTCCGAGCAAAGGTTGTTGAGGCTTGTGTCCTCAAGTTGTAACGGTTTGTTGAGCACCCGTAAGCTTAACAAGTTAGTGAAAATCTTGAGAGAGTCTCTCGGGGACTGGACTAGCCACGGGTTGTGGTGAACCAGGATACATCGGTGCGTTTGTTCTAATTTATTTACTTATCGCACTTATCTATTTCCTGCAATTTTAAATTCCGCAAGTTTACGCTAATTTTTATTATAACGCTATTCACCCCCCTCTAGCGTTAAGCGTATTATCTAACAATTGGTATCAGAGCCCAACTCTCTGAAGACTTAACCGTTTGAGAGAAACATCCATGGCTTCTACTCGTGATTCTTTTGCAGGAATAGGTGAAGGACAATGCTCCACCCGACCACCGCTATTCGATGGTACAAATTATACATACTGGAAGGAGAGGATGAGAATATTTGTACAATCAAATAGTTTTCATCTTTGGAAGGTCATAATGAATGGAGAACAAATTCCAACCAAGAAGGTTGAAAATGAATGGGTCCCAAAGTCCGAAGATGAATACGATGCGGATGATATCCGAAAGGTGCAAAATAATGCTAAAGCTATTAATTTATTATATTGTGCTGTAAATGTTGATGATTACAGGAAGATATCTTGTTGCACAACGGCGAAGCAAATGTGGGACAAGCTGGAAATTACGTACGAAGGTATGGACCAGGTAAGGGAAGCCAAAATTGATTTCCTAACCCATGCATATGAATTGTTTCACATGAAGGAAGGCGAAAAGGTCGATGAGATGTTTGAACGATTTTCAAAAATCGTAAATGATTTACATGCTCTTAAGAAGACCTTCACGGATAAGGAACTTGTCCGAAAAATTCTCCGAAGTCTCACTCCGGAATGACGATCCAAGGCCGACGCGATTCAAGAATCCATTGGCATTTCAAATGTCACCATCGACGCATTAAGAGGTAATCTTAAAACTTATGAATCTACTATACTTAACCCTCTTGTTGATGATCAAAGGAAGCAAAGAATCGCTCTCAAGGCAAGCACAAGCCAACCTCAAAATGATGAGGACGGAGACAACGAGTTCGGACTCGTTATCAAGAGATTTCAAAAGTTCATGTGAAAAGAGTATGAACGAAAGGGCAAAAAGCAAGGAGATCAAATAAAGTGCTATGAGTACGGAGAAACCGGGCACATTAAATCAAATTGCCCAAATGCTAAAAAGGAGAAGAAACCCTTCAAGAAGCAACGAGCATACATATCTTGGGAAGGCGACTCCGGTGACGAGTCAAGTGAGGAAGAAGAAGACGAAGCCGCAAATCTTTGTCTTATGGCACAAGAAGACAACAAAGAAGAGGTATGTCAAATTTCTTCCAAAAATTTCTTTTCCCTTGAAGAAAATGCTTTTGATGAGTTGTATAGCGAATTTATTAAAGCTTCAAAAACTGTTCAGAGTATAAAAGAAAATGCTTCTTTAAAAGAAAAAGATTTTCATAAACAACTCTCTTTTTAAGAAAAGGAATTGGAAAAACTGTTTTTAGAAAATGAGAAGTTGAAAGAGGAAAACAAATTTTTTGGCAAGAGAAGCGCCGACAAGCCCGAGAGTTCTAGAAATTGTACTTCTTGCATGCATCTCAAAAATGAAGTAGAAAGGCTTAAGGGCATCTTAGATAAGTTTAACTCTTCTCATAAAAATTTGAATGAAGTGCTTGTTAATTTGAAGTCGACCAAGCATGGCATAGGTTTTAGAAACGAGCCTAAAGAGAAAGTTGAAGCCAACCCCCAACCACCTAAGGCTCAACCTAGGATAAATAAAATAAATGTTCATCCTAGATACAACAAACCTAGAAATTGTTTTCATCAATCGCAACCTAAAAATAATCATCACATTCTAGGCCAAACACTAGAAGGATTTTTGAACCTTTTAGAACACCTAAAAATGACTTCCAACCTAGAAACAACTATTCTAGAAATGATGCATATTCTAGAACAAATGGTAGGAGAAATGATTTTCATGATTTGCGCAATAGTTATATTGTCAAGAATAGAGTAAATGAATTTCGTCCGTCCAATTACTATCAACCTAGAAGGATGCATAATCCTAACGTGACTTGTCATTATTGTAGACGAATTGGACATATTGCTCCTGATTGTTTTACACGACATAGACATAACACTCAATCACATCACTATGATTTGCCTAACCCCCAAGGACCCAAAATGGCATGGGTACCTAAAACTCATTAATCTGTTTTGTAGGTATGTTTGAAGGGATCAAGTGTACTATGGTACCTTGATAGTGGATGCTCCAAGCACATGACGGGAGACGAATCCAAATTCCTTCAACTAGAACACAAGGAAGGGGGAAGTGTTATTTTTGGTGATAACAACAAAGGAAAGATTATCGGCATCGGATCGGTCGGTAAGGATGAAATTTCTTCCATTAAGCATATATTACTTGTGAAAGGTTTAATACATAATCTCTTGAGCATAAGTCAATTATGTGACAAGGGAAATCTTGTTTTATTTTATTCGGATGAATGCTTAGTTTTTAGACGTAGCGATTTTAAAATTATCCTTCGTGGTTTTAGAATGGTTAACATTTATATGGTTGATCTTGCAAATTCTTCACCCGGTTATGTGAATTGTTTTAATGAGCAAAGAGGATGATTCTTGGTTATGGCATCGTAGAGTAGCTCACATCAACATGCATCTTTTGAACAAATTGGTTTCACAAAATTTAGTTGTTGGTCTTCCAAATTTGAAATTTGAAAATGACTCTATTTGTGATTCTTGTCAAAAAGGGAAGCAAACAAAAGCATCTTTTAAATCAAAAAATATTGTTTCAACTACTAGACCATTGCAATTGCTTCACATGGATTTGTTTGGACCATCTCGCATTAAAAGTCTTGGTAGAAATCGTTATGCTTTTGTTATTGTTGATGATTATTCCAGATTTACTTGGACTTTATTTCTTGCCCATAAAAGTGATGCTTTTTAGAATTTTAAATATTTTCTTAAACGTGTTCAAAACGAAAAGGAAACAACCGTCACTTCAATTAGAAGTGATCATGGGGGAGAGTTTGATCACAATCTCTTTGCGGACTTTTGTGACGAACTCGGTATCGAGCATACCTTTTCCGCTCCACGAACACCACAACAAAATGGGGTGGTGGAAAGGAAAAATAAGTGTCTCGAAGAGATGGCTAGAACATGCTCGAAGAGGCTAAGATTCCCAAACATTTTTGGGCGGATGCCGTTAGTACCGCATGCTACGTTTTAAATAGAGTAGTCATAAGGCCAATACTCATGAAAACCCCTTATGAACTCTACAAGGGAAGGAAACCAAATATCTCCCATTTTAGAGTATTCGGTTGTAAATGTTTTATTCATAACAATGGAAAAGATCAATTGGGAAAATTTGATGTCAAATCCGATGAGGGAATTATTATTGGGTATTCTTCACGTAGCAAAGCATATAGGGTATTTAATAATAGAACCCAAACTGTGGAGGAATCCCCTCATATTGTGTTTTCCGAAAATAATGCTCGCTTGGCGAGAAAGGATTCTTGTTCTGATCTTGCAGGTATTTTAAATAGTTTAAAAGCCAAAGTACAAGAGGAAACTCCTAAGGAAATTCAAGATGAAATCTTGGAACAATCAACGGAGGAAACGCCACAATTGGAGAAAGAAACGAAAATGCCTAACGAGTGGAGGACAATCAAAGATCACCCTCTCGAACAGGTAATTGGCGACGTCGGAGAAAAGGTAAGTACCCGAAACTCTCTTAAGAACACCTTAGGACACACTTCTTAAGAGATCACGTTCTTATTGCATTATTTCATTACAAATTACTAACTTGAGCGTCGGAGACGTCTAATTCTCTTTTGCAGGTATCGCCCTAAAGGCAGGGGGAATTATAAAGAAATGGCATAGAACAATCGATTGTTACAGCAAATAATCGATTATTTTACTGTGCGGACAATCGATTAGCAAGTATCACTAATCGATTATTTATGTTTGATGCTTATTATGCATTTGTGTTTAATAATCGATTTTCTAATTGTTTAATCGATTACTGTCTCAGCCATTCAGTACTGCTTTCCTAAAACAATCGATTGTTTCATAAATATAATCGATTATTTTCCGAGTCAGAAAATCACCGTGCTCACTGTATCACACCAATCGATTATCATAATTCAACAATCGATTATTTTTTTTAGTAATTCAAATATTTGTTACCGTTTGGGTCCTGCAATCGATTTTGTGTCAGTTCCGAGTTCAAGTCAAAATCTGCTCAACAATCGATTATTTCGTTTCAACAATCGATTGTCTAACGGTCAGTGCAATTTATTTTTACCGTTTCTGACTGTTTTGGCTCATAAATTTCTGCAGATTTTCATCATAAATGAAATGCCATTCTTCCCATTATAAATAGGCATCACAAGTCTTCAATTTTATTCACTCAAGCATCAATCTTTGCTCCCAACCCTTCAAAAATCTTCCAAGTTTCTTACAAAGTTCATTACTACTTTTTGAAAATGTCGGGCAGACACTCTAAACTTTCCCCTTCAGGTAGACAAGGTGCATCTTCTTCTGCTCCTCCACCTCCAAATTTCCCTTATCAAGATGGGTCTATTTTACAATTCAATACTGAAACCGAGCTTACTAGATTTTTGACAAAATTCGAAAAGCGTGACATTCTTCCTCCTCGCTTTTCAACAAGCAAGTATCTTGAATCATATGCCCCCGCTGCAAACATGCTTAAGGATTGTCAACTTCTTGACTTCTTATATCTTACCTATCCTTATATTAATCCTCTATTGATTCAAGCGTTTTACTCAAACCTTCATGAGGATGACGATGGTGAGCTTGTGTCAAATATTAATGGTGTTCAAATTCTTTTGTCCAATGAAAACTTGCATTCCATTGCCCATCTTCCTCGAAATGGCGAAAACATTACTCGCTACATTAGAGAGGTCGGCGCCTTATTTGATGAGAAAACTCTCCTAAACCAAATAGGACTTGGAGCGTATAATCCTAATCTATCTACTCGACGTCCTACCATTACGGGAATGCTCCCCGAATATCGTTTGATTTTCTATTTCATCACCCGAGTCCTCAAGCCTCGGAAGCATAATCATACCACTCTTTCCCAAGAGGACGCTAAGCTCATGCATGCCATTATAACCGGAGCTCACATCAATTGGTGTATGTTCGTCAAAATTCACATGCGTGATGCCATCGGAGATGATAGACCTCTTCCCTATGCCCTCCTTATTATGAATTTTCTTGAAGCTTCCGGGTTCAACACTTCCATCGGTCCTCTCAAAAAGAGCACCAAGAAGTGGGAAATTTCAGAATCCTCCTTTCCCCATTACGGTGATCATGCAGCTCCTGCTCCTCCTCCAACCCGTCAATCGCGTCAGCCTCAAGTACCTACTCTTCAATCCATTTCCGACCAAATTGCTTCATTGACCACCTCTGTCGGTCAATTGACACATGAGATCCATGGATATTTTGACCATGTTCATTATCCATATGCCGGTCTTGTTCCCTATGAAGCAGTGCCGGATGATGAGGCGGGAAATGATGATGAATAATTTCTTTATTTGTTTTTCTATTTTATTGTTCTATGTTTTTATTGTTCCCATTATGTAACCGTTTTTATTAATAAATAAACAAGCTTTTTAAAAATTTTTTTTTTTGCTAATGACAAAAGGGGGAAGATAACGGGTATGCACTCTCAATACTTATCGGCACAAATTGAGGGGGAATATATATATTGAGGGGGAACAAAATTGCATATCTATATACTTGTTGCATATCTTTACTTGTCTTGAATCGTATGCATATCCCGCTTAAAGTTTGCCATTATCAAAAAGGGGGAAATTGTTGGAAACACGTTCTCAAGGCATTATACTAAACGTGTGTTCATATTTGTAGATTTTGATGAATGACAAATTATGCGCAAATTGACATATGACGAGGTCCAAGCACAAGCGCAAAATTGATATATAACGAGATTCAAGCACAAGACAAAGATCGAGATTAAGTTTTATATGAGTCGGTATTTAATTGTGATCTTGATCCGACAACTTAAACTCAAGACTTGGCTTCTCTCGTAAAAATATTAACAAATCATGCATATTTAATTTAGAGCAAAATGATTTTAAATAATGCATATTTACTTTAGTCAAAATAATTTTTAAACATGCCTCTAAAATCTGGACTAAGATAATCGATTATGTACTTATGATAATCGATTATGTTTAAGTCAGCTGCTTGACAATCGATTGTGAACTTATGACAATCGATTGTGTTAAGGCAGTGAGCATCAGATTTTTCAAATCTGCATGACAATCGATTGTGAACCTTATGACAATCGATTGTGATGACGCAGTGTCCATCAAAGTTTTTCAAAGCTCAAAATAATCGATTTTGAAGCTAATGACAATCGATTGTGAAGAGACAGTGTCCATCAGATTTTTCAAAGTCACAAAATAATCGATTGTGAACTTATGACAATCGATTGTGTTGAGGCAGTGTCTTCCAGACTTTTTCAAAGTTTTTAAATAATCTATTGTGAACCTATAACAATCGATTGTCAAGAGGCAGTGTCTAAATTGATTTTTCAAGACTGATATATAATCGATTGTTAACTTAATATAATCGATTGTATAACTGACCGTTGCCAAAATGTTTTCAAATACCGTCAGGTAATCGATTATTGATTTCCTATAATCGATTGTTTTAATTAAAATCTGGAAAGGATTTTTTGAACGTTGCTGAGTAATCGATTATTGATTTCCTATGATCGATTGTTTTAATTAAAATCTGGAAAGGATTTTTTGAACTTTGCTGAGTAATCGATTGTAGATTTCTGACAATCGATTGTTTTAAGTAAAATCTGGAAATGATTTTTTGAACGTCGCCAGTAATCGATTATTGATATTAGATAATCGATTGTTATGCGTAAAATCTGGGATTGATTTTTGGAAGAACTGGCAAACAATCGATTGTGGTAATTTGACAATCGATTGTCACAGAGTAAAATCAGCAACTCTTAATTGGCAATTAGGCAATGGTAATACAATGTTTTTCAACTATAAATACAGCTTCAATTCAGTCTTTTAAGAACAACAACACACAACAACTGATCATACAATTGCTAAAGCTTGCATACTTTATTGCTTATCATTTTATATTAATTACATAAGCTTTTGAGAGCCAAATTCTTGTCGAAAGTTGTTGCGATCTTGAGCGTATTCTTTTTACTCATATCTACTCTTAAAGGAGTGTCTTGTTTGAGTGCTAAGTGTTTTTGTACACTTGAAGGGAAGTGTTAGTCCCTTGTGTTGTAAGAAGGAACTTGTGTTTCCTTGGTTGAAGTCTTGGAGTGTTGTATCTCCGAGCAAAGGTTGTTGAGGCTTGTGTCCTCAAGTTGTAACGGTTTGTTGAGCACCCGTAAGCTTAACAAGTTAGTGGAAATCTCGAGAGAGTCTCTCGGGGACTGGACTAGCCACGGGTTGTGGTGAACCAGGATACATCGGTGCGTTTGTTCTAATTTATTTACTTATCGCACTTATTTATTTCCTGCAATTTTTAAATTCCGTAAGTTTACGCTAATTTTTATTATAACACTATTCACCCCCCTCTAGCGTTAAGCGTATTATCTAACATATCCCACATTTCCTTTGCGGTTGTGCAACAAGAGATTTTCCGGTAGTCATCCGGATTCACCGCACAATATAATAAGTTTATGGCCTTTGCGTTAATTTCAACCTTTTTGATGTCCTCGGCATCGTATTCATCTTCCTCCTTTGGAACCATGGTTTCTCGAATTTTCTTTGTTGGCATTTTGTTGACCATTTTGATGATTCGCCACAAACGAAAATTATGTGATTGGATGAATATTCTCATCCGCTCTTTCCAATATGTATAATTTGTTCCGTCAAACATTGGAGGGCTATGGGTGGAGTGTCCTTCGCTCATCATTCCTGCGATCAATATTCTCAACAAAAAATATATATCGCTTTCAACCGGTTAAGGCTTTCAGAGAGTTAGGCTTTGATACCAATTGTTAGGATTTATGCCCATCACTAGAGGGGGGGGGGTGAATAGTGCGGCACGAGAATATTTATAAATATTGCGGAATTAAAATTGCAGGAATAAAATAAATTCGGTAATTAAAATAACAAGAAAAGAACGCACCGAATTTATCCTGGTTCACCACAACTTGTGGTTAGTCCAGTCCCGAGAGACTCTCTCGAGATTCCACTAACTCCGTTAAGCTTACGGGTGCCTAACAAACCGTTACACTTGCTCGTAGATGTACACTCTACAAGACTTCAACTTGCTCGAGGATACGTCACCCCAAGACTTCACACACTAAGACTTAGGGTACTTAGCGAACCCGACAATCAATGAGAAGATATGTTCTTCTCAAACACCTTTCTCTTTTACAACAAGAACTCTATCAAAAGAGTAGATAAAGAGATACAAAATACGCTCTATGAACAACTCAAAGTTGTCTCTCAAATGGCTCAACAAAAGCTCAAAAATGATGCTCAAATAATGTCAATATGTATATCAATATTGGGAGGTGTTGTATGTTTAAAATCAGCTCAAATGACCTCTTTTTATAGGTGAAAAAGGGCGCATGACCGTTGCTTAAATGACAATTAATTATGCTGATTTTGTGCCCAGATAATTGATTATATGGTCTATATAATCGATTATTTGACCAACGTTCAAAAAACAGTCTCCTGATTTTAGGGAGAATAATCGATTATGTGGACGGTATAATCGATTATACGTTAATGTTCAAAAATCAGTTTAAGATTCTGTGCTAACATAATCGATTATCAACTATGTATAATCGATTATATTTCAATCGTTTAAAAGAATACTGGCAACGGCCTGAACATAATCGATTGTTAAAAACCATATAATCGATTGTTTTGCTGTTTGAAAAATTTCGGATCACACTGTCTCAATATAATCGATTGTTAACAAGTATATAATCGATTGTTTTGCAGTTTTTGAAAATTCCAGTTTTGGCGGTCTTTACATAATCAATTATCTATTCTATATAATCGATTATATGTGTCCAATTTTGAAAGACATGTTTAAAAATTATTTTGGCTAAAATGCAAACTTTAACATCATTTTGTTTGAAGTATTTTAAAATATGTTTATGATAAATATGACTTAATAAAATAATTTTATGCATATTTATGATGACCTATGTTGAGCCAAAAGACGAGATAACTTAAACGTTGCTCTTACATTGGTTTTACCTAACTACCTACGCCTTGGGTCTTCGGTCTTGAACATTTGAGCTCGTCTTTGGCTTGTCTATGCAATTCCGTCATCAGTATGCTTCTTGCCATTCAATCTCGATTGTTTGTCATATAATATCATTATTTGACACTTGACTTTATGTTTGTCATTCATCAAAACCTATACCTGAAAATCATGCTCATACCACCAAAGCGCACATATCATAGATAGAGTGATTTTCTACAGTAACTTGCTCGTTGGGGTCCGAGGTTCTGTTATACTTTGGAAGGTCGGGCATTATGAACTTCTTTGGAATGGGTTTCGGAGCAGCTTCCTGCGGGAATGGATTTTGTACGAACTTGTTCGAGTCTGCACCCTTCAGGACCGAGGGTGCGCCCAGGATTTGGTCGACTCTAGAATTGTAGGTCTCTACCTTTATATCATTAGCTTCTATCTTTTTCTCGCCCGACTTGATCCTCTATGTGAGGTCCTCAAGAATCTTTATAAGGGCGGGGTCAGTTGCCGACCCGTTGTTGCTTGATCTCTCAAGTACCCGCTTGGCTGAGGGGTCCTCCCCAGTGCTATCGTGTAGGGAGTTTTCTGGTAACTTTGTAGCTAAGCAATTGCAGTTGTTGAGCCTGTAACATTTAAATAACGTGAAGGCTAACCTCTCGTTCTTCCCTAGTCAGGGTTTTTGGACTTTTTGTTGCTCTCCTTGGTGTACGCTCCTGTTGGTGTGGGAGCTTATATCAACGTGTTGGGTATCACAAGAGACCGCATCTACGGGAATTGGTTCTAGCGCGTTACCTGGGTTTCATGGTGGTACACCGACACCTGGAACATCCACATCATTCTCTCCGTGTTCCTCAATATTGTTGTTTTCACCTCCATTTACTCAGTTAGACATTTTGACCTGAAATGGAAGATTTTAGACAAGAAAAAGCGTGAAAGATAACTTGCGATGTGGTAAAACCAGCAAGAAATAATCACTATTATTTTTAGCCTCACGGTGGGCGCCAAACTCTTTACCACGAAGATGGTAATAACAATTAAATTTGATTATGAGGTTCTAAAAATACGTGATCTATTTTATGCTAGTTGTTAAGAAATGGATGCTAAGTAAAAGGTTAGAAAGCAAGAGTATACCTTAAAAACGATTTGATAGTCAAACCAAATGGCTGGAGATCGGGGCCTGTGTCGTGTATGTGGCCTCGAGGTCAAGTCGGGTGGGCGGCTTGGAATGATCGAGGGTGGTCGATGGGTGACTAACAGTTATGATAAGATAAGTGGCAACTCTTTATGGCCAATAATAATCAATAAATGAAGAATAATAAATAGAACGCGATGCATATAAGTAATAAATGAAGCAATGGGATCAAGAGAATGTATTATAGAGCAGAGAGAATGTTCTTGTGTATTTAGTATTGAGCAACAGAACCTTACAAAAATAACAAGGATCCCATTTATATATGAGGGGAAGTCCGAACATAGTACTAATGCACTAATTACAAAGATATATGATTGGTACAACTATTTAATGCCTTGATTTGCCTTTTTTACTAGTCCCCTAGACTTGACCAGTTGTATGTACGCGTCTTGGAAACTTTACCTTGATCCGCCAAGACCACTAATTCATATTGCCTCAGGGGCGGTCAGTACTTATATTATCTCGAAGTCGACCACCAAGAATTCTCGGAGTCGATCACTGGAAACCCTTGATATGCCTTGATGCTCGTGAAATCGAATCGTCAATTTCTTCTGTATACATAGGGGGAGAGTGACTTAGCCACCAAGTAATAAACCCTAGAATCTCTCTAAATATAGACATTCACCATGAATAAAATTTTATTTATAACACTCCCTCTGAATGTCTATTCAACCTATAATGCGCCCTGTTAAAACCTTAACTAAAATAAAATCCAATGGAAAAAAATTTTAGAAAAGGAAAAAAAGTACACATATCTAATAATACGCATTTTGCTTTCCTCGTTCAAAATCTTACAAGGAATACCCAGTGGGACAAAACCTTGTAAGTGAAAAAGAGTGCAACGCGCATTAACTCCCCCTGATGAGAGCATCAATTCACATCTTTAAGCATTTGCATTCCAATTTTGTGCAACATCTTCAAAAGATCTTTCATAAAGATTTGATAAACAAATCACCCATATTAAATTGAACAAATTTCAAATTATCATCCCTAATAGATATATTGTCTTCAGATGATCCTGTTGGAATCGTCAGTTCAATATCTTCACATAGAGGTGAAAACTCTTGTTATCATATTATCATCCCTATAGTTATAGCAAGATACATTTGTGCATGAATTGCACCGAGAAAGTGGTACTTCAAGATCAAGAATTTTATATGCTTCAAGCAACTTAAATCCTTCATGGATTGTCATATAAGTTAAGTCATGTAAGGCATCTAAAGAGACTTTAGATGCATATCAAGTTTTCATATCATGCTAGACATATGAGATATCGAAAAATGATTACACATACCATTGACTTTATACTTTCAAGTGTTTGAACAACATGTTCAAAACTACATGTCTTTCATATGAAACCAATTCTATTCAAAATTGTTTCTCCAGACTTAAGATTCTCATATATACATTTAGCGCTTTTGTCTTCGACGAACATTTTATATCGGTTCCAACCTCTTTCTTTTCATATGGACATAACATAGAGATCTCTTCATTCATATATTCAAGTACCTAAATCTCTCATGATATTTTATGAAGTGTTATGTCATGTGATTTTCTAGATCACTTGCCCCCTTTATTATGATCATTTTGATCATTTGCTCATCTTCTTTATCAAGAAATTTATTTGAAACCGATTTGTCTATACGTTGTAAGCGTACCATGGACTTTGTCCTTCTGGGACTAAATAGGAGCATTTGCAATGAGAATATAGTTACTTTCTTTGGGTCAGCAAATGCGTCTAGCATGCTTTGCAATATATTGTAAATAAATTATCCTTGTATGAACTTCGAGTTCATATTATTTTATTCAAGGATCTAGATGTACAAATGATAATGATTCCACGTAACTTTTTCTCAACTATATATCATGTCTCCACTCGTGTTAGAAAAGTAACTCGTTTCCTCAATTTTGAGAACCCATCTTTGTGCATTGTGGTGTTAATCAAAATATATACTGCACATCAATAATAATAATAAAATAGAATTATTTGGTTCCTGACCCTGAACCACTTGTAAGGGGAGAATATAATATACTTTCATATATAACATATGTCAAACTGATATAGATAACTTTGTTCTCATAAGTAATAGTTTAGCTATTAAGTGGAAGCACTCAATAAATTATTGCTAAACCAACTGTGATGCAGACTAACTTATCAAGATGAACTATCTTGAGTAAAAAATCTGAAGATTATTCTCTAAATCAAATTATTGAGCAAGTTACCTCGCAATACCATGTTGCAGGTTAACAATAATTGCACATGTAACCATCTCATAGATGTATCTTATGTGGTATACATGGCATGTGAATGAGCTCATATTCGCCTTTGATATTTCTAGCATTCATGGGATTTAATTCCAATTTTAGTTGATCTATTAATTAATGAGAACATGCAATATAAGAGAATTCAAAAAAAAAAAAACTTTCTAATTCTTTTAATAGTTACCCATGTGAATTCTTTATTATTTTTGCACATCCTACTTAAATCGATACTGTTAAACCAATTATGCCAACTGAATAAATTATTAATATTGATAAACTTCAAATTTATACCAGGACGTGTGCAATTATCACTAAACTATGAGTTTATTATGATATGGGTTTTTATATCAACAAACATCCACTTTATTATGGTATTCTTTTATTTGTGTAGTACAAACTAGAGAATAAAGCGGGTAGCTTTTCACATACATATTACCCAACTACAAATTGTAATAATAGAAGATATTAAATCTTTCATTTATTTATAGTCTCAATATAATCAACCGCGTTCGCGTATAATTTGGAAACTGAATAAGTTTCTTTGAGACTTACTGCAATGCTATACCTTATTGACAATCAATTGTGTTTCTCCAAAATAGTAATAATTGGCTCTTCTGGAGCTTTCAATTAATTTGGTACTGCCACATATTCATCAAAATCCATACGGTGAATATCTCTTTTAAAGAAAAAGTTATACTATCATAGTCATGGTCAAAATTATATGCAACATCTGCTTTTGCATTAATGTTATCCTTTAATAATCACACTGTCAAAATATTTTGGCGTATAATTGGTACGTGCCAATATAATGACCTTTCATGCTATAATAATGATATTATTTTCTTATTTTATTTCAAATTCCCTTCTAGAGGTGAGTGTGGTAACTACCACTAGCATGTTCATATTCTTCCAAGAATGAATATGTATTTATAAATCACTTGTTGTCACATTCACATCATGAATTGACCATAATCATCTATATGTGTTTTACGAAATCTCATGTCAAATCGATGATAAATATTACTTTAACAAAGTCACAAAGTAAAGGATTATTTTGAGAATCCTTATTGTTTTCATTACCACAATGATGACGATTATAATTTCGTCTATTGCCACGTCCACATCTATTGATACCTTCATGGTAATAATTTTATCTTCTTTCAGACTTATCACATACTACTATCACATTTTCTTAAGGGAATGAGAATGAAGTCAATTCAATGGGATGAGTTTTCAATAGTTTGCCCACAATCATACATGATTTTGATCATGACAAGACATAGAAATTTTACTATTTCAGGTGGTTGTAATTTCTTACAAACTCCATTAGAGTTATAATCAAACTATGTTGTCTTGTATATAAAATCAAATTATAGAATTTGAAGAATTTAAAATAGAAAAATAAAGTAAAATAATTACCTTAAATCCAAAATTTAATCACGAAGGAAGTTGATAGAACAATTAACAATTATTATGGTCAATCCCAAATCTTTTACTCAATTGGTTAGAGTCTCGTGCTGATAATGTGTTATAAAATAATAAAAGAAGAAAAAGAATATTGTAGAGAAAAGTAAAGAGAGAGAATTCTTATCAATTTGTGGAATTAGAATGGAATAAAACCCTCTATTTAAAAAGAGTGACTTAGTAACAAACTATAGAATCTCTAAATATAAATATTTACCATAAATAAATTTATTTATTTATAACAAGAAAGCTTTTAATAGTCAACTTATAACATGCTAGCATCTACTATGAGTATCATTTAAAAGCGAACATGGTTTGGCATCATTTCTCTAAATCAAAATCAATCAAAAGAAGTGACGAGATGTACTTAACCTGATAAAGTATGATACAATCCTTTGACTTCTAACTATTTGTTAAATCATTGACCATTCCATGATTATATCAAAACCATAACCCAACGCCTTCTAAATGTATATAACAATACACTAGAAACTTCTTAATACCAAAAAAGAAAAAAAGAGGAACTTTTAGAGCACTAAACAAACCGTCGAGAGATTGATATTTTAACATTCTTTCTCTTTATTAATTATTAATTGTAAATCAAACATAAAATAAATACTCAAATAATAAAGATATACACAAGTTAAGTTGAACACTACTGACATTCAAGTTTGACTTTATTTGTTCACACATGTGTCGGTCAATTCATGGGAAAAATCGCCCTTTTTTCTTCTTCTTACAATAAGAAATTTTATTTTGTTTTAGTGTTCTGAAAAAATTAAAAAATTTATAAAGGAGGAATCATGAAACAAACAAACAAACAATCTGAAATCGTGTGGTATTCAATCCTTTGTGCCCCACCTCTCTCCCTGTTGTTTTTTCGCGTCTCTTTCTCTCTCTCTCTTCTTCCCATCAAAATAATTCATTTTAAGTTCCTTTTTTTCTCTTTGGTTCTTTTACTTTCCCCCACACAATAATAAATATTTTCTCTCACTAGCCGAAACTATTTATCTAAAAACCCTAATCTCCATTGGAATTTCTTCTTTCCTTTTTGCTTCAAACCACCTGCATTTGCTTTTCATTCGACGCCAAAATGTATGTACATATATACCAGCACCGCTTTTGTTATCTTTTCGTTTGTGTTCATGGGAAAATGCCGCATCTTTTTATCTGTGTGATTTTCTTAAACCGCATTTTCGGAATTCGGGAATGCCATTTATTTCAATATGTGTTTTTTCGTTTATTTCAAATGTAGGGTATAGGAAAGGGGATTTTTGCCTGTATGTTTATCTGCTGGTTAGGGTTTAGAAGAGTTTGCATTTTTTTACCGTCTTTGTACGTATGTTTGGTATATAGGAGGAAAGTTTAAGGTACGTGTTGTTAATGTGTTTTTGTTGAGCTTTTAATTAAGGAGTGAAAATTTAATTGATTGACAGGACAATGATGAGCAATGAAGAAGAGAAAAGGTGTCCTCTTTGTGCCGAAGAAATGGACTGGACCGATCAGCAATTTAAGCCTTGCAAATGTGGTTATCAGGTCTTTTTTTTAAATAAATGTTTTCAAGGGAATATTCCTCTTTAAGTTCCTGTAGTTTGATAGATAATGCTAGTTGGAATTGAACGTCACTTAAAATTAACCTTAGAGCAGCTGAATTACATCTTGCTGTTTTTTTCCCCCATTGTTTTAATTCCAATTCCTATGTTTTTTGACATTCAATTATGTTAGGCTTTGTGGATTTTTTGCTGATAGTTTTTGACTCTGCTTTAGAAATTTGATGTTTGATGTATCTTAAAGAATTGTAGATAAAGGTTGGTTATGTACTTTTCAAGTGGTTCTCTCTTTTCTTTCTCAGGGAGTACAACTTATTTGAATGGATGAATTGGTTTAGTAGTCTTTCAAACTACTGCCTCAAATACTTTCACAATTTAGCTACTGTCGAATTGATTTAGATGGGTTGATGCCATTTACTGGACTGCCTTCTTGCCAGTTTGTAAAATGTAATTCTCACTTAAGGGCCGTGAGGGTTGTTTTCTCCATTGCATGTTCAATCTTCATCGTGAATTTTCAGAAATAGATGTAGTAGCATACCATCAAAGACCTTATGATGTTATTTAGAAGCTTATGTGCATCCTCTTCTATGCTGTTTTTGAGTGAGTGGTACTTTTTTCATACTGCTTTCACAAAACTTTCTATCTTTAGTCAAGTTACATAATTAAAAAATTAATATTGTGGGAAGTACTTCATGAAAGTTTAAAGTTCTTATGATATTTCTGATAACGGGGTAGTAGATCTGCTCTATTGTTGAGTAGTGGATTGGAAATTTACTTGTGTGATCTATTTTATGTACGCACTAGTGTATATCGTTTTTGTGCATTGATCAAATTCTGATTGAGTAAAGCTTCAATAATGAACATTTAGGTATATTGTAATTAAGATGGGCATACAGTTATTCCCTGCTGCGGAGTGCAAACAATGCTTTCATATTTCAATATTAGTCCAGTATCAAAGTTTCAGCTAAGTAAGGAAGAGAACATTTAATCATATGATAGCTAGTAGAGTTCATTTGGACTGTACTTAATTTGTGCTTGAACCAGGTCTCCTAGTTGGTTTCAATTCTTCCAAATAGTTCTGGAGATGTCATCTTCTATATTCAAAGAAATACTGGGAACTTAAATGAGACTACTTCTGCAACTTCTCTCGTGATATTGTCATTGATTAACTTCTTTTAGGAAGGAATACCAAATTTATAAAGTTACATTTGTCAATTGATTTTGTTTTTTTGTGCGTTTTTTACCACAATTCAATACAGGTGTGTGTTTGGTGTTGGCATCACATAATGGACATAGCAGAGAAAGAGGCATCCGAGGGACGATGTCCTGCATGTCGAACTAAATATGAAAAGGATAAAGTTGTGGCAATGCAAGCTAATTTTGAAAGGTTATTACCCTGATTGACTAATTTACTTCTCAAAGTGTTGGAGACAGAATCTAACGGACAATTATAATAACAGGGCAGAGAACAACAATTCAAATTGGAAAAGTAAACCACCAAAGGCAAAGCCAAAAGCTAACGAAGTCAGGAAGGATCTTACAAATGTTCGGGTCATTCAACGTAAAATGGCATATGTGACTGGGCTGCCTCTTAGTCTTGCAGATGAAGATGTATGGAGCTTTTATGTTATACATTTGCTACTTTTGAATATCATGTGTAGAATTCTCTTTTACCATGTGCTCGAAGAAGGTTTCGTTATCTTTAATTCTCTAGTATTAAGCAATATTCTTATATTTTGTGGGCAGCTCTTACAGCGGAAGGAATATTTTGGGCAATATGGGAAAATTTCTAAAATTTCTCTATCTCGGACTGCCGGTGGTTCAATCCAGCTATTAACCAATGATACCTGTAGTGTGTGAGTTTAACAACATGTCTATCATCTTGGTTCTATGTTATTTGTATTGTGACTGTTGGATTTGCTTGTGTTTATTTTTTATTTTACTTTTTTTTGGCTTGATGCAACTGCCCTTATTGTTTCAAATTACATTAAAAAAAGAGCTAGTTTGTGACAACAGTGATGTTATGTTTGTTGATTATTGCTGGAACTATGACAAATGAAAAATTGAGTTATCAATTATGATTTTACTGTTGAGTTTCTCCCAGGTAGAAGTATTATCACATTCACCTTTATCTGATACTTCTATCATTTTCAGTTAGAATGTTGCAGAACCATACAGTTTGAATTTAATGGTAGTTTCCTTCAAAATCTTGTAGTAGCAGAGAGGCTAAAATGTTGTACATGATAGATTGTAAGTGCTGTCAATACTTACAAAAAGAATTGCTTGTGAGAGATATCAATAAAATATCTTGCAGCAGAAACTGCATGTGGGAGAAAATGGAAGGTTTGATTGGATGTCTGCCTGTAATGTGTCCAGTATTTATGGAAGTTTGCAAATGTATTGTAGGTGTTATTATATGATGATGAAATGACTAAATCCATATTCACTGGACTTTGCCTATTTGTAGAGTGTGCGTGATTTGCTGTCAAATTTTTTGTTTGATTGGGGCTTTTCCCTTTTTCTTCAGAATTAGTTTTTGCCTGTGTAATTGTTTTTCTTTGTCATTTTCTTCCTTGTAGATATATTACGTACTCTAAAGAGGAAGAGGCCATACAGTGTATTCAGTTTGTACATGGTTTTGTTCTGGAAGGAAGGTATTTGAGGTAAGGGCCTAACACTTTCTCTTGGTCAAACATTATCATCATTTATAATTTAGTGACAAATGTGAAAATTATAATTTAAGAACCTCTAATTTGTTTTATAAAAGATAAATTGTTTAGTGTTGGAATAAAGATAGCCCAAATAGAGAGAACTAGATACAAAGGATTCATATATCCACCTCCAATTAGTTTGGGTTGAGGCTTAGTTGATTTTTTTATTTTTATTTAGTGACAAAGTGAAATTGCCCTTGCAGAGCATCGTTTGGGACTGCAAAATATTGTCATGCTTGGTTGAGAAACACGGTACTGAACATGGTGTTTTGTAATCTCTGCTCTCTCTGTTATACCCTTTGTAGAAGAATTTAAAAGCAACCAATTTAGTAGAAATGTTGACATGTGCTTCTTTTGTCCAGCCTTGCAGTAATGCTTCTTGTCTATATTTGCATAGCCTTGGCGCTGATGAAGATAGTTTTGGTAAAGATGAGGTAGCTGCAATTCATACTAGGTATTGGCCATGCAAATATTTACCCTGTGTATCTCCAGTTTGAGACATTTCTTTCGGGTTTCTGTGACTGATTGAAGTGCTTATGATCCTCAAACTAAAGTTGACATGGAGCAGCATATAACTGGATCATGTGTAATGAACTTACTAGCTCTATTTTTTTTCTGAGTATGTTCTTCAGATGGGCTGAAGAATAGCACATAAAGAAACATCGTGTCTCAGATTGGCAGTATGAAATTAATATGTCTTAATCCAATCATTTTCCTGCAAAAATTTCATTCTGAAACTCTGTTTCCTAGCTGTTGACTTTGACATTCTCTGATAAGATAGATACTCCTGTTTTATCTATGTAGATATTATCTTGTACAACTACTACTTGCGGAAGATTATTCTAGACAGTTACAACTTCCTGAATGTTTATCATGGAGATAAATGAGGAAACTCAAGCAGCAAATAGCTACATCTAACTGGTTTATATTTGACCGCCTAGTCACAAATGTTGCATCAATTTGCCTTTATTGATCCGCTTGATTATTGCTTCAAGTGTTCTCCATTACTAGAGCTTTATTTTTTTTTGTCTAAATATGATAGAAGTATGTAAACCTGATTTGGCAAGTCATAGAGGCTCGAAACCATCATGTTCTTGATATTCTCTAGCTATGGTTACAGGCTATCAAAAAATTCTCTAGCTATGGTTATTCAAATGTTACCAATTCGTCTTCCATAGAGAGAACTATCTTAATCTGGAATATCATGTTAAGCTTGGTTGTACAGCTGTTTGTTGCTTACTTGCATCTTGGTTCCAGCTCTAGAACTGAATTGTTTATTTGTGTTTATGCAATCTGATTTTTTTAACTTCTGCTGTAGGTTTAGTTTGTTGATACAAGCACCTTAAGTTTTACCAAATATTCAGAACTGGTTACATAACATTGAAGTTTCAACTTAATGTCTAACAAGACCAACCTGCTAACATATAGTGACAGAAGTGGTGCTTCTTGTTTCTTGTTATGTGAATGAATCTACTATCTTCCTGTTAGAAATGATGGATTGTGTTGATTCTTGGGTGCATTTATGGAAAGATTTTACTACTATGGAATAATATTGAGGTAGCAGTTTGTATTTTTCTCATTTTTTCAGTATATATTACTGTCTCGTCTTGGAAAGTGACAAGTTCTCTTGCTAATTGGATGTTATAGTAAACGGAGATCTTGCATGACATTTCTGACTGAATCTCTTTATATGCTTCTTCTTGTTGGACCTCACAGGTTCTTTTACCGTTTCTGTTTATTGGCCTTTTACTTACATAGACAAAGGGTCGATTATACACTGTCTTAATTGGTTGATAAATTTCTCTAAGAGAGTATGCTAACTGGCGGTTTTGCGATTTGTTTTTTATTCAGAAGTAGGGTTCAACAAATTGTTGGTGCCACTAGTAGTGCAATGAAGCGCTCAGGAAATGTCTTGCCACCTCCAATTGATGAATTGTCCAATATTAGCTTTACTTCTATAGAGAATTCTACCATTCGAAGTGCAGTAAGTGTAAAATCTTTAGTGTTTTATTATGCTTGTTGGTAATATATTTCTGTAGCAGAGCATCCAAGGCAATCACTTCCATAATTTTCAGTGCAGAAGTTGCTATAATTTTCTGTTGTAAGCTCTGATATTTTTGGAAGCTATCATTTCATGATTTCTGGCTTGAACTGAACATTCTCACCATATCTTTTTTGCGATTTTAGGGTGTAACTAATGATACAGTGGATCACCGTAGCTATATGGCTCATGTAGTCCCTTCTAGTGATAAGGATGGAGGTGCTGGTGAACCAAACGGAATGATAAGTTTTGTAGATGTTGGACTGTCTAATAGTTCTTGTGCAGAGAAAGATGGAAATAGCAGTGAGGATAGTAGAATTTTGGATTTGTGTTCCAATCTATCTTCCATACCAATTAACAAAGATAATCATGCTCAAGAAACATATTCTGATAGAGTGCTATTTGAAGTTCCGTCTCCTAACCAGTCTGTCAATCATCTGCGAAGGGATCAAAATTCTACAGAAATTTCAGATGAACCATTCAGGGAAGACTCCACATCTTTTGATGGTCAACGATTGAAGGATTTGAATAGTATTTGTCAAGAGCCATTTCTTATGTCATCCCGCTCTGCTAAATGTACAGAGGACTATGGTGGCAATTCGCTCTTGCATAGGGCATGTAGTTCGAGTATCAATGGCATGGAGCATAGATCATTATATAACCAAGCAGAAGAAGATTTGCCACCACTTTCATGTGTAAATTCCACACTAACTGATGGATTACATGACCTGAAATTTCAAAGTTCCATGAAGTCTGATACAATTTATAGAGGTTCTAACTCATTCTCGAATGAAGAAATAGTGGAGCACTTACGAAGGACTGAAAATGGTAGCTTGAATAATTTTGATGAAAGTTCTGCATTCAATCCCGTGAAGAACAGTATAATTTCAAACATTTTAGCTATGGACTTTGGTTCATGTGAAAATTCCTTGACCTCGCGTCACAGTTTAACTGGCCTGTGTAATGAACCTAACGGGCAGCGTGGTTCCTGGAATTCTTTGCACAGTGGTCAAGGGTTCTCATTTATGAAGCAAGATGGGTTTTCAAGTCAAAGGGCTGATTTGGATTCTTCTTCTAGTAATATCAGTCTGATGTCAATTCAGTCATCCATCCTTCATGACTTCAGAGAAAGGAAAGAGCAGCATATGCATGAGTCTCAGTATCAGAGTAAGTGTTAACAGATTATTCCCTCTATTTGATGCCTAAAGTAGTTGATTTTTTCTGCCTACGTTTGTCATTCATGGGCCTGTCTTCCTTTTCATTTCAAGTGCAATCTCCTATGTTGTTTACTATTGTATGATGTCTTTTCCTGTACCCACTAGACAAGATTTTATTTAATGGCGATGGAAATGGCGCTGCAGAGGCTGTGGACCTGCTAGCAGGGTAAGGGAGTGACTTGCGGAGTTGTAGAATAATGGTTTTTGCTACAGTTGTAGAGCGGGACTGAGAGTTTTGTTTAATAAATAAATTATAGTAAGATTTAGTCTGGATGTCACTCATCGTATTGGGTAGGATGGATGAATTGGAGGTTAGCATCTGGAGTCCTATGTGATAAGAGAGTGCCACCGATCCTCAAAGGTAAGTTCTATAAAGCGGTGGTTAGACCAACGATGATGTATGGGGCTGAGTGTTGGCCTGTTAAGAACTCCATATCTAGAAGATGAAAGTAGTAGAAATAAGGATGTTGAGGCGGATGTGCGGGCATACTAGGATGGATAAGATTAGGAATGATGATATTCGGGAGAAGATGCACGTAGCTCCCATTGATGAAAGATGCGGGAAGCGAGATTCAGATGTGATAAGAATGGACCTTGGGCCTAACTCAACCCCAAAAGCTAGCTTATGAGGTGAGGATTGCCCAAGCCATATAAGGAGACCAAGGACCTCAAATCCCTCCGATGTGAGACAACTCAACACCCCCTCACGCCCAGACCTTTGGAGCGTGGACAACATAAATGGGGGCCCAACATCGGTAACAATAATTGGGATGGGTCTGGCTCTGATACCATGATAAGAATGGACCTTGGGCCTAACTCAACCCCAAAAGCTAGCCTATGAGGTGAGGATTGCCCAAGCCATATAAGGAGACCAAGGACCTCAAATCCCTCCGATGTGGGACAACTGAACAAGATGGTTTGGGCATGTTCAGAGGAGAAGCCCAGATGTTATGGTAAGGAGGTGTGAGCGGCTAGTTGTAGAGTGAACGAAAAGAGGTAGAGGGTGGCCTAATAAGTATTGGGGAGAGGTGATTAGCCATGATATGACAAAGTTTCAAATTTTCGAGGACATGACACTTGATAGGAAATTGTGGAGGTCGAGTATTAAGGTTGTAGGTTAGGAGGTAGTTGAGTCTTGCCTTACTAATACCTCTGTGAGACTAGTCTGGTAAGGTTTTTGTCTAAGATAGTTAGTGGCAATATTGTGTCTTATTTTTTTCAGTGTAGGACCTATTTACTAGCTATCGGTTTTGCATCTTTCTTCCGGATTTCATGTTGTTCCTATTTTTCTTATGATTTCTTTGGTGATACTAATATTGTCTACATTTGTCTTTTTGTTCTCTTGAGCTGAGGGTCTTTCAGAAACAACCTCTCTATCCCTTTGGGATATGGGTAAGGTCTGTGTACGCACTATGCTCTCCAGATTCCACTAGTGGGATTTCACTGGGTTGTTGTTGTTGTAGTAGGCAGATTTAGTTCGAACATAATGTGTTATATCAAACGTAGTCACCTAAAAAGAAAGAGGGGGCCTATATCTGAGCTCTTTGATACAATACAGAAGAGACATGAACCATGGTTCCTTTTGGGTGACAAAATTGTTAGCAATTTATAGCTGGGCCAAAAGGAAATGTTTTGGCTGTAAATTATGAACCACGGCTCACAGTTGGACAGCTATTCTTAGGCTGTCATCTCAAGTCCTTCCTCATGCGCTACTGTTGCTTACTAAATCTCTATCATCTACCTTTGTTGGTTGCTTCTCTATCTTCAAGCATATTATACCACTATAGACCATAAAATTCCTTCCCTCCTGTCAATTCTCTAGATTGAGCCAAAAGGATCCAAGTTTAATTCAGAGAAACAAAGAAACAAAGGTGGTGCCTTTACTACTTTGGCAGAGTTAAGTGTACAATACAATAAGAAAGATGCCAAGGGGCAGGGTCAGGTTGGGCTAGGTGTCTGGTGAGGAATACATGGGTGGGGGTGTGAGATCTTTTGTCGGGACAGATTTGAACAGCCCAGAAGTGGCAGTTTGGGTTGGGGTTGGAAATGGGGGACCAAATGCTCTGGCACATCTCAATTCCCGTCCATCATTACAGTTACTTTAAACCAGGGTTATAGCTTCTAAACTTACTGCTGCTTACGCATTATTCTTCTGGCATTAAAATTTAATTTGCTTTGGTATGTTTTCTGACCAGCATTTCACCTAATGCTTGATTCCCACTTTATAATTCAACAAGTAAAAACTGTTGACAGCACTAGCAGGAATATTAAAAAGTTCTAGCTCTGCTTGGTATTGATCTCTAGGGAGGATGGTTTGTTAGGCCGCAAAATGTGCTCCAAGAAGGAATTACATAGGACTTTATATGTGCATGTTTGTTTTCATGAGTTAATTGAGTTTTGTGATGGAACCTACTAACTTCCTGTACCATGTTACTGCTAAGCATTTTAATATGAAAGCATTACATCATTACTAAGTTTTGGGCCCATTTACTTTCAAACTGAATCTTTTGAACTGTCTTAGCAGTCTCAAGACCAAAAGGTCTGGCTCCACCGGGGTTCTCAATACCCTCAAGGGACCTGCCTCCTGGTTTTCCTTTGTCTGATGAAATTGGAGGATTCCCTCATACTCTCTCTGGTAATTCTCTCCTGTCTTGTTGCTGGATATTTTAATGTCAAGCCTTTTCTGTTTCAAAAAAAATTTTGATAATAGGTTTTTACAGTTACTTCTATCTATGCAGGAAGTCAATTAGTAAATAGTTCATCAAATCTGATTCACCCCCCATCAACGAGAAGCACTAGAACTGCGGGCAAGGCTGATTTTGTTGACCCTGCCATATTAAGTTGTGGTAAAGGCAAGCCAACAAATGGTTTAAGTATCTCAGGCCTGGAAGTTGGGTCTCAGAGGAGAGCTTTGGAAGATGAGGCAAGGCTCTGGCTTCTGATGCAACAAAATTATGCTGATCAAGAAGGGAAATTCTCACGTGTTCTTGCCTCACAAACTCCATCTGCACATCTGGAGCAGAGGTTTCATGGTGCAGATGAGTATGCTGGCCTTAATGACTTACGTGGCTTTTCATCAAGGCTGGTGGATCAGTGGCAAAACGTTGATCAATCTCTGTACACACACTTCTCACAGCAGAAGCTTGCGAATAGCCACAGTTCTAATGGCGACCAGCATAACGTTTTGGATGAGTTCCAATGTAGAAATGAAGTTGGCAGGATGGCGGAGCTTCAGAGAAATGACAGATTAGGTCTCAACGGATACTATGCTGGGAATGGAAATACATTCCAGGGGTCCAGGTCCGGTGATGTATTTGCCAGGGTGTTTGGGATGTAACTGTCTGTGACTATGCAAAATGAAACTGTCGTAATTATGTTATTGCTATGTAGTGTGCGGAAAAGTATAAATATGTTACTAATTACTTGCTACATTTCATCTTGGCTGTTTTTGGGTTCTAATCGGGTGGTAGGATGTTGCAAGTCCTCCAGGTCAACGACTCCTTGCTCCCGTTCTTCAAACTTCATATTTTTTATAGAGAAATCTCTGATCAAGGATAAGAATAAAAGCTCATATCTAAGTGAGTCCTTGGTTTTCTCAAACAAGTTGTAATGTTTTCTTATCCATGAATATGTCACCAGGGCATTCTCTACTTCTAGTAGGCCATGAATTAGGGCAGAATAATACTCAACATTCTATAGTCTTTGCCCCTATCTTGCCTTTTTCCACATTGTTGGACAAATGTGTTCGTTTTGGGTTAGTATGGTGCACATTTCCTAATTCATTTGGACCATAATGTAGTCTGCTACATCTATGACTGACAGCTTTCCAAGTTATGCAATTCAATACAATTGCATGTAGCCAGCTATCTCTACAACTTCCATCATCTATCATAAACTCCATACAACAATTCTACCTCCCCCAATACCCAATTGATCATGACTGACTAGTTTGGGGACTCACCTCCAATGGCAAATTTTCGGTGCAATCTTGTTATAATTCCCTAAACAACAGTTTACACCCAACCATCAGTAATGGATGGCTTTGTAAACTACAAGTTCCCCCAAAAATTAAGCATTTCCTTTGGTTATGTGTGCATGATAAACTGCCTACTAAAGCTTTGCATATTCTGATAAATTGTCCAAACGCTAAGCAATGCTGGGACAATTTGAGCCTATCGCCCCATGTACACTCTACCCCTTTACGACCATTAATCTCCATCAAGGGCTACGTAACTTATTTATGCTATCTAAGGGACTTTATCCCATAGACCTACCTCCCCATATAGTCATTGCTTATACCCTATGGCACATATGGAAAACAAGAAACAAAAATAGCTTTGACAACACTAGGATTCTGGCAAATGGCATCACTATACGACATCCTGCGACAGAATATTTTTACATGGCATGCGCTCCCAACTCTAAAAAAGCAAGAATGCCAAAGTATATAAAATGGATACCACCCAAGCTTGGTTCCATTAAATTAAACACAGATGGCGCCTCTGTAGGAATGCGTGGATTGGCAGCCATAGGTGGAGTCTTCCGAAATTCCACAGGACATTGGATAATGGGATTTGCAGGAACTACTACTGCATCAAATGCTACGGAAAGAGAACTGATGGCGTTATTACGTGGATTACAAATTCCAGTCCATCTCAATCAACAACCTTTGGAGATTAACGTTGATGCTCTAGAAGTAATAAACATTTTACATGACCACAAATCTCTTTGCTCACATGTTATTAGTGATTGCAGATTCTTGCTACACAAGCTCCATGATCCACCAGTCATGCACACGTACATGGAACAAAATATAGTGGCAGATCGATTAGCTCGTTTCTTATCAGATCGAAAATGGATTTTCCGAAGTTTTACCCAAATAGTCAAAAATCACCCCCGGGCCCGCATGGTCAAAACCCAGGGTTCAAACTAAAACACAATTACTCATTTTTCCATGAACTCAAATATATAATTTACTTTGAAATTGAACCTCAAATCGATGTCCAAGTCCCCAATTTCTGAAAACCCTAGGTTTTACCCAAAATGCCCAATTTCTCCCATAAATATCATTGATTTGAAGTTGAAATCATATTTAAAAATGATAAGAATTGAATAAAATTAGTTAAAAATGACTTATAATTGATTTGGAGAAGAAGAAATCCTCGAGAAATTGCCTAAGTGTGTATATTTTGAAAGAATATGAAAAATGGGTTTAAAATCGTCTAAGTATAAAAGTTGCAAGTCTCTGATATGAGAATTGCGAACAGGTGTTTGCAGTTGTGAACCAACCTTTGCTGGCTTAGGAATTGTGAAAAAGCTTGGGGTTGCGAAAAAAAATTGGGAATTTCGAAAAAAGTTTGGGAAATGCGAACAAGGTTGAGAATTGCAAAAAAAGTTTGGGAATTGCGAACTAGGAAATTGCGAAAAAAGTTTGGGAAATGCGAACAAGCCTGGGAATTGCAAAAAAAGTTTGAGAAATGCGAACAAGCCTGGAAACTGCGAAGAAGTTTGGGAAATGCGAACAAACCTGGTAATTTCACAAGAAGTTTGGGAAATACGAAGCATGCATGCCTGCAATTTCTTAAGTCCAAAATTTCACTCTGTGGCCTATCCAAAACTCACCCAAACCATCGGGTCTCAAAACCAAATATACACACAACATCAAAAAAAATCCTACGCACTTACTCGTGTACTCAAATCACCAAAATAACATCACGAACATCGAATTAAAACTCAAGATCAATAAAATTTCTCAAAACTTCTTTAAACATTAATTTGCATTTAAGGTCTGAATCATGTCAAATGAATTTCATTTCTTACCAAACTTTACAGAATTATCTTAAATCATATATAAGACATGTATCGGATGCCAGAACCAAAATACAGGCCTGATACCAATATGTTCTAATCAAAATTCATTTCCAAACCTTATAAACAATTTCAGAAAATAATTTCTTTCAAAAATTCTATTTCTCGGCCTTGGGACCTTGGAATTCGATTCTGGGCATATGTCAGAGTCTCATATTTTCCTACGGCCCCTCCGGGACCGTCAAATTACGGGTCCGGGTCCGGGTCCGGGTCCGGGTCCGGGTCCGTTTACCTAAAACATTGACGAAAGTTAAATTAATTCATTTTATTGTCAAACTTATCATTTATTCACAAATTTACACAGTTAGGCTTTCCGGCTATGCGCCCGTACTGTGCACACAAATCGAGATGATGTTAATAGATGTTTTTAAGGCCTCAAAATGTATAAACATAATATAAAATTACTAAATCATCATGCTAAAATAAATACTACTAAGTATTAGTTACATGACTAAATAATGATAAAAATAAATTATGCATTTTCACTACGTAAACGAACTAAACGAATGCAATACAAAAAGAATAAATATACGATTCTTACTTCCTTGATCGATTTTATTTAGCATTAGTATTGTTTTAATTTTTTTTTGGGCTTTATTTGAGCTATTATTTTTTATGGCTGTAATACATATTTGACCATATAAAAATTTTAAGTTCTAGCTTGAAATAATACATAAAAGAGAGAACTATGAAAATATTTTAAAAAATATTTATAAATTACATTACAATAATTATTTTTATGTATAAAATATTTTTAAAACGTGTATGCATGTAATATCGGGTTGGTTTGGTTTCGATTTGACTATTTTCAGTTAAAACCAAATTAAACTAATTATGGTCGGGTTTTCTTTTCTAACACCAACCAAATCAAGCCAAATCATAGTCGGAATTTCTCTTCTCAATTTGACTCAAATTATTAATTTGGTGTAATTTATCGGTTTCCTTTGTACACCCCTAATCCGAAGTATGATTGTTCACGTTATTAGTACCTACTTTGTGATATGGAATTAGTTTTGCGAGCCTCGTCATTCTTGTTAAGTCTTTCTTAAAAGATATCATAGTAAAAGTCCAAAAATACTCTCTAATTCCAATTGTAAAACCTTAAGTGAAACAATGAAAGTATACTTTTATTCTAATAGCAACACCTAGTATTTTTGGCTACTAATTCTACCATTATGATAGTGTGATGATCCGGCTGGTCATCTTAGGAATTAACACCCCGATTCCTTATTAATTATTTTTCACAAGTTTATTTCTGCTAATTTGATTTGCCGGGACGTTCGGTTTTTAGTTTCGAAGAGTTCTGGGACACTTAATCCTTAAATAAGAGCTTAAGTGTTGGAAAGTTGTCCATAGTCGGAACAGTAAAACGGCCTCAGAATGGAGATCTGATGGTTCCGTTAGCTTCTTTAGGTTATTTCGGGGTTAAGAGCGTATTCGGTTGTGTTTTGGAGGTTCATAGCTAATTTAGGCTTGAAATGCCGAAGTTTAAATTTTGGAAGTTTCCGGTCCGATAGTGAGATTTTTATCCGAGGGTCAGAATACAATTTCAAGAGTTGATGTAGCTTCGTTATGTCATTTGGAATATGTGTACAAAATTTCAGGTCATTCGGACGTGGTTTGGTTGGATTTTTTATCAAAAGCGTATTCAGAAGTTTTTAGAAAAATTTAAGCTTAAATTTGATGTGAATTGGTGGATTTGATGTTGTTTGAGTTGTGTTAATGATTGGAACAAGTTTGCCTGAGATTTTAGGATGTGTTGGTACTTTTGGTTGAGGTCCTTGGAGCCTCGGGTGAATTTCGGATGGTCAATCGGACCATTTTTGAAGTTTGAAAGTTGCAGATTTTGGGAGTTGATTTTGCATAGATTAATTCTTCGCGTTCACGTAAATAGCCTCGCGTTCGCGAAGAAGGAATTTGAAAGGTAGGAATTTAAGCCTTCGTGTTCGCGCCTAATGGCTCGCGTTCGCGGAAGGCTAAGAGTTTGTGCTTCGTGTTCGCATGGGGTTGGTCGCGTATAAGGACTTGGAGTCTAATGGAAATTGTTCTTTGCGTCTCCACGAGTCTCGCATTCGCGTAGGTGTATAAGGCTGAAGCATCACGTTCGAAGGGTCTTGGTCGCGTTCGCGTAGCAGATTTTTGAATTCTCGAATATTTGCTATTCGCGATCGCGAGGCTTGTGCCGCGATCGCGATGAAGGAACGATTACTATTGGGCAGAATGTTTTTAAATATTTTTATCCGCGAGTTTGGGGCTCATTTACTCCATTATTAGTCTTTTAGATAGCTTTTTGAAGTAAGTTGAAGAAGGATTCAGGGGAATCACTTAAAGGTAATATTTTGACTTCATAACTCGTTTTATGTGATTAAATACTTGATTAATGGTGAAAAATTTGGGAAAAAGAGGTAATTAGGGCTTGAGTTTAGGAGGCCTTTAAATGAGGATTTGAGGGGTCATTTGGACTCCAATTTTTGTGTTTTTATGTATAGACTCGT
Source organism: Nicotiana benthamiana (assembly GCA_034376525.1). Classification (NCBI taxonomy): domain Eukaryota; kingdom Viridiplantae; phylum Streptophyta; class Magnoliopsida; order Solanales; family Solanaceae; genus Nicotiana; species Nicotiana benthamiana. Next base: position 17,378,119 of record CM067324.1, on the reverse strand, counting down.
GAGAGTATGAGGTTTTCGAAAATATAAGTTTCATCTGATTCCGAGACGTTAGTCTGAGGGGTGTTTTGGTCATTTTACCTAATTCCGCGTCTTAGCTTTGAATTAAATCGTAGAATCAATTGTTTGAGATGTTATTTACAATATGTAATTGAATTGAATAGATTTGGACCATTTGGAGTCGGATGCTCGTGGCAAAAGCGTGATTTCTAGTTGATTTTTAGTCGATTCGAGGTAAGTGTGTCTAACCTTGTGTGGGGGATTTCTCCCCTTAAGATATGATATTTGGTTATTGAATTACCTTGTGCGTGAGGTGATGAGCGCGTTCTTGTGCAAGTTATTGAAAACCCAATTTTTTTAATGTATTCCTTAGCATGTTCCTTTTCCCTCCTTTATTGTATTTGCTTACTTAACATGCTGTTAGTTAGAAGAGCAATTGCCTATTTCCTTAAACTGCGTTAATTTCATTACATGCAGCATGTTAGGTTAGAATTGACTTTTTACTTATACAAAGTTGGCATTTAATTTAATATTCTTGTATCACTGTTGTGTATTTTAAATTGGGACTACAGAACTAGGGGTGTGCATTCGATTTATCGATTCGATTTTTATCCTTATCGATAATTACTTATCGATTTTCGATTTTTACATATGCTTATCGTTATCGTTTCAATAAGGTTTCGATTTTTTCGATTTCGATTCATCGATTTTTGGGGCTTATCGAATCGATTATCGATAACACCAATAAGCCAAGAGGCGGGCATTGTCATTTTTATTTGGCATGGCGCACCTCAATTCTAATTTAAAAGAGAACACTAGTTTGATCTCCTAATTTACCTTATATTGCTTCGATTAACATATTAAGAGACATTCTGTTATTAGGCAAAACTTAAATCTAATATTTTAATGCATATATGTTGAGATAACAGATGTAATCACATGGGTAATAAATTTGCAAACTAACAATGAAACTTAATAACTGAATAAGAACGAACAATTAGAGAACAATTGTTGAAATTGAAAATCGTACCTCGAACTTTAAGATGACCAACGAAGTTATAAAGTCAGTAAGCTTGAAGTGAATATGATTCATGCCTTACGTATACCATTTGTATTCATCACCTTTCCCCTATGACAGACATTACCTCTGGTCACTTGGCTCACACGACATGGACTTATCCTCCATAGAAATAGAATTAATCACTGTTAAAAGTACCAAATATTGAAGCCTCGAATAGAGCTACAATCCAGATCTCGAAACTCGCCGGAATCAATGACGCTACTACCGCAACGACGATAGCAGTAGATCAACAGAGAAACGACGCACACGAAGGAATCACCATAGATGAAACAGCAGACTGTTTCTATTCGTTCATCATCGATGGTGGATACCGACGATACAAAAATAGTAGGGGGGGGGGGAACGGAAGGAAGCAGCTGCAAATCCGAATCCGACCAAGCGACTCAAACATATTCCATTAGAGGAAATAAAATTCAAAGAAGAAACGGAAATACATTTTTGTATAGATCTTCTTCTCTCCCTTTTTTTTTTCTGAAACGTAATACAAACAGAGATACAACAAAGTGAACTCGAATCAAACAAGGACCTCGAACCACGACCTCCGACGACCTGGAAGCTCGCCGGAAATCGATGAACCTCGGGCAGACCCCAACTCTCAGCGATAACTGAAACGGATGACTATTGTTATCGGAATTTCTCACTCTGCTTCTATTTGTTCACCCCTGTTTTCGTTACTGGAGTTTTTGAGTATGTTATGGTTGAAGGGAAAAGGTGGAAACGGCTATTTGTTTGGGTATGGAGATGAGGGAAAGAGGGTTGAAATTTGAGTGTTGTTTAAATTCCTAATGCGAATGGTGACTGAAGTTCAGTCACTGAAGTGAAGAGTGAAGAGAAGCGGCGCTGGATTGGAAAATAAAAATAGGGTTAAGTATATGATATCAGTATTATATGCAAGCAGCAAAGCAGCGAAGGGAATAGGGATAGGGTAGTAATAGTATTATAAAATAAGGGTATATTTGTCTTTTTAATATATCTTATCGATTTATCTATAAACCGATAAACCGAATGGCCAAAATTGAAATCGAATCGATAAACCGATAAGGAAAATTTTCGAAATCAAAATCGAATCGATAAACCGATAAACCGATATCGATAAACCGATAACAAAATAATCGATTCGATTTATCGATAAACCGATTCGAATGCACACCCCTATACAGAACGGCATTTCGGGAGATCCCCTGTATGGAAGTTATGATTTGGACTGACGTGCGGGATACCAAGAGATCCCTAGCATTTGTATTGAGGATACCAAGAGGTCCTCGGGATACCAAGATATCACTAGCATTTATATTGAGGATACGAAGAGATCCCTGGCATTCATATTGAGGATACCAAGAGATCCTCGGGATATGAAGAGATCCTCAGTGTATACATTAAGGATACCAAGAGATCCTCGGGATAGCAAGAGATCCCCGGTATTATTATTCTTGTTGGAAGCGGTATTTCCTTGTGTTCTGCCTTTATTTCTGTTTTTTCCTTATTGTATTCCTGTTATCTGTATAGACTCTTGTTGTAGATTCTCAATTATATTGTTCATCTTATCCTGTCATTACTATTATTGTTTTATCTTAGTAGGGCCCTGACCTTCCTTGTCACTACTCAACCGAGGTTAGGCTTGGCAATTACTGAGTACCGCTATGGTGTACTCATGCCCTTCCTGCACATGTTTTTCATGTGCAGATCCAGGTACTTTTGCACAGGCTTACCATCATTGAGGCAGGGAGAGCTTTTGGTGACTTCGAGGTACATCTGCCGCGTCCGCAGACCGAAAAGTCTCCATCTTTGTTCTAGCTTGTAGTGTTAGCCCTTTTATCGTATTATTGATTTAGATATTCTGGAGATCAGAGCACTTTCCTGTATTTTCTTCTAGTTTGTGTTCCCGTGAGTTTACGAGTTTTGAGATAGTATTATAGAAGTTTAAGTTATTGTGCTGTATATGCCGAGTCGCATTTCATATTCCGCGTTCATTTTTGCTAAATTTGGGTTTAAGTTAAAATTCTGCAAAGTCTTTTCCGCACTTGTTAAGCTTACCTAGTTGTAGAAACTAGGTACCGTCACGACAATTCACGGAGGGCGAACTGGGATCGTGACAGATAGTTTGATGATGCATTAGTAAACAAATACGTTAGTCCCAATACCAAATTCAATATTAGGAAGTGCAAGTTTGGAGATATGTTGTTTCTCATGCTAATAGAAATTAATCAAACAAGTTATTACCGCGCGCTTATAGTAATCTATTTTTTCTTTGGCAACTTTGTAAACAATGTAATTTGAAGAAAGAAACAATTATGCAAATTATTAGACATCCTAAAACAAGCTGTAGTTGTACTTTACAAATCAATAATTAATGTATAAATAAAGTTATCTAAAATCGTTATGGAAATATGTTTCGAAAGAAGAACAGATGATAACTTAATGACAGTATGTTTTTCTTTCCCAGTTCTTTTAATTATAATTCTTCTATTAGCATATATACATGATGTATAGGAAAAAGAAAATAAACTGATAAAGAATAGGAGGTGGAGCAGTTATATCCAATTTTCATGGAAAAGTTTCAGTTTAGCTATAAAGAAGCAGACCACAAAACTTCCAAACTAAAAATCTGATCAGATGAAGGCAAAATTCTAACAGCATAACAGAATCTTGCCATCACACGCAGAATACTTTGTCTGGTTAAGAGAGAATGGTCAAGTTTAATAGCTATATTTGAAGTAAGTCTTTCAAGTTTATTATACCATCCTATACATCATCATGTGCTATACAATCTACACTTTATAGGTATGATGCACACAATGGAAACAGAATTTCACACTTCATTGACAGACTTTATACCTGCTGCCAATTGAATGAGGATGTATTCCCACTTCTTTAGGTTGTTGTTGTTACACTCCCTCTTAACTGATGTTAAGGGTGACGGGAGGGTGTTGGAAAGTCGAGTTTGTGGGGAGTCGTAGTTGGTTGCTTGGCAGTAGGAGGGTACTCGGATACAGAGTGGTAGTGGTAGAGAATCCTGATGATGCTGCAGAAGAAGAAAACACGGGCACTGGAGTGATTAAACCCTGGCTATGTATTTTCCAAGCCCAATTTGGGAATCCTGGAGAGGAAGTTGCTTCAACCTTCGCCATTGCTCCTTCCTGTACGTTAACAATAAGAAACATCCCCATCATGTTTCAACTACAATTTTAATAATTTGGAAGCATGACCAAACAATTATTATCTTAATCATTCCCCTGTAAACAAGCATCTGATTAGTTCAGAATCACCTTTATTACCCTAATGGAGTATATGTCCTATAACACAAGTGGTAAACTACACGTTGCTTCTAAATTCTTTCAAAAGTTTATCTTAGCATTTCCTAGTGTTATCTCATGTAAACGGTTACACTAGATACAGTAACATATATAGAGTTCACATATATGTCCGAGTAGAGCATGATAGATACCATATTGTGCGGAGAAAAACCAGGATACACGCCAGTCAATACGGACAGCTTAGAAGCCGTTGGTGCACCTTGTGGAGCAGTAGAGGAGTTCTCTACCTTTAAGATTGAAAAAGAATAGCTTATTAGACAAAGGAAGAGAACGTAAAGTCATGCTATAGAGTGAATACGGAAATGATAAAAAAAATATGGACTGAACTGGTCGATATATATGCCATAATGGAGATCACACTCACACAGCAAGTTGTTTAAGTATTTGAATCAGAAAATACCTCTAATCTTCTTCCAATAACCATTTCATGAGCTCCAAAATTGAAGGGTACGTTTCTACCAATTTCATCACGCTTTGGACCAGCCAAAGGTGGAGAAATCCAGAGGTTCAGATCAAGATTCTGACCACTACCTACAATATCATGTTCAGAGAACTTATAAGATTTCTGTAGATTTCAAAAATGTCATCACAGAAGTTGCAAGAATAAGAGAAGGATAAATAGATGTATCACCATCTTTATTATCCTCCTTCATATCCCGTTCATATGTATTTGGCTCAAAGCTGGTAACCGCTTCCCTTCCATTACATTTGATGGCTGCCTTGTCATAAGCCCTGCACCACAAATGGGAAAGTGCAGATTTGGTTGGACGAGATTCAGAAATGAGATTGCTAAAGGTGAGATAATTAGTCTCAAAAGGGTATGAATTCATGATCACAAGGACCTTGCAGCTTCGAATTTGCTGTCGAAGAACCAAATATATATACCTGCAACCAATCATTCTAATCTTGTAGGAGCAACATAACAAACTAATATCCCATCAATTTTTCACATAAAAATTAACAACCATTGTGATCTAGACAAGAAATTTGATATAAAAAGCAACTGAAACACCAAGTATAAAGCTTCAAACCAGGTTATAAGTTCATAAAACAAAGTACAATATAGCTAGTTTCTGGGCATTCTTACTTTTTTCCTAGGAACTGACCCACACGAGCCTCCCAGCGACCACATTTGTGCAAGGTTACCCCTCTGTATTTTGAATTTCCCCTAGAGAATCCAGTGCTTTGACGACGAAGGACTTGAACAAATTCTTCTTTTGACAAATTTTTCATCTGCAGATCAATTTAGTAGAGCTCAACATTTAATTTAGATACTTCTCATGATATCCACAATTAATAGTAGCATTCCAACACATTACTGTACCTGTTCCATATCTTCTTCATAATCAGTTATATTGAAGTTGATATCAGCATCAACTCCCCGGAACTTAATTGCAGCTCGATCATATGCCCTGAATTATTCAAAGGAAAACATTTAGACCTACTTAATATGGATGAAACATAACAAAATTGATTGATTTAGGTTTGAGAATAAAATCTTACCTAGCTGCAGCATGAGCAGTATCAAATCCTCCTGAAAAACCACAAACCCCAATAATGGTTTAATCCCTTATACAAACTAACAAAAGATTAACAATTTTCAAAACTTTCTTCAATTAACTTTAAGCTTCAATAGATTCTTACCCAAATACACTTGTTTCCCACAATCCCTGCACATATAATGTAAAACCCAATGAACAATCATGAAAAGAGATAAGATGAATATGACTATATGCTAGGCCTGTACTGATGTATGTATGTGTCCCACACTGAAAATAGTTACATTCACCAAGGCAACAATTGTATGAGATGGGTCTTTTACCTAAGGTCTATCACTTATTTATATGTAATTACTTAATGGATTTAAGTTCTACGTGTAGGACATATTTACACAAGCACGTCATTCATGGCTATTCTTTGCAAATCTCTTAATAAGAATTAGTAATCGGGTAAAAATGGTAATAAACTTATAATCACATGTTAAAATACATTAATAAAGTAAACAAAATCTTTATACTTTCAGTGTATATATCTTGAATCCTTAATTAATCGTACTATCTTACTTTATTACCTAAGTATGGTAAATTAGTATATGTAGACGGGTACCAGATATGCGATTCCCATCTGCCAGTTCGCCGGTAAAATGTGACACCACGATACTGTGAGCTACGGGACCTGGGCCCACGTCGGCTTTTCTTCACCGGCTGTTGCGCCGGCGTAGGTGGTTTGTAAATTCCCATTTCTGCTCCGCCGCCGGATTCCGGCACAGACAAGTTCAGCCAGCACTGAGATTGACCCTGAATCCTCGTCCCCTGCCCCTGCGATTCATTTTTCACCGGAAAAAGCTGCCTCGTCAGCACGTCATCAGTGCTCATATCATCTTCAGTATCAATGGCCCGATCGCTCTTCAGTATGGAGAAATTGAGAGTTGAAAGAGAATGGTGGGCCCATTTAGAACCGTGATGCACGGAGGAGCTGTTGGAATCTTCGTCACCGGCGACGGGGGCGTTGACGACGGAGGAGGAAGCAGTGGTGTTGGATGTTCCAGCAGAATATTCATCTTTAAAGAAAAGGGTGGTGTTGTTGTTGGGGTCAGTCTCATCGCAATTTGAGTTCACAGAAACTGCAGATACATTCAGATCCAACATCTCTCCCTTAACAAAATACATACCGTTTACTTGTCTCAATACAGACAGAGAAAGAGAGAGAAAATAGTTAACAGATATTTTCTTCCTCAAAAGATGCACAGTCGCATGATGATGATATACATAGAAAGAGAAAGAGAGAATATAGGTAAGTGTAAGTCGAGAACGCAACGGGAAGCTTGGTTTCTTTTTATATATAGAGATAAAAGCACGAAATTCTAGAGCCAGAAAGCTGACTAGTAGCTGTGCTTTTCAGCATGTGTATATTTTTAAGAGAGAGAGAGAATTGGATATCGTGTAAAGTGTAATAAATTAAGGAGAAGAGTTAAGAAGGAAGCTACACCCAGATATGAGGATTTTACATTTCTGGAAAAGAGAGATCAAACTGAATACACTAATGGTGGTTAAGGTAATGATTACCAAGGAGGTTTTCTATTGGAGGAAGAAGAAGAAGAAGACGACGAAATGAAAGAGAGAGAGAGAGTATCACAACACATCACAAGTTGATAAAGCACGAGAAGGGGTGGTGGGGCCAACCCAGGGGGGTGTAGGAGATGGGAGGGTGGGTTGTGCTTTGTGTGTTTGGTGATGAAGGACAAGTTGATTGAATGAAAAGAAGACGAAAGTGCTACTTAATAAAATGGATTATAATTATCGTTTAAGTTGATCAAAATGATTAAATATTTTTTATACCGTCAAGCTATTACCTTATGTATATCTATTTCTTGATGATAGCAAAATTAAAATTTTACTTCGAGTTTTGGACATTAACATATAGTTCACCACTTTATTTTTTGTGCCCTTCTTCCTTTTTTTTCTTTGGAACTTTGCTTTTTTTTTGGGGTCGTAAATGATTAATTTGTTATTTAAAAAGCAAATTTTGTTATTAGGCAAATATTTTATAAAATATTTAAGGACCTTTCAATATGATTTCACCTTATGCATGCGATCCGTTGAGCAGCCCTGCTCCAAAGCTCTCTTTCAAAGTCTTGTAAAAAAGCTATATTTCAAATTAAAAATATAAGTTTATTCAAGTTTATCATGTAATCAAACATATATTTATATCATCTTTAGAATATCTCATTTTTCATCTACTATACGAACTATCTACCAATAAAAATATTTTTGTTATTATTATTTAACCACCACATTAATTCCCACATAATAATCCCTTATATCTTGTCAACGTACTAAATGATCGCCGGGTTGTCCCTTGCACAACAAAATAATATTCAATACAATTTATTTTCTGAAGATAATCAGACTTCTCTTTTTCACTATAAAACAATAGATATTAAAGCGTCTTCTTTGTTTTTTCCTCTTCTTACTATGAGGCTTTCACTTCATATCTCTTTTCCAAACAAGAATTGTGGATAAAATATTTGATGTTATGAAATAATATAAGAACAAGAACAATAATATAAGAGCAAGAATAATAGAGAGAAAAGTAGAGAGAGAGAGGAGTATTTTTATTGATACTTTGGGATGATTTACAATGGGGTAAGACCCCTCTATTTATAGGCATAGAAAAGACTTAGCCTCAAAGTAAAACTCTTCTATAAGATAGACATTCACTCTAATTAGAGTTCTATTTATAACACTCCCCCTTGAATGTCTATTCAATAATGTGCCTCGTTAAAACCTTAACTAAAACAAAACCCAATGAAAAAAAAATTATAGAAAAGGAAAAAGAGTACACATGTTTGAATATGCGCCTATTGGTGGCCTCGTTAAAAACCTTGCAAGGAAAACCCAGTGGGACAAAACCTTGTAAGGGAAAAAGAGTGCAACGCGCATTAACTCCCCCTGAAAGAGCATCAATTCACATCCTTGAGCATTTGCATTCCAATCTTGTGCACCATCTTGAAATTATCATTCTTGATAGATATGAACATCTTCATATAATGTCGTGGAATGACTCTTCAATATCTCCATAGAGGTATTCTCGATGCCATCACAAGATACATATGTACACAAATTGCACTTAGGATGTGGTACTTCAGGACCAAGAACTGTATATGCTTCAAGCAACTTCAATCTTTCATGAATTGACATATAAGTTAAGTCATATAAGCCATATAATAGACTTTAGATGCATATCAAGTTTTCATGTCATGCTAAACAAATAAGATATCGAAAACTGATTACACATACCATTGACTTTATACTTTCAAGTATTTGAACTACATGTCCAAAACTACATGTCTTTCATATGGAATCAATTCTACTTGAATTGTATCTCTTTCATTTAGCCAATATTTTTGTTTGTATTCGACAAACATAAGATCCTCATCGATATTTAGCGCTATCATAGATGTCGTCGACGAACATTTTATATCGGTTCCAATAAATTTTCATAAAGGCATAACATGGAGATATCTTCATTCATACATTCAGGTACCTGAATCTCTGATGAGATTTTATGAAGTGTTATGTCATGTGATCTTCTGGATCACTTGCCTCCTTATTATGATCACTTTGATCATTTGCTCATCTTCTTTATTAAGAAGTTCCTTTTGAAACCGATTTGTCTATACGCTTCAAGCATATCAAAGACTTTGTCCTTCTAGGACTTAATATGAGCATTTGCAGTGAGAATATAGTTACTTTCTTTGGGTCAGCAAATGCGTATAGCATGCTTTGCAATATGTTGCAATTGAATTATCCTTTTATGAACTTCAGGTTCATATTATGATATTCGAGGATCTATATATACAAATGATAATTCATCCCATGTAACCTTTTCTCAAGTGTTTATCATGTCTCCCCCACATGTTAGGAAAGCTAACTTGTTTCCTCAACTTTGAGAGTCCATCTTTGTGCATTATGGTGTTAATGAAAATATACACCGCACATCAATAATAAGATGGAGTTATTTGGTTCCTGACCCTGAACCACTTGTGAGGGGAGAATATAATATACTCTCGTATACAACGTATATCAAACTGATATATATAACTTTGTTCTCATAAGAAACAGTTTAGCTATTAAGTGGAGGCACTCAATAATTATCTTGCTAAACCAATTATGATGTAAACCAACTTATCAAGATGAACTATCTTGAATAGAAAATCTGGAAATTATGCTCGAAGTTATATTACTGAGCAATTTACCTCGCAAGCACCGGCCAGGCTGCGGGTTAATAACAATCGCACATGTAACCATATCATAGATGCATCATATGTGGTATACATGGCAGGTGAATGGGCCCATATTCACCTTTGATATTTCCAGAATTTATGGGATTCAACCCGAACTCTTTAGTCGGTCAATCAATTAATGAGAACAAGTAATATAAGATAATTCGTAAAGAACTTTCTAGTTCTTTAATATTTACCCATGTGAATTCTCTATTACTGCACATCATACTTAAATGAAATGGCTAACCCGATGCCAACTGAATAAATTATCAATATTGATAAACTTCAAATTTACACCATGACATGTGCAGTTATCAATAAACTTCAAGTTTATTATGGTATGGGTTTTTATATCAATAAATATCCACTTCATTGTGGCATTCTTTTATTTATGTAGTACAAACTGGAGAATAAAGTGGGTAGCTTTTCATATACAAATTATCCCGGTACAAGTTGTAGTAATAGAAGATACCAAATCTTTCCTTTATTTATAGTCTCAATATAATCAATCGCTTTCGCATATACTTTGGAAACTGAATAAGTTTCTTTGAGACTTACTACAACACAATACCTTATTGGTAATCAATTGCGTTTCTCCAACATAGTAATAATTGGCTCTTCTAGAGCTCTCAATTAATTTTGTACTACCACAGATTCATCAACATCCATGTGGTGAATATCTCTTTTAAAGAGAAAGTTATACCATTATGGTCATGGTCAAAATTATATGCAAGATATATTTCTTGCATTATCGTTGTCCTTTAATAGTCATATTTCCAAAATATTTTGGCGTACAATAGGTACGTGACCAACGATCATTCATGCCATAATAATGACATTATTTTCATATATCATCTCAAACCTCCTTCTAGGGGTGAGTGTGGTATATCTAATACCAATGCGTCTGGCATTCGATTTGTTATTCTTTGCAAATGGATAATATTTTGCACCTCTTTTTCACAAATAGAGGTATGTGGATCAAGATGAGATAATGATGCATTTTTCCACAAAATTTCCCGTTTGGTTTCACCAACTTCTCCCCCTAATTTTGGGAAAAGTGTCTCATCGAATTGACAGTCTGCAAATCGTGCAGTGTACAAATCCCCTGTCAATGTTTCGAGGTAGCGAATAATGGAGGGCGATTCAAAACCCAACATATATTCCTAACCTTCTTTGCAGACCCATTTTGGTGCAATATGGCGGTGCTACAGGCACATATACTGCACATTCAAAAATTCTTAAGTGGGATATATTAGGTTCATGACCCAAAACTAATTGCAACGGGGAATATTTGTGATAATTCGTCAGTCAGAGACGAACTAGCATTGCTGCATGCAAAATGGCTTGACCCCAAACCGAAGTGGGCAGCCTCGTTTTCATGAGTAAATGAGGTATTCAAGATTATACTCATGTATTGTCTCAATCTGATATCCATTTTGAATGATATCTTTAAAACTCAACAAGTTCCTTTTAGACTTGGAGGAGAACATTGCATTCTCTAAAATGTTGTTCCTTTAGGCAGAGTTATAGTTGCTCTTCCGGAGCCTTTAATCAATTTACTACTACCAGAAATTGTAGTAACATCTGCCTTACACATACTTAAATGAGAGTAATATTTCTTCTCTTTGAATATCGTATGTGTGGTACATGAATCAATTAATCAAAAGAGATATACGAACATGAGAATAAACAAATTTAATCCGTTGCTTCATAATTAAACAATATTTTCAAAATCTGCTGAGGTTATTCGAATAACTGAGTTGATAGTCGACTATCTTGGGAAGCAGTGATTAGGTTATTCGAATAACTAAACCTGATATTCGACTAACTAGCCTTGCGGAAAAATCCAGTTTTAATGCGAAATATTGGTTAGTCGAATAACTAATTAGTTATTCGACTAACTTAGTAAACAGTCATCAGGTTAGTCGACTAACTAAACTGGTTAGTCGACTAACTTAGCTTGCGAAAAATCCAGTTTTTAATACGAAATATTAGATAGTCGAATAACTAATTAGTTATTCGACTAACTTTACTGGGAAGTAAAAATGTCTTCGAAATTTAAGCATATTGAAATATTCTAAAGAGCTAATACTAACATTATATCATAAGCTAACTAATACGAGCTGATACTAATGACTATTAGTTTATTCACCAACTAATACAAATAAGTAAAATAAAATCAAACAATTCCATCTTCCTTCATCACAGATCCATCACCAATTAAGTGGTCTATTTTCCCCTTAGGGTGCTCAAAGAAGTCTGCCACATCCAAATGGATGATGTCAAAATTATCGTCAGAGACAAAATTGGTTTCAGGGCCTTTGCTCTTTAGAGATGCTTGATAAAGCTCAACCAAATGTCTTGGTACACGGAATTTTCGCCCAGTGCCCTTTTCCACAAATAACATATAGTTTCTGAACTATTTGTTTTTGGATTCTTATCATATCGTGCTTGTGGCAGAGTGACCAACTTCAAGTTGTCATATCTCTCCTTTAAGCCATTCCACAAGATAGGTGGATCTTTAATTGTGATATATTCAATTTTCAAACCTTCATCAAGGTGATGGCGCAAGAAAATCAAGGCCTTAGCACAGTTTTGGGTGGATGCATTATTTCTGTCTTTAATGGCGTCTCCAGGACCCATTGCATCCAAATGGATTTCAGCATCCAACACCCATATAGTTCTTGCTCGAAAATTTCAAGGGCAACGAACTTTCTTTTCATAATGTCAGACATGAAACAAAATTACATCAAGAGTGTGTTCATACTTACGGGCTTTATTACAATTATCACATTCACTTCAGCGAATGGATTATAATCATCTGTATGTGTTATATACAATCTCATGTCAAATATTACTTTCATAAAGTGAAAGTTTATTTTGAGAATCTTTATTATTCTCATTATCACAATGATGACGATTATAATTCCGTCTATTGCCTCGTCCACATTCATTGATACCTTCATGGTAATAATTTTGTCTTCTTTCAGACTTATCACATACTGCTACCACATTCTCTAAAGGGAATGGAGCAAATTCAATTGGACAGATTTTGTCTTCTTTCAGACTTATCACATACTGCTACCACATTCTCTAAAGGGAATGGAGCAAATTCAATTGGACGGATTTTTTAATTCTTTGCCCACAATCATACATGAATTTGATCATGGCAAGGCATAGAAAATTTACCACTTCATGTGAGTGTAATTTCTTACAAACTCCATTAGAGTTATAATCAAACTTTGTTGTCTTTGTTTGTATATGAAATCAAATCGTAGAATTTCAAGAATTTGAAAGAGAAAAGTAAAATACTTACCTTTAAGGTATACCAATAAATGTTGTGATATCAAATATACCTCTTGAGATGGTTAATTTCTTTCTCCAGCTTCGTCTACCTCCTCTCCGAGCTAAACAAAATCCTCAATAAAGGAAAGAAAATACATAAGTAAGGCTAGACGAGGAGAAAAATAATTAAGCAGAAATTAAGATATGAGTATTTAAGCACGTTTTTGAAGTTAAACTGTTAAACAAATAAAAAAAAATTCTTCTTTCATGTTCGTTCTTGATGTTGGGAAGTAATTGAGATCTCTCTTAGTTTTGTAGTTTCACTACTTCTCTTTGCTGGAACTGTTCCTATACCAGCTGCTGAGTTAATACCCTTAATTGTGTAGAGACTCGTGCTGATAACGTGTTATGAAATAATATAAGAACAAGAACAATAATACAAGAACAAGAACAATAGAGAGAAAAGTAGAGAGAGAGAGGAGTATTCTTATTGATACTTTGGGATGATTTACAATGGGGTAAGACCCCTCTATTTATAGGCATAAAAAAGACTTAGCCTCAAAGTAAAACTCTTCTATAAGATAGACATTCACTCTAATTAGAGTTCTATTTATAACATTTCACTATTTGGTTTCATTTTTTTTATTGTTAGAGTGAAATGGTATTAGAGAAGCTGCTTAATAATGAATACCATAAGAGATATATTATGAACAAATTTTAGTGAAATATGTATGGAAAGACAATCGAATTAATTAATATCACTTTTCTGTTTTGTAAAGAATTTTTTTACTTATATCGCATTTTTCCACTCACATCTTTGATACCATTTTACATGGTAGATTACCTAATCATTTATAGCCTTTTAAGCTTTCTTCTTGAAATAAAAATTATCTCAGCGCTTTTGTTTTTAATATAATGGACTCTATAAACGTGATCCTGATAGTCAGGTTAGCTATTTGCTTATCTCAAATAAAAATATGCATTTTATTGAAATTTAAAAACAGATTTTTAAAGTTATGTTGAAAAATAATTTTAAAAAACTAAAGTTGTATTTCGACATATATTTAAAAATAAGTTTAGTTTTATGAGTGGAAGAAAAAATTCACCCAAAAACTGCCTTAAACTATTTTTTGAAACTTGAAAATTAATATTTTTTTTAAATAAAAAACTGATTATATTTCTTGAACAAATAATATTTGGAATTTTTTCTTTTGAGAAAAAATAGCCAAAATGTTGAGCTCACTATCAGAAGAGTTAGAGCCTATTTGGCCAAGCTTATAGGATGCCAAAAGTACTTTGTTTGGTCAAATAAACACTTTTTAAAAAATTTAAGGTGTTTGGCCAAAATAAAAAAGTACTTTTGAGCAGAAGCAGTTTTTCTACTTTCTCCTATTCCTAAGAGTACATTTTAAATTTATATTGAATGGTGTATTTTGACATATTTAAATTATCATGTAAATGATAAGTAGTACTAAATACTCAATATTATTGTTTTGGAATAACTATATTATATTAATGAGAATTTTTAGTTTGTATTTTCACTTTATATTTTATATTTTAATGGAATTCTTTCTAAAAAAATGTTAAAATTTATTTTTCTTTTCTAAATAATACTAATCGCAAGTTGAACCTTTATTGTCTTTTTTGGTAATTTGACACTTAAGAGTGCTTTTTTAAAAGATGGCCAAAAACAATGAGGTTGAAAAAGCACTACTGAAACGAATCGGCCGAACACAAACTACTTATTTTGTAAAAGTACTTTTTCATAAAGCACTTTTGAATAAAAATACTTTTCAAATAAATAAATTTTTGCAGTTTGGACAAACGAGCTCTTAAATTCAAAAGAAACTAAAATTAATAGTGAATTTCATATTTTAGAATATGAATTCAAGGAAGAAGATGATGAATATCGACTAGAGAGAGGTTAGAGAGAGAATGAGTGGAGAAGAAAATAAATTTATTACTTTCTATTATTCAACTAATTACACTTTAATATATATATATATATATATATATATATATATATATGTGTGTGTGTGTATGTGTGTGTGTGGGGGGGGGTGGGGGGGTGGGGGGGGGGTAATTAACTAAAAATCTGAACTTAACTAACTAATGGAAATGACTAACAAAAGGAGTGAAAAGATTAAACTACCCTTATACATTAATACCTATGTTACCCTTTTCTCAATACTACCTCTCAAGCTAGGTGGTGAGAAAATATTTAGAACTCCTAGCTTGGACATTAGATGTTCGTGTTGAATTCTAGTGAGACATTTAGTAAGTATATATGCAGGTTGATCTTTGTTGGGGATGTACTTTGTTACTATCAGACCTTGTACTATTTTTTCTCTTATAAAATGGCAATCTATTTCGATGTGTTTGGTTCTCTCATGGTATACAGGAGTTGCTGCAATCTAGATAGTAGCTTTACTATCACTATATACTTCAATGGGTAATGTTACTTCAATGCCAATTTCTTATCAGACCTTGTAGCCTAATAAGTTCAGCTACTATGGTTGCAATGCTTCTGTATTCAGCCTCTGCAGAGCTCCTAGATACTGTCGTTTGCTTCTTTGATTTCCAGACTATTAATGAGTCTCATATCTTGATTAAGTACCTTATTACTGATTTCCTGGAAATTGGACATGCTACCCTTTTGCATCACAGTAAGCAGTAATGTTGTTATTGTTTGAACTGGATAATAGAATCCCTCTTCCTGGTTGGCACTTGATATATTTGATAATCCTCATTGTTGCTTTCATATGTGATCTTTTAGGTTGTTATAAGAACTAACTGGGTGTTTGAACACTCAAGGACATATCTGGTCTAGTAATAGTTAGATAAAGTAGGCTGCCTATCAATCTATGGTATGAGTTAATATTTGCAAGAGGATCATCTGTAAGCTGGTCTTTGCAATGATAATCATACTCTTTGGTTGTCAATTTTGTAGTAGTGTCTAGTGGAGTAGCTATGGGTCTAGCAACACTTAAACTAAGTTCTGATATAAGCTCTAGAGTATATTTCCTTTGATGCATTAGTATTCCTTGTTTAGACCTTGCAAACTCAATGCCTAAGAAATACTTTAACTCACCTAGATCTTTCATTTTAAACACTGAGTGTAAGTTGTTTTCTGTTTCTTCAATTAATTTCAAGCTATCACTTGGTATCAATATATCATCAACATATACCAAAACCATGGTGATACCCTCAGAAGTCTTATTTATAAATAAAGAGTGATCCAATTGACCTTTGTTTAAAGTTAGATTTTATTAGAGCTTCAGTTAACTTTGCATTCCATTGTCTTGGAGGTTGTTTTAAACCATATAAGGATTTGATGAGCTTGCATACTCTCCCCCTGGCTCTTAAATCCTCGTGGAAGCTCCATATAGATTTCATCATGTAAATTCCCTTGAAGAAATGCATTATACACATCTATTTGGTGTATATGCCATTTTTATTTTTCTACAATTACAAGAACTGTTCTCACAGTTTCCATTTTAATTACTGGAGAAAAAGCTTCTTGATAATCAATTCCTTCTTTTTTACTGTACTCCTTTGCTACTAACCTAGCTTTAAACCTCTCAATTTGTAATGACCAAATCGGTTGTTTTGAGCTTTTGCACTTTGATCACCAGTTCTCGGACACAACTTGCCCCGTGTAATGTATTATGACTGATGTAGATCGTTGGTTTTGGTTTTCAAAAAAATCGAAATGAATTTGAAGGAATAGTTTCAACTGAAAGCTTGAAATTTGGAAGGTTTGACCAAGACTTGACTTATTTGTATATGAGCCCGGATCAGAATTTTATGATTTGGCTAGTTTTTAGGTGATTTATGGCTCAGAAGTGTGATCGGAATTGGTTTCGGAGGTCCGGTGTGGAATTTGGCTTGAATTGATGAAGTTAGTATTTTGGTGAATTCCAGTTGGTAGTGATATTTTGATCCGAGATTCGGAATGGAATTTCAAGAGTTTCAGTAGCTTCGTTAGGTCATTTGGGATGTATTTGCAAAATTTCAGATCATTCGGACGTCGTTTGGTCGAGTTTTTGATCGAAAGGGTATTTCGGAAGTATTTGGAAACTTAGTCTTGGATTTGATGAGTTTTGAGTAATTTGATATTGTTGGATGTGTTTTGGTAATTGTAACAAGTTTGAATAATATTTTAGGATGTGTTAGTGCTTTTGGTTGAGGTCCCGGGAGCCTCTGGGTGATTTCGGATGACTAACGGGAAGTTTGGAGTTGGAAAATATAGCAGCAAATGCAGCAGCAGTGCAGGTCCAAGTTTTGCCTTCGCGATCACGAGAAGGACCTCGCGTTCACATAGAAGGAATTTGGGTGGCCTGAGTTTGTTCTTCGCGGTCACGGTCAGGGACTGGTGCTCCGCGTTCGCACAAGGATGGTCGCGTTCGCATAGAGGAGTTTGGGCAGGCCAGCTTTTGCTCTTCGTGTTTGCGGCCACAGGTTCGCGTTCGCATAGATTTGAAAAGTGAAGGCATTGTGTTTGCATGGGTGTATTCGCGTTTGCATAAGAGGAATTGGGTCAAGTGGATTAGAAGTTAAATTTGTGTTTCGCGTTCGCGTATATGATATCACGTTCCCGTAAGCTCGGAGGTGTAAGGCTTCGCGTTCGCGGGTATGCAGACGCGTTCGTAAAGGGTTAGTGGAGTCAAGGAAAGTTTTCTTAATCGAAAAAGTGGGGATTTGACCGCGTTCGCATAGAGGAAAATCACAGCTTGGCAGAAGCGTTTTTGAACTAATTTATCCGCGAGCCTAAGTCATTTTTCCTCCATTGTGAACATCTTAAGAGTTCTTTAGGAGAAATTGAAGAGTAATTCAAAGAGGATAGATTGAAGGTAAGTTTTATGAACTAAAAACGTAATTATTATGTGAATTAACCTGGAAATTTAGGAAAAAAAATGGAAGAACTAGGGCTTGGGATTTTGAGATTTTAAATTGGAATTTGAGGGGTCATTTGGACTTCGATTTTGGTGTTTTTTATATGCATAGATTCGGTGCGAGATAAGGAACCCCTTGATGTAAAAATTTCTAAGTTTCGAGAAGTGGGCCCAGGGCTCGAGTTTTAGTAATTTCGGGATTTATGTCTGTTATTGATTGTTTTCGCTTGGGTTTTATTCTCTTAGCACATTGTGATGTATTCGCTCTGATTTTGGATAGATTCGATGCGTGTGGAGGCCGATTTGAGGAGCAAAGGCGTCGCGAGCTAGAGATTTAGCCGGATCGAGGTGAGTAATGATTGTAAATGGTATTCTGAGGGTTTGAAACCCCGAATTTGCATATCGTAGTGCTATATTGAGGTGACTTGCACACTGGATAAGTAGCGTGGGGTAGAGCACAGTTAGGGATTGTGACTTAGTTCGTCTCGATTGATTATTTTTACTGTGTATTTGACTGAAACTTATTTTTTATCATCATGATTTGGGCTGATTATTATATAAGGGCTTTGCGCCAGCTATTTCAAGCCGTTCGGAGATGATTTGTTGATATTTCTTCCCTATATTTGATTTTATATTTGAACTCAGTCATGTATTTTCCACTATTTTCAAAACTCAGCCAAGTTTCCTTTGCTTTAACACTTGAAATGATATTTTCAATAATATCTTTTAGGTTGAGCATCATGTTTTACTGTTGCTCGAGGATCTTATGTGATTTTTGCCTGAGTAAGGTCGAGGCCTGTATTATGAGGATACTCTAGTATGTATAGACCATCATCTTCTCTACCAATCATCCTCACCTTCCCACTGAAGAGTTCCTGAAATACACATAAATCTAGGAAGAAGGTTGTTGGGCACTGCAATTCCTTTATCAGTTTAGAAACAAATAATAAATTGAATTTGAATGATGGAACATAAAACACATTAGTAATTGTATTCCTTCTGATATGGTGCTAACCCCTTTGTGTGTCACATATGAAATATCTCCTTTTGCCATGAAAATTTCTTTGGTTTTTCAGACTCAGTTATAGTAGACTCATTTAGCATATTCAAATTTGCCACCATGTGGTTTGTTGTTCCTGTATCTATTATCCATTTTGAAGATTATTAGAGACCATCAGGGCACAACTAATACCTGTTGTATTGGCTGCAAGAGTTGGGATTGTGCTTGAGACCTGAATGGTTCCATACTTGTTGAGGAGCTGAAGTATCTTATCATATTGCTCTCTTGAGAAGGTGCTTCCTACCATTTGATTCAGTTGATTGAAATTGAGTTCATTGATAGGCCGTTTGTCCTTAGATCCCCAATTATACTTATTTAACACTTTCGTAAAGGACCTCTAGTTTCATTATAACTACTATATTTTTGTTGCATCATATTGTCAGTCATAACATTGTATGCAACATTGGTTCCAGTTCCTCCTTTCTTTTTAGGTCTATAGTCAGGAGGATAACCCTCTATTCTATAATAGTATTTTTTGCTATGTCCCTTCAGTTTACAAAAGC
This sequence comes from Nicotiana benthamiana, assembly GCA_034376525.1. Taxonomy (NCBI): domain Eukaryota; kingdom Viridiplantae; phylum Streptophyta; class Magnoliopsida; order Solanales; family Solanaceae; genus Nicotiana; species Nicotiana benthamiana. The sequence continues at coordinate 17,358,199 of CM067324.1, read as the reverse complement.
CACACTGAACATTATAATTTTTCTTGAATCTTTGATTTCTGTGGACCTTGAGTACATGACTGCATCAAAGTTTTCTAACGTTATTGCAGGATTAGTACCTAGAATTCCTTTGGCATTGGTTATTAACTTCTGACCTTCGTTACTAACTATAATAGAATAGGCTTGATTAACTGTAGGAACCAGGCTTCTTATTAGAATTTGACTCATGTCCTGGGCATACAAGTCATTAAGTCCCATTAAAAACTGATGTAACTTAAGTTTTTGAAGATTTACCACAAATTTCTTAAGAGTTAGGGCAGGCACCAAGGCTTCAAATTCTTCCCACATACCTTTTTATTTTGAGAAATAAACTGAAACAGACGCAATACCTTGAGATAGTGTTGCAATTTTTTTATGCAGATTATACGAACTTGAATCATCTACCTTATTAAATCTTTCAAACAAATTTTCCCAAACTACTTGAGCACAGGAATCATACATAATTCCTCCTAAAAGATTTTTTGACACAGAATTCATAATCCACGAGAGTACTATTGCATTTACTCTCTCCTAATGATTCCACAGAATTTATGAAAAATTTTCTTTCTTGCATGAGCCATCAATCAGACCTAGCTTATTTCTTCCTAATAAGGCAACACGCATAGATCGATTCCAGATTGAGTAATTTTCAATACCTATGAGTTGAAATGAAATTATCTAAATACCGCTCATATCAGCTGGAGATAAGAACAGAGGATGATTGTAGTCTACTCCAACTGGTTGATTTTCAGTTCCAATTGTTGGATTTACAACTCCAGGATTCAACTGATCTCTTGCATGTTGTTGAGATCCAGATCCATTACTTGAATTTTGTTCGTTTTCCATTGATAAGATTTAACAAGAATTTGGAATGAATTTTCAGTAAACACTAGAGAATAAGAAGGATCTATAACACGAGCTCAGAATTTCAAACTCTGTCGCTTTGATACCCTGAAATTAATGGTGAATTTCATATTTTAGAATCTAAATTCAAGGAAGAAGATGGTGAATATCGACTAGAGAGAGGTTAGAAAGTGAATGAGTGGAGAAGAAAAATGAATTTGTTACTTTCTATTATTCAACTAATTACACTTTTCAATATATATATATAGGTAATTAACTAAAAATCTGAACTTAACTAACTAATGAAAGGAGTGAAAAGACTAAATTATCCTTATACATTAATACATATGTTACCCCTTTCTCAACAGAAATTATTGGCCGACCATTAAATAGCCTATGACGATTTTAATTTATGAGTATTCAATTCTGTACAAATATAAACTCTCTTTAACAGAAAATATCATTGACCATTTAACATAAACTTTTAAGCAAAGGGGGACGACTTCTATTCATGGGTTCCCGTCCACAACTATTAAAAAAAAGTTTCATTTTTTAGGAAATTTAATTATCAACAAAAATTACAAAATCTCGGCTTTCTTCTTTATTTTTTTCTCCTTTTGTGTGTGATAGTGAGAGCAATTAGTAATGTATAGTCTACGGATTGAAGTTGACACTTTCTAAGCTTTCTCTTCCTTTTTTTTCTTCTTTTCTTACCCATTACAAACGTAGGATCTGTCAATAAATTTATTCTTTTAACCTTTGTTTTCTACACACTTCAAAGGTAGAATCTGTATGACATATAAATATTTCTTTATGTTTCGACTTTAAATATTCACGATCTTATAACTTGTGCGAGTCACCACTTGAATATTTACTGTGAAATTTTATTCATTGGTCGACGTTAGTTCCAAGTGTGTGGAAATAATATCGAATAATATATCTCCACAACTAAAAAAATGTTCATGTTGAATCAATAAACACATAACACGTGGTTTAAATTTATGATACGTAACAAGTGTTTTTCTCATACAAATTTATGATTTAAAATTGGCCAAATCCTATCTCTTTGTATCAATTTAAATATTTTATTAGTTTGTTTAAAGAAGAATGTCATTTATGTTAGTAAAATGTATATGCAGAATGATTCTGGAGAAATAAAATAATATAAACGAAAGAAATGTTAATCTGACATCACTAAATTTATAGTATTTTCTTATAGGAATTTAATTCCTTTTAGTACCCAGAGTTATGGATTATTTCCTCCCATGATAGAATAAATTACACATTGATGTAGTGGTACTTCAAAACCTCAATGTTTCAACGAATACAAAGTTCGATAGCAAATTACACTTACTGTTGCTTTCTTTGAATTTAAAAAATATGCAGAAGAAAGGAGGCGAACTCAGAAATTCTATGAAAAATATGAAAGAATGAACTTGTATTTATAGTCAATGTTAGGGTGAAATCCGAAGAGGTGCAACTCTTCAGAATGATTGTTTATGCAAACGACCATAGAATAAACGCCATAACATAAGTGACTATTTACTCAACCAATAAACCGGGAGAATTGAAGAGGGTGATTAATTTTCTGTTACAAAAACAGAAAACGGAAAAAATGGGAAACAACTGGATTTATTACTAATATTATTGGATTTAATATTAATATTATGTTATTAAAACGAATATTTAATAGTAACATTTTTATTAATATTTATTACTAACTAATAAATTTTGTCCGAAGATGAAATCGGACCGAGTGAGCAATGATGACGACAGCGCAATGTTCACCTTCTTCTCAACTCTTTAAGTGGTAGAAGAAGAGCAGCTACTTAAATATTCATAAAAAACTTCTTCCTCTTTCAATATGGGACGATGTCTCTTCACCAAGAAGAGAATCTCAAATAAAACTCAAATATTTTATTTTCCCTCTATTTTTCATTCACACTTTTTAAGTATTAATATACTTTAGAAACCCAACAACCTATGGATATTTAGAAAAAACTTTTAAGTTTGATATTTTTTTCACTGGTCAATGATAGAGGCATTTCAAGTAGATTCAACAAAAAATAAAAAAAGTAAACACATATATATATACAACTACTATGATTTTTGGGGGAACGTATCCGCTCATGGTGTAAGAATGATATGCCATGTTTAAATCGAAATATTCAATAGGTATTTTTGATATGTTAAGCATAGCTTTAATTTGAAATTTTTTTATATTTTTAAATTTCTTGTCCACTAAAATTAAGGCATCTCATTATTAATTTATCACTATTGATTTTTATAATTAATTACCCAGTATCAATGAGCCTATGAACAAAACTTATGCAGTCTACGGAGAAAAGGTTGAGCAAGGTGGCTAACCTAATTAGTAAAATATTGGCATTCAATTAATATCTTATTTAAACTAGTGAAGTGAAGAAAAGAATATATGCGGAACTTCATTATTTAAAAACCTTTTCTATTTAGAGAAAATATTAGTAATTTCAGGATCCTGTAAGATATATGGACTTATATCTACATACATATGAACAATATATGGATAAATTATATGTTATGTTCTATCTTTTGGTTCGACCTAATTTTTTAGTCTTATGGACATTAAGTTAAGGGGGCCAATGTGTTGTCATATAAAGTGTAGGACTAATGTGTAGATACCCAAAAGGGTAACCATAGTTAATGATGGGCTAACTAAGGTTACATATATGTAACCATGGTTACATGCTTGTGACTCTTGAGTTTGTAACTCATTTCTTATAAGTGGGGGTTATGGTTCCCACATTATAGCAAGACAATTATCTTCTTCCTCCCATTGAATTAATATAATCTCTTTCTTGTCTTGCATATTCTTGTGGAAAACCATACTCCAATTTGGTTATTGTGATTATATTGTTTGTTGTTTAGAAGAAGTTCTTGTATTATATTCTTGTGTAAGACTTCAAGATAATCTTGAAGATAAGGATCAAGGAGCTTGCAAACACTTAGGACAATCTTCATAAGGAGGACTAAGAATTTCCACAAATGGATTCAGGTACGCTTCCGCTCTTGTTGTTGTAGTTCCAAATTATTCGATATGAAGGCTATTGTGTTTTAGTCGGAACCATTATCCATAGCAATTGGTATCAGAGCCACCTTCATATTTGGATAATTTGGATGTTCATAAGATTCATGTTATATAAAGTTCATGTTCAAGTTAAGTTAGAATTTTGTTTATGAAATTCTAGTACCATGAAATAGCATGATTTTATGAATGTTATGTTTTTGATGTGTTTTGGTGTTTCAATATCTTGCTATCATTTCTTGAATTGAAACATTGAAATTTGCAAAATTTTGATTAAATATCAACATGATTTCTTGTTTAAATTTCTTGTTGAAAACCTTTTTAAGTCGTTGGACAGAATGCCAAAATAATCGATTATTGCCTTAGGATAATCGATTATTTTAATTTGTTAATCAAAATTTTGCAAAACAAAAACAAGGAATAATCGATTATCAATTTTTGGTAATCGATTATGTCAATTTTTGTCGAAAATTTTTTTTGGGACAGAAATGTAGCATAATCGATTATGCATTGAGCATTGAGCATAATCGATTATGCAAGTAAGTTCAGAAAAGTTTTCGAAACAGAATGACTGAATAATCGATTACTCATTTTGAATAATCGATTATTCAAAGTTTTCAGCAAAATTCGGAAATAACAGTAAGCCAGAATAATCGATTATCAAGGACATGATAATCGATTATCCTGGACCACTAAGTCCTGATAATCGATTATCAAGGACCTGATAATCGATTATCAGGCAATTAAGTGCTGAAAATGTTTTGTTTTGGATGTTTAATGAGGACATAATGTAAGAAACGTTTTTTATAATTAATAAAACGTTTTAAGTCTTTTAAGTTTCAGATTTTTAATTGCATATTTATAATATGTCAATTAATATTAAGTTTTTTAAAATTATTAATGTATTATACATTAATATTTAAGTTTTGAATATTGATTGTTTTAGTCCATCAAATTTCAGATTTTGGAATTGTCCAACTAAGTCTATAACAATTAATATTCAGATGTTGCATGTCAAAACATGTAACATATTCAGTTAAGATTCATAATATGGCTTAAGAAACTAAGGTTTTTAGCATCTAATATTTTAAATTAGTCAATTGAAGCATTATGTTGCCAAAGTAACCTCTATTGTGTAGATTGATTAATCTTGAAATATAAGATGACTGTGGATGTTAGTCTTCCATGCGTTTAACACCGGCCCAAAGGAAGGTCGTTATTTGGCAGGAATTCGAACATGCTTGTGGTGATAAATATTTGACAATTATTTGGTTTTCCATGTGAATATTAAGTCGGCCCAAAGGAAGGCTTGATATTTGACAGGCGTTTATTGTCAATATTTGATCACTACACCAACCACTTACAAGTTGATTTTCTGTCCAAAGACTAAAATCAATGTTGTGCTAGGTATCTTGTAATGGGATTTGCCTATTTTGAATCTATAAAGTACAGTTAAAGTTCAGTTATTGTAAGCATGTATTAAGTAATCCTTTTGTTCTATTTTCAGTTAATTCTTCTGCTGCTTCGATATCTGCCAACATCAATAGCATCCCTGTGCTTAACGGCACAAACTATAAGGGATGGAAAGAGAACATTATGATCGTTCTCGGTTGCATGGATCTTGACCTTGCACTTCGGATTGAGCAACCTGCTTCTCTTGAGGATACATCCTCTCCTGATGAAAGGAGGGAGATGGAGAAGTGGGAACGCTCGAATCGCATGAGTCTAATGATCATGAAACGTGCAATTCCTGAATCATTCAGGGGCACTATGAATGATAAAGCTAATGCCAAAGTTTTCCTTGAAAACCTTGAAAAGCGTTTTAAACAAAACGAAAAGGCGGAAACAAGTACACTATTGAGTAAACTTGTTTCCATGAGGTATAAGGGCAAGGGAAACATTAGGGAGTACATTTTGGAAATGTCTCATCTTGCTTCGAAACTTAAGTCACTCAAGCTAGTATTACTTGAGGAACTGCTTGTGTACTTAGTTTTGATATCTCTTCCTACACACTTTAATCAGTTTAAGGTCAGTTACAACTGCCTGAAGGAGAAATGGACTCTTAACGAGCTCATTTCACATTGTGTGCAAGAGGAGGAAAGGATAAAGCAAGATAAGACTGAAAGTGCTCATTTGGCATCCTCTTCTAAGGATCCTAAGAAGAGGAAAGGTAAGGAAGTTGCGGTTGCAAGGCCCAAGAATAAGCAACATATGGAACCTAAGGTTGAAATTACTGAATTAGGTTGCTTTTTCTGTAAGGGGACTAATCATGTGAAGAAGGATTGTACCAAGTACCACGCTTGGCGTGCGAAAAAAGGTACATTTCTTTCTTTTGTTTGTTCTGAAGTTAATTTAATTTCGGTACCTAAGGATACTTGGTGGGTAGATTCTGCTGCTACTACTCACATAAGTATATCTATGCAGGGTTGCCTGAACTGCCGAAAATCAAATGATGGTGAAAGATACATCTATGTGGGTGATGGCAAGAAGGTGCCAGTTGAGGCTATTGGAAAGTTTAGGCTGTTGTTTAAGACCGGTTTTTATTTAGATTTGGATGAGACTTTTGTTGTACCGTCTTTTAGACGGAATTTAATTTCTGTTCCCAAATTGGACATATCCGGTTATTCATGTTCTTTTGGTGACAATAAAGTTAGTCTCTTTCAGAATTCAAATCTTATCGGTACTGGTCTTTTATCAACATTTGATAGCCTATATTTGGTTGATACAATAACCTCAAATAATGAAACCTTGCAAACAAGTTTAAGTGGTACCAAAAGAAAATTAACTGATGAGAATTCTATATCACTCTGGCACAAACGTTTGGGTCACATATCCATTCAAAGAATTCAGAAACTCGTGTCAGATGGAATTTTTGATTCTCTTGATTCCTCAAATTCGGATATATGTGTTGAGTGTATCAAGGGAAAACAAACAAACAAAACGAGATTAGGTGCTAAGAGAGCTTCGAACGTCTTAGAATTGATACATACGGATATTTGTGGGCCATTTCCTACTCCTTGTAGGAATGGTCAACAATACTTTATCACATTCATAGACGATTACTCTCGTTATGGGTACCTATATCTTATTCATGAAAAGTCCCAATCCATAGACGTGTTCAAATTATTTAAGGCTGAAGTTGAAAATCAACTAAGCAAAAGAATTAAATCCGTTAGATCTGACCGTGGTGGTGAATACTATGGCAGATATGATGGTTCAGGTGAATAACGTCCAGGGCCATTTGCTAAATTCCTAGATGAGTGTGGGATCGTCCCTCAGTATACTATGCCAGGAAGTCCTACAATGAATGGTGTAGCTGAGAGACGAAATCGGACCCTTAAGGATATGGTAAGAAGTATGATTTGTCGTACTACTTTACCAGACTCACTCTGGGGTGAAGCATTAAAAATCGCAGCTTATATTCTTAATAGAGTTCCAACTAAAGCTACAATCAAAACCCCATATGAACTTTGGACTGGGCATAAACCCAGTATTAGGCATTTACACATTTGGGGTTGTCCAGCTGAGGCAAGGCCTTATAGGCCGAATGAAAGGAAACTGGATGCTAAGACGGTTAGTAGCTATTTTGTTGGATACTCTGAAAGGTCCAGGGGTTTTAAGTTTTATGATCCCACTTCAAGAACTATTTTGAGACGGGTAATGCTAGGTTTTTTGGGGATATTGAGTTTGGGGGGTGGGGAGATAAAGTTGTTAGAGATTTTGTCTTTGAGGAAGAACATGTGTCTTTCCCTCAAGTTGTTGATCTTGGTCAGGGTGTTCTGATTCCTGACACGGATCATACAACTCCAGTTCAAGACAATCTCGAAAATCTCCCCAATCAGGATCCTGAAATTACTAATGAAAATCAAACTCAACAACCTCAAGAAACTGTAGTGCCATTAAGGAGATCCACTAGAGAGAGGAGAAATGCAATTTCGGATGATTATGTTGTATTTCTCCAAGAACAAGAAAGCGATATTGGACTTGAGGAAGATGATCCAATCAACTTCCGTCAAGTCATTAAGGGTTCTAACTCTCAAAAGTGGATTGATGCCATGAATGATGAGAAGAAGTCTATGAGCGATAATGACGTTTGGGAGCTTGTTACATTGCCCGAAGGTATTAAACCTATTGGTTGTAAATGGATTTATAAAACCAAAAGGGATTCAGGGGGCAATGTTATTAAGTATAAAGCTCGTCTTGTCGCAAAAGGCTACACTCAAAAGGAAGGCATTGATTATAAAGAGACTTTCTCTCCAGTTTCATCGAAAGACTCTTTCAGGACTATAATGGCACTAGTAGCACATTTTGATCTTGAGCTTCATCAGATGGATGTTAAGACAGCATTTCTCAATGGTGACATTGAGGAAACAATTTATATGGTGCAACCTGAAAACTTTGTTTCGGATGAATCAGAGAAAAAGGTTTGCAAATTAAAGAAATCCATCTATGGGCTCAAGCAGGCTTCCCGTCAATGGTATTATAAGTTTCATGCAGTCATTACATCTTTTGGTTTTGAACCGAATGTTGCTGATGACTGTATATACCATAAGTTCAGTGGGAGTAAGTATATTTTTCTGATTTTATATGTCGATGACATACTGCTTGCCTGTAATGATATAGCATTATTGCATGAAACTAAGAAATTTCTTTCAAAGAAATTTGAAATGAAAGATCTTGGTGAAGCTTCTTTTGTATTAGGAATTCAGATACAACGAGATCGCTCCAAAGGTGTTCTCGGTCTGTCACAAAAGGGCTATATCGATAAGGTTCTGAAAAGATTTGGCATGCAGGATTGTAAACCAGGTAACACCCCTGTTGCTAAGGGAGACAAGTTTAGTCTCAAACAGTGCCCAAATAATAATTATGAAATTTCGGAAATGCAGAAGACGCCTTATGCTTCGGCTGTAGGTAGTCTGATGTATGCTCAGGTATGTACACGACCTGATATAGCATACATTGTTGGGATGTTAGACAGATATCTTAGCAATCCGGGAATGGACCATTGGAAGGCAGCCAAACGGGTCATGAGGTACTTGCAGAGAACAAAGGATTACATGCTTACATATCGGAAATCGGACCAGCTTGAGATCATTGGGTATACCGATTCCGATTTTGCTGGATGTTAGGATAGTTTGAAGTCTACTTCAGGCTATATTTTCATGCTTGCTGGCGGTGTTATCTCTTGGAGAAGCATTAAGTAAACTCTTACGGCCACTTCCACCATGGAAGCGGAATTCATGGCATGTTATGAAGCATCCTATAAGGCATTATGGCTGCGGAATTTTGTTGGTGGACTGCGAATTGTTGATAGCATCAAAAAGCCAATTAGGCTATTATGCGATAACAGATCGGTAGTCCTTTATGCTAATAACAACAGTAGTTTGACGAAAGCAAAACATATGGACGTCAAATTTCGAGTTGTTAAAGAAAGAGTACAAAATGGACAATTGTGCATTGAGTACATTAGTTCAAACTCCATGCTTGCGGATCCGCTCACTAAGGGATTGACACCAAAAGTATTTCATGAGCATATTGCTTGTATGGGTGTCAAATCAGATAAGGATTATGTATTTTAGTGGGAGTTTGTATTGTACATTTATGTATTGTCCATTATATTCAGAAATTCAGTAATTCAGTTATATCTGCGCAGATATTCAGTTTTAAAGTTCTTGTACTCTTACAGTTTATGATTGATCTCAATAAAGAGAACCAGTTGGAAATAGACATTCTATTGACCACACTTTATGTTATTTCCATGCTACATACCTACACTTGATCCATGTCGTTGGTTATATTGATATACGTGATCTATGTTGGTTCTAGTTACGAGTGAGTAACGAAGAGCTCTTAGTTCCTATGTTGGTATGATTGATGGACCGGATTGTTCATGACAATTTTATTGTGATAGCAATTTTGAGCTCCTAAGGTTATATTGTAACATATAATACTAAGGTTTGTACATATGTATGCGTATCTCGTCCAAGTGGGAGATTGTAAGATATATGGACTTATATCTACATACATATGAACAATATATGGATAAATTATATGTTATGTGCTATCTTTTGGTTTGGCCTAATTTTGTGGTCTTATGGACATTAAGTTAAGGGGGCCAATGTGTTGTCATATAAAGTGTAGGACTAATGTGTAGATACCCAAAAGGGTAACCTTAGTTAATGATGGGCTAACTAAGGTTACATATATGTAACCATGGTTACATGCTTGTGACTCTTGAGTTTGTAACTCATTTCTTATAAAGTGGGGTTATGGTTCCCACATTATAGCAAGACAATTATCTTCTTCCTCCCATTGAATTAAGATAATCTCTTTCTTGTCTTGCATATTCTTGTGAAAAACCATACTCCAATTTGGTTATTGTGATTATATTGTTTATTGTTTAGAAGAAGTTCTTGTGTTATATTCTTGTGTAAGACTTCAAGATAATCTTGAAGATAAGGATCAAGGAGCTTGCAAACACTTAGGACAATCTTCATAAGGAGGACTAAGAATTTCCACAAATGGATTCAGGTACGCTTCCGCTCTTGTTGTTGTAGTTCCAAATTATTCGATATGAAGGCTATTGTGTTTTAGTCGGAATCATTATTCATAACAGGCTAACCTAATTAGTAAAATATTGGCATTCAATTAATATCTTATTTAAACTAGTGAAGTGAAGAAAAGAATATATGCGGAACTTCATTATTTAAAAACCTTTTCTATTTAGAGAAAATATTATATTTAAATGCAAGTAGCAACAAATCTAGGACTGTTTGAGGTTCTCAATTGGCTGCAACACCCAAAAATGGACAGACACATCAGAGTCAGGCTGGACAATGTTGACCACACTCTATATATGGAAGGAGCTTAATAGGTTTTGTGGTTTTATTTATTTTTATTTTTTAAAGTTTCTTGGTTAGGACCACCAGTTCCCCTCTTTAAAAAGTTGTATGTACAAGTAGTACTTATATTACTTATTTCTTCAATTTGTATAAAAATTAATAAGTGGGTCCCATTTAAAAAGAAGGGAGAAAAAACAATTAGAGTACATGAATGATCAATTTCAAGAGATGGAATTGTTTATTGTGTTAGAGGTAAAAAAAAAGCTTCTAATTTTGTACAAGAATAGTACAAAAATGTTGACATCTCATTATTATCTATATGATAAGGATAATTGCTTATCATAATTATATGATTAGCTAGTACTAAGTACGTATTTTTAATAATCAATAATTTTCAAAGTTCTAAAAAAGGGGAAATGATGTGGATCAAGGAAAGGTTCAACGGTATAAAGAGAATATTGGACTTGCTAAAATCAGAGGTTTAAGATAGACTTCAACAATAAAATTAAGCAAAAATTAATTGATCTTTTTAATCATATATATCCACCTTGTACAGGTGGATTTGGGTGGAGTCAGACTAATTTATTTATGAAGAAAAGATATAGTATAATTACATGAAAGAAGGGATATCTCATGCTATTTAGTAGGTGAGAACTTTTATTTCTTGTGGATTTAAAGTTTTGGAAAACTTCCGGTTCTTTTTAATTAAACTAAACTTTGTTTCACCAATGACTTTTGCAACCAATATATTGGAATAGTTTTATTATTATTATAACGACAACAACAACTTTATCCTAATCTTGCAAAGTGGATATGGGATAAAGTGTGTGTTTGTAATGATCTGATCGGTCATTTTGCTTCTTAGAACCACGTTCTCTTAAATAAGACTTTCCGTACTTGCTTTAACTAATTTACTGCCTTCGATGGTTGGTTCGGAATTTGAAAGAGTCTTGGTTGTAATAGGCACACTTGATTCCCTAAGATTTTCTTTAAAGGCTAAGTTTGACTTTGGTCAATATTTTTAGTAAACGGACACGGACTTGTAATTGGACGGTCCCGGAGGGTCCGTAAGAAAATATGAGACCTGGGCGTATGCCCGGAATTGAATTCCGAGGTCCCTAACCCGAGTAATGAATTTTTATTCGAAATTGTTAAATTAAAATTTTAAGGATTTAATGAAATTAAATAATGCTTGATCGGGTTGGTATTGTATCCGTATATTGGTTCTGAAGCCCAGTATAAATTCAATATAACATTTAAGATTTGCCCGCAAAATTTGATGTCAATCCGAGTAGTATAAGTACATTTCGGCGCGTTAGAAGTGAATTGAAGAACTTGAAGTTCATAAGTTTGATTCAATTGGTTTTAGGGGGCGATCCTTAGATTTTGCGTTGTTTCGGGTGATCCGATGATTCGAGCGAGTCTGTTTTATGATTTCAAACTTGTCGGTATGTTTGGAAGGGAGAGGGGGTCCCAAGCGTGAATCGGGTGAGGCTCGAATAAAGTTGGAAAACTTGGGAAGGAGCTGAAGCTCCAGTCTTCTGTCATAACCGCACCTGCGGTTGGTCAGCCGCAGATGACAGCAGAAGTGGTAGTACTCTCGCAGAAACGGCCAAGGCAGGCCAAGCCGGAAGTCGCAGAAGTGGCTAAGCTTCTGCAGAAGTGGAACCGCAGAAGGAGTTGCTTTCCGCAGAAGCGGCCCAATTGCCCAGCTGAGTTTCCGCAGAAATGGACACATTTCCGCAGATATGGCCCAGGACCGTAGATGCGAAAATCACTGAAGCAGTGAGCTTCATTTATTACGGGCTCTAGATCATTTTTTCTCATTTTCACTCATTCATTGGGTGATTTTGGAGCTCTTGAGAGAGAACTTTCACGTAGCATCTTGAGGTAAGTTCAGCCTATGTATTTCTAGTTCAATATTTGAACCACGAGTAGATTAATACACATGGATTAAGGAAAAATCATGGATTAGATCAAAACTTAGGATTTTGATAAAGTTAGATTTTAACCACGAAATTTGTTATGGAATAAAGTAGAAATCATGTATTATTGATCCTTAGGTTATAAAAAATAACTTTCTTGGAAAAGTTTCGGAATCCCGGCATGTGGCCCGAGGTCAAATTTTAGGAAACTTGTGTTAAAGGTTGGGAAATATTTTAGTAATTAAAATACAAACTCTTGAGCTTGTATTGATTAGTTCCTACCTCGTTTAATTAGTTTGAGATCGTTCGGCTCCAAATTGAGGGTTTAAGCATGTTCTTGATATTAGAAGTACGCTTTGGAGCAAGGTGAGTCTCATATCTAACCTTGTAAAAGGAAATTATCCCCATATGTGTAATAATTAAATAATTTGTCATTAAATGCGGGGGCTACGTACGCACTAGGTGACAAAAATCCGTGCATAACCACTATTATACTTAAGTTTGGATAGTCTAAGACCCAAAAACATACTTTATGTAATATTCTTGTGACTTTTATTGTTAATTTGGATTGTTTAAACCATGTTGGATGTGGTAAATGAAATCAATACGAGAAACATCACTTTCTTGATCTTTTAAAGAGAGTTGACTTTGTTGTGAGTAATTTCTCCCCTAATATATTCTTATTTGCCTGTTTGTTGTGCTTAATTATATTTGATCGTGTCACGTATATGATTCGCGAGCGAGATAATATATGTTTCTATGGTTCGCGTCGTTCGACCCTCCGACAGTGCACACTTTATTTTCACGGTGGATCGGGTTGTACGACCTCGGTACTACTTGTGCATACTTCTTGCTCAGTATATTTATGTGGACTGAACTTTGTTATATGCCCTAAAAAGTAAATGGATAACTATAATATTATCTAGGAAAACTTTGTTTTACTGCAGTTTTTCACCTAACCATATGAGCCGAGGGTCGATTGAAAACAGCCTCCCTGCCCTTCCGGGTAGGGGTAAGGCTCGTCTACATATTACCCTCCCCAGACCCCACCTGGTGGGAATGTACTGGGTAGTTGTTGTTGTTGTTGTTGTTATCTAGGAAAATACCCGTTACTTCTTGTTATAAATTGTTAATTATTTGTGCTATTCATGCTTAGTATAACATTTTCTCATATTATTTGACCCTAGTAAGTGTCAAGTTGATCTCTCGTCTATACTTCTTCGAGATTAGACATGATACTTACTAGGTACATATTATTTGCGTATTCATACTATACTTCTGTACTTAATGTACAGGATCTGAGGAAGGTATATCTGGTTACTAGGCTGGTGCATACTCTTGATCTGGCCCAATATTTTACGGTGAGTTGCTCCCTTCTTATGCCGTTCACCAGCCTTATTGAGTCTTTCCTTACTTTTGGCTTTCTATTCTATTTCAGACAGTAGGATTGATTTATTCTTTTGTATATTCTACTAGATGAGCACATACTTGTGATACCAGTTCTTGGCACATACATTAGTAGACTATTTTTTTTGTTGGGATTGTACAACTATTATGGTACGATGTTAATTATTGCTTGTTTTAAAGTCAAACTTAGAGATTATGGTATCTGTTTTGGAAAAAGTAAAACTAGAACATATTAATACTTTTGCGTTGTCTTTCATGATAATGGTGTTGGGCGTCATTATGACCTGAGGTGAAATTGGATTGTGATAGTGCTTACTGTATCCCCACCTTACGAAGGTAAATAAGCTTTTTTTTTTAGATCCCGGCTCAAGGGCTAAATTAATATTCAATCATAATTAATGTTTAGCGCTTATATGAATAATAAATATAAATATGATTAGTTCAATCAAAAAATTCAGCTGATTATCTAATTAAAAAAGAGAATACATGAGAGAGATTTCCTAGTCCGATAAGACCTTTTTTTCTTCTTTAAATTATTTGGTGCTTGTAAAATTGACTTTGCTTCCCCTATGACTTTTGCTACAATTATATTTTGTTAATTTATTATTTAAGCTGATCAACTTTTGTAACTATTAGGCATATAATATTTATTTGATTGTTTCTAGACAAATTCTAATACTGAAAAAAAGCCAACAAATAAGCAAAGTGTTATATTGAGGCAGCCAGAAAAACAAAAAAAATTCGTACACGAACTTTCAGGTTCTAAAAGTCTTTTTCATGCCCATGAGGATTTCTTATAGTTAGATAATTATTGATAGAAAGTAGGGGTGTCAATGGTTATTTTATAAAATTCGTATTATATTAATTTTTTAGATATTTTATTATATTTAATTAAAATTAAATTTTTTAAAATTGTTTCAATTATATCGATTTCATTTTGATATCGGTACGATTCAGTTAATTTTTAGTATTTTTTAAAATGTCATGTTAAATTTACCAGTAAAAGTAGTTAGCCATAACATGCGTTCTTTTATATGACTTAGCAAAACTCTCTAGACATTTTTACTGTTTAAAAGGTGATGAATTAAAAAACATAAAAGATGGCTAAAGTATAGATACATCAATTATTCGACAGCAACGTAAAAGAAACCAAGTAAAAGCAAAGAAAATATAAATCACATGAGTGAAAAGATAATAATCTAGCTGACTCAAGAATAAAGTCTATATTAAATATTAAAAAAGATAAATCTAAATTATATAAAAAGAAATATATTCGATATATTATAGTTTGCTACTCATAATCGCTGGAATACTTTGTGTCTTCTTAATAAAGATACTGGGAAATAACTTATTTTAAGTATAAGTAAGATAATAGGTTTTAGGAATTAGTATTTTTAGTTTAATTAATTATTGGCTTGTAACCGTTTTCATAATTTCAAAGCCCATGAAAAATTTAATTATAAAATAACCATAACATGAGTTCTTTTATATGACTTAGCAAAACTCTCTAGATATTTTTACTGTTTAAAAGGTGATGAATTAAAAAAACATAAAAGATGGCTAAAGTATAGATACATCAGTTATTCGACAGCAACGTAAAAGAAACCAAGTAAAAACAAAGAAAATATAAATCACACGAGTGAAAAGATAATAATCTAGCTGAGGCTCAAGAATAAAGTCTATATTAAATATTAAAAAAGATAAATCTAAATTATATAAAAAGAAATATATTCAATATATTATTGTTTGCTACTCATAATCGCTGGAATACTTTGTGTCTTCTTAATAAAGATACTGAGAAATAACTTACTTTAAGTATAAGTAAGATAATAGGTTAGGAATTAGTATTATTAGTTTAATTAATTTGGCTTGTAACCGTTTTCATAATTTCAAAGCCCAATGAAAAATTTAATGTTTTATTAGATTTAAGCTTACAATATAAATATATTTTTCACATATAAGATTTATTTGGTACAATTTGATATTTTTCCAATTTATTTTTATAAAATAATATATAAAAAACCCTACCCTAATTATCTATATGGTTATAAAAATCTTACAATTCTTAAAAAAAAACCTAAACATTAATTCAATACGATAAAATTCAATTGATATAATCAATTTTCAAATATTCATTAACACCCCTAATAGAAGCTATATCAAGGATAGAATCGGCTTTCTCAACCAAAAAAGTATTTCCTAATAATAATGCTGAGCTTTTGTTGAATAGACAGAACGCCATAAAATCTGGTCCAGAAAATCTTATTAATCTAAATGTAAAATAATTCTACTTTGTATGCAAAATAATTCGATTTAACTTGTAAAATTCGTTTATTGAGAAGTAGATTCATTTCTGCGATACAATAACAATAACAATATACCCAATAAAATTCTAATAGTGAAATCTGGGAATAGTAGATTTATTTATGCAAACTAATATCAATTTAACTATTTTCATAACTCCAAGGCCAAAGGAAAAATTTAATGCTTTATTATTCTTAAATACACTTTTCACATATAAATTTATTTGGTACAGTTTTTTATTTTTTGATTTTTTTTCATAAAATAAAAAATTACCCATATTATCAGTACGGTTACAAAGTTATATAAAAACCTACAATTTTATTAAAGGAAACCTAAAAAGGTTCGGTGCAGTACATTTTAGTCAGTTTTCAACTATTCATTGATACCCATAGACGAAAGTAAGACATAGCAGAAGTTAGAGGGGAGCTAGAATTTAAAACCTATGAATTTAATATTCTAATTCTTTTATATTAATAAATTTAAATTAATAATTTATGTACAATTCAATAATTTTTTAAAATAAACATTAAATTTGAATAAAAATTACTCGATTCAATCGAACTAGTACTCTTTTAATTCCGCCCCTAGCAGAAGTATAGTAGAAGGAAGTGATAGTTTTATGAGCTAGAAAACTTTCACCGCACCCATTTATCGTGCATCTCGTCTTGACAATAACAATATGGATCTAAACTATACCCTTTTTTTCATTTGGTCCATCTAAAAGTTATAAATCTCATTAAAAAAAAAGGAAGTTTTTGAAATCGAAATTTTCGTTAGAGAGAGAAGCTCTGCCTTCTCTCTAACTTTCTCATCTTCTGCTTCACTGTTTCATCGTCTTCTTCTCTACTGCTTCTGCATAGGTAAGTAAATCTGGCAGAGGTTGTTATGGCAAAGAGGAGAGGTCGCCCAAGGAAAGAATTAGTACCAATTTATGCGAGTGATGTAGTTTTCCCAAAAGCAGTTAACACTGTGCCAATGGTAGGTACCACTGTTCCATTGTAATCAACTGAGATAACTGTTCCATTGCCTCATGCAGTAATAGATCCACAACCATCTGGAGTCTCCTTGATACCAACATCAAATGTGAGGATTACAGAGCCTCCCATCAATGTTCCGATGGAGCCTGAGAATAGAGTTCAGATCTGCATGCAACAACCACCACCAATTGATGTTCCAAAGGCTGTTTGTGATGAAGGTCCAAAATCAGATCCACCCAAACAGTGGGCTAGTCTTTTCCAGAGTAATCGACTTGCTGCAAATAGTATGTGGTTAGAGTATATTTCCCCTACACTTGTTAATGACAAACCAGTTGGTCAGCTGGTGAAGGAAGAAGTGGAGGAGGAACAAGTGAAATGGAAATGTGCCCTTGTGGTATTTGTGCTAGGTAATAGCCCTGGGTATAATGGCATGAAAAGATTTATTAATCTTCACTGGTCTCATGTTCCTGAGCCTGAGCTATTTTATCATGATGAGGGCTATTATATTGTTAAATTTAGTTCACTAGAGGATGCCAAAGAAATTCTATGTGGAGGGCCTTATACTATTGCCAACAGACCTATGATTTTGAAGCAGTGGTTTGTTGATTTTGACTTCAAGGCAGCCTTTCCTTCAGAAATTCCTTTGTGGATCAAGTTCCCTAACTTGCCTATGTCTTGTTGGGGTAGCAAATCTTTAAGTAGGATTGCTAGTGTTCTTGGTAGACCTATATTTGCTGACGAATGTACTACTAAGAAATCCAGAATCTCATATGCTCGTATGCTCATTGAGGTAAATGTGTCAAAAAAGTTACCTAGTGAGATAGAGATTCTAGATCCAAATGGAAAGAGCTTCATGCAGGATGTGACTTATGATTGGAAACCTGTGTATTGTGAGAAATGTTTGGAGGTTGGACACAACTGTTTGGCTAAAACTGCTCAACCTGCACATAAAAGCAAGGTGACACAGGAATGGAGAGTGAAAGCACCAGTCACAGTGGTCCAGAGTAACCAGATGGCTCAAATCCAGTGTCAAGAGGTATCAAAGGAGACAAGCACTATAGCTGCAGCTGATGGTGGAAACAAACAGAAGCAGGTTGCTATACAAGACTCCCCAATCTTTAACATTACTAATTTCCCTCCCTTATCTCCTCTTGTGATGTCTAACAGATTTGAAATTGGGACAGTTAGGTGGGCTGATCATCCCTGGATGAAGGGGGAACTAGCAATACTCAATGAAGTGGATCTTTTGGAATATTAGGGGTGTAAATAAAAGGTTTAAACAAAAAGAAGCTCAAAATTACTTTAGAATTAATAAGTTTGACCTTGTAGGACTTGTAGAGACTAAGGTTAAACAACACAATGCTAGTAGAATAGCTAGTTTTTTGTTGCCTAATTGGAACATGATTACTAACTATAGTGGAGCAGTAAATGGGAGGATATGGATCATGTGTGACCCTACAAAAGTGGTGGTTACTGGATATCTTGAGGAAGCTCAGCTCATTCATTGTAAAGTTCAAACTACCACTGGGGATATTATCTGCTGGCTTACAGTAGTCTATGGATTTAATGACTGTGATCAAAGGAGGATGCTGTGGAAGTCTATTCTAAACTTATCTGCTGGTATTACTGATCCCTGGATCATTGCAGGAGATTTTAATGCAATTCTGTCTAGCAAGGAAAGACAATCCTGCCAACAAGTGAAGCAAAGAGACCTTGTTAATTTTAATAATTGCATTCAGCAATCAGGCCTAGTTGAGCTGCCATGGGAGGGAATTATTTTACCTGGTCTAATCAACAAAGTGGTAATGATAGAGTATGTAGTAGACTGGATAGGGTGTTTGGTAACTTTGAATGGAAGATGAAGTGGAACCATGTGCACACTGTATATGGACCTCCCCTTATATCTTATCACAATCCCATGTTACTAACCCTGACAACAGATATATCTACAAGGAAGACACCATTCAGATTCTTCAATGCTTGGATCCAGCATAAGGAATTTCCTGCTATGCTAAAAACTTACTGGAAAAGCAAGGAGCAGAATACTCTTCAAGGAGTATGGAACAATCTTAAATCTCTCAAACCTCCCTTAAAATCTCTTAATGTTAGAGAATTTAAGAATATTTCTCAAAAGATTGAAAGTGGTAGAAAGGAACTGGAAGATGTACGGCATCAAATGGCAATTTCTTATTCAGACACACTACAGCAAAGAGCAAAATTCCTGGTTCAACAGCTAGAGAAGAAGTGGTCCTTAATTGAAGAGTCAGCTTTGCAGCAAAAGTCCAGAGCCAAATGGATCAAACTTGGTGACTCCAATAATAAGTATTTCTCAGCAGTCATGAAGGAGAGGAGTCAGTATAAGAAGATTATTGAACTCTCCACAGAAGGAGGACTGAAGATAACTGATCCTGCAGATTTGAAAAAGGAGATTAGGGATTTCTATAAATCACTAATGGGAACTACAGCCAATTCCCTACCAGCTGTGAATAAGATATATATGAGGAATGATCCAAAGCTTTCTCAGCACCAAAGGAAGGAACTAGTTGCTGACATTACTGAAACAGAGATACTAGACAGCTTGAAGGCTATTGGAAATGATAAAGCTCCTGGGATTGATGGATTTAATGCCATGTTCTTCAAACAATCTTGGCATGTGATTGGTAACCAGGTTATGCAAGCTATCAGGAATTTCTTTCAGACCTCCAAGATGTACATACCTACTAATTGTGCCACACTCACTTTGCTGCCCAAGGTATCCAATCCTCAAACAGTCAAAGAGTTCAGACCTATAGCTTGTTGTTCAGTCTTGTATAAAATTATTTCCAAGTTGTTGGCTAACAGACTCCAGAAGGTTATGAGTAGTATTATCTGTAATTCTCAGGCTGGATTTATACCAGGAAGAAGAGTAGCAGATAATGTTATATTAGCTCATGAGCTAATAAAACAGTACTCTAGATCACATATCTCTCCCAGATGTATGATCAAAATTGATCTTCAAAAAGCTTATGACTCAATGGAATGGTGCAGTTTGCAACAGATTATGGAAGAACTGGATTTTCCTAGCAGATTTATCGGGTGGATCATGGAGTGTGTCCAAACTGTTAGCTATACAGTTGTGGTTAATGGAGAAACAACAGAGCCTTTTCAAGCTGCCAAAGGATTGAGACAAGGAGATCCTATATCTCCCTTTCTGTTTGCTATTATAATGGAATATCTTAGTAGATCCCTGGCAGAGTTGAATCATACTAAAAGCTTCATATATCATCCTGGTTGTAAGAAGTTGGGATTACTCACTTAAGCTTTGCTGATGACTTACTATTGTTTGTCAAAGGAGAGCTTCAGTCAGTAAGTTTTATGTTCTTATTTTCTCTCAGGTCCTTGCAGCTACTGGTCTTAAAGCAAACTTACACAAAAGTGCTGTGTATTTTGGTGGGGTTTCTCCTGTGATTCAGCAACAAATTCTTGATCAGCTTGGTTATGTTAGAGGGGATCTCCCTTTCAAATATTTGGGAGTACTTTTAACTACCAAAAAGTTGACAGTTGCTCAATGGCAACCTGGTTGATAGGATTTCTGCTAGAATTACTTCTTGGACAGCTAGATATCTATCCTATGCAGGCAGAAGCCAGTTGGTGCAATCAGTTATATTTGGTGTTCAAGCTTACTGGGCTCAATTATTTATCATGCCTTCAAAGGTTGTTAAATTGCTGGAGTCAATATGCAGATCTTATATTTGGTCAGGATCAGTTACTATCACAAAGAAAGCTTATGTGGCTTGGGAAAAGGTATGCATGCCTAAATCTGTTGGAGGTTTGAATATAACAAATATCTTATTGTAGAATAGGGCTGCTATAGCTAAACTTAGTTGGGATTTAGCACACAAGAAAGATCTGTTGTGGGTAAAAAGATTCATATTGTCTACATCAAACAACAACAGTTGGAGAACTTCACTGTCCCAACAAATGCTAGCTGGATGGTAAGAAAAATTGTGGAGGGAATCAAGCTGCTACAACAACATCAATTGTTATATAACACTGACTGCTCCATAAGGAAATTATACTTGCAACTGCTTGGAGAATCAATTCCTTGGAAGAATTTGGTAATACAAAATGCTGCTAGACCTAAAGCTATCTTCAGCTTGTGGTTGTTGCTGCAGGATAGACTTCCTACCAAGAATAGACTGCTGCAATGGAATCTGAATATACCAGGCATCTGTATTATGTGCCAGCAAGAAATGGAAACTAGAGACCATTTATTCTTGCATTGCAATTTTGCTTCCCAGTTGAGATACCAGACACTGCAATGGCTAGGAGTGGCAGACTTCACTGGACAAAATTGGTCACAATTCTGCCAATGGTTCATTGAACAATCTAAAGGGAAATCTCTCCGAGCTCACACATTCAAGATGACAATAACAGAAATGCTCTATGGTTTAGGGTTAGAAAGGAATGCGAGAATCTTTGAAAACATCTATTGTAATTGTGATAAGCTCCTAAGTAGTATAGCCTATATATGTAATGTTCGAGCTCCTCCTAGGCTTAGTTCATATATTCAGCATTCATGTTATAAATGCTGATTTGGCTAGAGTAATATAGATTATTCATGTCCCATTTTGATAGACAGTTGACCTAAAAACTGTCCTATAATTTTGTAAGGCAACCATTAATGATTAATACAATTTTAATTACCAAAAAAAAATCTCATTAAAAAAAGTAAAATTGTTAAGACGAGAATGAAAGAGACAGAAAGACGTCTCATGATTCTCCTGGTGAAAACATGATAAAACGTGAAAAAGTGAGCGATAAATATTAAAAAGCAAAAGATGCGAGAAAGGTAAAATAAGATGGCATTAATGAACCACCAAGGAAGTGGTGCAACTGCTATTTCTTTAACGAGAGATTTCGAGTTTCGAATTTTAAATATAAAAACTTATTTAATAAAGAGTGGTGTTTTAAATGTGGTTCTATACAACACAAATTCAAATATAATGAAGTTTCAATATAAATATCAGACACCAAATAAATACTAAATCGAAAAAAAAGATGGCACTAATGAAACTTTTCTAGAGAGTTTTAAAGAAAGAAATTGTCCATTAACACCCAAGATTGTAAGTACCTTTTCAGATTTCGAGCCCGGAGTATGTAATTGTTTTTATTGAAAAAAGATGGCACTAATGAAACTTTTCTAGAGAGTTTTAAAGAAAGAAATTGTCCATTAACACCCAAGATTGTAAGTACCTTTTCAGATTTCGAGCCCCAAGTATGTAATTGTTTTTATTAAAAAAATACTTTACCATTAAATTTGGATCTTCTAAAATAATTTAGGCTCAAACAGGTTACGAATACCAATTGGAAAAAAAAAAGAAGAAGAAAGAAAATGTCCGTTTTCCATGCATAGGACCATTATATGATAAATAGGGTAGGTTGTTTAGGTATTTTCGCATGCCTACGAATTGGAGTTCGTCCATAATAAATTGGGACTTTCATTGTTTGACATTGAGAAGCTAGCTGGCAAGAAGCAGAACAACCTTAAAATCATAAGGAAGAAGTTCACCTTTTTAATGTTGGATCCTTAGTCCTTTCCCCAACCACTAAACCTACCCCGACTACCCCCGAACCCCCCCAGACCCCTATTCCCATAGAAAAAGAAAGTGAAAGCAAAATAACGATACATGTGGATCATGATGAAACCTTTATCCCTTTCTCCACCAGCAAAAGGCAACTAATGAATAAGGTATATGTTTTATTTTATTTTTCTTTAGGGAGTTTCTTTTCCCTGTTGTTTTTATGTGGAGGGACGACCGGGGGGGAGGGTGATGGACCAAGTGTATTCCAGCCAATGTGATGTGACGAATAGACTAATTAATTATAAAAGCCAAACGATAATTGATCACGCTTAATTATACCTTATAAAAAGAATTAAACGGTCATTACAAATATAATTTGGTTTACAAATTCGGTATTGAATCCCATAGAGAACTAAGGTTTAGCTACAATTGTTTACTATCACCAAGAATACAAGCTTGAACAATTCCTATCTTATAGATATTAAGATTTTTGTGTTTAACTAACTAACTAACAAATTAATATAATAAATTAACATTAAAGATATTACAGGTTGGAGAAAAGATTAAGGAGGTCTAGAGTTATAATTTTTTCAATTGTCAGAATCTTTCCTGCTATATCTTCTATAATTTCACCTACGTATTCTCTATCGATCATGATCGCTCTGTGTGTTGTAATTCTTTCCCGAGTAGTTATGATAATTTATTAAACATACTCTCCCGAGTTACGCTACCTGACTTTAATTACAGCTCATTTAGATCGCACCCAAGGTTTCGTTATTCCTAATCCCACCTTTAAACCCTTGGCTATTGATTCCTCACATATGTCACGAGTGATGTTGTTCAACAACTACCTAAACATGCACTCTCTCCCAAGTAATGCATACTAAATAGGCACAGCTAATTGAGGGCTCTTCAATCGACCACAAAAATAATATAGTTTAACAAATAGAGAAAATACTACGGCTCAATTATGTAAAAACATAACAAGAATTTATCCTACAAAAGGTTCCATCAAAACAATATGTGAAATTTTGAAGACTGACAAAAGAACTCAGATGTGGACCGGGTCCATCTTGTGAAGCACATTCATGATCAACCCAAACATGTGAGATGGACGTGAAAGAGATAAATCTAACTTAGCAGAAATAATATCTCCTGATCAGATAAAAAAGGTTGCATATTGGATAAGGAGAGAAAGAATCCTTACATGAAGAGAACATAGTTTAAGAAGATGATAGTGTTAGATTATGAGATGATTTAGAACAGTTCTACGTTAGAAGAGTAGTATATGTATCCCAATTAATCTCTAATTATAAACCCATTAAATACCAGTATTGTTCTCTTTTACAGGTAATGCATATAAGCGGAAATTAAACTTAAATTGAGAGTAAAAGAGCAAGGCGATTTGCAAGAAATTTAGGTGTGATTCAAGCGTGCAATCTTGAAGCTACTTGAACAAGATAGTCGAATCAGTTCCAAGTGTCTATCTTTTATTCTAGTTCAATTATAGTAGGTAATTTTAGATTGTACCTTTTAGCTTTTATAGAAGCATTTGTATTTGGTGCCTAGAGTGTTCAAGTTAGAGTTAACTTGAAGTTATAACAACAGTTGAGGCTGTATGCCATAATGAGATTAGAGTTAATCCTTAGATTTACAAAGAGTTTTGTAAATGCTGTTTTGGCCCAGTGATTTTAGTGGAAGTTTGGAAAATCCTAATGAATAGTGGATCGTGATTTTTTCACCTTTTGAATCAGGTGTTTTTCATATAAAAATCTCTATGTTCTTTATTTTCTTTACTTCTTATTCCGAAAACAGTAGTAATTGAAACTCATGGAAGAACCAGGTCCTTCTATAGTTAAGTTTGTTAGTATTTATGCCATTCACTAGAGGGGGGGGGGGGGGGTGAATAGTGAGGCACGAGAATATTAAAATATTGCGGAATTTAAAATTGCAGGAATAAGTAAATACGGTAATTGAAATAATCAAGAAAGAACACACCGTATTTTATCCTGGTTCACCACAACCCGTGGCTAGTCCAGTCCCCGAGAGACTCTCTCGAGATTCCACTATCTTCGTCAAGCTTACGGGTGCTTAACAAACCGTTACAGTTGCTCAAGGATACCGCACCTTAAGACTTCACTTGCTTGAGGATACCCCACCCCAAGACTTCAACCACTAAGCTTTGGGTACTTAGCAAACCCGACAAATGAGAAGATATGTTCTTCTCAAACAACTCTCTTTTACACAAGCACTCTCTCAAAAGAGTAGATAAAGAGATACAATTTTAGCTCTATGAACAACACAAAGTTGTCTATCAAATGGCTCAACAAAAGCTCTAAATTGATGCTTGAAAATGATCAATATGTATATCAATGTATGGAGGAGTTGTGTGTTTAAAAGCAGCTCAAAAGACCTCATTTTATAGGTGAAAAAAGGTGCTGACCGTTGCTTAATTGACAAATAAAATCCCTGAATTTTTGCTTATACAATCGATTGTCTGACCTACACAATCGATTGTTTGAGGACCGTTCAAAAGACAGACTCCTGATTTTAAGGGAAACAATCGATTGTAAAACCTGTATAATCGATTGTTCTTCAACGTTCAAAAATTAATTTAGGATTCTGTGGGAACGGTCTGAATATAATCGATTGTATAAAAACCATAATCGATTATTCTGATTATAATCGATTGTTAAAAACATATAGTCGATTATTGAAAAATTCAGTTTAAGTACTGTCTCAATACAATCAATTGTTAGAAGTATATAATCGATTGTTTGCTATTTTGAAAAACTTCAGATCACACTGTCTTAATACAATCGATTGTTAAAACTGTGTAATCGATTGTTTGCTATTTTGAAAAACACAATCGATTGTAAGGAGCATATAATCGATTGTTTAGGTCCAGATTTAAAAGACATGTTTAAAACCATTTTGATTAAAATACAAATCAAAAGATGCATGTTTATGATAAATAAGATTTAATAAAATGTTTTATGCATGTTTGTGATAACCTAATGTTGAGCCAAAAGACGAGATAACTTAAGCGTTGTTCTTACATTGGTTCTACCAAACGACCTACGTCTTGGGTCTTCGGTCTTGAACTCTTTGGCTCGACTTTGGCTTGTTCATGCAATTCCGTCATCAGTATGCTTCTCGCCATTTGATTGTTTGTCATATTATATCGTTGTTTGACGCTTGACTTCATTGTTTGTCATTCATCAAAACCTATACCTGAAAATCATGCTCATACAACCAAAGCGCACATATCATAGATAGAGTGATTTTCTACAATTTTCCCCTTTTTGATAATGACAAACAACGGAAGATATGCATATTGAATTCCCCCTAAATTCATGATATATCTCAACATACAATTTATGCAACCAATTCAATATAGTCAATTCAATATAATTCCCCCTTAATTGAATATTCCCCCTCAATTAAGGATGCATATCGCCTATATTCTTCCCCCTTTTGGCATTAGCAAAAAGACTATACCAAAAATTATTTAAACCATTGACGATACCAATCGCTATAAACAAGATCATATCAAATGTTAGTAAATGGCATACTAATAATAACAGTTATTTTTCTCAACTATGCCAATTGTTACTTTAAACTAAGAATATTCATCAAAACATGAATCAATCATTTATTTTAAAACTAATTGATACTAATTGTTATTCAAAAAGAACTTACTAAGACATGCATCAAACAAAGATAATATTGATTATTAGCACATATCAACTATTACGTTTTTATTCAAAATATGATAACTAACCGACGTTCCCCCTTAATGCATTAAGGTTTCGTGCTTGGTGCATCCACTACAATATTGTAGTCTTCAAGCACACCTGCAAAAAGAACCTAAAAATAGGTTTTTGGTACCCAACTTCTTTTGGGTCCTTGGGGCTTAGGATAATAATAATCATAATCAACACATAAATCTCTATGTTTAGCAAAACAGACGGGTGCAATGTGTCCTACCCGATTACAATAGTGACATATAACATTAGGATTGTGCATATGTCTAGGTTGAGCCAAATGCGTTCTAGGTGATCTAAATTTATTTTTCCTAGAATCGTTGAAATTTCTAGAATCATTTCTAGGTGGTCTAAAATTTTTCATTCTAGACTTATTAACAAAAGTCCTAGAGTTGTTTCTAGGTGGTCTAAAACAATTAATCTTAGACTCATTAGTGAGGTTCCTAGAATTCTTTCTAGATTGACCAACCTCATTACTTTCATCCTTTTTAACAACTTCAATTTTAGGACTATCAACACTACGTTTTTCTAGTGCGTTCCTAAGTTCTATGTTCTCTATTTTTAAAGAACTACAAGAAGAACAATTTGAGCATTTATCAATTGAAGAGGCTTCATTCAATTCCTTGATCTTATTTTTAAAATCAACAATGTCATTTTCCAAAAAATTATTTTCTTTTTCTAAAACTTCAATTTTATTTTTAAGAACACCATTTTCATTAGTCAATTTTTCAAAATCTATTTCTTTCAAAGAAGAGGATTTTTCAAAATCTTTTTCTTGTAAAGAAAGTGTTTTCTGAAAATCTGTTTCTTGCAAAGAAAGTGTTTTCTGTAAAGAAAGTGTTTTCTTCAAATCTTTTATCATTTTGGAAGCATTAACAAATTTACCATACAATTCATCATAGGCATTTTGTAATTCTTCAAACGAGTGAGAGTTAGATGTACTTACCTCTTCTTCTTCGTTTGCCATGAGACACAATGCGGCGGTTTCATCACCTGAGCTGTCCGAATCCCGTGATACGCGCCTATGGTGTTTCTTCTTTTTCTTGTCCTTCTTCATAGACTTACAAGACTTTTCAATTATATCATTTGAAATATTATCATCATCCATTTCCGAATCACTTACCTCTTCTCGTTTAGAGGATGAGGCTTTGAAGGCAAAATTTGAATTATTTCTAAGATAAGGGTTAAGAATTGTGCTATCATAAGTTTCGAGGTTACCTCTTAGTCCATCAATTGTGATATCCGTGAATTCCATCGACTCTTGGATTGCATTGGCTTTGGAACGCCATTCGGGAGTGAGACTCCGTAGGACTTTTCGAACAAGATCTTTGTTCGTGTAAACTTTCCCGAGAGCATGGAGATCGTTGACGATTCTTAAAAATCGTTCAAACATAATACCAATGGGTTCCTTCTCCATTTTAAAGATTTCATACTTATGTGTTAGAAAATCAATTTTGGATTCTCGGACTTGAGGCGTACCTTCATAAATGATCTCGAGTTTATCCCACATCTCCTTGGCGGTTGTGCAGCAAGAGATTTTTTGATAGTCATCCGGATTCACCACACAATATAATACATAGATGGCCCTTGCATTATTTTCAACTTTCTTGATGTCCTCGGCATCATATTCATCTTCCTTCTTTGGAATCGTGGTTTCTCCAACTTTCTTTGTCGGCATTGGTTCACCGTTTTTGATGATTTGCCACAAACGAAAACTGTTTGCTTTGAGGAAGATACTCATCCGCTCTTTCCAATATGTATAGTTTGTTCCGTCAAATAGTGGAGGGCAAGTGGGGGATTGTCCTTCGCTCATTATTCCTGCGTTCAATATTCTCAAAAAAAATAAATATCGCTCTCAACCGGTTAAGGCTTTCAGAGAGTTAGGCTCTGATACCAATTGTTAGTATTTATGCCGTTCACTAGGGGGGGGGGGGGAATAGTGAGGCACGAGAATATTGAAATATTGCGGAATTTAAAATTGCAGGAATAAGTAAATACGGTAATTGAAATAATCAAGAAAGAACACACCGTATTTTATCCTGGTTCACCACAACCCGTGGCTAGTCCAGTCCCCGAGAGACTCTCTCGAGATTCCACTATCTTCATCAAGCTTACGGGTGCTTAACAAACCGTTACAGTTGCTCAAGGATACCGCACCTTAAGACTTCACTTGCTTGAGGATACCTCACCCCAAGACTTCAACCACTAAGACTTTGGGTACTTAGCAAACCCGACAAATGAGAAGATATGTTCTTCTCAAACAACTCTCTTTTACACAAGCACTCTCTCAAAAGAGTAGATAAAGAGATACAATTTTAGCTCTATGAACAACACAAAGTTGTCTATCAAATGGCTCAACAAAAGCTCTAAATTGATGCTTGAAAATGATCAATATGTATATCAATGTATGGAGGAGTTGTGTGTTTAAAAGTAGCTCAAAAGACCTCATTTTATAGGTGAAAAAAGGTGCTGACCGTTGCTTAATTGACAAATAAAATCCCTGAATTTTTGCTCATACAATCGATTGTCTGACCTACACAATCGATTGTTTGAGGACCGTTCAAAAGATAGACTCCTAATTTTAAGGGAAACAATCGATTGTAAAACCTGTATAATCGATTGTTCTTCAACGTTCAAAAATCAATTTAGGATTCTGTGGGAACGGTCTGAATATAATCGATTGTATAAAAACCATAATCGATTATTCTGATTATAATCGATTGTTAAAAACATATAGTCGATTATTTGGCTGATTGAAAAATTCAGTTTAAGTACTGTCTCAATACAATCGATTGTTAGAAGTATATAATCGATTGTTTGCTATTTTGAAAAACTTCAGATCACACTGTCTTAATACAATCGATTGTTAAAACTGTATAATCGATTGTTTGCTATTTTGAAAAACACAATCGATTGTAAGGAGCATATAATCGATTGTTTAGGCCCATATTTAAAAGACATGTTTAAAAACCATTTTGATTAAAATACAAATCAAAAGATGCATGTTTATGATAAATAAGATTTAATAAAATGTTTTATGCATGTTTGTGATGACCTAATGTTGAGCCAAAAGACGAGATAACTTATGCGTTGTTATTACATTGGTTCTACCAAACGACCTACGTCTTGGGTCTTCGGTCTTGAACTCTTTGACTCGACTTTGTCTTGTTCATGCAATTCCGTCATCAGTATGCTTCTCGCCATTTGATTGTTTGTCATATTATTTCGTTGTTTGACGCTTGACTTTATTGTTTGTCATTCATCAAAACCTATACCTGAAAATCATGCTCATACAACCAAAGCGTACATATCATAAATAGAGTGATTTTCTACAAAGTTAAGTGAAAATAAGGTACCACACAAATCTGTATTGAAGTGTAAAACATCACGTGCCATCTTGTTTGTATCTGTGTTCACGCGATCTCATAGTATCTTTTGTGAGCTACGAGGATTTGTTCTCCACGATCGCGAGTGGTTGTCCACCATCGCGTCAGGTAATATTGGGCAGCAGCTATTTAATTTCCAAATTGAGGGTCTTGTTCTATTTTTTTATTTTGTTGAGCTAGAGACCTCGATTTTGGGCGATATTTGAAGAGATCTTCGAGGAGTTGAACAGAGTAAGTTATTTTAATTCAGATTTGATTATTATACATGAATGCATAATGGTTTTTATCATTTAATTAGTGTTTTGGGTTGAAAAAAATTGGAAAATTTGTGAAATATTCATAAGCTATATTTTGAGGATTTGAAAGGCGATTCGAGTCAAAATTAAATAATTTTAGTATGGTTGGACTCATTATTAAATGGGTGCTCGAGTTTGTAAGTTTGGTCGGGTTTTGAGACACGAGCCGAGTTTTGGCTTTTTTATGTTCATTAAGATTGCAATTTTATTGTCTGGAAAAGCTTCCTATGGTTTGTATTTACGGTATAAAGTTAATTTGGCTAGATTCAGGCTCTTTAGAGTTTGATATTCGCGAAAAAGGCTTACTAGTGGATTAACTTAGCGTATTTGAGGTAAGTATCTTGCCTAACTTTGTATGCGGGAATTACCCCTTTGAATTGAAGTTGTTTTGTGTCATTTGTGGTACGTGAGAGCCATGCTTGCAAAGTGACAAGTGGGTTTATGGGCTATATGTGGTAATTGACCAATTTAAGCTATGTAGATCCTTTCCATGCATTTAATCGAATTTTCATATCATAATATATCCATCATTGTTAATCTATCCATACATGCTATATTTGACTTTGTTAATGCTTGTCCCATCTCTTACTTGTTATTTGTCCTCCCATGTCTAGTTGAAGTTATTGTTTCTTTATTGCCTTATTACTTATTCAACATTTGAGTTACAATACTTGGAGTTGATATTTCTTGGAATATCTTATTGTTGAGTGTTGGTGTTGAAGTTATAAATGCCGGGATCACATTGAGGTAAAATTGTAAATTGTTGAAATACATTCTTGTTAAACTATTCATTTTCAATGTCTATTGTTGAGACTCTTGTAAACATTGTGGTTGAGCCATTGTCTACTTATTGTGAAAAACATTGAAATTTGTTATTCTTTTGGCAAGTTGTGGTATTTGGTCACCTGAGGTGCGAGTTGTGGTATTTTGTGATTTTAACATGCGTGTGGTGGTATAAGAATATGGATTGATACGCATGCTGTAAGATAAAGTGGGCTTGGTACGCGTGTTGCTAGTAGGAAAATCACTTGAAGCCATATGTTGTGATAAGATGGACTAAAATGCGGGTAGCTACCTGGATCTGCACAAAAAGATGTGCAAAAGTATAATATGAGTATACGACAATAGTACCAAATAAGTATCAAACCTATCCTCGATAGAGTAGTGATGAGTTCAGGTCAAGAAATCTATTAGGATAAGAATAAGAAATTAAATATGTATAATACAATTTAAGAATGTAAACGGGGATAAAAGAGGCAATAAGGAAATACAACAAGATTGAATGCAACTAAATTTAAAGAAGTAAATGCAACAAGAAACACATAATAAGAACATCAAGAAAATAATGCGGACAAATACAAGTGAGCTAAATGACATATAACATCAAGAATCACAATAGTATCTCCTCGTAATCTTATTTCACAATCACAATCATAATCACAATTTTTCCTTTTAATTCAAGTATTTTTCTTAATTGTAAATCGTGCCCCCAACTTCTATATCGGAGACTTCAAGGTATATTGCTAGTGTTCGCAGGCCTCAAAGTCACCCTCTATCCTTGTTTTTCTATTGCATACTCTTTACTTAAATAATGACTTGCTAGGGATGTTTCAGTATACTCGTGTATAGCTTATGACTCATCCATAAGATTGTGGGAGTTACTATCAGTAGTACTGTGGAGTTTCTTTTTTTATGTTAACTGGTTGGTTTAAATTCGAAGTTCTGTTATTATTTTCATTATTTCTTCATGTCACTTAGGCTTACCTAACCTTAGAGACTAGGTGTCATCACAACATCCTATGGTGGGAGATTGGAGCCGTGACATAATATTTTCACTTGCATGGCACATAAGCTCAAACACTTGCTCCCAGTTAGGTGCAACTATGATTAATGTCATCACCAATATCTTCTTCAGCTCCTCAAACACTACCCAATAATTTTTAGAGAACATAAATGGAGTGTTCTTTTCCAATTAGTTTGCACAAAAGGTTAGAAATTTTAGAAAACTCTCTTATAAATCTCCTGTACAAGTCGTGCAACCAAGGAAACTCCTTATTGCCTTGACCGAAGTGGGTTGTGGCAACTTTCTATTATGTCAACCTTAGCACATTGGCCTCAATACCTTTTTTTGACACACAATGCCCCAATACTACACCTTCTTGTACCATAAAATGACACTTCTACCAATTTAGCACCAAATTTGTTTTGCACCTTTTTAACACTTTTTTCAAATTTACAACGCAATCATTAAATGAATTTTTCATTACTGAGAAATCATCCTTGAAAACCTCCTTAATTTCCTCAACCATGTTAGTGATGGCCATCAACCACCTCTGGAATGCGGCGAGTGCATTGCATAAGCTAAACGATATTCGTCAAAAAGCATAAATGTCATACAAACATGTGAATGTCATATTCTCTCTATCCTCAGGGGAAATGGAGATTTGGTTCTTTCCCAAGTATCCATCAAAGAAGCAAAAGTGGATCTCCATGCCAATTTATCCAACATTTATTTAATACGACAAGGGAAAATAGTTCTATCAAGTGGCTTTATTAAATTTCCTATAGCCCAAACATTTTTCGCCAAATTGTGACTATCCTAGTTAGATTAACTCATTGTTCTCGTTATGTACCAAAGTCATCCCACCTTTATTCGGAACATAATGAACTGGCCCACCTAGTTGCTATCTAATATGGGGAAGATGCTTCCCGCATCTAACAACTTAATCACATCATTCTCATCATTTCTTCACTATTTGGATTCAGCCTTCTTTGAAGTTATCTGAAAGGTTTGCTCCCTTTTCCTAGTAGAATCTTATGCTTACCAAAGGATAACAAACTGAAATAAAGATAGAGGAGACTCCGGGCCTGCGGACGTCAGCAAGGCTACCTCGGTGTTTCTGGACTAAAGGTCTACTCCCAATCTATTGTTGCTGCTCAAAAGCTGCTCCGGTATCTATTGATAGGAAGAGAAAAGTACCTATTGCTCTAAGTTTCATGGCACGATGTAGAGTAGAAATAAATGAGACAATCCTGGTAGTTAACCATTTATATGAGTGGCTGGCACACACATATAAAGAAAACTCCACTAGACACGACTTCATAGACTCCCTAGGACTCTTGAACCTAATGCTTTGATACTAAGCTTTGTCACACCCCAAACCTGGTCCTGGACGTAATACGACCCTTGGTGCCTGACTACATGTGACCGAGTGAACCAACTGGCTGACTGAATCAATATGTGATTAACATACTGAATCGGAAGATAAACTAACACATGCTGGTATACTGAAAGTATGGATTATATAAATCAATGTGCGGAAATACTAATATAATTCTGAAACACATTTGTAGCCCACATAGATTAATATAAAAAGCATGTGACTCTATCTAGCTGTTACTCTAGACTATGAAGCTATACTGAAAACACTGACAATTTGGAAATACTGAAGACTGTAAGGTAATGATAATTCGCCGAAAGAACTAGGGATCACCAAATAACTCTAAGTCATCAACCTGTAAATCATTACCTGCATCATGAGATGCAGGCCTCAAGCAAAAAAGATGCCAGTACATTTGAATTACACTGGTATGTAAAGCAACTAAAAGAAAAATTATAAATGCTGAAATTGAAACTAAGCCGATAACTGAGAATTGATAATTGATACTGAAATGATAACTATTGAAACACAAACTGAAATGATAACTGATAACTAAGATGATAACTGATAACTGATAACTAAAATGATAACTGATTGCTGGATAACTAAACTAACCAAAGGAAGTAAGGATATGAATACTCCATCTTCTGAATAATGTACCACTTGTTTATCTGAATAAATAAATTGCAGCCTCAGAACCAATACAATATGTGCACAAACTGCGGCCTTGCGCCCATGTACACGTATACATAACTGCAGCCTTAGGCCCAAAGATGCATCAAACATTAACTGCGACCGCAAGTCCAAATATGCATAAAGCATTAACTGCGGCCTCAAGCCAAAATAAAAGTGTTCAACATTTAGGAATTTAAAATCAGGAATATAGAATCATACTGCAACACATGATAGTGAAATGTTGAATCACACATACATAATACTGGAATACTGAATAGGACTAGACTGAGACATGTGTTCTTGAACTGATTATGACATGCTGAGTAAGCTATACTGAGACTCAAGGACATCAAACCCAAGTCTATATTGAATATGAACAGAGATCACAACGTTCATTATGCAAGTCATGAACGAGTTATGAAACTAGAGAAAAGAAGTTCTACAACTATTCAAGGAACTAGGCTTAACTATATTTCTGAGGTAATTGATAACGTGGTAAAAGAAACATAATGTAGGAAGAATCATTAACATTCCCAAACATAGAGAGTTAGCCTCACATATCTTAACTTCCTGCTCTGGAGCGTAATACAACATTCGCCAACCCTTTCAGCTTTAATCTATATCAATACAATTCAAAGGAATTCTATATTAGCATAAATTCTCATATTCTGGTCACTTAAGCATTTTCTCAAATACTTGGTGACATAAAGCGTAATAGTCCTTATTAATGATGTTTATACACCCAACAAGCCATTCTCTTGATCTTAGATAAATTCTAAAATTTCAAATTTCTTATAATCAATGTCATTCTTCTTCACCCATAAGATAAACAACACCCTTAACCATTAATCAACAATCAACAAGCCAACCCTATAAATATTCATGCTTTTCTATCAAACTTATCAACTCATATCTCTTGAACTTGTAGTCTACAATCATTAATTCAATGTTATAATCAACTAGAGGGTGGAGATATTACCTTCTTGACGTTCAATCTTCTTGAATTCGAGTTCTAGGGTTCCTTCTCTGAATAATGGAGTGCTAATCGAATATTTAATGATAGGGAGGGTTTAACCATGTTAATAAGATGTTAGAAAATTAAAGTTAACTTAGTATAACGATTAGAACTTACGTTAGATGGTGGAAGGACCCTTAAGGAATTAGGTTTTTGAGAGTTCCCCTTTCTAGAGCAAGTATTTATGTTTTGGAGCTGTGGGAGACGAAGTAAGGCTTTAAAATGACCCCAATGAGCTCACCCGCGCACCTGAAGGCTTGAACGTGCTACTGACCGCATAAAATGGCAGTAACACTACCTCAATAGAAGCTCGGCTGTGCTCGGGGCGCGCATATCGCATACTATTATTTAAAACACGCATAACATTTTGCACATAGATCCATTTGGGCTACATAATATATCAATGGAAAGCTATTTAAAAGGCCTACAACTTTCATTTTTTGAGG
Source organism: Nicotiana benthamiana (assembly GCA_034376525.1). Taxonomy (NCBI): domain Eukaryota; kingdom Viridiplantae; phylum Streptophyta; class Magnoliopsida; order Solanales; family Solanaceae; genus Nicotiana; species Nicotiana benthamiana. The sequence continues at coordinate 17,322,509 of CM067324.1, read as the reverse complement.
TTTCCGAAGTTCTTTACACATTTTTATTTAACCTTGCTGGAAGACAGACCTTCTAAAAACTAAGTCGATTTTGTCAAATCTTATGCACTTCACTTTCCATCTTGATTTTGAAACAACTATTTTACCCATAATCATCCCGATGGGACTTCACGTGTCCAAAATATTACCTTAATACTCCTTTAAATCATTCATATTTAAGTCAAATATATGGGGTGTTACATTTCCACTGAGATTTTTATGCTATGACATGTATATACCAAGAGGTTTGCCCGAGGGGCTGTTAACGATTTATGTTAGCCCGAGGGGCTGTATATGAACTATGTTTTATCCGAGGGGCTGACTATAATTTTCATCACGTTTACTATAAAATGCACTGAACCTCTATTGAAATTGTTGGACAACATCTTCAAATATTTTTTACCAAAAAGCAAAACTGAATTTTAAATGAGATGATTTGACTCATATTCTAATTTGAAAGCATGTTGTGCTTACTGAGCTTATCATGATATGGATTTTATTTGTTTTATACTTCTCAATCTTTATTTACTTTTACTACTTACTGAGTTGGCGTACTCACATTACTCCCTGCACCTTGTATGCAGATTCAGGTATATCTGAACCCGATGGCAGGTGTTGATTTCTCAGTGGCAGGTCCATTGGAGTTTGCAAGGTAGCTGCCTGGCAATCGCAGCCCTGCTTTTCTCCATCCTTATTCTCCCTTAGTGTATTATGTGATTTTTCCGGCCATGTTGGTCTTGAGGTTGTCAGACAGTTATAAGAGAGATGCTCATGACTAGTGACACCCCGATATAGGGTTTTCTTTCCGCATCGTTATTTTGTTTTAAACACTTTATAAAGGTTCATTGTTAAATAACTTTAATTTTATCCTAAGAATGGAAATATTGATGGGTATTGGAATGGTAGGGCCTAGTTCCATGATAGGCGCCAACACGATTGGATTGGTTTTTGGGTCGTGACTAAGGCTGTATGCGGTTCCGGTTCTGGTTCTATTTGGGTCTGCGGTTCCGGTTCTGGCGGTTCCGGTTCTGGCGGTTCTGGTGGTTCTGGCGGTTTCGGTTCTGGCGGTTTCGGAGCCGGAACCGCTACCATACGGTTCCGGGTACCTTCCCGTTCCGGTTCTGGCGGTTCCGGTTCCGGTGGTTCTGGCAGTTTCGGCGGTTCCCGGCGGTTCTGAATTTTTTTTTAAAATCAATTTCTTGTATAGTAGTCATTAATATATTGTAGAATATATTATATATGGTGTACTATGTTATTAGTATAGTATATATTGTGTTTGGTAATTAGTATGTATTGTGTATAAGTAGTGTATATTTTGTATATAAGTAGTATATATTGTATGTAAGTAGTATATATTGTATATAAGTAGTGTATATTGTGTTGTAGTTAGTAATTAGTATAAATTGTATATAAGTAGTATATATTGATAAAGAAATATTGAGACAAAAGATATTCAAGGATATGATAAAGAGCATATTTATTGACCAAAATGGCATATCTTTCTTAGTCTTCCTTCCCCCAATGGAATGAACACAACATGGTACTAATACCACCATTAAAAGGAAAAAAAACTAAAAGAAGACATGCCAATGTACAAGTTACATCATAATTTATGTATTATTTCTAACAACTCATAAAACCTTCAAGGTTTGGAGGTGGTTGTGTTGGCGATGGTGGAAATGAAGCTTGTTCATCACCACTTCCGGGTGAAGATGTTTCCTGAGCAAGTTTTGCTAGCATTTCTTCATAGCACTCATCTATTTCTGGTTGTGATTCAGCTAGCCCAAAGTTCCTTCTTTCTGCGCGGATCCAATCTCGAAAAAGCACTGATTTTTCCAAGCTGTCCCGCATCGATGCTCTGTGATGACCTATTTGTAGACTTGCTTGACTAAAAGCGCTCTCCGACGCAACAGTTGATGCTTGAATCGACAGAACATCCCGAGCCATCCTTGCAAGAACGGAAAAATGCTTTTCCCTTATCTTCCACCAATCCAAAAGGTCGAAAGAGCCGTCTGGATTCTCATTCTCTAGTCCGTGCGAAAAATACTTAAAGCTCATTTAGATGGGAAATTTCATCTAAATTTTCCCCTTGAGTACCCCTGAACTCCGTCCACTATTTAAGAGCTGTTAAGCCAGCAGCTCTTTTAGACGACTGTGATGTAGATGAAGTAGGGGTTGGAATATTAGGCCTAGCATGCTCTAACGCCTGTTTATAAGCATTATAAACAGTTTGAGCGTTCACTTTAATTGATGCTTTCGCATCAGCTAGTGTAGCCATTTCTACTTCTGAAAGATCTAAAGATTGATAAATAGTAGAATACCAAAAGTGAGGACCTCCTAATTTCATAGTAGGATTTAACATAGCAGACACACCAAATATAGGAGAGATTGGAAAAATATATTTTTTAAACTTCTTTTACATTTCAGTTATTGCAATTTCATAAATTTCCCCTCCCTCGTTAAAATCAACAAACAAATTAGCAAGTGCGGCAATATAAACTAAACAGCTAGAACTAGTTGGATAATATTGGCCAGATAAAGCATTTGCAGCCACATGAAAATGTTCTAAAAAATCTAAAAGAATTTTAATGTTAGTCCAATCTTGTGTAGTTAGCATGTCATTATCTTCCTCCCCACAATCCCGAGAATTATACGTAGCGTTAATTGAGTTTCTATATTCGTATGCTACATTATTTTATCACTAAAACAAAAATATCTGCATACATCTGAAACAGTGTTAGCAATAAACCTACCCATGTGCCGTGAATTAATTATCCTATATGCAATAATGCGTTTTTGCATTGTCCAATCTTCGTCTATCCAATGACTGGTTACGGTTAGATATTCACAATCATTATTACTTCTACCAATATCAGTTGTAATAGACATACGATTAGTTATATGGGTAAATAAATAGCGCAAGTATTGTTCATATTCATGCTTGTATTTATAAATATCGGCCTTAACTGTGGCGCGAGGCCAACCTTTATACGTAGGATTAAATACTCTTCTAATATAATGAATCCATGCAGGATTAGAAGCAAAAGAATAAGGCAAACACATAACAGTAATCATTTTAGCTAATTTTTCACGATCCTTATTTGGATCGTAATATAATATACCTCCTGTGACTGTGTTTATTCCTGGTTGAACTAGATTTGAACCAGTACTTGGGTTAACTGTAGTATCAGGACTTGTCCTCCCCTCTTGTTGCGCTTTCAACTGCAAAAATCTAGCCTTATCGCTAGGGTGTAATCTTATATGCTTAACTAAATTACCCGTGCCACTACGATCTCCAGTATACCTATGCACAAGTAATTTCCCACAAGATTTATACTTAGCATTATTTTGTTCTCTTAGTTGAATAAAAAATTGCCAAACTAATGATGTTTCTGAACGTTTAGGAGGTTGTCTACTAAAGTGGGAGTTTGTACGGGTGGGTGTTCCGGTTCATCACCTAAGTTATGAGCAGGACTAGTAGGTGTATCATCTAAATCTACTGGAGCTTGGGTTTCGTCATCATCATTATCCTCATTTCCCTCTAAGATAGGTGCATTAGGATAAAGAGCATTCATAATATCATCATCTATTCTATCACCAACTGCTACATCATGTAGAAAATCAATATTGCTAAATTGAAAACATGGGTGTTCACCATCAAGGATTCCGAAGGGTTCATTAGGATTTCTAGGTTGGCTACTACTTTGAACTTGCTTATCTTTTTCTGGGTCGGGGAGCCGGGGGAGGGGTAGTATTTTGGCGACTACTTTCACCGGTTTTAGATTTTCCTTTACCGAACATATTTTTCAACGAAAATGCCATAATAATTATAATTAAGCAAAATAACAACACACAAAAATATTCTTAGCACGTAAGAGTTGAAACGAGTTTACCGGATTGACGAACAACTTCTTGAAAATTGAAAATCGTTGATATTGAACACTTGAAAACTTCAATTCAACAACTTCACAATGTTTCACGAATTTGCAACAATAAATTAAGCACTTGCACTAGAAAGATTGAAAGAGAGCTTGAGAGAGATTGAGAGATATTGATGAATTGGTGAATAAAAATGAAAGAATGAGGGGGTATTTATAGTTGAGAAATGGGAAATAGTGTAATTATATAAAGTTTGGGGTTAAATTAAAGTTTGGGGGTAAATTAGCTATTTTTTAAACTTTCAAACGGCTACTTTTGAAAAAGAGCCGTTTGGAAATTATTTTTAAATTTTTTTTTTTTAAAATTACCGTTACAGAACCGCCGGAAGCGTTTGGAACCGCCAGAACCGGTCCGGTTCCGATTCTGGCGATTCCAACGGGTAGAACCGCCCCGCCACGGTTCCCGGGAACCGTCAGAACCGGAACCGCCGGAACCGGACCGCCAGAACCGGCAGAACTGCCAGAACCGCGGTTCCGATTCGATTCCGGTGAAAAATACAGCCTTAGTCGTGACATGATCAGTTTCAACTTTATTATGTCATTATCATTTAAATTTACTTAAGTTGTTTATATATGTTAAAAACTCAGCATGCGTTAGACTAACCTAATCCTAGTGACTAGGTGGCATAACGATTTTTATAATGACATTTTGGATTGTGACAGTGTGGGGGCAGAATTAGCCAATTCAATCTAAGCTGGAACCGCTGAAGTCCGCATCTACGCTCGCGCATTGGCGCCCGTGTACGCGCTCCCAGCCTTTGAAATTTTCTATTTCACGAAGCAATTTGCGGCTTCGTTTCTCGTTATTGTTTTGTGCACTCAATTGTTTCCTTTTGCACGTCTATTTTCATGCTATGTACGAGATTGGACGAGCCTTCTTTTTGGCAACATATTATTATTTTTTGGTCATTTATCCTCAAAACTTACTCTACACATAAAAAACAGTAATGAGCATATTTTATTTCAAAAACCGTATAATCCCTCTCAGTTCACACAGCAAATGAAATGAAAACATATTCAAAGACATGCATTTTAGTTCATTTATGACACATCATGCTTAATGCGTACAAGCAGTGGCCTTTTGGAAAAGTCTGGTCATTCACAATTTACATGATACTGTTCTTAACCACACCTATACTCATTTGCTGGACAATACAAAAATAAAACATATTCACCATATTGATGACAATTACTACTTGTGGAAGGATTTGTTCCCTTTCAGTCTTTGGAGTTTATTCTCTAAATTGTAACACCAATCAACATAATAATCTTATTAATTCCATTTCTTTTTCCCATGTTGATTAGAATGTGACTGAATGTAATTAAACTTCTTACTAGTAATGAAAGCCATCCAAATCAAATGATTTACTTAACTGTTAAATAGAGGAAGGTAATCCAGGAATTAGAGGAAGGAAGAGTTCTCTGAAATGATTTGATTTTGTAATAATTATTTGGGCTTAAGAAATTATGAAAAATAAAGAGCCCAATTAGCCTATTTTCTAGAATGTGAGCCTATTTGGCCCATGTTCTAGAAATGTGCTCTACAAATATCTTTAGAATAGTAGAATGATATAGATAAGTATGGTGTGATCTAGAGAGTGGATATTTTTGTAGAATTGTGTAGAAGGTGATTTGTAGCCATTAGATTAAAGTTGTGTTGGATAAATCTTGGCCATTGATTGAGGAAGTGGCCAAGTATAAATAGGTGTAGGATTGCTCATTTTATATTAAGCCAAAAAAAAAAAAATCAAAACAAGTTTGAGTAATAAAAGTTTCTCTTCTCCAAAATCTTTCTACTCTCCTCCCTCCAAATATTAATAGCAATCCTCTTTCAACAAAGTGGTATCAGAGCCACAAGGTTCTAACAAAAAATTTCTAAAATCATGGTAAATTGTGTTGCATTCTTCCAAGTTCCTATGCTCAAAAAGAGCAACTATGATAATTGGAGTATCAAGATGAAGGCTCTCCTAGGTGCACATGATGTTTGGGATATTGTAGAGAAAGGCTACAATGAGCCCCGAGATGAATCTACATTATCCCAAACTCAAAAGGATGGTTTGAAGGATTCAAGAAAGAGAGACAAGAAAGCTCTCTACCTCATCTACCAAGTATTAGATGATGATGGGTTCGAGAAGATCTCAAGTGCAACCACTGCTAAGGAAGCGTGGGAGAAACTCCAAACGTCTTGCAAAGGTGCCGAGCAAGTAAAGAAGGTACGTCTCCAAACATTAAGAGGAGAATTTGAGTCTTTACATATGAAAGAATGGGGAGTCCATTTCCGACTATTTTTCAAGAGTTTTGGTGGTTTCAAATCAAATGAAAAGAAATGGTGAAAAATTGGAAGATGTTAGAATTATTGAGAAGATACTCCGGTCATTAACTTCCAAATACGAGCATATTGTCATAACAATTGAAGAAATTAAAAATTTGGAGGAGATGTCAATTGATCAATTAATGGGATCCTTACAAGCATATGAAGAAAAGCATAAGAAAAAACAAGATATAGTGGAGCAATTATTCAAGATGCAAATAAAAGATAAGGAAGAAAATATCGGAAATGGACGAGGTCAATATGGAAGAGGTCGTGGTCGTGGAAGAGGTCGAGGCCATGGACGTGGACGAGGAGGTTTCCACAACAATGAAGAAAGAAGAATACCCAAGTCGTGGGAGAGGCAACCAAGGTGCAAGGCACGATAAATCTCAAATCAAATGTTATTCTTGTCAAAAATATGGACACTATGCTTCACAATGTAGAGGGTCTCAAACCAAAGTCGAAGAGACCGCCAACCTTGTGGAGGATAAGGGCCAAAAAGACCTGACCCTACTTCTAGCATACAAAGGAGAAGAAGGGAGACAAGACAACACTTGGTACCTTGACACCAGGGCGAGCAACCATATGTGTGGAAAGGGGAGCATATTCGTGGAGCTCGACGAATCGGTGAGTGGTAATGTTTCTTTTGGTGATGAATCCAAAATACCAGTGAAAGGCAAAGGTAACATCCTAATCCGCTTGAAGAATGGAAATCACCAATTTATCTCAAATGTCTACTATGTGCCCAACATGAAAAATAATATATTGAGTTTGGGGCAACGCTTAGAGAAGGGCTATGACATTCACATGAAAGATCATAGTCTTTCCATATGAGATGATAAAAATAATTTAATCACTAAGGTGCCTATGTCCAAAAATAGAATGTTCTTGTTGAACATTCAAAATGATGTTGCAAAGTGTCTTAAAGCTTGCTACAAAGATGTATCTTGGCTTTGGCATCTTCGATTTGGGCACTTGAATTTTGGAGGCTTGGAGCTGCTATCCAAAAAGGACATGGTGCGAGGACTACCATCCATTAGCCACCCCGATCAATTGTGCGAAGGATGCCTACTCGGATAGCAATTTCGGAAGAGTTTTCGAAAGGAGTCAAGCTCGAGAGCCCAAAGGCCATTGGAGCTCATACATACCGACATATGTGGTCCTATCAAGCCAAGCTCCCTCGGTAAAAGCAACTATTTCCTTCTATTTGTTGATGATTTTTCTAGAAAGACATGGGTGTATTTCTTGAAGCAAAAATCGGAGGCATTTGAAGTATTCAAGAAATTCAAAGCGGCAGTGGAGAAAGAAAGTGGACTACACATAAAGGCCATGAGATCCGATCGTGGAGGCGAGTTCACTTCTAGAGAGTTCCAGAATTTTTGCGAGGAGCATGGAATAAGGCGTCCACTAACGGTAACAAGGTCCCCCCAACAAAATGGAGTGGCGGAAAGGATGAACCGGACAATTCTAGACATAGCGCGGAGTATGCTAAAGAGAAAGAAGCTACCAAAGGAATTCTGGGCCGAAGCAGTAGCGTGTGCAGTCTATCTACTCAACCGATCACCAACAAGGAGCGTGTGGGGAAAGACACCACAAGAAGCTTGGAGTGGAAGGAAGCCAGGAATCTCCCATCTAAGAGTCTTTGGAAGCAAAGCATACGCACATGTACCTGACGAGACACGGAGCAAGCTCGATGACAAAAGTAAGGCGTTCATCTTTATCGGGTATGATTCCAACTCCAAAGGCTACAAATTATATAATCCAGATACTAACAAGCTTGTGATAAGTCAGGACGTGGAGTTTGATGAAGAAGGAGAATGGAATTTTGGTTCTCACGAGGACTTTAATTCCATTATTCCAACCGAAGAAGAAGAACAAAGATCTACAGCAGAGGATGCCCAGCGAGAGCTAACTACTCCACCTACCTCGCCAACAGCAGTTCAAGATGACTCGCCACCATCGTTTCTGAATGAAAGGAGTGAGGAACGCGCAAGGAGTTTGGAAGACATTTATGAAGACACTGAAAGGTTAGAGGACCTAACTCTTCTTTGTCTATTTGCTGATTGTGAACCAGTTACCTTTGAAGAAGCCGTACAAAGTAAGAAATGGCGAGATGCAATGGATGAGGAGATCCAGTCCATCGAAAAGAACGACACCTAGGAGCTGACTTCACTTCCAAAAGAGCAAAAGGCAATACGTCAAGTGGGTGTACAAGGCAAAGAAAAACTGTAAGGGAGAAAGCGAAAGATACAAGGCGAGGCTTGTTGCAAAAGGACACAGTCAAAGAGCCGGCATCGACTATGACGATGTATTTTCCCCTGTAGATCGTTTAGAAACTGTAAGACTAATCATTTCTCCGGCAGCTCAAAATAAATGGAAGATACACCAAATGGATGTAAAGTCGGCGTTCTTGAATGGAGTCCTTGAGGAAGAAGTTTACATCCGACAACCTATGGGCTATGAGGTGAAGACGCAGGAAGACAAAGTCTTAAGATTGAAGAAGGCGTTATATGGACTAAAGCAAGCACCAAGGGCGTGGAACAGTAGGATCGACAAGTACTTTCAAGAAAATGACTTCGCCAAATGCCCACATGAGCATGCGCTCTATGCCAAGATGAAAGATGGATATATCTTGATCGTTTGCTTGTACGTGGATGATTTAATCTTTGCAGGAAATAACCAAAGGATGATCGATGAATTCAAGCAAGCGGTGGCTAAAGAGTTCGAGATGGCCGACATTGGGCTTATGGCGTACTATCTTGGCATTAAAGTCAAACAACTTGAGGATGGAATTTTCATCTCACAGGAGGGCTATGCGAAGGAGATCCTAAAGAAGTTCAAGATGGATGATTGTAACCCAGTCAACACACTGGTGGAGTGCGGGATCAAGTTGTCGAAGCATGATGAATCTGAGAAAGTGGACACAACGATGTTCAAGAGCTTAGTTGGGAGCTTACGATATTTGACTTGCACGAGACCCGACATTCTCTACGCCACTGGCATCATAAGTCGCTACATGGAAATAACCAACTACTACACACTTGAAGGTTGCAAGAAGAATTCTCCGCTACCTCAAAGGTACAATCAACTTTGGCTTGTTCTATTCAACTTCTAATGATTATAAGCTTGTTGGTTATAGCGATAGCGATTGGGCCGGAGACATTGATGATAGAAAAAGTACCACGGGCTTCGTGTTCTTCATGGGAGACACCGCCTTCACTTGAATGTCCAAGAAACAACCAATTGTCATTCTATCCACATGTGAAGCTGAGTATGTTGCTGCTACCTCCTGTGTATGTCATGCAATTTGGATGAGAAGTTTGCTAAAGGAGCTCGGATGGCCACAAGAAGATCCAACTATAATTTGCGTGGATAATAAGTCGACGTTGGCGTTGGTGAAAAATCCGGTGTTCCATGATCGAAACAAGCATATTGACGCACGCTAGTACTACATAAGAGAGTGCATCACAAGAAAGGATGTACAAGTAGAGTACGTGAAGTCCAAAGACCAAGTTGCGGATATCTTCACCAAGCCACTCAAGCAAGAGGACTTCATCAAGTTAAGAAGTTTGCTTGGAATGACAAATCAAGTTTAAGGGGGGGTGTTGAAAATAAAAATAAATTTGATTTTGTAATAATTATTTAGGCTTAAGAAATTATGAAAAATAAAGAGCCTAATTAGCCTATTTTCTAGAATGTGAGCCCATTTGGCCCATGTTCTAGAAATGTGCTCTAGAAATATCTTTAGAATAGTAGAATGATATAAATAAGTATGGAGTGATCTAGAGAGTGGATATTTTTGTAGAATTGTGTAGAAGGTGATTTGTAGCCATTAGATTAAAGTTGTGTTGGATAAATCTTGGCCATTGATTGAGGAAGTGGCCAAGTATAAATAGGTGTATGATTGCTCATTCTATATTAAGCCAAAAAAAAAAAATCAAAAACAAGTTTGAGTAATAAAAATTTCTCTTCTCCAAAATCTTTCTACTCTTCCAAAATTCCCTTAGCCTAAAAGCCTCCCTCCAAATATTAGTAGCAATCCTCTTCCAACAATGACAACTGTAAAGTGGACATGGATTCAGTAGAGTTAATTGAAATGATAAATGGCAATTACATAAAATGTTCTAAACTTTAATGTTTTTGTCCATCTCCCACACCCTCCTTTAGCAACTACTAAGAGCCCGTTTAAATGAGCTAATTGTAAATAGTTGATAAGCTTTAACTGTTGTAACTAATTTTTTAATTAATTATTTATGTGTTTGAATAGACGTGCTGAAACAAATAATGATGATAAGTCGTTCTTTCATTAAAATGACTAAATTATTCTTAAATTTTAGTAAAAGATTATAAATTAAAAAGTTCCTTTATAAAGAAAAGGATGAACAACTAATATGAAACGAAGATAAAGTTAGAAAATTTATTTTGAAAAGAGTATTTTGTGAATTAAAAAATAATATTAAGGATAAATTTGCAAAAGCTTTGGTCAAACTAAAAATACTTATAAACTGAAAAATTATAAGTTGAGAGTGATCAACTTACGACTTGTGGCTGATTTTGACTTATAAATACTTTTAACTTTTAAACCGGCTGAATATTTGTCAAACATATAAATAAGTAAAAAGGTGCTAATACCTCAATTGAAATCTTAAAATAGTTCAACTGAAATCTTAACTCTACTATCAAAATTGTTTTTCTAATGTAGCTAAGCAAAAAAGAAAAAGAAAAAAAGATGAATTATTTAGGAGAGAGATGCTCAAAAACATCATGCATGATGTCATAAGAAAGGGTAAAATAGTAAATTGGAGTAATCCAAGATGAGAGGAGATGGCAAAAACAAATGGAGAGAGAGAAACCTTAATGGAGACAGGGGAGGGGTGGGGTGGGATGGGGTGTTATGTCTTTCCTTCTTTATTCTTTTTCTATGATGATAATCACAAAAAACAAGAAAGGCTATCACTATCAAACCCAAAAATGGAATAAAAAAAATAATATTCAGTCTCTTTAATTGTCCTGTCACAAAAGGCCAATAATAGTAAAAGATACATCAAATCAGAATAAAAAAGAATCTTAAATTTCTCTCATCCCATTACGGCAAGGTCTTAACTTTTTACCTTAAATTCTATCTATTCCCTTTTTGGATTAGAGGAGATCGTACACTTTGCTCCTTCTATACACAAATATAGGTCGTTGGATCATAATCTTCGTTTCTTATTAAATGAATTATTATCGGTTTTAATCTGTTTTAAAATAAATAATATATTTTTAAATTTAAAATATTTTAATTTTAAGCTCTTTATTGTATTGTTTTTACTTTTAATGAAAAGCTTTTATAGCCACGTAAATGGCATGACCCTACAAACCTTTTAGCCCTTAATCTTTTAAGACCATAAATTTCAAAAGTCTTCTTCTTTTTTCTTAAATTTTGTACCGAGAAAACTATCTCAAATAATATGAAACGGAGGGAGTATTAAGATTTTAAGTTATATATACGTCGTTAATAATTAGTAGGCGTTTGGACATAAAAATTGTAATTTTTTAAAAAAAAATAGTATTTGGAGTAAGCTCTAAAATAATAGTTGAAACTTAAAATTATATTTGGATTACGGATCGCACTTGAAAAAAGGTTACAATTTTATGAGTGAGAAAAAAAAATTTATCCGAAAAACTAAAGAAAGTGATCAAAACTACTTCTTGATTTTTGTAAAACGCATTTTCAAAAAGTCTTCAAAAACTTATAATTTCTATGGACAAATATGTTTTTGAAAGAAAAAAACGAAAAAGAAAAGATAAAAAATTTATGAACAAATGGATCGTTAATTCTTTTATTATCATGTCTCTTTCTTTGTAGCAATATGTAATTTTATTTAATTTTTACGTGACAATTCATGTATGAATTATTCTATTATTATGGCTTCCAAACATTGTCACGCAGTGAAAAATGTACAGAGGATATAGAACTAAATATCAGAATCCAACTAAAAATTTTAGCACCATTATGAATTTCTATTGTTCATGGGGAACTATTTTAATTTTTAATTATTCTCTAAAAAAAAGACACGTTGCTTTAAGGGTGTTCTTATCATTCTAGGTGCTTTCATCTATGTTTGTTATTACATGTATTCTTATTGCAGTACTCTTTCCTTACCAATAATCCATTGATAATTGTGTAAATTATATAAGTTAATATCATTTATGCTAAAAATAAAAATGATTACATAATGTAAGAGTTATATTTCCAAAATCAGACTTGGTATTAGTACTAATCCACAGTTAGTTTATATCTAAATTAATATTGGTTTAACGAAAACGAAAATAACCCTAAAAGCTTTTCATGAAAATCAAATACAATAAGCAATAAATGATCAATTAGCTAGGAGCAGACCTATTATAGATAGATTCCTTAGGAAATAGATGTGTATATTATTAGGCCTTCCACATCCACAAAAAATATGGCTAAATTAGGAGCCAAACCTATTAATAATAGACTCCCTAATTAAGAAATTTAAGAAATAGATGTGTAGAGCATCCAACTAATGTTACTAGGGTCTAGGCCTTCCAAATATACAACTCATGTTCAATTAGGAACCAAACCTATTATATAGACTCTTTATATTGTTAATAAATACTAGATAGTTAGAGTACAACTAAGCTTAATAGGCCTTCCAAATAACTTAACTCCTATCTGTAGCCATCAAATGAGCTACTGGTTGTCCAACAAAGACAAATTTTCTTAGAAATTTTTACGATATATATGGGAGACGTTATATGAGTCACAAGTAAGTTGATTTAAAATTTTGAAAAATAGAGATAGATGTCAAATTAAGTAAAATTTGAACTTGCAATGGCCCCATACATTTTAGATTTCCTGAATGTCAAACGAAATCAACTTCTCTCTTACGTTTTTTTGACCTTATAATTGTTTATCCGCAAAATGATACAGTTGAATTTATATCGTAATTTATAAACAACCGAATCGATTTGAACTAACATACCCTTATCCTCTGGCCGGAAACCGGTGAGTCGCTGCAACGTATCCAGGTACCGATCTCCCGTATAATCTCTCATGCCTTGCGGCAAAGCAACAGGAAGTTCATAAATCGGCAGCCCATACAGAACCTCTACGTCCTACAGTGTGATAGTAGCCTCACCAATGGACAAATGGAGTCTGTGCATCTCAGGTCGCCAATGCTCTATCAAAGTCGTGATCAACAACCAATCAAGTTGCAGCCGACCGATCTCAATGATCCTATAAAAACTCATATCCTCCAGGCATCTGACTGCACGGAGATGGAGTTGGTGGTCCTTAAGAAAGTCCCACATGTCGTCTATTCTCCTAGAACGTTAAGTTTGGGCAAACAATTGCCCCTCCCAATTGTGACGAGACCGTAGCTCAAACACGACGATCTGTCCGGCCTAGCGAACTTTCAATGCCAAAGTTAGCTAGTCAGCCTACCCGGAAGCTTAGTAGAACTTAAGAAAGACTAAGCTTGTAGAAACTTGGCAAGGAAACTAGTAGTTGGAAGAAAGAACTCTTTTATTAAGAGAACTTTGAGAACTTTACAATGCTTTGAATGCTTGCAACTTTGCTTGATTGCTTGATGCCAAATGAAATGCCTAAGGTGCCTATTTATACTAGTTGGCTACCTAAATGGACGGTTGGGATCAATTTGATCCGACGGCTACAATTAAGTCTCTAGACTCTTCCTAAGTAAATATCTAAGATATTTACACAAGTTGGCTGCCCTTGCTGCCCATGGCCAAATCTAGAAGCCTCCACATGATTCTAGGCTTGTCTTCAACAATCTGCACAATTCTAGAGTCTTCCAGGGCCTTCCGGGGCACGCTGGACTGTTCCGGAAGCATTTTGGAGCTGTTTTGAGCCTGTTTTGGGGCGAAAATAGTGCCGTCCACAACATTCTCCCCTGCTCAATCTCGCGACGACCTCGGCGCGTGCTCCGTGTAAGCCTGGATGAGGTCTTGGTGATTCCACAAAGTTAGCTCATGCTCCCAGCTCGCCTCGCTGTCAGGAGACCCTTTCCACTTGACAAAGTATTCAGTGTAGCTTGGGTGAGTCCCCCGTCTTGGAATGATGCGGTGCGCAAGGATCTCTTCTGCTTCTTTCTCTGGCACCGTTGTGATGGCCGTTGGTGATCGCTTAGACTCTCCTCGGCTTGGATCTTCCTTGTCTTGATGATATGGCTTCAAAAGACTCACATGGAAGACCGGATGCATTTCTAAATGTGATGGAAGAGTCAAGCGATAGGCTAGTTTGCCAATGCGTTTCTCTACTGGAAACGGTCCCTCGTAGCGCCTTACTAGCCCTTTATGCACCTGACCGGATCTTCGACGCTGGTGAGGAAGGAGTTTTACCATGACCAAGTCTCCTTCCTCGAACTCCAAGTGACGCCTCTTAGCATCTGCCCATTTCTTCATTTTCTACGCTGCCTTTGCTAAGTAGGCTTTTGCCAAGTCTGCCTTTTCGTGCCAGCCTTTGGCAAACTTGTATGCTGACGGATTGGGCCCTTTGTAACCAATGGCCAAAGTTTGTGGCGTCATCGGTTGTTGTCCCGTTGCTAACTCGAATGGACTTGCCCCTGTTGACTCGCTCTTCTGCAGATTATAAGAAAATTGGGCAATGTCCAATAACTTGGCCCAATCTTTTTGGTTGGCGCTGACAAAGTGGCGAAGATATAACTCCAGCAAAGCATTCACCCGTTCCGTTTGCCCATCAGTTTGAGGGTGAAAGGCTGTAGAGAAGTTGAGCTCGGACCCCATGATTTTAAAAAGCTCCATCCAGAACCTTCCCGTGAAGCGAGGGTCCCGGTCGCTGATAATGGTCTTCGGAATGCCCCAATACTTCACCACATTTTTGAAAAATAGTCGAGCAGCGTCCTCGGCAGGAAGCTTTGTTGGACCAGGAATGAATACGCCATATTTGCTGAAGCGGTCCACTACAACCATTATGTTGCTGCAGCCTTCGGACTTGGGTAGTGATGTGATGAAGTCCATGGAAATGCTTTCCCATGGCCTCTCCGCAATAGGCAATGGCTCCAAAAGACCCGCTGGTGGGCGTTGTTCAACCTTGTCTTGCTGGCACACAAGACAAGTTTTTACGTATAGCTCCACGTCGTCCCACATGTGGGGCCAAAAGTATGCTCGTTCAATCAGCGCCATCGTCCTTTGGACTCCAGGATGGCCTGCCCATCTGGAGTCATGACTTTCCCGGATGATCTCCTTCCTTAAGCCTCCCCATTTTGGCACATAAACCCTATTTCCCTTGGTGAGGAGCAGCCCGTCCTCTAGCCAAAACTGGCGTGTCTTCCCTTGACGTGCCAATTCCAACAAATTTTTGGCTTGCGGGTCATGTTCCAGCCCCTCCTTGATGCGATCCACTATAGGGACATTTGGGCTTGTGATGGAGGCAAGTTCGGCCTTTCTGCTCAGTGCGTCGGCCACAACATTTCCCTTGCCCGGCTTGTACTCCATCACGAAATCAAACTCTGCTAAGAAAGCTTGCCACCGAATTTGTTTTGGAGTAAGCTTCTTCTGCTTAAGGAAGTAACTGGTGGCAACATTATCTGTCCTCACGATGAACTTGCTGCCCAGGAGATAATGTCTCCACGTCCGTAAACAGTGTACTACGGCGGTCATCTCTTTTTCTTGGACCGTGTAGCGCTTTTCTGTATCATTTAGCTTACGACTTTTGTAAGCCACAGGGTGCCCTTCTTGCATTAGGACGCCTCCCAGGGCAAAGTCAGAGGCGTCCGTCTGCACCTCGAAAGACTTGGTATGGTCGGGCAAAACCAATACCGGCTCCTTGATCATGGCGGCCTTTAACTCCTCAAATGCTGTTTGGGCCTTATCAGTCCACTCCCAGGTCTGGTTCTTTTTCAGTAGATCTGTGAGTGGCGCGGCGATGGAAGAGTAGCCTTTGATGAACTTCCGATAGTAGTTAGCCAAGCCAAGGAAAGACCGAAGTTCTGGAACTTTCTTCGGCGGCTCCCAATCCTGTATCGCCCGAATTTTGGACTCATCCATCCGTAGCTTTCCCTCACCAACAATGTGTCCTAAGAAGGAGACTTCTCGTCGAGCAAATACACACTTCTCCTTCTTGACGTAAAGCTCGTTCGTGCGGAGTACTTGGAAGACTTGTCTTAGATGATTTACATGATCCTCCAGTGTGTTGCTATAGATGACAATGTCGTCCAAGTACACCACTACGAACTTGTCTAAGAAAGGCTGTAAGACACGGTTCATGAGGGTGCAAAATGTTGCAGGCGCATTGGTGAGTCCGAAAGGCATCACAAGGAACTCATATGAGCCGTACCTTGTGACGCACGCTGTCTTAGGCTCATCTCCCTCCGCAATGCGGACCTGGTAGTACCCCGATCGCAAATCCAGCTTGGTGAACCAACAAGCTTGCCCAAGCTGGTCGAACAAGTCGGCAATGAGTGGTATCGGGTACTTATTCTTGACCGTGATCTTGTTAAGCGCCCGGTAGTCGATGCAAAGTCGAAGTGACCCGTCGTGCTTCTTCTGGAACAATACCGGCGCTCCATAAGGTGCTTTTGATGGACGAATATAGCCCATGTCCATCAACTCCTTCAATTGCCTCCGTAATTCCTCAAGCTCCGGAGGCGCCATCCGATAAGGCACGGCAGCTGGCGGGGTGGCACTTGGTTCCAGCTCTATCTTATGATCCACCTCCCTTTTAGGTGGTAACCTTTTTGGTAGCTCCGGTGGCATGACGTCTTGGAACTCCTCCAAAACGTGCTGGACCTCGGGTGGCATGGATTCGGTTGTAGGAATGGCAGCTTCTTCCTTTAAGGCAACAAGGTAGGTTGGCTCTTCCTTCTTGATGCCCTTTGAGAGTTGCATGGCCGAAATTTGTTTTTCTTGGAGTCGGGTTTCCCGCTCTAGTGGAACTAGATGGGTGTTGCCTTCCTCCAAGATACATAAGGAGTTCGCAAAGGGAATTGGGACGGCCTTGACCCTGTCCATGAACTCAATACCCAAGACGAGTGGATAATCGTCTATGGTCACGATCAAGAAGTTTATGTGGCCGTGCCAATTGCCTAAGCGAACCGGCACATTGCGGGCCACTCCAAAGGTTTTTGTTGGTGCAGCATTGACGCCCTTGAGCCAACCTCGGCTTGTCTCGTACCGGATGCCCATCTCCCTAGCCTGCTGGAAAGTGAGGAAGTTGCTGTCGGCTCCCGTGTCAACTAATGCCTTCACCGTATGCTCCCCAATCTTGGCCTCGGCAAACAATCTCCCTTTCTTCTCGTTCTTGGGCACCTCAACTTTTGCCTGAATTGAGCTTAGAAGCCGCATGGCCCCAATATTTGCTTCCTCTTTCTCGTGATCCTCGATTAAGGCCGAAAGCTTACTCTTTTTGGGGCAATCCCTCACATAGTGCGGTCCATTACAAAAGAAGCATTGGACCGGGGTCTTCGGTTTGGGAGGGAAATCTCTACGTCCCTTGGCCCTTTCTAACGCCTCCTTGCCCTTAGGCGGGTCTCCCCCGCTCTTTCCCTTGCCGCCCTTGTCCTTGGGTTTAGGTTTCTCCACTTTCCTAAACTCAATAAGGGACTCGGCAATGGATATGGCAGTGGTCAAGTCTTGGGCACCACGGCGTTGGATTTCAAGCCTTGCCCACTGCTGCAACCCGTCCATGAAGGCAAAGAAAGCTTCTTTATCAGGGTAGTCAGGGATTTCGAGAAGTACCTCTGTGAACTCTTTGACGTACTCCCGGATGGTTCCTTTGTGCTGCAAATGCCTTAGCTTGCCACGAGCTTCCTCCTCGACGTTGCTTGGGTAGAACTGCTTCTTGAGTTCTGCCTTGAAATCTGCCCAAGTCTTGATAGAGCAGGTGCCTTTCTCTATGTCGCTTTGTCTTCTCCTCCACCAAACCATTGCGGTGTCCTCGAGGAAAAGACTACCCATGCTTACCTTTAGAGCCTCGTCTTGCATGTCGAGAGCCCTAAAGTATTGCTCCATGCTCCAAACAAAGTTGTCTAGTTCCCTTGCATTTCTAGACCCTTTGAAGTATTTGGGTCGGGGAACATCTATTTTGGAAGGGGTAGTCCTTACCTCGGACGTAGTGGCAGTGCCTTGTGCAAGAGCCCTTTTGCACAAGTTGAGCTCCTCCTTGGTGCTCTCCAGCTCATGTGAAAGCCTCCCTAGCTCCTCCCGCATAGACGAAATTTGTGTCTGGTGTTTCTCCTCCACCGCCTGAAGACATTGTGCCAGGACTTGATTCACGGCGGACTGCATCTCCTCCCGCAATCCGTCTAGGCCCTCCTCGACCCTTTGTTCGACCCCCTCGAACCTTTGGTCGGCCTCCATGAACTTGTCCTGCCCATCGGCAATGGCCAACTCCACCTTGGCCAGCCTTGTCTCCAACTCCCCCATGACGTCCCTGGAGCGAGACCTTTGGCCCTTAGATTTGTTCCCTTCGGTTTGGGTGAGTTCACTGCCGCCTTCCATACTCCCTTTGATGTTCCAACGAACCTGACGCTCTGATACCAATTGTGACGAGACTGTAGCTCAAACACGACGATCTGTCCAGCCTAGCGAACTTTCAATGCCAAAGTTAGCTAGTCAGCCTACCCGGAAGCTTAGTAGAACTTAAGAAAGACTAAGCTTGTAGAAACTTGGCAAGGAAACTAGTAGTTGGAAGAAAGAACTCTTTTATTAAGAGAACTTTGAGAACTTTACAATGCTTTGAATGCTTGCAACTTTGCTTGATTGCTTGATGCCAAATGAAATGCCTAAGGTGCCTATTTATACTAGTTGGCTACCTAAATGGACGGTTGGGATCAATTTGATCCGACGGCTACAATTAAGTCTCTAGACTCTTCCTAAGTAAATATCTAAGATATTTACACAAGTTGGCTGCCCTTGCTGCCCATGGCCGAATCTAGAAGCCTCCACATGATTCTAGGCTTGTCTTCAACAATCTGCACAATTCTAGAGTCTTCCAGGGCCTTCCGGGGCACGCTGGACTGTTCCGGAAGCATTTTGGAGCTGTTTTGAGCCTGTTTTGGGGCGAAAATAGTGCCGTCCATAACACATATGTAGGAACACCTATGCTCGGCCTGTAGCTGTAGTAGCTCTAGGGAGGCAGGTCCGAATGCAAAGGCAGAACCTCTATGATGACTAGTGTTAATTGAATAATCACTGCTTAAATATTTCACTTGAAAATTAAATTTTTTTCGATGTTTTACTATATTGTTTATTAGGTTGATACATTTTCAATATTATAATTTTATATTTTATATGTTACTTTAATGTGCTAGTTTTATATTTTATATGTTAGTTTTATTATTTATAAGTTCGTTCTACTATTTTATATGTTTGTTAGTTATTCACCTATTTTTTACTATACATGATTTAATTATTAAATATTTATATTTTAGTTCCGGATACAATATTTGAGGCCCAGCAATACCAATATATTCTGAATTCTTATGTTCATGATGAGAATTTGTTTTTGATTTTTCACTCAACATGTCTGTTAGTTTATTATTGTATATGTTAGTTTTATTATTTAATATGTTAGCTTTATTATTTTATATGTTTTTTGTTTCTTACTGAATTTTTTTACTATACTAAAATTAAATAATTAATTTGTGTACTATATATGATTTAATTATCAAATATTTACATTTTGGTTCCGGAAACAATACTTGAGGCTAAGTAGCACTAATGTAATCCTAAATTTTTATGTTCTTACGTTTGTTGACTATAACTAGAAATAGTTTATATTTGAACTATCTGCTTTTTTTATATGTATTTTGGGAATAAGAGATACTTAAATAATTAATTCCTATAACTACAAGAATACCACGCTAAAGGACACTATGTTTTACTACACTAAAATGTTACCAAATTACAAACTACGAGCACTACATTAGGCCACAAGATATAACTATAGGAAACTAAAGTAACAATTTATCTAGTTTAAAAAATCTTTTAGCAAATAAATAATCTAAACCGGATAAAAATAACAAATCACTTTAATCACAAAATTACATATACCATAGTAAAAAGTAACTAATTAACATTTTTTAACAACTAATAACAATTTCTCTATTTTACGAAATTTTTTTAGCACACTAATACTATAGTCCGGAGTGGTTGACTGGGTCGCTTAATATTATTTTAAGGCTAAGAGGATACCGGACGGGTGGAGGTGGAGTACGGTGGTTCCACTATATAAGAATAAATGTGATATCTAGAGTTGTAACAATTATAGGAGTATCCAATTACTGATTCATAACCATGAAAGTATGGGAGGGAGTAGGTGAAGAAAGGGTGAGCATAATAGTGTCCGTATCGGACAACCAGTTCGGGTCATGTTGGGATGTTCCACTACAGAAGCTATATACCTTGTTAGAAGGTAGGTGGAATTGTACAGCGAGAGAAAGAAGGATCTGCACATGGTGTTTATTAACCTAGAGAAAGCGTAGGACACGGTTCCTAAATAACTTATCTGGAGATGATTAGAGGCACAATGTGTGTTGGTTCCTTATATTATGGCAATTAAGCACATGTATAATGGGGCTAAGACTCGTGTTAGGAAGTAGGAGGCGACTCTAAGAATTTTCTAGTTGAAATAGTGTTACACCAAGGCTCTGCGCTCATTCCATTCTTATTTGCCCTGGTGATGGATGCGGTAACAAACCATATTCAAGGTGAGGTTCCATAGTGCATGTTATTCGTTGATGACATTATTCTGGTTGATGAGTCATGAGCCAGTGTTAACGAGAGACTGAAAGTTTGGAGACAAACTCTTGAGTCTAAGGGTTTCAAGCTAAGTAGAACGAAGACAGAATACCTCGAGTGTATGTTCAGCGCGGAGCCGGGGGAAGTGGACGTGGATGTGAGGCTTGAGTCACATGTTATCCCAAGTAGAGGCAGCTTTAAGTACCTTGGTTTTGTTATCCACGAGGGGAGGGGAGATCGACGAGGATGTCACACACCATATTAGAGTAGGATGGATGAAGTGGAGACTATTATCTGGAATCTTGTGTGACAAAAGAGTGCCATCGATACTCAAAGGAAAGTTCTACAAAGTAGTGATTAGACCGGCCATGATGTATGGGGATGAGTGTTGGCTTGTTATGAACTCACATATCCAAAAGATGAAAGTAGCAGAAATACAGATGTTGAGGTGGATGTGCAGGGACACTAGGATGGATAAGATTAGGAATAATTATATTCGGGAAAAGGTGCATGTGGCTCCTATTAACGACAAGATGCGTGAAGCGAAACTCAGATGGTTCGGACATGAATAGATAAGAAGCTCAAAATCTCCAGTAAGGAGGTGTGAGCGGCTGGTTATGGAAGGCACGGGAAGAGATAGAAGATGGCGAAAGAAGTATTGGGGAGAGGTATCAGGCAGGATAGGCGAGACTTCAGATTTTCGAGGACATGATACTTGATAGGAAGTTGTGGAGGTCAAGAATTACGGTTGTAGGCTAGGAGGTAGTTGAGTCTTGAGTTACTTTGTACCTTTATGAGCCTAGTCCGGTAGGGTTTTGTCTAAGAGAGCTAGGGGCAAAGTCATGTCTTATTATTTTCTTTTTCGACCTTGGATCCATTTACTAGCCACCGTATTTTTCTTCTACATTTTATGTTCCTATTTTTCCTATGATCTCCATAATGAATCTAATATTCTCTCCTTTTATATTCTTTTTATTATCTTGAGCCGAGAGTCTTTCAAAAACAGCCTCTCTACCCCTTCAGGGTAGATGTAAGGTTTGCGTACACAATACCCTCCCCAGACCATCCATTTGTGGGATTTTACCGAGTTGTTCTGTTGTTGTTCTAATACTATAGTCTGGACAACAAACAATCAATAATAAATTAGTTAAATCACAAGACAATCACAAAATAACATAGAGCACATAAAAAATAACTAATATGTATTTTTATACAAGTTGTGACAAAAATTAAGCCAGAATACTTTGATTTAAGTTTTTTAAAAAGTTAAAGATTTTGTGATTTGGAGCCGAAACAAGCAATAATATTCGAGATAACGTCTTAACTAGTACGTGAGACCGAGAATCTTTACTTTTTATGGGACGAGTGAAATCCACTCAAGCTTTTCTGATTAAAAATGGAGGGAGTGGGAACCATTTTGATTTTTTAATGTGGGGGAGGGGGGTTCAAAATTCTTTTTTATGGAAGATGAAGACGG
Organism: Nicotiana benthamiana; assembly: GCA_034376525.1. Lineage (NCBI taxonomy): Eukaryota > Viridiplantae > Streptophyta > Magnoliopsida > Solanales > Solanaceae > Nicotiana > Nicotiana benthamiana. The sequence goes on along the minus strand of CM067324.1, from coordinate 17,300,035 downwards.
TACATATTATATATAGCATATTTAGTTATATGTATATTTATATTTATTTTTGTTTTACGAATGATGAAGACGGTTCATATTATATATATAGCATATTTTGTTTTTTTAATATATATATATATATATATTGTCCTAACTAAAACAACTATAGTTTCCCGTTTTGTTTAGTCTAAATATAGCATCTTTTTAAAATACACTATATTTTAGTGGCCAAACAATCGTTAAAGTATAATCATTTTTAAAAGAAATGCTATATATTTTGGTCATCATATTTTTCTATATATTTTTATCCTTTAAGTCTAAAGGAATTACATTTTAATTTCGGATTTTAGCAACTTCAAGAAAAGATGATTTTTTAAGAATGAAGTACGGTTTGGTCGTCGTTGAAACTGACTTTAATGTAGAAGTCAACGGGCTAGAAAAATTAAGAGCCTCAAAAGTTGAATGCCCAAAAGTTGGGAGATGTTACTTACGGCTGAAAATTCATAACGTGCTGCTTACAAACCTTAAATGTAAAGTGCTGATTTTATTATTAGTCTTCACCAGCTAAAGAAAAAGAAAATTTTAGAGGGAGAGGGAGAGGTTAAAATAGGAATATTTAGTGATTTAGAGGCAGAGTAATATTCCAAATTCATTCTCATTTTGTTTCAATTTATGTGTTAGCAAACTTATAATTTTTCGTAGATATTTCTGTGCGTATAAATTATATTATTAAAAATGAATAAAATTTTAAAGTTGAATATATTTCTAATACTTTTTAAGTTCTAATTTAAATGAATGTTTGGCCGGACTCAAAATTTTAAAAATATAAAGTTTAAGAAAAAATGAAAACTTTTGAAAATTATAATGCTAAATACGTCAGAAAAAGGTTCAGAGTATTTGTGTAGTTATAAAAGTTTTTCATTAAGGATAGAATTAGAAGTTCAATCTAAATTATTTTTCAATTTAAAAATTGAATGATTTATTTTAGACAAACTAAAAAGAAAATAAATTTACATAAATTAGAATAATATAAGATAATTCTTTAAAAATAATAAACTAAAGAAGAAGATGTGACATAAAGGGAGACAAGCAGAAGTAACTATTTTATCGGTGGTGAATTAACACCTCAACATGAAATTTATTGGAGAATTAAATCATGGTTACTTCTTGTTGCGATTAGTTAACTATATGACATCTTACCGCTTTAAATTTTCTAATAATATTTCATTTTAATTTACTACCATCTTTAACCTATTTCCTACTTCCCAATCTAAAAATTAATAAAATAAGCAAGCAAAATGAATGATCATCCTAAATCATATTACAAGAGTGTTTAGGATTAGCCTAAAATGTATAATGTGTTTCTAGTTTACCATTTTACATGAATAATACGTTGGCTATTTGGTTTTAATACAGATTAGACAAATAACAATTATTATAAAGTTTTTAATACTGGTCCTGGTAATATTTGACAAAGTATGTTAATATTTAATTAATTAAAATGTATTTTTTAGTACCTTTAATTTGTGAAAAAATATATTACCTCAAGTATTAACTAACAGTACATGCTTAATATAACAATAGACAGTTAAATGCTAAAACTTAACAATTATGGTAAATTTTGAATATTCACAAGCAAAGAGAACAAAAGAACACATTTTAATAGATTGAAGGTCAAATATGCTCGATCACATATCACAAGGATCAAAAATAATTTATTAATAATTGAGGGACCAAAGTGTTATTAACCCTAATAGTTCAGTTGACATATTTATAGTCCAATGACAGCCATATGTGTGTTGCTTTTTTAAAGAACCCAACTTTTTTGTTCATTGTTACTATTTTTTTTTATAGATTTTCCTTTAGAGGTTGCATCAAATATGCCTCCTATATTTTATTTGAAAAAATCCTCTTAATATAATATCTTTGAAGGTGAGGCCCACAATATATTTATTTTCTTAGTATGTATAAAATATAAGGTATTTTATTTTTTATTATTAAAAAGAAAAGAATATGAGAAAGTAGATAAGAAATGAATGAAGAGGGCGTAGTTGTCGGCAATGATACGAGGTTTTAATGCCTTTGGGGTTTTAAAGATAGACGTGGCTTTTCCCTCTCCTTTCGCACACTGTGTCCCCACTTCCTCTATTGTCCGTTTCACTTGAATTTCCCAAAACACCCCTGATACCTCTCCCCCCACGGCTTATTTCACGTGCCCTTATATAGTCTTTAAGTTTCATCTTTCTGCCCCTAATGTTTAAAGGGATTGTTGCAATGCCTCCTGAACTTTATTCAACACTCAATCCCACCCCTCATAATTTTTTGGTGTCACTTTTCGCCTTTCGGAGATGAAATGCTGCAATGGTTTTTTTACAATTTAGGACCAGTTTTTTTAGAAGTTAGAGAAAAGGATCTTTCAGATTAATTACCAAATTTAATTAATTTCTCATTGATGTACCATCAACCAAACAAAAACAATTATCATATCAACAACAATAACAAACTGAGCATAATGTTATTGGTAGAGTCTAGGAAAATTTATGATGTACGCATACTTTATTCCTACCTTAAAAAGATAAAGAGATTATTTCTAATAACCATCAATCCAAAAAGTAAATATTAAAAAGTAATAGTAGCAACAGTAAGATAGTAAGAAAATCAAAGTAAAAAAATAAAAGGTAGTAATAGAAATCTAAAAATAAGAAAATACTAGATCAACATTAATACTAGTGGTACAAAAAGAAAAACAAAAATGCTCGACTAGCTACAAATTTTCTACCCTAATTCTTTATCTTACATTATCCTATCGTAGGTCATGTTCTCAGTAATCTGAAACAATATCATGTCCTTCCTAATTACCTCTTTCCAATACTTATTTGACATGCCTCTACTTTTTCTCAGTCCTACCAAAGTCAATCTCTCACACCTTCTTACTAGGCATCTGTGCCCCTCCTTCTCACATGCATAAATCATCTTAGCCTTGATTCCCGTATATTGTCTTTTATGGGTCTACTCCTATTTTATCTCGAATATCTTTGTTCCTACATTTCTTTATTCTAGTCTGCCCACACGTCCATCTAAACATTCTTATTTCATTTTCTTTTATCTTCTGGATATGAGCATTCTAGACTAGCATGTTAGGACTGAAAAAGTCAGGTGTTATGCAGAAGCTAGTAAAGCAAACCTTTAGTGATAATAAATTAGACAACAAAAAAGAAATCTACCAAAAGAGACACAAACATTTAATGTAGTTCGATCAACTGAACTGCGTCCATGGTGGAGATGAACGATCCACTATAATTAAAAAAAGAGTATTAAATATCAAGAGAACAACCTCATGAAGAGCCAAACGCAAATGATGCACTAGCACTTGTCCCTTAATGTTCTCCTTCTAAATACGACTCTCAAACCCCATATGGCTACATTGTGGATACTATTGAATGAGAAAGACATATCTTCAATTTATAAAACTCCAAACACTTTCCTACAAGAAAAGGGGCTAGCCAAATATGGAAGAATTATATTTTCTTTCTAGGAAAAGAAAAATCTAATTATGGTATATATAATATCCTTTCCTTCATGAGATAGGAAAACCAATTATGATAAGAAAATCTGGATACATGCCTTACTATTCTCCCCCTCGCCTGAATTTTCTGACAAAATAAACTTGATCCACCTTCTTCGCGTAGCCTTCAACAGGATCACATCTCCAAATCTCCACCACAAAGTTTGTCTCAATGTGAGTAGTACTCCGGTCAAATTTCTCAAACAAAAATTATAATTATTGTCAAATAGTTTGCGGCTAGAACTGAACCCGTCAAGATGAACCTGTCTTGAACCTCGCTAGAAGCTAGCTCTGATACCACTTGTTAAGACAAAAAAATCAAGCATCATGCGGAAGCTAGTAAAGTAAACCTTCAACGATGATAAATCAAACAACAAAAGGGAAATCTAACAAAAGAGACACAAATATTTAACATAGTTCGGTCAACTAACCTACGTCCATGGCGGAGATGAGCAATCCACTATAATAAAAAAAGAAGTACAAAATATCAAGAGAACAATCTCACGAAGAGGAAAATATAAGTGATACACTAGCACTTGTCCCTTAATGTTCTCCCCATCGACTCTCAAACCCCATATGGATACGTTGTTGATGCTATTGAATGAGAATGGCAGATCTTCAATTTATAGAACTCCAAACATTTTCTTACAAGAAAAAGAACTAGCCAAATACAGAAGAATTATATTTTTCTTTTACGAAAAGAAAAATTCAACTATGATAAATATATTGGCCTTTCCTTTACGATATAGGAAACCAACTATGATAAGAAAATCTGGATAAACACCTTACATAGTCAGCACTCTTTCTCATACAACATAGTCGATCTAACCACCACTGTGTAGAATTTACCTTTTAGTTTTGGTGGCACATCCTTATCACGCAAAACACATGACGCGAGCTTTCATTTCATTCATCTTGCTTCTATGTGGCATCCTAATCGTTCTCTCCATTTCATTGGATTACTGGCCGAGAATACTTGAAACTTCTTCTTGTGGGGATGACTTGAGTATCAAGCCTCACATTCAGTCCACTTCATGAGTCACGTCACTATACTTTCCTTTTAAGTATTTTATCTTGGTCATAGTCAACTTGAAATCTTTAGACTCTAAGGTTTTTCGCCGCACTTTTAGACTCGCATTAACACCGCCTTGCGTCTCGACAATCAGTGATATGTCATCTAAATAACTTGGAAAATGGTACCTCCCCTTGAATGTGTTGTGTTAGCGTGTTCATCACAAAAAAAAAAATGAAAATAGGCTAGGAGTTGATCCATGGTGCAACCATTACAACTGAAAAGTGTTTTGAGGAGTATTATTCTCAACCAGGTCTTAGCTTCATCCTTAATTACGCTATTGTAAGCTACAAGAGTTCCTCTGGCTTCGAAAAACTCCATTGAACCCCTACCCCCTCCCCCCCGAACTTTCTCATATGCTTATTCCATTCAATGAACACTATCCCTCGTCCTCTCCCTATACTACTCTGCAAATCTCCTTAATTACAAGGTGAATGGCTTTCATAGTCGATTAGCCCCATATATCCAAATTGGTTCTAAAAATAGACACCCTTCCTCAACCTTGCTTCCATCATCCTCTCCCAAAATTTTATAATGTAGCTTAACATCTTAATACTGTTGGAGTTAGTGACAGCCAAGTAGCCCAAGTCAGCAGCCCACAGTTAATAGCTGCTCAAGTAGCCTAAGTGACTGAGCAGCCCAACTGAATGGCCCAATACATTATTTAGGATTCCAGCCCAATTTGTACATATCCTAGAATGTTCTGTATTTACATTATTATATTTTTACTTTTCTTGTACAGAACGACATAACAGATTATAGCAATACATTCAGTTCCTCTTTCTCTCTCTTTTTGGTTCTTCATTTCTTCGATTTCGTTCTGTTCAATCCGTATCATACGGGGAGATTTTGTGCTTACTGCAACCTATCTCATAAACAGATTTCCTTCCAAACTACTTAACAATGTATCCCATTTTGAGTTGCTTTTTGGACAAACTCCTTTTAACAACCATCTTAATACCTTTGGCTGTCTTTGTTTTGCTTCTGTGCCCAAACAACATAGGGACAAATTTCAGCCCAGGGCTGATCCTTGTATTTTTCTGGGATATCCAATGGGAAAAAAGGAATACAAGCTATACAACTTGAAGACTAAACTTACAATAGTCTCCAGGGATGTAGTTTTTCATGAAGATGTATTTCCCTTTGCCTCTTCAGGGAATACCTCTTCTGTTTCTTCTCCTACTCTCAATCCATCTCCTGTTTGGTTTCCTCCTACTGATGACTCCTTACTCATTCCTTCTTCACCCTCTTCCACATCTGCACCTCTTCTTTCTCCCTCTTCATCCCCTTCTCCTTTGCACCATCCTCCTCCTGTGCCTACTGAACCTGCTCCTAGAAGGTCCAGCAGGACTCATGTTCCTCATGCTCATCTACAACAGTATGTCTGCAATCTCCCTCCATCTCTCTCTGGATCCAGTTCTTCTTCCACTTGTCTTCACAGTTTGTTTAACAGTTCAGAGGTAGAGCCTACTTCTTATCAGCAGGCTGCCTCTTCCCCTGCATGGCAGGAGGCAATGACAAAGGAGTTTGCAGCTTTAGAAGCTAATCACACTTGGTCTATAGTTCAGCTTCCCCCTGGTAAAAGACCTATTGGTTGCAAATGGGTCTATAAGATCAAGTATAGGGCTGATGGGTCTGTGGAAAGGTATAAAGCTAGATTGGTTGTTAGGGGTGACACCCAGGTTGAGGGAGTGGATTTAAATGAAACCTTTTCTCATGTTGTCAAATTTTCCACTATTAAGTCCCTCATAGATGTGGCTGTTAAGCAGAACTGGTCTCTTTTTCAGTTTGATGTGAATAATGCCTTTTTACATGGTGACTTGGATGAGGAGGTTTATATGAAACTACCTCTTGGGCTGGCTGTCACCTGTTCCTCCTCTTCTTCTCCTCTGGTTTGTCTTCTTCAGAAATCCTTATATGGGTTGAGACAAGCTTCTAGGTAGTGGTATGCCAAGCTGTATCAAGCCTTATGTTCTAGAGGCTATTCTTCTTCTTTCAATGATTATTCCCTCTTCTTTAAGAAATCTACTTCTTCTATTGTATTGTTGGCTGTCTATGTTGATGATATTATTCTGACTGGCAATGATTTGGAGGAGATTACTGCCTTAAAGAGAATTCTGGACTTTGAGTTTAAGATTAAGGACTTGGGAGTCCTCAATTACTTTCGTGGCATTGAAGTTAAGTACCATTCTGATGGGCTGCTTCTTCATCAGAAGAAGTTTATCACTGATCTTCTCAAAGCATATCACTGCCTGGATGTTACACCTGTTACCTGTCCTCTTGACCTTTCTGTCAAGCTCAAACAGGATGAAGGTGATCCACTCCCATCTCCTGAATCCTATATGAGTCTGGTGGGGAAACTCAATTTTCTCATTCACGCTAGACCTGATTTGGCCTTTGCTGTGCAACATCTAAGTCAGTACCTTCAGAAGCCTACTTCATCTCACATGCATGCAGCCTTGCACATACTCAGATATCTTAGAGGTACTTTTGAAGTTGGGGTTTTCATCTGCAACACCCCTGATCTCTCCTTGTCTGCTTATTGTGATAGTGACTAGGCTTCCTGTCCAGATACTAGGAGGTCTGTCTCTGGGTTTTGTATTCTCTTAGGTGGCTCTCTTATTGGTTGGAAGGCTAAGAAGCAACAAGTGGTCTCTCTCTCTTCTGCCGAGGCTGAGTACAGGGCCATATGTAAAGTTGTTGGTGAGCTCACCTGGCTTGTTAGACTTTTGTCTGAGTTTGGTGTTTTTGTTCCCTCTGCTGTGCCTGTATTCTGTGATAATCAGGCAGCACTTCATATTGCCAAGAATCCTGTGTTCCACGAGCGCACCAAACACATTGAAATGGATTGCCACTTCATCAGAACCAAGCTTCAGGAAGGCCTTATTGCCTTACATCATGTTCCCACTGCCTCTTAGCTTGCTGATATCTTTACTAAGCCTTTGACAGGGATTCTGCATCACTCCATACTGCTCAAGCTGGGGGTTCAATCACCCTCCACCTTGAAGGGGGGGTGTTGGAGTTAGTGACAGCCAAGTAGTCCAAGTCAGCAGCCCACAGTTAATAGCTGCTCAAGTAGCCCAAGTGACTGAGCAGCCCAACTGAATGGCCCAATATATTATTTCAGATTTCAGCCCAATTTGTACATATTCCAGAATGTTCTGTATTTACATTATTATATTTTTACTTTTCTTGTACAGAACGACATAACAGAATATAGCAGTACATTCAGTTCCTCTTTCTCTCTTTTTCTGGTTCTTCATTTCTTCGATTTCGTTCTGTTCAATCTGTATCATACGGTATGTTAACAAATACCCCTATATATAGTATGATAGAAATAATGATCATGTCAAAAACTAATTATCTTTTAACATTTTAGTAAAAATTAAATAAAATTATCGTCGGATAGAAAATATAAAGTTTTCCGAAGATACATAAAGCTATCTATAATAGCTATATTACAGAATCAAACTTAAGTTTATGTAAGTCAACATGGAAGACTATTCTTCTAGTATAGCTTAGAGGTTCTTTTACAACTATTTCCTCATACGTCTCTTAGGAATTCCAAAAGCAAGAGAAATTGGTAAACTTTAGCCTTTAAAATGCAATCTGATCGCTATTTTGGGTAGATCTAGATAAGATTCATTAAAAATTAAACGAAGAAGCCAATGAACAATAATCATTGAGAAGATAATGTTATATCTTCCCCATGCGGTAAGCAATTACTATGTAATGTTTTGAAAAATACTTGAAATAAGAAACAATACTCAATATATATCAGAACAATTCAGAATTAACATTCAATTGTAAAATACAAAAACTGTCATCATTTCTAGCTATTAATTCCGACATGCAATTCCCAACAGTGTCAGATTGTTGGTACATATCACCTTAAGATTGGAGAACAATATTATTTGTCCATAATTGTTAAGAACCCAATTTTTTAATAAGAAAGTTTCGTATGGAAAGTATTGGAATTACCTTTGAAGTGTAAAATAATTAATAAATGACCTCATTTGGCCAACTGTGGCATGCAAAAGCATATAGAGTTCCCCAACATTGACATATTACATGCATATACCACCTTAAGATTGGAGAACCATATTCTTTATTACTTGCATATACACCATATGATTCAAGAACCATATTTTTTGTCCATAAATATTTTTTTTTACGTTTTATTTTTTGCTTTGCGGGGCCAAATTCGTAGTTTTCTAGTCAAATAAGTTATCTTTAATTTGGCGTTTATAATAAGTTTCTTAAAGCAAAACCACGGCACAATATGCGGTAGCAGAATTGAGGAATCTGTTTTTTTGACGGACAAAGAAAGGGTTAAGAATAAGGATGTAAAACATTAATAAAAGAATAGTAAGAGGATGTCAGAGTATTCTTCTTACCTCTTCAAAAATGCCCTAAAAATAAAAAAGATAAGAGAAACCAAGTCTCAACTTAAATATTAGTTCATATTTGACTTATTCTGGTCCAATGGAGAAGGCACCAATCAGGGGTAAGTTCCTGTAGTCGCACGTATTAATGGAGCATCGAGGTGCAAGTCAGATAGGCTTTGACGTGATCTAAATAGGTCGCCATATTTATGATTGCATACAAAGAATTAGTACCAATCTAGGTGCTTGGATTTTTTGTTATCCAAATTCATTAGTATCTTTTATATTATTTTGGAGCATTCTTATATTTTCGAAATGATTTAAGTTCATAGCCTGTGAAAGTATTTAGTGTGTGTGACTCATTTGGCTTAAATATATAGAGATACATCATTATAATGTTTATTACGTAAGAGTGAATTAGTATATCTAATGTCATTAGTGGACTTCATGTTTATTTTCTTCATTCCTCGATCTTGTGTCTTATGATATTTTCTGAAGAACCTAATTTAACTTAAAATCCAACGAAAATCAGCTGTATTTCAAAGGACGACGATGTAAGAAAATTGGTGATACTTTTCGAGTTTTTGGTAGCAAACAGTCTCTTAATCAAAGGTTAACAATTTGCTTGAATTAGTGGCTGTAAAATATGGTCCCCAAATATGGGCATTGTCAACTTACCCTTCACCAAAGCTACAACGTAAAAATTGCACGCGGGTTTTGTGTGTCGCCCTCATTTAATTTATACCTACTTTTTACATAATTTTAAGTCTTTTTTTCTCCTTCATTTTCTTCTCCTCCTCCTGGTGGTTGTGAATATATTTTAATATAATTTATGATATTTAAAATATTAATCTGTTATGACGCTTTATTTTTTGCTATTGCGTAGGGTTTCTTCTTTTTATTTTTCTTAGTTGCAAAAGTGGCTCATTAGATGTATTTCTTGTTTTAACCAATTGATGATTGAGGTGTGTTCCTGATGATATTTGGATGTTATGTTTCAAATTTGAGCTCATTTGGAATAGATTTAGGTATTAAATCATATATTGGATTGTTATAATTCGAAGGATAAAATTATGTTTCTCGACAATTTTCATTTCATCATTATTGGCCTTAAGTAAATGAAACTGTTTGTTGCGCTTCAGACTTTTTGGCCTCAAGTGCATCTGTAGTGCAATTTTTCACTTCAGACTTGTTGGCCTTAAGTGTAGCAAAACATTTGTTGCACTTAAGACCTTTTGGCCTTAAGTGCATCTGAAATGCATTTCTTTATTTTAAACTTGGCTTTAAGTGCAAGAAACTATTGGTTACATTTCAGACATATTTTTGGCCTTAAGTGCATATAAAGTGCAATTTTTCACTTTAGACTAATTAGCCTTAAGTGAATGAAAATGTTTGTTGCACTCGAGTCTTTTTGGCCTTAAGTGCATCTAAAGTGCAATTTTTAACTTCAGATTTATTGTCCATAAGTGCATTTGAAGTGTAATTTTTTTCACTTCAGCCTTATTAGCCTTAAGTGCATGAAACTATTGATTGCACTTGATACCTATTTGGCCTTAAGTGCATTTGAAGTATAATTTTTTTTACTTCAGATATATTGTTTAACTTCAGATTCGATAAGTTTGAAGTTGATCTTAAAGTGGGTACACTTGCATATTTTTACAAAGTGAGTATAAGTTTAATTTTGACCGCAAAACCAGGTATAAATACAAAAGCCCAAGGTACAACTATGTTTCTTTCACGTTTGTTAAAAAAAATACTAAAGGCGATAATAATAGAAGCGGTTGGATCAAACTAGTGACATTATTTTTGTAGCCTTTTAGCCACTGTGCTATCCTCTTACACACTGAAAACAAAATAAAATCGAATGAATTAGCTTTCTAGCCACAGAGCTATCTCTTCCGAGGCAGTAATAAATCGGAAAAATAAATAAACTGGAAGACACTCCAGTTAGAGAAATTACCAAAAGAAAAGAAAAAAGGAAAGGAAAGGAAAGAAAAGAAAATAAAAGAAAAAAAAATGAAAAGAAAGATATGAAAACTTCAGAAACGAGAACGGGGAAAGAGGAGTGGCATTTGGGCTGAAGATAGAGTTGAAGATAGAAAGGAAAGACAAACATAATTAATTGAGAAAGGGAAATTTTCGTACATATACTAGGTATGAAACTATATTACCAAATATGTTTATAGTTTACATATTACCCTTCATGTTAATAGTATTTCTTCAAAATATAGGCGATGCGTTAAATAAGGAATCTTTATAGGTATAGACTTTCTTATTTAGGCGCTAAAATTGGGGGATTAAGTATTCTTCCAGATCTTTCAAACGCAAATCACGCACATTAATCTTCTTCGTCAATTTCGTTTCAAATTTAGCGTCTCTACATCAAACACAATTATTCTTCTACAATTCAAAATCGAATTGATTATTCTTCTGCAATTTACAAATTAAAAACAACTAAATCTTCTTCAGTTCTTCTACATCAAATGCAATTGACTACGGCACCGGTATTGGTTTTGCCCACAGGTTCGGGGCCATATACAGTTTAGTATGATGTATCTCCCATTGGGCTTGGTGCAGTGTTGATGCAGGATGGTAAGGTCATTGCCTATGCTTTACGACAGTTGAAGATTCATGAAAAGAACTATACAGTTCATGATTTGTAGTTAGCAACCATTGTCCATGCATTGAAGATTTGGAGGCATTATTTGTGTGGTGTGACATGTGAGGTGTTTACGGATTACAAGAGCCTCCAATATTTGTTCAAGGAGAAGGAGTTGAATTTGAGGTAGAGAAGGTGGTTGGAGTTGTTGAAAAACTATGATATCACCATCTTATATCATCCGGTAAAGGCCAATGTGGTGGCTGATGCTTTGAGTAGAAAGTCAGCAAGTATGGGTAGTCTTGCTTATATCCCAGTCATGAGGATAGATGTTTCTGAGCCCAGTTGTGTGCCAGCTTGCACGGTCGCTCATTCTTATTTATTGGAACGTATCCATGATTGGAAGTATGATGATCCCTATTTGTGTGTCTTTAGAGACACGATGTAACATGGAGGTTCCAAGCAGGTTACCTTAGGTGACGATGGAGTTTTGAGATGGCAGGGTCCAATTTGTATGCCTAATGTGGATGTACTTTGAGATGATTTTAGAGGAGGCCCATATCTCCCAGTACTCTATTCATCCGGGCACCGCGAAAATGTATCAGGATTTGCGGCAATATTATTGGTGGCGGAGAATGAAGCAGGATATTGTTGCATATGTGGCTCGGTGTTTGAATTGCCGACAGGTTAAGTATGAGCATCAGAGGCCAAGTGGTTTGTTCCAAAAGATTGAGATTCCTGAGTGGAAGTGGGAGTGGATCACTATGGACTTTGTTGTTGGGCTCCCACGGACTTAGAGCAGTTTGATGCAGTGTGGGTTATTATTGATAGGCTGACCAAGTCAGCGCATTTCAATTCTATGGAAGTCTACTATTCTTCCGAGAGGTTAGCTGAGATCAATATCCGGGATATTTTTCATCTTCATGGTGTGCCCGTGTCTATTATTTCGAACCGAGGTACGCATTTTACCTAACATTTTTGGAGAGCAGTTCAGCGAGGGTTGGGCATATGGGTTGAGTTGAGTACAACATTTTATCCTCAGATGGACGGGCAGTCCGAGCAGACTATTCAGATTTTGGAGGATATGCTCCGAGCTTGTGGCATTGACTTTGGAGGCTCGTGCGATCAGTTTTTGCCTTTAGCAGAGTTTGCCTACAACAACAACTACTAGTCAAGTATTTAGATGGCTCCTTATGACGCTATATATTGTAGGAGGTGTCGGTCTTCGGTTGGATGGTTTGAGTCGGGAGAGGCTCGGTTGTTGGGTACGGATATGGTTCAGGATGCCTTGGACAAGGTCAGGATTATTCAGGATAGGCTTCGTACAACTCACTCTAGGAAAAAGAGTTATGACGAGCGCAAGGTTCGAGATTTGGTATTCATGGTCGGCAAACAAGTATTGCTTTGAGTGTCTCATATAAAGGGCGTGATGAGATTTGGGAATAAGGGAAATCTTAGCCCTAGGTTCATTGGTCCGTTTGAGATTCTTGATCGAGTGGGAGAGGTGGATTATAGACTTGCCTTGCCGCCGAGCTTATCAGCCATGCATCTAATGTTTCACGTGTCCATGCTTCAGAAATATCACGGCGATCCATCCTACGTGTTAGATTTAAGTACTCTCCAGTTGGACAAGGACCTGTCTTACGAGGAGGAGCTGGTAGCTATTCTAGACCGGCAGGTTCATCAGTTGAGATCAAAGAGTTTTTCCTCTGTTCGTGTTCAGTGGAGAGGTCAGCCTACTGGGGTATCAACTTGGGAGTCTGAGTCCAATATGAGGAGCCGTTATCCCCATTTTTCCCCCGACTCAGGTACGTCCTTATTATGACCGTTTAAGGACGAACAATTGTTGACCCAAAAGGGTCATCACTTGTTGTGAAAATAAATTCTGCATTTCAAGGCCTTAAAAATCTTTTTCAGCATCACCTCGAATTGCGTATGCAGTCTGGACGCGTAGTCGGAAAGCTATTATGTGAAATTTGTGAAAAATATTGAAATTTTTGCTTAAAATGCATTTAAGTTGACTTCGCTCAACATTTTGGATAAACAGACTCAGACCCGTGATTTGACAGTCCCGGAGGGTCCGTGGAAAAATATTGGACTTGGGCATTTTCCCGGAATCAATTTTCTAGGTCCCAAGTCCGAGAGGTTAATTCTTTTAAAGAAATTATTTTCTGAAAAATATAAATGTTTTTGAAAGTAAAATGCTATGTCGAACCTATAGTATCAGGACCGTATTATAGTTCTAGAACCTGGTACAGGTTCAATGTGATTTATATATGTTATCAGTAAAGTTTGGTAAGAAACAAAATTCATTTGACGTGATTCGGACCTTAAATGCAAAATTTGATGTTTAAAGAAGTTTTGAGAAATTTCATTGATTTTGAGGTTTAATTCGATGTTCATGATGTTATTTTGGTGATTTGATTACAAAAATAAGTCTGTAGGATGTTTTTGAGGTTGTGTATATATTTGGTTTGGAGCTCAGAGGGCTCGAGTGAGTTTTGGATAGGTGTCAGGGTGTTTTGGAACTCAAAAATCTGTTTTTTTTGTTGCTGGTGTCAAATTGTTTTGTACTATGAGATCACATAGGAAGGCTCGCGATCTCATAGTGTAAACTTTAAGGGTCATGTTTTATGCTATGCGATCACATAGATCTTTCTGCGATTGCGTAGAGTACATTCTGGGAGGTCACAAATTGTTCAATGCGATCATATTGTTCCTTCCGCAATCGCAATGTATTAAACCAAATCTGGGAGGGAACCCATTTTCTTCTATGCAATCGCACTGCCTTGACCTCAATTGCAGTGACCAATCTCCTTCGCGATCACATATACCAAAATCCAACCAGTTATTTTAAGTTTAAAAACAGAATATGTTACGGGAGTTTCACCATTTTTCACAAACTCCTTCTTCTCAACACCTCTTGGGTGATTGTTGAAGAGAAACTTCACCATAGCTTCATAGGTATGTAATCCTAAGCTCGTTTTCTTTCCTTTTTATCAACACCCATTAGATTTCTAGGCATAAATTATGAGATCAAGGGTAGAAAATTTGTGATTTGGGTAGAGTTAGATCTTTTTGATTATTTGGGAATTTGACCTTTTTTTGGGGTCGCATTTCAAAATAAATTATATATTTGGGCTCATGGGGTGAATGGGTGATTGGATTTTGGTCCGAACCTCGTGTTTTGACCAAGCATGCCTGGGTTAATTTTTTAATTTTTGGAAAGAATGATTGGAAAGTTATAATTAAGCATTGGAATTAGATTTTTTAGCATTTATTGACGATATTAAGTCGATTATGTCTAGTCACGATTGATATTGAGCCAAATTTCAAAAGGGAAAACGGTGTTTGAAGCTTGAGTTGGCCGTGAAATTTCGAGGTAAATGTTTGGTATAACCTTGGGTTGAGGGATTAAGAGTCGTATCTTATTTTCTAAGTGTTAATTGTGGAGTACAATGTATAGGCATGATGACGAGTATCTATACGTCGGTGTCAAGCATGTCCGCGAGTCTTGTATTATAATTGTTACAACTCTGTTGTGGTTTATTGTGCCTCACATGTTAGTATCGTCATAGTTCCCTTGACGGGATGTGTGTCTTGATATTATTTTCCCTTGCCAGGATTTTGTTGAAATATTAATGTTTCCTTGACGGGAATTTACATTGCTCTTATTACCTTTCGGGGATTCTTTGTTATTGTTGTTGAATTGTAACTAGAATCGGATGGCACGCTTGCCACAAATATATGAAATGGGAGTGGGTGGCATGCCAGCCACAAGATATATGAAATGGAAGCGGGTGGCACGCCTGCCACAAGATATATGAAATAGGAGCGGGTGGCACGCGTGCAACAAGATATATGAAATGGGAGCGGGTGACACGCCTGCCAAAAGATACATGAAATTGTAGCGGGTGGCATGCCTGCCACAAGACATGTGAAATGGGATCAGGTTGCACTCCTACAACGAGGTAAATAAAATGGGATCGGTTTGCACGCCTGCAACAAGATGTGAAATAAAAGTGAATTGTGCCTTTGTTTTCCCTTATCCTTGTTAGTAGATGGATTTTTGTTCCTTTGTAATTCTCTTGATATTCTGTTTTTACATGTTATTTCCAAAGCATGTTTTCCCACTCCCATCTTTCCCTTCATATTATATAACCGCACATGTTTATTTGGTAGTTTGGTCCTAGCCTCGTCACTACTTCGCCGAGGTTAGGCTAGGCACTTACTAGCACATGGGTTCGGTTGTGCTGATACTACACTTTGCACTATGTGCAGATCCTAGAGAAACTCTTGGACCGTAGTCTGGAGGCTACCTTCAGTCCACACAGAGATCCAAGGTAGACCTGTAGGCATCCGCAGGCCCTGGCGTCTCCTCTATCCTTTCGTTCCTGTTTTATCTGTTTGCTTAAGAAATAATGTGTCTCTTATCTTCAGACCTTGTATTTAGTAGTCTTAGACTATCTGTAGTACTACAACATCAGGTTTTGGTGATTAAGGCTTAAACAGTTGTAATAGATTCATGTTTCCGATATTTTATTGCTTTTCTTTCGCTTACTTTAAAATTCCAGCTTTTTACACGTTATTGCCTTAAAATTGTTAAAAAGCATTAAAATTGGTAAAAAGGTAATTGTTTGATAACTGGCTCTCCTTGCTCACATTAGTAGGCGCCATCACGAATCCCGAGGGTAGGAAATTTGGGTTGTGACACCAAAGGTGAATCTTCTACCCTCTTCAAGTATAGTAGTATGCTTTATTTTCTAATGAGATTAGAATGAAGCTGAGAGATTTTTTTGAATGGAGTAATCATGTCATTTGCGTTAGAATTAAACAGAACTATTAACATGTATCTCTACTAATACTCTTCAGAAAATTTCAATTAAGGTTGTTAACTTGTATCTCTGTCAAAACACTTCAGAAGTTTTAGTTGAAGTTGTTTACCCGTGTCTCTATTAATACTCTTTGGAAGATCCAAATAAAGTTGTTACCCTATATGTATGCTAGAAGTTAAGATTTAGTTATAACAAATCCTTGACTAATATAATTGAAGCCTATTAAGAGAATGTAGTCATAAACATGGACTATTATGAGTTTAAACTATGTACCTCCTTTATTCTTAAGGCCTATGGTTCAGGTGTTTGTTTTCTAATGAAGTCTGCTAGTGCTCTTTTCCTTGGGTGTTCTTGAAGCTAATTCCTTCTGATCATACCTAACATGTTACAACATTCATAATGAATCATATACTTATGTTTTGGATTGCAGTTACACCAACGTGATTGGTTGTCTTGCAATACTAATGATATCTTCTATAAGTGTTATAAGAAATGTATACATTCCTGTGCTACAGTACCACTGTGGTATGGGGATCTACCTTAAGTGCCTCATAGGCACCTAAACCTGTAGGGAGTAAGTGTGAGTAGTTAAGGGGTATTTGGGAGTAAAGTTAAGTTCTTGGTTGAGCTACTCTCCCTAACACAATCACTGCCTTGGGCCACGAGACCCTTGAGAACTTTGAAGTGTCAAGGATCCAAAGAGTACCTTGGTCATGAACGGAATTATATCCTAAGCGTACAATAAATTTACATTTATTAATCCTTTTAGGTTTAGTGTTTAATAAAAACAAAGCCTATCATTATGAATCGCCTTACCATCTGTGACTCCACACTAATTTTTCATATTCAGGATTGCTATAATTTGTTTCACGACCCAAACCGATGAGCCGTGGCGTGTTCCCGATTTCTACATGTGAAACACCCCTAAGAATATATTATATTAAGATGCAAACATGAAATAGGGGTAGGTCATGTATAACATCTATCAATAAACTGTTAAATCATGTGAATAACATATGTGATGACGCATGCCTAAAACACACACACACACACACACACACACACACACACACACATATATATATATATACACACGCGAAATACAGTAGGGTAAGCCGACAAGGATGTTATGGACAACTATATATCAAAATAGAAACCGACAAGGCCACATACTATCCAACTATACATGACTATTTACAATCCTTTAATAGAGTGTACAACTATATAAAGGATGGGACTGAGCACCATCATACCCATATATGTATAAAAAAAGATCATGCCAAAACTCAATTATAGCTTTGGATCAAATGGATCACACAAACTCTCATTGAGAAAGGATCATAAGAAGGGGGATCGTCAGTCTTTCTACCTGCACATGCAGGCATAAAACGCAGGCCCCCAGGTAATAAAGGCATCAATATGAATAATTTACCGAGTATTTAAGGCATAAAAATCAATATATAAAAGACATGAAATAAACATGGAGTAAAGAACTGAACCTCTAAGTGTGAATAGCTCTGTGAATCATGAAACATTTATAATATCATGCATATGCATGCATATCATGCTTAGGTATTGTGATGACCTGGACAGTCGTCTCATGAGTTACCACTCCGTTTCCCCCATTTTTTCCTTCTTTATGATTCGTTATCTGTGTTTTATTTGATCGAGTTGATTAGTTTGGGTTTAGAGAAGATATGGCAAGAAATGAGACACTTAGTCTCTTTTAGAATGTTTAAGTTAGAAAAGTCAACCGGATGTTGACTTACGTGTTATAGGGATCATATGTGAGTTTCGATGCTTCCGTTAGCTTCGAGATGTGATTAGTGTCTTAGGAACGTGATCAGAATCGATTTTGGAGGTCCGGAGTAGAATTATGCTTGGATTGTACGAAGTTGATATTTTGGCGATTTCCGGTTGGTAAGTGAGATTTTGATCCAGAGGTCGGAATGGAATTCTGAGAGTTGCAGTAGCTTCGTTATGTCATTTGGGATGTGTGTGAAAAATTTCAAGTCATTTAGACGTGTTTTATTTGGGTTTTTGGTCAAAAGTGTATTTCGGAAGATTTTAGAAACTTAGGCTTGAATCCGATGTGTTTTGAGTAGTTTGATGTCGTTTGAGGTGTTTTGATCATTGGAACAATTTTGAATAAGGTTTTAGGATGCGTTTGTTATTTTGGTTGAGGTCCCGGGGCCTCGGGTGGAGCTTTGGGTGGTCATCGGACCATTTTGGAGTTTGAAAGTTGCAGATTCTAAGTTCAGCTATTGCAGAGAAATTTTCCCTTCGCCATCGCGTGGGGTGCATCACCATCGCGTAGAAGAAATTGAGGAAGGCCAGAATTAAGGATTTGCATTTTTGTGTGAGGCTTCACATTCGCAAAAGGCCGGGGTTCAGTGCATCACATTTGCGATCGCGTAGAGTAATTTGGTTTGAAGGGACCCAGGATCTTTTGTTCATCGCGTTCGAATAAGGGAGTTCACATTCACGAAGTTTTAGGAGGCGGAAGCATCGCGTTCACAGGGTTTTTTTCGCATTCTCGTAGTGTATTTTAAGGTCCTGAAGATTTGTTTTTCGTGATCGCGAAGGTATTGTCGCGATCGAGATGAAGAAAAAATAGGACTGGGCAGAATGTTTAAGCCGTTTCATCCGCGACTTTGGGTTTATTTTCACCCATTGTTGAGCATTTTGAGAGCTTGTTGAAGGATATTAAAGAGGGAATCAAAGGGGAACGACTTGCGGTAAGATTTTTGAGCTTAATACTCGTTTCTGCTGTGAAATCTACCTAGCAAAACATGGAACTTAAGCTAAAAAAGAGGAACTAGGGCTTGGAATTTTGGGATTGTGATTTTGGAATTTGGAGGACCAATTGTGGTTGGATTTGAGAACTTTTGGTATGTATGAACTCGGGGGGAGATTAGGAACCTGTTGATGTAAAAATTTCTGAGTTCAGAGAAGTGGGCTCGGGACTCGGGTTTTCCTAATTTGGGATTTTTGGTATTTTCTGATTGTTTTCGCTTGGGCTTTGTTCCCTTAACATGTTGTGACATGTTCGTTCCGAATTTGGATAGATTCGACGCACATGGAGGCCGATTCGAGGGGCAAAGGCATCACGAGCTAGAGATTTACCCGGTTCAAGGTGAGTAACGATTGTAACTGATGTTCTGAGGGTTTGAAACTCTAAATTGCACATCATAGTGCTATGTTGAGGTGACTTACACGCCAGATAGTGAGCTTGGGGTAGAGCACAATTAGGGATTGTGACTTAGTCCATCCCCATTGATGATTGTACAGCGTATTAGATTGAGACTTATTTTTTTTCATCACGAATTGGGCTTAATGCCATATTTGAGCCTAGTTCCATTTATTTGAACCGTTTGGGGCTATTTACTGATATTTTCCTCACTATTTTGATTTAATACTTGAACTTAGTCCTGATAATTTCCACCGTTCTACTATTCAGCCACCCTTTCTCAGTTTTGAAAACTTAAATGATATTTCAAATGATGTTTGGGTTGCAAATACTATTTTTACTATTGCCCGAGGGGCTTGTGATGATTGTTTGGACTAAGTAAGGCCGATGGCCTATGTTGTGAGAAACAGGGATACTGATATGAGGCCGAGGGCCTAAGATACCCATATCCTCCATGAGGTGGCTTGATTGATATAAGGCCGAGGGACTAGATTTGATGCCACGAGACGGCTTAATATTGCGCTTAAGCCGTAAGGGTCCCCTCTAGGAATCTGCACACCTCCAGTGAGCGCGGGTACCCATTGTGATGTGAGATTGAGCCCGAGGGGCTGAAACTATTGATACTGTGCCTGAGGGGAAAACTTCTATGTGTTTACTTTATCTTATTTTTCTACCAATTACCTGTTGTCATACCTCCTTTTTTACACTACACCCCGCGAAGGGAGGGTGTTTTTCCAATTAAAGGACAATCAAAACGGGATTCATTTATTTAATAATTTCAATATTGCCACTTGGGATATTTTATGGTGTCCCAACTCAGAAGGTGTAAATTCCTGAATCAAGGAAGGTTGACTCTGTTATACAGTTTGCAAGCCAGAAATCCGGGTAAGGAATTCTTTTAACTTTGGAGAAGGTGTTAGTCATTCCCGAGTTCCGTGGTTCTAGTACGGTCTCTTAACTGTTATATTTGGCTTAATTATCTGATTTTAGTACATTTTAAATCTATGTGCAAATTTTATCTTTTAACCGCTTTTATTTAATTTTTAGAAGATTGCAACGTTGTTAAAACGCGTCTTGGACCACATCACATAAATGCAACCGCGGTCTTTGACATATGTTAAAATTGTTGGGATTTAAAATTGGGTCACATAAATGCGCACTCGAATTCAGGAAAGTAACTCATTTAACTAACACGCCTAAGGCAATTGAGTGGTTAATCTTGGCGAGGGCCGTGGAAATTTGCTTAATGGCACGCCTCGTAAACTAAGAACTTTAAAAGATTAATTAAATGAGGGCCATAAATTATTTGCTTGGTTGATATGGCATCACCTCAAATTAAATGTAATGATCTACTAATTAAATAAGACTTAAGAAAATTATTGCTATTTCTAGGTTACAACTGAATTCAAATTGTTAATCAAAGGGCCAAAACTAAAAAAGGTCTAATTTGTTTTATTACAGAGTCTGGACTGGTCTAAGGCCCAATTTGGTAAGTAATGCATGAGTGGCCCAGGAGCGTGCCAAAAGACAACAACATAGTATAACAGGCCCAAGGAGCCTATTTCGATGTACTGCCTATTGTATGACCATGTTAAAACCCAAATTGCAAAATGGGATGTATGGCATCAAACCAAAAATGTCTAAGACTATCGTGATCTAAACAACTCGATGCAATACAACAAAAGCGATAGAATGAATTTGGAATTCTCAATTAAAGGTGTCAAGACCTCATATGGACAAGATACTATAAGAATGTATAAATAAAGCAAACCAATTTATGTAAGTTTGATAATCAGTCCAAAACTGGTTTTATGAGAGGAATTTTGCAGGTGAAGAGAAGTAGCACTATCAATTACAGTCAAATCGCTGCACAATTTTAAAGGACAAGATGATTTAAACCACTAACATATTCCATAGTAATTAGAACTCAAAAATATTTCCTCATGAATACACATCTAGCAATATCTTAAGAAAGCAAATCCCAATGGTTACCATCAATAGTAGCTAACTATTAACATCTGAACAAACTAGTATTCATCACATAACTAAACTTAAACTTCTATTACAGTGATCCCATAGCACCTTTGATTTTAACCCATCACAGAAACCCTTGTGCAGCTAAACAAACCCAAACATCATTCTCAAACCAATGCACATATCCAATTATATTAAGTACCTAGAGATTGTTACACTTCCGAACAACAATTATACAACTCTATTTCCAAAACAAGCAGTCACCCTTTTTAATTAACATAATATAATTCTTAAAATCTCAAATGATGAGCTAAAGATCAGAAACAAAGCTTAATCACATGATTGAGAATATTCATATTAAACATGGGAATAGCTTAACCAACAGTCCATGCACATCGATTACTCAAATTTCCTATACCTTCAACTGTCAGATCTCATGTTTTTAATCTAAAAAAAATACAACACGAATTTCCTTGAAAGATTTTACGCTACTACATCAAAATGAACAAGCAGGTCTAAGTAGTATTGCACTTGAAAATTCTAAGTGAATAACCAATATTTATGGTAAAAAAATTGTATTCATTGATAAAATTTTCAGGCAATTACAGCTTCCACACTTACATTTCACATACAATAGATCCAAGGAATACCTGGGAGATAGGAGAAAATAAGAAGAGAGTGAGGTTTAGCAAATGAACAACACCACAACAACACAACCAATGGAACAGTAAACCAGGACCAAGCAACAAAATCAAACCAAGCTCTTTCTATACCCTAGCTCAAAGTCATTTTTATCACCAGCTCTCAGTTTTTAGAAGTTTTCCAGAATCGTGAAACCAACAGAGTGATTCAAAAATCAAAACCAAGTAACACCAATTCCACTGACTCTCAGCAATTGAAAACTAAGAAAATTCAAAGAAAATTTCAATCGAACACTAACTTTCTTATCAACTTTTGTTGTTTCTAATTTTTGATTTTTGTTCTCTTCTAAATTCTATGAAACAATAAAATGCAGCTTTTGTATTTTTTCCTGAATTTTTAGCTCTTAATTCTCTAAGTCTTAAGCTGCAAATGACTATGTCTTTATAGGCAAGTCACTAGGGCAACCCTCATAATTTAATTTTCCTTATGGTCCATGATTTTATGACTTTCTTGCCAAGTTATAGTGCCAAAATTAATACCAAGACCCTTCTTGAAACTTCTAAAACAGCTGTCAAAAGATTTCCTCACTAGTTTACCTAAACTAACCTCCAATGACCCTGAAATTACCCTTGAGCTTACCATACTTAAATGGGCTATGGGTCATGAATCCACTGGATTCAATGGTTCAAACTAAGCATGGACTCTAAATCAGACCAGACGAAACCTTCTGGGAGTTGGGTCTATACTAACCTCAGAACCCAATCAACTAAGACGAACACAACAAAAATCAAGAGTTCCAATCAGCTAAACATTTAAATTAATTGACTAATTAATTACGACAAACAGGCAGGGAACTAATTAAACTCTTAAACTAAACCTAAATATATAAAACTAGGTGACCAGAATAGGAGGTTAAATCAAAGACTTGACATGCCATTAACTAAGTAAAAATAAAAAGAAAATCAAAGAAAATACATGAAGAAGAAGGGTTCTGGATTCAGAATTTTTAGATTGACCTTTGACCAAAAGGAGAAGAACAAAAGCGAAACAAAAAGGAAAGGGACTCACCAGTGTTAGACCAAACTTGACCAAGCCAAGAAATTTGAAAAAGTGTCCTTGCATGCATAGGTTCAGTTTTGAATTCATAAGGTCCAAACCTCATATTCCAAATTGGGGAATTCTGGGCGTTTTCGAGGGTTGTGAGTGTGAGATTAGGGAGGAGGAGACCCTAGGGATGCTGGGGTATTAATTTGGTGATGTTTGGGTGGTGGTGCCACTGGGTACGGCGGAAAAGTCAGAACTTCTATGCAAGATTCGAGACGTTTGGCTAAGTTTTGAGGGGAGACGATAGTGGATTTGGAAAGAGGAGAGGGATGGGAAGCGATGGTGTTATTTTGGTGGTCATTGAAAATCCGCCTCCGTGGTGGGTGATTTCTAGTAGGCGGCAGACGACAGTGGAAGGCGGAGACGGTGAGACCGGGCCAGTGGGCAATTTTTGAACCACCAAGTCAGTGCTCAACCCTGGCATATCGTTAGAAGACCATGCAAAAACATCTTTGTGTTCAAGCAGTACTTCGATTATTTCTTCCCTAAGCCGCGGCTCAAAATGGACACTTATTTTAGTTTCTTTGATATTATCTGGGTCCTCTAGATTGACGTTTCTGTATCGCTCAGGTTAAGCTTGTTTTTTTCGTCAAAATGGCTTAACTCTTTACTAATTTCTTCAAACGCCCTTTCCTTATCATATTCTCGTTCTTCCTTGTATTCTATCTCTTGAATTATTACTTCTGAATTAGCTTGGCTTTCAAGACTGGTCTGAAGATTCCATATGCATGTCATATTATTGGAGCCAACATAAAAATAACTGTACAAGAAGGAAAAGAAAAGCAAAGAAAAATAAAACTATCAGCACTGACGAAAAGGAAATTGCATTTCATTGAAACTGAAAGATAACAAGGTTTACACATCCAAACGGACGAACATAGACTCTGAATTACAACCTTGGAATAATCCAGAGAAGCTGAAAGAAAAATCAAAGCAAACTACCAAACTCCTTCCTGGTTGGGAGATTAGTAGCTTCCCTATTGTTGACTTTGGCATATGGCCAAACAAATTGCACATCTGGCTTGCTAGAGCCCTCCCTAGCTTCTACCATATTCACATCTTCAAACAACTTATCAAACCTTTCAAGCAATTCTTTATCTGGACCAACCACAAGATTGGGACTTATAGTTGTGGGGAACTTCTTGGTGCCAGGCCTCACAAATGATTTGAAGGGACACGACACAGGCTTAAGGAGGACCCATGCTTTCTGCTTCATTCTTCTTGACCTCTTTATGTATGCATTTGTGGGCTTGAACCCCAAACCAAAGGTTTCTATGTTTTTTTGGGGAGATACCGGTTGTATGATACCCTAAAGTGACGCCCCCAATCCTTTTCCTGGGATAAACCCGCTCTTCAACATTTCAACAGCCACCATGACTGACGCAACGACTAGATTTGGCGTTGGAACACACTCCCCTTCTGAAACTTTTCTCACTGATATCGTGTCATGAACCTGATACACCTAAGGCCCCTTGTCATCATCTGCCTCAATGAGTGGCACAATAGTATCACTGTCATCATACAGATGGTCCTCGCCGTGCACAACTATTTCTTGTCGATCCTATTTAAATTTCACCATTTGATGCAAAGTAGCAGGGACTGTTTTAGCAGCATGGATCCAGTTTCATCCCAATAGCAAGTTGTAGGAAACAATCACATCCAGCACTTGGAATTCCATGGTAAAATCAAGAGGTCTGACTTTTAGCTCGAGCATTATGTCACTGACTGAATCTTTTCCCCCGCCATCAAACCCTCGCACACAAATACTATTTTTGTGGATTCCTGCATCATCCCCCTTCAACTTGTTCAACATGGAAAGAGGGAAAACATTCGCACTTGAACCGTTATCAACCAACAATCGAGTAACTATAGAATCTTCGCACTTCAACGTGAGATACAATGCTATATTTTGCTCAGTGCCTTCTACGGGCAATTCATCATCGGAAAAAATGAGTTTGTTCACCTCAAATATCTTTTTGGCTATCTTATCCAAGTGATTGACCATGATCTTATCAGGGATGTGGGCCTCGTTCAGCATCTTCATCAACGCCCAACAGTGCTCGTCCGAATAAATCAACAATGATAACAACAAGATTTGAGAGGTGTCTTTCTCTGTTGTTCCACAATAAAATAATCCTGCATTTTCATCTTCTTCAGAAACTCTTCTGCTTCCTCTTCACTCATAGTTATCTTCAGCAGGACTGAGGTATCCTTGGTTTTTGGGTTTTCTCAATTCCTCGGGTGCAAAGCAACTCCCCCATCGGGTAAATCCGTGGGTCTCACAAACTTCTTCTCTAACCTCTTTCCCTTTGTAAGTCACTGTTACTCGATCATAATTCCAAGGTACGGCCTTGATGCTGATCATTAATAGATAAGTTATTGGTTTGATGATGACAGGCTCTGCGCGAGCGCTTTCCACGATAACCGCAGGCTTGCTTGCCACCTGTGGTACAACCACATTTGCATTTTATTATCTCACCATCCCGTCTCTTGGGGATTCCTTCTTAACTACAATGAAAGGCTCACTGCTTTCTCCACTCAACGTAGGCGTCAACATCTCGCTTGTTAAATTCTCCATTATCTTCCGCTCACTTGGCTCGGATCATCATGACGGTTTGTGAAGGCTTTTTGGATCTCCCTCTCTATGCACTATCTCAATCATATTTGTCTCTTGATAAGCAGGCAACGGGTTTTGATGAATATTGGGCGCCTCTGGAGCTTTCACCTCAATCCGATATGAATCAATGAGTTCTTGAATAGTACTCTTCAGATGCCAACATTTCTCTATGTCATGCCTTGAAGAACCGGAATAATACTCATAACTGACAGAATAGTCTAGATTTCTCGGAGGAGGATTTGACAATTTTGCTTCAATCGGCCTAAGCATGTTTGACTGTCTCAACCTGTGGAATAAGCTGTTATATGATTCTCCTAATGGAGTGAAAGTTTTCTTATTATGCATTCTCTCATTTTTTAAAGCTTGGTTTACCCGGAAAGCTGGTCTGGGGTGTTGGTAGGCTCCTGGAGATGGATAGTTATTTTGTGGAGCTAGGTACTTATTTTGTGGGGTTGGCACACACCACTATGCGTGGGAAGGAGGTTGAGTATTTATTTGTGCATGATGGACGGAAAACCGGGGGTCAGCATGTGGATAGTAGTGTTGTGGTAGGCTATATGGAGTGTGTGCATAGGTTTGATGATGAGATCGAGGCTGGCTGTAATGGGAAGGACCCCGGGGCTCGAACCAAGTTCTTGAGTCAATTATCGCTACCTCCTCCTCCTTCTTCTTTTCGATTGCTCCCCCAGTCCCGCTTTGGATAGCCCGAGTGGTTGCTTTGATTGCTGAATAACTCATAATTTTGTTAGATTTGAGTCCCTCTTCTACCATGTTCCCCATTTTTACTACCTCATTAAAGGATTAACCCACTGCCGATACCAGGTGACCAAAATATGTAGGCTCCAATGCTTGCAAGAACTAATCTACCATTTCTCTCTCCTTCATTGGTGGGTCGACCCTTGCTGGCTGCTCCCTCCAATGGAAGCCATACTCTCTGAATCTCTCATTGTGCTTCTTTTTTAGTTTCGTCAAAGACAAACGATCCAGAATAATTTCAAGATTATACTGAAAATGACAGGTGAATGCTTGGGCTAGATCTTCTAATGTGTACTACCGAGCATGATTCTGTCAGGTGTACCATTCCAACACTGAACCACTTAAACATTGACTGAAGTATGCCATCAGTAATTCATCCTTTCCGCTTGCTACTGTCATCTTGCTGCAACAACCTCTTAGGTGTTCCATTGGATCACCATGCCCGTCGTATAAGTCAAACTTGGGCATCTTAAATCATTGCGGCAATTGTACATTTGGGAAATAACAGAGGTCTTTGAATGCCACACTCACTTGGCCTCCCAATCCTTGCATATCTTTGAATGATTTCTCTAGACTTTTGACTTTTCTGAGCACCTCCTTTTACTCGAGATATTTGA
Organism: Nicotiana benthamiana; assembly: GCA_034376525.1. Taxonomy (NCBI): domain Eukaryota; kingdom Viridiplantae; phylum Streptophyta; class Magnoliopsida; order Solanales; family Solanaceae; genus Nicotiana; species Nicotiana benthamiana. Next base: position 17,272,697 of record CM067324.1, on the reverse strand, counting down.
CTGGTTTTTCAGCCTCAACATGGATTTCAAAACAGGGAGCGTAAGAGTAGGGTTTGTGGGCTTTGAAAGTGGGTTCTGGTGGGTAATACTGGTTGTCATAAGCTTGGAGCAAAGGTTCACTGGATGATCTGTAGAGTGCAGCGGGAGGAGGTGCCACAAAGATGGGAGCAATTGGTAGAGGGGGGTGGGGAAAAGTTTTGGGTGGTAGAGCTAGGGGTGTCTGGGAAGTTGTACCCCGGTATTGTTGGTAGATGAGGAAGCTTGGGGGTGGATCAGTGGCAGGGTGGTCATGTGACTAGGCTAATGGTAGGATGAAGGTCAGATTAACATGATAAGCTGGTGGTGGCTGATCTCTTACCCATGCCTGATACATTTCAGCCATCTCATGCTTTAGTTTGTACATCTCTTCTTTCATTGCGTTGACATCCAACTCTTCCAACTCTTTTCAGGGATCAATGATACTCGTGTCGGGTTCTTGATTGGCGCAACTTGCTTTTGGACCGAGTTTTATATGGGTGGGTTGCCAGATTGCTACAAAGCTAACCACCTGTCTAGATTACATAGAAAACACCAAAACTTATTAACGGTTAGGCTTTAACATATAGGTAGCCACACATTCGGGGATGAATTCACCTAAGATGTTACCGATTTCTATTATGCACATGGATTGGCTACTTGCGTCATCCCGACTTTATCCTATGCCACTTTCCTTTCCTCTCTTATTTTCTTTTTCTTCTTCTCTTTTTCTTTTCCCCAACTTGTTTTTGCCTACCTTCTTTTGTTTTATTATTCTCTCCTTTATTTTATCATTTTTTCTATCATGATTTTCTTTTCTTTTCCCCCTTTTCCTATTTTGGTTACGGTCGAATCCTATAGAGATTGCCTACGTATCATGACCCGCATGAATCAAAATGAGCGTAGTTCTCGCAGATAAGTATAGAATATATTTTGGAAATTTTTAAATTTTATAAAGTAAAAAACTTGATTATAGACCTTAAGAAAAGAAATTAACAGACTTCGACTTAAATGAAACCAATAGACTTTGACAGAAAAATTAAAACAACTGACTTGACAACAGACTCTAATAGAAGAAAATATAGACTTCACAAATGGACTAACACACTTGAGTAAGAATCATGAATACATTAAGGCCTCTAATGCTCCTGGGGCCTGGGGGACATCATTCGGTCTCGCCGCAGGCCTGCGTGCTAAATCCCCTTGGAGGTGGTGGAAATCTTCCATCACTTGTCGAGTGAAGGTCATTCTGATGGGAAAAGACATGGATCTTGTCATATCTTCACAGTGTCAACACTTTACAGTGATGTAATTAGCGATCATCCGTACCCTCTCTTTTATGGCACCCTTTTCTTGCAACAATCGCCCAATCTGCTGGGCCCTAGCCTCCAAAGTTTGTTCGGCTACACGATTTAGTTCTTGAAATTGTTCCAAAACTCTCTCAAGCCATGCTATTGCTGTGTAACAATTCTCTCTTTCAGCCTTGAAATCTTGCGCTTGTTTAACCATTTTGTTTTCAACCATGATGACCCTCTTCTTCTACCCCGCAACCTCGTTGTCATACCTTTCTTACAGTTTTTCGAACATGCGTGCTCGTTCCTCTGCATTATTGGCCAATTATTTTCGGGCCCTGGCTAGATTACCCTCTGCTTTGTTCAAGTCAAAATCATATTCTCCTACTTTCCGCCTTAGATTGTCTATGAGCTTTTCATCATTCGCACTTCTGGTGGGATTTTCTGCCGCTATTTTCATTCTTTGAATTTGGGCTCACAAGGTTTCATTTTCTTTGGCTAGTCTTTTCTTTTCTCCCTTGTCTGCCGCGGCTTACAAACCATTCTCGAATTAAAGGTCTCTGACTTGTTTTTCCAGCTTTCCTACTATGGTCCTGTATTCATTTTCCTTGGCCAACCAATTCCATTGTTCTTTTGAAGCCTCAACAAATTACTGAAGATGTGGTCTTTTTATCGGTCTTCCTATCTCCACTTCCCTTTTAAGCCAAGCCAGGTACCCTAGTGCAACCTCGCCTTTTGACAAGTCTCGTACTCGAGTGTTTGCTATCTAGTACTGATACTCACTCCAAATCTCGCGGACTGCTGCTTTGTGAAACTGTTCATTAGGACCAATCTTCGACCACATGGAGACTAATGTCTTCATCCATGGGAACCATTTAGCACCACCCTAACTGTCTCAGCACCCGGTACAGAGTATATGGTTGGATACTTCGGAGACCCATCAAAAGGAAATGAGGCCCGATAGCTCGCATATATATAATTTCATCAACGAATAGCCACCCGAATGTCCACTTTATTTGACTTGCACTTATGGTACCGAGATGTGATACCATTCTTTGACCCCCTATGGTAATCTGAACCCATCAACTCTAGTATAAAATTCCTCTATGTAGCTCATTTCTGATGACCCATAACTAATGAATTGAGGTCGATGGCACATGTGTTCAACCATCCACCTCTGTAACAACCAGTTGCATCCTTCAAGAATATCCTCCGGCTTTACATGCTGTGAGGGCATGAAAGATTTCAGATAATAACATGGGTGCGAGGGTGCTCTTGGCCTGAGTGATCAAGGTGCTGACAACCCCTGCTATCCATATTTCAATATTCCCGTCTTTCCGTGAAACACCAAGAGGCCCAAGAAAAATACCATAAATGCGAAACACAGGTGTTTTTCCTATTTGAGTCGGTTTCCCTTGCTACAAATTTTATTTTCTGGGTTGTTAAACCACCCTATGTGCCCATAACTGTGATATATAAACTGTAGAGTACAAAAACCGGCTGACAGATCTTGATTGTGAACCTCCCTGCTTATCTTTTGTGAATCCAAGAATTTGTGCAATCAAATATTGGTATCTCAGAGGAACTTTGGGACCCCCGATATATCTGACTATTTCTTCCAGGGTTGGGATGAATTCAATGTCTGGGAAATGGAATACGTTGTGGACCGGGTCCCAGAATGTAACCAACGCCTTCATGATGTCCCATCTAGTATTAATTTTCAACAACTCGGTGAGTCCTCCCAAGTGCGCATTGACTTTGTTTTGTCTCGATTCACCTAGATCATTCCACCACATGTGCATATCCAAAGGGATCTTGTTCATGACTGTTATTGGTAAATTTTGATTTGTGCTCATTCTGCACATTTATTGGGGTGATTAAGCAAGAACATGATTCTTAAAACAAGATTGATATATTTTTTCAAATTTTCATTTCAAGAGTACGAGTCCGGCTCTGCAGATACGACCTTTCAGCACTTCTCGGGAAGATTGTAAGGCTTGCTTGCTACCGACTAAAATTCAAAAAAGAATCCATGGTGGCTGTTCTTGCAACAGCAGCCTTCCGACGCCTTTTGGGGACACTCGGCTAATTTTGACAAGAACTGCCTTATTTATTTATCACAAATTTTTTTTGTTCTTTTGAGGCTATTTTTGCAAAAATGAAGTTGGGCCCGATGTGGGTTGCATACGTATCTCATGCCGTGTGAGAATTAAACTGGCGTTGTTCGGGCAATTATGATAGAATTAAAACCAACTTCTTTTTTTTTTCTCTTTTTTTTTGAAAACAAAATCCTTTTCGAAATTTCGGCAAAATTTCAGTATCGGTATTTGAAACAGATAAACTCCTTCCTCATCCCTCACACTGTTATTTTCTTTGTCAAATTCTCACCTCTTTTATCAAAAGCCGGTCGGCATGCAACTCCAGAATAAATGTACAAGTAGCACGCAAGATGCATCAAGATGGTCTATTATTTTGGGCGCACCTGTCCTAGATGGATCCAACTCCTGTGTTGAGTCCCTAAATTAAATGCATGATGCAAATAAGTGTTCCACTAGGGATCTGACATGAGGTTAAGTTATTCTAGGTTCAAAACCTGGGTATATGTTCTAGACTAAGTACCCGAGCGGACAACTCGAGTCAATGAGGGGGATAAGTACCGGGAACCAAAAGGCCATCCGGCTTAGTAATTTGTCCGAACCTCTTTCTTGTTCCAAGGTATGACACTAACAGAATAGGGAGTCTCGACCAGCGAGCACATGGCCGAAGAGAGAAGAGAGGGGTTTCGTAGCAGTTTATATATACAGTTCAGATAATATCAAAGCGGTTAAAGCAATACTTAGCACATTGGGCACAAACATGTAATGAAATTAGATAATAAACAAAGTCAAATACAATAATTATTCTAAGCTCGAATTCTTGAACCCTGAACTAGAGATTCTTGGTTCGATCCCCAGCCGAGTCTCCATAGCTATCACACCTTCCTTTTTACACTACACCCCCCGAAGGGCGTAGTTAAGGAAGTTTTTCCAATTAAAGGACAATCGAAATGGGATTCATTTATTTAATAATTTTAGAGTCGCCACTTGGTATAATTTATGATGTCCCAAGTCACCAGTTTAAAATCCCGAATCGAGGAAGGTTTGACTCTGTTATATAGTCTGGAGCAAGAAGAATTGCGTTAACCTGGGAGAATGTGTTAAGCATTCCCCAGTTCCATGGTTCTAGCATGGTCACTTAACTATTATATTTTTCTTAATTATCTGATTGTAATACATTTTAAACCTATGTGCAAATTTTAACTTTTAACCGCTTTTATTTAATTTTAAGAAGATTGGATCGTTGTTAAAGCACGTCTTGGACCACGTCACATAAATGCACCCGCGGTCTTTGACATATGTTAACATTGTTGGGATTTGGATTTGGCTAACATATATGCACATCCATATTTAGGAAGGTAATTATTTAACTAACGCGCCTAAGGCAATTGCGTGCTTAAAATTTGCGAGGGCCATGAAAATTTGCTTAATGGCATGCCTCGTAAACTAAGGATATTAAAATATTAATTAAATGAGGGCCACAAATTATTTGTTTGGTTGGTATGGAATCACCTTAAATTAACTATAAGGATCTACAAATTAGATAAGACTTCAGGAAATTATTACTATTTCTATGTTACAACTGAATTCAAATCGTTGATCAAAGGAGAATCTGGACTGGTCTAAGACCCAACTTGGTAAGCAATGCATGAGGGGCATAGGAGTGTGCCTAAAGCAACAACATAGTATAATAGGCCCAAGGAGCCCATTTCGATGTACCGCCTATTTTATACCCACGTTAAAACCCAAATTGCAACATGGGATGTTTGGCATCGACCCAAAAATTCTAAGACTAACGTGATCTAAACAAATTGATTCAATAAAACAAAAGCGATTGAATAGTAAACCAGGACCAAGCAACACAACCAAACCAAGCTCTTTCTATACCCTAGCTCAAACTCATTTTTATCCCCAGCTCTCAATTTTTCAGAAGGTTTCTTGAAATTTTGAAACCAACAGAGTGATTCAAAAATCAAAACCAAGTAACACCAATTCCACTGACTCTCAACAATTGAAAACTAAGAAAATTTGAAGAAAATTTCAATCGAACAATAACTTTCTTATTAATTTTTGCTGTTTCTAATTTTTGAATTTTTTTTCTCTTCTAAATTCTATGAAACAATAAAATGCAGTTTTTGGTTTTTTTCCTGCATTTTTAGCTCTTAATTCTCTAGTCTTAAGCTGCAAGTGACTATGCCTTTATAGGCAAGTCACTAGGGTAGCCCTCATAATTTAATTTTCTTTATGGTCCTTGATTTTATTACTTGCTTGCCAAGTTATAGTGCCAAAATTAACACGAAGACCTTGCTTGAAACTTCTAAAACAACTGTCAAAAGATTTCTTCACTAGTTTACCTAAACTAACCTCCAATGACCCTGAAATTACCCTTGAACTTACCACACTAAAATGGGCTATGGGTCATGAATCCAATGGACTCAATGCTTCAAAATAAACATTGACTCTAAATCAGACCAGACGAAACCTTCTGGGAGTTGGGTCTATACTAACCTTAGCCCCCGATCATCTAAGATGAACACGACAAAAATCAGAAGTTCCAATCAGCTAAACATGTAAGCTAATTGACTAATTAATTACGAAAAATATGCAGGGAACTAATTAAGCTCTTAAACTAAACCTAAATATATAAAACTAGGTGACCAGAATAGGAGGTGAAATCAAAGACTTGACATGCCATTAACTAAGTAAAAATAAAAAGAAAATCAAAGAATACATTAAGAAGAAGAGGTATGGATTCATAATTTTGAGATTGACCTTTGACCAAAAGGAGACGAACAAAATCAAAACAAAAAGGAAGGGACTCACCAGTGTTAGACCAAACTTGACCAAGCCAAGAAATTTGGAAATGTGGCCTTGCATGCACAAGTTCAGTTTTGAATTCATAAGGTCCAATCCTTAGATTCTAAATTTGGGGAATTCTTGGCATGTTCGAGGGTTGGGAGTGTGAGATTAGGGAAGAGGAGACCATGGGGATGCTGGGATGTTAATTTGGTGGTGTCTGGGTGGTGGCGCCACCGGACATGGCGGAGAAGTCAGATCTTCTAAGCAAGATTTGAGAAGTTTGGCTAGGTTTCGAGGGGAGACAATAATGGATTTGGAAAGAGGAGAGGGAGGGGCAGAGATGGTGTTATTTTGGTGGTCATCGAAGATTCGCCGCCGTCGTGGGCAATTTCCAGTAGGCGGTGGCCGGCGGAGATGGTAAGACCATCTCTAGGGTTACTGGGGTTTGAGAGAGGAAGTGGGTTTGGTAGTTAGGGTAATATTTGGACATATAAATACCTAGGGACCTTTAGTTCTCAGCCGTTGGATCAAATATCCTCGACGACTAAGATTAAATAACGGGAAACGGCGTCGTTTCACTTATTAGGGGTTGCTGGACCGGGTAATGGGGTTGGATATGGAGTGGACGGGGTGGTTTTGGGGGTTTTGGGCCTGATATTTAAAGGGGCTGGCCTAGATTGGGGCTCTTATTAAAAGTCCTTATTCTTTTTCATTTCTTTTCTTTCTTTTCTAATTGAAAACTCCTTTTCTTTCTAAATTAAAAAAAATCTAATTAAAAAGTTAAATTAATCTATCAAAAATGCTAATTAATCCTAAATAATAATTATAACAACTAATTAAAATAAATTGAAAGAGAAATCACCTAAAATCAAAGTAAAAATTAAAGGTGCAACACATTTTTGAATTTTTTATGAAATGACTAATTGCTAGTTAATTCTTAAAAATATCAAATTAACTTCTAAATACACTTGCAACACATTTTTGTTGTATTTATCACTTAATAATATGCTAAAAAAAAATACAAACAATTAGAAGAAAATGCCATGAAAACCCACAAAATTGCAAATAATGCAAGAAATTATTTTTGTTTTGAATTTATGAGAGTAATTCATATAGGGAAAAAATCATGTGCTCACAACTGTTTATCTGTTGTAGAAGTATTTTTATGCTATTTTTCATTGGTTTCCTGCTTGAAAATACTTATGTTACCGCTTCATTATAGAATACCTTGTGTATACGTGTTTTCTTACTTTTAGCCATTTTTTACTTTTATTACTCACTAGGTCGGTGTACTCGTATTACTTCCTGCACCATGTGTGCAGATTCAGGCTTAGCAAGTTCCGCTTCCGAGTGCTGATTCATTCCAGCTTCAGGTGGGTCTTCGAGAAGTCTTTAGGTAGCTTCTGGCGTTCGTTGCTTGGAGCTCCTCTCTATCTATTTCTTTTATGTTTTCTTAGCTCAGTATTGGAAACTCAATATTTACATTTGAGGATATAGTATCATAGATGCTCGTGACATGTGACACCCCGGTTAGGGCTGTGTTGGGATGGTTTTCTACTTGTTATCTATATTTCCGCTAACTATTGCTATTAAATCACTTTTAAATTATCTTTATGTTATTTAACTGCTTAAAAGGACGAATTGTGTTAGTCTAGCTGGCCTTGTCTTCACGAGAGGAACCATCACAACTGGATTTGGGGTTAGGGTCGTAACAAGTTGTTATCAGAACCTAGGTTACGTATGTCTAAACGAGTCATGAACAGGATTTGTAGAGTCTTATAGATTGGTATGGAGACGACTGTATTTATCCTCGAGAGGCTGCAGAACCTTTAGGAAGAACTTTATATTCTTGAAACTCTTATCGTGCGAACTTGTTGATCTGAGTACTAATCTTCTATTATTCTATTCTATTGCAGATGGTGAGGACGTATGCTACTAGATGGGCTGGACGACTACTAGTGCCACTAGTTGAGGCCACCAGATGCCGTGGACGCGGTCATGACAGAGGCAGAGCACCGAGGGCAGCACCTGTTGATCCACCAGCTGCCTCATTTTGGGATCAGGCTCCAGCTATAGATGCTCCAGTAGCACCAGTTCAGGCACCAGCTGTGCCTATCGTGATTTCAGGAGGATTTAACTCAGATCCTTTCAGTGTGTACTGGTTTGGCTCAGGCGGCTTCAGCTACTACTGCCGCAAATACTTCAAAGACCAGGGGAAGGATCCAGATCTCTGTTGCTCGCACACCTGACCAGGTTGTGCAGGGACTCCAAACACCGGGGCACCTCAAGCCCTGCCGGTTGCACTCGCTCAGGAGTTTTTAGTATCGCTCAGGCCAGATGATGAGTAGCGTCGACTTGAAAGGTTTGGTGGATTCCAGCCTCCGGCATTCAGCGGTGCTGACGACGAGGATGCCCATGGTTTCTTAGATAAGTGATAGCAGATGCTTCGTACAACAGGGATTCTTGAGACTAGTGGCATGGCATTTACCATTTTTCACTTTTCTGGGGATGATTTCACCTGATAGGAGCATTTTGAGAGTCGTGGGTCTGTTGGTGCAGTGCCCCTTACTTAGCAGTAGTTCTTTGTTGTCTTCTTGAAGAAGAATGTGCCGCTGTCCTGTAGAGAGGAACTGCGTAGACAGTTTGAGTGGTTGCAACTGGGGGAGATGACCGTGTCCCAGTATGAGAGGAGGTTTTCTGAGTTGGCTCGTCATGCCATGTGGTTGGTTCTAACAGATCAAGAGAGGATCAGGAGATTTATTGATGGATTTACTTACCAGCTCCGGATTCTAATGACTAGAGAGAGGGCGACAGGTGCCACCTTCGAGGAGGTGGTTGATATCACTCGAGATATTAAGTCGTTTCACCGTCAGGAGCAAGGGGAGAGGGAGGCCAAGGGGCCTCGAAGATAAGGCAGCTATAGTGGTGCTCCTTCAGTTTCAACATGGTAGAGGCCATCCTTTCATGCCTGCTCAGCCAACCCGCCCAAACTATCGAGGAGCATCTTTAGGTCGTGGTTATCATAGGTTTCAGCAGGGCCAGTCATCACTTAGGGCCCTTCCAGCTTAGAGTTTATCTCATGCCCCATCAGCTCAGGATTATCATAGGTTTCAGCAGGGCCAGTCATCACTTAGGGCCCTTCCAGCTTAGAGTTTATCTCATGCCCCATCAACTCAGGGTTCTTCTATGTTGAGTGCGTCTGCTAGTCACTCAGGTGTGAGGGGTTTCCGTTAATCCCCTTCTTTAACACCTGGGAGTTGTTATAAGTGTGGTGAGATTGGCCATAAAGGTAGTGCCCTCATCGTGCTTCTATTTCATCATAGTAGAGGGGTCAGTCTTCGGCTTCAGCGCCAGTTGCTTCGCCACCACTCGCTCAGCCAGCTAGGGGTGGAGGTCAGTCAGCAAGGGGTTGCCCTAGAGGTGGAGGTAGATCAGGGGGTGGTCAGGCCCGTTTCTATGTTATTCTAGGAAGATTTGATGCCACTACTTCCGATGTTGTTATTACATGTATTGTTTTAGTCTGCCACAGAGATGCCTCTGTATTATTTGGCAACTATTCCACCTTTTCCTATGTGTCCTTGTATTTTTCTCATTATTTGGGCATGCTCTGGGAGTTTCATGCTTTACATATTCATGTATCTAACCCAATAGGTGATACTGTTATTGTAGACCGTGTGTACTAGTCATGTGTGGTGACTATTGGGGGTCTGGAGACCCGAGTTGATCTTTTATACTGATTATGGTGGATTTCGATGTCATTTTGGGCATGGATTGGTTATCTCTTTGTTGTGCTATTCTAGACTATCATGCTAAGCTAGTCACTTTGGCTATGCCGGGTTTGCCGTGGATTTAGTGGCGTGGTGCGACTGGTTACATTCCTAGTAGGGTGATCTCTGTCTTAAGACAGCCTTTAAGACTAGATATGGTCATTTTGAGTTTCTTGTTATGTCCTTTGGGTTGTCCAACGCCCTATCAACGTTTATGAATTTGATGAACAGCGTGTTCCGGCGTTATCTTGATTCGTTTGTCATAGTCCTCATTGATGATATTCTGGTATATTCGCATAGTTAGTAGGAGCACACAGAGCATTTGAGGGTTGTGTTCTAGAGATTGAGAGGGGAGAAGCTTTATTCAAAGTTTTCCAAGTGAGTTTTGGCTCAGGTCAGTGGATTTATTAGGACACATAGTGTCAGGTGAGGGGATTTAGGTTGATCCAAAAAGATAGAGGCATTGCAGAGTTGGCTCAGACCGTCCTCAGCTACTGAGATTCGTAGTTTCTTGGAATGGAAGGGTATTATTGTCGATTTGTTCACAGATTCTCATATATCGCATCGCCCTTGACAAAGTTGACTTAGAATGGTGCTTCATTTGTATGGCCGTACGAGTGTGAGGAGAGATTTTAGAAGCTCAAGATATCTTTGACCACAGCTCCAGTGTTGGTTTTGCCATCAACCTCAGGTTCCTATAGTATGTATTGTGATTCTTTGAGAGTAGGGATTGGTTGTGTGCTGATGTAGGAAGGTAGAGTTATTGCATGTGCTTCTCGTCAGTTGAAGCCCCACGAGAAGAACTACATCGTTCATGATTTGGAGTTGGCTTCCACACTTCATGCATTGAATATTAGGAGGCATTACTTGTATGGTGTGTCTTGTAAGGTATTCACTGATCATCGCAGTCTTCAGCATTTGTTCAAGAAGAAGGATCATAATTTCAGACAGTGGAGATGGTTGGAGTTGTGTAAGGATTATGACATCACTATGCTGTACCATCCGGGAAAGGCCAATGTGGTGGCCGATGCTTTAAGCTGAAATGTAGTGAGTATGGGGAGTTTGGCTTATATCCCAGTTGGGAAGAGCCTCTTGCGGTTGATTTTCATGCTTTAGCCAATCGGTTCGTGAGGTTGGATATTTCTGAGCCTAGTCGGGTATTGGCTTGTGTGGTATGTCGGTCTTCTTTATATAATCGTATCAGAGAGCGCCATTATGATGATCCGCATTTGCGTGTCCTTAGGGATAGAGTTAAACGTGATGATGCTAGAGATGTGTCCATTGGCGATGATGGTGTGTTGAGGATGCATGGCCTGATTTGTGTGCACAATGTGGATGGGCTTTAGGAGTTGATTCAGGAAGAGGCCCATAGCTCGGGGTATTCTATTCATCCAGGAACCGCAAAGATGTTTAAGGAGCTTAGGCAACATTACTGGTGGCGGAGAATGAAGAAAGACATTGTTGGGTTCATAGCTCGGTGTCTCAATTGTCAGCAGGTGAAATGTGAGCATTAGAGACTGGGTAGCTTGCTTCAGCAGATGGTTATTCCTGAGTGGGAGTGGAGAGGACTACTATGGATTTTGTTGTTGGACTACCTTGGACTTTGAAGAAGTTTGATGCTATTTGGGTGATTGTAGATGGGCTGACCAAGTCCTCGCACTTCATCCCTATATGTACTACCTATTCTTCAAAGCGGTTTGCAGGGATTTATATTCGGGAGATTGTTCGGTTGCATGGTGTCCTAGTGTCCATCATTTTAGATCGGGGCACTCAGTTTAGTTTGCAGTTTTGGAGAGTCGTGCAGAGAGAGTTGGGTACTCAGGTGGAGTTGAGTACAACTTTTCATCCTCAAACGGACGGGCACTCCGAGCGTACTATTTAGATATTGGAGGACATGTTGCGTGCTTGTGTCATTGATTTCTGAGGATCATGGGATGTGTTTCTACCATTTGCAGAGTTTGCTTATAACAACAACTACTAGTCGAGTATTCAGATCGCTCCATATGAGGCTTTGAATGGGAGACAGTGCAGATATTTGGTTTGTTGGTATGAGCCTGGTGAGGCTAGGCTATTGGGGACAGAGTTGGTTCAGGATGCCTTAGATAAAACGAAGGTAATTAAGGATATACTTCCTACAGTGCAGTCGAGGCAAAACAGCTATGCTGACAGGAAGGTTCTGGATGTGTCTTACATGGTTGACGAGAAGGTTCTGTTGAAGGTTTCACCCAGGAAGGGTGTTATGAGATTTGGGAAGAAAGGGAAGTTGAGTCCGTGGTTTATCAGACCATTTGGGGTACTTCAGATGATTGGGAAGGTGGCTTATGAACTTGCCTTGCCACCAAGCTAATCAGGCGTGCATCCGGTATTTCATGTTTTTATTCTCCGAAAGTATATTAGGGACCCGTCTCATGTTGTGGATTTCACCACGATTCAGTTGGAGGATTACTTGACTTATGATATGGAGCCAGTAGCTATTTTTGGTCGTCAGGCTCGGGAAGTTGAGGTTAAAGGATATAGCTGCAGTGAAGGTATAATGGAGAGGTCATCCCATGGAGGAGGTTACCTGGGAGACCGATCAAGAGATGCAGAGCAGATATCCTCACCTATTCGAGGCTTCAGGTATATTTCTTGACTCGTTTGAGGATGAACGTTTGTTTAAGTTGGGGAGGATGTGATGACCCGACCAGTCATTTCATGAGTTACTGCTCTGTTTCCCCCATTTTTTTCTTCTTCATGCTTCGTTATCTATGTTTTATGTGATCAGGTTTATTAGTTTGGGTTCAGAGAAGATTTGGCAAGAAATGAGACACTTAGTCTCTTTTTAGAAGGTTTAAGTTGAAAAAGTTAACCGAATGTTGGCTTTTGTGTTAGAGTGCTCGGATGTGAGTTTTGATCGTTCAGTTTGCTTTGGGAGGTGATGTGTGATTTCGGAGCGTGATCATAATGAGTTTTGGAGGTTCGGAGTAGAATTAGGCATGGATTGGCAAAGTTGATATTTTAGAAATTTTCGGTTGTAAGGTGAGATTTTTATTCGGGAGTTGGAATGGAACTCCGAGAGTTTCAATATCTTTGTTATGTCATTTGGGATGTGTGTGCAAAATTTTAGGTCATTCGAACGTGGTTTGGTTGGGCTTCTGTTCAAAAGCGTATTTCGGAAGATTTTACAAACTTAGGCTTGAATCCGATATGTTTTAAGTAGTTTGATGTTGTTTGAGATGTTTTGATGATTGGATCAAGTTTGAATAAGGTTTTAGGATGCTTTTCTACTTTTGGTTGAGGTCCTGGGGGCTCGGGTGAGTTTCGAGTGGTCAATTGGACCATTTTTGGAGTTTGAAAGTTGCAGATTCTAAGTTTAGCTGTTGCAGAGAAATTTGCCTTTCGCGATCGCATGGGGTGCATCTCGATCGTGTAGAAGGAATTGAGGAAGGCAAAATTTAAGCCATCGCATTTTCGTGTGAGGCTTCGCATTCGCAGAAGGGTGGGGTTCAGGGCATCGAATTTGCCAGAGGGCACTCGCGATTGCGTAGAGTAAATTCGTTTGAGGGTCCCAGGGTCTTTTGTTCATCGCGTTTGCATAACTAAGTTCACGTTCATGAAGGTGTAGGAGGTGGAAGCATCTGATTCGAGGGTTTTTGTCGCGTTCACGTAGGGTATCTTGTGGTCCTGAAGATTTGTTCTTCGCGATCGCGAGGGTATTGCCGCGATCGCGACGAAAGAAAAACAGGACTAGGCAAAATGTTTTAAGTCATTTCATCCGCGATTTTAGGTCTATTTTCACCAATTATTGAGAATTTTGAGAGCTTGTTGAAGGATATTGAAGAGAGAATTAAAGGGGAACGACTTGAGGTAAGATTTTTGAGCTTAGTACTCGTTTCTATTGTGAAATCTACCTAGAAATTATGGAACTTAAGCTAAAATGGAGGAACTAGGGCTTGGAATTTTGGGATTTTTATTTGGGGATTTGGAGGACGAAATGGAATTGGATTTAACAACTTTTGGTATGTATGAACTCGTAGGGATATAGCAAACCTGTTGATGTAAAAATTTCTGAGTTTCGAGAAGTGGGCCCGAGGCTCGATATTTTTCTATTGTTTTCGCTTGGGCTTTGTTCACTTAGCATGTTGTGACGTGTTCATTCAGATTTTGGATAGATTCGACGCACGTGGAGGCCGATTCGAGGGGCAAAGGCGCCGGGAACTAGAGATTTAGCTGGTTCGAGGTAAGCAATGATTGTAAATGATGTTCTCAGGGTTTGAAACCCCGAATTGCACATCGTATTGCTATGTTAAGGTGATTTACACATGGGATAGCGAGTGTGGGGTAGAGAACTGTCGGGGATTGTGACTTAGTCCATCCCGATTGTTCATTTTATCGCGTATTTTACTAAGACTTATTTATTTTCATCAAGAATTGGACTGCATGCCATATTTGGCCCTAGTGCTATTTATTTGAACCCTTCGAGGCTATTTACTTATATTTTCCTCACTGTTTTGATTTATTACTTGAACTCAATCCTGATAATTTCCACTGTTTTACTTTTCAACAACTCTTTCTCAGTTTTTACTTAAATGATATTTTAAATGATGCTTGGGCTTAATTGTTTTTTTACTATTGCTCCAGGAGCTTATGATAATTTTTTTGGACTGAGTAAGGCTGCGGGCCTATGCTGTGAGGAACACCGATGCTGAAATGAGGCCGAGGGCCTGAGATACACATATACTCCACGAGGTGTCTTGATTGATATGAGGACGAGGGTCTAGATTTAATGCCACGTGATGGCTTGATATTGCTCTTGGGCCGTAAGGGGCCCCTCCAGGAGTCTGCACACCCCCACTGAGCACGAGTACCTATTGTGATGTGAGATTGAGCCTGAGGGGCTGAAATTGTTGATACTGTGCCCGAGGGGCAAACTTCAATGTGTTTACTTCATCTTATTTGTTTGCCAGTTACCTATTTATCTGTTGCAGAAGTATTTTTATGCTATTTTTCATTGGTTTCTTGCTTATAATTACTTATTTAACCGCGTCATTATAGAATACCTTGTGTAGACGTATTTTCTTACTTTCAGCCATAATTTACTTTTAGTACTCATTGGGCCGGAGTACACACATTACTCCCTGCACCATGTGTTCAGATTCAGGCTTAGCAGGTTCCGCTCCCGAGTGCGGATTCATTCCAGCTTCAGGCAGGTGTTCGAGGAGTCTTTAGGTAGCTGCTGGCATTCGCATCCTGGAGCTCCTTTCTATCTATTTCTTTTATTTTTTTCTTAGCTTAGTATTGGAAACTCTGTATTTACAGTTGAGGATTTAGTATCATATTTGCTCGTGACTTGTGACACCCTAGTTAGGGAAGTGTTGGGATGGTTTTCTGCTTGTTATCTCTATTTTCGCTAACTATTACTATTAAATCACTTTTATATTATCGTTATGTTATTTAACTGCTTAAAAGGATAAATTGTGTTAGGCTTTCTGGCCTTGTCTTCACGAGAGGCGCCATTACAACCGGGTTTGGGGTTTTGGTCGTGACAGGTATATGCATACATAACATCATCAAGCCTTTAAGGGCATCCCATCATGTCATCTTGGCCTCACTGGACAAATTCATCAACGTATACCAACTGATAAGGTGGTGGTGCATATAGAATGTTGTATCATTTCTCCAAACCCACATATATATAATATATGTGTATAACTCCATATGGTCATGCATCAATGTACATCTATTAATGAATGCAATGCATAATGAAGCAAGCCAATAAGATCTATTGGAATATCATAACATCAAAATACCTTTGGTCAATATCACGAAATAAACTTTATCAACTTACGTATTTTCTGAGATCCATGAACAGATAATATAATAATAGGACATACGGAAAATCAAGAACATAGGCAACCCTAATACTATTATAAATATAGTCATTTATAAAAGTTGTCCATTTACTCATTTTATTGTATCATATGGATCATGCCAAAAGGAAAGAAGGGATAGACTTAACATACCTTATAGAAATCTGTCCAATAACAAGGCAAAACTTATCTCACTGTACCTTAATCTACAACAACGATAGTGAAGTTATGGTCAAGCTACGAATGACTTTCTTATTTATATAACGAAAGTATCTTAACCTATAACAAAATGGGCAGCATTTCCCCTGAATTTAGTGCTCCATCAAGCTTACTATTGGTGAGATAACGACACAATACAATCAACAACTCAAAAATAACCTAACTATTAGGGACCTTTAATATAACAAAAAATCCAAATATACCATAATACATCCAATAAATAAATTATCAAATAGCCTGAAATTGCAATGACGAGAGACCAGAAGCACAAGAGGCTAACACGAGTGGACAACAACATAGCCCACTAAAAGTGAAATAAATCAAACTCACGACTTTTGATCACCGTGTGAGTTCTAACTATTAGAAAGTGAGTTTATGAATTTTTCTTGATATTTAAAAGCCTAAGTACAGAAAGTAGGCGTTTTATGAACTATGAAGTACCTTCAAAAACTCAAACTATAAAGAAAAAGAAAGGCGGTATAGTGATACTAGGTTGCAGGGATTATTCTAATGTTATCACTTCTCGATTTCGTACCTGAGATGTTAATCTTTGTTGAATCCCTTGTAGAGTGCTTAAAGATAGGTTTATGGATGTTCTCTGGTCAAGTTATATGGAAAATTGAGGATAAAAACTACTTAAGACCTATATGTATCCACTTTTGAAAAGTCAAAGAGGTTAGCTTGGTACCCTAGCATTGACCCATCTGAAGACGCTTCTATCTTTTTATTCGGATGTCGTATAAATGAACGGTTAAGAATGTTGGAAACTACATTAAAAGGACTTAAATTTGGTTTATAATATCTCTCAAAAAGACGTCATGTGGTACACTAAATGTATTTCTCAAAAAGCTTAATTAGAAGGCAAATCCTTAGTCGGTTTTTCCGTAACTTAAATCCGATTTATCCCAATATTTATATTTTATATTCAAACAACATATAAAGTCATATTATGACTTAATAATCATCTAAATCATGATTAATAAGTCTCATATTGATTATACGTCACTTTGGGATGCATAGGGTGTAACATTTGTCTTTGGCCCATATTAGTTTATTTCACGTTCAGTTATGTACATTTAGTATTATATCTAATGACCTTCTTTTCCTGTCTTGAACATATATTTCAATTTGGCCTACTGAGTTCTCAAAGAACTTAGGCCCAAGTCATGTACCTACACATATTGTAGTTTGAAGTTGTTGATATCCGTTCTCGCTACATGCTAGGCCTGCTTCTCTTCAGGCCCAAACCAGAGTCTCCTCCTCTACTGCTTTTATTTAGTTTACTGTCCATATTTCACACATGTATATAACACTTACCATATGTTACTCAATGCTTTACTTTATCTCTTTGAACCATGTGAACAATATAGGCCAGCCTAAAAGACATAGGACTAAAAGAAGTGTTAAAATTATTAGTAGACAACTATAATTCATTAATAGTTTATACTATTAATCTCTTATACTATAACTAACAATTTTTATGAAAAATTTTGAAATAAAAAATGCCTTAGCGAAGAATGACAGTCTTCTCTTTTCAAAAACCAGAAATGAAATTCCAAAATGGTCTTTTAATCGAGCTTTTCGACCAAAGAAAATCGAACAAATGTTGTTACAAAACCAAGATTTTTCGAACAGTTTTCCTCAAAATGAATGAGGTTTAAGAACTAATATCTAACGTATTCCTAAAGAGCATTTCATTAGGAAAACTCTATTTTTCAAAGATTATAGAATTAATCACACCTTTTTTAAAGACAAAAAGTTTTATAAATTAGCCATATATCACAAGGTTATACAAACTCAAAAATTATAGACATACTCTTTCAATCATGAGAGATAAATATTCTTTTTGGATCGAATGGGCTTTTGTGATAAATGGCGGAATTTGATACATGGATGTTTATGTAATGAAGACTTTGGAGTGCTTGTGGATTTCTGAATTCTTTCAATCACATGTATATTTTTAAGTAATAAGTTCTAAAGTAGATATACAATATGTCATATTTTTAGTGCTAATTAAACAGACTATAGATAACTGATCCTTTAAACCTACTCTAAGTCCTATGGAGCTATCTTAAGTAGATTTTAAGCAGACTATAAAAATATCTATAGTCTGCTTAATTAGCGCTAAAAATATGACATATCTATAGTCTGATATACAATATGTCATATTTTTAGCGCTAATTAAGCAGACTATAGATAACTGATCCTTTAAACCTACTCTAAGTCCTATGGAGCTATCTGAAGTAGATTTTAAGCAGACTATAAAAATAAGCAGCATATAATTTTTGAGTATGTCTATAATTTTTGAGTTTGTATAACCTTGTGATATATAGTCTGCTTAATTAGCGCTAAAAATATGACATATCTATAGTCTGATATACAATATGTCATATTTTTAGCGCTAATTAAGCAGACTATAGATAACTGATCCTTTAAACCTACTCTAAGTCCTATGGAGCTATCTCAAGTAGATTTTGAGCAGACTATAAAAATAAGCAAACTATAAAAATATCTATAGTCTGCTTAATTAGCGCTAAAAATATGACATATCTATCGTCTGATATACAATATGTCATATTTTTAGCGCTAATTAAGCAGACTATAGATAGCTGATCATTTAAACCTACTCTAAGTCCTATGGAGCTATCTCAAGTAGATTATAAGGGGTGCCTAACAATTTGCCCTTAGAAGAGCAAAAACCTTTACCCAAAATCTCACTGGTTAGCAGACTAACAGAGAATGATCTTAGTAATTAAATAGGTACCTTAGTATACCATTAAATATTAGGTGGCAATTTTCTTTTTATCATAAACAAGGAAACCATTAATTGAATCTTGTTTTGACTTGTGCAAAACAAGATGCATCAATATGGAGACTCTGTTGGGGATTCCACACTTAGGTTCTAACCTTGGAAAACTTAGAACAGACTTGGAATTGTACACTGCTTTAACTGTATTTAACTTGCAATTGTATGCCTACCTGCCTTAGCTGCTCGTTATATTATTTCCTTATATTAGATGTTACTACTAACATCACTATCATTTACCGCTTTGTATATACTGCCATTATACTCTTTCAATCTAGTCTTGGCCATACATTATCGCACACAATGGCATATTTAAAAATTCTTTACTTCAGAAAATGGCTTTGTCAGGTCAACTGACATAACTTCTCTCAATATTCACTGAAATTCAAAATTAGGAAGCAGTCTACTCTAGCAAACATAGGTTGTATTGCATAAACCTTAGGTGAGTCAGTCCTTGGAATAGACACACAGTTAGGAAGCCACCCTAATGTCAAAGGATCATGCACCCAACGACATGAATTTTGTGGAAAGATGAATTGATCATGTCAACACACTTAAGATCCAAAGCAAACACTTGTCAAATCCTTTTTCTCTACCCCCTTCAAAAATCAAAATCAACCAAAACATTCGAAAGATCAATATGGTGATGGCATAACCATACAAGTTAAAGCAATGGTAGAAGAACATTCGCCGAGAGCATGGAGATGAAATCAGGAAACACATAGGAGCACTGACTGCCTTGCTAAACATGAGCTGATAAAGTGCTTACCTAATTGCTGATAGAGTTTTGAGACCCATCCAAGTAGTTTTCAAGTTTTTTGACTATGAGTTGGTGCCAATGTTGGAAGAAGTTACCAGTTTCACGGAGCTGCCATTTACAGGGAGGAAACCGATACTACCGGTCATGATGCTCGGCTACAAGTTTCTTGAATCTTTAGGTTTGGCAAACAATCAGATTTGTGAAATATTAAAGATGGATGGGTAAGCCTAGACCAATTATTGAACATATCCGATCATCGTGAAAGCTAAGAATAGTACTTGGTAGAATTTTGGTGTGATCAGAGAACGTGGGAAAATCTCCGACCCATAACCTTCTCTTTGGCACTGTTAGGATTGCTGGTTTTCTCACAAAGAAGAGGACAAATCAATATCAACTTGTCGTTTGTTGTTTTGTAAACATTCTGGGGAAACCTCCAAGCTTTTTTTGGTACCTATAGTGTTACTAGAGATTCTTAGAGCTTTGTCAGCATGTTCCTGGGGGTATGA
Organism: Nicotiana benthamiana; assembly: GCA_034376525.1. Lineage (NCBI taxonomy): Eukaryota > Viridiplantae > Streptophyta > Magnoliopsida > Solanales > Solanaceae > Nicotiana > Nicotiana benthamiana. The sequence continues at coordinate 17,252,588 of CM067324.1, read as the reverse complement.
TTTCTTCAAGGGTTGTAACCTACTGCTTCAAATCTAGGCCACAGAGCACTTCGTTCAGTGAGAGGACATAGTTGACTACTTTGTTGGCATCAACAACATGATCCGAAGTCATAACGAGAGATGAGACATTGTGTCTCCCTATATAGACAGGAAGAATGAAGGGATATGCTAAATAACTTAAGCGAAAATTGGATCAATTGAAATCTGTCATGGATGGGCGGAAGGGAAATCCTAAGGAGTCCGCAGAAGTATTTTGTCAAGCTGATAGGACTTGAAGGCATCTAGCCATACTCATCCCTACGTTTTCTCAAGTAGTTTGGGTTGATTCAAGATGTACCTCTCTAGACGAGGACCACACTGTTTGAAGATGAATACGATAGAAGATCTTTATACCAAGGATAATGAGGCTTCATGAGGAGAGGAATTATCTAGTCACAATGCCAATGGGTTAGAATTCATGGTGCACTCTAAAATATTATGCCTATATCAATGAAGAATATGAGCTAGCCCAACCAAGCAAGGACGGATTAACTTGGCTTGAGATTGTAGTGGTGGATATGCAAATTTATCATGAGATTTTTCCACACTATCCCCTGACTACCTCAATCTACTGCTAAGTGGTCCCATGGTACATGTGCCCACCTATCGAGGGTGATGATTAAGTAGTTTAATGTATATAGATTGAGTCTGAGATAGAACTGGAGGATGATCCAGAGGAAGAACCCTAGTTCAATAATGATGAAGATGAATTTGAAGTAGACCCGGAGGAAGAACCAGAAGAAGAAGAGATGGGAACAATTTTGGGGATGGTTACTAGAAGTTGGTTGATTTTACCCCTTTCCCTACTTTGTATCTTTATCCCAATCTTTCTCCTAAGGATAAGTTTGTTTGAGCCCATGTAATTCTATGAATGTTGGAAGTAGTGAAAACCAAATTTGATTCAAATCTGAATGTGTCAAATCTATATATTTGTCAATATTAGAAACGTAGGCCTACCTCTGGCAAATAGATGTCTCTTGAATTTTAGGAAATGTGTTTTCCTGAATATGTGAACTAACTGCTCTATGTGCCTATTAGTTCTGCAAACACGGAAACTGACTTATGTTCTTTTCTGTTTTATTTTCATGTATTACTTTATTATTATTACCAAAAGAAAGTTGGTTTATGTCAAACCCAAAACTGGCAGAAACACTGTACAACTTAATATCGAAAGGGAAGATGTTTACATTAGATAACCTGAATAAACATGCTCTTGTAATAGTTAATATCCCGATGCGATTGTGGGAGAAGGATTATACGATGAATGACGAACATGTGGCTAAGATGGACAAAGATATGGAATCATTGAGGGAGGAAGTATAACACATATAAGAATTGGTACAACTGGTCGTGACGACGCTCCCACAACCACCCCGTTTTCCTTCTCTAGATTCAATACTTAACCACTTTCCTTCACCTATTCTCCAAGCAAACAATACCTCTACTTCAATGCCTACCACCCAGATTATACCTCCAGTAACCCCCACAAAAACACAAAACCCTCCCATACATACTCCTTACATACCAAATTACGTTCAAACACCGCAAAACCTACCAATTGTTACTAACTTCGATCATGCCCCTCCTCGTGATGGAGTCACCTTTACCACTAACTAAAACTAACACATACCCGCAACACATACTACTGCATGTAAGCGATATGTTCCTCCAGTATATGATCCCACATACATAGTGCATGTCACGATCAGGATGCCTTATGAAGTCGATCAATATGCAGAAATGGAGAAGGAAGCTAAGTACAAGGATGGGAAATCAGTGTCCAAGCAATTACAAGCATTGAGAAAACAAATGAACAACCTTGAGGTCGCTTGAGGGAGTGAAAGTCTAGACTATAAGGATCTGTGTATCCATCATGAATGGGTACAAGCCTCCGAAATTTGACATCTTTGACAAATGATCCCCAGCACACTTGATAGACTACTGAGATAAGCTAGTTGGAGTAGGAAGAAATGAGAAGTTAATGATCAGGCTGTTCATAAGGAGTTTGATAAGGGAAGCACTTACTAGTACATACATATATATGGCGAAATCGTAGGGTCCAATTTCTCGTCATTAAGGCATTTCTGAAGGTCATTTTGATGACTCACGGCTACAATTCTAGGGCCAAACCTCTTCCCTTGAGGTTCGTCAACATCTGATCTAGGGACAACGGTGACCATGACCACGATAGAAAATGGGAAATTCCCAAGGTACACGACTAGGACTGACAAAGCCTACCGATCTACTCTAAACCCTAGTCAGAGTGTCATATCTAGATGTCCCATCCCTATATTTTTGAAATTAATGTATTTTGTACTATGTTAGATTTCCCTCCTATATAAAGGGGATCCTTACCATTTTGTAAAATTTCGGTGGTTGCTCCAGCTACTCCACAAGAAATATACAAGAATATTCTCTTTGCTCTCTAATATACTTGCTTGATATTATTGCTTCCTATTAGTACCTGTTCTTCATTTATTGCTTATAATTGGCCATAAAGAGCCTTCGCTGATTATTTTATAACTGTAAAGCCCTATCCTGATTACCCTCTATAGCTCTTAGTCAAGCCAAGAGATCGACCTCGAGGCCCAAATTGACAGGCTCGAGGCCCCAAATAACTAAAATAACTAGCTTATCGATTTGATTATAGCTCTCTCCTTAGCTTTATTTTGTCTCTAAATATCACATATCTAGCATTAACTATTTAACAACTAGCATAAAAAAAGATTACGTATTTTTAGAGTTCCATCAACAAATTTAATTGTTATTACTATTTTTCACAGCAAACAGTTTGGCGCCCACCATGAGGCTAAAAATAATAGTGATTATTTTCTTGCTGGATTCATTACATAGCGCTAGTTATATTTCATGCTTTTTCTTGTCCAAGATCTTTGAATTTTGGTTAAAATGTCTGGCTCGATAAATAGAGTTAAAAATGACAATCTTGAAAACCACGAAGACAACGGCGTCGCTGATCCAAATGTTAGTGTTTCACCACGAAACGTCGAGAACGTGCCTGGACCAATTACAGTCGACATAGGTTCACACGATGTCCAACAGGTCGATATAAGCTCACACACCAACAAGAGCGTGCACACAGGAGACCCACAAGAGGCTGAGAAAACCCGAACCAGAAAAGATCAGGAGGTTAGTCTTCATGTTATTTTTGAAATGTTGCAGGTATAACAACGGGCTATTGCTCATCTAATAAGTCACCAAAAAACCCCTAGCACGGTAGCACCGGGGACCACTCCCTCAGCCGAACAGGTGCCGAAGAGATCGAGCAATAATAGGTTGATAACTGATTCTATCATCACGAAGATGCTCAAGAACCTCACCAGAAGGATTGAATCGGGCGAGAAAATGATAGAAGCCAACGACAAGAAGGTCGAGACCTATAACTTGAGGGTCAACCAAATTCTAGGCGCTCTCCTTGTCCTGAAAGGTGTGGATTTGAAAAAGTTCATAAAAAAGACATTCCTTGAGGAAGCGGACCCGAAACCTATTCCAAAGAAGTTTAGAATGTTAGAACTCCCAAAATACAGCGGGATCTCAGACCCTAATGAACACTTTACTGCTTACGCTTGCGTAATGAAGGGCCGCGACATAAGGGACAATGAGATTGAGTCCGTCTTACTAAAGAAGTTCGGGAAAACATTTCGAAGGGTGCCATGAAGTGGTATCACAATCTAGCTCCGAAATCTATAGACTCGTTTGCCATGCTGGTAGATTCTTTCATAATGGCACACACCGGTGCCATCAAAGTAGCAACAAGGAAATCTAACGTGTTCAGGGTCAAACAGAGGGAGAACTAAATGTTACGAGAGTTTGGATCTCGCTTTCAAGTGGAACGAATGGAACTACCGCTAGTCTCCGATGACTCGGCAATGCAGGCCTTCACTGAAGGGCCGAACGAATGAATCTCGGTGGCTTCCAAGCAGATGAAACAAAATTTGGGCGAGTATCCCGCTATGACTTGGTCGGATGTCCACAACTGATACCAATCAAAGATCAGGGTTGAGGATGACCAAATAGGTGCCCCCTCGAGCTTGTATACCCAAGCATGCTTCTGGAGAATGAGCCGAAGCCAAATAAAGAAAGATATGGGCCATATTCCTAGGATAAAGTGAGCGCCCCAAGGCTCGACCCACCTCGCAACGATCGATTGGTGAACCGAGGACAGAATCCTCAGGGACTCATCAGTAGACCTGGGTTCGATAGAAACAGAGGGCCAATCAAGACACTCGCTTATCTGAATATAACATCAATGTAAATGTATCAGATATCGTGTTTTCCATCAGCAAAATCAGAGACACCAGGTGGCCCAAACTTGTACCGATCCTACACAAAGGAATCATAACTTAGTATGAGAATTTCACAATAGGCATGGTCACATGACCGAGGATTTTCACCAGCTCCGACAGGAATTAGCCATACTACTCAATAAAGGTCACCTCTGATAATTCTTAAATGACCAGGCTAAAAACCAGTTCCGAGAAAGAGAGGCGGCCAAGAAGAATGAAATAAATGAGTCACAACGTGTTATCCACATGATCTTGGGAGGTGTAGATGCTCCCTAGGAACCCATGATGAGAAGAACAGAAATTTCCATCACCAGAGAAAAGCGAACCTGGGGATACATACTCGAAGATGCCCTCATAATCAGCGAAAAAAGCATTAATACCATTTCTCAACCTCACAACAACATGGTAGCAATCTCTTTCCCGTAAATACATTCCAAATAAAATGTGTACTCATAGATCTAGGTAGCTCGGCCAACATTATCAGGTCGAGGGTAATAGAGCAGATCAGACTGCTTGACCAAATCGTGGCCGCCATTCAAGTCCTTTACGGATTCAAGATGGCAAGTGAAATAACGAAAGGAGAAATCACCCTCCTATTCAACGTGGCCGGCACACCAAAAAATGTCAAATTTCATGTCATGAAAGGAGACATGAGGTACAACGCTTTGTTGAGACGACCATGGATACACTGCATGAGAGCAGTACCATCCACCCTATACCAAATGATGAAATTCTTGACGAAGGATGGGATCAAAACCATAAATGGGGAAGAACATGCATCAAGGAAAATAATTACGGTGCACGATGTGGCACCAGCACCAATACCTCCACTCGCAAAAGGGCTGAAGTGTAGTCAAACTACATCTCTAATTAAGACAGTTAAACAAAGTAAAGGACCGTGCCGCATCCTCATCACAAGCTACAGGAAAAAATCGGACGTCGAAACATCACTGTTACACCACACACCAAGGTATAACTATCTCCCTTTTGATTTTTTATTTTTCACACTAACCCGTATGCAGGAACCCGATCGAAACAACCAAATGCCTTTCAAACCGAAGGCCTTAGGTTTCAAAAGCATGCGTTGTACTCTTTTCCTTCGGTCGAGTTTCATCCTGAGAAGGGTTTTACCGGTAAGGTTTTTAATGAGGCAACATGTATATGCTACCTATAGAAGGTCCAACAAGCATTCAAGGATTCTTTGGAATTCAACCTGAACCAATAGTAGGCATCCCCCGGAAGGTCATCCACTCGGAAAAGACAAGAAATACCAAATGGGGTCCCAATAGGAAAGTGATGTACCAGGCGAAACGGTCAAACAAACTGTGTCCGTATAGCCGGGCCCCTGATGGAGGAAACATATGTACTTGTATCAAGTAATCAAAGAATACCCTTATCAAAGCATCTCATACTCTTATGGAAACTCAACATTTTTGCAAAAATAATTCCTCCATCAAAACTTCCCATACACTCGGGGACTGGCGTCGACAATTCAACACCTGAACAACCTCCAGGTCAGGACTCCACACTCATAAGCCCTCTACGAGGAAACATGAAAATCACAAAACATACCCAAGGCTGAAAGTGCCCCGAATACTCGGGGACTTGCATCAAAATCTTAAAAAACAAAATGCACGACCTTAGGGTTGGGATCTCCCAATTTGCAAGCCCTCAGTGAGGCTATACCAAGTCTAGAAATAACGTCTTACGAGCCAAGGTACCTCGATGACTCGAAGACTGTCCCCAATCTCTATGGGCAGACTCGGTCTCATAAGGCCTACATAAGGCAATAACAAAAACTGTACGACCTCAAAGGCATGAATAATCTATAAGACCTCAAGAAAAGCATAAACAATACTCGTACCAAGTATGCAAAACTGTAAGAACTCAAAAGCATGAAAAGTTTGTAAGACCTTACTGCAAGCATAAACTCGATCCCGATGTTCAGGCTATATATCAAATTTGTAAAACCCCTAAAAAGGCATACACTCGATATAGACACCTAAACTACTTCACGCGGGACCAAAATGGCTCCGGCCAAGCACAAATGACTACGATTATATGTCTATACCATCCAAACTAACGCGACACGGGGACACCCGACCGTCGCTATAAAATCACAGGCCTTCAATTACTTTGAATCTACTTCGAAAAGAACCAGTCAAATAGACTACCCTCGATACAGGCAAAAGGGCTTCGACCATGTCAGCTCCTAAACATCGGCTTCGAGATACTTAGCCTCCAAGCCAAAACATCCCTAGGTGCTCGATCATTGAATATAACGGCTCACAATCGATGCTTCTAAGCCATCAAAGAGCCGGACACACTATCTCAAAAATACTTATCGAGGGAAAAATAAAGCCAATAAAAGGTCCTTTCGACCTAAGGCCTAAAATCCATAGTCGCCTTCCCGCATAAAAGGCCACATCGACCCAATGCATAAGAGCCATTATCGCCACCTCACACAAATCTGAGAAATTGAGGGTGAAATGAGCTCGATTTGTAACCCGATTCCGAGACGGAACCAAAAATAATTAACTACATATGCCTAAAGGAATAACGTAAGCGACTTAACGAGCCTCAAGGCCACACACGTAAAAGATCATTTCAATCAAAAATGTAAGAGCCATTCGCGCCATCCCATACAACAATAATAGCTCGAGGTCAACTGAGCTTGAGTCGAAACCCGACTCAAAGAGTAAACCCAAATGTTGAACAAAAGCATAAGAGCTCAAACGCTATATTGTGCTAATGGTCACATCGACGAAGCGCGTAAGAGCCCACGGGCTAGCCTAATAAGCCCCACGGACATGTCACAAACCTAAGGATTCTCACCAACTCTGAGTAAGAGCCCACGGGCTAGCCTAATAAGCCCCACAGACATGTCACAAACCTAAGGATTCTCACCAAATCTGAGGCTAGTTAACCAAGCCAAATTCAAGACAGAGAGATGTACAAAAGAGGTAAAGTCACAAAGTTTTCTTCTATATGCAAATGCGAAAAAAACACAGTCTCCATCTTCAAACATGTTCTGAAAATGCTACATATAAAATTGAAAAATCTACGCCCTCCCCCTGGTAGCTACGGAGTTCCGGCCTCATCCTCACTTTCTTTGGTGTCGGACAGAAGTAACCGAGCATCACGCTCATCCGTCATCGCTCGTGCTAACTCTTCCAAGAGAACAAAACCCCTAACGCGGACCTTCTCGAGAATATTTTTTTGAGACTTGCAACGAGCATATTCTTTGACCCTCTCTTCATGATCGAGGATCCTTCTCAACTCGGCTTGAGAATTAGTAGCATCATTTAATTAAATCTCCATATCCTGATCAACCTTTGTTTGGCTCATTACAGCTCCAACTCGAGCATCAACTATCTCAGCCCTGACCTTTGAAACCTTGGATTCGAGCTTCGTGAGCATACTTGCTTGAACTAAAGCATTGTCACGAGCTAAGTGGAGTTGAATGTCAAAGGCAAGAACTTTAGCCAAAGAACCCTTCTTCTCTTACTCCTGAACCACCGCCCGAGCTCTTAGCTCGTCACAACCACTATTGGCTCGATCGGCTTCATCCCGAAGATGTTCCAGGCTTTCCATATTTTTTTGCAAATAGGATAGAGGAAGAGTGAGCCTCAGAAGCTAAAAGAAGGAACATATATTCACCCAGGACGGGAAAACTACCTGCTCTATCAAGCTCTGCCTCGCCTCATATCACAAGCGTGCCAACTTGACTTCCTTTTCCTCAAAAAGAAGCCTAAGAGATCTGTCCTACTCCAGAGCTTTCTGGAGCCTAGCTTCATAACGGAGTAGCTCATATCTATGCCCATTAATGTCTTGAAAAAGGAAACTCGATAAGGAAAGGAAGACGCAAGGTTCAAAAGTCCTATGTCGAAACTCACCATGAAGTGAAGCCGTCGGACTTCCTCAAAGGCGGAGTGCACTTGTGCGAATATAGTTCCCTCAGCTCTGTCGAGGCACGATCTCTCGGAGAAACCACCTTTCTAGAGTCAGGAGCCACAGGCACAAAGTCGTCGCCCTGCAAAGGCATATCCCCCTTTGTGTTGTCCCTATTTGAATTGGGAGTTGGCAACCACTCCCCCTCTTTGGAGGATCACGGCTTCACCTCAGAAGGTTCTCCGGTACTGATGGTAGCAAGATTAATGCGCATAAAGAGAAAACGTCTTTTTAAACAAATGAAGGGAAAGGAAAAAGTAGTACAAACACGCAACGTGATGTTTAGCTTCCCATCTACACGACGAAGCTCGCCGCTTGCATTCTTTAAAAGTCGAGTAGGTCGCCGACTTTTGAACCCAACCAGGAAGATCAGAAACACTGCCCAACGCCCATGAAGCTGCTACAGAGAAGGAAAATCGTGGTTACAAAAACTAGCCTTCGCCATAAACAAATTTGAAAAGGCACGGGATGCACAACTTACGTGTATAGTTCCATTCCTCAAGAAATGGCATTTGTTCCACAGGGATAACGTCAGAATTCCGGACCCGGACGAATCGTCTTATCCATTACTGATATTCATCTTCCTCATCATCGACAATAAAAGGCATGGTTGAGCGGCACCGCAAGGTTAGCAGATCTCGGTGGTAAAAAGGTCGGTACAACCTAATGAGATGACTATGCATGAATTCAAGCCCCCCTTCTCCAAAACAACCTCATCATCAACATTACTCTCTTCCCCCATCCGTAGTCTCTCCTTACTAACTCAAGGTGTTCCTATCCTATCGAAGAAGTAATCTTCAAGGTAAGCTCTCATTGATCCTGAGCATCGGGATTGGAGCTTTCCTCTCTTTTCCATAACAGACCTCGATGTAGCAGTCATGGCTACGGCAAGACTAGAAACCTGAAGCAGATACATATACTTTAGTGCTGAGGTAATTAAGGGCTCAATGCAGAAATGAAAGGATAACAATCTAAAAAAGCATTATTTACATCTAAAAGAAGTTAGGCTCCAAGAAGCCAAAAACATCATTCCCAAACCCAAGGTGGTACCCGACCTTTAGGATCTCCATCTTAAAGAAGTTGGGCTCAAAGAAGCAAACAATATCATCACCAATCCCGAGGTGGTACCCGACCTCGAGGATCTCCATCTAAGAGATGTTAGGCTCCAAGAAACCAAGAGCATCATTGCCAATCTGAAGGTTGTACCCGACCTCAAGGATCTCCATTTAAAAGAAGTTAGGCTCCAAGAAGTCAACAACATCATCGACAATCGCGAGGTAGTACCCAATCTCAAGGATCTCCATCTAAGAGAAGTTAGGCTCCAAGAAGGCAACAAAATCATCTCCAATCCCGTGGTGGTACCTGACCTCGAGGATCTTCATAAAGAAAAAGATAGGCTCAAAGGAGCCGACGACGTCGCCAATCCCGAGATGGTACCCGACCTGAGGGACCTTTGCCAAATGAGAATCAGGCCCAAAAGAAATAAGAATATAAGCTCCACCCATATGGGCTTGGCCCAGGGGTGCCATTTGAGCTCGGACAAACCTCTTCCAGGATCTATCTACAATGACTTAAGGTTATTTGTTATATGTTTGATGCTAGTTTCCAGGTGGTCCAAATTTGTGCGAACCTCCACTCGAGGACTGCCCTTAACGTTCAAGGGCGGTCCGTATCCACGGGCTTCCGAACATATTTCTCCTCAAAGATTACTCTGGAACCTAAGTGGTAACTCGCAGTTTTCAGGCTCGAAGCGTTACGCTCATTCGACTCAAAGTAAGGGGTCCAAAGACCTACGCTTACCTTCCCAATCCATGCTTGGTATTGGCACCAACTGGTAGGACCACATATTTAGAGTCTTTACAAACATATATAAAAGGGAACATATCATGTTTCGAAGATAAAACTGAATAAACATCTTCATATTCATAAACGTTCGATACGAGGGGTCCTTACATATGATTACAAAAGCCCACGAGGGGTCCTTACGCAGAACAAAGAGGATAAATGGTACACATATAGTAAAAAACTAGAACCTAGTCAACTCTCGAAGGTCATCTCTGGTAACAACAACTTCTAGCACCGCCTCCCCGAGCATGCACCCTCGATGTTGATACCTTTAACCGCCACCTCCTCCAGGTTCCCATCTCGATCCCATGGAATAATAAATTTGAGGGAGAAGATGAAGAAGAGGCAAGGGGGAGATAAAGAAGAGGAATGTGATGCAGAAGAGGCAGGAAAAAGAGACATAGCCCGCCGAAGCCAAAGGTTGAAGATTCGGTGGGCATCAACCCTACTTTCATGGCCGCTCCGAGTGCATATTCCAGGATATCATGCCGTGCAAGATTAGTGTCCGGTTGTGCCATTTTATCCCTTTGGGGAAAACCTGAGGGATGAAATGCCACACTAGGCCAGGGTAGGAGAGTGAGCAGTTGTATATAGTCCAAAAACTATCATGAGCAGCAGTGTAGAATCCAAATGACTTTCCAAGCCGTCCCCTTGTGTATCATTTCCTTGAGTCAATAATAATAGCAGTAGTAATCGTAACAACAACAATACTGAAAAGACAATATAATCTCATTCGGCAAGGGGAAGCTCAAGATGAAGGCCGTTACGCAGTTGATAGAAATGTTTCCATACAACCTTAAGGATGTGATTCCTAAATATAGTGGTTAACGAGGAGAAAAGAATGGATAGATGTTGAAAGACACTTGATAAAAAAGACAACACCGGAAAGCCCCAATTAATAGGGCAATAGTATGGCTAATGGAACTATTAATGCCTTTGGAAGACGGGTCAGAAGGCGCAATCGATGTATCATCGAAAATTGAGTCGACGCCAATATTATAGCCTTGAAGAATGTGAATCGGCAGTGCATTGAATAATGCTGGAAAGATGCTAAAAAGACAAGTTCATGGGGATGCCCCCGTTATTGTGAAGGTTGACGTCATAAGTGTGATGTCGTCAATGGAGTCATCAGAGGAAGTTCAAAGAATTAGATGTCAAGGTATTTTCTTAGCGATACTCTCTAAGAAATGCGAGGACTATCTATATACGGCAAAATTGGAGGGTCTAATTTCCGTCATTAAGGCATTTTGGAAGGCCATTTTGAAGCCTCGAGGCTACAAGTCTAGGGCCGAGCCTCCTCCTTCGGGGTTCGTGGACACCCGATCTAGGGACAACGGTGACCATGACTAAGATAGGAAAGGGGGAATTCCCAAGGTACACGGCTAGGACTGACAAAGCCTGTCGATCTACTCTAAACCCTAGTCAGAGTGTCGTATCGAGCTGTCACATCCCCATATCTTTGTAATCAATGTATTTTGTACTATATTAGGATTCCCTTCTTATATAAAGGGGATCGTTTCCATTTTGTAAAGGTTTGGTGGTTGCTCCAGCTACTCCATAAGAAATATACAAGAACATTCTCTTTTCTCTCTAATATACTATCTTGATATTATTACTTCCTTTTATTTTCTTCATATCCGTGTTTCATTTATTGCTTACCATTGTCCATAAAGAGCCTTCACTAATTATTTTATAACTGTTAATTCTTATCCCGATTATCCTCGATAGCTTGTAGCTGAGCTTAGAGATTGACCTCGAGGACCAAATTGACAGGTTCGAGGCCCCGAATAACTAGCTTATCGGTTTGATTATACCACTCTCCTTAGCTTTACTTTGTCTCTAAACTCATATATCTAGCATAAATGGCTTAACAACTAGCATTAAATAGATCATCTATTTTTAGAGTCCCATCAATAAATTTTATTGTTATTACCATTTTTCATAGTAAACAACATACTCGCCAAGATCCCTAAAACTGGAGGAAGTGGCAGGATATGGCAGAAGATTTCATGAATCACTTTCGATTCACATAGAAATTAGCCGTGATAGTTTCTCTCTAGTAAAATTGTTGAAGAAATCATCTAAATCATTCCAAGAATCTGCACATCAATGGAGGTCAGAGGCTGCCAGAGCAGAACTCCTATTAGATGATAGTCAATTGACTAAGTATTTCATCACGTCTCAAGAAGCGATCGACTTTGAGAAAATGATGGGCATGATGGGGTAGAATCAACGACCGCATTGAAAACATCCAGAAAAGCAATTCAATAAGGACCAATAGGTAGTGGAAAGAAGAAAAAGAAAGAGGTATCAGCAGTCATCCCTATTACAGGCCCAATCTACACCATAGAAACACCACTTGCTCTCAAGATTCTCCTTCCCCACACCCACCTACTTATGCTCCAGTATACACCACACAACTATACTACAATCCATAACTTCAATATAATCCCCCTCACCCCATAAAAATCTAAATCCATCACGAATATACACTCTAATTTAAACTACCACTCATCAAAACTGACCTACCCATGCACCCCGGCCTCGCCTAAATTTTGAAGAGAGAGGTCCAGAAACTACACTCCAATTTCCGAACCTTTGGCTCAACTATTTGAAAGATTGAGGAAAGCAGGATTGTTATATCCAATAGAAGAAAGGGTACCTGAGTGTCCCTTAAAATACTTTGATGCGACCAAACGAGCGTCATCACTCAAACGTACCGGTGAACGATACAGATGATTGCTTAAAATGAAAAATAAAATTGAGTCACTAATAAAAAATGGAGCCACTCAGTGCACCCCAGCTCCACCCAATGTGAACCATAACCCACTGCCAAACCAACAAAATCAAAGAGCTAATATCATCACTCTAGATGAAAAGTATGAGTTGAAAGGAACCATTATAACAATCATGAATGTTAAGGCTGCAATTGCCCTAGCTCGAAGGACTCCAATTATCATAGTTCAATTAGAACCTATTGTGACGGTCCAAACATACTAGCAATAGTTCACCACAACTATTAGGGATGAAGAGGATCGAAAATACAAGATAGTCTTATGGACATGTCAACAGCAAGGGAAAGCCAAGATGGCATATTTCGTAGTGGCTCATAGAATGACCAAGCTAGGGAGTTTTAATGCTTATGAGGATGTAATCTAAGGGAATTCAAGAAGAGAACAAATTGAGAGAAGGAAGATAACAGACCCGAAGGCTGTAGAATTCTAGAAGAGGGTGTCAACCAAAGAATACTTCATGGAGGAACAATTGAAGAAAAGCCCAGCGTAGATATCAATCATGGATCTACCTATGAGTTAATGAAGCTCGCCCCCCCTTTTTTCCCTCTAAAGCCCCTCGCTCCACTCATTTTTGAACTTCTAATCAGACCTGGCTGAACTTTCCACTTAATAGATCAGCTTTCGCTTCGCACCTCTGGTTGCGTCAATAAAGCTAGCAGCAGCTTTTTTTTAAACTAGACTGATGTAGTGGGCGGTAGTTGGAAGCACAGTACGGGCAGAAGCAATCCCCAAGCATCATTTTAGTGCTCATTAGTCTTAGTGTGAAACCTAAGATAAAGGGGTGCAATAGGTCACTATAGGACAGTAACAAGACGCCCTAATGAAAGTGTTAAGTGGGGTAAGTGTACCGAGCAACACCACCAGTGAAGCAATGACAACGACTTTTGGGAAGATGGTCAAAGAAAATATGATCACTTTTTGATGAGATGAACTTTCTATAGAGGGCGTGGATCACCACAAAGCTTTACACATCACTGTCAAATGTAGAGGTAAGGTGGTGTCCCGAGTACTTGTTGAAGGAGGATCGCGAGTCAATATCCAACGCACTCTACCCTAATAGAGTTGGGTATCCATCTAAGATATGTAAAAGAAAATCATGTGAAGGTAAGCGCCTTAGACGAGTCACAGAAGGAAATAATTGGATAAATCTATTTGGCTCTGCAAATTGGACCATTTGAGTTTCCCATACTATTCCAAGTGATGGATATATCATCTTCACACAACTTGTTGCTTGGAAAACCTTAGATACCTATGGCAAGGGCAGTCCCATCTACCCTAAACCGGTGCATGAAGTTCAAGTGGGGTTTCCAAAAGATGTAATCCACGGCGAATAGAGCCAACCAACATATCTGGAACATGTAGTTCCATTTACAAAAAGATTAGATAGGGTCCTATCCATGGAGTTAAGATCATGCAGACCACAAAAATAGAATAGACTGAGAAAAAATGGGAAGGAAGTCACCATACAGATCAAATATGGGCATGAGAGAAATGGTGAAGTACGGATATAGACCAGAGACCGGACTGGGAGCCTGGTCTGACGGGATAATAGAGCTGATTGAGCTGAGCGGACAGAAAGGTAGATCTGTCATAAGGTATCAACCTCTAACTGGGAAGACTTCTACCAATAGATTCAGCCAGAAAGCTTTTGTACCAGAGTGCGTTTCGGGTATGGGTCAGGGCTCAACACCAGAGGAAGACATTGTCGATGGAATGGGAAGGCTGATCGTGACCATGATCATTGAAAGATATGACAAAGTTGATATCAAGACACTGACCGTTCGAAGTGCCAAACCAGGAAAGGACTTTCAGAATTGGACCGCCAGCCCGTCTTTTGTTCGCCGAGGTCTTGGTAGTGTGGAATAGTAAAACTTTTGAAAAGAGCGCACATTTAATTGAGGCTTGAACCGTTTTTGTACTTTTTTGTCATTCATATCATCGAACGCTCAAACGTTCCTCTTTTGATGAAATAAAAAAATGCTTTTTCTTAAAATTTTTGGAAATTATTTTTCGGTTCATATATACTTAGTTTTTATTTTCAATAAAAAAATGATAATAATTTACATTCCCTCGAGCACAGTAATACGGATTATGAAGAATAAGATAAAAGCATGATGCCAGATAATCTCCCATAAGAGATCGAATAGCTGGAAAGCCAAAAAAATCCTAACCTTGAGGAGACAGAAGTGTTCAACCTAGGAAATGAAGAAGACATGAAGGAAATCTGAATCAACATCCATTTGGAATTAGCGCCGAAAGAAGAATTGGTCGAGCTCCTCCAACGGTATAATGATGTTTTCATATGGTCGTATGACGACATGCCTGGGTCAATGTGACGACCCGATCGGTTTTTTTTAAGAATTTATTCCTCGATCCCCTATTAAATGCTTCCCCATATTTATTTCTACTATTTTGACGTCGAGATGTTCGGTCTTGAGTTTCAGAGAGTTTTGAGACACTTAATCTCTAAATGAGAGCTTATGTGTTGGAAATTTGACCGTAGGTGAAATAGTGTGAAGGCGGCTTCAGAATAGAAATCAGATGGTTTCAGTTGCTCCGTTGGGTGATTTCGGGTTTAGGAGAATGTATGGATTGGGTTTTTGAGGTCCATAGCTAATTTTTGCTTGAAATGTCGAAATTCAAATTTTGGAAGTTTTAGGTTCGATAGTGAGATTTGGATCCAAGGGTCGGAATGAAAATTCTGGATGTTGGAGTAGCTCGGTAGTGTTGTATGTGATGTGTCAGGTCATTCAGATAGGGTTTGATAGAATTTTGATGAAAAGTGTATTTCTAGAGTTTTGGAATTCTTAGGCTTGAATCCGAGGTTCAATTGGTGTTTTGATGTTGCTTTGAGCATTCTGAAGGTTGGAACAAGTTTGAATGATGTTTTAGGATTGGTTGGCAAGTTTGGTTGAGGTCTGGGGGGCCTCAGGTAAGTTTTGGGTGCTTATCGAAAGTTGAATTTGGACATAGGAAGATTTTTCATTGCTGAACCTGTCGTAACCACACCCACCTGTGTGAGACTGGAGGTGCTGCACCGCAGAAACGATATTGGATCACAAAAGCAGAATTTTTGGTCTAGCTCTAGGAGCCATTGGTGAGAAAAGGGTAACACACCTACGAGATTGTAGGTGCGGAAAGGCAGTAAAAGAAGCGAAATTCCTTCTTTATGTGAAATATTACAGATGCGACCATGTCCTCGCAGAAGCTGGACCGCAGATACGGAAACAGCTGGGCAGAAATAGGATATTTCGAGGGTTTAGCTCAAAACTTTGAAAATTTGACTTGGGAGATTCGGATTGGATATTTTAAGAGAGATTTTCACTTGGGTATTTTGGGTAAGTAGTTCTTGCTCGGTTTTGACTAATTTCCCTGAATCTACACTTGAATTCATCCTTAAATTTTGAATTAATGGTTGAGAATTGGGGGAAAATTGGAAAAGTTTCTAGGCCAAAACAATTCAGGTTAGATCATGATTTTGATGTTGGATTTGAGTAATTTTTATATATATGAGATCGTAAGAGTATGGGGATTTAGAATTGGTAAATTTCACTCGAATCCGAGACGAGGCGCCGAGGGGAATTTTGGCCATTTTCCTAATTTTGTGTATTAGCTTAGAATTAATTAGTTGTATTAGTTACTTGATGTGTTGTTTACAATATGCAATTACTTTGAATAGATTTGGTCGATTTGGTGTCAGATACTCGTGGCAAGAACATGGTATAGATTTGATTGAGTTGGTTTAAGGTAAGTGGCTTGTCTAACCTTCTTTGGGGAACTTTTTCTTAGGATGTGGTGTTGTGATATTTGAAATGCCTCATACGTGAGGTGAAGAGCGCTTACTTGTACTAATTGTTGAAAATCCTTTTCAATTAAGTAATTAAAATTGTGTTTCCTTTTCTTTCGATCATTACTACTTGAAATTTAAGCTTATTATTAGCTTAGGAAAGCCTGTCTAAATGACTTAATTGCCTATCTTAGCAAGCCTGTCTAAATGACTTAATTGCCTATTTGCTAAGATTGTCTTATTTGAATTATGTGCAGTATGCTAGGTTAGAAATACATGTTTCTCCTTGATAAAAAGTTGACAATTTATGACTATTCTTCGTGTTGCTGGTGTGTGTTTACACTGAGACTACGAATGTTGGGATTCCGGTAGATCCCCCTTGTTTGTTTATTTGGAACTACGAATGTGGGATTCCGATAGATCACTCTGCATAGTTATATGGAACTACGAGAATGCAGCCGATAGATTTCTCTAGTACTGGGTATTTACATTGGGGACTATGGATCGAATTTCCGGTAGATCCCCACGCATTGATAGTTGGACTACAGGACGAGATCATGGGAGATCCTTTGGAAATATATGATGGACTACGGGACATTATCCTAGGAGATACATTAGATAGTTGTGATTGGGACTATAGGACGGTCTCCTTGGAGATCCCTAGTTGTTATCTCTGCGTTGAGCTGTATTTCCTTTCCGTTATTATCTTGTCTCTCTTCTACTTGTTGTTGTTCTTCTATTTTGGTTACTTCTTAGTGTTGCACTCAGTTATGCTATCTCATTATACACTGGTATACCATATATTTTATTTAACCTCAGTAGGTCCTTGACATTCTTCTTCACTACCCAATCGAGGTTAGACTTGGAACTTAGTGAGTACCATAATGGTGTACTTATGCCCTTTTTGCGCATGTTTTTCATGTGCAGATCCAGGTACTTCAGCTCAGTTCTATCACCCTTGAGGCGAGGCGACTGTTCCAGAGACTTTAAGGTATATCTGCCCCGTCCACAGACCAAGGAGTCCCTTTTTATTCTATATTTTAAGTACTAGACCTTCTCTATTTCTTTTGCTTGTTAGATATTCTTGAGTTAGACACTTGTAGATATTTAATGGCTTGTGGTTTCATAAGATACCGGGTTTTGGGAAAGTGTATTAGCTTTTGGTGAAGTTTTATTGTATATGCCTAGCGACAAATTTTAATATTGTTCCATTCAGTTATTCTGGCTTTTAATTATTTCTTTCGCATGTTTTGTTTATTTTCCGCATTGTTAAGCTTACCTAGTCATAGAGACTAGGTGCCATCACGACAGTTCACGAAGGGCAAATTGGGGTCGTGACAAGTTGGTATCAGAGCTCTAGGTCGTGACAAGTTGGTATCACCTTCTGGTGCTCCTATCTTGTTTCTAAAGAAAAATGATGGTTCTATGCGTATGTGTATTGATTATCGCAGTTCAACAAAGTTACGGTGAAGAATCGTTATCCTTTGCCTCGTATTGATGATCTATTTGATAAGGTTCTGGGAGCATGGATGTTTTCTAAGATTGACTTGTGCTCAAGTTACAATCATTTGAAAATTTGGGAGCCAGATATGCCGACGACTGCTTTCAAGACTCGGTATGGTCATCACAAGTTCCTTGTCATGTCATTTGGGTTTACCAATGCCCCAACAGCTTTTATGCATTATTTTGACTCATTTGTCATTTTCTTTATTGATGATGTTCTGATGTTATCCCGGAGGTTGGAATATCATGAGCAACACCTGATGACTGTGCTTCAGACTCTGAAAGAGAAGAATTATATGCAAAATTCTCGAAATATGAGTTTTGGTTGGGCTAGTGGTGTTCCTAGGCCACTTGGTATCGATTAAGGGTATCAGGTGTATCTGAAGAAAATATAGGCCGTGCAGAGTTGGGCGAGGCCATCCTCAACTACAGAGATCCACAATTTCCTTTGCTTGGTGGGTTACTGCCGTCGCTTTGTGGAGGGGTTTTCATCGATTGCAGCCCCTATGACCAGACTGACCTAGAAGGGTACTCCCTTGTAGTGGACGAAAGAGGCAATCTTTCATATGATCAATTTTGAGGTCATCTTGGGCATGGATTGGTTATCTCCATATCACACCATCCTAGATTGTCATGCCAAGACTCTTTCACTAGTGATGCCAGGGTTGCCAAGGTTGGAGTGGAAGGGTTCCATAGTTGATATACCTACTCGGGTCATTTCTTTCTTGAAGGCTCGGCATATGGTCGAGAAAGGGTGTTTGGTTTATTTAGCTTACGTTTGGGATACCACCATAGAGTCTATGACGATTGATTCTGTTCTAGTAGTGTGAGAGTTTGCCGATGTGTTTCCTTCTAATCCTCCTCGAATGCCACTGGATCGTGATATTGATTTATCTCCACGCACCCATCCTATATCAATTCCAGCGTACCATATGGCTCCTATAAAGTTGAAGGAATTAAAGGAGCAACTTGAAGAGTTGTTAGCGAAAGGGTTTGATAGCCCAGTGTATCACCTTGGGGTGCATCAGTGTTATTTGGGAAGAAGAGGAATATGACTATGCAGATGTTCATTGATTACTGCTAGTTTAACAAAGTCCCCATCAAGAACAAGTATCCTTTTCCTCGTATCGATGATTTGTTCGACCATTTGTAGGGTGCTAGGGAGTTCTCTAAGATAGACCTGAGGTCAGGGTATCATCAGCTGATGATTCAGGACTCGAATGTTCCGAAGACTGCATTCTAGACTATATATGGCCATTATGAGTTTTTTATGATTTCCTTTGGCTTGACGAATGCCCTAACAGCATTTATGGACTTGATGAACTGGATATGCATGCTTATACTGATTCATTTGTGATTGTCTTTATTGATGACATCTTGATATACTCATGTAGCCAAGGGGAGCACGAGCAGCATCTTCAGACCTTGCGAGAGTAGAAGATATATGCTAAGTTCTCCAAGTGTGAGTTTTGGCAAGAGTCACTAGCATTCTTGGGGCATGTAGTCTCAAGAGAGGGTTTTATGGTGGATCCTAAAAAGATCGAGGCAGTTCAAAGTAAGCCACACCCCACCTCAGTGACCGAGGTAAGGAGTTTCCCAGGGTTAGCAAGTTATTACAGATGATTCGTGCAGGGGTTTTCATCTATCCATCACCTTTGACTAGATTGACCCAGAATGGCGCTCTTTTCCGTTGGTATAATGATTATGAGGAGAGATTTTAGAAGCTTAAGATAACTTTGAATACATCATCGGTTCATGTATTGCCTTCCGGATCGAAGATGTATATGGTATATTGTGACGCTTCACGCATTGGCTTGGGATGTGTATTAACGTAGGAGGGTCGAGTCATTGCATATGCTTCGCGTCAGCTGAAGGTTCATAAGATGAATTATTCGGTGCACGATCTAGAGTTTGATGCGATTGTTCATGCTCTTAAGATTTGGAGGCATTATCTGTATAGGGTGTCATGTGAGGTTTATACTGATCATCGCAACTTACAACATTTATTCAAGCAGAGGGATCTTAATTTGAGACAACGTAGGTGGCTTGAGTTACTAAAGGATTATGACATCACCATTCTTTATCATATGGACGAGGAAAATATGGCCGCTGATGCCTTGAGAAGAAAGGCAGAGAGTATAGGGAACTTGGCCTTCATTTTAGCAGTGGAGATGTCACTAGCTTTGGACATTCAGTCCTTGGCAAGGAGACTTGTGAGGTTGGACATTTTAGAGCCCAGCCGAGTTCATGTGTGTGTCACTGCTCATTCTTTGTCATTGGGGTAGATCAAGGCCCGACACTTTTATGATCCACATTTGGCGGTTCTCAGAAAGACGATACTTCAGGGAGGTGCCAAAGAGGTTTCTATTAGCAAGGATGGTGTTTTGCAACTCCATGTTAATCTATGTGTTCCTAATGTTTATGGTCTGAGGGAGAGGATTCTAGAAGAGGCTCACAATTTGCGGTATTCCATTCATTTGGGTGCTACGAAGATGTATCGTGACTTGAGGTGTCATTATTGGTGGAAGAGGATGAAGAAAGACCTAGTGGAGTATGTTGCTTGGTGTTTGAATTTCAAGCAGTTCAAGTATGAAGACAAAAGACTGGGTAGCCTACTTCAGCAGATGTCTATACCAGAGTCGAAATGGGAGCACATCACCATGGATTTCATAGATGGGTTGCCGCGGACTTTGTGGATGTTTGATTTAGTATGGGTCACTATTGATAGGTTGACCAATTGGGCTCACTTAATTCCTATAGCGACTACTTATATAGCGGAGAGGTATGCTCGGATTAACATTTGGGAAATATTCCAGTTGCATGGTGTGCCTGTTTCGATCATATCAGATAGGGGCCCTAAGTTTACCTCCCATTTTTGGAGAGTCGTTCAGAGTGAGTTGGGGACCCGTGCAGAGCTGAGCACATCATTCCATCCTTAGACTGACGGGAAGTCGGAGCGGAAAGTTGAGATCTTGGAGGACATGCTCAGAGCATGTGTGATTGACCTTTGAGGCAGTGGGATCAGTTCTTCCCTTTGGCGAAGTTTTCATACAACAACAACTATAAGTCCAGCATAGAGATGGCTCTATACAAAGCTTTATATGGTCTCCATTGTCGTTCCGCTATCGGATGGTTTGAGCCTGGCGAGGCTTAGTTATGCGATCCATATTTGGTACAGGATGCCTTGGACAAGGTAAAGTTGACCTAGGAGAGGCTTCGCACGACGCAGTTAAGACAGAAGAATTACGTATATCAGAAGGTGCGAGATATATGGTTCATTGTTGGCGAGAAGGTTCTCTTGAATGTCTCTCCAATGAAGGGCATTATATGGTTCGGGAAGAAGGCAAAGTTGAGCCCAAATTTTATTTGTCCCTTTGAGGTGGTGAGGTGAGTTGGGGAGGTTTCCTATCAGCTTGCTTTACCCCCAGCTTATCGAGATTTCATCCAGTATTTCATATATCGGAAGTACCATGCCGACTTATCCCATGTGTAGGACTTCAAATCTATTCAACTAGATTAGAGATTAGGTTATAAGGAGGATGCAGTTACCATTACTGATAGACATGATCACCAGTTGAGATCTAAGAGGATTTCTGGGGTAAAAGTCCAGTGGAGGGGCCAAATAGTCGAGGAGGCGACTTAGGAGTTTGAGGAGGACATGTGGAGCAGATATTCACATTTATTAAGCAGATTTTGTACTTTTATATGTCCGTTCAAGAATGAACGGTTGTTTAAGAGGTAGAGAATGTAACGACCCGCTTTGTCATTTTTCCTTTTAGAACCCCGTTCCCTTAAAGAAAACATCCCGTACTTGATATGGCTAGTTGACGATTTATGGGGACGGTTGGTTCAAGATTGGGAAGAGTTGGAGCGAAATATGCCTATTTGATTCCCTAGGGTTTTTTAAAAGGCTAAGTTGACTTTGGTCAACATTTTGAGAAAATGGACCCAAATTTGTAATTTGACGGTTCTAGAGGATGCGTAGGAAAATTTGGGACCTGGCATTTGCCCGAAATCGAATTTCAAGGTCCCTAACCCGAATAGTGAATTTTTATTAAAAATTGTTAATTTGAAGTTCTAAGGATTTAAAGAAACTGATTAATGATTTATTTCATGGGTATCAAGCACGTATGTTGGTTCCGAAGTACGATACAGGTTCGAAATATCATTTAAGACATGCCCGTGAAAGTTGGTGTCAATCGAAGTAGTTTAAGAGCGTTTTGGCCAGTTACAGGAAAATGAAGAACTTGAAGGTCATAAGTTTGATTCGTTTAGTTTTTGGGGTGGTTCCTAGATTTAGAGTTGTTTCGGGTATTCCAAAGGTTCGCGTAGGTCCGTCTCATAATATTAGACTTGTCGGTATATTCAGGCGGTGCCCGAGATCCCCGACCGTCAATGGGACCTGTCATAACCATATCTGCAGTTGGTGAACTGCAGGTACGAGACTGCAGATGTAGTCCTTCCATTGTAGAATAGGCCCAGGTCAGGCCAGGCAAGGAACCGCAGAAGTGGCTCCTAAGCTGCAGAATCGGCTCTGTAGATGTGGCCTCGAGACTGCATAAGCGGTCACAGCTCTTTTGGCCCATTTCTCAGATGCATTCCATTTCTTGCAGATGCCGGATCGCAGATGTGGTCCCTTAACCGCACATGCGCAAATCGCTGAAGCAGTGAGGTTCATTTAATACGGGTTCTAAGTCATTTTATCACTTTTTTACTCCTCCATTGGGAGATTTTAGAGCTTTTGAGAGATTAAATTCACCTAGCATCTTGAGGTAAGTGTGTTCTACCAATTTCTAGTTTAAAAATTATGTGTTAGGTATTAAACACTAGTATTATGGAGAAATCATTAGGTTAGAGCGAAAACCAAGGGTTTTAGTAGATTAGATTAAACCACGAAATTTGTAAGGGAATAAATTAGAAACATATACTATTGATCCTTAGGCTGTAGAGATTGAATTCCTTCGAAAAATTTTGGAATTCAAGCACGTGGGCCAGGGGTCGAATTTTTGTAAACTTGTGTTAAGGGTTGGGAAATTGCTTAAATAGCTAGAATTCGGTCTTGTGAGTCTACATTGACCAGTTTGTACTTCATTTAACTAGTTTGGGATCTTTCGGCTCCGAATTAAGGGCTTGGACTCGTTCTTGGTATTGGAAGTGCACTTTGGAGTGAGGTGAATCTCCTTTCTAACCTTGTAAGAGAGAATTGTCCCTATAGGTGTAATAATTGAATTAATTTCTATTATATGCGGGGGCTACGTACTCACTAGGAGGCAAGATTCCGTGCGTAACGACTATTATATTATGTCCGTGTAGTCTAGGACCCAAAAGCATGCTCTACGTGATATTCTTGTAACCTGATGTTAAATTCGAATTTTGTATTAATCATTTTGATTAAGGTAGATGAGACTAATGGAGGAACCTTATCATGTTTGGTCTTTTAAAAGAGAATTTGGATATTCCGGTTAATAACCACTCCTCACATATATATCATTGTCGTCTTGTTGATGAGCTTATTTATATTTGAATGTGTCGCACCTGTGATTCACAAGCGGGGAATAGATGCATCTATGGTTCGAGCCATTCAACCATTGATAGTGTACAATTTACTTTTATGTTGAATCGAGCCGTATGGCCCTTGTTGTTACTTGCGCAAGTTTTTCTTAGCCTTTCTCAGTGGACTGAACCTCATATCTGCTTGAAATATAGATGGATACCCATGATAATATTTGGAAAATAATTGTTATTCCATGCTTAGTAAATGCTCATAACTTGTGATATGCCTGCTTATTATAAATTCTCCTCACATTATTTGACCCTAGTAAGTACAAGTCGACCTCTAGTCCCTACTTCTTCGAGATTCGACGGGATACTTACTGGGTACATATTGCTTATGTACTCATACTACACTTCTATACTTAATTGTACATGATCTGAGATAGGTGTATTTGGCTATCAGTCTAGTGCGCATCCCTGCGTTCAGCAGCCTGGAGAAGTCTTTTCTTATGTATTTTTATTGTCTATTCGGTTTCAGATAGTAAGATATTGTGATTCTTTTATATATTCTACTAGTTGCCCATAACTTGTGACACCAGGTCTTGGCATACACATTAGAAGACTCCATTATTTTGGGATTTTATGATTATTATGACTTTATTAATCATTTCTGATTTTATTTTAACATAAAGAATTATTTCAACTATTTACGGGTAAAGGTAATGAAAGTTTATTTAGTATTTTCTGCGTTGGCTTGCCCGACAATTGTGTTGGGTTCCATCATGCCCTATTATGGAAATTGGTCGTGACAGGTACCAAGTCATCCATTTCGAAGTATCGTCATAATACGATACTAGGGCTAAGCATTCCCTTCTTTCCGAATCTCATCACGCCCTTCATGGGCGACACTCGGAGCAATAGCTGCTCACCAACTATAAAAGCCACATCTCGAACCTTGCGAAATGCATAACTCTTTTGCCACGACTGAGCTGTACGAAGCTTATCTCGAATAATTCTGACCTTGTCCAAGGCCTCCTGAAGCAAATCTGTACCCAACAAATGAGCCTCTCCTGGCTAAAACCATCCAATCGGAGATCGAAACCGCCTATAACATAAAGCCTCATAAGGAGCCATATGGATACTCGACAAGTAGCTATTATTGTAGGCAAATTCCGCTAAAGGCAATAATTGATCCCACAAACCTCCAAAGTCAATGACATAAGCTTAGAGCATATCCTCCAAAATCTAAATAGTCCGCTTGAACTGACCCTCCCCTCTAGGGATGAAATGTTGTTCTCAACTCAACCCGTGTACCCAACTCTCGTTGTACTACTCTCCAAAAGCGCGAGGTAAACTGCGTACCCTGATCCGCAATGATAGATACGAGCACACCATGAAGGCGAACAGTCTCCCGAATATAGATCTCAGCTGACCTTTCGGATGAATAAGAGACTGCCACAGGAATGAAATGTGCTGACTTGGTAAGCCTATCAACAATGACCCATACTGCGTCGAACTTTTTACAAGTCTGGCGGAGTCCAGTAACGAATTCTATAGTGATCTACTCCCACTTCCACTCAAGAAGATCAATCCTATGAAATAAACCACCAGGCCTCTTATGCTCATACATAACCTGCTGATAATTAAAACACCGAGCCACATATGCAACAATATCCTTTCTTCATTCTACGCCACCAATAATGCTGCCACAAGTCCTGACATATCTTCCAGGTGCTCGGATGAATAGATTACCGGGAGATATAGGAGTCCTCTAAAATAAACTCTCGAAGCCTGTCCATATTAGGCACACAAACTCGCCCTTGCAATCTTAAAACTCCATCATCGTCTAAGCTAACCTGCTTGGCATCTCAATGTTGCACCCTGTCTTTATAGACACACAAATTGGGATCATCAAACTGCCGATCAAAGATACACTCCAATAATGGAGAACGAGCAACCGTGCAAGCTAATACCCGACTAGGCTCAGAAATATCCAACCTCACAAATTGATAGGCCAAAGCCTAAACATCTAAATCAAGTGGCCTCTCACTGACCAGAATTTGAGCAAGACTGCCCACACCGGCCACCACATTGGCCTTTCCTGGGTGATATAAGATAGTGATATTATAGACTTTCAACAACTCCAACCACATCCTCTGCCTTAAATTCAACTCCTTTTGCTTGAACAAATACCGAAGATTCTTGTTGTCAGTGAACACCTCACATGCCATGCCATAGAGATAGTGCCTCCAAATCTTTAATGCGTGAACAATGGCTGCCAACTCTAAGTCATGAACCATTTAATTCTTCTTATGAATCTTCAACTGCTGTGAAGCATAGGAAATGACCTTACCATCCTACATCAACACTACACAAAGCCCAACACGGGAAGCATCACAATAACTGAACCTGTGGGCAAAACCAACACCAGTGTCCTAGTCAGAGCGGTCTTGATCTTCTGAAAGCTCGCCTCACACTCATCCAACCATCTGAATTGGGCACCCTTCTGGGTCAACATGGTCATCGGGGATGCAATAGATGAGAACGCCTCCACGAACCGACGATAGTAGCCGGCTAATCCTAAGAAACTCCGAATCAGTAACTGATGCTGGTCTAAACCAGTTCCTAACTGTCTCAATCTTCTTGGGTCCATTTGAATACCCTCTTCTGATGCAACATGACCTAGAAATGCAACTGAACTCAACCATAGCTCACAGTTTGAGAACTTAGCATATAACTGACTATCCCCTAGAGTCTGAAGAACCATCCTGAGATGTCGCTCGTGCTCTTCCCGGCTACGGAAATATATTAGAATATCATCAACAAAGACTATCACGAATGAATCCAAACAGGGCGTGAACACTTGGTTTATCAAATCCATAAAAGATGCAGGGGCATTTGTCAACGTGAAAGACATGACTAAGAACTCATAATGCCCGTACCGATGCGAAAAGCTGACTTAGGGATGTCGTATGCCCTAATTCTCAACTGATGGTAGCCAGATCTTTAGTCAATCTTGGAAAATACCTTGGCACCCTGAAGCTGATCGAACAAATCATCAATCCTTGGCAGTGGATATTTATCCTTGATTGTTACCATGTTCAATTGCCGGTAATCAATACACATTCTCATTGACCCATACTTATTTTTAACGAACAACACCGGTGGACCCCAAGACAAAACACTGGGTCTAATGAAACCATTCTCAAGCAAGTCTTGCAACAACTCCTTTAACTCTTTCAACTCAGGTGGAGCCATACGATATGGTGGGATAGAAATGGGCTGAGTGCCCGGAACCCGATCAATACATATGTCAATATCCCTGTTGAGTGCCATATCCGGTAGGTCTGAAGGAAATACCTCAGGGAACTCACGAACAACGAAAATAGAATAAATAGAGGGAACCTCAGTAATAGAATCACGTGCATACGCCAAATAGGCCAAACACCCCTTCTCGACCATACGTCAACCCTTCACATAAGAGATAACACTACGAGTAGAATGACCAGGAGTCCCTCTCCACTCTAATCGAAGCATAGTCGGTAAAAGCTAAGGTCACAGTCTTGGCATGATAACCCAACATAGCACGGTAAGGTGATAACCAGTCCATGCCCATTATAATATCGAAGTCAACCATGTCTAAAAGCAATAAATCTACTAGAGTCTCAAGACCCCCAATCACCGCAATACAAGAACAATGGACTAATTTGATCACAATAGAATCACCCGCTGGTGTAAACACTTAAACAGGTAGTTATGCATCACTAGGCTTGACCAAGTACGGGGTAAAATAAGATGACACATACGAATACATGGACCCCAGATCAAACAAACCGAAGCACCTCTATCACGAACCTGAACCGTACCTGTAATAACTACATCTGAAGCCCAAGCCTCAAGCCTGGCTTGAAGAGCATAACATCGGGGATAAGCCCCACCACTTTGATCTATCTCTCTAGGATGTCCTGTAGCTGGTTAACCTCCACCTCTAGCGGTCTGAGCTCCACCTCTAGTACCTCTACCTCCACCTCTAGTACCTCTACCCCACCTCTACCTTGTCGGGTGGCTTGTGGAAGACCTGGTACCTGAATAATGCGATCGGAATCCTGATGCTGAGAGCTACTCAGTGCTCGAGGGCGAAACCTAGCAATGATACTCGTATCACAACAAGTGTAACAAGCCCTTGGCTACTGGACTATTGATCCGGTCGACCTGAATGGCCACCCCAGAAACTCTGAAGCGGTGGTGCAGTGATAGGAGCTGGTGGTCCACTGAAGGGCTGCTAATCAAAATAGTACGTGTGAGAACCACGACCACCTGAAGTACCGTAAGAAACCTGGGGTGCTGACTGTGACGTCCTAGGAGGATATCCTTATCATACGAATCTCTACTTCTAGACGAGGCACCACTGAATTTGCTTGGCTGGAAGGGTCACTTGTCTACCCTATGACCACCCCCCTATGATTATACCATATCAACTCTCCGGGCCACATTGGCCGCCTCCTAGAAGGATATCTCACTCCTAGCCTCTCTAGCCATCTGAAGACGAATCAGTTGGATGAGTCCATCAATAAACCATCTCACTATCTCTCTCTCAGTAGGGAGTATAATAAGAGCATGGCGAGCTAAACCAATAAACCTGGTCTTGTACTGAGTGACTGTCGTAGATCCCCATTAGAGACGCTCGAACTACCTCCGATAGGCCTCTCACTGTAATAAGGTGAAACTTCTCCAAAAATAGTTACGTAAAGTGCTCTCAGGTCAAGGCTAGCAATTCTGCTAGTCTAACTAAGCAATCATCCCTCCACCAAGTCTTGGCGAATCCAGACAAGTGAAATGTAGTGAGATCAACCCCATTGATCTCAACAATACCCATGTTCCGAAGAACCTTATGGCAGCTGTCCAGATAATCTTGGGGTTCCTCAGTAGATGCACCGGTTGAAGGTAGTAGTGAAGAGCTTGGTGAACCTATCTAATCTCAACAAAGCATCGGTAGACATATATACTCAATCACCGGCCTGGGCTACCACACATGGCCGAGCTGCTCCAACAGGCTAAATTGCTGGAGTCTTAATTTGGGGAGCTACCTGCTCTGGAGTGCGAGTAGCAAGAGTCTGGGCTCCTCCTCAAGTGTGAGAGACGGCTAGTGCTACAGGAAGTAAACCTGCTCCGGTAACACTCTCCATAAGTCCCACAAGACGGACCAGAGCATCCTGAAGGACTGGAGTGGCAATGAACCCCTTTGGGACCTGAGCTGGGCCCACCCAAACTACTGGGGCTGGAACCTCGTCATCAAATTTTACCTGAGGCTCCGCTACGAGTGTTTCTGCCCTCGGCTGAGCTCTGCCCCTACCTCGGTCTCTAGCACAACCTTAGGCCTCGCCCTCTGCCCCTCATGGGAGCTGCGGGGGGCTCGGACTGCTGATCGGTAGATGAGGAAACACTTGTTCTTGACATCTGTGATAGAACACAGTAGAAATTCAATTAGCGGTGAGAAAACAAACCGCAGATAAGAAAGAACAAATGCGAAGTTTCCCTAACTCTGTAGCCTTTGGGGATAATTATATACTTCTTTGTACCTATCCCTCAGACTCTACTAAACTTTTTCATGGATTGTGAGACCTATGTAACCTATCGCTCTAATACCAACTTGTCATAACCCGGATTTCCCACCCTCGGGAGTCGTAATGATGCCTACTCATTGAAGCTAGGCAAGTCAGGATCTTAGAAATCATTAACTCTCTTTGTTTTTAATTCCTTTTTGATGCAAAATTAAATTAACAGGAATAAACAATTAAATAACAACAAAATATGAAATTTAGCAAAAGTCTTAAATAAAATAGAAAACCCAAAAATATTCTAAAGACCAACACATGCCTCTAACAAGAACCTGATGTCACAACATCCACGGTCTGTCTAGGATTACTTCAAATAAGTGTTTGAAAGAAAAGAAAATAGTCTGTCTCGAGTACAAATGACAACAGAACATAAAAACGGATAGAAGAGACGTCGGGCCTGCGGATGCCAGCAAGGCTACCTCAGAGTTTAAGATTGAAGGATAGCTCCCGATCTAGTTTCGATGACCAAATGCTGTTGTGGGATCTACACACAATGCAGAGTGTAGTATCAGCACAACCAACCCCATATATTGGTAAGTGTCTAGCCTAACCTCGGCGAAGTAGTGACGAGGCTAGGACTAGACTACCAAATAAACATGTGCAGTTCAAATATATATAAACAACAAAAAAGAAATACAAGAAATAACCAGTCAATGTGAGAGGGGTAAACATGCTATGGGGGAGGTAATAGTTCCAAATAGAAAACATCAAGCAAGGAAAGAAACAACACAACTAGAATACCAACAAGAATAAGAAATCAAACATTTTGCATGGCACCACCCTTCATGCGTTTACTCTCATCCTCGCCAAAACAATATCTTACGATAAAAGTATGCACATAATCACCCTTTGTGCTTTTACTCTCGTTGTCACCAAATCAATCATATAATAACAATGTGCACGGCGTCATCCTTCGTGCTTTACTCTCTTTCCTCCCTATATAATTAATTAAAATCTGTATAGAATGGTACATCGTACATCATGACACCACCCGTCATGCTTTACAATCTTTTCTCACAATAGCAAATAATGCACGGCATCACTCTTCGTGCTTTAACTCTCTTCCTCACCCAAATAACAATCACAAACAAATGGGTAAGGGAGTAAACAAATAATAATAGAAATCCCGGCAAGGGAACACATTTACACAGTTAAATCATGACAAGGAAACAATATCAATAATCTCAGCATCCCAGCAAGGGAGATAGTCAATAAAGCCACAAACATCCCTGCAAAGGAACAATTTAATAACTCTCTCTTTCTTTCACTTTTACTTCACAACTCACATCACCACTTGAGCCAATGCTCCAAAGCGTTCAATCATCTCATGTACTTTCACAATTTGTAATATAACTCGAGCCAACTCTCCTCGATGTTCAAAGATCACAATTTCTTTCACAAGCTTTTCACAACATAAAGAAATCATCACTAAGGATGAAAGAAACAATGAAATCATGACATTCAGAATATAGAGTCTCACGGTCATGCTAGATACCAACGTATAGATAGTCGTCACCATGCCTATACGTCGTACTCAAATTATCACACAGAAATAGGATTCGGCTCCTAATCCCTCAAGATAAGGCTATACCAAACATTTACATCGAACTTCCACGGCCAACTCAAGCCTCAAACACCACTTATCCTTTCAAATTCGGCTCCAACCCAATCGAATCTATACAAATTGACTTAATAACATCAATAAATGCTAAAAAATCCATTTCCAATGATCAATTATAACTTTCCAATCATTTTTTCCAAAATCCAAAAAATTGACCCCAGGCATGCTTGGTCAAAATACGAGGTTCAGACAAAAACCAAATCATCCATTCTCCCACGAGCCCGAATATATAATTTATTTTTAAATTCAACCCCAAAACGAGATCTAAACCAAGAATAACCAAAAATCCCTAACACTACCCAAATCCCTAATTTTCTACCCTTAATCACATGTTTTAGGCTTAGTAATTCAATAGATATTGATGAAAATGGAAGGAAACGAGTTAAAAATTACTTAGCCAAGAAGTTTTGGTGAAGAAGTGGTTCAAGGATCGCCTAGGAGCTTTGGAGAAGAAGAAGTTTAGTGAAATTTTGATAAATCATGTAAGTGTTCTGTTTTGGGTCTTTTAATATCACTGGGCAGAAATGGTCTATGCGATCGCAAAAAAGGTCATGCGATCGCATAGCGTAATAAAAGTTGGTCATTGCGATCTTCAACCAAGTACTGCGATCGCATAGAAGAAAAGGACTTTGCTTCCTAGATTTTGTTTAATGCATCACGATCACGAAAGAAGAATGCGATCGCATAGAATGCGTAATGGTTACTCTATGCGATCGCAGAAGGACCTATGTGATTACGTAGAATTAAAAAAGACACCTAAAAACTTACATTATGCGATCGCGAGACTGCCTATGCGATCGCATAGCACTATTTCTGTAGCTTTTTTTCCTAAGTGACCTTCCGAAACACACTAGAGCCCTTGGGACTCCTTACCAAACACATGTACTAACTCAAAAACATCATACGAACTTATTCGTGCAATCAAATCGCCGAAATAACCTCAAAAATAATGAATCAAACCTCAAAATCAAGGATTTTTTCTGAAACTTCATCAAGTATCAAATTAAGCGATTTAGGTCTGAACCACGTCAAACGGACTCCGCTTTCAACCAAACTTTGCAGGACTGACTTAGACCATATAAACGACATGTAACGGGTGCCGGAACCAAAATACGGGCCCGATACCATAACTTTCTAATTAGATTTCGTTTCAATTTTCCCTAAATATTTTCAAAATATAATTTTATAGAAAAATTCATTTCTCGGGCTTGGGACCTAGGAATTCGATTCCAAACATACGCCCAAGTCTAATATTTTTCTAGGGACACTTGGGGACCTTCAAATCATGGGTCCGAGTCCATTTTCCCAAAATTTTGACCAACATCAAATTTATTCATTTTAAAATCAAAACTTAGCATTTTTCATAGACTTAATATTTAAGCTTTCCTGCTACACACCCGAACTGTGCACGCAAATTGAGGCATCTCTAAATGAGGTTTTAAGGCTTTGGAAACACATTATTCAATTTAAAATAAGTGATGACCTTTTGGATCATCATACTTTGCAACTAATCCAAACCTCGTTCTAAAATTGAGATATGACTCTAAAAGAAAAGAAGTCTCACGTAGTGCATGCTTCCTAGATGATTTAGAAGAATTAGAGAGAAACGGAATACGTAACAATTTATATATAGTTCAAGCAATATCAAAGCAGCAAAAAAGACATTTACCACATTAGGTTCAAACACACAAAAATCTGATAATAGATAAAAGCTAAGTATAATAGTTATTCTAAGCTCGAATTTTGAACTCTTCACTAGAAGTTCTAGAACTTTGAACCCAGCAGAATCGCCTAAGCTGTCACATCACTTTTTTACCCGAAAGGGATAAAATGAAGTTTTTGAACTAAAGTGACTTTAATCGAAATGAGATTGTTTATTTATTTTTAGATTTGCCATTTGGAATAATTTATGGTTTCTCAAGTCACCGATTTATTTTAAAAATCTCAATTCAAGGAAATTTGACTTCATTTACAAGTCTGCGAAACAAGAAAAACTAGGTAAGGAATTATGTTAACCCAGGAGAAAGTGTTAGGCATTCCCAGATTCTGTAGTTTTAGCACGTAATCCACTACTAAAAAGTAAATGGACATGGTCGCATGCAATATTATATACCCAACTATTAGTCGCGGTCGAATCCCGCAGAGAACAATATGTAGGCGATTAGGAACGTAAGAGAACTATCACTTGCTATGCAATGCCAAACACTAAGATTTGGTTCGAGCAAAGATTTATACCTAAATACAGAAATATAAACTAACCAAAAAAGAAAGAAAAATGATCAATAACTACAAGGATGAATGCATCGGGAACTACATTTAAGTGACAATCCAATGTATTTCAAGATTTTACAAATATGAGCAAGTTTGTGTTAATTAGCCACTGATAATAATTTTATATTATCTTCTTCCAAAGACTAACAAGACATCCTAATTGAATTATACCTAAGCAAATAAGAGATTAAGTACACCCGGAATGGCTACAAGTAGTTCAATCGTATCCCTAGATAGAATTTATAAAATGAGGGTTAAAGCCTCAAGTGCTTGTTAATTAATCTTTCCAAACCCCAAATTATCTTTCCTAATATTAATTCGAATTTAATAGGAGAGTTCTAGGGTTAGATAATATCGTTGGAAACACAAAAGAACAAGAATAATTAAAGTAACAATAACTCACTTCATAAAAGAACAAAAGTCATTCAATACATATGCATAACAAGGTATTTAATCAACACTTCAAATATAAGTATTCCCATAAAAAAGATTCAAGTGTAGTACTACACACTTAGATATGCAATACAAAGCTAGAAAATGAAGAAATAAGTACAAATGAATAAGAAATATTAACCACAAGCTTCAAATCTTCAAAACCCGTGAAAGTGCATGAACCCTAGCTTCGAAACTTCTTCTCTCTAGCCCTAAGACTGAAAATAAGCCAAAAGATACTTTACAAATGAACGAAGTTGGGTATTAAATGTATTGGGGCCAAAAAATGTTAAATTCTAGAATTGCCCAGGTCTAGTGCTCGATTTTCGCATTTGCGAACTATGCATATATTGCTGCACTTCGCATTTGGGATAAATACTTCGCATTTGCGAAGGTTGACTCTTTAGGTCGACTTCGCATTTGCGAAGACTGCGTAAATGGTCCTGCTTTGCAATTCCCATGCATTACCCGCTATTCCCATGACTTCTGTCTTAGCAACCCCCATGATTTATTCGCAATTGCGACAACTGACGGCATTTCCCAGATTTTCCCCTTTTTAGCTTCTTTTTGACTTGTTTCACTTGGTTTCTTCAACATTAGTTCTAAATCACATAGAACTTGGAATATAGAAGTAAATGGAATTAAACACGTGATTTTATCACTCAAACATAGCTGAAATATAGGCTTAAAGACATGATAAGTTGGTAATATACCAACTTATCAAACCCCCAAACATAAACTATTTCTTGTCCTCAAGCAATGAATGCGACTAAATATCTTCCCAAGTATTTAACTCAACATTGCATCTTATCATGTCAATCCAAAAAGGTCTACTATAAGCACAAACACATGACTTCGATTGGTACCAACAATTAAACCAACACATATGAATTGCCGAACACTTTTTATGTACTTCATTACATTTCAAGTGCTCAAGCACTTATGCAAATCAAAGTAGAAATTCAAGTCATGATACTAAAGCTTCAAATTTTCCCCTCTATCACAACTATCTTTCTTTTATTATTCCTTCCAATTGAAAATGAGATTAAATTCACAACTCAAACTCATGTGCCCTCATATTTAAGAGAGAATCCCACACTCACAAATCTTAATTCAAAACAAAAATGGGATATCACATGGAATGAATTAACCCTCTCTCACAAAGATGTCCAAATGCATACAAATAGTACCATAGGCTTGCCCTTAATTTATTTATCTACTAATGTAGACAACTTGGTTCAAAATGTATTAAGACTTAAAATATTGTAGTTTAGACCTTTCGCTAAGGTAGGACACAATTTTGGTTTGAGTGACTCAAGACCTCTCCAAGCACTACAAGAATTACAATCAAAGTCCACTTCCTTCAAAAATATTCTCCATCTTTTATTCACTTTTCATTCCACACATAATCTTCCCTTTATTTACAACTTCTTATTATTTTATTTTAAAACAATTTTCTTCCTTCCTTTTCAAAATCAAGGAAGGTTTCAATTTTTCTCTACCTTCCACCTTTTAAACAACTTACATATCACAACTTTGCAAACCTCCAGGCCCAAACTTAGACTTTTAGCCTATGTTTACACTTTCAAAGTACTTAGGGAGGTAGGGTGCCAAGAGTTGGATCAATAAAGAACAAAAGATTAAAGCTTGTAACATGGTTGCCGAAGAACAAGGTTAAAGGCTCAAAATGGGTTTAATAGGGACAATATTTAAGGGTAGGGAATTTAAGGCACAATATTGGTCCAAGGAAGGCCTAATATAATTTTTTTTAAACCAAGTTAGTCTATGATTTTGCCTTGAAGCATATTCCGGGAAAGTTCTAGACTACAAGTAATGCAAAAGAACTCACAATAAATCTCACCATACATGGCACATGAACATTCAAGTGCAACAGAAATCCAAAATCTGATTGAAGCCAATAACTCAAAGAGGTTACATATAGCATAGGAAGCTATTCAGTGAATCAACGAGCCAAAATTTGAGTCTTAATGTCATGACATCTTTACTTCAATTATTTTTTCTTTTCCAACAATCAAAAATTCATGTGCTGAGGTTTAAATCATTTTGGTACCAAGCAAGCCACAACTTGGTCAATGGGTACAAACCCCAACTCGAACCATTTATTCTTCCTAAATTAACATAAGTTATATCTAAACTACAAGACTAATTCCCTTAAGAATGTTGTCTATCTATCCATCATCGGGAAAGTCGACGACAAACATTAACTAGCAATTACCCAATTCAATAAGAATTGGCATCCTTGGAAAAATAACCGTGGTACAAAGAAAACCAAGGATATCAACACTAACATCAAACATACTATATAAAAAATTAAGCAGCTAATAACCAAAATTAAGAAGATATATATATATATATATATATATATATAAACATAACAATATCACACATCATATGAAAATACAATAATAAAAAAATGAAAACAACCACATTAGAAATCTACCATATCCACATTTATCCACAATTATACAAGAACAACAATTATATAAAAAGCCACCCCCAACTAAAGATGTTGCAATGTCCCCAATGAAGCTAAACATGATAGAGTAAAATGGAAGAAAGGAGTCCCTGAATACTGCATCAAGTGTTCTCATCGCTTTCTGACTCAGAGGCATCCTCCTCTCCTTCTTTCTCAGAAAAAACAACATGAGAATCATCATCATCTACCGACCTGGTCGATGGCATTAGGTCTTGAGGCTTAAGGACTTTCCACAACCCCTTCATACCCTTCCGCATGCGAGAAAATAATTTGTCTCTTTTCTTCCCCCTTTTCTTTATATAGGTCTGTGCCTTTGCTAAAGTGCCATAGGAACTGCTCAACTCACTATGCGTCTTGGCCAACTCAGTTTATGCCTTCTCCAATGCCTTAAGGTGATCCCCCTTCTTTCTTTAATCCTCTATGTATTTTTGAAAATCTTTCTTTGTAATGTTAACGAGTCCCTTAGATGTATCCCCGTGTCTCTATGGAAGGCCAGCTACTAGCTTGCGAATTACCCGCATCTCCTTGCAAAGCACAACAAATGATCCTCCTGCAGAAAATGATAGATGACTACTTTGATCAACCTGAGAAGAAGAAACCATCTTTCTCTTTTTGCTCTTCACGGCTCCATCCTCTCCTCTTTTCTTCAACGGGTTTAGAGGCTTTTCTAGCTCTATAAATTGCCCTTGAGAGCTTCTTCCACCCTAGCAAGCTAGCACAGCTAAGCAATAAGCGATGGGAATATCAATAATTGACTATATTGGATTCGATACTCCCTCAGTTCATTGACGAAGATTTCACCAATAGTTACCTAAATACCATTAAGGATGTAGCTATCATTTGAGCTCTTGTAACTAGTACATTCCATATGTTTGACACAGGGGATATACGACTGCATATGATGGCCAGTCTTATCTTTTCTTCGGCCGCGAACTCCTTGTATGTAATCCCTTTTTTCTTAACTCCTAATGGAACAACTTCACCCGAGTATAATTTGGAAACCAACCACTCCCTTGAGGCACAGTCTTTTGCATGGAATAGGGCCATGTCGTGGTCTAGCAGGTGATACACTTGATTCACAGCTTTAGCTCCAAAGTGCATCATTTTGCCGTAAATTCTCATCTTAGACTTCCTTAGCTTGATAGCTAGGAGGTTGGCATAAAATTTCCTCACCCATTGCGCATTTCCTCGGCAAGGTAGAGGGGCAAAACAGTTTCATCCCATGGTTATCAGAATTTGATAGAACTCGAGAAGACGTTCCTGGACGTTGTATAGCAGTATACCACTCTCCGGGAGCACCTTTTCCAAGATCAAGTCAGCAAATTACCATTCTTGGCATTCCAATGACAAGAGACGGTGTCCGCCATAGTTCTGCTTAGCTTCCAAGGGATTGTCACTTGGGGATCCTTTAGAGTTAGAGCTCATTTTCAAATTATAGTACCTGTCAACAAATGATAAGAGTGAATACATGGTCTAGCTATGAAGAATAGTGCAATGAATCAAATATGCAAAAGGAATGATCGGACTGTCGAAACTCAACCTTAGAAATTTTTTTAGGATTTTGACGTTTTGAACTGTCTGCTCTCTGATGTCACAAATCCCAAAGAATCTTCACAAATGCAAATTTATCAAAGTTGCCCAGTTATGGGAATTGCGAAGAAATCTTTGCAATTTAGAAGGTCTCAGATTAAGGCTTCTATCGCAATTGCAAGGGAATCTTCGCATTTGTGAAGACGGTCAGGGATTCCAGATTTCGTAATTGCGACCACCTCTTCGCAAATGCGAAGTCGCAAATGCAAAGAGGCTATCGCAATTGCAAGACATCGTCCACAACAATGATTTTGCACAGACAACAGTACCCATCCCTAAATGTTTTCATTAATGGCTAACATAAGAGAGCCTAAGCAATTTTCAAATAGATATTCATGTATAGACTTCATAGAAGACCATAAATTACAAGCATATCAATGATTTGTCCACCAATTTCATTCAGGTCTTTCATCGGTCACATAAGAAGCACAAAATGTTTCTTTTATTTTACATATCCATGGGTACTCAGACTTCCCCATTTTTTTTAGAAAAGAACATAACTCACACTCTCAACCAACCTCATCCAGAAAGCAACTATTGATTTGAACAATTTTTAAACAATTTTGGGAAAAGGAAATGTTACCCATTTGAAAATGTAGGGTTTAAGAGAAGAAGAAGAAGAAGAAGAAGAAGAAGAAGAAGAAGAAGAAGAAGAAGAAGAAGAAGAAGAAGAAGTTAAGCTTTCATATGTTGTTTCCTGCAGTTAAGAGTGAGAGATAATGGATTTTTATAGTGGTGAGAGTGAGGGAGATAAATTTTTGAGAGCCTTATAACTTTTTCTTTACTTTTGTTCAAATTGAGTGAGAAACCCTATTTTACCTCTCTAATGTCGCCATTATGAAGGTTAATGAACCCTATTGTGTTCGCAATTGCAAAAGAAGAAGAAAAAGAAAAAGAAGAAATTAAGTTTTCATACATGGTTTCCTACAATTAGGAGTGAGAGATAATGGATTTTTATAGTGGTGAGAGTGAGGGAGATAAATGTTTGAGAGCCTTAGAGATTTTTTCTTTACTTTTGTTCAAAATGAGTGAGCAACCATATTTTATCTCTCTAATGTCGCAATTGCGACACAAACTTCGCAATTGCAAAGGTTAATGAACCCTATTTTATTTGCAATTGCGAAAAACGTCTGTGAGATGCGATGGCCCGATTCGCAAATGCGAAGCCTGTGCCCCAACAATTTTCCGCAGCTACTGTTTCTCGTGCTCTTCATCACCCCGACCTACTCAAATCAACTCCAAAAATTATGAAACTTGGCAGATTGGTTAGGAATTATATAATAAGCTATTCTTAAAGAGAAAGTTTCAAAAATGACTAAAAATTTTGAAAAACAATGGGTTTCTTCCCACCAAGCTCCGTATTTAACGTCAAGGCATGACGCAACTCAATTTTACAACTTTTCTCGCCAATTGGATGATATAAAATGGGCACCCAACTTGGAATTAAGCTTCTGACCGTAAGAGGTGGGGGTGGTAAGTAGATGATCAAGCCAAGACTTAATTTCTTCATTTTTCACTTTTTGGCTTTAATGTGAGGAATGTCATTTTGCCTTCTTGTTCCCTCAAATTGTAAAAGGTATGGCCTTTCTCTTTCCTCCTTGTAGTCTCTCATTGACTTGTTTAGTTCAATTCCCATTTATCACACAATTCGAATGTTGAAAAATTATTGGAATGTGACATCGACCCTCCAAATTGGAATTCTTCCCAGATTTTGACATCCTCTTTTTCCCCTGGATTAGAACCAACCTCAACCAAATTTTCATTTACACCAGTTGACTCTAATTCCATATTTTATTGGCATTACTAACACTCATGGAGTCGGTTGGCGAATGTTCAATTATTGATGTTGGAAACACGTTCTCAATGCAATATACTGAAACGTGTGTTCTTTTGTATAGGTTTTGATGAATGACAAACGAAGCGAAAATTGATATATGACGAAGTTCAAGAAACAAGCGCACAATTGATATACAACGAGATTCAAGCTCAAGACAAAATTTTATAAGTTTAATTGAGTCATTCTTATTTGTGATCTTGATCCTACAACTTGACTCGTAACATGGATTCTCTCATAAAACTATTTTCCAAAATCATGCATATTTAATTTAATGCTAAATGATTCTAAATCATGCATATCTTCATTAGTCAAAATGATTTTTAAATGCCTCTGAAAACTGGACTAAGATAATCGATTATGTACTAATGATAATCGATTATGTTGAGCCAAGACTGCATGACAATCGATTGTGAACTAATGACAATCGATTGTGTTAAGGCAGTGAACATCAGGTTTCTTCAAACCTGCATGACAATCGATTGTGAACCTTATGACAATTGATTGTGATGAGGCAGTGTCCATCAAAGTTTTTCAAAACTCAGAATAATCGATTGTGAAGCTAATGACAATCGATTGTGAAGAGACAGTGTCCTTCAGTTTTTTCAAAGTCACACAATAATCGATTGTGAACTAATGACAATCGATTGTGTTGAGGCAGTGACTTCCAGTGATTTTCAAATTTATTAAATAATCGATTGTGAGTATATAACAATCGATTGTCAAGAGGCAGTGTCTAAAATGTTTTTCAAAAACTGATAAGTAATCGATTGTTGACTTTGTGCAATCGATTGTGAAGCTGACCGTTGTCGTAAAGTTTTCAAATACCGTCAGGTAATCGATTATTGATTCTGTATAATCGATTGTTTTGATTAAAGTCCGGAAAAGATTTTTTGAATGTTATTGGGTAATCGATTATTGATTTTGTATAATCGATTGTTTTGAATAAAATCCAGAAAAGATTTTTTGAACGTTGCTGAGTAATTGATTGTTGATTCTGGACAATCGATTGTTTGTGGTAAAATCTGGAAAGGATTTTTTGAACGTTGCCAGTAATCGATTATGGATTGTAAGTAATCGATTATCAAGCGTAAAATCTGGGATTGAATTTTATATGACTGGCAGACAATTGATTGTTGGGGTTTGACAATCGATTGTCAGTGAGTAAAATCAGCAACTCTTAATTGGCAATTAGGCAACAGTAATGCCAAGTTTTTCAACTATAAATATAGCTTCATTTCAGTGTTTTAAACACAACAACATACTACAAATGATCATTACATTGCTACAAGCTTGCATACTTTTGTTTATCATTTTATATTCAATTTCATAAAGCTTTTGAGAGCCATATTCTTGTCCAAAGTTGTTGTGATCCAGAGCTTACTTTTTTTACTCATATCTACTCATTAAGGAGTATTTTGTTTGAGTGTTGTATACACTTGTAAGAGAATTGTAATTCTCTTGTTGTAAGGAACTTGTGTTTCCTTGGTTGAAGTCTTGGAGTGTTGTAACTCCGAGCAAAGGTGTTGAGGCTTGCGTCCTCAAGTTGTAAAGGTTTGTTAAGCACCCGGAAGCTTGACACATTAGTGGAAAATCTCGAGAGAGTCTCTCGGGGACTGGACTAGCCACACGTTGTGGTGAACCAGGATATATCTGTGTGTAAGTTATTATTTATCGCACTTATTTACTTCCTGCAAATTTTAATTTCCGCAAGTTTACGCTAAATTTTATTATAACGCTATACACCCCCCTCTAGCGTTAAGCGTATTATCTAACAATTGGTATCAGAGCCCAACTCTCTGAAAACTTAACAGTTTGAGAGAACCATCCATGGCTTCTACTCGTGATTCTTTTGCAGGAATTGATGAAGGACAGTGCTCCACACGACCACCTCTATTCAACGGCACAAATTACACGTACTGGAAGGAGAGGATGAAGATCTTCAATCAGTCCAACAGCTTTCCCCTTTGGAAGGTGATAATGAAGAGAAACCAAATTCCAACAAAGAAGGTGGAAAACGAATGGGTTCCTAAGTCCGAGGATGAGTATGACGCGGATGACATCCGAAAGGTTCAAAATAATGCTAAAGCAATTAATTTATTATATTGTGCTGTTAATGCTGACGATTACAGGAAAATATCGTGTTGCACAACGGCAAAGGAGATGTGGGACAAGCTAGAAGTTACGTACGAAGGTACGGACCAGGTAAGGGAAGCAAAAATTGATTTCCTAACCCATTCTTATGAATTATTTCACATGAAGGAAGGTGCAAAGGTGGACGAAATGTTTGAGCGATTTTCAATAATCGTAAATGACTTACATGCTCTAAAGAAAACATTCACAGATAGAGAGCTCGTTCGAAAAATTCTTAGAAGTCTCACACCGGCATGGAGATCAAAGGCCGATGCAATTCAAGAATCCATTGGCGTTTCAAACGTCACCATCGACGCACTAAGAGGTAACCTTAAAACCTATGAATCTACTATTCTTAACCCTTTTGTTGATGATCAAAGGAGGCAAAGAATAGCTCTAAAGGAAAGCACAAGCCAACCGCTAATTGATGTGGAAGGAGACAACGAGTTTGGACTCGTTATAAAAAGATTTCAAAGGTTCATGCGCAAGGAGTATGAACGCAAGGGCAAAAAGCAAGGCGAACAAATCAAGTGCTATGAATGTGGTGAAACCGGGTACATCAAATCAAATTGCCCAAACATCAAAAAGGAGAAGAAACCTTTTAAAAAGCGACGTGCATACATTTCTTGGGGAGGTGACTCCGGAGATGAGTCAAGTGAAGGAGAAGAAGACGAAGCAGCAAATCTTTGCCTTATGGCATAAGAAGACAACAAAGATGAGGTATGTCAAATTTCGTCTAACAACTTCTTTACTCTTGAAGAAATGCAAACTGCTTTTGACGAATTATATGCTGAGTTTATTAAAGCTTCAAAAACTGTTAAGGGCATAAAAGAAAATGCTTCATTAAAAGAAAAGGATTTTCAAAAACAGCTTTCTTTGAAAGAAAAGGATTTAGAAAAACTGGTTTTAGAAAATGAGAAGCTGAAAGAGGAAAACAAGTTTTTTGGAAAAAGAAGTTCCGTTAAGCCCGAAAGCTCTACTAGAAATTGCACTTCTTGTTTGCTTCTTAAGAATGAAGTAAATAGGCTTAAAGGCACATTAGATAAGTTTAATTCTTCGCACAAAAACTTGAATGATGTTCTTGTTAACTTGAAATCAACCAAGCATGGAATAGGCTTTAAGAATGAATAAAAGGTTGACGCTAAACCTCAACAACCTAAAGCTCAACCTAGGATTAACAACAGAAATGCTTATCCTAGAAACAACAACTCTAGAGCCAATATGCATGCTAGACAAAATGCTGAACTTTTTAGAAGACCTAGGAATGACTTACCACCTAGAAATAGTCACCCTAGAAATGATGCATATTTTAGGCCAAATTTTGAACCCCTTAGAAGACCTAGCAATGGCCCTCAACCGAGAAACAATCACTCTAGAAATGCTGCCCATCCTAGAGCTCATAGTAGGAGAAATAATTCTCATGAAATGCGAAATAGTCATAGTGTTCAAAATAGAGTAAGAAATTATCATCCGTCTAGTTACTATGAACCTATAAGGATGCATAACCCAAATGTGACTTGTCATTATTGTAGACGTATTGGTCATATTGCTCCTGCATGCTTTACACGTCATAGACATGTTACTCAATCGCATCATTATAATATGCCTAACCCCCAAGGACCCAAGATGGCATGGGTACCTAAAGAACATTAATTTGTATTGTAGGTGTGCTTGAAGGGATCAAGTGTACTATGGTACCTTAATAGTGGATGCTCCAAGCATATGGCGGGAGATGAATCCAAATTCCTTCAATTAGAGCACAAAGAAGGAGGAAGTGTTATCTTCGGTGATAACAATAAAGGAAAGATCATCGTCATCGGCTCGGTCGGTAAGGATGAAAATTCCTCTATTAAGCATATATTACTTGTGAAAGGTTTGAAGCATAATCTCTTGAGCATAAGTCAATTATGTGACAAGGGAAATCTTGCTCTATTTGATTCAGAAGAATGCCTAGTATTTAGACGTAGTGATTTCAAAATCATACTTCGTGGTTTTAGAGTTGATAATATTTATATGGTTGATCTTGCTAATTCCTCACCCGAATATGTTGATTCTCTAATGAGTAAAGAGGATGATACTTGGCTATGGCATCGTAGAGTAGCACATATCAATATGCATCTTTTGAACTAATTGATTTCTCAAAACTTAG
Organism: Nicotiana benthamiana; assembly: GCA_034376525.1. Taxonomy (NCBI): domain Eukaryota; kingdom Viridiplantae; phylum Streptophyta; class Magnoliopsida; order Solanales; family Solanaceae; genus Nicotiana; species Nicotiana benthamiana. The sequence goes on along the minus strand of CM067324.1, from coordinate 17,208,726 downwards.
TTGTTGGTCTTCCCAATTTAAAATTTGAAAATGACTCTATTTGTGACTCGTGTCAAAAGGGGAAGCAAACAAAAGCATCTTTCAAATCTAAAAACTTTGTTTCAACTTCTAGACCATTGCAATTACTTCATATGGATTTATTTGGTCCCTCTCGCATTGAAAGTCTAGGAAGAAAAAAATATGCTTTTGTGATTGTTGATGATTACTCGAGAATTACTTGGACTTTATTTCTTGCCAATAAAAGTGATGCTTTTCAAAATTTTAAATATTTTCTTAAGCGTGTTCAAAATGAGAAAGAAACAACCGTCACTTCAATTAGGAGTGATCATGGGGGAGAGTTTGATCACAATTTCTTTGCGGACTTTTGTGACGAACTCGGAATCGAGCATACCTTTTCCGCTCCACGTACACCACAACAAAATGGGGTGGTGGAAAGGAAAAATAGGTGTCTTGAAGAGATGGCTAGAACCATGCTCGACGAAGCGAAGATACCCAAAAATTTTTGGGCGGACGCCGTGAGTACCGCTTGCTATGTTCTAAATAGAGTAGTAATTCGGCCGATACTCATGAAAACCCCCTATGAACTTTATAAGGGTAGAAAACCAAATATTTCCCATATTAGAGTTTTTGGTTGCAAATGTTTTGTTCATAACAATGGCAAAGACCAATTGGTTAAATTTGATGCTAAGTCGGATGAAGGTATTTTCATTGGATATTCCTCACGTAGTAAAGCATATAGGGTCTTTAATAAAAGAACCCAAATTGTGGAGGAATCCCCTCATGTTGTATTTTCCGAAAATAATGCCCGCTTGGCGAGAAAGGATTCCAGTTTTGATCTTGCAGGTATCTTAGATAGCTTGAAAGACAAAATACAAGAGGAACCAGCCAAGGAAAACAAGGATGAAACTGAGGAACAACCAACGGAAGAAGCGCCACAATTGGTAAAAGAAATGAATATGCCTAACGAGTGGAGGACAATCAAAGATCACCCTCTCGAACAGGTAATTGGCAACGTTGGAGACAAGGTAACGAAACTCTCTCAAAAATACCTTAGAACATAATGCTTTTGTTTCTCAAATTGAACCCAAAACCATCTCAGAAGCAATTGGGGATGACTTTTGGACCTTGGCAATGCAAGAGGAGATTAACCAATTCGAACGCAATGACGTTTGGGATTTGGTGCCAAGACCCGAAGGTCATACCATAATTGGTACGAAATGGGTTTTTCGCAATAAACTAGATGAAAATGGTATAATCACTAGAAATAAAGCTAGGCTTGTAGCAAAAGGCTATAATCAAGAAGAAGGTATTGACTATGAGGAAACATATGCTCCCGTAGCTAGATTAGAAGCTATTCGCTTATTGCTTGCATTTGCCTCTTCTATGAATTTCATTTTATATCAAATGGATGTGAAAAGTGCTTTTCTAAACGGTTTTATTCAAGAAGAAGTTTTTGTTGAACAACCCCCCGGTTTTGAAAACTTTAAATCTCCCGATCATGTTTTCAAACTCAAAAAGGCTCTTTATGGTTTAAAACAAGCTCCCCGAGCTTGGTATGAAAGATTGAGTAAGTTTCTTTTGGAAAATGATTTCATTAGGGGGAAAGTTGACACAACTCTCTTTGTTAAGCATAAAAACAATGATATTTTGTTAGTTCAAATATATGTAGATGATATTATATTTGGTGCTACTAACAACGTTTTATGCAAGGAATTTTCCGATTTAATGACAAGCGAATTTGAGATGTCTATGATGGGTGAGTTAACATTCTTTTTGGGATTACAAGTAAAGCAAATGAAAGAAGGTACATTCATTTGTCAAGCCAAATATTGCAAAGAATTGCTGAAACGATTTGAGATGAACAATGCAAAAGAAATGGCAACTCCCATAAGCACATCCGATCATCTAGACAAAGATGAGAAAGGTAAGGAAGTCGACACCAAAAAGTATCGAGGTATGATTGGCTCTCTTCTTTATCTTACTGCTAGTCGTCGGGACATTATGTTTAGCGTGTGCTTATGCGCTCGTTATCAATCGTGTCCGAAGAAGTCTCACCTTACTGCGGTAAAACAGATTTTAAGGTATCTTGTTGGTACTACAAATGTGGGTCTATGGTACCCCAAAGGCTCTTCATGCCAACTTGTTGGCTACTCCGATTCTGATTTTGCTGGATGCAAATTGGACCGCAAGAGCACTAGTGGCACTTGCCATTTGCTCGGTAGCTCTCTCGTTTCTTGGTTTAGCAAGAAACAAGTAAGTGTTGTGTTGTCCACAACCGAGGCTGAATATGTAGCCGCGGGGAGTTGTTGTGCTCAAATCCTATGGATGAAACAACAACTCTTGGACTATGGCCTAAGTCTTGATCATATCCCTCTTAGATGTGATAATACTAGTGCCATATGCTTGACTAAGAACCCCGTTCTTCATTCGCGAACGAAACACATTGAAATTAGACATCATTTTATTAGAGATCACGTTCTCAAAGGCGATGTCGAAATTGAATTTGTTGAAACCAAAAACCAATTGGCAGACATCTTTACAAAGCCTTTAGAGAAAGAGTCCTTCTTCCGAATTCGCAGTGAACTCGGGATCCTTGACTCCACGTTGATCTAAGTCATGCATTGTATTTTTTTATTACATGATTTCTAACTTGAGCGTCGGAGACGTCTAACGATTTTTGCAGGTATCGCCCCAAAGGAAAGGGGAATTATAAAGCGTGACGTGTAACAATCTGTTTCCGTCATCTAAAAATCGATTATTTCGTATCAATAATCAATTATGTTGCTATTATTCGGGTTGATGTTGCTGTTTTTTTTCTTCTTTCCAATAAATAAACAAGGTTTATTTCATCTTTGGCATCTTATTATTATTTTTGCTAATGGCAAAAGGGGGAAGAAAACGGGGTATGCAACTCTCAATATTTATAAGCTTAAATTGAGGGGGAGTTCATATATTGAGGGGGAACAAATTGCATACTTGTTACATGTATATACTTGTCTTGAATCGTCAATATAAATTGCTTGTCTTGCATATCCCGCTTAATGTTTGCCATTATCAAAAAGGGGAAAATTGTTGGAAACACGTTCTTAATGCAATATACTAAAACGTGTGTTCTTTTGTATAGGTTTTGATGAATGACAAACGAAGCGAAAATTGATATATGACGAAGTTCAAGAAACAAGCGCACAATTGATATACAACGAGATTCAAGCTCAAGACAAAGTTTTATTAGTTTAATTGAGTCATTCTTATTTGTGATCTTGATCCTACAACTTGACTCGTAACATGGCTTCTCTCATAAAACTATTTTCCAAAATCATGCATATTTAAATTAATGCTAAATGATTTTTAATCATGCATATCTTCATTAGTCAAAATGATTTTTAAATGCCTCTGAAAATTGGACTAAGATAATCGATTATGTACTAATGATAATCGATTATGTTGAGCCAAGACTGCATGACAATCGATTGTGAACTATTGACAATCGATTGTGTTAAGGCAGTGAACATCAGGTTTCTTCAAACCTGCATGACAATCGATTGTGAACCTTATGACAATCGATTGTGATGAGGCAGTGTCCAAAGTTTTTCAAAACTCAAAATAATCGATTGTGAAGCTAATGACAATCGATTGTGAAGAGACAGTGTCCTTCAGTTTTTTCAAAGTCACAAAATAATCGATTGTGAACTAATGACAATCGATTGTGTTGAGGCAGTGACTTCCAGTGATTTTCAAATTTATTAAATAATCGATTGTGAGTATATAACAATCGATTGTCAAGAGGCAGTGTCTAAAATGTTTTTCAACAACTGATAAGTAATCGATTGTTGACTTTGTGCAATCGATTGTGAAGCTGACCGTTGTTGTAAAGTTTTCAAATAACGTCAGGTAATCGATTATTGATTCTGTATAATCGATTGTTTTGAGTAAAATCCGGAAAATATTTTTTGAACGTTATTGGGTAATCGATTATTGATTTTGTATAATCGATTGTTTTGATTAAAATCCGGAAAAGATTTTTTGAACGTTGCTGAGTAATCGATTGTTGATTCTGGACAATCGATTGTTTGTGGTAAAATCTTGAAAGGATTTTTTGAACGTTGCCAGTAATCGATTATGGATTGTAAGTAATCGATTATCAAGCGTAAAATTTGGGATTGAATTTTGATCTGACTGGCAGACAATCGATTGTTGGGGTTTGACAATCGATTGTCAGTGAGTAAAATCAGCAACTCTTAATTGGCAATTAGGCAACGGTAATGTCAAGTTTTTCAACTATAAATACAGCTTCATTTCACTGTTTTAAACACAACAACATACTACAACTGATCATTACATTGCTACAAGCTTGCATACTTTTGTTTATCATTTTATATTCAATTTCATAAAGCTTTTGAGAGCCATATTCTTGTCCAAAGTTGTTGTGATCCAGAGCTTACTTCTTTTACTCATATCTACTCATTAAGGAGTATTTTGTTTGAGTGTTGTATACACTTGTAAGAGAATTGTAATTCTCTTATTGTAAGGAACTTGTGTTTCCTTGGTTGAAGTCTTGGAGTGTTGTAACTCCGAGCAAAGGTGTTGAGGCTTGCGTCCTCAAGTTGTAAAGGTTTGTTAAGCACCCGGAAGCTTGACACGTTAGTGGAAAATCTCGAGAGAGTCTCTCGGGGCCTGGACTAGCCACACGTTGTGGTGAACCAGGATATATGTATGTGTAAGTTATTATTTATCGCACTTATTTACTTCCTGCAAATTTTAATTTCCGCAAGTTTACGCTAAATTTTATTATAACGCTATTCAACCCCCCTATAGCGTTAAGCGTATTATCTAACAATTGGTATCAGAGCCCAACTCTCTGAAAACTTAACAGTTTGAGAGAACCATCCATGGCTTCTACTCGTGATTCTTTTGCAGGAATTGATGAAGGACAGTGCTCCACACGACCACCTCTATTCAACGGCACAAATTACACGTACTGGAAGGAGAGGATGAAGATCTTCATTCAGTCCAACAGCTTTCACCTTTGGAAGGTGATAATGAAGGGAAACCAAATTCCAACAAAGAAGGTGGAAAACGAATGGGTTCCTAAGTCCGAGGATGAGTATGACGCGGATGACATCCGAAAGGTTCAAAATAATGCTAAAGCAATTAATTTATTATATTGTGCTGTTAATGCTGACGATTACAGGAAAATATCGTGTTGCACAACGGCAAAGGAGATGTGGGACAAGCTAGAAGTTACGTACGAAGGTACGGACCAGGTAAGGGAAGCAAAAATTGATTTCCTAACCCATTCTTATGAATTATTTCACATGAAGGAAGGTGAAAAGGTGGACGAAATGTTTGAGCGATTTTCAATAATCGTAAATGACTTAAATGCTCTCAAGAAAACATTCACGGATAGAGAGCTCGTTCAAAAAATTCTTAGAAGTCTCACACCGGCATGGAGATCAAAGGCCGATGCAATTCAAGAATCCATTGGCGTTTCAAACGTCACCATCGACGCACTAAGAGGTAACCTTAAAACCTATGAATCTACTATTCTTAACCCTTTTGTTGATGATCAAAGGAGGCAAAGAATAGCTCTAAAGGCAAGACAAGCCAACCGCAAATTGATGAGGAAGGAGACAACGAGTTTGGACTCGTTATAAAAAGATTTCAAAGGTTCATGCGCAAGGAGTATGAACGCAAGGGCAAAAAGCAAGGCGAACAAATCAAGTGCTATGAATGTGGTGAAACCGGGCACATCAAATCAAATTGCCCAAACATCAAAAAGGAGAAGAAACCTTTTAAAAAGCAACGTGCATACATTTCTTGGGGAGGTGATTCCGGAGATGAGTCAAGCAAAGGAGAAGAAGACGAAGCAGCAAATCTTTGCCTTATGGCACAAGAAGACAACAAAGATGAGGTATGTCAAATTTCGTCTAACAACTTCTTTACTCTTGAAGAAATGCAAACTGCTTTTGACGAATTATATGCTGAGTTTATTAAAGCTTCAAAAACTGTTAAGGGCATAAAAGAAAATGCTTCATTAAAAGAAAAGGATTTTCAGAAACAGCTTTCTTTGAAAGAAAAGGATTTAGAAAAACTGGTTTTAGAAAATGAGAAGCTGAAAGAGGAAAACAAGTTTTTTGGAAAAAGAAGTTCCGTTAAGCCCGAAAGCTCTACTAGAAATTGCACTTCTTGTTTGCTTCTTAAGAATGAAGTAAATAGGCTTAAAGGCACATTAGATAAGTTTAATTCTTCGCATAAAAACTTGAATGATGTTCTTGTTAACTTGAAATCAACCAAGCATGGAATAGGCTTTAAGAATGAATAAAAGGTTGACGCTAAACCTCAACAACCTAAAGCTCAACCTAGGATTAACAACAGAAATGCTTATCCTAGAAACAACAACTCTAGAGCCAATATGCATGCTAGACAAAATGCTGAACTTTTTAGAAGACCTAGGAATGACTTACCACCTAGAAATAGTCACCCTAGAAATGATGCATATTTTAGGCCAAATTTTGAACCCCTTAGAAGACCTAGCAATGGCCCTCAACCGAGAAACAATCACTCTAGAAATGCTGCCCATCCTAGAGCTCATAGTAGGAGAAATAATTCTCATGAAATGCGAAATAGTCATAGTGTTCAAAATAGAGTAAGAAATTATCATCCGTCTAGTTACTATGAACCTATAAGGATGCATAACCCAAATGTGACTTGTCATTATTGTAGACGTATTGGTCATATTGCTCCTGCATGCTTTACACGTCATAGACATGTTACTCAATCGCATCATTATAATATGCCTAACCCCCAAGGACCCAAGATGGCATGGGTACCTAAAGAACATTAATTTGTATTGTAGGTGTGCTTGAAGGGATCAAGTGTACTATGGTACCTTGATAGTGGATGCTCCAAGCATATGACGGGAGATGAATCCAAATTCCTTCAATTAGAGCACAAAGAAGGAGGAAGTGTTATCTTCGGTGATAACAATAAAGGAAAGATCATCGGCATCGGCTCGGTCGGTAAGGATGAAAATTCCTCTATTAAGCATATATTACTTGTGAAAGGTTTGAAGCATAATCTCTTGAGCATAAGTCAATTATGTAACAAGGGAAATCTTTCTCTATTTGATTTGGAAGAATGCCTAGTATTTAGACGTAGTGATTCCAAAATCATACTTCGTGGTTTTAGAGTTGATAATATTTATATGGTTGATCTTGTTAATTCCTCACCCGAATATGTTGATTCTCTAATGAGTAAAGAGGATGATACTTGGCTATGGCATCGTAGAGTAGCACATATCAATATGCATCTTTTGAACAAATTGATTTCTCAAAACTTAGTTGTTGGTCTTCCCAATTTAAAATTTGAAAATGACTCTATTTGTGACTCGTGTCAAAAGGGGAAGCAAACAAAAGCATCTTTCAAATCTAAAGCCTTTGTTTCAACTTCTAGACCATTGCAATTGCTTCATATGGATTTATTTGGTCCCTCTCGCATCGAAAGTCTAGGAAGAAATAAATATGCTTTTGTGATTGTTGATGATTACTCGAGATTTACTTGGGCTTTATTTCTTGCCAATAAAAGTGATGCTTTTCAAAATTTTAAATATTTTCTTAAGCGTGTTCAAAATGAGAAAGAAACAACCGTCACTTCAATTAGGAGTGATCATGGGGGAGAGTTTGATCACAATATCTTTGCGGAATTTTGTGACGAACTCGGAATCGAGCATACCTTTTCCGCTCCACGTACACCACAACAAAATGGGGTGGTGGAAAGGAAAAATAGGTGTCTTGAAGAGATGGCTAGAATCATGCTCGACGAAGCGAAGATACCCAATCATTTTTGGGCGGACGCCGTGTGTACCGCTTGCTATGTTCTAATAAAAGAACCCAAATTGTGGAGGAATCCCCTCATGTTGTATTTTCCGAAAATAATGCTCGCTTGGCGAGAAAGGATTCCAGTCTTGATCTTGCAGGTATCTTAGATAGCTTGAAAGACAAAATACAAGAGGAACCAGCCATGGAAAATAAGGATGAAACTGAGGAACAACCAACAGAAGAAGCGCCACAATTGGAAAAAGAAATGAATATGCCTAACGAGTGGAGGACAATCAAATATCACCCTCTCGAACAGGTAATTGGCAACGTTGGAGACAAGGTATGTACCCGAAACTCTCTCAAAAATACTTTAGAACATACTGCTTTTGTTTCTCAAATTGAACCCAAAACCATCTCAGAAGCAATTGGGGATGAATTTTGGACCTTGGCAATGCAAGAGGAGATTAACCAATTCGAACGCAATGACGTTTGGGATTTGGTGCCAAGACCCGAAGGTCATACCATAATTGGTACGAAATGGGTTTTTCGCAATAAACCAGATGAAAATGGTATAATCACTAGAAACAAAGCTAGGCTTGTAGCAAAAGGCTATAATCAAGAAGAAGGTATTGACTATGAGGAAACATATGCTCCCGTAGCTAGATTAGAAGCTATTCGCTTATTGCTTGCATTTGCCTCTTCTATGAATTTCACTTTATATCAAATGGATGTGAAAAGTGCTTTTCTAAACGGTTTTATTCAAGAAGAAGTTTTTGTTGAACAACCCCCCGGTTTTGAAAACTTTAAATCTCCCGATCATGTTTTCAAACTCAAAAAGGCTCTTTATGGTTTAAAACAAGCTCCCTGAGCTTGGTATGAAAGATTGAGTAAGTTTCTTTTGGAAAATGATTTCATTAGGGGGAAAGTTGACACAAATCTCTTTGTTAAGCACAAAAACAATGATATTTTGTTAGTTCAAATATATGTAGATGATATTATATTTGGTGCTACTAACAATGTTTTATGCAAGGAATTTTCCGATTTAATGACAAGCGAATTTGAGATGTCTATGATGGGTGAGTTAACATTCTTTCTGGGATTACAAGTAAAGCAAATGAAAGAAGGTACATTCATTTGTCAAGCCAAATATTGCAAAGAATTGCTGAAACGATTTGAGATGAACAATGCAAAAGAAATGGCAACTCCCATAAGCACATCCGATCATCTAGACAAAGATGAGAAAGGTAAGGAAGTCGACACCAAAAAGTATCGAGGTATGATTGGCTCTCTTCTTTATCTTACTGCTAGTCGTCGGGACATTATGTTTAGCGTGTGCTTATGCGCTCGTTATCAATCGTGTCCGAAGGAGTCTCACCTTACTGCGGTAAAACGGATTTTAAGGTATCTTGTTGGTACTACAAATGTGGGTCTATGGTACCCCAAAGGCTCTTCATGCCAACTTGTTGGCTATTCCGATTCTGATTTTGCTGGATGCAAATTGGACCGCAAGAGCACTAGTGGCACTTGCCATTTGCTCGGTAGCTCTCTCGTTTCTTGGTTTAGCAAGAAACAAGTAAGTGTTGCGTTGTCCACAACCGAGGCTGAATATGTAGCCGCGGGGAGTTGTTGCGCTCAAATCCTATGGATGAAACAACAACTCTTGGACTATGGCCTAAGTCTTGATCATATCCCTCTTAGATGTGATAATACTAGTGCCATATGCTTGACTAAGAACCCCGTTCTTCATTCGCGAACGAAACACATTGAAATTAGACATCATTTTATTAGAGATCACGTTCTCAAAGGCGATGTCGAAATTGAATTTGTTGAAACCAAAAACCAATTGGCAGACATCTTTACAAAGCCTTTAGAGAAAGAGTCCTTCTTCCGAATTCGCAGTGAACTCGGGATCCTTGACTCCACGTTGATCTAAGTCATGCATTGTATTTTTTTATTACATGATTTCTAACTTGAGCGTCGGAGACGTCTAACGATTTTTGCAGGTATCGCCCCAAAGGAAAGGGGAATTATAAAGCGTGACGTGTAACAATCTATTTCCGTCATCTAAAAATCGATTATTTCGTATCAATAATCGATTATGTTGCTATTATTCGGGTTGATGTTGCTGTTTTTTTTCTTCTTTCCAATAAATAAACAAGGTTTATTTCATCTTTGGCATCTTATTATTATTTTTGCTAATGGCAAAAGGGGGAAGATAACGGGGTATGCAACTCTCAATATTTATAAGCTTAAATTGAGGGGGAATTCATATATTGAGGGGGAACAAATATCATACTTGTTACATGTATATACTTGTCTTGAATCGTCAATATAAATTGCTTGTCTTGCATATCCCGCTTAATGTTTGCCATTATCAAAAAGGGGGAAATTGTTGGAAACACGTTCTCAATGCAATTTACTAAAACGTGTGTTCTTTTGTATAGGTTTTGATGAATGACAAACGAAGCGAAAATTGATATATGACGAAGTTCAAGAAACAAGCGCACAATTGATATACAACGAGATTCAAGCTCAAGACAAAGTTTTATTAGTTTAATTGAGTCATTCTTATTTGTGATCTTGATCCTACAACTTGACTCGTAACATGGCTTCTCTCATAAAACTATTTTCCAAAATCATGCATATTTAATTTAATGCTAAATGATTTTAAATCATGCATATCTTTATTAGTCAAAATGATTTTTAAATGCCTCTGAAAACTGGACTAAGATAATCGATTATGTACTAATGATAATCGATTATGTTGAGCCAAGACTGCATGACAATCGATTGTGAACTAATGACAATCGATTGTGTTAAGGCAGTGAACATCAGGTTTCTTCAAACCTGCATGACAATCGATTGTGAACCTTATGACAATCGATTGTGATGAGGCAGTGTCCATCAAAGTTTTTCAAAACTCAGAATAATCGATTGTGAAGCTAATGACAATCGATTGTGAAGAGACAGTGTCCTTCAGTTTTTTCAAAGTCACAAAATAATCGATTGTGAACTAATGACAATCGATTGTGTTGAGGCAGTGACTTCCAGTGATTTTCAAATTTATTAAATAATCGATTGTGAGTATATAACAATCGATTGTCAAGAGGCAGTGTCTAAAATGTTTTTCAAAAACTGATAAGTAATCGATTGTTGACTTTGTGCAATCGATTGTGAAGCTGACCGTTGTCGTAAAGTTTTCAAATACCGTCAGGTAATCGATTATTGATTCTGTGTAATCGATTGTTTTGATTAAAATCCGGAAAATATTTTTTGAACGTTATTGGGTAATCGATTATTGATTTTGTATAATCGATTGTTTTGATTAAAATCCGGAAAAGATTTTTTGAACATTGCTGAGTAATCGATTGTTGATTCTGGACAATCGATTGTTTGTGGTAAAATCTAGAAAGGTTTTTTTGAACGTTGCCAGTAATCGATTATGGATTGTAAGTAATCGATTATCAAGCGTAAAATCTGGGATTGAATTTTGATCTGACTGGCAGACAATCGATTGTTGGGGTTTGACAATCGATTGTCAGTGAGTAAAATCAGCAACTCTTAATTGGCAATTAGGCAACGGTAATGTCAAGTTTTTCAACTATAAATACAGCTTCATTTCACTGTTTTAAACACAACAACATACTACAACTGATCATTACATTGCTACAAGCTTGCATACTTTTGTTTATCATTTTATATTCAATTTCATAAAGATTTTGAGAGCCATATTCTTGTCCAAAGTTGTTGTGATCCAGAGCTTACTTCTTTTACTCATATCTACTCATTAAGGAGTATTTTGTTTGAGTGTTTTAGTGTTGTATACACTTGTAAGAGAATTGTAATTCTCTTGTTGTAAGGAACTTGTGTTTCCTTGGTTGAAGTCTTGGAGTGTTGTAACTCCGAGCAAAGGTGTTGAGGCTTGCGTCCTCAAGTTGTAAAGGTTTGTTAAGCACCCGGAAGCTTGACTTGTTAGTGGAAAATCTCGAGAGAGTCTCTCGGGGACTGGACTAGCCACACGTTGTGGTGAACCAGGATATATCTGTGTGTAAGTTATTATTTATCGCACTTATTTACTTCTTGCAAATTTTAATTTCCGCAAGTTTACGCTAATTTTTATTATAACGCTATTCACCCCCCCTCTAGCGTTAAGCGTATTATCTAACAATTGATTCCTCAAAGTAGAGCTCACTTTCTTCCTCGAAATCGGACTTTCCTCGACTTCCTTCCACACTCTCAAATTGGTGGGCATAGTGAGCCTCAACTAATATTTTCATTTGATCTTCCAAAGTGCAAATATGTTCATCATTGTGAGCCAAGCCTTGTTTTAAGTCCTCGAGGGCAAAGTTGTGGTTCTCTTCATTTTCAAGAATGGTCTCCAACATGAGCATCGTCTTCTCATTTTGAGCATTTGAGAGTGCTTCTTGGTTTTGGTCAAGTGCCAAGGGAGGATTTTCGGCTTCAACCTCCGAGGAAGATCTTTAGCTATCATTAACTTCCAGGGCCTTTTAGACCTCAAAAGCTTCCAGCATTTCTTCCATTTGCAAGTTTAACCTTTCAAATGCCAAGTCATTTGGGAGACTATTTTCCAAAAGCTCTTTCAAGACAATTTGTTCTTTTTTTCATCCTTCAATTAGGCATTCAAACATGATCTTGAACTCTCCATTTTGACCATGTTAAACTTCTTCCACTTCCATAGCCCTATCATTTTCATCACAAAAAGTAGAATCATCATAGTGGAGCTTGGGGAAGGGAAGGACAAATAAGCACAATACTCCCAATGAGAATTTTGACAACCACAGTTATCACAACTAATCCACTCATCGATTTGAGATTGTGCACACAATCCACCCCCGAGAGAGTTTAAATAATTTTTCCACAAGTGTTGTCCTCCACAATAAGGACAAGGGTTATCAAAGTATGAACAACTACCATCCGAACAATTTTTATTATATGATGTTATTTTTAGAAATAAGAAAATAAACAAGAAGCAAACAAGAAAAATAGACCAAGGTAAGAAAAGTAATTGCATAAATATTCACAAGTTTGGACCAAATCAATTACGCTTATTTCTCGCACAGCCTAAATTATGCCAAATTGTTCCGCGACAACGTCGCCAATATTGATGACTTCCGAATCCACTACTAAAAAGTAATTGAACACGGTCGCATGAAATATTATTTACCCAACTAAGAGTCGAGATCCACAGAGAACAATATGTAGGTGATTAGGAATGTAAGAGAATTATCACTTGTTATGCAATGCTAAACACTAAGAATTGGTTTGAGAAAAGATTTATACCTAAATGCGGAAATATAAACTAACCTAGAAAGCAAGTAAAATGATTAATGACTACAAGGATGAATGCATCAGAAATTACACTCAAGTAACGATCCAATGTATTTCACGATTTTATAAATATGAGCTAGTTTATGTTAATTATCCACATATAACAATTCTATATTAGATTCTTTCAAAGACTAACAAGACTTCCTAATTAAATTATCCCTAAAATAATTAAGAGATTAAGCACACCCAGAATGGCTACAAGTAGTCAATCCTATCTCTAGTTAGAATTTATAAAATGAGGGTTAAAGTCTCAAGTTCTTGTTGATTAATCTTTCAAAACCCCAAATAATCTTTCGTAAAATTAATTCGGAGTTAATGGGCGAGTCCTAGAGTTAGCTAATCCCGTTGGAAACATTAAAGAAAAATAATAATTAAAGTAATAATAACTCACTTCATAAAAGGATAAAAGTCATTCAGTGCATAAGCACAACAAGGTATTTAATCCATACTTTAAATATGAATACTCCCATAAACACGATTCAAGTGTTGGATTAAATAGTACACACTTAGATATGCAATAAAAAGCAAGGACATGAAGAAATGAGTCCAAAAGAGTAAGAAATTCTTAACCCAATATTCAAATCTTAAGAACCCAAGTGTAAGTGCATGGACCCTAGCTTCCAAACTTGTTCTCTCTAGCCCTGAGACTGAAAATAAGCCAAAAGGTATTATACAAATAAGCTAAGTGAGGCCAAAAAATATGAAATTCCATAATTGCCTAGGTCTGGTGCTCGATTTTCGCATTTGTGAACAAAAGTTCGCAATTGCGAACTATGCCTATGCTGGAGAATGGAGGGGGGCTAATGTGCACCATGTGTATTTTTGAGTGTACTGGAGAATGGTATCCAAAATGGAATATGGTCAATGAATTATAATAGAAGAACGGAAAAGAAAATCAAAAAGATCCTAATATAACTAAAATCTAAAACAAAGAGGAATTTTCATCAAGCTTTATCTTTTAGTGGAAATCGGCCATTGTCACAGTCCAAATTTCACTAAGGATCGTGATGGCATTGGACACTACTCTCAGGCAAGCCAACACCAACTTACTTCTAATTTCTTATTTTGATAATTAAAATCATTTCTTTTATACATTAAACAATAAGTACTCTTTCACTGAATAGATATTTATGTCTTTAATAATCTTAATATGAAATAATCCCATAATTATCCTAGAACCTGGTATCACGAGTGTATGAGCAATTACTAAGAGATCGAATAAAGTATAATAACTGTCCGGAATACAAATTGAATAGAAGGTAAATACAATACGCCGAAACAGACTACACTGGTTGAGGTCCCCTCGGGAAATGTAGCTCACCTAGTCTCCGTATCATCCATGCTACTATGCCTAGTAGGCCATTGGAAATACATGTGCATGTGCAACAAAAATATATAACAAGTGTAGCATGAGTACGAAAACAACGTGTACTCAGTAAGTATCCCGTCTAATCTCAAAGAAGTAAATATGAGAGGTCGACTTCGAGACTTAGTAATGGTACAATAATGATACACCAATAATACGATAAATTGAGGACTTTTATAAACATGATTGTAATTTAGTTTAATGAAGCAAGTAAACAATTCCTTCTTTTATAGGAAATTGCCAAATTCCTTTTTATCATTTATACATTTATTCTCAAGTCGGGAAGAAACAATATCAACTTCAATAAATTTCAAGGCAAGCGATACAAGCATGCGTAATTCATGCCGAGGTCGTAGGGCCCAATCCAATAATATTTAAATTGTGCACTGCCAGAGGGTCGAATGGTACGAACCATAGATTAATATGTTACCCCGCTCACGAATCATACATGTGACACGATCAAATATAAATAAACAATCATCCTGCTAGCGAATCCTACATGTGATACAGGTACTCATAGAAACACATATTCAAACAGTCAATCAAGACATTCATCAAGGAAATAATTATTTAGGGGGGGTATAAATTTCCCTTTTCACAAGTCCTGAAAATGAAGTTTAGCACTTTTAGAAATCATTTGCCATTTTGATATGATTTAAGAAATTTAAACTATCAATAAAGTTGCATTTATTACAAGTAAGCATGCTTGTGAGTCCTAGACTGCCATAACATAGGCATAATAGTAGCTATGCACGGACTCTCGTCACCTCATCCGTACGTAGCCCCCAAAATTAGCAGCACATGTTCAATTAAATCACCTATGGGGACAATTTCCTCTTACAAGGTCAGAAAGGAGACTCACTTTGCCCTAGAGCTTACTTCCAATATCAAGAACGTGCCCAAACCCTCAATTTGGAGCCGAATGATCCAAAACTAGTTAAACGGGGTAACAACTAGTAAATACAAGCTCAAGAGTTCATATTTAAACTAGTAAAAATTTCCCAACCCTAAATATTAGTTTTCCAAAAGTCCGCCCTCAAGCTTGCGTGTCAAAATCTAACAAAAAATCACGGAAAATGAAAGCTCATCTAACTACGACTCCAGCCATACCAATTTACCAAAATCCGACATCAACTCGACCCGCAAATCCCAAAAATGCACTCTATGATCTTTCTACCATTTTCCCCAATTTGCATCTCAAAAACACTGGTCGGATGTTGAAAACAACCATATATTCATGTATATTAACCAATTCCAAGTTAGAATCACTTACCCAATATTTCTACTTAAAATCTGCCAAGAACTGCCTCTCCCCAAGCTCAGATTCGTCAAAAATGGAGAATGGGAGGAAGTCCCCTTCTTTTTATAACTTAAAGTTCTGCCTAGACTGCCCTCGAAAATGACCCTTGAGGTTGACATCATCATGACCTCCTGAAGGGAACTAGAAAACACACATCAGATTCTGATGTTTAAGTCCAAATTTGGATCCGTTAACCATCCACAACTCACCCGAGGCACTCAGGACCTCAACTAAATATACCAACCAGTCCTAAAGCATCATACGAACTTAGTTGGAATCTCAAATCACATAAAAATGAAAAAATCACAAATCACACCACTATTCATGCTTAATGAAATTAAGAACTTCCAACTTCTATATTTGATGCAAAAACCTATAAAATCAATTCCGATTCACCTCCAATTTTGCACACAAGTAACTTTTGACATTGCAGACCTACTTCCACTTCTAGAATCGAATTCTGACCCAGATATCAAAAAGTCAACTCTCGGTCAAACTTCCCAAAAACTTTTAAATTTCTATCTTTGGCGAAATGACTCTAAAATGACCCATGGACCTCCGAATTCACTTTCGATCGTGCTCCCAATACCAGAATCACCACATGGAGCAATTCCCATAATCTGAATACCAAATGTACTTCGATAAAACCGAAATGCACTTCAACCCAAACTTATGAAATTTTTCAAAAAATGCTAACTTCCACAATAGGCGCCAAAATGTTCCTGGGTCTTCCAAAGCCCGTTCCGATCATATGCCCAAGTACGAAACAAAACTTGTTTGAACCTTCGAATCTCGATTCTTAGGTCGTTTGCTCAAAAATTCAATCTTAGTCCATTCTTTCAACTTAAAGCCTCTGAAATGATAATTCTCTCTCCAAATCAACTTCGGACTTCTAGAAATTCAATTCCAACCACGTGTAAAAGTCATAATACCTTAAGTGAAGCTACTCAGGACTTCACACTGCTGAACGATGTGCTAGAGCTAAAAATGACCGGTCAGGTCATTACATTCTCTCCCACTTAAACATACCTTCATCCTCAAACGTGCTGAGAACCGCACCGGAGTTGTCTGAAATCACTGTTTAATACCTTGAGCACCTACCCTGCTACCACAGCTCAGTTGAGCCCAATAATTTGATCAAATCTAGAGATATTCTCTTTTATTCAAACAATTAATCTTAGAACCCAATTCCAACACCTGAAAATTCTCCGTCAAGCCTACTTCTAATATATGAACACTATATCAATCACTACACGACTAGAACATGACTGCATACCTTTGATGAATTCACACTATGCATCACATCATTCACACGACCATAATAACATTCTCTAATCATAATAACCAAAAATTCCCGAATTTGATACTCACAATGCACCGCATGACATGTATAAGTCGTGTCCCAATTCTTACAATACTGCTACGACAGAGGAAATGCGTAGAAATTCATATCCAACTATCAAGTTAACAAATCATTGAGGCTACAATCCTAACAAGAATATTACCTCATTATGAACAAATAGTGATCTTTGCTCTTTAATATACTTCATACAAGCTGATTGCACTGATCCTGGATCCAATAACCTTGTCTCACCCAGTATGAACAGCTTACGCAACAGGTCACCCCATACATGATCAAAAGTCTCATATGATGCCACAATGTGCCAACAGGATACCAACTCGAATGTGATACATAAGAAAGACGAGCTCTGGAATGGACTACTCCACTCACGTAGCTAATATGAACTTTCCTCAAAAAATGAAAACGAAACACACAGGATAGAATATAAGGGACTGTAATCATCATCACTCTCCTGTGGCGTGCAATCCGATCCAAACAACATACCCATGACGGCATGCCACCTGATCTACATGTAAAATTAGATAAGAAGATACACATCAAGCTAAACTACTCAGTACAACACTATACCGAATATCGATCACAAGTGCGCTCAGCGCATAATACCATCCCTAAGGATCCATATAGAGTCATACGCTAACAAACTCAAGCACAACTGAGGTGCGATAAATGTTCTGAAATTAAAGAGCCATCATGTTCACATAACACCACTACTACGCGGAACCTCAACACATATGAAATTCACCAAGCCATTTCGCAACTCACACTGTACAATATAGCATTACATGAAATAGCCGGCGACGAAATAGCATTCAACGTCTGAATACTCCTCCATAAAGAGAGGTATGCTGAAATGAAAACATTCGGCCTGAAATAGAGCCCATATTCATATCTAAGTCAATCCACGTGCCTCAAGTCAATTGTAGTCGTACTGAACTAGGCCAGTAATCATTTTTGGGTCCATAATAAGCCCTTTTTCCAATAACACACAAGAACAATCATTATAACCAAAGTAATCCTCCATAGTCCATAACCTAATAAACTAAGTGCCCTCCAGGCATAAATTCTCAAATTAACGATATCACCACAATCTTCATACTTGGTTTTATTCTCCAATTAATCAAGTAACTACATGCCACATTTATACAATATTCTCACGGGAAACGCTCCCACGATCTTCCATAATAGATAACAGTCTGCACATCCATACCACTGGCCGCACTAATGCTGAAAGCGATCAAGAATCCATAACCAGGATGCGAAGCCTCTTTCAAAAAACAGCGATCCCAGGTGACACTGAAGACAATGTCAGCTTACTCTAAACATTGAAATACCTTTCATGCTCATCCGAGATCATAACGTCCTTGTCAACACCAAACCACAACCCCGTTCCCCACCTTCAAATTCCACACTACTCACGGCACCTAACATGACAACATGCGATAGTAGAAGAATTTCATCCTCACTCATAAACCATTAACATGGTAAACATTTCCTCACATGGAAATTTTTTACTTAAATCATTCCAGGAGAACCATAGCAACACACGAGTGAATTCTCGCAACCGCAAAAGATCCAATTCTTCAAATAGTGGCCTAAGCTACCATAACTGTTTCCGAGATCCGCCTACACGTAGCAAGCCATAATACTAGAATACTTCAAAATAAAGTCAATTACGGTGGCCGACAAGCCTCACACATACCATCAAAAATCACTTGCATAACTTAATCACGTCGAAGGAACTGATCACTGCCACCAACATGCCAATTCCACCATGGCTAACCAATCCAACCTCTTCTAATTTATTCTTAATTGTCTTAAAATTATGATAACTTCATTCAACATATAATGCACTCAACCTGAGTGGCCTTGTAACAAGAAACCATATTATCTCAAATCCCATGAACCACCTCATACCTTCTTTGTGCGCATATTCATATCTCGACTGGTAAATCCATTATGATAATTCCTCTACGAATCTAAGGTCCTTCTCTCCCTTTCCTCCCAATGCTACACTACATGTCAATACATCGTAGAACAATCCGAGTCTCTCATCATAAGCTGCTTCACAAGCTCGATTCTTAAGCATATTGCTGGCTTGAATCCTTAAGCATCGCATTTTTAACCGTTGGATTCACTAGGACCATTATTGAGAGTCACCCACACTGACATGGTCCTGAATATAATAAACTGCAAGGCTCCGGTATCCTATGACCACCCTCTCAAAGAAGCACCCGGCTAAACCAGCTTCTTTGTAACTCACTTTTACACGAAGCATAAGTCTTCCTAAAGGCTGAACGTGAATCGATGACGACTATTATAGAACACATTCTTCAATTCCTTTTGCTCAAATTACTACTAATGTTCTCTTTCCTTAGCCGAAAAAATTACCAACCAATACGCCAATAACTCGAAATCTCACAAGAATATAATCATAAAACCAAATCGTAAGCGGTGGGATTTTCCCACTTAGCTTGAAGCCACCATTATGCAACCCTGGAATCCAACAAAATTCTTTCTTTATTGTTGAAATGATCTAGCACAACCAACCTGCCAAGCTCCTAGAAATCTTTCTGTATACCATTTATGAATACTCCGAATAATTAACCACTTTCACATGTTTGGCCTCCTTGCTAAATAGCCAGTAGGATTATTCGCAGAAGCTTCGCCAACAGTCACACCCCAAAATTCTGGGAGTGCGACCGGCTCTCAACTGAGTAAATCGACTGAGCAAGCCTGATAGGTTTCATACATACTACTCAATCTTTGAAAAAAGAGGAAATATACATCGTTAATCAAATTCTATAAACAAGTTTTTAACGATTTCCATTTAAATTCCATTAGCAACTTTGTTCATAATTTTGAAGATATACAAGTTTTATACATCTTTTCCAAACATCATTATTTCTATTTAATTCCAATTCATGACACCACCCACAACCTATCTATGGAGCCTCTAAACACAACTAAAGAGTAATGCAATATGGAATAGCCAGTGACAAGGCTTTGGCTATACCTCAAATACAAAATACATGATAAACATATGAAACAAGAACACAAAATGAAGTGGGGATCATCAAATCAGGTGAAAGGATGATGCGACACTAACTGCGACAAACACTGCCTCCTATAGAAACACATGCATCCATTTAAAGACGTAGTGCCCTCGACAAAAGCGACGTTAGTTCCATCGAATAGAACAGGTATGTGTAACTAAACATCATCCAGTTAGAAAGGACTTTCATCAATAATAAGGAAATCACAAGTACAACTCAAATACTTTAAATGATCACAACATCATAAAATACGGGAATCATGCAATTTTCACATTATTTTCCCATTGCTTTTGGTTTTTGGGGTATTTAATACTATTCCCCATTGTTCATATCACCACCGCTATCTTGATTAAAGTCTAATCTCCACCCGATCGGCTAGGCCATATCCCGAGACGTTACCAATATTCCATTCCCACTTTCCAGTTTCAATTGTCAATACGTTACTACCGTATATATATATATATATATATATATATATATATATATATATATATATATATATATAGACACACACACACACACACATTGTTCATATCACCACCGCTATCTTGAGTAGAGTCTAATCTCCACCCGATCGGCTAGGCCATCTCCCAGAGACGTTACCAATATTCCATTCCCACTTTCCAGTTTCAATTGTCAATACGTTACTACCATATATATATATATATATATATATATATATATATATATATATATATATATATATATATATATATATATATATATATATATATATATATATATATATATATATATATATATATATATATATATATATATATATATATATATATATACGATCACAGCCAGATCGGCTAAGCTGCCTTACAGAGACATTTTTTTCCCATCAATCATGTCATTTCAATCTTTATTTCCCACAAATCATTTCATAGGCACTTGGGGCCACAACTGTCACATCACATAGTTGGTACTAGGGCATATCTCACGTCATTCCTAATTTCAATGTTAGGTTTGTAACTTAAGAGAGTATGGGCACACAAGAGCACATAAGATTGTAAGCGTAGATGATATTTCACATAGGTGGCACAACAATGCACTTCAATTTCAATCTAAGGTCTAAGCATTTCAATACATGATTCATAGTCCTTGCACCTTCGCAAATTATCAAGAATAATACATTAATCATATTGGAATACATCTTTCACAAATATAAGGAAGAAACCCTAAATTCATGTGGAACAACAATCAATTTAACAATTCAACTCTAATCTTATCGTATTCACACAAACACCGATGAAGCTCAATTTCCAAAAGATGGGGTTTTAGCCATACATACCTTGTATAAGCTTTTCTTAAGTTACTACGACGTTCTGGAAATTCTAGCAATTCAAATCTACTTTGAGACATAATAAAACTGAACACAAATTAGGAAGGTATTCATGGTTTCAGCTCAATTGAGCATCTTGATTTCAGATCTCTTTTACAAGGTTTCCTTCATTCCCCAACCCAATCTTTCAACAAACCTAATTTGTAAATGCATGTGTACATAATGTTATTTCCCCCAAGAATAATACCTCAATACCTCATCTTATACCCCAAACTCGAAATTAAAGCCTAATGTATAGAATCTTACATCTTAGATGAAGAACTTGTGATTGGGTTCGTTGATTCGTGAAGATTGATGCAAGATTGGATGATTGAATGTTGGATTCCTCCTTCTATCTCTAAATGCTCTCAACTCTCCCTAAAATCAGTAGAAAAATGACCCCAAAATAATCCCCAAACACTATATGTTAATATGGGGCCGGATTATAAAAATAGGAAGATTAACCCTCCAAATGTGGGTCTGCGGTCGCATAATAGACCGCAAAATGGGTATGCTGGCCGCAAATGCATCGCAAAACTCGATGCCCAAAACTAGGTTAAACTAGTCCAGTTTGCGACCAGATTTGCGATTGCAAATCAAGTATACATAGCGCATAATGGTTTTACGATCGCATATCTGACACATGATCGTATTGTTTCAGCCTTTGGTAATTGGACCATAACGTTGTGCAGGAATGTCCAAATGACAAACGGTTTGAAGCGTTGGAAACTAGACTCAAAGATCTTTCATTTGAAAGGTTATTCATCACATAAAACATTATACATGCTTAGATATTCTCGTTCAAAGTGAGGACTTTTGCAAACTCATTTGGAATCTTAGCCTATTATGAAGTTTTCCCATTCGACTTAGGCTTAGGCCTTTCGTTGGGCCCCAAATTACTTACCATAAGACTAGTACACTTATTTACCAAGTCCAATTGATTCCCACCATATTAATAGTACACAAGATATTGTAATTAGCCTACGTGACACCACGAAATCCTAAATTACTTAGTGAAATTTTCCGGGGCCTTACATGCTCACCCCCCCAGGATCATTCGTCCTCGAATAAGGAGAAGGGTCTGCCCTAAATGCTTAACGCAATATATCTCTTTTATGACCAACCTCAAGTCCCTAAATTTTGACTAACTCCCAAATTTTTCATAAATTTCCGCAGAGTCTCCTTTATAACTAGGACTATCCACCTCCCAGGGAACCAACAAAACCATCCTAACAACTCATCAACAACTCGACAAAGTACCACAATGATATATCAATAACACGAACCTTACCGTTACAAGCTCGTCATTATCATACTGATACCAGATCATGGACCGCACATTTTAGATCATAACACCTATAAGATACTTTTCAAATCAAGACCAACTTCAATCAAAAGAAATACCTTATTTCCACAATACTCTCGGCCTACAATGTAGCCTCTTATACTTATAGGATTTCCCATAGCACATTCACAGGAACAACCCCAACCTACAAACTTATCTAACAAGGATGACAACTAGATACCACACCTAAGCTAACTATCCATTAACATTCATCTTCAATAATTTACACCAAGGTAATACACAAATGATCTCCACCTACCTTCTTAGTCATAGACATATGAAAACACAAATTCATGAGGAACAACTATGGGGAAACATCCCATTCTTAGTGCGATCTAATGGGAATGCGCTTACATACCATTCATCATCAATTCATATTACAACTATAGGGGAAAATGTTGAGAATAACCGGTTCACCCTCCTGAATTTTAAATCTCTATGCAATCTCCCAAACTAAACTCATGGTTACCTTCCGGATTACTCTAAGATGTGCTATCATAAACTGGCCATAAAACTACCTATCGAATATATGTGATCACAGGGGGATGATCCCTTTTTGACATGTTTGGACCTTCAATACCTAATAAATTTAATGCAATGAGGAACACAGAGTTCAAGATTGGGTTGGAGTTATCCAGGAATTCATTAATGCACTGAATAGAGTGCTTTCTGAGGTTATACGCTAAGGGACATGAAAATTAATACTAATAATGTTGACATGGTAAATCACTGTAACAACATCAATTATTAGACAAATGAGACATAAGGGGTAAGTAGTACATTGGCAATAGGAATCATTAAGGAGGAATATTCAAGTACATGACCTAGTCATCTCCTGGAGAATAAGGAAAACACAGTTATCTAGAAAGAGAATACTCTGGCACCTTGAATGCAATATGGATTTAAAAATACATGAAGTTGAATTACACTCTTAACGTTAGCTAATACAAGGAATATATGTCGCATGCCCATGAGGATGAAAAGAGGTTGAACACTTATGGGATTATCATGATTAAAACAGCTTAACCATTCCTCATAATTGACCCTAGATAAGAGAACTAAAGATACAACGACTGGTCTTCCAAATCAATATGGTCATGATACGCGCAAAAATCTGAGGGCATCTAATCACATCCTTTCATGAGTAAAACCACATAGCAAGGACATCTAAACGTTAGGACAAAATCATGTATTGGTTAGAGGCGTTCTAATGGTTAACATGGTGCTCCGGGGAGAAAAACAACTAATACTCCTATCCACCCAAGGAGGTGGAATACCAAGGGTAGCCAAAACTCCACGCACATGACAATGATATAGTCAATTATTTTAGAAGTCGAGTGAGCAAAAGGCCACGTAACCCATCCAATCCAACCCATTTAAGACTTTTGAAAAGGGTACACACTTTGGTTTGAAATCATGGAAATTTAATCTTGAACTTAAGGAAAATCATTACTTTTTGAAAACGAAGAGACAAGCCCTTGTAGTCCTGGAAAATCGTCAACGATGGCAACAAAGTACTTAAAACCATTACGAGTTGGTATAAAACAAGGTCTCAAAGTTCCCACATGGATAAGTTTGAAAGAATGAGACGTCTTAATGCATATATAGGGGAAAATTAATCTTGGTTACCTAGTCACATGGATAAGTAGAGCAGGTAGATGATTGTTTAGGAGAAAATCTCGTAAGGAATGCGAGCAATATCTTTTTATTCAAACAAAAGGGACATATCCCTTGATGCCATAAGGAATAAATTAGATTTCACGAGGAGAGTTACTAGATGAAAATAGATAGTAAGGCAGCACAACAAAAAGCACCGCTTGGAATCAACAAGCTTAAACAGAGTTGAAGACATTAGAAGTCTGTAGAAAAGGAAATTTGGCCATTCTCAGAGCGCTTGTAGAGTACATAAAAGTGGGGTTAATTAAATCAGATCATATAGATGGATAAACTAGCCGAGACATTGAGATAGTATCGCATTGAAGATTATTAGTAAATAACACATGATGCAATACAAATTAGAAGAAAGTAAGAGAGCCATATGAAAGTGACCTTTTCATTATAACCACTAGGAATGATGGTAATATAAAGAGTTTATGAAAAACTATACTTTTTAAAGAAGATCTCTATGTGTAGTCAGGTGATGTATAGCTCCAGATTTCAAAATACAATTATGTTTAGCAACCCAACTTCATAATGAACTACAACACACTTCTACACTTCCAACTATTACGAGCCACTTTGGGAGATGCTATAGACTTGACTGAGAGAAAGGCTTTGACATATGGATGTGTTACTATGTGTATTGCTCCTTGGTCAACCCAAAACCAAAAGGAGAGACCTAGATTAATAAGCAAATTGTTGGACTAGCACGTGTGAAGATAATCCATTATCGAAAGGAGATCATTCAATCTCAGCAAGTGCGACATGCTATCAACCCTTAATAAACTTGAAGTGAGGTGGGAACACAATGCGATACTATAAAATAATTATGGAAGGTTTTCAAATGTTCATAATAAGTTCTCCATGGATTTTGACTTGAGAAATACTTGGATGCTAATGAAAGACAGATAATATGCGAAATAGGTGTGGTACTATAATAACTCCAAAAGGTGCACTTGCTCTTGACGGAGAGCCTCGTACGGATCCTTACGAGAAACAAAGTGTTACAATGACACATACAAGGATATGTTCCCTCATGGTTATTGAACAAGTATGAGGAAACTAGCACAATGAATTTCACTAACTAAGGAACACCATTATCACATGTTGTGGAGGTGTAAAGAGAAAATAAACATTTGGCATAAGCTGAACATTCTTCTGCTATATCAACTACTAAACTACAATGCACAACCATGTCATGTGCAATCACAATACTAGGAACAAAGTGAGATTCTTACTAAGGAATGATCTTAGTGGACATGAAAGTCATACTAAGATGGGAGAACAAAAGATCTTCATGTGACAGATTCGTAAAAATCCCAAATTTCTCGAAAATTCTATACAGGCAAGCAACCCCTTCATTTGGCATGTATACATATGACAAGAGCCGGGATATGCTCTCATGTTACTAGATAGTGAAAAGGTCTCATGATGATACTCACAAGAGGGTATAGTTACTTTTCAAATCATAGAAAAGAGTGACTTGAAAAGGATCGCAACACTAGGATGCTTTACATGGAACTTGACACCATATAGGTAAACTTTACGACGGTGCATATATAGGCATACACGAGTAGATTTTTTCCATCTAAGTAAAAAGTTTCTATAAGGAGTTCATCGAGAATAGTCCCTTGTTGAGAATTAAGGAAAAAACAAGTGGGAAGTATCAATCGTAGAGTTATAACCCCATTCAAGGACATAATTATAGAACTTAATTCCACAAGAATGTAAATAAGAGGATTTGTAATAGATTGGATTCACGAATAATGCATCTCGTTCAAAGAGTCGATACATGCAATGTTTTGTTATTCAATACCTTGTTATGACCATGTTTCTGAGAATTCTTCAATATGGATGTACATATTCAACGAGTAGAAATTTTGATTTGAATCACTTAATGACTTCAGATTGGTAGGGCAATAGCTTAAATCTATACTTCTCGACTCCACATCCCTAACATACGTAGGTAACATACTGGTATACTACATGATCAGGTGGTGCAGAGACATTAATAGGACAAGGGCACTCCCCTTAGCAACAAGTTCTACCAATTCCTCCATGGCTCGATACATTCTCCTAACAAATGTTTGGGAAATCTCCCTCATATTCAATGGTGGGGGCATTCCCTCCATTCTACTTCCAAAATCATTAATTACTCATCTTGAGATTAAGACATAAAATGGAAATTAGCTCCATATCTTGAGCTCTACTACACGATCTGAAGTATCTGGAGTATCAAAGAAGGGTAAAATTCCTAAATGTCCAAATAGTCTCCAACATATTGATGTGGTCGACTACACACCGATAAGAAGGACTCTACTAGACACGGCTCAGAGACATCCTAGGATGCTTTAAAACCTTAGGCTCTGATACCAAGTTTGTCACGCCCCAAAATTCCAGGAGCGCGACCGACACTCAACCGAATAAACCTGACTAAGCAAGCCTGACAGGTTTCATATACACTACCCAATCATTGAATAAAGAGGAAATATACATCGTTAATCAAAATTCTATAAACAAGTCTTTAATTATTTACATTTCAATTCCTTTAGCAACTTCGTTCATAATTTTGAAGATATACAAGTTTTATACATCTTTTCCAAACATCATTATTTCTATTTAATTCCAATACCTGACACTACCCACAACCTGTCTATGGAGCCTCTAAACACAAATGAAGAGTAATGTAATATGGAATTGCCGCTAACAAGGCTATGGCTATACCAGAAATACAAAGAACATGATAAACAGATGAAAGAGGACCCCGAAACGAAGTGGGGCTCACCAAATCAGCTGAAAGGATGATGCGGCACTAGTTGCGACTAACAGTGCCTACTATAGAAACAAATACATCCATTTAAAGACGTAGCGCCCACCGGCAAAAGCGACATTAGCGCCATCGAACAACACTAGTATGTATAACTAAACACCATCTAGTTAGAAAGGACTTTCATATAATAATAAGGAAATCACAAGTACAACTCAAATACTTTAAATGATCACAACATTATCAAATAAAAGTATCATGCAATTTTCACATCATTTTCCCATTGCTTTGATTTTTGGGGCATTTCATATTGTTCCACATTGTTCACATCACCACCGCTATCTTGAGCGGAGTCTGATCTCGACCCAATCGGCTAGGCAGTCTCCCGGAGATCTTACCAATATTCAATTCACACTTTCTAGTTTCAATTACCAGTATTCAATTCGCACTTTCTAGTTTCAATTACCAATACACGACCGCCATACATAGATATCGTGGCACCCGATAATGGCCCGATCGGTTAGGCCGCCTTATCAAGGCATTTTCTTTTTCCCATCAATCATCTCATTTCAATCTTTGTTTCCCACAAATCATTTCATAGGCACTTGGGACCACAACTGTCTCATCATATATTTAGCACTAGGCCACATCTCACATCATCCCCAATTTCAATGTTAGGTTTGTCACTTAAGAGAATATGGGCACACAAGAGCACATAAGATTGTAAGCGTAGATGAGATTTCACATAGGTGGCACAACAATGCACTTCAATTTCAATATAAGGTCTAAGCATTTCTATACATGATTAATAGTCGTTGAACCTTTTCAAAATATCAAGAATAGCACAATGATCATATTGGAATACATCTTTCACAAATATAAGGTAGCAACCCCAAATTCATGTGGAACAACAATCAATTTAACAATTCAAATTTAATCTTATCGTATTCACACCAACACCGATGAAGCGCAATTTCTAAAAGACGTGGTTTTATCCATACATACCTTGTTTAAGCTTTCCTTTTGTTACTACGACGTTCCAAAAATTCTAGCAATTTCAATTTACTTTGATACATAACAAAATCGAACACCAAATGAGGAAGGTATTCATGGTTTCAGCTCATTTGAGCATTTTATCAAATACTAGTTGAGCATCTTGATTTCAACTCTCTATTACAAGGTTTCCTTCATTCCCCAACCCAATGTTTACTTATTTATGGTCAACAATCTTTCCACAATCCTAATTTGTACATGCATGTGTACATAATAGTATTACACCTAAAAATCATACCTCAATACCCCATCTTATACCCCAAACTCGAAATTGAAGCCTAATGTATAGACTCTTACCTCTTAGATGAAGAACTTGTGATTAGGTTATTTGATTCGTGAAGATTGATGCAAGATTGGATGATTGAATGTTTGTTCCTCCTTCTCTCTCTAAAATCAGTAGAAAAATAACCCCAAATGAAGCCCCAAACACTATATATTAAAATGGGGTTGGATTATAAAAACAGGAAGATTAACCCTCCGAATGCAGGTCTGCGGTCGCATAATGGACCGCAGAATGGGCATGCTGGCCGCAAACGCATAGCAAAACTTGATGCCCAAAACTGGGCTACACTGGTCCAGTTTGCAACCAAATTTGTGATCGCAAATCAAGTATGCAAACCGCATAATGGTTTTTGTGATCGCATATCTGATACAAGATCGCATTTTTCTAGCCTTTGGTAATTTGAACATAACTTTGCGTAGGAATGTCCAAATAACGAACGGTTTGAAGCATTGGAAACTAAGATCAAAGAGATTTCACTTAATAGGTTATTCATCACATAAAATCTTATACATATTTAGATATGCTTGTTCAAAGTGAGGACTTGTGCAACTCATTAATCTTAGCCTATTATGAAGTTTTCGCATTCGACTTAGGCTTAAACTTTTCCTTGGGCCCCAAATTACTTACCATAAGACTAGTATACTTATTTACCAAGTCCAATTGATCCCCACAATTTTAATAGCACACAAAATATTATAATTTGCCGACGTGACACCACGAAATCTTAAATTACATAGCGAAATTTTTCGGGGTCTTACACCAACCACGCAACCGATGATCTGCTAACAGGAGATAGCCCACCTGTGGAGATTACACACCTCCATATTTCAATGTAGCTGCATGAGGCACAATCACTATGCCATTCGTATCCCATCCTGAGCCCGTGCTCATCCACAAATTGTACTAGTCCATTCACTTCTTGGGGGCATCAACTAAATGTGCGACAATATCTTCCAATTCTAAGTTTTATTGCATTCTTCTTCATATCAAGCAATTTTTTTCCATCATATGGAATCTCCCACTTGTTAGATAATACGCTTAACGCTAGAGGGGGGGGGGTGAATAGCGTTATAATAAAATTTAGCGTAACCTTGCGGAAATTAAAATTTGCAGGAAATAATTAAGTGCGTTAAATAAACAAAAGGAAAGAACGCACCGATGTATTCTGGTTCACCACAACACGTGGCTAGTCCAGTCCCCGAGAGACTCTCTCGAGATTTTCCACTAACTTGTCAAGCTTACGGGTGCTCAACAAACCTTTACAACTTAAGGACACACGCCTTAACACCTTTGCTCAGAGATACAACACTCCAAGACTTCAACCAAGGAAACACAAGTTCCTTACAACAAGAGAATCACAATTCTCTTACAAGTGTACAAAACACTAAACACTCAAACAAAACACTCCTTAATGAGTAGATATGAGTAAAAGAAGTAAGCTCAAGATCACAACAACTATGGACAAGACTTTGGCTCTCAAAAGCTTTATGAAATGAATATAAAATGATAAACAATAGTATGCAAGCTTATAGCAATAGAATGATCAGTTGTTGTGTGTTGTTGTGTTTAAAACACTGAAATGAAGCTGTATTTATAGTTGAAAAACTTGGCATTACCGTTGTCTAATTGTCAATTAAGAGTTGCTGATTTTACTGAGTGACAATCGATTGTCAAGAAGCCACAATCGATTGTTTGCCAATCGTTCCAGAAATCAATCCCAGATTTTTCGCGTAACAATTGATTGTCCAAGATCAACAATCGATTATTGGTAACGTTCAAAAAATCATTTCCAGATTTTACGTAAAACAATCGATTATACCAAATCAATAATCGATTATTCAGCAACGTTCAAAAAATATTTTCCTGATTTTACGTAAAACAATCGATTATACCAAATCAATAATCGATTATTCTGCAACGTTCAAAAAATCTTTTCCATATTTTAATATCAACAATCGATTGTACAACATCAACAATCGATTACCTGACGGTATTTGGAAACTTTACGACAACGGTCAGCTTCACAATCGATTGTGCAATGTTAACAATTGATTATTTATCAGATTTTGAAAATCATTTTAGACACTGCCTCTTGCCAATCGATTGTTTTATACTCACAACCGATTATTTAATAATTTTGAAAAAGTCTGGAAGACACTGCCTCAACACAATCGATTGTCTTATGTTCACAATCGATTATTTTGTGACATTTAAAAATCTGATGGACACTGTCTCTTCACAATCGATTATCATTAGCTTCACAATCAATTATTTTGAGCGTTGAAAAACTTTGACGGATACTGCCTCATCACAATCGATTGTCATTAGCTTCACAATCGATTATTCTGAGTTTTGAAAAACTTTGATGGACACTGCCTCATCACAATCGATTGTCATAAGGTTCACAATCGATTGTCATGCAGATTTGAAAAGACCTGATGCTCACTGCGTTAACACAATCGATATTCATTTAGTTCACAATCGATTGTCATGCAGTCTTGGCTTAACATAATCGATTATCATAAGTTCATAATCGATTATCTTAGTCCAGATTTTAGAGGCATGTTTAAAAATCATTTTGACTAAAGTAAATATGCATGATTTAAAATCATTTAGCATTAAATTAAATATGCATGATTTTGTAAAAATAATTTTACGAGAGAAGCCATGTCATGAGTCAAGTTGTCGGATCAAGATCACGATTAAGAACGACTCATTTAAACTATAAAACTTTGTCTTGTGCTTGAATCTCGTTATCCACCAATTGTGCGCTTGTACTTGAACTTCGCATATATCAATTTGCGCTTGTTTGTCATTCATCAAAACCTACACATAAGAACACACGTTTTTGTATATAGCCTTGAGAACGTGTTTCCAACAATTTCCCCCTTTTTGATAATGGAAAACTTTAAGCGGGATATGCAACTTAAACAATTTATAATGACGATTCAAGACAAGTAAAGATATGCAATAAGTATGCGATTAGTTCCCCCTGAATATATGAATTCCCCCTCAATTTAAGCTTATAAATATAGAGAGTGCATACCCGTTATCTTCCCCCTTTTGCCATTAGCAAAAATAATATAAGAAGATGCCAAAGATGTAAATAAAACTTGTTTATTTATTGGAAAGAGAAAACAATTACATAAGGAGGGGCAATAAAACATATCACAATAAAAAATCATTCATCATCATTTCCCGCCTAATCATCCGGCACTGCTTCGAAGGGAACAAGACCCGCATATGGATAATGAACATGGTCAAAATATCCATGGATCTCATGAGTCAATTGACCAACAGAGGTGGTCAAGGAAGCAATTTGGTCGGAAATGGATTGGAGAGTGGGCTCTTGAGGCGGACGAGTTCGACGGGTTGGAGGAGGAGCAGGCGCTGCATGATCATCGTCATGATGAAAGGAGGATTCTGAAATTTCCCACTTTTTGGTACTCTTTTTGAGAGGACCGTTGGAAGTGATGAATCCGGAGGCTTCAAGAAAATTCATGATGAGGAGAGCATAAGGAAGAGGCCTATCATCTCCGATAGCGTCACGCATGTGAATTTTGACGAACCGACACCAATTGATGTTATGCTTACGAGGCTTGAGGACTCGGGTGATGAAATAGAAAATCAACCGATAATTTGGATCCATTCCCGTAATTTAGGATGACGGGAAGAAAGATTTGGATCATAAGAAGTAAGTCCGGTTTGATGTAGGAGGGCTATTTTATCAAAAAGGGCTCCGGCCTCTCCAATGTACCGAAAAATGTCTTCACCATTATGAGGAAGACGGGCAATGGTATGAAAGTTTTCATCGGAAAGAAGAATTTGAACACCATTTATATTTGTCACAAGCTCACCGTCATCATCCTCATGAAGGTTGGAGTAAAATGCTTGAATCAATGTAGTATTGATGTAAGGATGGGTAAGAAGTAGGAAGTCAAGAAGTTGACAATTTTTGAGCATATTTGCAGCAGGGCCATAAGATTCAAGATACTTGTTGGTTGAAAAGCGGGGAGGAAGAATGTCGAGCTTTTCAAATTTTGATAAAAATCGAGTAAGCTCGATGTCAGAATTAAAATGAAGAACGGAACAATCTTGGTAAGGATAGTTTGGAGCAGCAGAGGAGGATGCACCATGCCTAGCAGAACGGGAACGTTTGGAGTGACGGCCCGACATTTTTACTAAGTGTTGCTGGAATTTGTAAGAGTCTTGAATGAGTTTTGATAGTTTGAGAGCTAAAATTGATGCTTGAGTGAATAAAAATGAACATATATGGAGCCTATTTATAGAGGGGAGAAAGGCATTTCATTAATGGAAGAAATCTGCAGAAAATTGAAAGCTGAAACAGTTAGAAACGGTAAAAATAAATCTTACTGACCGTTAGACAATCGATTGTTGGGATGAGATAATCGATTGTCATTAAGATTTGACTGAATCTCGGAACTGACACAAATCGATTGCAGAACCAAACGGTAACAATTTTGAATTTCTGACATGAAATAATCGATTGTCAAAATATGGTAATCGATTGTTATGTTACAGTGAGCACAGTGATTTTCTGACTCGGAAAATAATCGATTATATATATGGAACAATCGATTGTTGTAGAAAAGTAGTACTGAATGGCTGAGACGGTAATCGATTAAACAGCTAAAAAACCGATTGTTAAACAAAACTTCATAACAATCATGAACAATAAATGATCGATTAGTGATACTTGCTAATCGATTTTCTGCACAGTAAAATAATCGATTATTTGCTGTAACAATCGATTGTTTTATGCCATTTCTTTATAGTTCCCCCTACTTTTAGGGCGATACCTGCAAAATAGAATTAGACGTCTCTGACGCTCAAGTCAGTAATTTGTAAAGAAATAGTAACTTAAACTAGTGTGGCCGAGTGAGAGCGTGATCGCTTAAGAAGTGTGTCCTAGGGTGTTCTTAAGAGTGTTTCGAGTACTTACCTTTTCTCCGACGTCGCCAATTACCTGTTCGAGAGGGTGATCTTTGATTGTCCTCCACTCGTTAGGCGTTTTCGTTTCATTTTCCAATTGTGGCGCTTCCTCCGTTGGTTTTTCCAAGATTTCATCTTCATTTTCCTTAGGCGTTTCCACTTGTATTTTGTCTTTCAAGCTATCTAATATACCTGCAAGATCAAAACCGGAATCCTTTCTCGCCAAGCGAGCATTATTTTCGGCAAATACAACATGAGGGGATTCCTCCACAGTTTCGGTTCTTTTATTAAAAACCCTATATGCTTTGCTACGTGAAGAATAACCAATGAAAATTCCCTCATCGGACTTAGCATCAAATTTTCCCAATTGATCTTTGCCATTGTTATGAATAAAACATTTACAACCGAATACTCTAAAATGGGAGATATTTGGTTTCCTTCCCTTGTAGAGTTCATAAGGGGTCTTCATGAGTATTGGCCTTATGACTACTCTATTTAAGATGTAGCATGCGGTGCTCACGGCATCCGCCCAAAAATGTTTGGGAATCTTAGCCTCTTCGAGCATGGTTCTAGCCATCTCTTCGAGACACCTATTTTTCCTTTCCACCACCCCATTTTGTTGTGGTGTACGTGGAGCGGAAAAGGTATGCTCGATACCGAGTTCGTCACAAAAGTCCGCAAAGAGATTCTGATCAAACTCTCCCCCATGATCACTTCTAATTGAAGTGACGGTTGTTTCCTTCTCGTTTTCAACACGCTTAAGAAAATATTTAAAATTCTGAAAAGCATCACTTTTATTGGCAAGAAATAAAGTCCAAGTAAATCTAGAATAATCATCAACAATCACAAAAGCATAACGATTTCTTCCTAGACTTTCAATGCGAGATGGTCCAAATAAATCCATGTGAAGCAATTGCAATGGTCTAGAAGTTGAAACAATATTTTTGGATTTGAAAGATGCTTTTGTTTGCTTCCCTTTTTGACATGAATCACAAATAGAGTCATCTTCAAATTTTAGATTGGGAAGGCCAATTACTAAGTTTTGAGAAATCAGTTTGTTCAAAAGATGCATGTTGATATGTGCTACTCTACGATGCCATAACCAAGTATCATCCTCTTTACTCATAAGACAATCAACATATTCGGGTGAGGAATTAGCAAGATCAACCATATAAATATTATCCACTCTAAAACCACGAAGGATAATTCAAAAAATCACTACGTCTAAACACTAAGCATTCATCCAAATCGAATAGGGCAAGATTTCCCTTGTCACATAATTGACTTATGCTCAAGAGATTATGCTTTAAACCTTTCACAAGTAATATATGCTTAATAGAGGAATTTTCATCCTTACCGACCGATCCGATGCCAATAATTTTTCCTTTATTGTTATCCCCAAAAATCACACTTCCTCCTTCTTTGTGTTCTAGTTGAAGGAATTTGGATTCGTCTCCCGTCATATGTTTGGAGCATCCACTATCAAGGTACCATAGTACACTTGATCCCTTCAAACATACCTACAAAACAAGTTAATGCGTTTTAGGTACCCATGCCATTTTGGGTCCTTGAGGGTTAGGCATATTATAATGATGTGATTGAGTGATATGTCTATGTCGTGTAAAGCATGCAGGGGCAATATGACCAATGCGTCTACAATAATGACAAGTCACGTTGGGGTTATGCATCCTTCTAGGTTCATAGTAACTTCATGGACGAAAATGAATTACTCTATTTTCATAATGACTATTGCGTATTTCATGAGAACCATTTCTCCTACTATTAGTTCTAAAATGAGCAGCATTTCTAGAGTAATGGTCATGTCTAGATGTTCTAAAAGGTTCAAAACTCCTTCTAGTGTTTGGCCTAGAATATGCATCATTTCTAGGGTAGTCATTTCTAGGTGGTAAATCATTTCTAGGTCTTCTAAAATGTTCAACATTTGGTCTAGCATGCATATTTGTTCTAGGATTGCTATTTCTACGATAAGCATTTGTTTTATTAATCCTAGGTTGAGCCTTAGGTGGTAGGGATTTGGCGTCAACCTTTTCTTTAGGCTCATTCTTAAAGCCTATGCCATGCTTGGTTGATTTCAAATTAACAAGGACCTTATTCAAATTTTTGTGGGAAGAATTAAACTTATCTAAGGTACCTTTAAGTCTATCTACCTCATTTTCGAGATGCATGCAAGAAGAACAGTTTTTAATAGAACTTTCGGGCTTGTCGGCGCTTCTTTTTCCGAAAAACTTGTTTTCCTCTTTCAGCTTCTCATTTTCTAAAACCAGTTTTTCTAAATCCTTTTCTTTCAAAGAAAGCTGTTTTTGAAAATCTTTTTCTTTTAGAGAAGCATTTTCTTTTATGCTCTTGACTGTTTTTGAAGCCTTAATAAATTCAGTATATAGCTCATCAAAAGCAGTTTGCATTTCTTCAAGAGTAAAGAAGTTTTTAGAAGAGATTTGACATATCTCATCTTGCTTGTCTTCTTGCGCCATAAGACAAAGGTTTGCGGCTTCGTCTTCTTCTTCTTCGCTTGACTCATCTCCGGAGTCTCCTCCCCAAGAAATGTATGCACGTTGCTTCTTAAAAGGTTTCTTCTCCTTTTTGATGTTTGGGCAATTTGATTTGATGTGCCCGGTTTCACCGCATTCATAGCACTTTATTCGCTCGCCTTGCTTTTTGCCATTTCGTTCATACTCCTTTCGCATGAACTTTTGAAATCTTTTGATAACGAGTCCAAACTCGTTGTCTCCGTCCTCATCAACTTGAGGTTGGCTTGTGCTTGCCTTAACTGCTATTTTTGCCTCCTTTGATCATCAACAAGAGGGTTAAGTATAGTAGACTCATAAGTCTTAAGGTTACCTCTTAATGCGTCGATGGTTACATTTGAGACGCCAATGGATTCTTGGATTGCGTCGGCCTTTGATCGCCATACCGGAGTGAGACTTCTAAGAATTTTTCGAACAAGTTCTCTATCCGTGAATGTCTTCTTGAGGGCATGTAGGTCATTTACGATTATTGAAAATCGTTCGAACATTTCATCCACCTTTTCACCTTCCTTCATGTGAAATAATTCATAAGCATGGGTTAGGAAATCAATTTTAGCTTCCCTTACCTGGTCCGTATCTTCGTACGTAATTTCCAGCTTGTCCCACATTTCCTTTGCCGTTGTGCAACACGATATTTTCCTGTAATCGTCAGCATTTACAGCACAATGTAATAAATTAATTGCATTAGCATTATTTTGAACCTTTCGGATATCATCCGCGTCATATTCTTCTTCGGACTTGGGAACCCATTCGTTTTCAACCTTTTTGGTTGGAATTTGATTTCCCTTTGTTATCACCTTCCAGAGATGAAAATTGTTTGCTTGAACGAAGATTTTCATCCTCTCCTTCCAGTACGTATAGTTTGTACCGTTGAATAGTGGTGGTCGGGTGGAGCACTGTCCTTCCTCTATTCCTGCAAAAGAATCACGAGTAGAAGCCATGGAAGTTTCTCTCAAACTGTTAAGTCTTCAGAGAGTTGGGCTCTGATACCAATTGTTAGGTAATACGCTTAACGCTAGAGGGGGGGGTGAATAGCGTAATAATAAAATTTAGCGTAATCTTACGGAAATTAAAATTTGCAGGAAATAATTAAGTGCGTTAAATAAACAAAAGGAAAGAACGCACCGATGTATTCTGGTTCACCACAACACGTGGCTAGTCCAGTCCCCGAGAGACTCTCTCGAGATTTTCCACTAACTTGTCAAGCTTACGGGTGCTCAACAAACCTTTACAACTTAAGGACACACGCCTTAACACCTTTGCTCAGAGATACAACACTCCAAGACTTCAACCAAGGAAACACAAGTTCCTTACAACAAGAGAATCACAATTCTCTTACAAGTGTACAAAACACTAAACACTCAAACAAAACACTCCTTAATGGGTAGATATGAGTAAAAGAAGTAAGCTCAAGATCACAACAACTATGGACAAGACTTTGGCTCTCAAAAGCTTTATGAAATGAATATAAAATGATAAACAATAGTATGCAAGCTTATAGCAATAGAATGATCAGTTGTTGTGTGTTGTTGTGTTTAAAACACTGAAATGAAGCTGTATTTATAGTTGAAAAACTTGGCATTACCGTTGTCTAATTGTCAATTAAGAGTTGCTGATTTTACTGAGTGACAATTGATTGTCAAGAAGCCACAATCGATTGTTTGCCAATCGTTCCAGAAATCAATCCCAGATTTTACGCTTAACAATCGATTGTCCAAGATCAACAATCGATAATTGGTAATGTTCAAAAAATCATTTCCAGATTTTACGTAAAACAATCGATTATACCAAATCAATAATCGATTATTCAGCAACGTTCAAAAAATCTTTTCCAGATTTTACGTAAAACAATCGATTATACCAAATCAATATTCGATTATTCAGCAACGTTCAAAAAATCTTTTCCAGATTTTAATATCAACAATCGATTGTACAACATCAACAATCGATTACCTGACGGTATTTGAAAACTTTACGACAACGGTCAGTTTCACAATCGATTGTGCAATGTTAACAATCGATTATTTATCAGATTTTGAAAATCATTTTAGACACTGCCTCTTGCCAATCGATGTTTTATACTCACAACCGATTATTTAATAATTTTCAAAAAGTCTGGAAGACACTGCCTCAACACAATCGATTGTCATATGTTCACAATCGATTATTTTGTGACTTTTAAAAATCTGATGGACAATGTCTCTTCACAATCGATTGTCATTAACTTAACAATCGATTATTTTGAGCGTTGAAAAACTTTGATGGATACTGCCTCATCACAATCGATTGTCATTAGCTTCACAATCGATTATTCTGAGTTTTGAAAAACTTTGATGGACACTGCCTCATCACAATCGATTGTCATAAGGTTCACAATCGATTGTCATGCAGATTTGAAAAGACCTGATGCTCACTGCCTTAACACAACCGATTGTCATTTAGTTCACAATCGATTGTCATGCAATCTTGGCTTAACATAATCGATTATCATAAGTTCATAATCGATTATCTTAGTCCAGATTTTAGAGGCATGTTTAAAAATCATTTTGACTAAAGTAAATATGCATGATTTAAAATCATTTAGCATTAAATTAAATATGCATGATATTGTAAAAATAATTTTACGAGAGAAGCCATGTCATGAGTCAAGTTGTCGGATCAAGATCACGATTAAGAACGACTCATTTAAACTATAAAACTTTGTCTTTTGCTAGAATCTCGTTATCCACCAATTGTTCGCTTGTACTTGAACTTCGCATATATCAATTTGCGCTTGTTTGTCATTCATCAAAACCTACACATAAAAACACACGTTTTAGTATAAAGCCTTGAGAACGTGTTTCCAACAATTTCCCCCTTTTTGATAATGGCAAACTTTAAGCGGGATATGCAACTTAAACAATTTATAATGACGATTCAAGACAAGTAAAGATATGCAATAAGTATGCGATTAGTTCCCCCTCAATATATGAATTCCCCCTCAATTTAAGCTTATAAATGTTGAGAGTGCATACCCGTTATCTTCCCCCTTTTGCCATTAGCAAAAATAATATAAGAAGATGCCAAAGATGTAAATAAAACATGTTTATTTATTGGAAAGAGAAAACAATTACATAAGGAGGGGACAATAAAACATATCACAATAAAAAATCATTCATCATCATTTCCCGCCTCATCATCCGGCACTGCTTCGAAGGGAACAAGACCCGCATATGGATAATGAACATGGTCAAAATATCCATGGATCTCATGAGTCAATTGACCAACAGAGGTGGTCAAGGAAGCAATTTGGTCGGAAATGGATTGGAGAGTGGGCTCTTGAGGCGGACGAGTTCGACGGGTTGGAGGAGGAGCAGGCGCTGCATGATCACCATCATGATGAAAGTAGGATTCTGAAATTTCCCACTTTTTGGTACTCTTTTTGAGAGGACCGTTGGAAGTGATGAATCCGGAGGCTTCAAGAAAATTCATGATGAGGAGAGCATAAGGAAGAGGCCTATCATCTCCGATTGCGTCACGCATGTGAATTTTGACGAACCGACACCAATTGATGTTAGATCCGGTTATTATGGCATGCATGAGCTTGGTGTCCTCTTGGGAAATGGTAGTATGGTTATGCTTACGAGGCTTGAGGACTCGGGTGATGAAATAGAAAATCAACCGATAATTTGGATCCATTCCCGTAATTTAGGACGACGGGAAGAAAGATATGGATCATAAGAAGTAAGTCCGGTTTGATGTAGGAGGGTTGTTTCATCAAAAAGGGCTCCGGCCTCTCCGATGTACCGAAAAATGTCATCACCATTATGAGGAAGACGGGCAATGGTATGAAAGTTTTCATCGGAAAGAAGAATTTGAACACCATTTATATTTGTCACAAGCTCACCGTCATCATCCTCATGAAGGTTGGAGTAAAATGCTTGAATCAATGTAGTATTGATGTAAGGATGGGTAAGAAGTAGGAAGTCAAGAAGTTGACAATTTTTGAGCATATTTGCAGCAGGGCCATAAGATTCAAGATACTTGTTGGTTGAAAAGCGGGGAGGAAGAATGTCGCGCTTTTCAAATTTTGTTAAAAATCGAGTAAGCTCGATGTCAGAATTAAAATGAAGAACGGAACCATCTTGGTATGGATAGTTTGGAGCAGCAGAGGAGGATGCACCATGCCTAGCAGAACGGGAACGTTTGGAGTGACGGCCCGACATTTTTACTAAGTGTTGCTGGAATTTGAAAGAGTCTTGAAAGAGTTTAGATAGTTTGAGAGCTAAAATTGATGCTTGAGTGAATAAAAATGAACATATATGGAGCCTATTTATAGAGGGGAGAAAGGCATTTCATTAATGGAAGAAATCTGTAGAAAATTGAAAGCTGAAACAGTCAGAAACGGTAAAAATAAATCTTACTGACCGTTAGACAATCGATTGTTGGGATGAGATAATCGATTGTCATTTAGATTTGACTGAATCTCGGAACTGACACAAATCGATTGCAGAACCAAACGGTAACAATTTTGAATTTCTGACATGAAATAATCGATTGTCAAAATATGGTAATCGATTGTTATGTTACAGTGAGCATAGTGATTTTCTGACTCGGAAAATAATCGATTATATATATGGAACAATCGATTGTTGTAGAAAAGCAGTACTGAATGGCTGAGACGGTAATCGATTAAACAGCTAAAAAATCAATTGTTAAACAAAACTTCATAATAATCATGAACTATAAATGATCGATTAGTGATACTTGCTAATCAATTTTCTGCACAGTGAAATAATCGATTATTTGCTGTAACAATCGATTGTTTTATGCCAATTCTTTATTGTTCCCCGTACTTTTAGGGCGATACCTGCAAAATAGAATTAGACGTCTCCGACGCTCAAGTCAGTAATTTGTAAAGAAATAGTAACTTAAACTAGTGTGGCCAAGTGAGAGCGTGATCGCTTAAGAAGTGTGTCCTAGGGTGTTCTTAAGAGTGTTTCGAGTACTTACCTTTTCTCCAACGTCGCCAATTACCTGTTCGAGAGGGTGATCTTTGATTGTCCTCCACTCGTTAGGCGTTTTCGTTTCATTTTCCAATTGTGGCGCTTCCTCCGTTGGTTGTTCCAAGATTTCATCTTTAATTTCCTTAGGCGTTTCCACTTGTATTTTGTCTTTCAAGCTATCTAAAATACCTGCAAGATCAAAACCGGAATCCTTTCTCGCCAAGCGAGCATTATTTTCGGCAAATACAACATGAGGGGATCCTCCACAGTTTCGGTTCTTTTATTAAAAACCCTATATGCTTTGCTACGTGAAGAATAACCAATGAAAATTCCCTCACCGGACTTAGCATCAAATTTTCCAAATTGATCTTTGCCATTGCTATGAATAAAACATTTACAACCGAATACTCTAAAATGGGAGATATTTGGTTTCCTTCCCTTGTAGAGTTCATAAGGGGTCTTCATGAGTATTGGCCTTATGACTACTCTATTTAAGATGTAGCATGCGGTGCTCACGGCATCCGCCCAAAAATGTTTGGGAATCTTAGCCTCTTCGAGCATGGTTCTAGCCATCTCTTCGAGACACCTATTTTTCCTTTCCACCACCCCATTTTGTTGTGGTGTACGTGGAGCGGAAAAGGTATGCTCGATACCGAGTTCGTCACAAAAGTCCGCAAAGAGATTCTGATCAAACTCTCCCCCATGATCACTTCTAATTGAAGTGACGGTTGTTTCCTTCTCGTTTTGAACACGCTTAAGAAAATATTTAAAATTCTGAAAAGCATCACTTTTATTGGCAAGAAATAAAGTCCAAGTAAATCTAGAATAATCATCAACAATCACAAAAGCATAACGATTTCTTCCTAGACTTTCAATGCGAGATGGTCCAAATAAATCCATGTGAAGCAATTGCAATGGTCTAGAAGTTGAAACAATATTTTTGGATTTGAAAGATGCTTTTGTTTGCTTCCCTTTTTGACATGAATCACAAATAGAGTCATCTTCAAATTTTAAATTGGGAAGGCCAATAACTAAGTTTTGAGAAATCAATTTGTTCAAAAGATGCATGTTGATATGTGCTACTCTACGATGCCATAACCAAGTATCATCCTCTTTACTCATAAGACAATCAACATATTCGGGTGAAGAATTAGCAAGATCAACCATATGAATATTATCCACTCTAAAACCACGAAGGATAATTTTAAAATCACTACGTCTAAACACTAAGCATTCATCCGAATCAAATAGGGCAAGATTTCCCTTGTCACATAATTGACTTATGCTCAAGAGATTATGCTTTAAGCCTTTCACAAGTAATATATGCTTAATAGAGGAATTTTCATCCTTACCGACCGATCCGATGCCAACAATCTTTCCTTTATTGTTATCCCCAAAAATCACACTTCCTCCTTCTTTGTGTTCTAGTTAAAGGAATTTCGATTCGTCTCCCGTCATATGTTTGGAGCATCCACTATCAAGGTACCATAGTACACTTGATCCCTTCAAACATACCTACAAAACAAGTTAATGCGTTTTAGGTACCCATGCCATTTTGGGTCCTTGAGGGTTGGGCATATTATAATGATGCGATTGAGTGATATGTCTATGTCGTGTAAAGCATGAAGGGGCAATATGACCAATGTGTCTACAATAATGACAAGTCACGTTGGGGTTATGCATCCTTCTAGGTTCATAGTAACTTCATGGACGAAAATGAATTACTCTATTTTCATTATGACTATTGCGTATTTCATGAGAACCATTTCTCCTACTATTAGTTCTAAAATGAGCAGCATTTCTAGAGTAATGGTCATGTCTAGATGTTCTAAAAGGTTCAAAACTCCTTCTAGTGTTTGGCCTAGAATATGCATCATTTCTAGGGTAGTTATTTCTAGGTGGTAAGTCATTTCTAGGTCTTCTAAAATGTTCAACATTTGGTCTAGCATGCATATTTATTCTAGGATTGCTATTTCTACGATAAGCATTTGTTTTATTAATCCTAGGTTGAGCCTTAGGTGGTTGGGGTTTGGCGTCAACCTTTTCTTTAGGCTCATTCTTAAAGCCTATGCCATGCTTGGTTGATTTCAAATTAACAAGGACCTTATTCAAATTTTTGTGGGAAGAATTAAACTTATCTAAGGTACCTTTTAGTCTATCTACCTCATTTTCGAGATGCATGCAAGAAGAACAGTTTTTAATAGAACTTTCGGGCTTGTCGGCGCTTCTTTTTCCGAAAAACTTGTTTTCCTCTTTCAGCTTCACAATTTCTAAAACCAGTTTTTCTAAATCCTTTTCTTTCAAAGAAAGCTATTTTTGAAAATCTTTTTCTTTTAGAGAAGCATTTTCTTTTATGCTCTTGACAGTTTTTGAAGCCTTAATTAATTCAGTATATAGCTCATCAAAAGCAGTTTGCATTTCTTCAAGAGTAAAGAAGTTTTTAGAAGAGATTTGACATACCTCATCTTGCTTGTCTTCTTGCGCCATA
This sequence comes from Nicotiana benthamiana, assembly GCA_034376525.1. Classification (NCBI taxonomy): domain Eukaryota; kingdom Viridiplantae; phylum Streptophyta; class Magnoliopsida; order Solanales; family Solanaceae; genus Nicotiana; species Nicotiana benthamiana. Next base: position 17,165,072 of record CM067324.1, on the reverse strand, counting down.
AGACAAAGGTTTGCGGCTTCGTCTTCTTCTTCTTCGCTTGACTCATCTCCGGAGTCTCCTCCCCAAGAAATGTATGCACGTTGCTTCTTAAAAGGTTTCTTCTCCTTTTTGATGTTTGGGCAATTTGATTTGATGTGCCCGGTTTCACCGCATTCATAGCACTTTATTCGTTCGCCTTGCTTTTTGCCCTTTCGTTCATACTCCTTTCGCATGAACTTTTGAAATCTTTTGATAACGAGTCCAAACTCGTTGTCTCCGTCCTCATCAACTTGAGGTTGGCTTGTGCTTGCCTTAAGTGCTATTCTTTGCCTCCTTTGATCATCAAAAAGAGGGTTAAGTATAGTAGACTCATAAGTCTTAAGGTTACCTCTTAATGCGTGGATGGTGACATTTGAGACGCCAATGGATTCTTGGATTGCGTCAGCCTTTGATCGCCATGCCGGAGTGAGACTTCTAAGAATTTTTCGAACAAGTTCTCTATCCGTGATGTCTTCTTGAGAGCATGTAGGTCATTTACGATTATTGAAAATCGTTCGAACATTTCATCCACCTTTTCACCTACCTTCATGTGAAATAATTCATAAGCATGGGTTAGGAAATAAATTTTAGCTTCCCTTACATGGTCCGTACCTTCGTACGTAATTTCCAGCTTGTCCCACATTTCCTTTGCCATTGTGCAACACGATATTTTCCTGTAATCGTCAGCATTTAAGGCACATTATAATAAATTAATTGCATTAGCATTATTTTGAACCTTTCGGATATCATCCGCGTCATATTCTTCTTCGGACTTGGGAACCCATTCGTTTTCAACCTTTTTGGTTGGAATTTGATTTCCCTTTGTTATCACCTTCCAGAGATGAAAATTGTTTGCTTGAACGAAGATTTTCATCCTCTCCTTCCAGTACGTATAGTTTGTACCGTTGATAGTGGTGGTCGGGTGGAGCACTGTCCTTCCTCTATTCCTGCAAAAGAATCACGAGTAGAAGCCATGGAAGTTTCTCTCAAACTGTTAAGTCTTCAGAGAGTTGGGCTCTGATACCAATTGTTAGATAATACGCTTAACGCTAGAGGGGGGGTGAATAGCGTTATAATAAAATTTAGTGTAATCTTGCGGAAATTAAAATTTGCAGGAAATAATTAAGTGCGTTAAATAAACAAAAGGAAAGAACGCACCGATATATTCTGGTTCACCACAACACGTGGCTAGTCCAGTCCCCGAGAGACTCTCTCGAGATTTTCCACTAACTTGTCAAGCTTACGGGTGCTCAACAAACCTTTACAACTTAAGGACACACGCCTTAACACCTTTGCTCAGAGATACAACACTCCAAGACTTCAACCAAGGAAACACAAGTTCCTTACAACAAGAGAATCACAATTCTCTTACAAGTGTACAAAACACTAAACACTCAAACAAAACACTCCTTAATGAGTAGATATGAGTAAAAGAAGTAAGCTCAAGATCACAACAACTATGGACAAGACTTTGGCTCTCAAAAGCTTTATGAAATGAATATAAAATGATAAACAATAGTATGCAAGCTTATAGCAATAGAATGATCAGTTGTTGTGTGTTGTTGTGTTTAAAACACTGAAATGAAGCTGTATTTATAGTTGAAAAACTTGTCATTACCATTGTCTAATTGTCAATTAAGAGTTGCTGATTTTACTGAGTGACAATCGATTGTCAAGAAGCCACAATCGATTGTTTGCCAATCGTTCCAGAAATCAATCCCAGATTTTACGCTTAACAATCGATTGTCCAAGATTAACAATCGATTATTGGTAACGTTCAAAAAATCATTTCCAGATTTTACGTAAAACAATCGATTAAACCAAATCAATAATCGATTATTCAGCAACGTTCAAAAAATCTTTTCCAGATTTTAGGTAAAACAATCGATTATACCAAATCAATAATCGATTATTCAGCAACGTTCAAAAAATCTTTTTCAGATTTTAATATCAACAATCGATTGTACAACATCAACAATCGATTACCTGACGGTATTTGAAAACTTTACGACAACGGTCAGCTTCACAATCGATTGTGCAATGTTAACAATCGATTATTTATCAGATTTTGAAAATCATTTTAGACACTGCCTCTTGCCAATCGATTGTTTTATACTCACAACCGATTATTTAATAATTTTCAAAAAGTCTGGAAGACACTGCCTCAACACAATCGATTGTCATATGTTCACAATCGATTATTTTGTGACTTTTAAAAATCTGGTGGACAATGTCTCTTCACAATCGATTGTCATGAACTTCACAATCGATTATTTTGAGCGTTGAAAAACTTTGATGGATACTGCCTCATCACAATCGATTGTCATTAGCTTCACAATCGATTATTCTGAGTTTTGAAAAACTTTGATGGACACTACCTCATCACAATCGATTGTCATAAGGTTCACAATCGATTGTCATGCAGATTTGAAAAGACCTGGTGCTCACTGCCTTAACACAATCGATTGTCATTTAGTTCACAATCGATTTTCATGCAGTCTTGGCTTAACATAATCGATTATCATAAGTTCATAATCGATTATCTTAGTTTAGATTTTAGAGGCATGTTTAAAAATCATTTTGACTAAAGTAAATATGCATGATTTAAGATCATTTAGCATTAAATTAAATATGCATGATTTTGTAAAAATAATTTTACGAGAGAAGCCATGTCATGAGTCAAGTTGTCGGATCAAGATCACGATTAAGAACGACTCATTTAAACTATAAAACTTTGTCTTGTGCTTGAATCTCGTTATCCACCAATTGTGCGCTTGTACTTGAACTTCGCATATATCAATTTGCGCTTGTTTGTCATTCATCAAAACCTACACATAAGAACACACGTTTTAGTATAAAGCCTTGAGAACGTGTTTCCAACACCACTGTTACGCTAGCCAATTTTTCAAATTAAGCTCGACCCAATCACCATCCAGTAAAACTCTTAAATCATTCCAAGCTTTCCTTAAAGGTGTGGTTATCCTGCCACTGAATCTATATGCTACTCTGCCACTCTCCCATTTTGATCAAATCCTCCTCTTTAAGCAATTATCCGACCTCCGCTTCTTACACCTGGCCTTGTGGAAATATAACCACCGCCGGACACTTCCTATATATCCTTCTTCATCCTTTTCTGCTAGTTGGTGCCTTAATTTAATCTCTATTTCTGTAACATTGGGACCAACAGATCAAATCTCCCAGAAGGAAATCTTTCTCGAGCTATCACACTAGAAACACCAGTTCATCCCTGAAGCACTGCACAGGGTGATCCCTGATAGTCGTTTCTCCAATATTATTTCACAATATCCTACCCCAAAGGCGAATCATAGAAGATCATAACACTAGCAAAATTAACATATTTAATTGAGGACGTCGAAACCGCGTTGCAGAAGAAAATTCAACCACACTTGAGTTCACTGGTTTCGTTACTCCATTAATCAAAATTTAGACATTCATAGGCCAACTGCTTTTCTACCGCGGGAATGAAATACTGACTCTCTGAATCATACACTAAGTAACTCTCCTTCAAGTAATCCACTGCCCCAATGCAAATGCAAGTATCCTTTTATCACATCAATACCGCACGATAACCGTTCATAAGCATCATAGCAACCTATACATAGCCTCAAAGCTCTGAAAAGTACAGCTACTGAGCTGAAACAATAGAATATCCTTCTGCAAGACATCGACAATAGCCCAAACAACTATGTACGGAGAAACATCCTACACATCATCTGTATTATCATTACAATACTTCAATTCCCAACTGATAACAAGCGCTCACGTCGTGTAAGATTGAGTAGGAAGGAAATAAGAGCATAAGCCTTAAAGGAATCAATTTGCATGATGAGGAATCGAGAATGGAGGTACGCCTAGCAGCCCTGTAGCCTCTCAAAAATAAGTAGAGACGTCTTTGTATCAATCCGTAAGACTCTATTAGACTCACATCATGACTCGTGAGGCCTTAGGTAACCTAGTTCTCTAATACCATGTTGTCACGACCCAAAATCCACTAAGGGTCGTGATAATGCCGGACACTATTGTCAGGTAAGCCAACACCAATTTAATTATAATTTCTTATTTTTATAATTTTAAAATCATTTCTTTTATACATTAAACAATAAGTAATGAATTTCACTAAATAGATGTTTATGTCTTTAATAAATTTAATATGAAATAATCTCATAATCATCCCAGAACCCGGTATTTCAAGTGCTTGAGAAACTACTAAGAGATCGAATAAAGTACAATAACTGTCGGGAATGCAAATTGGACAGAAGGTAAATACAATAGGCTAAAAGACTATACTGGATGCGAGTCGTCTCAGGAAATGCAGTTCACCTAGTCTCTGTGCCATCCATGCTGCTACACCCTGTAGGCAATTGGCAATAAATGTGCATGTGCAACCAAAATACACAGCAAGTGTAGCATGAGTACGAAAACATTGTATACTCAGCAAGTATCTCTTTTAATCTCAAAGAAGTAGAGACAAAAGGCCGACTTCGACACTTTCTAGTGGTTCAATAATGATACACCAATAATATAACAAATTGATGATTTTTATAAATATGATTGTAATTTAGTAGAATGAAGCAAGTAAACAATTATTTCTTCTATACGAAATTCCCAAATTCCTTTTCATCATTTATAATTTATTCTCAAGACGGGAAGAAACAATATCAACTTCAATAAATTTCAAGGCAAGCGATACAAGTATGTGCAAATCATGCCGACGTTGTACGATCGGATCTAACAATATTTAAACTGTGTACTGCCAGAGGGCCGAATGGCAAGAACCTTAGATGTATCTATTACCTCGCTCACGAATACCATAGATGTATCTATTACCTCGCTCACGAATCATACATGCGATGTGGTCAAATATAAATAAACAATTATCATGCTCACGATCATACATGTGACGCAAGTACACATTGAAACACATATTCAAACAGTTAATCAAGTCATTCATCAAGGAAATAATTATTCATTGAGGTGTAAATTTCCCTTTTCACAAGTCATGAAATGAAGTTTAGAAAATCATTTGCTACTTTGATATGATTTAATCCATTCAAACTATCAATAAAGTTGCATTTATTACAATTAAGCATGCTTGTGGGTCTTAGACTGCTCGGACATAAGCATAATAGCAGCTACATACGGTCTCTCATCACCTCGTGCGTACGTAGCCCCCACAATTAGCAACACATATTCAATTAATTTGACTATGGGGACAATTCCCTTTTACAAGGTTAGAAAGGACACTCGTCTCGCTCTAAAGCTTACTTCCAATATCAAGAACGTGCCCAAGCCCTTAATTTGGAGCTGAACGATCCAAAAAAAGTTAAATGGGGTAAGAACTAGTCAATACAAGCTCAAGAGTTCACATGTCAACTATTAAAGTAATTCTCCAACCCTAAATAATAGTTTTCCAAAAATCGGGCCCCCAGCCCACGTTTTGAAATATGACAAAAAATCACCAAAGATGAAAGCCCATCCAACTACGACTCCAGCCATACCAATTTTACCAAAATCCGACGTCAACTCGACCCTCAAATTCCTAAAATTTACTCTATGAACTTTCTACCATTTTCCCCAATTTCAATCTCGAAAACACTAATTGGATGATGCAAATAACCATAGATTCATGTATATTGACCAATTCTGAGTTACAATCACTAATCACAATGTTTCTCCTTGAAAATCTGCCAAGAATCGCCTCTCTCCAAGCGCAGATTCGTCAAAAATAGAGAATGGGACAAAGTCCCCTCCTTTTATAATTTAAAGTTTTGCTCAGGCTGCTCTCTAGGCTGACCTAGAGGCTGACCCTCGAGGTTGACATCATGATGACCCCATGAAGGGAACTAGCAAACAAACATCAGATTTTGATGTTTAAGTCCAAATTTTGATATGTTAACCATCCAAACTCACTCCGAGGCCCTTGGGACCTCAACCAAATACACCAAATAATCCTAAAAAATCACACGAACTTAGTTGAAACCTCAAATCACATCAAACAATGCTAAGTTCACACATCACTCTCCCTATTCAGGCTTAATGAAACTAAGAACTTCCAACTTCTATATTCGATGCAAAAACCTATCAAATCAAGTCCAATTCACCTTAAATTTAGCACACAGGTCACTTTTGACATTACGGACGTACTTTCACTTTCAGAATTGAATTCCGACCCCGATATCAAAAAGTAAACTCTCGGTCAAACTTCCCAGAAATCTTCAAATTTCTATCTTTAGCCAAATGACTCCAAAATGACCCAAGGACCTCTGAATTCACATCCGATCGTGCTTTCAATACTAGAATCACCACATAGAGCTATTTACATACTCGAAATCCGAACGGGTTTCGATAACACAGAAATACACTTCAACCAAAATTTATGAAAGTCTTCCCAAAAATGATAACTTCCACAATAGGCGCCGAAACGTTCCAGGGTCTTCCAAACCCAGTCCAGACATATGCCCATGTCTGAAATCATCATACTAACTTGCTGGAACCTTCGAATGCCGATTCTAAGATCATTTACTCAAAAATCCAATCTTAGTCAATTATTTCAACTTGAAACTTCTAAAATGAGAATTATCTCTCCAAATCAACTCTGAACTTCCCTGAATTCAATTCCGACCACGCGTACCAGTCATAACACCTGAAATGAAGCTATTTAGTGCTTCAAATCGCTGAACGATGCCCTAGAGCGCAAAATGATCAATTGGGTCGTTACTGCTATCTATAGATACTATTTGCTATATTACGGATTGTAGATACGTTTTCTGTTGTTATAATTTGTATTTGATGTATTTAAGCTACTGTATTAATGAATATAGTAGCATTTTTAGGCGTGAAATAGGGAATTACAGCTAGCCGGATTTTTGTATTCGAGTGTATTCGACTGTATTCATGTCGTGAAACATGGGATTACAGCTGGATAGATTATTGTATTCGATTGTATTCACGACATGAAACAGGGGATCACCCTATTTTGAACAGAAAGTGAATCAATTAACATAACCAACTCCTAATATAACTCAACAAACTCAATTACAATACACAAATTTTGTATTTCGGGTAATAAAAAAACTCTCAACCAAAAATTACCACAAAAACATAGCAATTTTCAGGGAAATTATGCAATACATCTGAATATATAAATTATATTAAGTAAAAAATATTTGACTACATTCATGGAATATAGTACGACAGTGAATACAATAAAATATATAGAATACAGCGTGATACATTGAAATATGATGAAACAAAAAGACACTGAATACAATGAAATACATGGAATATAACGAGATACATTGAACTACAATGAAAAAATAGGCAATGAATATAATTAAATACACAAAAATACAGCATGATACATTGAAATATATTAACAAAAAACCAAGTTGCTCAGCCCCAAATTGAATTTCTGAATATTCTTGATAACATTCTCAGCTTTATCATCAACAAATTGAATCCTCATATATGGCAGCAGCTTTCCTTGAAGATCAAGTTCAAACTTAACCCTAGCTATGCTAGATCTAGACCTTTCTTGTGTGGCCTTATCAATTGCAATGGGCTTACCTGTTGCTGAGGCAATAGACAACAGTGATTTCTTCGTGAACAACATAGGCGGCAGATTCGAAAATGAGATCCAAACAAAGGCTCTTGAGATTCAACCTTAACCCTTCTGATGTTAACTTAATGGAAAGGGTTGTGCATCCATGGTAGCCTATACTACACCATGTCACCCTAGAGAGAGGGGAGAGATGAGAGAGTATGGGGTCTTTGACTAATGGTAGGTTATATGGGTGAGAGGAATTTTGAGATTGAGCATCGTGTTTTCAGGGAATGGGGAAAGAGAATGGCATGTATCAAAGTAAAGAGAAAAAGAAAATGGTGTAACTGAATATCGTATTTAGTGGCTTAGGGGTAGGAAATAACCAAAATTAGATATTTTGCTAGAAACATTAAAAGGTATCTATAAAATATAATTTTTAAAATAATTATTTTAAATAAATAAGGTGTTAACTTTACACGAGGAGGTAAAAATTCCTAAAAAGAAACTAGAACAATCTGTGTTATGTCGTATGTGCATGTGCATGTGCATGTGCAGGCGAGGATAACCATTACAATAGTGTCCAGATGGTCAAGAAGGAATAAAAATTAGTTATACAGGTGTCACTTTATCATTGATACTCTTTTTTTGTTTTGTTATATTTTCTTTTTTTGGTAATGAGTAAATAAAGAATACTTCTAGTAACTCAAAAATAGCAAGGTAAAATTACTATAAAATCGATCTTTATTTGTTGAAAGTATTAAATTTAAAAATTGCACTAAACTAAATAAAACTAATTTCTTTTGTAAACTTTTGTTTCTTAGAAAAACTAATGCACTAAAAATATGTAACTCTTTTTTTTTTTTGTAACTTTCAATTAATCGAAAATAAACCTATAACAGGTGAAATAAACTAAAATATTAAAATTAAACTTGAAATCTATTTAAATACGAAAAAGTGAGTTGAAAAAATCTAACATGACCAAAAATTTTTTGCTCACAAGTATCCGGCCCCCATTCTTCTCATCATATTAAAGGAGCGCGGCTCTGTATGAGGCTTTTATTGCAGAGGAAGCGGAAGAAAACGTAAAGTTGTGTGTTAACCCTCTTGCAAGAAAACGGATGCGCTAAGGCGCAACTTCGCGCAGCTACTACGCCCTTTCTTCTTACCCCTTATTTCAAACTCAAGGAAAGCCTTGATCGAAATGAGAAAGATGTGCTCAACCACCCAACCTAGTAAAGGGGTGTGGGATCGAAAGTCGGCATTACTCAACAAGCACCTTTCTTAGTAAGGTTGCTTGTTTCCACTCATTGAAGATTCTATCTACAAAAGAAGGTCAACGGGGGATACTCAAATGGATCTCACTGACACCAGCGAAGGAGAGGTCGTATTTCTTTCCAGCTGTCATATGGTTCCCCTTAAAGCCTTATGGATCAGAGAAAGAGCATTTATCTATGTAATTACATTGTTGGTCGTTGTTCCGGTCGAGCACTCTCTTTTCTTTGTCCAATTCCGTCATACCAAGCAAGACTGATTTCTTACCAACCCGTGAAGCTAGTGAATATGGTGTAGGTTTTTCCAACACCGTTCATTTCCCGTAGTGATATAGTGCAGGTTGGTCTAACACCGTCACAACCAACCCTAATGTGTTACGGGGTGGAGTACTTCTACTTCCGCAATTGAATTCCGACCCGATATCAAAAAGTCAACTCTTAGTCAATCAAAGACCTTCAAATTTATCTTTAGTCAAATGAGTCCAAAAATACCCAAGGACCTCCGAATTCACTTTCGATCGCGCTTTTTATATCAGAATCACCACACAGAGCTATTCTGACACTCGAAACCCAGACGTGCTTCGATAACACTAGAATACACTTCAACCCAAACTTATGAAATTCTTCCAAAAAATGTTAACTTCCACAATATGCGCCGAAACGTTTTCGGGCCTTCCAAACCCAGTATGGACATATGCCCAAGTCCGAAACTATCATACAAACTTTTTGGAACATTCGAATCACGATTCTGAGATCATTTACTCAAAAATCCAATCTTAGTCAATTCTTTCAACTTAAAGCTTCCGAAATGAGAATTCTCTCTCCAAATCAACTCCGAACTTCTCTGAACTCAATTCTGACCATGCGTACAAGCCATAATACCTGAAGTGGATCTAGTCAGTGCTTCAAATCGTTGAACGATGCGCTAGAGCTCAAAACGACCAATCAGATCGTTACAACTATTTATAGATACCATTTGCTATATTACAGATCGTAGATATGTTTTATATTGTTATAAGATGTATTTGATGTATTTAAGCTACTATAATTATGAATATAGTAGCATTTTTAGGCTTGAAACAGGGGATACAGCTAGACAGATTTATATTCGAGTGTATTCGACTGTATTCATAGCATGAAACATGGGATTACAACTGGATAGATTATTATATTTTATTGTATTCGGCTGTATTCGCGGCATCAAACAGGGGATTACACTATTTTTAAACGGAAAGTGAATCAATTAACATAATCGTCTCCTAATATAACTTAACAAACTCAATTACAATATACAAATTTTGTATTTCTAGTTATAAAAGATATTCTCAACCAAAAAATACCATAGAAACATAGCAATCTTCAGAGAATTTATATAATACATCTGAATATATAAATTATATTAATTAAAAAAATATATGAATACATTCATGGCATATAGTGAGACACTGAATGTATATAAATATATATAATGAAACAAAAAGATAGTGAATTCAATGATATACATGGAATACAACAAGATACATTGAATAACAATGAAAAAATAGACAATGAATACAACTAAACATATAAAAATACAACATGATACATTGAAAATATATTGAAAGATTTTAACAGAAAACCTAGTTGCTTAGCCCCAAATTGAATTTTTGGACATACTTGATAACCTTCCCTTTTTTATCATCAACAAATTGAATCCTCGTATACTACGTCAGCTTTCCTTGAAGATTAAGTTCAACCTTAACCCTAGCTATGCTAGGTCTAGTCCTTTCTTGCGTGGCCTTGTCAATAGCAATGGGCTTACCCGCTGCTGAGGATATAGACAGTAGTGATTTCTTTGCGAACAACATAGGCGGAAGATTCGGAAACGAGATCCAAACAAATGCTCTTGAGATTCAACCTTAACCCTTCTGACGTTAACTTAATGGAGAGGGTTGTGCATCCATGGCAGCCTATTTACACCATGTTGCCCTAAAGGGATGGGAGAGAGGAGAAAGTGTGGGCTTTTTTATTAATGGTAGGTGATGGAGCGTCATGTTTTCAGGGAATGGGGGAAGAGAATGGCATATATCAAAGTAGAGAGAGAAAGAAAATAGTGTAACTGAATAGCGTATTTAATGGCTTAGAGGTAGAAAATAACCAAAAATAAATATTTTTCTATAAACATTAAAATGTATCTATTGAATTTATTTTTTTTAAAATGATAATTATTTAAACTAAATAAGGTGTTAACCTTTGCGATAGGAGGTAAAAATTTCTAAAACAAAACTAAATCAATCTGTGTTATGTCGTGTGTACATGTGCGGGCCAGGATAACCATTACAAGTGTCCAGATGGTCAAGAAGGAATAAAAATTAGTTATGCAGGTGTCACGTTTTCATTGAGACTCATTTTTTTTTGTTTTGTTAAATTTTCTTTTCTCGGTAATGAGTAAATAAATTATACTCTAGCAACTCAAAATTAGCAAGGTAAAATTACTCCAAACTCGATCTTCTTTTGTTGAAAGTATCTCATTTAAAAATTGCACTAAACTAAATAAAACTAATTTTTTTTTGTAAACTTTTCTTTCTTTGTAAAATGAAAATCAAACTAATACTCTAAATATATGTAACTCCTTTTTTATTGTAATTTTTAATTAATCAAAAATACAATTGTAAAAGGGTAAATAAATTAAAATATTGAAATTAAACTTGAAATCTATTTAAATACGAAAACATGAGTTGAAAAAATCAAACATGATCAAAATTTAAGTGCTCACAAGTATCCGGCCTTCCTTCTTCTCATTATATTATAGGAGCGCAACTCCGTTTGAGGCTTGTACTGCAGAACAAGCGGAAGAAAATGTAAGGTCGCGTGTTATGCCATCCTTCAAGAAAACGGATGCGCTAAGGCGCAACTTCGCGCAACTGCTACGCCCTTTCTTCTTGCCCCTTATTTCAAACTCAAAGAATGCCTTAATCGATATGAGAAAGATGTGCTCAAGCACCCAACTTAGTAAAGGGGCGTGGGCTCGAATGTCGGCCTTATTGAATAAACACCTTTCCTAGTAAGGTTGCTTGTTTCCACTCATTGAAGATTCTATTTACAAAAGAAGGTCAATGGGGGATACTCAAATTGCTCTCACTGACACCAGAGAAGGTGAGGTCGTCTATCTTTCGAGCCGCCATACGGGTCGCCTTAAAACCTTAAGGATCAGGGTAACAATAGTTATCTATGTAATTATATTGTTGGCCGTTGTTCCGGTCGAGCACTCTTTTTTCGTTGTCCAATTCCGTCTTACCAAGCTAGACTGACTTCTTACCAACCCGCGAAGCTAGTAAATAGAGTGCAGGTTAGTCCAACACTGTTCATTGCCCGTAGTGATAGAGTATAGGTTGTTCTAACACTGTCACAAACGACCCTAAGGTGTTACGGGGTGGAGTACCAGAAGGTATATGTTAATTCTTGATTTGGTATAATATACTTACTGTTATAGTATCAGTACTCTTATTACTAGTGTCTATTTTTTATGCTTTTATTTTCTAACTCTTATCTACTGGTTGTACATTTTTTCAAATACAACTTATTCCCCTACTTTCATATTTTCTTTCAGATAGTTTTGTTGCTCATCCATTGGACGCTTAGTATCTTCTTGCATTTCCATCGTAGTATCAAAGGAGGTGAGATACCACTTATTTATGAGGCCATCAACCATCTTTATTCGTTATTAATGGCCTTAAATTAATTTAAGAGTAACATTAATCATTGAAAAACACTAGCTATCAACCTCAAGTCCAAAGTTAATAAAATAGTACGAAAATATTTCTGAGCTAATTCGGGATTGTCCCGATATTGTGGGGGGTTCAGGAATAGCCTACTTTATAACTGATAATAATTGAAAATTAGTTATAATTTTAAAATTACATATAAATTACCTTAGATTGTTTATTACTATTTTATTTATTTTTAGTTGTATTCAGTATTTATCTTTATTATTTGAAAATACAAAATCAACTATCCCTTCAACTGGCAAGATAACTTAGGAATTAACTAGACTGATATTCTTTGTGGTAAATTACTAGACTGATATTCTCTGTGGGATTGATCATGGACTCATAAGCCAGATTACGCAGTGACCGATTAACTTATTTTATTCGAGTATTGTTGGGTGTGATCAACACACTTAAATTCTAAAGATTTTACCGATTAATGCTTGTTAAAGAACAATTTACAAGTTTCAATTCTCAGTTTAGGGTCACTATTAGAAATTCGGTAAAAATCGACCACAAAAGCAATTAAAGTTGGTCGCTTTTAGGCCTAAAAGCGACCAAATATGCATGGTCGCAATATTGTTGGTTCCTTTATTTTTTGGACCAAAGTTGGTCGCTAATTTGATCTCTAAAGTAAAAGGACCAAATATTCCAGATAAAAACTATATCAAGCAATTTTGGTCGCTTTATTATTTTAATAAAATAATTTTGGCGACCAAAGTTGGTCTGTAAATGTGAAATTCATTTTATTAATTTGTTATTAATCATAAAAAAGCAATCAACTTTGGTCTCTAATCCAAATATTATCTTTTAAACTTTGGAAAATAAAGACCAAGGTTGTCGCTTTTTTATTAATTTCTTAATTCTTTTTTAAAAATAAGCAACCAAAGTTGGTTGCTAATTTCAAGAATTTAATTTTTTCTAAATATAAGTGACCAAAGTTGGACGCTATATTTTCAGTTTTTTCAATGGAATAGCAACCAAGGTTGGTCGCTTTTTGAGAATTCTGGGCAATAAGCACCTAATTTTGTAATGTGTTGCCCAAAAAATTATTTTTTAATAGAAAAGTGACCAAAAAGATACCAAAGTTGGTCATTTTTCTACGTATTATTTTGGAAAAAACTGCTTGTTTTGGCAGCTACACCACCTGCAGGTCATACCAAATCTCTATTACAAGCAACAACAACAACAACAATACCAATACCAATGCCAACAACAACAACAACCACAAATACAAAAACAATATTAAAACCAACAAAGTTTAAAGTTCAATAGAACTACCACATTAAGTTAACCAAACTAAGTTAACTCTTATTACAAGCCCATTCGAAAACCGATTCTATATGTCTAGTTCAAAGTGTATATAAGTCAATGAGTATTGTGTACATCTTTATCGTCACCGTCTAATGAACTTTCATCACCATGACAATATTCAGAAGGGTCTACTTATTGAGGACGGGAAGAACGATCTCGGGGAGGACGGGAGGAACGAGCACTTGGAGGACGGGGGGAACGAGCATGGGGAAGGTGAGCCTCTGGCGATGACTCACGAGACCGGGGAATCGAAAAAGCTCCAAACGCTAGGACATATTTGAGCTACTCTTGCATGTCCTAGCACTGAGCTTGCATGCCAATGTAATGAGCATCTCTAAGCTTTTCTCTTTCCTTGGCTACTTCTAGCTCGGATGTGAGCTTTATCATAGTCTCCTGCATAGCGGAAAGGCTCTCTCCATCAAGTTGCTCAGCTTGCGAGGAAGTCCCTATTCCTTGAATTATACACTTATAGCGATGGAATTTTTTAGTAGGAAGCCCGTATACCTTCCCCAATTTTAGACCACCTGCAACCTCTGACCATATTCTTTCAGCATCCTCATCCGAATGTTGGATTGGCTCGCCCGATTCCTTAGGTGTCTAACTGCGTATGAATTCCTCCACTTCACCTGTGAAGCGACCCTACAAGAAAAATTACATTGAATTAATATTTCAAAATTTACGTAAAAGTAAATCAAAATACTTAATGAAAATTAAAAACACACATGTACAGTCGAGGCTCGTCTATCGACCCACCTTTCTTGATCCGTCTCTTTCTTCTTCTTCTTCACAATGTGAGTCTCCTTGAATAGCTCATCTTGGTTCATCGGACGCCCCAACTTCTTTTCCTGAAAACTCATAACTTTTAGTTAATAAATAGAATAGATATACTTTAAAAATTAAAATAAATTAAGTAATTACGTACCATTCTTCTTTTTATTGTTCCTAGACTGATCGCAACTCCAGTGTGCAAGGATCCTTGCTTCTCAGATGCGCGAGCTTTCTTTCCTTTCTCGCTCTTCTCTAAGAACTTTGTATTAAGTCATTGCCTTTGCAAATCCTCTCATATATTCTGAAGCAAGCAGTCAGGCTTTTGGTTTAACTTTCTAGCTTTGGAGAAAGTATGTGACAACCGCTTGCGAGCTTTGAGATGAAAATTTGTAGCCATATCGGTGCTATAGCGGTGTTCCCAAACACGCTTGATTTGTATTTCGACAGTTATATTTATGATATATATAAATATAAATATAAATAATTATACTGCTTAAAAGAATATTTATACCTTAAATTCATTGAAACTTTGCTCCTTCAGCGAGAATGGGAATTCAATCCGAGACATATAAGAGCCATCACAAACCTTTCTGGTTTCCTTTGTGATTACCGTCGTAGTAATATTACTCGGGATAAACCTGCAATTTAATAAAGAAATATATTAATATCTTAGTAAAAACTATACAAAATAATAAACATAAAAATAACAAATAACTCTTACCCATCACCCTCAGGGACTATGCTGATCCTGCCATATTGATTATAATGCACCTCCTCGTTAGCATCAGCATCACCGTTCGAAACATGTATATCAGAGGAATGTGTGGAAGGTGTAGGGGGTCAGAGCTAGCATCTCGCAGGTGAAGGCCGGTAATAGATGGAGTCCCTGATGAAGATAGATGTGATCCCTGTGACTGTGACATAGCTGGATGGACCGCAAGTGACTGTGATACTGATTGCTGTGACTCGAGGGGCTGTGACAGTAATGACTATGATCCATGTAGATGTGACATGGATCGATGTGATCCATGCGATGCAAATGGCTGCGATCCACGTGGTCATGTGACAGCTGGACTGTATGTCGAACGTACAGTCCTATGGCCATGTGATGAAAAACCTGGTGTTTGCACGAAGGTGTAGGTCTGGTGATGTTGTGGCACCTCAGAATAGCCATGTGATGGAGGAAAAGACACAGACATAGGCATAGGCATCTCTAAGTGCACCCCAAAAGCATCCGCAACCATATCATGAATTCTAGAATCACGATTTGTATTCTCCACCAACCTACTACTTTCACCCACAACCATGTTATGAAATATCTCATGGCTACCATCGATCTCTCCGTGATTAGTCCACACAAAGTAATATTCTATAAACCCCTTCCTATAAAGATGATGCTTAACTTCCGCCGGTTTTCCAAACATCATAAAGTCGCACCTAATACAAGGGCACCTAATTACTCCTTCAGTTAGGTATAGTGGAAGTGACATTGCATGTCTAATAAATCCATCCACCCCTTCAACAAAATCCTGCCACAATCCCTACCGATTAGGATAATTCCTATTATACATCCAAGTATAGTGTTCCATCTATACAAATAAAAAGAGAATAAATTAATTTAGTTAATTCATATCATAATCTTTTTTTTAGTTAATTAATTTCATATCCTAAAATTTGAATGCATATCCAAAATTTTCAATTTGCAAACTAAAAGTTCAATTTATAAACTAAAAGTTCAATTCATAAACTAAAAGTTCAATTCATATCCAAAAAATTCTATTCATACACTAAAATTTCAATTCATATACAAAAAGTTCAATTCATAAACTAAAAGTCCAATTCATATCCTAAAATACTCAATTTATAAACTAAAATTTCAATTCCTATTCTAAAAGTTCAATTCATATCCTAAAACTTTAATCTACAAACTACAAGTCCAATTTATATCCAAAAAGTTCAATTTATAAACTAAAAGTTCGATTCATAAACTAAAAGTTTAATTCATATCCAAAAATTCGACTCATACACTAAAATTTCAATTCCTATCCAAAAAGTTCAATTCATAACTAAAAGTCCAATTCATATCCTAAAATACTCAATTTATAAACTAAAAATTCAATTCATATCCTAAAATTTTATTTTATAAACTAAAAGTCCAATTCATATCCAAAAAGTTCAATTCATACATTAAAAGTTCAAATCAAATCTTAAAATTACAATTTATAAATTACAAGTCCAGTTCATATCCTAAAATACTCAATTGATAAATTAAAAGTTCAATCATAAACTAAAAGTCCAATTCATATCCTAAAGGTTCAATTCATATCTTAAACCCTAGATTCTAATTAAACTATCAAGACAACACAAAGTATAATTGAAATAAAAACTAAAAATAACAAAGATTCAACCCATACCTAAAAGTTTGATTCACAAGAACAAAACATAAACCCTAGATTCTAAAAACTATTCAAGACAACACATAACAAATTTAATAGGAATTACTAGGATTTAAGATTTCTTCTTTTCAAACTATTTCTTCCTCAAATTAGTTGGTAAAACTAAATATTTTAGCTACTAATAATTACCATAGATTTAATTTAGATGAGAATAATTAAATATTTACAAATCGAACTAGGAAAAATTAAACAAAATCAGTGTATTTCAAAAAACAACAAAGAAAGGAGAAAGAAATACATCTGGGCAATTGAGGACAACGGGCTGCCATTGGTGGCGTTGGTTGAGCCGTTGTTGCTGAGAGTCGGATGGGGAGGGGGTTTGAGTGTAAGAGAGAAAAGAGAGAGTTTGAGGAGAGGAATGTCTGAAAATAAGAGAATGGGATGGGAAACCCGATTTTGACACTGTTTTTGGTCAAAATAGTCAAAACTTATTTTGCTACAAAAATAGCGACCAAAGTTGGCCGCTATTTTGGTAGCAAAATAAGTTTTGACTATTTTGACCAAAAAAGTAACCAAAATTGATCGCTAATTTCTTATCGTTTGAGAAAAATAGTAATCAAAGTTGGTCGCTATTTCTAAATAAAAATTAAATTACTTTTAATTCAATTTAAGATATATATATATATATATATATATATATATATATATATATATATATATATATATATATACATATATATATATATATATATATATATATATATATATATATATGCAAACACATACGCCCGCTTCGTAGTACTACTTAACTGCATATATAGCATGTTAGAGTATTTTTTAGTTTATTCATCCGTTGTATTACAAAAATGTTAGAAGCTTATATTTATATTATTTAGATAGTAAATACAAAAGTAATTTTTTTATTTTGACCATTACTAACCTGAAAAGAGACCAACTTTGGTAGCTAAATATACATAAATATAAATTAGCGATCAAAGTTGGTCGCTAAATTTAAGTCAAATTTATTTATATTTTATATAATATTTAAAATAATAATATAATTATTAAACGTTAGAACTGGGTGTCAGATTAGTGATCAAACTTGGTCTCTGTTTTAGTAAGCGACCAACTTTGGTCGATAAATTTGAATTATATTTATATATATTTTATAATTTTTTAAAATAATAATATAATTACTAAAATTTTAAAACTTTGTCCTATTTTAGCGACCAAAGTTGGCCGCTATCTGCTTACCCCTTAATTAGCTACCAACGTTGGTAGCTAATTTTAAATTATATTTATTTATATTTTATATTTTTTAAATAATATTACAATTATTAAAATTTTATAATTGGGTCCCCCTGTAGAGACCAACGTTGGCCGCTAATCTCAGTATACCTTTGACCAAGAAAGTTGGACCAGTCCAGTCAATATTTTGACGAAATTAGCGACCAAGTAGTGACCAACCTTTGTCGCTAATGTATTATCAAATAATTATTTTATTATTTTCACCAATTTAGTGACCAACTTAGATCGCTTTTCTTGACATGCCAACTTTGGTCGCTAAAGTTTGGTCGCTTTTCTATGGAATTCTAGTAGTGGGTGTCTACTAGGTCAGGTTTAACCATAACTGGACCGGCTCAGACTGGTTAAAACCAGAACCGGCCCGGACTGTTACTATCACGACCCAAAAATTCCCACCATCGGGAGTCATGATAGCCCCTACTCATAGAAGCTAGGCAAGCCATGAACTTAGAATTATTTAGCTCCTTTGTTTTGAATATTCTTACCAATTATATTAACAAGGAATAAAAAAATTTAAATAATAGCAGCATATGAATTTAGCGGAAGTCTTAAATAAATATAAAACCAAAACATCTCGAAGACCAACACATGCCTCAAACCAGATCCTAGTGTCACCACATCTGCGAACTACTAAGAATACTACATACAACAGTTTGAAGGAAAGATATCATTGTTTGTCTCGAATACATGAGATAATAGAATATAAAATAAGGTAGAAGAGACCTCGGGCATGTGGACGCCTGCAAGGCTACCTTGGTGTCTCAGTGGAATGAAGGTTGGCTCCAAAACTACTGCTACTGATCGAATGCTACTCCGGTATCTGCACAATGTGCAGAGTGTAGTATCAGTACAACCGACCCCATGTGCTGCTAAGTGCCTGGCCTAACCTCGGCGAGGCAGTGACGAGGCTAGGACCAGACTCCAGATAGACATGTGCAGTTATATGTATATACGTCGGGTAAAAATAGACTGGAACAATAATTAAAGCTGGGAAGGTGAAACATGCTTCAGGGGATAACATATAAGAATAGAATCTCAAAAAGATTAATAAGGAAACCAAAATTTAACTTCTAATACTGCTAAGGAAGATAAAGACAGGTTTCACTTTAAGTTCACATCTCCTTGCTGATGTGTAAAGCGATCCCATTTCTCATATCTCGTGGTAGGCGTACTACCCGCTCCCATTTCAAAATAACTTGTTGTAGGCGTACCAGCTGCTCCCATTTTATTAAATCTTGTGCTAGGCATACCATCCGCTCTCATTTTATTAAATCTCGTGGTAGGCGTACCACCCGCTCCCATTTCATTAAATCTCGTGGTAGGTGTACCACCAGCTCCCATTTTACTAAATCTTGTTGTAGGCGTACCACCTGCTCCCATTGCATTAAATCTCATAATAGGCGTACACCCGCTCCCATTTCATGCCAATGCGAAATCATAAATAAATCTTGCCAAGGGAACAAATCAATATAATAACTTCCTAGCAAGAGAACAACAATATCGAAAAAAGCATTCCAGCAAGGGAAAATTAGCTAAAAACAAACTTTAACTCAACTTCTACTCATCTCAATTAATACCAATACGCAGTCATAAGTAAATTCCATGAAAATAAACTAAATCTTTACCTAATATCGAGAATCACCAAATAAAGCATCCGTAGAATCATTTAAGAACACGAAAAACATCAATTTAAGACTCACGGTCATACTCTACACCAACGTATAGATACTCGTCATCATGCCTATATGTCGTACTTCGCAAGAAGAAAATTAGCAAGTAAGACACAACTCCTAATCCATCGAGCTGATTTTAGACCGACACTTAACTCGATTGTCTCGAACACCAACTCAAGCTTCAATTATAGCTTTCCCTCGTGATTCCACTGCCAATTTTGTCGTATCTAGCCACAAGTTACTTAAATACATCAACAATTACTAATTGAATCAGTTCGAATGTATGAAAACGAGTTTCATCCAAAAGTCAAAATTGCTCGTCAACCCCACGTGGTCAAAACCCAAGGTTCGAATCAAATCCGATTACCCATTCCACCACGAACTCAAATTTATAATATTTTTTTGAAATCGGACCTCAAATCGAGGTCCAAATCCCTGATTTTTTTGAATAACCTAGGTTCTACACAAAATGCCCAATACCCCCCCCCCCCCGCCCCCCGAAAATCATTGATTTTGAGTTGAAATCATGTCGAAAGATGTTAAGGAGTGAAGAAAATGAGTTAGAAATCCCTTACTAACATTTTGGAGAAGAAAGGTTGTTTGAAAAAGCACCTCTTATGTTTTTAGGATTTTGAAAAATGGAAAATAACTGAAAGTTCCGTCTATTTATACCCTTGACAGATCCGCTGTGCGGATTGCACAAAGCCGACCATGGCCGCATAACCCAGAGAATCTGAGGACTTCTGACACTGTGCAAACCGCACAAAATGGAGTTCGACCGCACAACACCCACCGTGCACCACACAAAGGCGACCGGAGATCATGCTGGACCCCTCCACAGTCGCACACATTTTCTCGCGGACCGCACTAGTGGATTCACAGAACTGAAATAGCTGTGAACCTGCAATATCTGTGTTATTAAACCTAAGACCTTCCGGAACTTACCCAAAACTCACTCGAGCCCTCGGAACTCCAAACCAAGTGTACACAAAATTTCAAAAATATCCTACTGACTTATTCGTGTAATCAAATGATAAAAACAATATTATGAACATCAAATTAAATCTCGAGATCAATGAAATTTTCTCAAAAACTTCTTTGAACATCAATTTTGCAATTTAAGTCCGAATCACGTCAAATGACATCCGTTTTTCACCAAATTCCATAGAAACGTCCTAAATTATATATAAGACTCATACGCAGCACCAAAACTAAAATACGAGCCCGATACCATCATGTTCCAAGCAAATTTCGTTTCAAATTTCTTTAAAACATTTTAGAAACTAATTTCCTTTAAAAATTAATTTCTCGGGTTTGGGACTTGGAATTTGATTCCGGGCATACGCCCAAGTCCCATATTTTTATACGGACCTTCCGGGATTGTTCAATTAGTGAAGAGATTGGTGATCCTGTCCAATCTCCACAAAGCATCGGCAGATATAGTTGCACCATCGCCGGTCTGAGCTACCGCAACTGGCTGAACTGCACCAACTAGCTGCGCCGCTAGATCCTGAATCTTAGGAGCTATTTGCTCCGAAGTGCGCGTAGTAGGAGTCTGGGCTCCTCCTCCAGTCTGAGAGATGGCTGGTGCTATAGGAAGTAAACATGGCCTGGTGACACCCTCCATAAGGCCCACTAAACGAACCAGAGCATCTTGAAGGACTAGGGTGGCAATAAACCTCTCTGGGACCTGAGCTGGTCCCACTGGAACTGCTGGGGCTGGAACCTCGTCATCAAAATCAACCTGAGGCTCCGCTAACGGTAATGCAGGCCTGGGCTGAGCTCTGCCCTGCCTCGGCCTCTAGCACGGCCTTGCCTTTTGCCTCTCGTGGAAGCTGCTGGGGGCTCGGACTGCTGATTGGTAGATGAGAAAGCGCATGTTCTCTCTATCTACGAAAGAACATAGTAGAAATTCAATTAGCATTAAGAAACCAATCTGCACGATAGGAAAGAATAAATCTGAAGTTTTCCTAACTCTATAACTCTAGGGTGTAAATACATATGTCTCTGTACCAATCCCTCAGACTCTAGTAAGCTTGTCCGTGAATTGTAAGACCTATGTAACCTAGAGCTTTGATACCAACTTGTCATGACTCGAAAATTCCCACCCTCGGGAGTCATGGTGGCGCCTACCCGTAGAAGCTAGGCAAGTAATGAGCTTAGAATTCATTAACTCATGTGTATTAAATCTTCTTACCAATTATATTAATAAGGAATGCAATATTTAAGTAATTGTGGAATATAAATTTAGCGGCAGTCTTAAATAAACATAAAACCAAAACATCTCGATGACCAACACATGCCTCTAATCTGAACCTGGTGTCACAACATCCACGGACTACTAAGAGTAATAAATACAACAGTTTAAAGGAAAGATAACATTGTTTGTCTCGAATACATGAGATAAAAGAATATAAAATAAGGTAGAAGAGCTGCCGGGGCTATAGACGCCTTCAAGGCTACCTTGGTGTCTCGGTATACTGAAGAGCTCCCAAACTACTGCTGCTGATCGAATGTTGCTCTGGTATCTATACAGTATGTAGAGTGTAGTATCAGCACAACCGACCCCATGTGCTTGTAAATGCCTGGCCTAACCCCGGAGAGGTAGTGACGAGGCTAGGACAAGACTCCAGATATACCTATATATATATACAATAAAAAAAATAGACTAGAACAACAATTAAAGCGGAAACATGCTTAAGGGGATAACAGATAAGAATAGAATTTTAAAAGGATTTTTAAGGAAACCAAAATTTAACTTTTTATACAGCTAAGGAGGATAAAGACATGTTTAACTTTCAGTTCACATCTCGTTGCAGGCGTGCAACCCGATGCCATTTCTCATATCTCGTGGTAGGCGTACCACTCTCTCCCATTCCAATATAACTTGTGGTACGCGTACCACCCGCTCCCATTTCATAAAATCTTGTAGTAGGCGTACCACCCGTTCCCATTTAATTCTATCTCGTGGTAGGCGTATCACCTGCTATCATTTTATTAAATCTCGTGGTTGGTGTATCACCCGCTCTCATTTCATTAAATCTTGTGGTAGGCGTACCACCCGCTCCTATTTTATTAAATCTCATGGTAAGCGTACCACCTGCTCCCATTTCATGGCAATACAAAATCACAAAGAAATTCCGGAAAGGGAACAAAGCAATATAATAACTTCTCGACAAGGGAACAAAGCAATATAATAACTTCCCAGCAAGGGAACAACAATATCGAAACAAGCATCACGACAAGGGAAAATCAGCTAAAAACAAACCTTAACTCAACTTCTACTCAGCTCAATTAATACCAATATGCATTCATATGTAAATTTCATGAAAATAAACTAAATCTTTGCCCAATATTAAGAATCACCAAATAAAGCATCCGTAGAATCATTTAAGAACACGACAAATATAAATTTAAAACTCATAGTCATACTCGACACCAACATATTGATACTCATTACTGCGCCTATACGTCGTACTCCAGAAGAAGCAATTAGCAAATATGAAAGAACTCCTAATCCCTCAAGCTATTGTTAGATCGGACACTTACCTCGATTGCCAAACACCAACTCAAGCTTTATTTATATCTTTACCCCGTGATTCTACCGCTAATTCGCTCATATCTAGCAATAAGCTACTTAATTACATAAATAAATGCTAATTGAATCAATTTGAATGTATGAAAACGAGTTTCACCCAAAAATCAAAATTGCCCCCGGGCCTACGTGGTCAAAATCCGAGGTTCAAATCAAAACCGGATTACACATTCCCCCACAAACTCAAATATATAATTTGTTTTAAAATTAGACCTGAAATCGAGGTCCAAATCCCTAATTTTTTTGAAAAACCTAGGTTCCACCCAAAACACCCAATTTTCGGATGAAAATCATTGAATTTGAGATGAAATCATGTCAAAAGATGTAATGGAGCGAAGAAAATGAGTTAGAAACCACTTACCAACGTTTTGGAGAAGAAATGTTATTTGAAAAATTGCCTCTTATGTGTTTAGGATTTTAAAAAATAGAAAGTAATTAAAAGTCCTGTCTATTTATACCCCTAACAGACCAGTTGAGCGGACCGCACAAAACCGACCGTGGCCGCACAACCCAGAGAAAATGAGGACCTGTGACACTGTGCGGACCGCACAAAATAGAGTGTGGCTGCACAACACCCACTGCGCACTGCACAATGGCGAGCGCGGACCGACTGGCCCCCTCAGTGGTTGCACAAGTTTTCACGCGGACCACACTAGCAGGTTCAGAGAGCTGAAAACCTGTAATATTTGTGTTATTAATCCTAAGACCTTTCAGAACCTACCTAAAACTCACCCGAGCTCTCGGAACTCCAAACCAAGTGTATACAAAACTTGCAAAATAGCCTATGGACTTACTCGTGTAATCAAATCAACAAAATAACATCATGAACACCAAATTAAATCTCGGGTTCAATGAAATTTTCATAAAACTTCTTTAAACATCAATTTTGAAATTTAAGTCCGAATCACATCAAATGACATCTGTTTTTCACCAAATTTCGCAGAAAGGTATTAAATAATATATAAGACATGTACCGGGCTCGATACCATCATGTTCCAAGCGAATTCATTTCAAATTTCTATAAGTAATTTCAAATAATAATTTCCTTTAAAAATTAATTTCTTTGGCTTGGGACCTCAAAATCCATTTCTAGGCATACACCCAAGTCCCATATTTTCCGACGGACCCTTTGGGACCGTCAAATTATGGGTCCGGGTCCATTTACCCAAAACGTTGACCGAAGTCAAATTAATTAATTTTATAGATTTATCATTTTTCGGCTAGCACTTGGACTGCGCACACAAATCGAGGCGAGGCTTATAGAGGTTTCAAGTATCGAAAATACATAATTTAATTGAAAAATAAATGATGACCGTTTGGTTGATCACATGTAAAAGGAGGTTGGGTTGGGCTGGGTTAAAGTTGTAGTGGGTTGGTCTGTCTATTTAAATTCTACCAGTTAACCTGACAAGTCAAACCCGATCAATAGTTTTTACTATTTAACCGGCTAACCGACCGGACCGGATCGTCCTAGACCGGTATAACAGCTAGTTAATTTTTTTTAATAGTGGGCCTTATTTCTAACCATTGGCAACGGTCTTCTGCCCTTGTGGTTGTTTCCTAACGGCAAATATTTACAAATAGCCCATTTTTGGGTTTTTAAAAAAAAAAATTAACATCCCTTTGAAAAATTATGAATACACCCCCTCTTCTTCATATCTTCACTCATCTATCATTTCTCAATCTCAATTCTCATATTCTCTCATTCTTTAATCTTCACCTAAAGTGCAATAAACTATTTTGGGTCTTTTTTTTTAAGTTTAATTTATCGTAATATTTATTATTTAATGTTTGAACAATTAAACATCTAAATTGGAAAAATTGACATTTTATTGTGGTAATATTGGAGTTGCGAAGCCTCATCAAGTGCTCAATTTATGGTGCAATCCTTCTAACTTTTTCTCTTATTTATTATTTTATTTGCATATTTAATTTTTGCTAGTAGTTAAATTTTTACAATATGTTTCATGTTGCAAAAAGAGTTTGTAATATGTTTACTAATCAGGAATAAAATAAAAGTAGCATTTCTGCTTCAGCATCTAGTAGTAATTTAAATGACTCTACACATATTCCTAATATATTACCGGATAAAGACATGGATTATTAATAATTACAATGGAAATACCGGTATAGAAGATAATGAATTAGAAATGGAAGATGAGATACCACTTACATCTAGTAGTGTTGGAGCTGCTAGTAGGGGTGGTGGTGGTGGTGCTAGTAGAAAACCACCTGCGGCCCCGACTACTAATCGGAGAAAAAGAAGTAAGGTTTAGAAGTTTTTTGACGAAATAGAAGGTATTGATAGAGTTAAATACAAACTTTGTAGTGATACTTTTAAACATAAGACTGGAGTACAATTAGGGGGAGTGGGACACTTAGTAGACATATGGGAATTGAGCATCCTATAGAATAGGGCTCTGATGGAGATGAAAATCAAGCAACTCTAAACCGTACTACTAGAGGACTTTTTGAAATATAATAAAATAAAGGATCATGAGGAGTTAGAAAAAATGATTGTTTTGGGTTGTCTACCTTTTTCTTTTTCTTCTTCCTCATATCTTATTATGTATACTCAAAGGATTTATAATCCTTTATTTAAAGGTATCCCTAGAAGTACTTGTAGATATGATATTTTTAGATTTCATGGACAATATCGAACACACATGTTATTTGTTTAGCCACCTTCCTTGTAGAGTTTCTCTAACTTATGATATTGACCATGTTGTCAATGGAAATGATTATTTGATAATTACATGTCATTGGATAGATGATAATTATTGTATGCAAAAACATATTATCGCTTTTAAATGTGATGACGATCAGAGTCATACTGTTGTGTTTATAAGTGCTACTATTTGTGAAGTTGTTGAATCTAATAATCTCAAGAAAAAAGTATTGTGTATGTCTTTTGATAATGTTTCTAATAATAATGCCACAATTTCAATATTAATACTGCATTTGCAACCACCACTTCCTGAAAATTTTCATGTTAGGTGTGCATGTCATGTTTATTATTTAATTATTAAAAGTGCCCTTGATTTCTTTGCAACTGAGATTACTCATATTAGAAGAGCAGTTGGTGTTATCAAGGAAATAATAGACAATCTAGAATGAGGAAATTTAAGAATAGGTGTACCGAGTATAATCTTAAACCTAGATTTATGCCAAACAAAATTGTTACTAGATGAAATTATATATATATATATATATAAGCTCCGTTCAACGACATAAGATATGGAACAACTTCATAATATGAGTATCGGCTTACGTGCATGGTGGAATTCAGTTTATAGATGGTTTAGAGTCAGATTGGAAGAAGAAATCTAGTTTTAGAAGTTTGAACCGTGAAAAGTTGACCGAAATTGGACTTTTGGGTAAACGACCCCGGAATGGGTCGTGGATGATCTCAACAGCTTCATATGGTGATTTTGGATTTAGGTGCGAGTCCGGTTCAGATTTGGAGGTCCGTAGAATAAATTGAGGCATTTCGGCGAAAAATTGGAAAACTTGAAGTTTGGAAAATGAAGAAGTTTGACCCATAGTTGACTTTGGCAATATCAGGGTTGGAATGGAATTCCAAGAGTTGGAGCAGCTCCGTTATGTCATTTTGGACTTGTCTGCAAAATTTGGCATTATTCCGAGTGGAACTGATAGGCTTCGGCATGAGATTCGATATTTGAAAATTTGGAAATCCATATGCTTGATTTTTGGGTTGATTCATTGTTCCGGTGTTGTTTTATGTGATTTGAAAATATAAGCGAGTCCGTGCTAGGTTATGTGACATGTGTGTGTGATTAGATGAGGTCCCGGGAGCCTCGAGTGTATTTCAGATGGGCTACAAATCATTTTTCTCCTATTTTAAACTGCTGTTTCTGCTTCTGGTATGCCTTCTTTGCGATCGCGATCGCCATGTCACGTTCGCGATGTGTATGTGTTGGTCTCCTCTTTTCCCTTCAATGGATTCGCGTATAACCTTCCGCGATCATGAAAGTCTATTCCTCTCGGCATCGCAATCGTGTCTGTAGTTCCGCGTTAGCATAGTAGGAATTAGGAGCTGGGTCAGTTGACTATTTTCCTCTTCGCATTCACATAAGCCCCTAGCGACCGCGTAAGTCCTTACTCACTGTTCTTCACGTTCTCACCATTTTCACACAATCGCAATGTGTATTTTTGGGCAGCCTTGAATTACCCTCTACGCGATCGCGTCCCTTCTTCCGCGATCGCGATGAAAAAATACATGGGCAGTTATAATACTTCAAAAATCGAGGGTTTAGCCCTTTTTACCAAAAATCAAGCTTGGGAGCTCGGATTTGAGCAAGATTTCGAGGGGTTTGTTAGAGATATCAATTGGATAATGATTCTAAACTCCTTTTCGCTTGTAACCTACTAATCTAAGCATGAATTTCTCCTTTAATTTTGGATTTTTGAATGAAAAACTGATAAAATTTCTTAGGCTGAATTATTGAGTTTTTAACATCCGATTTGAGAGATTTATGTATGGTTAGACTCGTGAGAGTACAAGGTTTCTGAAAATGTTAATTTGACCCTAGTTCGAGACATTAGCCTGAGGAGCATTTTGGTTATTTTACATAATTGTATCTATTAGCTTAGAATTTAATTATAGAATCAATTACTTGAAGTGTTATTTACATTGTGAAGTTGAATTGAATAGATTTGGGCCATTTGGAGTCGAGTAATCGTGGCAAGAACGTGGTTTCAAGTTGATTTTGAGCCGGTTCGAGGTAATTATCTTGCCTAACCTTGTGTGGTGGACTTCCCCTTAGGACTTGAGTCTTCTCTGTTGATTGTATTCCGTGTACGCGAGGTGACGAGTGCGTGCTCGGATTTATTTGTGGGAAATTGGCTTTATTAGGTTCTTAGGTCCTTATATGCACTGAGTATGAAGTTGTTTTTTATATGATTGAATTTTTCTTTTGCTAGTTCCACCTCTACATGTTTTATTTTGAATTAATTACCTTGTGGTTCATTCTTATTGCCTAATTGACTCTTACCTTACTTAACTGAAGATCTTTACCTCCTCCATTGTCACGTTATCTTTCAGAACTGCTTGTTTTATTGCGAATCATTATTATCTCTCAGGTAATCATTTAGTCTTAATTGAAATTTTTGTATATCCTTCGTAACCTGCCCAATCTCAAAAGAAAGTAGATATTCTATATGCAATTGATATTTCCTTATTTGAGATTACTTGACTCTTGTTAACTCCCTTGTTGTTGAACTACATGCTATGAGGTTGTTGCTTCATATTATTTTCTCCCTTGTTAAGTTGTTCTTATTACGTTTAGTATTCTCTATTGTGGTTATTCCTCGTGAGCTAGTCTTACCGCCCGATGAACGAAAGATTCTTGAGTTAATCACTTGTTGTGCTTTTGTGTATATTGTTTTGTTGCTGTTGTACTTGGGTGTTGATGCACGATGATTCTGTCATGCGGTTATAGATATCGTTGATGCACGAGGTTTATGTTGTGTGGTTATTGATATTGTTGATGCACAAGGTTTCTGCTGTGGGGTTATTGATAGTGTTGATGCACGAGATTTCTGCCGTGCTGTTGTTGATGTTGTGAGGCACGAGGTTTCTGCCATGCTATTGTTATTGAGGGGTTGCACGATATCTTTGCCGTGCTACTGTTTCTATTGATATATTGAACATGCGGCGTAATAAGGCAGGATAGTCTTATATGTGGGTTGCGCATGTGGCGAAATAAGGTATGAATATTATGATGCATGTGTGGAAAAATAAGGCGGTACTTATTATGTTATTAATTTCACACATGGAGAAAGAAGGTGGGCTATGTCAGGGATTGATTGTAAGGGTTGTGGCGGCCTATGGAGGCATTCTATTTTCGTTTAATATTTTGATTGTGGTTTGCTTTCCTGTATGAGCTTTATATTGTGGATGTTGTGAGGGAATATTGTGCATGCTGCCCGCTCTTCTTCTTATCTTTATTAGTGGGTAGACATTTTGTTAAAGTGCTCGCACAAGCATACACGTAGTCGAAACACTCCTATTGGAGGTGGAGTACCCCTGATTTTGCTAAGTATAGAGGCACATCCTTGCTTAATCATTTTATATGTGGAGTGACTCTAGTTAGCCAGTTAGTTGTCAGTATGACCGTAAGGTTGATGGAGGCACATGATGCCAAGTGTAGATTTTGGATGATGGGACTCGTGAGTTGTGATTTGACCGAGATTTGGGAAGCTTGTGAAATTATTAAATAGGACCTGATGTGAACACTACCATAGGACCCGAGTTATTGTTTGTGTTTCCTTTTCTGTATTGTGATCTTAGGGTTTGGATTGTATTTTGCTGTTATAATGTGTCATCGATCTTTATATTCTCATCTTACTTGTTGTTTCTTCCCTCATTGTGATTGTAGCATATTTTGGTTGTTTCGTAC